>CP098276.1:2404135-4808271 GCA_023658475.1 Epichloe elymi
AGCCGAGATTTACTGTAACCCCGGATCAGAACCCTGTAACGCCTAGGCTGACAGGGGTCTCCCTTGACATCCACGATTGCCCTACTTATTATACATGGGGATGGGCTTTGTGTAACTACACGGTGGGGTGGAGGTGGGGGCTGAAGTGATACCAAAAAGTTAGGGGTCATAATCATGCTTGATTATTTAATTATCTATGTAGCTACTGCGTGCAATATTGCCACTTTGAATTACATAATGATAACGTGAGTCATTTTCCACCCCAATAGGGATGACGAGATTGGTGGGGGCCGACGGGAGCGCCACTCAAGGTTGCTTACTCCATTCCGCTTACATATGGATGAAATCTGTTGACGGCGGAGACATGGCCGAGGCTGACTCGTCAAGGAGCTAGCTGTGCTTCACTAATACTCTTTCCAAAATTCTCAGTCCCCATCACTTGCTCAACCAGAAGCAGTCCATCATGGCGGCCTCCACAAAGCCGCTTGTCGTCTTGACCTCTACTCCGGGTGCCGGTCATGCCAACCCTATCAAGACTATCGCCAGGGTGAGAAAGTATTTCCAATGACTACAAATTGTCGATATCTCACAGTCCGTGACTAATCCCTTCATCACAGGCCCTTGTTATTGATGGCTACCAAGTCACAGTTGTTTCTGCCAGTGCATACCGGGTCCATTTCGAAGATGCTGGATGCAGTTACGTTGCTATCCAGGGTTACGGAGACTTCGCGGACGAGGATCGTGATAGGAAATGGCCCGAAAGAGTCGCGATGCCGCCAGGACCTGAACAATTTGCCTGGACAATCGAGCAGAGCTTTGTCAAAGTAATGCCTGACCAACTAGCCGCGGTCCAGAAAGCCATTACCAAGCTGAGGGAGAGGCATCCAGGCATGCCAGTGGTGTTGCTCAATGAGTCCGCTTTTCTGGGCTCGCTCCCACTTATGAGAGGGGCCAGAGGTGTGAAACCTGATGGATTTATTGGCATTGGCGTCAATCCCATATCTCTGAGCAGCGTGGATACCGCTCCGTTTGGGACTGGTCTACCACCGCCTACATCAGCTGCGTATGTTCTTTTCATCTCAACGCGAAGGCGAGTGCTAACTTCTTTGCACAGGGAGGTTGCTCAGTATGCAGTAATGTTGGACGGGCTGAAATCCACCTTCTCAAAAGCACAGACAGTCTTCAATGAAATCTTGAAAGACGTTGGAGGTGAAGCTGTCGATGGCTTCTTTGCCGATGCACCCTTCCTGTGGCCAGATCGCTACTTGCAAATGTGCCCGCCCTCAATGATGTATCCGAGGAGTGATGCACCCAAGAGCGTCCGATTTGCTGGAGGACTGCCGAAACTGCCAAAATCGACAGACACAACAGAACTGCCATGGGAAAGGCCCCCATGGTGGCGAGACGAGATCGAGATCAATTCAGCGAAAAGGGACATTGTATTTGTTTGCCAGGGCACTGTTCGTATGGATTGGAACGACATCGTCATACCTGCGATGCAGGGATTGAAGGATCGTCCAAACACACTCGTAGTCGTCGCACTTGGTCAGCGGGGAGCGACGCTAGACGCAAGTATCCCCGTGCCTGAAAATGCTCGTGTTGTAGAATATCTTCCCTTTGATGATATTCTCCCGCTCGCTTCCGTTTTTGTTGGAAATGGTGGCTATGGCGGTGTTCAAACCAGTTCTGCACATGGCACGCCTCTGGTGGTTGCAGGAGATAGTGAGGATAAACCGGAAATGTGTGCTATAGCTGAGTGGGCTGGTGTTGCTGTCAATCTGAGAACTGGCAACCCGACGAGTGAGGCTCTTCGGGCTGGTGTCGATAGGGTTCTCTCTGATCCAAAATATAAAGCGGCCGCATTGAGGGTTCAAGCAGAGGTGGATGCTGCAGACCCCATTAGAGTTATTGCCGATAATATTGACGAGGTAATTGCTGGTGTCAAGCCATGAAAAGGGAAGGCTGTCGAAACAGCTAAACAGGAACGCACCGAGGTGATCAATCTGGCGTGTTTTTAGCTGGAAGAACTTTATGGTCAAAAGAGCCAAGGCATGAATTATGGTTGTATGTTACTAGCTGAGCTATTTCTTACTCTAATACAGGAAAGAAACAAAAAGCTGCTCCCGTTGTCAAAAACGGCATTTGTTTCCTAGAGTGGTACCGTATCTCTTCCCCTCGTCCCGTGCTTCCTTTGCATCTACGGACATACTCCCGCAATCTCTCATATTTCTCTTTTATTAACGGAGCAGCCTAATCATTAGGATATGTGGAGACAGTAACTGCTTTAGTGAAAGCCGCCTCCAAACTCCCGCTCCCTCTTTTGGTCAATTCACCCCATCTCCACAGATGAAGGCGACTTGAACATAGCTCTCTATGGAAGCTCTTTGCCAGTTCAAAACAGAGATTTATTCCCAACCCCACATGACTCGGAATATGAGCCAGACAAGCAACCTGGTGCTGTGGTGGTCGAGGGAGGTCGAATCATTCTGAATGGACACAGGAGAAGAATCAACCTAAAAGTCGTTAACAAAGGAGATCGCCCTATTCACACTGGATCACATTACCATTTTTTGGAGTCGAATTCCCTGCTAAAATTCGATCGTAGAAAAGCATATGGGCTATCGCCTCGACATACCTTCTGAGACGACCCTGCGCAATGACCCTGGGCATGCAAGGAGGGTTACCTTGGTGAAAATTGGTGGCAACATGATGATGAGCGGGGGCAACTGTCTGGCCCCTGGCTTTGTTGAACAATGTCGTGTTGACGAAATAGTGAAGAATTTGCAGATCAAAGGCTTTGCTCATGTTCCCGAAACTGACACAGAATATACCGATTATCCTTCCGGCGTGTCTCGCTCTGAATACGCGGCCATGTATAGCCCAACAACTGGAGATCGGGTGCGCTTGGGCCACACAGAACTTTGAATTACAGTCGAAAAGGACTTTGCGTCGTACGGCGATGAATGCACAGCTGGATATGGAAGAATCTTGCGTGACGGCATAGGCCAGGCTTCTAGGAGACCTGATGAGCAATGCTTAGACTTGGTGATTGCAAATGCCCTTAATTTAGACTACACAGGTATATATAAAGCAGACATTGGAGTCAAAGACAGCGTCATCGTAGGAATTGGCAAGGCTGGTGACCCAGACACCATGGATGGGGTTACGGCGAACATGGTCATAGGTAGTAGCTCCACAGCTATCGTGCCGGGAGAGGGTAAGATTATAACAGCTGGCGGTGTCGATACTTATTCAAGTCAAATAAGCCTACAAAAGGCACAGGAATCACTGGCTTCTGGTGTAACCATATTGCTTGGGGGTAGCATAGTGTCAAGGTAAGTGAGCACTAGTGCTAATTCGTCATGTGTGTACACATCTTAATATATTGAGCAGCGCCGGAACCCATTTCGACTCAGACTTCGCGTTGGCTAAGACTCAGATCCGGACGTCAACCATCGCTGCAGAGGATATTTTACATGACATGGGCGCTATTAGCATAATGAACTCTGGCTCCCAAGCCATGGGGCGCTGTGGAGAAGTCATATCATGCTGCTGGAACAGCACACAAGAATAAGCTCCAGAGAGGCTATTTGGGGACAGATGGACTGACAAGATCCGACAATGCCCGAGTTAAGCGATACGTCAGCAAGTAAACCATCAATTCTGCTATTGCTCAGGGCATTGGGCACATACTCGGCAGCGTGGAAGTTGGAAAATTGGCAGACATTGTTATCTGGGAGCCAGCGTGGTTCGGGACAAAACCCTCGTGCATACTGAAGGGCGGTATGGTGGCTTGGGAGCAGACCGTAAGTGGAAATGAAGGGTACTGAGCAGCATGACTTGGCCATAAGTAACCAATATTCGTCTTCTCATCTTCAGGGTAGCACGAGCGGCTCTATTCTCACTATCCAACCTACTTTTGGTCGCCCTGTACACAGATCGCTTGCACCATCATCCAAAATACTAATCGTTAGCAATGAGAGCATCTCGTCTGGTAAAATAGCCAGCTATGGACTGCGCAGTCGGATCGAGGCAGTTCGTAACTGTCGCAGCATTTCAAAAGCTAGCATGCGTTGGAATAATGCATTTCCACGAATAGAAGTCGAACCAGAAACTGAGGCGGTCACGGCAAATGGAGAGTTATTGAGATCATCCCTGGCAGATGCGCTACCTCTGGCGCAGGCACAATATGTGTTTTAATGAATCGATGGATACACGGCGATAGCAAAGATACTACATAAAGCAATGCTCGTTGTAGTCCCCGTAGAAATTGATGAGACCAAGTCTTCTCGAGGTTGGAAAACTCAATGGCGCCTTTTAAGTTCTGTAGTGGTGCGCTTATGCTTGCTTCGAATGGTTATTCGGAAGGTTCCTTTGTCCCTTTTCTGATTTGGCCAGCCTTCACACCTTCCTTCGTCAACACACTTTCTTGGCATGCAACTGTTGATACACTACTGAGAATACAACTTGCAAATGTGGCATGTCCATCGGGCTTGCTTCAGGGCTGCCTACTGAGCGGCTGTAGGGCAGAGGGTTGTGCTACAGCAATGCGTGACCGCTTCGACCAGATAGTTTGCTGTTGGTGACAAGCAGCTTTTCATTAGCCAACAGGCTGTGAAGAGTCAGACCATCAAAGTAATGACCATCAATGGGTAAACGAAACTTTCGCAATGACCCCAACCAAAGCGAATAGGTCAAAGCCAGCTCGACAGCGTTATCAAACAGTTCGAGCTGGTCGAACTTGCTCAGGATCGCCCTTCAAGGCCAGAAGAATAGCACAACAGCGGCACTTGCGAAGCAAACATCATCCTCAGCAGCGCGAAATCGAGCCGTGCGCGGAGATGCGTTGGAAGGAGCGCCGCAAGTTAAGAACAGGCAAGTCACTCTTGTGAAGCAGCCGGAGACAACTAGATTGCATCTGGGAATATTTGAGATCGGCAAGCCGCTGGGGAAAGATAAATTTGGTCGTGTGTATCTGGCACGCGAGCGGCAACATGGATTTGTCTGTGCTTTGAAAGTTCTTTATGAGAGCGAACTACAAGAAGGCCGTGTCAAGAGACAGGTGCGGCGTGAGATGCTCGAGTAGATACGAAGATTCCGTCCTATGTCAGCGTTGAAGCTGTGAAACTTATCAAGAGAGTGAGTTTCCCTCATCCAGATTTGCCTCCGCCCCTTTCTTCGATTGGTCCACCGAGAATCAGACTGACAGTGTCAAAGCTACTTGTGGTCGACTCGGAAAAGAGGTTAACTCTTGAGGAAGTTCAACAACATTCATGGATCCTACAACACTGTCAATAGAATAGGTCTGCACTATTGGGTATCATTCAAACTCCAAACAGCTACGAAATTGATGTCACGTCACGGAGGCTGTAGTTCGCTCCGCTTCGGATCAGACAAAGGAAAAAGAAGACAAAGGGTCGTTGTCAGTGAACGCTTGAGCTCGATCTTTACCTTGGCACAGATGTGGTCTGGCCACGGACGCAAGACCGATTCGCTCGTTTCAGAAAGTTGCCTAACGGGCAGAAATGCGGGCAAAAATTTCTCCTGTTTCTTACCGGGAAATTCGAAGAAAAACACCAAGGTACCGCGATAGTCCAGTATTATGCGGCGGCTGGCACGAATGCTGCGTGTTGGAACCGTACCTGCATCCCGATGGGGAAAGAAAGCGATACCATCGGTGGTCCCGAGTTGAAGCCAGCCTTTCTGAATGAAACGCTAGCATTGGGCTGTGAAGGGGCCTGTTAGCAGGCGTACAAGTTTTGGTTCCGCGGGTGGTTCCGCGGGTGGTTCCGCGCACCTAACTTGTAGAGATGATTCGGATTAGTAAGGAAGAAAACCGGGGAACCTGTTTTTGTCTTCGCCTTGGCGTGTGTCGGAAATTCGGAATGCAGCTGGCTTCTCGCTTCTGCAAGGTCCGCTTTCCACCAACTTATTGGGACTTGTTGCCGTCTGAGTGACGTTTTTCCCGAACCGTCAGACAGGGCCGGGTAGCGAAGATGGATCGCGCGATTGCTGTTCACCGGTTCCTTCTCTCTGGTCAAAACAGTCATGGGCAACTTGCGTGGGCCGTTGTTGCCCAGCTCGGCTCCGCCAATCCGTCAATCCTTCCGCTTCCCCTTGCCACTTGCCACTTGTCGTCTCATTCCGCTCACTTGACCTTTGTTTGAACTACCTTCATCTCTTTTCAAGTCTGACGCAGCACTGTGCTGTTCTTGTGTCACTAGGATTTGCGTTTTTGTGCTTTTTGGACGCCCACAAGATTTCACGACACTGGCTCCTTGATCGCTGATTGTCGCTTACGACCGCTGCTGAAGATCCTTTGTCATTCCACAGACTTGCTTGCTAAACTTTCGCTGCCTGGCTCGGTCGGAAAAATACGACAAGAGAGAAGACGTTTCTTCAATTCGACCTGAACTGCAAAAAGGCCTTGCTTTTGTCGCCCATCAGAAAAATTTACACAAGGAACCCGTTATTGACATGCATTGGCCCACTTTGGCAACGGCCCTGTTCGGCTTGGGCAGGTCGGTCGCGGCTCTTGATCCTATAGAAGCCTACGGGAACAAGTTTTTCAACAAAAATGGCACGCAGTTTTTCCTAAAAGGTGATTGATCTGGCGAAAGATGTCATGGCTCTATTGTCCCGTTGCTGACACCAATCAGGTGTTGCCTATCAACTCGTTCCCCAGGATCCTCTCATCGATACCGACCAATGCCAGCGGGACTTCTCCCTAATGAAGGAACTGGGAGTGAACGCCATTCGCGTGTACCATGTGGATGCGGATGGAAAGCACGACGGGTGTATGAAGGCCATGGATGACGCGGGCATTTACTTGCTGGTTGACTTGGACACCTTCGACACGTACATTGAGGCTGTAAGTGCCCAGTCTCGCTCGCCCCATGTCACTATCTCTGACTTCGCCGTCTAACCATTCTCAGACTAGACTTTACTGGAATTCTTCACAGTATGACAGATATTCCAAGGTCATGGATGCCTTCCACAGCTACAACAACGTTTTGGGCTTTTTTGTCGGAAATGAAAACATTGCCACGAAAGAGGACTCTCCAGCTGCACCTTTCCTCAAGGCCGCTGCTCGAGACCTGAAAGCCTACCGTGATCGAAAGGGCTATCGCAGCATTCCCATTGGTTATTCTGCTGCCGATATTGTGCAACTGCGCCCCATGCTGCAGGATTACCTCACTTGTGGAGGAAATTCGTCCGAGATTGTCGACTTTTTCGCACTCAACTCGTATTCCTGGTGTGATCCCAGTAATTTTGAGAAGTCAAGTTACAACAGGCTTCAAGAGTTCGCCAGGGACTTCCCGGTGCCAATCTTTTTTAGTGAAACAGGTTGCAATGTCCCCGGCCCTCGCGTATGGGACGATCAGGACGCCATCTTTGGCAAGGAAATGATCAGTGACTGGAGCGGCAGTATAATATACGAATGGATCCAAGAGCAGAACAACTACGGACTTATCTCATACGGCCCCAAGGTTGACGCCACTCAGCAGGCCGACAACGTCTTCGATGGTTTTACCCGCAAAGGCACCCCAACCCCTATCAGCCCTGATTTTAACAACCTCAAGGCTAAATGGGCTAGCATCCACCCGACCGGCGTCATGAAGAAAGACTACGATGCGAAGAAGGTGTCCACTCGGCCCTGTCCCACGTCGACTGCGGACGGATGGTGGCGAATTGACGGAAACGTCAAGCTACCAGCGCTTGTTGGCGAAACCTTGACGGGTTCCTTTACATCCCAAGCAAGCGCAACAGCTGAGCATTCAAGCAAGCCGACACCATCCAAAGGCAACAACAATGATGGGAACAGTGGCAAAGACGGCAAGAAGGATAAAAATAATGGTGCTTCTAGTGATACAAAGATTGCTGCTTTGGCTGTCGGTGCTGCTGGTATTGTTCTGGGGTTTGCTTTTTTTCTTTAAGAAAGAGAACTCCAGCTTTTGTGATGTATGAGCTTTGCAGAGATGTCGGAGGAACTCTCCTTGTGATGTCGCCTTGGCGCGATGACCATGGGAATTTTTTTTTTCCTTGCTAGTGCTATCCTTATCACTTTTTTTGGTACATATAACCTAAAAGTTTTGATCATGTACGACCTTGTCAACGTATTTGGGACACATTTGGGCGTCAGCGCATAATGACGGTATACGCTAAGGTTAATATGGGGACATTCAGCGACTTGTATTTTAATCCATTTTGAGACTGAATTTACCTAACACGTGCATTTCGCGGAAATTCATGACGTCGTCCAGCTCCACAGGTCGCGAGATAAGGGGAATATACCCATCTCCATGACGGAAATACGTGGGTGCCTCGCTCAGAAAATAGAACTGGGTGCCCTGGGTGTGTCTTCCAGTAACTTGCAAAGCAACCGGTGACAGCATAGACCTTTTGCACCAAGTTCACTGAAATAGTCAAAGCAGCTAGCTGGACTATTGGCTTGACACCGGTAAGTTGACGGGTGACGAACGAGATGCTTTTGATGCCCTGTTTGTATTTGCTTCCAAGTTTGTTTGCGGATCTTTGTCAAACGAAAATGGCGTGTGGAAAGTAGAGAGCGTTATCCTTGTGGATATCTTGTACTAATTAAGTTAAAGTTTCTTATCCTCTAGCGGTGCCACTAGAGACCGCCACAAATCGTGATCGGGTGAAACAACTTGTCAAGATCTGCCAATGACGGCTTTCGTGTACCTTGGCTCCACTTGTCGAGACAGGGGTTCTTGCAGACTTGGAAGTTGTTGAGTGTTGGACCGCGAAGCTAGGGTTCAATATGATCGCATCTATTGAGTTGTCCGACCCTATAAGAGGGTGCGGACTATAGTCTAAATACCTAAGTACCTCTACTATTAGTAAGGTACTTATATAGTACTAAAATATACTATAAAGTTATAGAGGTTTTAGAAAATAACTAGCTAGGGGTAGACTCTTATCTTAGCTAGTTAAGTAGTAAGACTATTATATAGCTAGGATTAATTATACCCTTATAGGTATAATATACCCCCCTAGGGAACCTTATTTAAGGTTCCCTATAATAATTCTAAATTAATAAAAATAGTTAAAATAATACTCTAATATTTAAATTAATTCTATAGTATAGAAAAGTAGTTAATTAGTTATAATTTTATCTAAATTAAGGTTATTATATAATACTTACTCTTTAGGTTCTTTACTAAGTATACTAGAGGGTACTTATATAAGCCTTAATACCTTATAAAAGCTTATAAAAGTATTCCCTATAAGAGGCTTTATAAGGCTATTAGTAATTATCTCTTTAGTAGTAATCTAGGTAATATTAAAGATTTCTTTTATAACCTCTTAATAAAGCTAATAGTAATAAATATCTATATACTAAAGCTTTATAATAAGCTTAATAAACTCTTCCTTAAGAAGGTAAATTATCTATATATTATTATATTTAATCTTAAGTATATTATTACCTAGGTATAGTCTAACCTCTTAATATAATTATCTAAAGGCTATAAGCTTTTTACTATAATAAGAAAGTACTAGGAGCTTTACTTTAGTTAATAATATTATTATAATAGCTTACCTTCCTACCTTAAAGAGTATAGGTTCTCTAAAGAGCTTTATAATATAGCCTTATAAGCTCTTTTATATTATAGGATTATTAGTAAAGAAGGTATTACTATATATCTCTAATTTAGGGTTATTATTACTATACTTAATTACTAGGTTTACCTATATATATCTATACTTAAGGGCTCTTTTAGCTACTTTTATATACTATAGCCCTAGGTTTTATAGGTATTATAAGAGTTATAAAGCTATAAAAGTAATATTAGGTCTTAAGACTATTATTAGATATAGTAGGGTTCTAATTAAAGATTAGTATCTCTTAAGATCTTAAGTACTAACCTCTCCCTTAAAGGGTTCTAGTAGTATAGTAATTATTAGAGCTATAGGCCTTTATTAAGGGATTTTTATATTAAATTTAGTAGTAGCTTTATCCTAATAGGACTTCTAATTAAGCTATACCTTTTTATTAGTATAATCTCTAATAATTTTAATACCTAGGAACTATTAAAGCTCTCTAAGGTCCTTAATATTATACTTTATAAAGAGCCTTACTCTAAATTTATTATATAGATATAATTTCCCCTTAGTAAATAAGGTAATAAGGTTATCTATATAAAAGAAGATAATTAACCTATCCTTAATAAATATATAGATATCTTTAAAGATCTATATAAAACCTTTACTAATTAGCTAGCTAATTAGCTCTTTTATCTATAGAAGAGGCACTCTCTATAGCCTATAGACTACTCTAAGAAGCTTTAGATAGGCTTATTTATCTTTATAGCCTAAAGGTATCTTATAGTAAATCTCTTTATTAAGGTCTAAATTTAGGAAAGCTATAATAAAGTTATACTAGTATGCTTCTAGGTTAAAGTAGTATATAATAGCTATAAATAGCCTAAATATATTAGTAGCTAGAGTTACTACTTAAGTTAATAGATAACTCTTTAGTTAGTAATTCCTAAGAATATAGAGGTAAGCTTTATATTATAGGAGGTAGCCTTACTTATCTAATTTATAAGTAAAGACCTAAGTAAGGCCTAGAGGCTTTACTTATAAAGGAACTTCTTCTCTAGATACCTTTATAGCTACCTTTTTATTAATAATCTTATTATATTCTTTATTTTATACTTTTTAGAATTCCTTTTCCTTTAGATAACTAGCTAAGTTATTATAATAAGCTAGAGGAGGGGGAAGCCTTAATATATAAGGCTTTTCTTTACTTTTAGGTCCTAGATTAAAGGCTATAGTAAATACTTTAAGATTATTATAATCTTATAGATTTATTAATATATTATAACTATTACTACTATTAGGTAGGTTAAGTAAATTATTAATACTTAATAGCATATAATCTATTAAACCTAGAAATTATTTAGGTAAATTCGGAGGAGTTAGTAGATTTATTTCTTAACTTTCTTTCTCTTTTTCTTTATAGTCTAATTAATTATATGTCAAGGCTTCTGGGCCGAATATGATGAACAGGGTGATGGTATGATCAAGGTAGTAGCTATGTGACTAGAAGGTAGGTGTGTGTGCTTAAAGGTTTTAATCTCTAGCCTCCTATATTCTATGTGTATAACCTTCGCCTAAATACCCCCTCTGCGTGCACGTAACTAGCTCGCGGTAACCTCATAGCTAGGGCGCTGCGAGCCACGACTAGGCCCTACTATACATAATGCCATTGCCTTTATAGCCTCTATCGCTCTATTGCCTCTATAACCCTAATATAGTTCCCCCTCTCCTTTATAATCGCCCTTAATTATAACTAGCTACCTAGTTAGTGCAAACTTACTATCTTAATTTCCTACGTAAATCTAAATAACTTTTCGCATTATAATATAATACGCGGGGAGATATAATAGCCCTATTAACATAGGTCGCGGATTGTTCCCTACCTTACTTATAAGCTCTTAATTACTATATAATTATAGCTATAGAGTCGCTTTATAAATACTTATATTATCTTTATTACGGTTTCTGTAGAAGTGGACACCCTATATTAAATTTTCTAATTAGGTTAAATAGATAGGGTATTAGATACTATATATCTAAGTAAGTTTAACTATAAGTTCTAGCGAAGTTACTATAAACTCGCTAGGTGTGCGTAACTAGCTATGATTCTTACTATTAGTAGCTATGACGCTAACTCTTTAACCTATAGCTCACTTTCGCTACCTATATAGATCACTTAAGGGGCTATAGTTAATATAAAAAAGCCTAGATTTCCCCCCCTTTATCTCTTCCTTTCTTCTTTATCCTTCTTAATTACTCTATGTAAATTATAAGTTAGCCCTACTAGCCCTATAGTAGCGCTCCCGCTACTATTACTTAGTAGTCACTAACCTTACCTAGGATTATATTATTCCTAGCTCTTACTTCTAAGCTCCTTTATTATTAGTCTCTTACTACCCTACTTCCTTACTTACTCACTACTAACTTATAGCTAGTTCGCTATATCTACTATCTACCTAGTAACTCCTAGTCCCTTAGCTCCTACCCTAGAAAAATCTCCTTATAAATAGGCATCCTAAGCTTCTAAGACTACTACATAAGTTTTGCCTCTTACTTATAGTGTTATAGTAGCTAACTTACTAAATAGTAGCATTAAGATCCTGTGTCTACGCTATAGTTAGTGGGCCACTATTTAGTAGATCGCGCCTAAAGATAATAGTAGTAAGCTATAATATATTATTAATAGGAAACCTATTCCTAATAAGTATTATTATTCTCCTAGTATAACTAAGCTGCTTACTTACTGCTTTCTTATTACTAACTTTAGCTAGGAAATTCCTCTAAGTGTGCTTATTACACAAAAATAATAAATTATATATTAGTGTAAGTACCTTTCTAATAGAAACTGCTTCTAGATAACTAACACACTACTAGTATCCCGCCTAAATTACAAAATTATATTATAAGTTATTTAAGATAATAAGAAATATCCTAGAAGGTATTTAATTGTCAAGGCTTCTGGGCCGAATATGATGAACAGGGTGATGGTATGATCAAGGTAGCAGCTATGTAACTAGAAGGTAGGTGTGTGTGCTTAAAGGTTTTAATCTCTAGCCTCCCACATTCTATGTGTGCGACCTTCGCCTAAATACCCCCTCTGCGTGCACGTGACTAGCTCGCGGCGACCTTGTAGCTAGGGCGCTGCGAGCTATGACTAGGCCTTACTGTATATAATGCCATTGCCTTTATAGCCTCTGTTGCTCTATTGCCTCTGTAACCCTAATATAGTTCCCCCTCTCCTTTATGATTGCCCTTGATTATAACTAGCTACCTAGTTAGTGCAAACTCGCTATCTTAATTTCCTATGTAAATCTGAATAACTTTTCGCGTTATAACGCGACGCGCGGGGAGACACAATAGCCCTATTAATATGGGTTGCGGATTATTCCCTACCTTACTTGTAAGCTCTTAATCGCTATGTAATCGTAGCTATAGAGTCGCTTTGTAAATGCTTATGTTATCTTTATTACGGTTTCTGTAGAAGTGGACACCCTATGTTAAATTTTCTAATTAGGTTAAATAGATAGGGTATTAGACACTATATGTCTAAGTGAGTTTAACTGTGAGTTCTGGCGAAGTTGCTGCGAACTCGCTAGGTGTGCGTAACTAGCTATGATTCTTACTATTAGTAGCCGTGACGCTAACTCTTTAACCTACGGCTTACTTTTGCTGCCTACGTAGATCACTTAAGGGGCTGTAGTTAATATAAAAGAGCCTAGATTTCCCCCCCTTTATCTCTTCCTTTCTTCTTTATCCTTCTTAATTACTCTATGTAAATTATAAGTTAGCCCTACTAGCCCTATAGTAGCGCTCCCGCTACTATTGCTTAGTAGTCACTAACCTTACCTAGGATTATATTATTCCTAGCTCTTACTTCTAAGCTCCTTTATTGTTAGTCTCTTGCTACCCTGCTTCCTTACTTGCTTACTGCTAACTTATAGCTAGTTTGCCATGTCTACCATCCACCTAGTAACTCCTAGTCCCTTAGCTCCTGCCCTGGAAAAATCTCCTTGCAAATAGGCATCCCGAGCTTCTAAGACTGCTATGTAAGTTTTGCCTCTTACTCGCGGTGTTATAGTAGCTAACTCGCTGAATAGTAGCATTAAGATCCCGTGTCTGCGCTATAGTTAGTGGGCCGCTATCTAGCAGATCGTGCCTAAAGACAACAGCGGCGAGCCATAATATATTATTAACAGGAAACCTATTCCTAATAAGTGTTATTATTCTCCTAGTATAATTAAGCTGCTTGCTTACTGCTTTCTTATCGCTAACTTTAGCTAGGAAATTCCTCTAAGTGCGCTTATTGCGTAAAAAACAATAAATTATATATTAGCGTAAGTACCTTTCTAATAGAAACTACTTCTAGATAACTAACACACTACTAGTGTCCCGCCTGAATTGCGAAATTATATTACAAGTTGTTTAAGATAATAAGAAATATCCTAGAAGGCATTTAATATCATGAGTATCCAGTAAGAACATCAACTCTAATAACTCGGTCATAGCTAACTTGTTGCTAGGGTCTTGTGCGGGCTAAACGCAAGTTACACAACGCCCTCCTAGCTATGAAAAATACCGATCGACGTGGACGTGTTCGCCGGGCTTAATTAACCGCTAAGGCTGCGCGTGAGGCCGATGCTGACGAGCGCGCTGTGATATTATAGCTATTTAACGCCGTAAACCTTAAGGTGTAGATTAATATTATAAACAGCCTACGCTTTATTACCTAGCATACTCTAATAGTAATATCTTATTATTTTAGGCATAGCTTTTAATTTGCTAACTCGCTGCTAGTTTACTAAGTTTGCTTCTAATATTCCTGCCTGCGTTAGCCCCTCTAAGCTCCCTAAAGAGCTTTGTATATTTATTTATAGGGATAAGGAGGAGTCTTCTAATAATAAGGCTCCTATAGCTGCTATAGATGAAAATGCGGCCGCTAATGTAATAATAGAACAGTAGATACTAGATAGCTATAAGGTAGTTTTTTTACTTTAAGAAGAATATAACTTATGTTATAGGACATTTGTGTGCTAAATTGCTAAAGTAATTATCTCTCTATAAACTAGCTACTTAATTACCGCTTATAATTATTTATAATATCCTTTATGACAAAATCCCTTTTTAATACCTACAAATTTTCTAAACTATTATAGCCTTTCCACTTTACTAGGTATTTACGTTATTTTCTGTTATAGCAATATAAAATAATTCTCTTAACTTTAAACTCTTCTTTATTATCTTTAACGTTATCTTGTAGCAAGGATGCGTCTATATAGCTAGTGGGGTCCCCTTTAAAGGGTTTAAGGCTTGTGATATTAAACACATTATAAAGTCTTAAGCTAGCTAGTAATTATAATTAATAGGCTAAGCTGTGATTACTAACCACCTTTTTAATCTTATAGGGCCCTAGGTACTTTGTAGTAAGCTTTTAGCTTAGGCGTCTTAGGTTAATGTTTTTTATTAATAGCAATATATAATCTCTAACCTTAAACTCTATTAGCATTCTCTTATAATTATAGTACTTCTTTTACTATACTTATATATTGCTTAGTAGCTACTTAATCTCTAAGTGTCTCTATCTTAGTTCTAAGACTTTATTTTCTACCTAGTTATTCACTAAATTAGGCATTAGGATAGCCTAGTGTGGTCCCCTTAGGTTATACCCACGCAGTGCCTCCACTAGCGTTAGGCTATAACTACTATGCTTGCTTATATTATAGGCGAACTATGCTATTAGTAGATATTCTACCTAGTTATCCTATTTAGCGCACATATAGGCTCTTAGATAGTGCTTAAGAACCTAGTTTAATTGCTCTATTTATCTGTCTATTTAGGGGTAGAATGCGGTGCTTAGTCGCCGCTTTGTTATAATTAGGTAGCAGAATGTCCTCTAGAATCCGCTGGTAAATGTTAACCCTTAGTCTGTAATAATACCTTCTAGGGCGCTGTAGTCCTTAAAAACGTTTTCTAGGAACACTATAGCTAGCCTGTTGCTAGATAGGCGTGTGGACACTAGTATATAAATACTGTACTTTAAAAATCAGTCTATAATAACCAGTATCGCGTTGTGTATCTAATGCTTCTAATCCTTCACTAGCGGCAAGCCTGTGATAAAGTCTATTAATAATTCTTAGAAAGGGCGATTAGGCACTAGTAGCGTAGCTAACTTGCTATAAGGTTTATATAACCTTAGCTTTAAAACTTAATAATTAACGTAAGTCTATACGTGTGACTTAACGTCCTTCTTTATTAATAGCTAGTAATATTAGCCCGTAATTTAATAGAGGGTTCTGCTAACCCCCTAATAACCTGCTGCGGGATTATTATAGGTTAATAGCAAGACTTCTTTTCGTATACCTTGTAGAATAAAAACTTGATTATTATATATTAGTAACTTAGAGGGCACCCTAGTCTATATCTATGACCCTTTAGCCTCTAGCTTAGAGGGACTGATTAACTATAGTCCTAATGCACTAGAGTTGCCACTTGTTAGTAATGACTTCTGCTGCGCTATAAAGGTATCCCCTTATTACGCTTCTAATAATAAGACTAGAATTAGGGCTTCTAATTCCTATGCCTTACTCCTGATAGTAGAGTTTAATATTATAGAGGTTCTCTAAACTACTAAGATTCTTACTATAACACTACTATAAGCCTGTAGCTCTTTAGTAGCGCCTATAAACTATCTAATTAGCCTAGTGGAGATTAACTTTATAGAGGTTTTCCTACCTGCTATTAGACTTCTTGCTATACTATTAATAAGTAGCGATCTTAGACACGGGGTATTAATAGAGTTACCACCGCTCTTACGCTACTTATTAATTGTGAACCTAATATGCCATGGCTTTGCTAGACTAGTGGTGGTACCACGCTTGTTGTAGCGCCCCCGCGGCCTAATAGCAGCGAACTTAGTAAGGAAGGTTAGTAACTAAGACATGAACGCCTTAGCTTTCCTTTCCTTACTAATATAATCTAATCTCCGTGATAGAGCATCAGTAGGATTTAGCTTGCCCGCCTAGTGTTTAATAATAAAATTAAACGGGCATAGCTTATCTAACGCAGTGACCTGCTGGCTTATTAGCTTAGGCTTTAAAATAAGGTATTTGTGGTTTAAGTAATCCGTTATCACTTTCACTAGGTGAGCTAAGTAAGTAAGGTAATGCCTCTAAGTTTAAAAGGCCTCCTAAATCGCTAGTAGCTCTATGTCTAGCGTTATGTAGCGTAATTCAGCGTCCTTTAACTTCCTTAATATAAACGCTATAGGGTGCTAGTGACCTAGCACTAACATCGCAAGGATGGCTCTAATTGCGTGTCTAGAGGCGTTAGTCTTAACTTATAACAGTAGCGCTGGATTAAAATACACTAAAATTAGTGCCTCCTAGAATCGCTTTTATAGTTCTCTAAACGCCGCTAGCTTGTGGGGCTCTAGCTTAAACTTTACTAGTTGCTTCCCTTATAGATAGTTGGTTAATAGGATGATAATTTTGCTATAATACTTAATAAAGTGCCTATAGAAACTAGTGAATCCTAGGAAAGATTAGATATTAAACACGCAGATAGGTATTAGCTACGTTGTAATTGCTTTGACTCTACTGGGGTCTATTAAGATTCCTTCTAGGGAGATCACATAACTAAGGAATTTAACTTCCTTAACGGAGAATTAGCACTTATCTAGGTTAATAAAAAGATCAGCGCTTTAAAGCCTCTTAAGAACCTACTTAATATAATTCTTATGCTCTAAGACATCGCTACTATATATTAGGATATTATTAAGGTAGACAATGTAGATAATATCTATAAGACCTTCTAAAGCTATGTTAATATATTCTTAGAAGGTAGTAGGCGTATTAACGAGCCTAAATGGCATCACAAGATACTTAAAGTGACTATATCTACACCAAAAGGCTATCTTCCACTTATCTCCCTCGCGGATACGTAGCCAATAGTACGCATCTTTAAGGTCTAACTTTGTGAAGATCTTTACACCTCTTAGCTAATCTAAGATTTCCGGAATTAGGGGTAAAGGGGCCTTATCCTTAACTATAATCTTATTTAGGCCCCTATAATCCACGCATAGTTGTAATTTTCCCCCTTTCTTCGGCATAAATAGGATTAGGGCACCTACTAGACTAACGGATCTTTAGATCTAACCTCGTTCCTGCGCACTCGCCAGGTACTCGCGGAGCACCTACAGCTCTTTCTCGGCTAGGTTATATATAGGTCCCTAGGGCAGTGTTTTTCCTTCTTCTAATTCAATCGCATGCGTCCGCCTACCTAATCCAGGGAGGGTGCTAGCCTTATAGCTTAAGAACATATCCTTAAACTCTATATAGACTTCTAGGAGGGCTACCTTATAAATAGCGTCGGACAGATCTATTGTTATATAGACGCTGCTTAGTTTCTGCTCTTTTAGCGCGTCCCTAATAGAGGCCACGCGCTTAATTAGACCTATTAACCAGGGGGGAAGCATTACCATAACTAATAAGCATTTCTCCGCGCGCTATCTATCCCGCAACCCTATTGCTAATAAGATGCGTTCCTTTGTTATAGGGTGTCTCTAAAGTCTTTTCCCCTATAATATTATAATAGGTTCGTATTATCTTACCTAGTTAATGCCTAGCACCAGCTTTTCGCCACTATTAGTAATGTAGTAGCTAACTTAGCATATCTTTACATATCCTATGCTATCCCTTACTAATATTACCTTTTTCAAAATTCCTTAATATAGCATAACATTACTAGACACACTCTTAAGCGTGCTATCACTTAGTTACACGTTTGCCTAGTCCAGGTCCGTCAATATATCTAGATAAATTAAAGAATATATAGCGCCGGGGTTAAATAGTGTTAGTACTGCTACCTAGCGGTGATCTCGCTATAACTTAACTTCTATACGAATTCGTGGGTCTAATCGCCTATTCTTATCAAGTTATGTCACATTAAGAGCGTTTTCCTAGGGTTACACTAAGCTAATTAGGGCCTTATTTAGGTTTAACTAGCCCTTAGCTTGGTTACCACTGCCTTAGTGCTAGTTAGTGGTGTGGCTATCTCTATAGCAGATGCCGCAGTCTAGCTCAGGGCACTTAGTCAAGAGGTAGCCTAGTTTTTTGCACTTAAAATAGGTAATAGGCAAGCCCCCTGTTTCTACGCGGCGTCCTTCCTATAACCTACCTTCTAGTAAAGCTAAGCAATTCCTTCTCTTCTATTAGTTACCTCCTTAGTTACCTTTATAGTAAGGCCCTTTTTCCTCTTTTATTACTACTTCTACCTTCTTTCCTTAGCCTATAAGATAGTTCTAACTTATAGGGTATTCTTAGCTAAATACCTACTTCTTTATAGTGCTATTTAGGCACTGCATAAACTAGGTAATTCTCATAGGCTTAGGCATAGGCTTAGGTAATTCTGCTTCTACCTTGCCCCAAACCTTAATAAATGCTTAGAATAACTAGTCCTTGCCTTGCTAGAGGGTTAATAGCGTTCCTATAGCTTCTAGGTAGCGACTATCTTTATCTATTCCTCTGGTTTTTAACTATTACACAAACTCTATCTAAGTGTAGCTCTAGTAGTCTATGTAACCATCTATAGCAGCAAAACGCATCCACTATTGCTTTGCCTTATCTACTAGGCAGCTACTAGCGTATATAACCTTTATTACATTATTCGTAAACGTGTTCCGATCTATAGTGAAAACCACGTTCAAATCTACTAGGAATATCTACAGATTCTTATAGGTATCCCCCTTATACGTAGGAGTCTTAAGCTATATCTTTACTATGCTATATCTATATAGCCCTAGCGTAGTTAGTGCTAACTAGGGAATAGGAATAGGGGCTTAAGTAGGAGGGGTTTATGGGGTAAAAGTGGAGCCTTAGTTAGTGTTATCTAATTAGGGAGGGGTATTTACTTCCTACAAATTTTTCTATAGCTACTTAAGTTTGTGTCTTTTTTAGGCAATTCATAGCTATGCCTCTGCTTATGTAAGGCTATGGTTTAATGTAGCTTCTTTGTTGTTAATAGCTAGATCTAACACATGGGAATTCTCTAGGGTGGTTAGACAAGAAGACTTACGCTCTAGGAGCGGGTGTTGATCTATAAATGCATCTTCACGTAGCGTGTTCGCTCTGGAGTCATTAGTACCTATTAAACAGGTGTTTATTCTGCATAGTGCTAATATCCTTAACCTACTAATGGCCTATTACCCTAATAGGAAAGAGAGATTAACTTATTAAGGCTTCTAGGCTAAATATAATAAACAGGGTGATAGTATAATTAAGGTAGCAGCTATGTGACTAGAAGGTAGGTGTGTGTGCTTAAAGGTTTTAATCTCTAGCCTCCCACATTCCATGTGTGCGACCTTCGCCTAAATACCCCCTCTGCGTGCACGTGACTAGCTTACGGCAACCTCGCAGCTAGGGCGCTGTGAGCCACGACTAGGCCCTACTGTACATGATGCCATTGCCTTCATAGCCTCTGTCGCTCTATTGCCTCTGTGACCCTGACATTAATATTATAAGTATCTAGTAAGAATATTAACTCTAATAACTTAGTTATAGCTAACTTATTACTAGGGTCTTATGCGGGCTAAACGTAAGTTACATAACGCCCTCCTAGCTATAAAAAATACTAATTAACATAGACATGTTCACCAGGCTTAATTAACCGCTAAGGCTGCGCGTAAGGCTAATGCTAATAAGCACGCTATAATATCGCAGCTATTTAACGCTATAAACCTTAAGGTGTAGATTAATATTATAAACAGCCTACGCTTTATTACCTAGTATACTCTAATAGTAATATCTTATTATTTTAGGTATAGCTTTTAATTTACTAACTCGCTGCTAGTTCGCTAAGTTTGCTTCTAATGTCCCTACCTGCGTTAGCCTCTCTAAGCTCCCTAAAGAGCTTTATATATTTATTTATAGGGATAAGGAGGAGTCTTCTAATAATAAGGCTCCTATAGCTACTATGGATAAAAATGCGGCCGCCAATATAATAATAGAACAGTAGATGCTAGATAGCTATAAGGTAGTTTTTTACTTTAAGAAGAATATAACTTGTGTTATAGGATATTTACATGCTAATTTACTAAAGTAATTATATCTCTATAAACTAGCTACTTAATTACCGCTTATAATTATTTATAATATCCTTTATAACAAAATCCCTTTTTAATACCTATGAATTTTCTAAACTATTATAGCCTTTCCACTTTACTAGGTATTTACATTATTTTCTATTATAGTAATATAAAATAATTCTCTTAACTTTAAACTCTTCTTTATTATCTTTAATATTATCTTATAGTAAGGATATGTCTATGTAGCTAGTGGGGTCCCCTTTAAAGGGTTTAAGGCTTATAATATTAAACATATTATAAAGTCTTAAGCTAGCTAGTAATTATAATTAATAGGCTAAGCTATAATTACTAACTACCTTTTTAATCTTATAGGGCCCTAGGTACTTTGTAGTAAGCTTTTAGCTTAGGTGTCTTAGGTTAATATTTTTTGTTAATAGTAATATATAATCTCTAACCTTAAACTTTATTAGTATTCTCTTATAATTATAGTACTTCTTTTACTATACTTATATATTACTTAGTAGCTACTTAATCTCTAAGTGTCTCTATCTTAGTTCTAAGACTCTATTTTCTACCTAGTTATTTACTAAATTAGGTATTAGGATAGCCTAGTGTAGTCCCCTTAGGTTATACCTATATAGCGCCTCCGCTAGCATTAGGCTATAACTACTATACTTGCTTATATTATAGGCAAACTATGCTATTAGTAGATATTCTACCTAGTTATCCTATTTAGCGCACACGTAGGCTCTTAGATAGTGCTTAAGAACCTAGTTTAATTACTCTATCTATCTATCTATTTAGGGGTGGAACGCGGTGCTTAGTCGCCGCTTTGTTGTAATTAGGTAGTAGAATATCCTCTAGAATCCGCTAGTAAATATTAACCCTTAGTCTGTAATAATACCTTTTAGGGTGCTATAGTCCTTAAAAACATTTTCTAGGAACACTATAGCTAGCCTATTACTAGATAGGCATGTGGACACTAGTATATAAATACTATACTTTAAAAATTAGTCTATAATAACTAGTATTGCGTCGTGTATCTAATGCTTCTAATCCTTCACCGGCGGTAAGCCTATAATAAAGTTTATTAATAATTCTTAGAAAGGGCGATTAGGCACTGGCAGCGTAGCTAACTTACTATAAGGTTTATATAACCTTAGCTTTAAAACTTAATAATTAACGCAAGTCTATATATATAACTTAATGTCCTTCTTTATTAATAGCTAGTAATATTAGCCTGTAATTTAATAGAGGGTTCTACTAACCCCCTAATAACCTACTATAGGATTATTATAGGTTAATAGTAAGACTTCTTTTTGCATACCTTATAGAATAAAAACTTAATTATTATATATTAGTAACTTAGAGGGCACCCTAGTCTATATCTATAACCCTTTAGCCTCTAGCTTAGAGGGACTAATTAACTATAGTCCTAATGCACCGGAGTCACCACTTATTAGCAATAACTTCCGCTACGCTACAAAGGCATCCCCTTATTACGCTTCTAATAATAAGACTAGAATTAGGGCTTCTAATTCCTATACCTTACTCCTAATGGCGGAGTTTAATATTATAGAGGTTCTCTAAACTACTAAGATTCTTACTATAACACTACTATAAGCCTATAGCTCTTTAGTAGTGCCTATAAACTATCTAATTAGCCTAGTAGAGATTAACTTTATAGAGGTTCTCCTACCTGCTATTAGACTTCTTACTATACTATTAATAGGTAGTGATCTTAGATGTAGGGTATTAATAGAGTTACCACCGCTCTTACGCTACTTACTAATTATAAACCTAATACACTATAGCTTTACTAGACTAGTAGTGGTACTATGCTTATTATAACGCCCCCGCAGCCTAATAGCAGCGAACTTAGTAAGGAAGGTTAGTAACTAAGACATAAATACCTTAGCTTTCCTTTCCTTACTAATATAATCTAATCTCTATAATAGAGTATTAGTAGGATTTAGCTTGCCTGCCTAGTGTTTAATAATAAAGTTAAATAGGCATAGCTTATCTAATATAGTGACCTGCCGGCTTATTAGCTTAGGCTTTAAAATAAGGTATTTATAGTTTAAGTAATCTATTATTACTTTTACTAGGTAAGCTAAGTAAGTAAGGTAATACCTTTAAGTTTAAAAGGCCTCCTAAATCGCTAGTAGCTCTATGTCTAGTATTATATAGTGTAATTTAGCGTCCTTTAACTTCCTTAATATAAACACTATAGGGTGCTAGTAACCTAGCACTAATATCGCAAGGATGGCTCTAATCGCGTGTCCAGAGGTGTTGGTCTTAACTTATAACAGTAGCGCCGGATTAAAATACACTAAAATTAGTGCCTCCTAGAATCGCTTTTATAGTTCTCTAAACGCCGCTAGCTTATAGGGCTCTAGCTTAAACTTCGCTAGTTATTTCCCTTATAGATAGTTAGTTAATAGGATAATAATTTTGCTATAATACTTAATAAAGCGCCTATAGAAACTAGTAAATCCTAGGAAAGATTAGATATTAAATATATAGATAGGTATTAGCTATGTTATAATTACTTTAACTCTACTAGGGTCTATTAAGATTCCTTCTAGGGAGATTATATAACTAAGGAATTTAACTTCCTTAACAGAGAATTAGCACTTATCTAGGTTAATAAAAAGATTAGCGCTTTAAAGCCTCTTAAGAACCTACTTAACATAATTCTTATGCTCTAAGACATCGCTACTATATATTAGGATATTATTAAGGTAGATAATATAGATAATATCCACAAGACCTTCTAAAGCTATATTAATATATTCTTAGAAGGTAGTAGGCGCATTAATAAGCCTAAATAGCATTATAAGATACTTAAAGTGACTATATCTACACTAAAAAGCTATCTTCTACTTATCTCCCTTATAGATATATAGCTAATAGTATATATCTTTAAGGTCTAACTTTATAAAGATCTTTACACCTCTTAGCTAATCTAAGATTTCTAGAATTAGGGGCAAAGGGGCCTTATCCTTAACTATAATCTTATTTAGGCCCCTATAATCCACATATAGTCGTAATTTTCCCCCTTTCTTTAGTATAAATAGGATTAGAGCACCTGCTAGACTAATAGATCTTCGGATCTAACCTTGTTCCTACGCACTTGCTAGGTACTCACAGAGCACCTGTAGCTCTTTCTTAGCCAGGTTATATATAGGTCCCTAGGGTAGTGTTTTCCCTTCTTCTAATTTAATTATATACATCCGCCTACCTAATCTAGGGAGGGTACTAGCCTTATAGCTTAAGAATATATCCTTAAACTCTATATAGATTTCTAGGAGGGCTACCTTATAAATAGCGTTAGATAGATCTATTATTATGTAGACACTGCTTAGTTTCTACTCTTTTAGCGCATCTCTAATAGAGGCTATGTGCTTAATTAGACCTATTAACCAGGGGGGAAGCATTACTATAACTAATAAGCATTTCTCCGCGCGCTATCTATCCTATAACCCTATTACTAATAAGATATATTCCTTTATTATAGGGTATCTCTAAAGTCTTTTCCCCTACAATATTATAATAGGTTTATATTATCTTACCTAGTTAATGCCTAGCACTAGCTTTTTACCACTATTAGTAATGTAGTAGCTAACTTAGCATATCTTTACGTATCCTATGCTATCCCTTACTAATATTACCTTTTTTAAAATTCCTTAATATAGTATAATATCACTAGATATACTCTTAAGCATGCTATTACTTAGTTACACGTTTACCTAGTCTAGGTCTGTTAATATATCTAGATAAATTAAAGAATATATAGCGCCAGGGTTAAATAGTATTAGTACTACTACCTAGCGGTAATCTCGCTATAACTTAACTTCTATGCGAATTTATAGGTCTAATTGCCTATTCTTATTAAGTTATATCACATTAAGAGCGTTTTCCTAGGGTTACACTAAGCTAATCAGGGCCTTATTTAGGTTTAACTAGCCCTTAGCTTAGTTACCGCTGCCTTAGTGCTGGTTAGTAGTGTGGCTACCTCTATAGTAGATGCTGTAGTCTAGCTTAGGGCACTTAGTTAAGAGGTAGCCTAGTTTTTTACACTTAAAATAGGTAATAGGTAAGCCCCCTATTTCTACGCGGCGTCCTTCCTATAACCTACCTTCTAGTAAAGCTAAGTAATTCCTCCTCTTCTATTAGTTACCTCCTTAGTTACCTTTATAGTAGGGCCTTTTTTTCTCTTTTATCGCTACTTCTACCTTCTTTTCTTAGCCTATAAGATAGTTCTAACTTATAGGGTATTCTTAGCTAAATACCTACTTCTTTATAGTGCTATTTAGGCACTGTATAAACTAGGTAATTCTTATAGGCTTAGGCATAGGCTTAGGTAATTCTACTTCTGCCTTGCCCTAAACCTTAATAAATACTTAGAATAACTAGTCCTTACCTTACTAAAGGGTTAATAGCATTCCTATAGCTTCTAGGCAGCGACTATCTTTATCTATTCCTCTGGTTTTTAACTATTATATAAACTCTATCTAAGTGTAGCTCTAGTAGTCTATGTAACTATCTATAGTAGCAAAATATATCTACTATTACTTTACCTTATCTACTAGGTAGCTACTAGTGTATATAACCTTTATTACATTATTTATAAATGTGTTCTAATCTATAGTAAAAACTATATTTAAATCTACTAGGAATATCTACAGATTCTTATAGGTATCCCCCTTATATATAAGAGTCTTAAGCTATATCTTCGCTATACTATATCTATATAGCCCTAGTGTGGTTAGTGCTAACTAGGGAATAGGGATAGGGGCTTAAGTAGGAGGGGTTTATAGGGTAGAAGTAGAGCCTTAGTTAGTATTATCTAATTAGGGAGGGGTATTTACTTCCTATAAATTTTTCTATAGCTACTTAAGTTTATATCTTTTTTAGGTAATTTATAGCTATACCTCTACTTATATAAGGCTATAGTTTAATATAGCTTCTTTATTATTAATAGCTAGCTCTAATATATAGGAATTCTCTAGGGTGGTTAGATAAGAAGACTTACGCTCTAGGAGCGGGTGTTAATCTATAAATATATCTTTACGCAGCGTATTTACTCTAGAGTTATTAGTACCTATTAAATAGGTATTTATTCTATATAGTGCTAATATCCTTAACCTACTAATAGCCTATTGCCCTAATAGGAAAGAGAGATTAACTTATTAAGGCTTCTAGGCTAAATATAATAAATAGGGTAATAGTATAATTAAGGTAGTAGCTATATAACTAGAAGGTAGGTGTGTGTGCTTAAAGGTTTTAATCTCTAGCCTCCTATATTCTATGTGTATAACCTTTGCCTAAATACCCCCTCTGCGTGCACGTGACTAGCTCGCGGCGACCTCGTAGCTAGGGCGCTGCAAGCCACGACTAGGCCCTACTATACATGATGCCATCGCCTTCATAGCCTCTGTCGCTCTATTGCCTCTGTGACCCTGACATTATAACTATTAAGAGTTTTATCCTATTAAGGCTAATTAAGTGGTTATTATAGTAATAAAGGGTACGCTATCTATAGAAGCCCTATATTAGAGCTTTTATCCTTATTATTATTAACTAGCTCTTTAAGGAAGTGTTTTTTAATCTCT
This sequence comes from Epichloe elymi, assembly GCA_023658475.1. Lineage (NCBI taxonomy): Eukaryota > Fungi > Ascomycota > Sordariomycetes > Hypocreales > Clavicipitaceae > Epichloe > Epichloe elymi. The sequence continues at coordinate 2,430,395 of CP098276.1, forward strand.
TTTATACTTAGTAATAGGCCTCTTTCTTAAGTATAGAAGATTAACTTATTAAAGGTAATATAACTTAATAAGAACTAGTAGCTTCTCTTTATTATTAGTACCTAAATTAGGTATTACGTAGAGAAGATATATCTAGCGAGGTATCTAATATAAGCTCTCTATATAAGCTTTAGACCTACCTTATAAAGCCTACTTTATATTATTATAAATACTTTATAACTAAAGGCTTATAGGTAAGTTATAAAGGCTTCTAGATTCTCTAGTAAGTAACTCTATTAAAGCTTATTCTCTCTTAACTACCTATTTAACACTTATTAAGAGGATTGCTAGTTAAGTAGCTTTTAAGGTATATAGTTTAAGATATAAATAGCTACTTTAGTAGCTATAGGCTAGAGATCTTCTAGGAAGCCTAATTATATTATAAGAGTTATTATAACCCTTATTATCACCCCCCTAGACTATTTAGCGTGCCTATTTTAATGTAGGTAAGCTAGGCTAGACTTTCTAATAATAATACCTCTATTTATAACCTCTTTTTCTTGCTTTTTAGTCTAAAAGGTAGTCTTACTATTAGTTATTATAACCGTAATATAGATACTATACACTCTTATATATATAGCTTCTAACTAATTAAAGTAAAGCATAATATCTATTTTTAATAGGATTATAAAGATATAGTGTAATCCTATAGCTCTATAGGTAAAAAGAGTAATATATTAGTCTTTATTATACCCTAATAATTAAGTAAAGAGGTTAAAAGAGACTACCTAAAGCGGCCCTAAAGGTAATAACCCTACCTATAACACTTATAATATCTACCTCTATACCTTAGCTATCTAATAGACCTTATATTTCCTTACTCTCCTTTTCTTTAAAGGGATTTAAAGCTTCTTAAGCACTTAATCTATTATATTCTTACCTAGATACGCTAATCTAGTATACTATAGGTCTATAGGCGTTATTATCACGGCCTTTAGGTCTCTTAAATCTCCCTTTATAGCGAAAATATCTAATAGGCTTAAGCCCTCTATATATAGCTATATACTAATAATCTAAGTTTAAAATATCTCCTAATTACCTCTTACTAGGTCTATAACCCTTTTAGTAAGGTTATCCTACCTTATTCCCTTCTTTATAAGTAACTAAAGAGATATAAGGTTTATAAAGAATAATAGTTAGTACTAGGCCTTTAATAAGGTAAGGGTCTAGCTATCTATTAAGATAATCTAAGCTATGCTAACGCTATAAGCCTTAGTAACACTATAACTAGCTTAAATTCTAGGTTATTAACTATAATTAAGGTCTATAAACCAGTATTTATTATTAAAAATATAGATTAAAGTGTCACTATTAAGTATAACTTATAATTTACCCTAGGTAAGGAAAGCCTCTAAAGACTCTAACTCTTCTATAGCTAAAAACACTATATTAACTTCTTTAGGTTCCTTTATACTATTATCCTTAGGTTCCTTTACACTATTATCCTTTAACTATATATTATATACCTTCTTTATATTATTAGGCTAATAATTTATTACTTCTTTTACTTTTTTTAATAGCTTTTTATTAACTTTCTAGTCCTTTATTAGGTAGAGTGCCCTATAGACCTTCTATAAGTCTCTTAACTTCTTTACCTTATTATTGAAAATGGAAGGGGAATCTAGCTAGAGGGATAGGAAGACCTCCCTAGTAGATTCCAACGCGGCGGCTTCTAGATTCACTATAATACGACGATTCTTCAAGATATAGGGCGTTAATAGTTGAATATAGTAGATTTTAGCTAGACGAACGATCTGACGAGCAATGAGAGGATTTTCTGAGTCCCCTTATAGACCTACCGACCGTATCGACGGAAGGGGGTCGCTAGCCGGGCCTTAGGAGCTATTTTTTATTTTCCGCAAAATTCATTTATATATGAAAAGTAAAAAATCGACTCACGACCATACAATCTAGCCACCCACGTGCACTAACTAAGCAATCTAATAAGCAACCCTATAAATAAAATACATCATTAAATCCAGAAAAAATCAAGGATTCGAATAGTATAAGTCAGCCTTTTATACGACTACTAGTTCCCTAGTTACAGTCGATTTTAGCTTCCCTATAGGGTAGCCTAGTCGGCTTAGTCATACAAGCCTGTGGGTTGGTTGTGAACGCAGGTCACAGCCAAAGCTGGCCGTAGCCAACAACGCTGCAGGCAACGCCTTGTAACCAACGTTGCAACAACGCAACTAGGCAACTAGTGGGCCTATAAAATAGTGCTATAAATAGCATAATTTTAACACTTATACTTCTTATAGTAAATATAATCTTTCTTTACTAACTTCTTTACTTTATCCTTTATTTCTCTATTAAGAGTTAGCTTAGCTCTAAAGGCATTATTAGCCTTTACCTAAGATCTCCCTTAGGCTTTAATTAAGTGCCTAATTCTACTTATAATACTATAGAAATCTAGGACCTTTCCCTTACTCTCTACTATATAAATTAATAAGCTAATTTAAGCTAAGATAGTAGGGAATTATACCCTAATAGTATTATTAATTATTTCTATAGGTAAGTTACCTTTAGTAATAGGGTAGTCTACTTAGAAGTATCTCTTATAGCTAATTAAAGTATTTATAAGCTACTTATTAATATTTACCTTTATAAGGTTCTACTTAATAGTCTTATTAAAATTAACTTTAGTATAATACTTAATAGTTCTACTGTAAGGATAAAGGTAGCTAGGCAAAAGGATATAGGGTGCACTTATATATTAACTAAAGCTTGCTAGGTCTAAGTGTAATATGTGTGCGAGTCACTAGTTTATAGCTAGCGGCTTACTAATATTACGTGGACCTAGCCCTTCCTTCTAGTGTTAGGCGCCGTGGTGCTCTAGCGCTACAGTGCACGCATGCGCGTGGGTTATGTTATAAGGGGCCTTATAATTATCCCCCCCCTTATCACTAGGCTCCTAAATAGCTTTTGCCCTATATTTTATAACTATTTACTAACTAGTAGTTATATTAAAATAATAATAAATAATAATCTATAATAATAAATAATAGTTAGCGCTTTAGTATAAATTCACCTCTAACTCTTTACTATATTATTCTATTTTTATTTCTATATTATTAGTTAAATTATTACTTTTTTCATAATACTATTATCTATCTATTATTAATCGCTAATATATCACTATAAGTGCTCCTATAATTCTTCTTTATAATTATTTATGTATACACTGCTTATATACTAGGTGCACTAAACACAAAAAGAGCCCCCTATTTACCCCTAAACTCCCCTAGATTAATTATTAATTTATTACTAACCTATATATAGGTTAGTTAAAGATAAAGTAGTTAAAGCGCTATATTTAGTGTTATACACGCGGGGATAGTTATAAGGCTATAAGTAGCTTACTTTTCCTTTACCCTTTAGTTTTTATTTACTAATAATTATATAGTTTATAGCCACTATATATAGTAACTTCCTTAACTTATTAAAGGTGCTAGATTAGGTAGATATCCTAATAGAGGCACTTAGTAATAAGGATAAGGATAATCCTAAAGACCTTATATTCTTAGAGGTAACTTAGTAGTATTTTACTACCTATTATCTTTAGCTTATATAAGGCTTTAACTATACTAATATAATATATTATATTACGTTTAGGTTAATAGGGGCTACTAAGGTCCGCTAGGTTTATATATTTCTTCCCTTTTTACTAGTTCTTTGCTAATATATCTAGGTAGGATGCTTTAATTATATACTAGTAGTATATAGTCTTCTATTAAACCCTTATAGTTACTATAAACCTAGCTCTAGTCCTAGGGATAGTAGGTTATATCTTAGCCCTATTTTGCTATCTATTTACTAATATTTTAGTAGGCTAACTATCTATAACTCCTTATTATATAAAATATAGTAATAGTTTTATAGCTATAGCTAAGTAATCTAGGATTTATTACCTAGGGAATAGTATTATATTATTTTTATTATAGAATAAGGGAGGTAGTTATAGTAGATAAGAATAACGCTAAGTATATAGTCTATAGGGGCTAAGTCTTTAGCTATAAGGGGGTAACTATAGAGGGATTTCTATTAACTCTCCTAAAGCTATAGATAGTTTCCTTTATTTTATTCCTTTATATTTTTTTTCTTTTATTTTTATATATAGTTTAGTTATTTTCTTTTATTAGGTATATTATAGTAGCTAGTAAGGCTATACCTTTCTTATAGAAACTTTATACTCTTTTACCTATAACTTACTTATATATTACTATCCTTTTCCCTTAACTTATTCTAGTAAAATACCTAAATTATATACTAAGCTCCTTCTATATCTTTAATAGGAACCTACTAATTATATTTACTTAGCTAACCCTTTTACTTTACTAGGTATTTATTACCTTTATAGGTCTTTCTATATTTCTTAACCTCCTTAACTTTATATTTATTATTTTTATTCTTAAGGTTAGGTATTAGTATTTTTTCTTTATCTATATTCTTATAATAGGTCTAAGGCTCTAGTAGGCTAATATAGAATATATTATATAACCTACTATATTTTTCTAGTAGTATAATCTAATATACTTACTTACTAATAGTATTAAGTACCTAAAATAGTCTAATAAACCTAGGGGTTAGCTTTTATTTTACTTCCTTAAGCTATATATTCTTTACTAATAGTAGTACTAGGTTACCTTTTTTAAGAGTAAGTAGTTAGTAATATTTATTATAGTACTTTACCTAGGATTTAGTGGCTTTTACCTAGTTTTACTTTAGCTACTCCCTAACTTTATATAACTTTATAATATAAGTATAAGCCTCTAGTACCTCCCTTTCTATAACCTTATCCCTAAGGGCTAGCTAAAACTCTAGTAAGTACCCTATAAGTATATAGTTAGGTAAGTAGCCTATAGTTCTATTTACTATATTATTATAGGTAAATTATATAACTAGAAGTAGCTTAGGCTATATCTACTAGTTTTTAGAAGTAAAGTATTATAGGTAGTGCTCTAGTACCTAGTTAGTCCTCTTAGTCTACCTATTAGTTTAGGGGTAAAATACTATAAAAAGCCTATGTTTTATATATAATAGGTAATATAGGTCTAACTAGAATTAGCTTATAAAAATAGATCCTCTATTAGATATAATGCCCTTTAGTGGCCTAAATTATAGCTTAATCTCCTTATAGAAAAGTTTTACTAACCTAGCTATATTAATTATAGTTATTATAGGTAGGAAGATAGAGTACTTAGTGTATTAGTCTATAATTACTAGGATTATATTAGTTTTTTATTTGCCTACTTATATAATAGGTAATCCTATAATAAAGTCTATTAAGATTTCTACCTATAGTTACTCTAGTATTAGTAGTAATTTAAGACTCCTATATAGGTAATACCTTCTAGTAACTATTTACTAATATATCCTATAGCTTATAATATAGTCTAATATAGACTTATTTATAGCTAGCTACTAAAAGTAGCGTTTTAATAGCTTAAGTATTTACTTAGTCCTAAAGTAACCTACTAGTAAATTATTATAGTATAGCTATAGAAGCTCTTATTATAAGGTAGGCTCTTAGGGAATAACTACCTAGTCTTTATATATTAGGAGACCTCTTACACTATATAACTATAGACTAGCTTTCCCTCTCTCTAGGGAATTAATCTCTTTACTCTACCTCTATAGGTCTAGATCTTAGCTTTAGGCCTTCTATAGTAGCTATACTAATAGTTTATTTAGGCTAGATTAGTAGGGATCTAGTAATATAATAGCCCCCTAGATTTCTTATACTATACTAGCGTCCTAGATATACACTACCTTCTCCTAGAAATTACCTTTATTTAGCTAACCTTTTACTAGATCTATAGTGGCTAACTAGCCTCTTAATATAGCTACTCTAGCCTTTACTATAGGGGCTAGGGTATTTTCCTCCCCTAAAGGTATCTTACTATACCTCTCTATAAAAACTAGGGTATTTTCCTCCCCTAAAGGTATCTTACTATATCTTCTTTAATATATTAGTATCTTTTTTTTTACTACTTCTTTAGTAGCTACTAACTTTTTCTTAAGTTCTAGTAAAAATACCCTATTTATTAGGGGTTTACTCTTATAATTAGACCTTCTTAATAGTATATCTATAGGGTTACTTTTCCCTAGTCTATACTTAATTATAAAATTTAGTAGGTATAGGAATATATACTATCTAGCCTATCTTCTATTTAGCTTCTATTACTTTATAAAGGTCTATAGGTTATAGTAGTCTAATAGGACTTCTACTAGGGTCTTTATACCTTTAATATAATATTACTAGTATTTAAATAACTTAACTATAGTAAGTAGCTCTTAGTTAGGTATGCTATAGTTTTGTTTAGTGTTAGTAAACTTCCTTAACTAAAAGGCTATAGGGTATTAGTAGCCCTTATTATCTTATTATAATAAGATTCCTACTATTATAAAAATTAAGGTATCTATCTTAATACACACTAGTTAACTTAGGTTATAATAATAGAGTAGAGGAGCCTACTAAAAGGCATCTTTTAGCTAGTAAAACACTACCTATTCTCTTACCCTAAATATAAACCTCCTAGTCTAAATACTATTCTAACTACCCTTTATTAATATATATAGTAGTGCTATAATCCTAGAGTATCTATAGATAAACTATTAGTAGAAGTTATAGAACCCTAGGAAGGATTATATATCCTTAAAGCTTATAGGTTCTTTCTAATCCTAGATAGTAGTAACTTAGTAGGTATCTATTAAGACCCTATTAATAAAGAGAATAAACCCTAGGAACTCTACTAACTCCTAGTAGAATTTATATTTAGAGGGTTTTATATATAATTCTACCTCTCTTATATGCCCTAGGACTTCTTTAATATATATAGTATACTCCTCTTATATTTTTAAAAAGATAAGGATATTATCTAGATATACTATATAAATAGTATTAACTAGCCTATAAAGCGCTTTATAGATATAGTTCTAGAATATAGCTAGGGTATTTATTAACCTAAAAGGCATTATAAGATATTTATAGTGCCTATAATATATATAGAACATAGTCTTCTATTTATTACCCCCTTTAATCTAGATTCTATAATAAGTATCCTTAATATTAATTTTTAAGAAGAAGCAAGCTCCTTAGCACTAGTCTAGAATCTCTAAAATTAGGGGGAGAGCATAGTAATTCTTCTACATTACCCTATTAAGACCCTAGTAATCCACGTATAATTAGAGTGTACTATCTTTCTTTAGTATAAATAGGATAGGCATACCTATAGGGCTCTTTAATAGTCTTATCTAGCCCTTCTATAGGTTCTTATTAATATATTTATAAAGTTCCTTTAATTTACCTTAGGAAAAGGGGTAAATTAGTCTATATAGGGGTGTGGCCCCTAGTATTAGATTAATTATATAATTAGTAGTCTTTCTTAAAGGTAAGCTTCCTACCTTATCTAATATAAATATATCTTTAAACTTATATAGTTCCTAGGGGATATCTTTAATAGTTCTATATACCTTTACCTCTTCTTTATCTCTAAGGGTAATAAACTTATCTTCTATAACCCTATTAATAGTATATATAATAGTCTTATTATATATAACCTTTATAAATTTATAAGGAGTTATAAGTAAAAAGGCCTTTTTTCTCTTCTTAAACCACTACTCTTATAAGTATAAGTAAAGGTAGATATATTCCTTAGTAAGTATATATATCCTAATTAATATAGGGCTTCCCTTAGTTCTTAGGTTCTTATTAATAGCTATATATAGTAGCTTAAGGTCCTTTTCTTCTCCTTTTAAGTCTTTAATTATAATAGGGACCTTATAGATACTATATTAGGGAACTATAAGGGCCCTTACTACCTTAATAATAGGTGCTATAGCCTTAGCTTAGTTAAGTTTATAGGCTTATATAAATTTAGCGCTAATAATATTAATCTTAGTATAACTATTAAGATCCGCTACTATTTTAATATCTATATACCTATAAATAGTAACTAGTGTGTAAAATTAATACCTTATTAGTACCTTAGTATTTAAGGTAGAGATAAGGGCATCTACTTCTACCTTAGGAAGTTTTCTAGGTCTTATTACTCCTTCTTTAGCTTATTATATCTATTTATAAGGTACTCTATACTATTATAGTTAAAATACTACCTTTTATACCTAGGTTTATAATTATTTAGGTAGGTAGTAGGAGACTTCTCTTAGTCCTTATCCTTCTAATCTTTATTAGACCTTCTACCTTATAGAAAGTTATATCTATAATATTAGGGAGCCTTATTTAGGCTCTTATCTTCTAAATACTTAGACTTTTACTTACTCTTTAGTATAGCCTCCTAGAGTTACTAAGTAAGTTATATAACCTCCTCTTATACCTTTCCTATAATAAAGATATATAGGTTAATCTAGTCTTATAGGTTAGGGAGTAGTTTTATAAAGAATATAAGAGCTTATAACTTTTTAGTAGCTTTTTCTAGGTATTTCTCTAGTAAATCTAGGTAGATACTAAATTTAATAGGACTCTAGCCCTTATATTACTTTATATTCTCTAGCTATATAGCTATTTAGGTATTATAGTTAGTAGTATCTTAGAGTAATATAAGAGTCTAGGTCTTAAATATATTCTAGTTATCTTTAAGATTACTTTAGTTATTAGCTATTTATTTATTAAGGTATTAGTTCTATCTTACCCTATAATTACTATATATATAGTTAAGTATAAAGAGGATTTTTTAGTAATTATACTAATACTTTTACTTTACCTTATTAAAGGTATAGTTTAGATTATTTATCTATATTTTATACTTCTATAGGTTTATAAGGTATTAGAGATTAGTAATATTCCTAACTTTAATCTCTTAGTAGCTATTACTAGAGAAGGAACTAGATCTTTACTACCTTTTTATCTTCTCTTTCCCTCTACCTAGCTATAGAAGATTAATAAGCTTTTACTCTTATTCCTATAGTTCTTTAAGTTTCTTAAGCTAAGTAATTTACTTATTTATTACTATAGTATTAGCCCTAATATTAGAGGGTCTAGGTTTAGTCCTAGTTCCTATAGAATATAGTATATCTTTAGTAGTAATACTACTCTTATTTAATTAACTTTAGTTATTATCTAATATTACTTAGGTTAATTAGGTAGTTCTTAGCCCTATATTACTCTTAGGTAGCTAGTAATAGAAGCTTTAGAATTATAAAGATAAAGGTAGCTAGGTAAAAGGATATAGGGTATACTTATATATTAACTAAAGCTTACTAGGTCTAAGTGTAATATATATATAAGTTACTGGTTTATAGCTAGTGGCTTGCTAATATTATATAGACCTAGCCCTTCCTTCTAGTGTTAGGCGCCGCGGTGCTCTGGCGCTGCGGTGCACGCATGCGCGTGGGTCATGTTGTGAGGGGCCTCACATCTACTTAAAGGTATTATATTCCTTATAAGCTCCTTAATCTTATTATAAAGGGATATATACCTTAAGGTTATCTACTTATACTTAGGCCTAAGTATTACTATAAACTAAGTATAATAATCTTATAGGGCCTTTATAAGGCTCTAGAATTAGCTATTAAATACCTAATAATAACCACTAAGGACTACAAACTAAGCGCTATCTTTAGTATTATTAGGTTATTAAGGGTACTAAAAATAACTCTCTTTAGGTATATTATAACCTTTAGAAGAGCTTTCCTAGGGTTACTACGCGCTACTAATTATAGCTTTACTGCTATATAAGCATGTTTAAACTCCTATAGTATCTAATATAGATAACTAACTTTATATAGCTTCTACTGCCTTTCTCTTCGCTAGAGTCCTGTTTTCTATAAGGATTAGAAGCTTAGGAGGGTAATCTAGCTATATAATTAAATTAGGATTAATAAAGACCTAGATTCTATCTTTAATAGCTCTTACCTTAACTATCTTATACTATAGGTCCTAGTAATAGGGCTTCTATAGCTTAATAGCTAGCTTATTACTCTTAGAAGACTCCTTAGATATTATAAGGATACCTATAGTATTATTATTATTAAACTAATAGATAGTAGTGTTAATCCTAGCGTGCTAGGGTTGCCTAATTATAATATTAATAAATTAAGCCTCTCTTTTGCTATATTTATACTAATTATTTAAAGATTAAATAATTAGTTAATTTAAAGAGAAGAGTACTAATTTAGAAGAAGGTCTAATTATTATAAATACTATATAATTACTACTATATTAGACTGTAAAGCTAGGGTTTAATATAATTATATCTATTAAGTTATCTAACCCTATAAGAGGGTATAGACTATAGTCTAAATACCTAAGTACCTCTACTATTAGTAGGGTACTTATATAGTGCTAAAATATACTATAAAGTTATAGAGGTTTTGGAAAATAACTAGCTAGGGGTGGACTCTTGTCTCAGCTAGTTGAGTAGCGAGACTATCGTGCGGCCGGGATCAATTATGCCCTTGTGGGTGCAACATTGAGCATTATATATGCTCGTTTATCGCAGCTACTTTCAGGATGCGCACTACGTTTTTGGCTATTTGGCCTAGCTTCTTATCAATTTGGATGTTGCAACCTGTAGATGGGTGGGCGTACAGCTGTTCACGAGATGCCCTCGCCACGCCGCTACCGATATCTCCGTTGTCGACTTGCTTCCAACCTCGAGCATCTTTGTGGTGCAGCCGAAGGTCTGATAACCATTCGTATTGATAATTGTAACCTCGGCTTAGGGCTAAATCATGTTTGCGGGGATGCAAGTAGAGTTCTTTTCCTAGGAAGCGCCTCGCTCCAGTTGCATCGGAAATGTATTTCTCTCTTTTCAATTTGCTCACTATTTCTGTCACATTATCCCCCTTGGAGCAATCAAGTTGTCAGCTGTTCTCTCATACTTCTGTTCCACTCTTCCCAAACGTATTTAACCCTTTCCTGACAATTAAGCATTGTAGATGGAATGACTCGAAAGTCCAAGCCGAGATCATGCAAACGAGAGCAAAACAGCTCATGATAGTCTTTCCAGTCTTCCCCATCAGTCGGCATAAGTCTTACTCCGTCGTCTACCAGCCAGGCGCTTGTTATCTCACAGACGAAAATCAGCGACCGCGCCATTGAGTCTCGAAGCTTTTTCCATTCGTCCGTCAACATCATTTCATTCGCGAAGGCGGGACCGACATGCCTTTCTGCGTATACGATAGGATCAAGACCCGATCGGTCAGATATGAACCATGAGCCCGTTCTCAAAGCGTTTTCTTCGTGCCAACACTGAGCCTTCATTATCAACGTTTGTATCGTGGAGCAGGTCTCGGCACTTGTGCTGATATCAAGCGCATTGAAGTCATACTGGGAAAGGACAGTGCGAGCAACTTCTCTGATGATGACGGGTCGATCAAGGGCCAAGTTCCCATCATCAGATGATGCCTCCAATGCGTTAACGAGCGTCGTTTTGCCCGTGCTCTGGGCGCCAACAATGTATATGCACGTAGGTTGCATCGTTCTTCTCGAGTTATTGTGCTTACAGAAAGCTTGAAAGAAGTTGAATCTTTTGGGGAAAATTCTTTGCATTGATATCAATTTATCTCAGCTCTTACTGACGTTGATTGGTCGGTCCTTTTCCCGCACAACGTCAGCCTTTATTGTTACTGGCGTTGGACGAGCGGGGTTTCGCTGGCTGGTTGCATTGTATGACTCTGGTGTTGCTTCCAGCAGTGGGAAAATTCTTTTCCGCTACAATGTCAATCATGAACATGTCAATCAGGAACATGTCAATCATGAACATGTCAATCATGAACATGTCCGCAAAGAATCTGAGATCTTTTGAGCATCTGCTCAGCAATAGAATCTCTGTAGATGACACGTCGTGGATATTTGACGTACCGTCCTTGCCTCCAGCCGACGTGGCAAACCAAGCCAACCTCATTGTCCTGATAAGTTTATCAACATCAGATATGCGACACAAGATGACGCTGCGCTATGATCCCGTCGAAATGAATCGTGCCATTCGCGAGGCCTCTCTGGACCAATTCATCGTCGTGTCGTTTTCGGACTTCAGGTCCATTCGGCCCTCAGCCATGACGGAAGGACGTGTCAGCGAGGTCACCCAGCCTACGACTGGCCGGGAGTGCTGTGACTATATGGTCAAGATGCTTCGCGCCGGCATCTTTCTGAATGGGAGGCACTTCAATTTCTATGGTCACAGCAACAGTCAGCTAAAATCTCGAACATGCTACTTGAGAGCTGCTCCGAGGAATCGGATTGCTACGCAGATCGAATCGCTTGGTGACTTCACAAAATTGAAGACGGTCGCCAAGAAGGCAAAGCGCATCGGTCTGCTCTTCTCTACAGCCCAGGTAGTTATGAAGGTGGATCCGAAGAGAGTAGAGGACATTTCGGATATCGTCTCTGGCGATTACATCTTTACCGATGGTTGTGGCCTCATCGCCAGGAAGTTTGCTCAAGAGTTGGCTCGACGCGCGCGCATCGTGTTTCGCGACAGGAGATACACCCCATCGGTATTGCAACTCAGATATCGAGGTTACAAAGGAGTTGTCACCGTGGATCCTACCATGGCGAAGACTGGGCCTTGGCTGCGGATGCGGAAGTCGATGAAGAAGTTCAGCGGTGGCGAAGATACATCATTCGCTGTCGTGGAATACTCCAAGGTAATCTGTTGAATGATTCGGTATCAGAACTCGCACTAATGACTTTCCCGTCAGCCATACGCTTTCGGCTATCTCAACGACGAGATCATAGTTCTTCTCGATGCGTTGGGTATCGATCGACAGATTCTCCTCAGGAAGCAGCGAGAGCACTTCGACTTCATAATCAGCGCCTCCAGGGTCGCACAGGCAGCATTCAGATTCCTTAGCTTTCTCAACAAGCCGGACATGGCTGAGAAGGTACTTTTAGAGTCCATCGATGCTGTCAGACCGACGATCCAAAAGTTGATTCGCCTTGAATTTGACAAGATGCTCAACAAAAGAGACGAACAGAAATGCCGAATACTAATTCCTCAATCTCGGCTGCTATTTGGCGTCTGCGATGCCTGGGGTGTTCTCAAGGAAGGCCAATGTGCTGTCAAAGTGACCATGGATCACGACGGACAACCTTATGCTCTCAAAGGGACAAAGGTCCTAGTCACCAGGAATCCATGTCTTCATCCTGGGGATTTGCAGAAATTCGATGCTGTCGCACATCCACAGTTGGCTCATCTCATGGACTGTATTGTGTTTCCTGTAGTTGGCCACCGCCCCGCCGCAGACCTGATGTCCGGAGGCGATCTTGATGGTGATACCTGTAAGAATAACTCCGTAATTTCTTGGAATCGGAAGGATGCTGATGCGAGCTAGTCTTTGTTACTTGGGACCCTGAGATCATTCCCACTACAGTGGCACAGGCCGCATATTATCCAGGCGTTCGTGAGAAGATGCAGTTTTCTGCCATCACGGACGACGATCGCGTTCTGCACTTCGCAAGATACACCAATGCCTCTTTAGGTCGTGTCAAGAACACCTATCTTCGTTGGGCACGTGTGAGGGGTGCGATGAGCCCAGAATGCCAAGAACTCAATCGACTCTTCTCGCAATGTGTCGATGGAAACAAGATTAAAGACAGCCAGCTTGCGAAGTTCGACAGGTCCCCTGTAGCTTCAGTTGACGCCCCTTTGTTCGTTCTTGATGAGCTTCACGAGCTGGCGGAAGGTCTCGTGTCTAACATGAATGAACTTGGCTCTGATCAGCTCAATAATGATTTTTCGCTGGACGATATGGAGGAGCTCCTGTCCAGAGAAGATTTCATGATGTCCGAAGCCGAGCTGGTCAAGCTCAGTGTCTCTTGGTGTAGAAGGATGAATGTCCCCTTCTCCAGCATTCTACATGTTTTCAACATGAATGACTTGGGCCCTGAAGAGAAGTCGTGGGTCTTGGCTCAGGTGCCTACAGCTTTCCACTATCCAAGGCTGGTGTTGAATGCTCTGTGCTCTTCTGAGCTGGCTGAGCGGCATGATTTGGACTATTTTCAGCTCAGTCATCAAGGGATGCACTGGAAGCGAGTTTACACGTCGTCCGAAGATCGTCTTGCAACATTCATGGACGCGGCTTGTCGGAATCTCGAGGTTTTCCACAAGACGCTCATTCTGTTCCGTCCCAATGAGAGATTAACGGTGGCCGTGTACGTACCACAGAAGATTGCTCAATCGGACGACTTTCTTATTGGAGATCGAGTGCGTGTATTCGCTTTCCCGCATACTCAAGGGACGGAGACGCGTAGTCGCATGTGTCTGCCCACTAAGAAAGGGTATCGGCTGTATTGCGATGACAATGTATTTCAACTCTTCGACGAAAAGCGTAGCAATACATGGATCTTTATCAACCGCAGCCCATCAGATGAGGCCTCCTACAGGAACCTAAGCCGAGGACAAGATCGCCGTACAGCGAGGATGGCTTCTATCGAAGCAGGGATTAACCATGACTTCAGGGCAAGCATTGCGCTTGACAAATTCAGCCGCGGGCTACAACGGAATATAGGAAGGGTCAACAGAGATGGTATACTCGCTGCGGTATGCAACGTGTCTGCTGAGCAGCGCTAATACTTGCTAACTCATGGCTGTAGGAAATCTACGTTATCAGCAATCGAGATACCAGATCTATGCGCCACCTTGACTTATGGGAGAACATGATTGATACTGATGAAGAATTGCCATTATTCGATCTCGAAGCAAAGGAATATGATGTTCCTTTGCTGAGAGAGGTAGACTGGTCCTTGCAAGCTCGCCTAGTCGCAGAGGTTGTGCATCACGGAAACTATGCCTTGCTGAAGCGGAGAACAGCACCGTCGGATCTCCGACATCTTTTTGACTGGCTTGTTGACAATTTGCAGGAAAATGTCATGATCCGATGCTACAATGAACTGGTTGACAGCATCACACCAGAAGCAGACGCTACGGCTTCAGAAGACACGCTTCAGGTACTGATGGAATTTCTCCCAAAGGCGCCCTACTGCTCTGCTCCATTTTCTCGGCTTGACTCTTGGTCAAGTTTGCCAGACAAAGTTGAAGCAATTCTGCAGAACAGTGGACCATTATTGCTGAGAAGCATGATCCTTGCAGAAAGTGAACATGGCCAACTTGTGGTAGCGCCATTTCAGACCATATTAAGCAATTTAAGCAGCCTTTCATTCGACTGTTTTACAGACCTTGTAGAGACAGTGGCTTTGACGGTTCACCGAGTAGATGTAGCCCTGGATCTCCTGCTTGGATGTCTTGAGCGGGATTGTGATCGACTACTGGTTGGACGACCGATGAAGGTGCGATTTTTTGTCCGCAACATCGTCTCCATTGCTCTGGATCGTGTAAGCGAGATTGAACAGGACTCGGTCGAGCTGAAACAAATGTTCAGAATGACTTCAGACACGACGACTGGAGAGTCAACTTCCGGCCAACAGCGGGTGCAAGTCTCGTTCAGAATCGATGCCCCTGGCACGGCGCCAAAAGCCAATACCCACATACGATTCAGAACAGCAAGTCCGCCCAAGAGTTCTGTTTTGGAGAGAACTCGTTCGGTAGATGGACTCGTGGTTGAAAGCAACAGCAGCGTGCTGAAGGTTGCCTGCTTGCATCCACTACCATCCTTCTTCCAAGAGTGCTCCTGGAAACTTCAAGACTGCGGATTGTTCGTGACGACACAGACTATGTTGGAGGCGGTGAGAAAGCTTGCGATTCTTGAGAATGATTGCTGTGGTGTTGCCGACCAAATTATTGGAGTAGTCCGCCCGTCGAGCGACAATCAAGAAACAGGAACGAACGCTGCTGCGTTGGCCCCCGAATACTCTTTAAATGAGAGCCAATGTGCCGCCGTGAGGGCCTCCCAAAATAACAAGCTTCTCTGCATCTGGGGACCTCCTGGCACAGGCAAGACACAAACCATCGTGGCAATCATTCGAACTCTACAGTCAACCACAAAGTCAAGGCTATTGGTTACTGCCCCGACTCACAATGCTGTAGACAACGTTATGCGCAGATATCTTGCCCAACTCGGCAAGGATATCGGTGCCGATGTTACAGAAGCTTCTCCTTTGCGAGTTTCTACAGAGGTGAGGAGCAGTGATAACTTGTCTAGCATATACCTCCGTGGAAGTGGTGCTGATCAGTGCTTAGGTGAGGAAAGTTGCTGATGACCTCCGCCCATTCACCTGCGATGCGCTGGTAGGACAAGAGATCTACACGAACCAGAATACGATGCGGAAAGCCAAGCAGAGAGTAAAAGCGGCACGTATCATCTTCACGACTTGCATAGGCGCCGGGCTGGGGCTTCTTCGAGGCCAGGCTTTCGACGTCGTAATTGTTGACGAAGCATCGCAGCAAACGGAGCCAGCATCTCTGGTACCACTCGTCAGCGGCTGTTCAAAAGCTGTCTTGGTCGGTGATCATGTTCAACTAAGACCCTCTGTGCGAAACACGTCACTGGCTGTCGACTTTGACGTCTCATTGTTCGAGAGATTGTATACCCGCGAAGGAGCAACTCCCGGCATGGGCAAAATCATGCTCGATAAGCAATACCGCATGCATCCATTCATCTGCAGTTTTGCATCGCGAGAGTTCTACTCCGGCAAGCTGTTGTCAGGAATCCATGATTGTGACAGACCGTTGCCCAGGTCTCGCTTCCCTTGGCCTCGTGGCTTGAGCAAGGCTCCGCCGGGCGAGCAGTGTGATCCAAGAATTGTCTTCGTCGAGAGTGCAGGGCGAGAAGATCTTGGTCACAAATCGAAGTCTAATCAAGCGCAAGCGGAGCTGTGTGTCTCGATTTGCAAGCTCTTGCTGGGGGGTAGAAGCCGACTCTCGCCAGATGGAAGGCAAGACGCACAGGATCGACTGTCACTTGCCGTGTTGACTCCGTACACTCGCCAACGAGAACTCTTGTCCAAGCTGCTGAGAGATGTTGACAACGCAGAGGTATCCAGTATCGACGGTTTCCAGGGGCGTGAAACAGATGTAGTGGTCTTCGTCTCTGTGCGTTGCAATGAGAATGGAGACGTTGGATTCTTGAAAGATGTACGTCGGCTGAACGTAGTCTTGACTCGAGCCAAGGCTGGATTGATCATAATTGGCAATCGAGCGACTCTATGTGGGGGCAGTGTTGAGGAGAAGAGTACGGGAATCTGGAGGAGACTTCTTGAACAAACAACTTCTACTGCTATTGCATAACGAATGGTCTCTTTCAGATGCAGGTTACCAATGCAGCAGCTTCGGGGGAAACACCAGGCTGCCCCAAACAGCAAACCGCCGCAGTTGCCGCTTACTCTGCAGAGTAAGCACCATGGATCGATGGAACAATCTAAGTCGGTGCTATATTAGACCGCTGAAGCTAACCGAGTTTCCGAGCACACCTGATGCAACGCCTGACGGAGCTTTTTGTAAATCTCCTTTGCTTCACAGTCTACGCCCGCGTGATTGGCGTAGTTTTCTTCATTGTCGCTGGGCCGTGTGCTGGAACATTGCTCGGGGCGATTGGTATTCAGTGGCGATCATTAAAGAAGCCAAAGACGAACCAACCCCAAGCGGAATAGGCGTCTTAAACTTCGTTGAGGTAAAGTTGGGACGAAAATTGTTTAGCGCATAATAGTATGGCTCTGATTGCTACTTATTTAGAAGAAATAATCTAGGTCAATTACCAATTGCGGTCCGCCCACCCTTCAGAGTTCGGCTGACGCCAGCACCCTGTCGAAAACATGCGATACATAACCAATCGAAGAAACGTCCGAATGGCCGACATCGGGAGGGAAGTCATGCCATGTCGTGTAACATTACGCAGGTATCCGTGGTCTCGTAGCGCTCAAGTGTTAGAACGCGAGGCTGCCCCCCCGGCTCAGAACGGTACAATTATTCACTGGTGACTGAGTCATCCGGTGATATACACCAATCTTCAGGCCATGTCTTGCAGAGGGCATGGTGATCAGGGCGCTCCGGGTACGCGTGCTCGCACCCGAGCCGCCGGTGAAGCTGCATAGCCGCCGATGCGCCGTCGCGCCCGACCCGCCGTGCCTCGGGGAAGCAGCTGCGGCATCCCAACAGGGACCGCCCCGCTCCCTACGCCGCGCCGCTCCGCGACCAACCCTCCCACGCCATCTCCCTAAGCTCCTCCCAGGCCTACTTCCGGTAGCAGAGCGTGCACGTCCTGATCGGGAGCGTGCCGGCGTCGTGGAACGCCCGGTAGAACCTCCGTACCGTCCCGACCTCCCTTTCGCGCGGCACCGGCGCGCACCATGCCCGCTCGTCGGCGAGCCTCTCGCCCGCCTCGAACTCCTCTTCGAGGCCCCGCAGCACGTCGGCCAGGTCCTCCGCCTGCATCTCCCGTGGCCTCGGCCTCCTCTGTACACCGCGGCTCCGCTTCGTCTCGGTCTGTCCGCTGGCGGTATTGCCCTTCCTCTTTGGCCGCGGCCTATCGTTGCTTTGTCTATGTCGAGTCAACTTCCCCTCTCCGTCGACTGACCCTAGGACTATACCTTTGCGCTGGCTTTCTATTCCTTTAACGGGCTGTGCGCTGGGACCCCGTGGCCCGTCCCCGGGCCGCGGTAGTATGCTCTGAGGCTGCCATTGCTGTACTGTCGTACCTGTACCCGGGAACGCCGCGCTCGACGGCTGTGTCGCCCGGACCGATATCGGCTGCGGTTGGATATCGCGAAATAGTAGCTGCTGGCTCGTGTCGATCTGCTGCCTTGGCCGCCCCGGCTTCCTCCCGGACCGCCCTCGCCCTCGCCGCCTTCTCTGGCTTTCCCCTTCCGCTTTGGCTCCGGCGTTGACGGCGCCGTCTCGCCCCCCGTCGCCGTTAGTTCTGTTGTGCTAGGGGTCCTCCTACCCGCCGTCGCCGTCGCCGTCCCCGCCCCAGCCGCGTCGGTCGCCTCCCCTCGATTCCTTGCCGGCCGCCCGCCCCGCCGCCTTCGCCTCGCCAGCACCAGCCTTATTGCCCTCTCAAATGCCCCCTGTCGAGCCTCTATCTCAGGCCCTAGCGCTGCCAACGTCGGCCTGGACCTTATCTCCGTATACGGTGCTTTGCCCCAAGCCGGCAAGTAGCATTCATGTGATGTGTATGCATACGGAGCGCGTTTCATAAGGGCAATCGGCTTCTATATGGTACGTTTATTATAAAATTGAGACTTGAGCGCATTCATTATATTGTTCTATCTCGAGGTAGATAAGGTGGTACAGCATTATGGGCCCGACCCCTCTTAGCCACCTTTCTGTAAGTAGACCGTAGGCCTCGGGGAAATGCAACCTGAGGACACTTACATGTTACTGCATACGCATATGCTCAAAGCGTATGGGGTTGTATCTACAAGCGGACAAGGGGTAACCTGCGTAGGCGCTTCTGTCTGTGACTGCATGTTGCGCTCGTCCCTGAGAAACTTAAAATAAGCGAAGCACATGATGGTACCTAGATGCATACAGCTGCAGCGCACCTGCATATACGAATCTGATCTTCTTCCCTGTTCCTTGTTTGCAGATTCTCCGTTGGGGTTACATCCAGCAGCTCCTGCCTTCATCGCCAGCCACATCCTCCGTACCAGCTTCTTTACACCCTCAGGTGAACGGCTTGACTGCTGACGTCGACAACACAACTAGTGGTCGGCGATTATGATAAATGAAGAGCCCCAAGTCAAGTTAATGCTAGGCGCGTGGACGACAAGAGGTGGAATTTCAGCAGAGCAAGAGAGATCATGGGAAAGAACAAACTAGCATATATCCAACTACAAGCTACCAAGTAATACCGACAACTATTTGATCTCTGAAGTACTGCAACGATTATGAAAATATCCACGCATTAGACTGTCGTCGCTCTTGCTCCAAAACCATGATCTGAACATGTACGTTCTGCCTTTCCGAAAGCGTGCCTCTAGTTCGTCCTATCAAGATTCGGTCGATTTGGTCGTTAAACTCATAATTCAACCTCGTAAAGTCACTCTCATCGAAAACTTTCCCATGAATGAGGAAATGAGGCCCGGTGAAGGCCAACCTGACGCCTGCGGCACCATCGCCACCTGGAATCACTTTCAGGAGGTCAGCTAGTGATTTCGTCTTCAATCCCGGACGCGGCGACCACATGGCATATTTTGTCGTTGGCTATCTTTGAGGGACTGTACTTCTTCACGTAGACATGGCAGCTCCGCTTCAAGTCGATACGATCGTCGTGTCACCTCTAAGACATCCTGGTTCCACTGGTGGTGAATAGCCCGGCAACCGTTGTACGAACTTGGACCGGAGGTTCCAACGATAAAACCTCGAATACTGATTCGTGGATCAGAGCTGCCTCTGTCATGGCGCCTTTCCCAACGAACTAGAGCGTCTTGGTGCGGCTCAAGGGGGTCTGTCCGCTCCTGCCTGGCCGGACGTAAATGGGGCAGACACGGGTTCGACATGATTGAGAGGCTAGAATTGGATCACAAACCGATGAAAGTGCGGTCAAGAAGTGAGTGTATGATCAGAGTATGGAAGCAGAAGCTGTATTTTATATTCTACAATCTTCGTACACAGCACTCAGACGTTGCACCCAGCGCTTAAAGAGCGAACCATCGTCAACGTGCTAACCAATGAAACCGTCAGGGAGCTAGCTAGAGGAGTGACAAGCTTCGAAGCGGAATTAACAAACATTCCGTCAGCCGTTGGCTGTGAGACTGGTCCGGACATGGGGGCAGAAGCGGTTCGGTCGAGAGTCGTGCCGCTGTGTGACAAGGCCCACATAGGTGCAGATTCTGTGGTTGGCTCAGTCGAAACAGGGATGATGCTTGGAGAAGACGGGGTGGATGGGGTGGACGGGCCGGAGGATGAAGGTGTGCCCTCCAAATATGCGCTTCCCTCAGCAGACGTGGTGCTCTGCGCAGATGCTGTGCCTGACGAACCGCTGGTCGATCCTTGCTCCTTAATCTGAGGGAAGCTCGTGGTAGTTGAGGTGAGCACCGTCGGTATAGTTTCAGTTATGATCCGGTTAGATTTTGTCTGCTCGATAACGACCATGCTTGGTTGCAGAATCTCCAGTACGCATCCCGCCCGACCTTGGAGGTCTAGGGCTATGGCTGAATTTGCTTTCCCTCCCGAGATCGAGACATGAATGCAGTGTGGAGTGAGTCCTGAGCATTGCCTTCCCTGAGTTAGGGGTGGCTGGCGGTTAATCATGTGGACCAGAGGAATATACGTACCAGATTGCATCTGCATCTCCATTAGGGACCTCCTCAGGCACAGTAAAGGAGGCAAACTGTTGGCCGCTGCATGTGACGGTAGTAAAGTTGTAATGGATTGGCAAGAAAGAAGGGTCGGCAAACTGCAAGGATGCCTCGCATCTTGTCCCGGCTGGGGCCTCAATACTGTGCCGTTTTTAGCTCGTGTGTACAATCAGTGGCAAAGAGAGGACCAACGCCGTTGAAAGTTCAGACTGTCCCGCCTGAAGCATCGTGAGAGGTGATGTATTTGAACCCCGAGGCTTCATGGTTCGACTTTGGCGACCCTCTGTCTCAGGGCAACATGCTGTTCCATGGAAATGACAATCTGCTGGGATATGACTTGCCATTCCAGTATGACATGACCACCAACGATGACATCAAATGGTAAGGCTCAGCAATATAGTATCTCGTTAGCAACTAACTAACATCATATAGCTTGTTGAACAAAATAGCGTTTCGACTAGACGCCCTAGAACTTGCTGTATCAACGGGACAAGCCTGAAGGAACTAATGAAGTCCTTTGTGCTCCTCTCTTTGGGTGGTGAAGGGGTCGATGACGTTGACATGCAATCGTCACGTACGGGATAAGAGGCGATATTGCTAGCGACGTTTCATGGCGTGAGGCATTAAAGATTTATGTATATTAATTGACTGAATCTTAAGGTTGCCTGCATCGATATTTGTGTACTCTTGTGAGCCTTATAGCACTCTAGCATGTATAGCAGCAGAAACTCCATATGTTGCTCATCTGCTCATCATCACGATCAACAGCCTCTAACTATACAGGGCACTTGACTCCCTCGAATCATGTATATATTGATCACGTCCAGCGAGCGGTTGTACTGATAGATCGCAGTTGACTCTGACCTACATGTGCTATGTTCAGCGACGTATTGCGCCGCATGCCGATGTACCAAAGAGAGGATACTATGAAATGCTTTGAAACAAATACTGCTATACACTCCGATATCGAAACTAAGTTTTATTTAACTTAAGAGGAGTTTTTTTTTTAAATAAATGTCAATTTTAACATGAATGTACTTTTTACCGGCTATTAAAATGCTTCTCCCTGCCGGATTGTCGCTACGAAGTATTTCCTCCAGAATCACGTCTTAGTTTATAACCTTGGGGAAAATGGCATTCTTTAAGCTATCCGCAGCGCTCGCTTGCGCTTACGCTGTCACGAAGTTGTAAGCTATACAGCTCTTGTCATTCCAAGATCATGCTCTAACATACAGTCAGGCTCGATAAATTTGAAACAGCGAATTACAGTCGACAAGGTCATGGACAGAGTCGACGCCGAGGTCGTGAGCACAATTCTGGACAAAGAGGGCTTCCCCGACGAGGCAGGCCATCTCGCCGGAGCTACACTAGGTCGCCTGCTACACGTAGGGTTAGAAGAGAATGAGCGGATTTACTGAATAAATGCCTTGAAACAGGGCCGTTGTCTAATCACCTCAAGATGCAAATAAACAGTGGATCTCAAGGTTCTAAGCCTTGATTGCGAATCTAGTCATATTATAGCCATCGTGATCGTGTTATTAAGGATAGACTCAGGTTCGGCTGCCTGGGCGACAAGAAGGCGTGGATAGAGAAAACTGTTAAGACCTATCTTCCCCGTGCGGAGCTGGATAAGCGTGGAGCTCTCGTGCTTGTGGAGGTCAGCGTGGGCCTTCAGCCTTCTCCCGGGCTTCAGAGGGGGCGGTTCGGTGTCTGACGGTTAAACAGGGGTTGTCCAGCCCAACTAAGGAACATAAAGTGCACGTATACACCGCTGTCATAATAGTATGGTCGAACCAAATCTATGTTGCCAAGACATACGGGTACGTGTTTCCCTTGAATGGGCCGGAGTCGATCGTACCCCTCGTTTTCGTGTTACAGGTAGCCATAGTCGAGACTCTCCACACCCTTAGCAACAAGCATATAACCGTAGGATGACAGCCGCACCTTAAAGAGTGATCCGCGTGCTCCAGACCGATGGAGCGGCGTACAGTCCGCATCATAGCCGCGGTCTGTGGCCAGCTGACCTCGAATGAGTCGGAGGAACTCGATTCGTTTGATGTGCACTTGCCCATGATAATTTGCGTTAGGGCAGCTCTTGTCCATAGGTCCGCTGTACGCTAATCCGAGGAGACAGTGTTGAGTGCAGAACGGCCGGTATATCTGGCTTCGTCGTTTAGCCCTGGTCCTGCCGCTTCCGTCGCTCGCCTTCGCGCCGTCCTCGTGTCCCACCACCCCGCGAGCCAGGTTCTACCTGCGGCGCCGCTTTCGTGGCAGTTCGAGCTGAATTAGGAGTCGGGGAAGGGGGGTCTTCATCGTCATCTTCCAGACGTCTAACATGAACGTCTACTTGCTGGCAGCGAGAGCGGGTCCGAATTGGCGATCGCTTGAAACCCTTCCAACGCTGGGGCTTATAGGGAGAGACGCGAGGTTCCTTGCGTCTACGCTCCGTAGCGGGGATTTTCCTCAGAACATCGTCGTACTCGACAGCCCAGGTATCAAGCCTCTCAGCCTTATCATGCCATGACTCGGGCGGTGGCCTTACGCGGAGAGCATCGAGAATAAAGGCAAAAACTTACGCCACGGCCATGCGATAGAGCCTCGTCTTATTATCATCCATAACATCTAGATTTAGTACGTATACCGAAAAGTAGACATTAGAAGGTTTATCCGGGATATAGAGGAAGACAAAGGCCTGCCCCGTGCACACGTAGCCGTACTAGATGCCCTTTCCAATTATGTAGGAGAAGAGTTAGGTGATAACAGCGGTGGCAAGTGCTTTGGCTGTGAAAGCAAAGCCTTGGCCGTCCTGGTTAATCACGTCCTATTCCGGCCGGATTTCTGACTGGAGGCCCGTGACGACCTCGTTAACGCTTAGTTTATGTGGTGCTTTGTATTCAATAGCGAGAGCGGGGATATTTTGGCCGTCCGAAGTCCTGTATATACAGAACTGGTCTGCCCGATTGCCCTTACCCCTAGCCCTACGACGGACCTTAGGAGCCGCGGGCTGTAGGGCAGACGCCGACGCCACGGCACCAGAGCCGCCATTCCCAACACTCATATGTTCTAGAGGCTCAGGGATAAGGTCGTCGTCAGCTGTGCCGAGATTCGTATGGCTTTCGAACGTTATAGTTCCCTGCAGACCGAGCTTGCGCCGCAGTAGCGGATCCATATATGCGCTATTAACGAGCTTCTGCGCCGCGTTCTCGACAACCTCACGCTCAAAGTCCCGCAGCCCAAGCTCACTGCTAATTGGCTTGAGCAATGACTTCACGTATTCCAGTTGATGCTGAGATGGAAAGGCAGGCAGGGAGAGCAAGTCGCCGACTCAGAGGTCGTCCCATATCTCCTCCTGCCTTGCTGCAAAGTTGGTCCAGGGGATAATTCGTCTAGGGAAAATTCGGCCGGTCGGGTCTGTAGTATCGCCTTGCGTAGTCAAAGATCGGTCAGTTACTACCTGAATTGCTAGATTCAGTGAGTGACAGGCTTGAAGATAGTGGTGAAGGATCTGTGGCCGTGACGCCTCAGCAAGTTCTTCGGCTACTTCGCGTCGGCCTTGTTCGTCTTCGCGTCGGCGTTGCTCCTCATGCGCACGACTCTCCGCCACTCAAAGCCTTCGTCGCAGCTCTTCCATCTCGTCCATCCTGATTGTGGCGTAGGCAAAGAGTCCGTTCGCTCAGGCAATAAGAAGCCTAACGCGACTCTTCGGTCAAGACAACAACTCTATCAGGCTAAACGCTCCAGTGCTAGCTGTTAGTCACTGGATTGGAAGTACATACAGTAGGCGAACAAAAGATGAAAAGGTTCAATTATCGGACCTGAATCGCAGGTTTTCGGTGATATTTGAGAGTGCGTGAGTCCATCGCACGAACGCGTCGTCAAAACAACGGAAGGCAACAGAGCTAGCAGTCAGTCTCGGATCATTGTTAAAGCGCCCGTGTCTGCCATCACGGAAAGGATAAATACTAGTCCGAGTAAGAGCTAGTGTCATACCATTGCGGGCATTAGACTCGCAACCTGTCGCGATGCAAAGGCGCGGTGCAGGGAAAAGCCTGCAGTGACTATAAAGGGAAGAAGTCTATATAGGTACTGAGGCCCATGACCCAGCCCAGTTGTTAGGCAGCTTCACGTGAGGATTGCATTCGGTGCTGGGCAGAAACGACGGGGGAGTGAAGGAAGACATAGCGGCGAAGACGACAGGGGGAGGCCGCCGTCCAATGAGAGACAGTTGCCGCCACGGCTTATTAGACTCCGCCAACGTCCGAGACAGAGGCATTACAGGCCGTGCTGGAGCAGCTGGCTACGTTCAATCGTCAGGTCGATGGGTTAGACCGCAAGGTGGATGATCTTGATCACAAGCTCGACCGTAAGATGACTGTTTTGTTCGTCGAATCTCCCTTCCTCTTCCTTATTCTTGTAGGGACAGAACTCTGCCGCGCGCATGCAGAACAGCATTGTCTACGACAAAGTTGACCTCACGCCCCTCTGCAACGTCCCCACGGGTAACGTCATAGAGGAATATCCGTCTACCCCGAAGGGGCTGGATGCTCTGAACGGTGCATCACACTTGGATCTTACGATGGCTGTTGTTTACTAAGTCAACGACTTGCGCTTAGCACGCCAGGTTGATGCGCCGTTGACGCAGCGGAGTCGGGCAGGGGCAGACCGGATGCGAGGAAGCGGCAACTTGAGACGGCCTTGGGTATCAAGACACGAGCGACAGGAGTGGCATAACTGATTGATCGATTGTCCTTTTCCCGTCATGTATCAGCCGAACTGGTAAAACTTATCGTCATCTCCCAACACATATATCGCCATCCTCCACCCCGGGTTCAAGCTGACTATAGTACTGCTCACAAAGCCGTGTCCTTGAAGACCTTTGCCTAAAAGATATAGTCTGTTTCTTTTTGAGCTTGATTCCTAAATCCTTGATCTCTTGCACAAGATCTGCCACTCGGGCGTAAGATCCTTGGAAGCATTTCCCGATAATTTTATCAATCGGATCCTGTGGGTCCATAGCCGGGAAATGGCCATCAAGCAAACGATCAAGTCGGTCAGGCCCATCAAGCTCAGAGTAAAGTTCAGAACCTCGAGTCATATACCAGAACACTGCCCCTAGAGCGAATTGCTCCGTGGTAGGACCGGCAGTCCCGAAAAGTCCAAGCGTTACCTCTCGGAATTGTCGGACATAGGGCTCGTAACCAACATCCAGCGCATCGCCAGCCTTCAGCGTATGGTCGAAATCGATTAACTTAACCTGGTCGAAGCTATCAAAAAGAATATTTTGGGGGTTAATATCTCCATGTGCATAGCCTAGAGCTTCTAGACATGCGACCGCTGACGATAGTTGAAACATCCATTGTAAAGCTGGCCGAGGACCATCGACACGCATTCGATCGTGAAGTGTGCCGTGATTAAGTAGTTCAAAAAAATTAACATCAACGCCGATGAAGAAATGCTGAATAATGTATGCTCTTGATTGATCGGATTGATCCAGTAGCTTTAGAATGCTCTGTTCGTTGCGTAGCCGTTCATCGCCCGGTTGAAGCGATACCTTTGCTGCGATGTGAGGGGAGACCCAGAGCACAACCGAGTGACCACCGATGCCAAAAATATATGACCCAGGACAGGTCTTTAGGAGCTGCTTGATAGTTGGATTTGGGGGTTTATGGGAGTCTGGGATTCGATCCAGCCAATTAATTAAGTCTTCATATGTCCAGTTGAGGCCAGCCATGGTCATTGATGAGTGGGAAAGAATGTAGAATGTAGAGAGTTGAGAAGGAGCGTCAATTTCATGAGTGAGAGCGTTTCGCAGGAATATAAATAGTCCGACCCCTTTCCCCCTCCCGCCTTATTTTAGCGTGCTTAGGTCTTCTTCCATTGGCCGTCCGTCTTCACCCAGTTTTTAGCCGCAATACAATCATCGCATGGATCCCTTTTCTTTGTGCTCCCAAGGCGATTGATCTGCGGTGTCCCACCTGTCGCGCACGGATTCATGCCACAAGGCCTGAGTGTGAGGGGGCTATCCACTGAATGGGTGCATAGCATAATAGAGGGTGACAGATCGTAATAACACATTTCTATTTCGTTTTGTCAGTAAGTGAAACTGACAAGGGATCGAGGAGTGTACCAAAATGATTGGAAAAGATTTTTTTTAGAATCTGGTAATGAGGATTGTTTAGAGCCTGGAGATTATGACTGAGAAGCTATGTATGTTTCTATCATTCAAGTGCGTACATCATGGCCTTTTTATACGTGACATGTAGATTCGCAAACATGCTAAAGCAAGACTAACAGGTACAACCAATCAAGTCAAGAGCAGAAGCATGTATGTGCCTTAGCCTCAAAATTGCAACTTTCGCTGTTGCCTGAAATAACGACTCGGGGAGGAACTTTTGGTTCCCTCATTGTTAGCACATAGCAATACGGCACTAAAAAAGGTCTTGCATCATCCCACATGAGGTTGGAGACCAGTTGGGCAAAGAAACGATCCCGGAAAGCGCGGCTATATATAGCCCGCAAACGGGAAGAAAGGAGTGCCGACCAGGTGCAAGCTTTGGTCGACTACAATCAGCCATGCACACCTTCTACTCCTGTAGCGAAAAAGTGAGCCGTTCCTTACAGGCCGGGGTGAAAGAGGCGTGAGTTTATATGCATGGGGGTATGTACGGATATAGAACCGTGGTTTCGCGGGCATCAGCCAGGCAACTGCGGACTACAGAGGGAGCCATTGTGCCGCTATAACCACAACTAGGATAGCTACCAGGATTATCACCAGGTCAACCTGCTGGTGACAGCAGGGATTGACCAACTTCCATTAATTTATTGCCCCTGCACCTAGGCCAAAGGTAGCATGCAGCTAGAAACTGCAAGGTAGCGCTCCCGACCAGCTAGCCAACATGTACGGTCCGTACCCACCACTAGGTTGCTTCAGGTGGACAGCCACCGCCTTGTCATGGGGCTTTGTGCACTGCATGCTTCGCCACCTTCCAGCCTTCTCATGCACATGCGTCACTTGACAAGGCCGAGAGGGAAGAGAAAAAACTAGGCAGAACCCTCGGCATGCCCGACCCTAGCTCACACTGCAGGAGAGCTGCAGATCTCCCTGCCTGCTTATGATAAAGAAAGGAAGCGCCGCGAGCTCTGCGAGACCTGTTGGATTAACGGAGCCGACAACCTGGCCGATGCCTTGGCCCTATAGTAGTTCATCCCTAGTAACAGGATGACAATCCGGATAGAAGGGTGGGTGACCCGCGCGGAGGATAGCCCCCGCGCGTAATCGTCATTAGAGCTCCTCTGACCTCCGGAGCGAAGACTGTTATGGTGGACGACGAGGGAGAGAGGCAAGAGCGAGGGATTGCCGCGCGGATGCGGTTGACGTTGTTGAGCGGATGTGATTAATGATGTTGAGAGGCGAAGGGATTTGGGAAAGAGGCCCGCTTATCCCTTCGCTAGGATGTTGGAATCGGGCTGTTGTTTTTCTTTGCTTTCGCCCACCACGGGCATGTATAGGTTCCCTTTTTCCTTTCCTTTCTTTCGCGACGGATCGCGACCTGTGTTGTCATTCTTTTCCTTCTCTGCGATTGATATCATGCGTTGACAATCATGTCAAAGAGAGAGTTCCCAGTGTTGGAACAAACATGATATCAATCGCGCTACTTTCTCCTCCTACTTTTTCCAGTTTCTCACAGGTTGCGCCAAAGGATTGTGGCTTCTAGGCACTTCTCGCCTGCTTGCATGATATGTCTATATATCCTACAGTGTGGCCGCACTAAAAATTCAAGATTTATCCAATAAAACCGTCTCTAGGCTCGAGCTAAGCCGGAATTGTTATTAAAATCCTCATCGGTGTGGGAGATCGCAACTATGAAGTGGATTATACTAATAACACGCCCCTTCATAAGTTCCCTCAAGGCATATTTATAGCTCTAGGTGTTGTCCTGACGGTACTACTGGCTATATCGTCGCGGTCCGACCCTGCTTCTTGCATCTGGTGAAACCAACCCCGTTGGCCAAGTCTGACTCATGCCAGGTTAATACAGTTCTTGTTGGTCAATTGGCGACACGAATGGTCATATTGCAAGGACCAATGTCGGTCAGATGAGAGAGATATCTCCATTATCGAGGCGTACCCTGTGGAATGGCGGATTGTTAGTATTCACGTCGATCCCATTTTGGCTTTAGTGGCGAAGACCACCAACTTGCCTCCGCCTGACCTGTGTGTCCCACGATGACCACTCTACGTACCATAAGCCTTGTTACACGTTGCGTGTGCAAGAAGCAGGAAGATACGCTAGGGCACGAGAGCATCCATTGGCGAACATATATTCCTCATTTATGCGATAGTATCCGTAGCATGAGTACCTATGGACACCGCCACAACGAATACTCCGCGAATACGTCCCATTCGGTTTCAAATGGTCTCATGACTTTCTCGGCCCATCCATCACTACGCCACTCATGGGTGTACTCAACTCCGTACAGAAGCTTACAGTACTCCCAGTACTCAGGGTACCAGCCAGCTTGCTCCCAATCAACAATGCCTGCAATTCGACGGGGACCAGGTCCGTCGGATATAATAATATTTCCAAGAGTAAGGTCCGCATGGGTGAAATAGATATCCCCTGTGTCAGGCAGGAATTCTCGATATGGGCCTGTGACCCCATCCGGCCCTGGCCTTTGGCGAGTGGCAGCAGCAAGCAACCAGTCGTTAAATGACCTTATAGTCTGAAATGGCCCTTTTTCGTAATCAAGCCTGAAGAACCTATCTTGCACAACTCCTCCGTTAATGGATCCTAATCTTGGTTAGCGCACTTTGAATGATATGGGATCGACACATGTTTGGAGGTATTTACCAATAAAGCAGCCCGAAGAGCCTTGGCCAACTCGTCTTAGTTCTCTGACAATTCGGCTCAGGTCGCCACGTATTAATGTCTTGTCCTTCTCGGTAAGCGTTGGCCATGCTTCTCGTAATGTTTGTCCTGGGATTAGGCTCATATAAATAAAGTTTTGGTCGCCATGCTTTCTCCATCCAAATACCTCAGGTACAGGTACCTCACTGTTTGCGAACACCTGTCTAATAGCTTTCATAGTTTGTGCTTCCTCTAACCTTAAGTAAGAGGAGTCACCAAACTTAACAGCGAGACTCAGGTGCTCAAACTTCACGATACCGGCTCCTTTATCTGGAAATTGTTGGAGGATTAATGCCGGCGATGGCAGCTGTAATAAGGGATCCCCTGATTGGAAAAATGAAGTGTCGCGAAAATCTATCTCTGGCTCTGCTATGTCAGGCAGGGAGGCGATGTCGATGCGTAACTCATTTGCTCGTTTGGCCGCCATTGCTGAGGTTTGAGGGTAATGAGGAAGTTTGTTGACAGGAAAAGAATAGAACACATGCAGTCTGACCAACTAGACGTTCCACAATCAGCGACCGAAAGGGCGACCCGCCGGCTGCTATGATCCCGCGCTGTTGACATTGCGCAGAGCCATCGAGACCCCTCCGAATCATGGCATATTTGGGCAGAGAGGGGGTGCCCGGAGGCAAGGTAGGGCTGCACAGCAAAGCAATCCGCCAAGCCAACAAGCGCAAGAGCCAGGTATTGAATGGGTATGGGATGATGCATACCATTATACCAGTACCTGGGGCATCGTGGCTACCGGCAACGGCCTGACACCAGGTACTGGTAGCTTCATCCCTACGTCCATTCAGTACTGGTAATCAATCGAGTAGGCGGAACAAATTACCAGCAAATAGCTGCTTAAGCGGCTGAGACTTATTTATATCAATGCTATAGTAGCCGTGGGAATATGTGGACACCAACGTTCTTGCAACTATGGATGCCTTTATTCTATTCGGAGAGACTGTGGTCGCTACTTGCGAACTAAAATTAATGGGCGGGCTGGCTCCAACTAAAGATAGTACTCTTCACATGGCTGGAAACGCCACTACTTTGGCTCTTGGCGCGACCAACCGCCCTGGAAAGCCCAACGTACTTTAGTACT
This sequence comes from Epichloe elymi, assembly GCA_023658475.1. Lineage (NCBI taxonomy): Eukaryota > Fungi > Ascomycota > Sordariomycetes > Hypocreales > Clavicipitaceae > Epichloe > Epichloe elymi. The sequence goes on from CP098276.1 coordinate 2,461,593, forward strand.
AGGCAACTATCATAGGGTTGCCGAAATTTAAGCTCGTGCCAATGAGCCTGCACGGGCAAACACCCGCTTTAAGCAAGAAATATTTCCCCTGGTGAACTATGGATTAGGATGACAGGCAATACAGTGAACTCTTGGACGACACAGCATGGTTGCGAGCGCGATGTCAATGCGCAAACCGATTTAAAAATATGCGTGTCCTTAATTATTATCTAGCTACAAAGCGTTCGTTTTATTTCCACACCAAGACGACTTGTAACTTCCTTGTCAATTGGAGATCCAGACTCTAATATGGTCTCGGTGAATTTAGACAGTACCCCACATGCATCCACTAGCTTTCTTGGTATACAGCCTAGGCTGTTATATGTTTTTTTGACCGTCGCGTCATAGGTAATAATATAATTTGATTTTCACCTAGACCTAGTACATACGACCACACCTACCATAAAATTCGGGATCCCGTCCGCTCTCCCATAGACAAGCTGGTAAGGGGCAGATTAGTAGTTGGGTCGGTGACGACCAGCGAACACCGGCTGTTGTATGTTTTTTTTGACCGTCGCGTCACAGGTAATGTGGCTTGTGGCGGAACTTGTGGCTACGCTGACTAAGGAAATTTCCCGTGTTTCTCGCAGGAATGCGCCAGACTATGTAATGTTCAAAGCATCAGGTTGATAACAAAAAACAATGGGCTCGACAGCAACAATGGGCATGTCACAGAATTGGGATACCTAGGGCATTAGGCGTTGATCGTTCAAGCGATGCATCTTTCGGGTTTCATCCATAGTCGTCGTGGTCTGTAGTGCGTACGAAACCGCCTTTAATTTAATTTCGTCGCCACTTAATAAATTTTGCTCCAAGCTGTGTCGATTGTGTATCTGGAAGCGGCAGAATTTTGGGGCACGATATAAGGGCAACCGGCGCGACTTACTCAGCAAATTTCTCCGACCGCCCGCAACCAAATAGTAGCGGCCAGCCCGTCTTTGCAGTCGCTGTCCAAGAGTTAACGAGCCGCAAGTCGCCAATCGTACCAAATCGACCCATTGCAATCCGTCGTCGCATGTGTCACTCACTGTGACACCCGATAGAATTGCCATTATGGCCGAGTCGGCGTTAGCTGCAGCGAGCGCCGCTGCTCCCACGCCTGGTAGGTCTTTTCGCTCGCTTTGCCTCTGCCATTTCCAAAACGAATAAGTCAGATGCGCATTGTCGATAGATACTTTGGGGACCCCACCAAACAAGTCGCAATTTTTTGATACCAGAAGCTGACATACAACGTGAAGACATCAAACAAGAGCACGACCATGCTGGATTAGAAGGACTCGACTTCACCCTGTCGCCGGAGCTTGCATCCAAACGACCGTTCGAAGACATTGCCGCCACAAGCGAGACTTCTGAGTCCAAACGTGCAAAGACCGAGACGGAAACGGAGATGGAATCGCTAGAAGATGATTTGGCTCTTCTTGTTCAGAATGCGCTGTCCAATGTCGGCGACTTGGTAGACCAGGCCACACGTGGCAACGATATGCCCGACATGCCCCCGTCAGATCCCATGGAGGTCGATGCGACGACGATGCTGCCAGAACTGCCTATAGTCCGGCCCACATTTGCCGCGGAACCTCTCAAGTATGTTCGTGATGCGAATATACATGCGCTAGGAAATCTTGTGAGTTAACATGCATATCCTTCATACGGGATATGGCCTGGGCTGGCCTGCGTGCTGACCTGTTACCTTGTGATTGAAGGCGTTGTCAATATTACTGATTCTAGTGCAAGCCCCATTTGGGGACACAATCAAGCTAGTTCGTGGTACGGACTCAGATCACAAGCGCTCATTCCACCAATTAAAGACTTCGTTCGAGCACGTCCGCCAGCTCTATTCTGCAGGATCCGTCCTCTCAGCCGATCAGCTCGGTATCCGAGACTGCGATTCAAGGACATTCATAGAGCTTGCAAATATGGCGCAACTGGGGTTATGGCTAGTCGACGGGTCACCGAAAGCACTATCCGACGCCGACGACAGCTTTTTGGCCTTGTTCCAGTGCCAATTATCTGACTTGCCGCCCGGTATGACGGAGTTGTATATCAGTATAAAAACTCAACGAGCCATCGAATTTCTTGTCGAGAAGGAGCCCGAGAAGCCGTCGGAAGAAGTCATTGGCGAGGTTCTGACACAGGGATTAGAGGATATTCTGAAAGAGCAGCACGGGGGCGGAGAACTCACTTCTGCCGATCAGAGCTTCGTATCTTCGGTACAAACGCGGAAAGAGACTCTCCAGGGTGAGGTCAAGGAGCAAGCTGAGCCTGCGGCATTGAGAGACAAGCACCCTGCAGAGGACCTGTTGCGCAGTTATCTCGACTTCGCCAATGGCAAGCTTGGATCATTGACGGATCTGGGTGACAAGCTGGGTGTACCAATAAAGCTTGAAGAGCGCGAGCCTGAATCTGACCCGACCTTGGAAGCCACAGGTGACACTGGTGACACAGACCTCGACATGGACGACCTTTCTTCTTTCTTCGAAAAGACGGCCTCTGGACTCGTTCAAAATGCTTTGGCTGGGTTGACGGATGAGCTGGCGGCGGAAGAAGCTTCGACTGCCGAGGCAGCTGCGCTGGCTGGAGAGGAGACGTCGACTCAAGCTGCCGATACGGAAAGCAAGCCAGAAGGTATTACAATTCAAACAAACGGCAAAATCGACCTCATGACGGATTACAAAGAACTCGAGGCCCTCGTCGCCGAAAGCACTTCAAATTACGTCAAAACCACTCTGCATGGACTCTCTCCTGTTCCGTTTCAGCCTACGGTGCCCACCAGTACCAGTAAGTGTAAGCCGAGAATTTGCCAACGCGCGATGGAATGTTTCTAACATGAATCAACAGCGGAGAGCATGGCTTCTCATTTGCCGTACCTGGCCCAATTACAACATCACCAAGCACAGAATCCCTACCATACCTATTCGCAACCCCCCCCAGAGCCGCAACAGCCCCTGGCACCAGGTCAGACCCTACCGCCCAACCAGACATTCTCCAGCGCAATACTATATGACAAGGCTCGGCAAGCCGCCCTTTCAAAATCCTCGGCGCACACTCGACGAGAAGGCCTTCATTCAACGCGTCGGCCGTGGACGCAAGAAGAGGAAAAGGCTCTCATGGCTGGTCTTGACACGGTCAAAGGGCCACATTGGAGCCAAATACTCACGCTGTTTGGCCAAAACGGTACGATTTCAGATATACTGAAGGACAGAACCCAAGTACAGCTGAAGGACAAGGCCAGAAACCTCAAGCTCTTCTTCCTAAAGACCAATTCCGAAATGCCGTACTATCTGCAGGCTGTCACTGGCGAACTCAAGACGAGAGCGCCAACACAGGCAGCACGCAAGGAGGCCGAGGAAAGGGCACGCCTCACTTCGGAGGAGGACCAGGCCAAGTTGCAAGGCATCATGGCATTGGCAGGCGGTCTGCAACACCCGCCACGGACATCAGCCAGCCCAGCGAGCGCGGCTGGAACTGGCGTCGTGACTCCTGCGCAGGCCGCCACTGCACCTCAGGCTGCATCATCTGCGCAACACCAAGTCGGCCATCAACATCAAACCAACGACGCCGAGGGCCAGAACACCCACGCCTCCATCTCCATCCCCAGGCCAATGGCCACCCCAGCTTCTCAGGCACTCCAGCGGCCTCACGCGCAATTGCCGCCTCAGGTTCCTCGACCGCAGGGCCAGCACCAGCAGCACAGTGTCCAGCATCCAGCACAACAACCACAACAACCACAACAACAGGAAGCGGTCGAGCCGGGGCGCACACCTTCCACGCCTGCCACACCACAGCGACCAACCACGAATGGGCAAAGTCCGGCGCAACCAGCCGCAAGTCAACAATCTGACATTCCCGCAGCCCAGCAACAGCCGACATCCACGGCTGCGAATACCAACGCACCCACTGCCACAGCAGAGGTATCAGCACAGGTATCAGCACAGGTATCGCCACTCGCCTTGCCCACACAGGCTCGAAAGCAGCCACATGCCCCTGCTGCGGCTGCGGCTCCTCCGACATCTCAGCAGCAGCAACACCAACATCAACAGCCGCCTCAAATTACTCCTCCACAAGAAGTCATCAAGAGCGAAGTTCCCAGCTTTGAGCAAGAGCAGGACGACAACGCAGCAGAGGCAGCCCTCCTAGAAGGTCTCCAGGCCGTTGTAGCACAAACGCTGGCATCATGAGCCGACGCCTTGTCGTCATATGACGCGCGAGACGGGTGCTCGCGGACTAATGCACATGACATATAATTCAAGCCCAATACGACGACCAATGTATGCGAAACCCCCCCCCCCCTTAATTGTAGTTACTCGGGACGAGTTACGACTGACCAGCCAGGCGAACATGATTTCATGTTAGCCTCCCACGGGGCTTCTTTTCTTACATTTCTATTTTTGGATTGGCATGCACAGCCCACCGGCGCGAAAGGAGGGATTTCTTTGCCATCTTACGGAGACGTCGTCACGTCTTGTATCGACTTTTCTAATGTTTACGGCGACACTTGGGTTGGGCATGGTGTTTTAACTCGGAAGCAATGATACCAATGTACACGGGAGCAGGGAAGTGCTTCTTATTTTTTTGATGGTTTTTTTTTTTTAATCCCAGGAATCTAATGAGCAGTGTTGTGACGACTACTCTACTGAATGATACATCATCTTTCAAGACAACACGCGTCCACTTGTTCAATGCTATTCTGTGTTTCAAAGGAAATGAGACATGAATGTGTGGCCCAATAGTTGGGGCGTTGCGCAAACCCTTGTGCGAGCGAGGGGCCTATTCCCCGAAGCCGGGCCACGTGCCTTGGTGAGAACACTCACCGAGGGCGAAGTTGACTCGGGCTACGCCATGTCTCGTTGCATTCTCGCAGAGTCAAGTCTGTGGTACGTGATGAGTCTCAAGGCGTTCTGGTTCTGTTCAATGCGGCGACTATTCCAACGTCGTGATTGGGCCACCGACTTGTGTGAGCTCGGGTAGTTGCCGCAAACCGAGATGAATCTCCTACAGCCCGGGAACCGGTCTTTTAAAAGTAGATAAGAAGCAGCTCTTCTGGTCACGTTGATGATTCTTGCAGTCGCCACCAATGGTTTTTTTTTTCGTGTCGCAGACTCACATCGAGAACAACATGACGGCAGACATGGTCCACTCCCCCAAGATATACTACTCCCGCCACGGCGCCATCATCGACGCGAGATGCCTCCCTCGATGCGCAGCAAGGAACCAAACCTGTCCTCATCCAGCCTGGGCATTCGACCTGCCCGGTCGAAACGCAGTATCCCTCTACTGTCAGTACCACACGTGTCGGAAGGTCGACAACGACACTGTGTGCGACAGGGAGAAGGGTCCCGCCGGGAAATTTTGCGAAAACCGTGGGTACACACATCCTGCTCCGCTCCTTCTGCATTTCACTTGTTGCGAAGGATTTTTTAAGAAAAAAAAAAAAAAAAGCTCATGGCAGATCTGAGATGGGGTCACGGCAGACACTCTTTGCTCCGGCATGGTTGGGCCCCAGAGGTGCGCCCAGACGGTCAAGCACGGCAATGCGCTCAAATACAACTTCTGCCAAGAATATCGTGCGTGTAACCCCGTTGCCCGACTTGTATCTGTATCTGTTTTGACTCAAGGGCGTGTTCACTGCCGGCAGATGCGTGTCTGGAAGAAGACTGCGCTGACCAGCGATGCTTCGACAACGCCGCCCATCTCCGATACTGCGCCTCACACAGGTGCCCCGTGGCGAGATGCGCTCAGCGGGCGGGGACGGGCGGCTTCTGCCTCGAGCACACGTGCGAAGTCGACTCGTGCCACGGCTACGTGCCGGGGGGGGCCTCGGGGCAGAGATGCCGAGAGCACAAGCTGTGCAGCGAGGACGGCTGTCCCCGGGCGCGCCGGGATCCAGACGGCGCGTACTGCTCGATGCACGCATGCGAGGCGGATGATTGCGGGGAGCGCATCGCGGCGGCAAAGGGCCAGTACTGCTTGAGCCATGCGTGTGCGCACGGCGGGTGCGAGAGAAGGCGGCCGCCGTCTGGCGGGCTCTTCTGCGAGGAGCATACCTGTGCCCGCGGCGGGTGCTCCGAGGGCAACGACGGCAGCGGGCACTGCCAGAGACACAGATGCATACAATCACAATCCGGGGGGGGGTGTCCTCTCGGGGCAGGCGCAGATGGCTACTGCGACGACCACGGCGCATGCGAGGAAGATGGGTGCTCGAGGAGGAGGCATGTCGCGCATGGCGTGGCGCAGAGGGTGTGCCGAGAACGTGAGTCCACTCATTGGCGTCTGTCTGTTTGTCTGGTCCGATCCGATGAGAGAAGCAAAGGGTTTTTGTTTTGCTGATGAAGTCGGCCGAGGTTGTTGTGCAAAGACGCATCCAGGACGTGCGAGGCCGACTGTTCTCTGCCCGCGGAGAAGGGGAAATCGTACTGCGGAGAACATCTTTGCGAGGTCCGCTCCTGCTGCGAGGCCCGATTCGGACGCTTCGACTACTGCGTCGAGCACAAGTGTTGTGTCGATGAGTGTCACAGGTTGCGAAAGAGAGAGGGGGCGCGTTCGTACTCGCACGGGTACTCGCACGGGTACTCGCACGGGTACGGGCACGGGTACGGGTACGGGTACGGGTACTGCGATTTCCATAATTGCAAGTACGGGAGGGGGTGTGATAACCTGGTTTCGGAAAACGATGCGTTGTGCTGGCGGCACAAGAGGCAGGTCATGTTTACGTGAGCCAAGGCTGGGGGGTTGTTTTGTTCGCAGACATGGGTTGGAGGAGACGCGCCTGGGTTTGAAGACGAGCATTGCGACCAGCCAGAAATAACCATCCGAACTGGCGTACATATATGCTAGATTAATACGGCGTTGAAACTCCCTTCTCATGCAAGTTCTCATGCAACCATCATCATAACCTGGTCGCCCAGGTGCGCCCCCAAAACTATTCTTTCATACACCACGATATTCCGGCCACGCCCTCGATATCGATACCGACACTGGACCTCCTCTTCCTTCGCCCTCTGCTTCCTTCTCTCTTCTCCGCGCCCTCTCCACCCTCGCCCGCTGGGCATCATCCGCCCGCCTCTGCATCTCCTCCTTCTGCTCCCGCAACGCGATGCAGAATTTCGATCTCGCCCGAATGCTCGGCCCCTTCCAGATGAAGATGAACGGGATCGCGCACATGACGGCGCTCAGGCCGCCGATGAGGGCACACGCGCCCGCTATCCCGAGCTGCTTGAACATGTGTGTCGTCGCCAGGGGCAGCACCACGGCCAAGATGGACCGACAGCACGACGCAGCTGCGTTGGCCGACGCCGCAAACATGTCGTACGAGTCCGTCAGATAGTTCAGCAGGGCCATGAAGATGAGCACATAGCCCATGCCGAACGGGATGCCCGCCAGCATGGGCACAGCAAAGGGAACAGATGTCCTGGCGCTGAAGCCAAGCCAGAAAAGGGATACAACAAAGAGCGGGCCTCCGAGGACCGCGAGCGGCAGGCGACGAAACTCCTCACGCGTCGCCCATGATGTGCCGTGCTGCTGGGCCCTCGCCAGCACGTTGTCCCAGTACCAGAATACGCAGAGGCTGAGTCCACCCCCCGCCCCGACGGGAAGATATGTCAGACCCGTGTTACCGGGGCTGAGGCCGTACAGGTCCCGGAATATTATGGGGAATGCCTGGAAGGACATGTAGAATATGGCATACACGAGGGCCAGGTAGGCACACGAGGCTGTGACAATGAGCTCAGAGGCCAGCATGCGGATCGGCCTCGTGATGACGACGGTGAGCAGCTGTCTGATGCTAGTTTCTTCAAGCTCGCGCGGCGCAATGACGCGCAGGGCGGGGTTCTCCTCGCGCATCTTTTGTGCGCGGCGGGCAAGCAGGACTGGTCCAAAAGTCTCGGGCAGCCAGATGACGATGCAGAATGTGACTCCGGCGTAGATGAGGCCGACCCAGAATGTCCATCGCCAGCCGATGGTGGTAGATGTGTACCCTGACACGATCGGGGCGAACAGCGGCCCCCACGTCGTAGCCTACGATAGGTAAATCATGCATAAAGTTTAGCACTTGTCTCGACGACTTGATGAGTGAAGTGAAAAAAGGAAGGGAAGGGGTCGAAGGGAGGGGGTCGCCAAAACGTACACACATGAAGATGGCATATGCCCTCCCTCTCGTCCTATGCTCGCCAAACACATCCGCCAGTATCCCCGCAACAATGGCGATTGGTGCTCCAGCACAAGCACCGCAGAACATTCGAAAGACCAGAAATGACTCCCAGCTGGGGGCGAGGGCACAGGCCAGCGTGAACAGAGAGAAGAAGGCAAACGTGATGACGGACAGGTTGCGTCGGCCAAAGTGCTCTGTCAGCGGACCCCAGATCAGCGGGCCGAAGATGTAGCCTATTAGGAAAACGCTGATGGGCAGGACGTTTTCCGTGGGCGATGATATGCCGAACTCGGCCGTGATGCTTGGGATGGCCATGCTCGGAAGAGACGACGACATGGTCGAGTTGAGGACCAGCATGACTGTGACGAAGACCACGAAGGATTTCTTGAGCTGTTTGGGGCTCGTTTAGCACGGGGGGGTCTGAACCTCAGAGCAAGTATGTGCGACTTGCGGCATGGAGGGGGCCTCCCTCGTCAACTTACCGTTGACCAGTTGTGTGGATTGTCAGGATCGTCCACCTCCCAGCTGATCAGTGTGTGGCCCGCGGGGCTGCGTGTTCTGGATCGGATTTGAGAAAGGACGCCATCGCCGTAGCCCATGGACATGGATTCCAGGCTGTATCCCGCTGCCGCATCTCTCGAGTTGAGGCTTCGTACTGTGTCCAGAGCTTGGCCCGAGGTTTGTCCTTGGTCTACATTTCGATCAGTGAACAACTCCTTACGCGCCGGGGGCAGCAATGACGAGTTGCTCCGGCACTCCTGCGACTAACTTTCGCCTTGTCCTCCGAGGCTTGACATCGAACTGTGGCCTGCAGATGCCATGGTTCAAGATGCCCGAAGGGAGGGGTCACGTAATGCGCTCGTTGGTGAGAAATCACGGGGATCTTGGCAAGGTCGGCAATGACGATGGTCACGAGAAGAGGAGTGATGTGAGGAAGTAATGAGTAGTAGCATTGATCATTACCACTCGGCACATGGTCGCCAAGTTGGACGTTCGTCCGTCCGCCCGTCCGCCGAGGGTCGGCCGCTAGACTGTAGTGTTTGACTGGACCAGGATTCAAATTCATGTTCACGGAATGGAGCTGGGGCTCGTCGAACTCAAAGGCCCAGTCAAGTGGTGCTTGTTTGTCCCCACGACGAATCCCGAACTTTCGACTCCCGAGGCCGGAGCATTTCAAGCGGGAATAAGTGGGAATAAGGCAGCGGCAATGCAAAGCATGCCCGTGAGTGGAGCGGCGCCCAGCCCAACCCCGCCCAACCTCGCCGCCAACTCGGGCCTTTTTTCCTTTTTTTTTTCTTTTTTTTTTTTCCGGTGGGCAAGTTTGGGCTTGCAAAGGCACGCGCCGTCCATCGGCCGAAAGGCGTCTTTAGGCCCACCCTGTATTCAAGGTTAATCCGACATGCATCAACAAAACTCAAAACGAGGGACAGAAATGTCGTGGAATGGCTTGTTCTTGCACGATGCGAGCTTCCGCCGCAGGATTCTCTTCACCAACGAAGCAGTGGTCAGTGGTATGTCAAAGGAAGGCATGTCGGGTGATGAGACTGGCTTTTGTGGACAAATCAATGCTCGCATTTCTCGCACACCTCGCGGTATGAGCTTATGAAGAAGTCCAAGGCGGCCTTGGCGCGTATCCCGTGGTGATGCCAGGTCACGGTCTCTCCGAGGCCAACTCAAAAGGCTGAATTGCGTTGACTCAAAAATGCTATCTTGCGGGGTACAGGAATCTAGTAAGTAGTTTACATTCAAAAAAAAAAAAAAAAAAAAAAAAAGGTTCACATCTTTGAGTGGCGTGTTACTAAGCTAACAAGTAATTCTGGCTACGGGCTGATTCTTGCCATGGCACTGCCGACTCATCTTGTTGTATATAACGAGGTTCCACCAATGTCCTCCCCGTGTTCTCCCATTCATCGAATGTTGCCGTCATCACGACCTACTTTTTTTGATAAAGAAAACGTTGGAAAGTTGGAAATACCCAAGACTTGGTTTCTGTCTTCCTGTCTCGGTCTCATTATACTATTTGGAAGTGCCATGGCAGACTTTCTGTTCAGCCCCCTGGGTCTCCCGTCGTCGGGTTGGCCTTCTTCAGTCATACCGACTCGAACATACCCGGATGGCCTGGATGACGATCCGTCAGTGCCTCGCCCTGATAAAGTCCCCCTCATTGTCACTCCACACGACTTCCTGAGCATCATCCAGTTCATCTTCTACCTGCCCATGGTGGCTGCGGCCATCTGCCTCGTGATTCGCAACGGCAGGATCAGACCCAGAATGACCTTGTGGCCGCTGATCCCCTTCACGCTAGGTACGCACAAAGTGGGTTTTCCCTTGTCTTTGAGCAAGGCTGACGCTCCATACCGTGGCAGTGCGGCTCGTCGGTGGCCCTGTCCTCATCGCGCTCGAAAACAGACTGCATCACGATGGTAGTTTCCACACCGGCCTCCTCGCCGCAGCCGTCATCCTGCTCCATGTGGGCGCCGTCCTGCTTTTTGTTGCCGATATGGATCTCACGAGACTCGTGTGCGTACAACTTTTCCTGTTTTACCCCCTCCCTCCCCTTTCTTTTCTCTCGTTCTCTAGAGCAACAAGTGCTGACATGAGAGGTTTTTTTTTTTTCCACAACAGTTTGCTGGACAAATTCGGAGATGGGCCCTTTACACGTGCAATCACAATCGTCCTGCGCCTCATGTTAGTTGGAGCGGCTGGCCTGCTCGGTGCTGGCGGCGGCATTGGCTCACAGGACCATGACGGTCTTCAGTTCATCGGGCAAATTCTAACCTTTGCCGGGTATATCATCTTCGCCCTCGATTTCGTCGTCCTCACTTCCATGCAAGTCTACTGTTTTACTCGCAAGGCTAGCATCCTCCCCACCGCACACCGGGTAAGAAGCTCGTCCTCCCTCGTATCCTTGGCAGTTAATAGGAAAAAAAAAAAAAACCTCGCAAGCAAAAGCTGACGTGAGAAAAAAAAAACACCCCGTAGGTCCTCCGAGGAGCTCTACTCGCCTCTCCTTTCATCACGGTCAGGATCATCTATGGCATCGTTGAAGCCGGGCGTCTGGAAGACCGCGCCACAGTTTGGCTGCCCATTTACGACGACCCCCAGACTTCATCGATTATCATGTTCTTCTTCATGGCCTTAGTCATGGAGTACATTGCCCTGGTTGTCTATCTGTGGTCTGGCTTTTCGATTCCGAAGAATGGAACAGAGGCCGAGGCCACCGGGCAGTCGTCATAGGCAGAGAATGTAGAACAAGGATTGGGGGGTTCGAGGCGTGGCGGATGTGCGAAGGAAAAATAATGTCCCTTCTGTACCACTTCTGGCAGAAGTCGAAAATCACGCGGAGCGTTTCTCGTCCTGTGAGAATTTTTTTTTTTTTAAAAAAAAAAGGTGTCAAAAGATTAGGTACTTTGTGAATGAATTACGCAAACTAATTCCAATGTGGTTTCGCAAACGCAACCCCATGAATAATGTCAAGAACAAGACGGACTATACCCCAGGTCCCCCCCATCCTGTGACTATTGTACAGATGCCAACGTTGAATAGACTGTTGCAGATCCAGGTGTAAAGTCTTCCAAGCAAAGCTGCGACTTGTTTCAAAGGCGGTTCTGATCAGAATAACCCAAGACCCGCCGCCACACCGGCAACCAAGCAAGGAGCCAATGCTGCTGCGCCTGTGACCAAGCTCCCAGCAGCCCCGGTGCTCGTGGAAGTCGGTCCATCACGATCAGTTGCGCTTCCGCTCGTCGAACCCGACTGCGTGCTCTTCGCAGACCAGGACGCCGACGCCGACGCCGACGCCGACATCTCGACGGCAGAGCTGGCGACGCTGGTGGCGCTTGCGATGCTGGCCATGCTGGTGGTGGCCGGCGCCGCGGCGGTAGTCGTGATGCTGCCCCCCGACGCCGTCGAGGTCCGACCACCCGTCGCAACAGAAACAGAAACAGCCTGCCCCAGCGTCTTGGGATCGATAAACGAAGGCGAGTACGTCTCCGTCCCCTTGTACAGAGGACACCCCGGCACGGTCGTCTTGGGAGGAGCCCTCCCGCCGCCGCAGTCGAGCAGCTTGCACACCTCCCCCGAATCAGGCACGTACCAGAGTCGCGTGGCATACGCAGCCTGCTGACTGGGCTTGATGACGGAGTCGTAGTACGTGCAGCCCTGGAGATTGGTGCGCGCGAACACGGACGAGCCAAGGCACAGGGCCACGGTGAGGATGAGGATGCGGACGGCCATGACGGGCAAATGAATGGTTGCTTGATAAGATGGGAAGTCTGTATGTACTGGTTCGAGGAGATTGGGACAAGGACAAGACGAGAGAACGGCGATGAGGGAAAACGAGCGTAGAGTCTGCCCCAAGTGTGAAAGAAATGGATGGATGCAAAGTGTGTGAAAAGGGGCCTTCGCCTGCCGTTGAGTCGAAGATTTATTTGAGAGCGGCACGGGCCTGTTTCAGCCTCACTTGTCCATCCGTCAGCACTAGGCTTTCAGTCGAAATTGTTCCATGTCATCAGCTTTCGGTGATGAGCAAAACTGCTAGTGATCCTGTTCCCGTTCGACTGCTCTCCATGCCTAATACCAACGCGCGTTGCGATTCACTCCTGGTTGCGCACGGGCAGACGATTCGAAATCATTCCACTTTGTAGTCCAATTGGGATTTTACGACATGGGGACACACATTAGATCCCTCCTTGTGACGTGTTCATTCATGAATACGGGAAAGCAGAGGCATCGATCATTGGGTGTATATCGTAATGTGAAATTGACAAGACTGTAAACTACCGATAAAAACACAGACCTGGAAGTAGAGCTCTCTCCCAAGAATATCCCGACATCAAGGGGCGATTAAGGAGAATAGGTAGGAAATATAATGACAATATTCGAAAGTCAACAACTTTTAGTTCATTCATTGTCCCCCAGCTCGTGAGAGAGCAATCTTCTTCCAATGATCACGCTCAGCCTCGAGCTTAGCAATGCGTTCCTCCAGCTCCTCGAAGCGCAGGGCCTTGCGCTGACGCGACTTTCGAGCAGCAAGGGTATTGCGAGCTCGCTTCATGGCAGTCGGGTCATCAGGGTTCTCAACAACAATAGGTGGAAGGGGCTTGTCACGCTTGCGCGAGGTGACGCCGGCTACCGAAGAGTGGCGACCACCGCCGGGAGGCGACTTAGTCATCTTCTTGCGGCTGCCGGCAGCGGAGGCCCGGTCCGCGGAGTCCGTACCATCTGGCTTTTCGGCAGGAGAGCCCTCTGGGTCCGGAGTCATGAGCTCAGGACCACTATTGGAGTCCTGGGGGAACAACGGGTACCAAGGATCGCCGGAGCCGTCAAAGTCGGCGCTTCCGAAATTGGGAGACACGTCGAACCCATCAAGGTCCGGAGACTCATTGTAGATGGATGGCGACGTCAATGCCGTTAGAGCAGCAGAGTTGGGCGCCGACATGAAGGGCTCCTGGACGAGTAAATCATGTGGCGAAACAGTGCTAAAGGTGGAAGTGGAACTTGACATGCTACCATTGAAATCCATGACGGACGGAAGAGCTGGAGATGAGAATGCCGTGGAGGCACCGCCTTCAAAGGCGGTGGTGAACTCGTCCAGGTCGACGTCTAAGGTATTGTGTAAGTGATTGGACGTCATTGTTTGACTAGAAAGTGACTGAGACAAACCTGCTGCGTTCATCATCTTGCCGGATTGATGGACACTACCAGTGCTCTGGTTAAACAAGGGTACAGGGGGACGGGCAGAATGGGTTGTCTGCTGTTGGTTCAAAGAGACGGAAGATGACGGAGCCGATGAAGCGTAAAACTGATTCGTGAGACTGTTGGCGTTGACTGAAGAAACGGAGTGCTGTCCAAGAGCCTGTAAGAGTTGAGCCACTCGCTGGTTCTGGGCAGCTGCGGTAACTAGCTTGGTATCCCTGCGATGGAGGTATGAATGACGGCGCTGGCTGGACAGCGAAACTGAAGACCGATTAGGGGCTTGACAGGGCTGAGGACTGTCGAACAGAACAAAATCCTGTTGATTCTCGACAGGGCTTTGGGGTTGATGCGCGGATGGTGCCGGCAGGCTTGACGGAGAGTTGGGAAGCCATGTTGATTGGGAATCCGTGGTGAAGACTGGGAAGTCTTGGAGGGGAATTTTGGCGGTGGCAAGAGAATTCGAGCGGAAGCTTTTTATAGCAGTGCTGAAGTCCAGATCAACCGAAAGGTGAGCTGGATGGGGTGAAGATGGAGTGGAGAAAATTTTGTTTATGTCTTGAGACGTAATCTTGACGGATTGTGGAGAGACGCTCTGAGATAGATCTGGTTTACGGCATCTTGACGGTCGCCTGAGGCGTTGACCTGACTTATGACTTGTATGGTAATGGGGGTTTGGGGGTGAGGAGAGAAAGAGCAGGACAAGTCGTGGGATGTCGGAGGCCAAGGACGTTTTGTATTTCTCAGGCAGCAAGCAGCGGATTGCGCGCGGTCACGGGTGCGGTACCAGATCTTCTGGGGGCATAGCCCCATGCAATGCTAACATGGTCCCATGTGCACCGCTATATACCGCTGTTAAGGGCTTGCGCGGCTTCGTCAGGTACCGCACGCCCTTTCGCTAGTCGGTGGGTCCAACCGGTGACTCACACTTTTTCGCATTAACCGTGTTAGGACTGGCCGGTCCCTTGCTGCAGCCCGGCATGGCGCAGCTGGCATAAGTAGAGATGGATTTGTTGAGGAGGGGGCCTTCTGCTGGTTGTTCCTGTGTCTGTCGTCTGTGTCTGTCGTCTGTTGTTCATTGTCCTACGCGACTTGTCGTACGCATGCCGCTGACGTTGACGTTGACGCGGTGGAAAAACGATCGAAATTTCATCAACACCTGACAGAACTCGGTCTCAAGAGGCTTTGCGACGACAATAATAAGCGAACGCCGAAAATCTTACCCTCCTTGCCTCCCTGCCTCCATCCAAGTAGGCGCCATTGAGCGGAGCACCTGCCAGCTCAATTGACCAGTCTCATGCCGCCTACTAGTGAGGCGCGCCCCAAGCCGAGCCTGGATACCGCTCATGTGCTCGTGCCTCTTTGTGATACCAAATATTACGCGGCGGACTTGGGAAATTACTCGCCAACACACCACCAGCCGTGGATGAGGATACTGGGGAATCTATTTGTCAGCAACCGCCATTCCATACAAGGTGCGTGAGCGCGAACAATGATCACTGAACATAGCTGCAAAAGATATCGTGGCTTGTTGGGAATTGCCTGAAAACTGAACGCTAATAAGATACAAGAATCGAAACCTGCATCCGTACCGAGTACGGAGTACTCCGTAATTAAAGGGAAAATGCCTGGCTCAATGCCTCGGGCAATGGAGACATTTGGAAGCAGGTACATAATAATTTACGGAGTGCAGGCCACCGTTGAAGCTGTTGGTTGGTTTCGTCACAGACCAGCGGGTCCGCTTTGTTCAACTCGTTCCGTAAGCCCGTCTAGGAAGCTGTCAGCCTGGCGTTGAGCCCGTCGCGCGCCCATCTCTCGTCGCCGCTGCTCAATTTCTCGTCGCCGCGACGCCCTTTGATCTTCCCGCGTCTTTCGTTCCTGTTCGGTGCGTTGGCGCTCCTCGGCCAGCTGTGCCATCTCTCTTGTTCTCGCATCTTCGTCCTGGCTGAACTTGTAGAAGCCCGTGCCCTTTGTCCGGATTTCACTGTCAGCGTCGTAGTGCTTCTCTTCTGGTGGCGTCGCGCTGCGGTCCCGCTTTCTGGCGAGTTCTTCCATTTTTTCGGGATCGTCAGGGTTGAATGCCATGGCCTGTACAGCGTCTCCGTAAATCAGCTTCGTCGGCGCTGCTGGTCTTGCAGACATGCGCTCAAGTTCCTCTGCGCCGAGCAAGCCTCGCCGAGCGCTACGTTCCATGCGTTCCTTCTCAGCCTTAGTCCCGCGTCTCATGCGTCCGAACTCGTCCTCGTATTCGATAACCTCATTGGCTTCGTCGCCGTCATCGTCTGAACTCGCACTCAAGTAGTCCTCTTTCCCTTCCACATTCTCTGCCCATTTCCGATCAAAATCGATCAGCGGGGCAGCTTCATTATCCTTTGGTACATAGTCTCCTCTCTTCATCGCTGCATACAGTCGTGCCTTGTCTTCCATCTTCCTTCTTGCAAGCGCGAGCTGTTCTGACTCTTCTTCCGTGCCAGCCACCTCCTTTAGTGTCAATTTGCTGTCGTCTTTGCGTGGCTTTCGCTCTTTTGGTTTGCTGCTGTGGAATACGTCATCCTTCCGATCTTTGGACGGTCTTGAACGCCCCCAACTGGACGTCGAAGAAGTCGCATTAGACAAGAGCGATGTCAACTGCGCTGTAAAGTCAAGTGACGAGGAAAGTGCCGTGTCTTTTTTCTGTTTCTTGGCCGGCCTTTGGCCGTAGAGGTTCGGATCTTGAGGCATCGTACGATATTGTTTGGTCCTCTGGTAGTAGTCTCCGTGAAGAAAAGTTTTGCCAATCTTCTAGAAACGAAGATCGGGCGATGCAAAGGGGAAATTGGTGACTATTGCCATCGGTGTCCAAGCTAAAGTCAGGCAAGTGCGCGCGAGAGCACGGCTCCGTGTCAGCGGAAGAAAAGCTTTCGCCTTAACACCAGGTTTTGTTCATTAAGGTCTGAGCTATGCTGATAAAGACCTGTACTCTCCAATGTCAGTGTACTCAGATCATGTCACGCGCCGAATATGATAGCAGGAAACAGGTCTTAAAAGATGATGAGGCTCGCAGAGACGTGCGCAATTGATTGCATGATTGCACAAGCCACACTATTGCTTCTTCCAGATCGCAAGAGCCACATCACGTATGGTTTTCAGCCACGTTTCCCATTTCGCAATGTCATGCCAGACTCTTCCCTCCCCCGCTATCGGATGACTGAGAAATCGTCTGCTCTCAACCACCACTACATTCAATTCGGGGTTCTTCAAGCATGGCGAACACGACCCCTGTTTTTATTGCCGTCATTGGTAAGACATACATTGCCCTTTTTGGAAGGCTCAAAAAAGAGCTGATGATTACGTGACACAGGCGCTGGCGGAGTGGGAAAATGCTTCCTTTCCCAGCTTCGAGACCTTACCATTCGACGACCTTCTCCCAAGCTGACCCTATGCTACATCGCCACTAGCCGCAAAGCACTCTACAATGATGACTACTCGGTCATCAATATGGACGGTGCCATCAATGCATTGGCCGATTCTTCCAAAACCCCACCATCTCTGCCTGATCTGGTCACCTATCTGACAAAGGCTCCTGGAAAGGCTATCATTGTCGACAACACGAGCTCCCAAGATGTTGCAGACGCTTACCCAACAGCCCTCAAGGCTGGCGTCAGTGTGGTTACGCCTAACAAGAAAGCTTTCTCTGGATCA
This sequence comes from Epichloe elymi, assembly GCA_023658475.1. Classification (NCBI taxonomy): domain Eukaryota; kingdom Fungi; phylum Ascomycota; class Sordariomycetes; order Hypocreales; family Clavicipitaceae; genus Epichloe; species Epichloe elymi. The sequence continues at coordinate 2,479,150 of CP098276.1, forward strand.
TACAAGTTGTGGCAAGATATATTCCAGGCCGCTGCTGCTTCGGGTGCCAAGGTCTATCACGAGTCATCGGTCGGTGCCGGCCTGCCTGTGATCTCAACTCTCAAGGATCTTGTCGAGACAGGAGATGAGATCACCAAAATTGAGGGGGTATTCAGCGGCACCATGTCATTCTTGTTCAACTCATTTGCGCCCGTTTCTGGCGGCGGCGGCAAGTGGTCTGGCGAAGTGAAGAAGGCCAAGGAGCTAGGCTACACCGAGCCTGACCCTCGTGACGATCTGAACGGCCTAGATGTTGCTCGCAAATTGACCATTTTGGCTCGTCTGGCAGGCTTGCCAGTAGAGTCCCCCACTTCGTTCCCAGTGGAGAGTCTCATCCCTAAGGAATTGGAATCATGTTCTAGCGGGGACGAATTCCTGGAAAAGCTGCCCCTTTTTGACCATCAGATGGACGAAAAGAAAGCGTCGGTAGGTAACAAGGTTCTTCGATTCGTCGGCAGCATCGATGTAGCCACCAAGAGCGTCAAGGTCGGCCTCCAGTCGTTTGACCCGTCCCACCCAATTGCCGCTTTGAAGGGCAGCGACAATATCATTTCCTTCTACACCAAGCGATACGGAAGCAACGCTCTTATCGTCCAGGGCGCTGGTGCTGGTGGTGACGTAACCGCCATGGGCGTTACTGCCGACCTGATTAAAGTTGTCGCCCAAATTGCGTAATGCGATACAGATTTAGGTGACGTTGATATTGGCGATACATGTGGACTTGATCTCGTGGCGTAGAGTATTTGGTTGGATTGTTATCATCTGCGTGAAGTGCGTGGTGTTGGTGTCGTTATACTCGTCGAAGAGCTGATACTCGAATCTGGAGGAGGTTCAGCAGCTTCGCGCACCGCCAAGTCGCGGCCGTGGCTTTCGCTACGGGTCGAGAAATGTCTCCATAGCCAAAGAGATATATCTATGGTCAGGAAGAAAAATAGCGGGAGAATCAAGATCGTGCCAATCAAGGCCTATGAAAGTGATGGACGTCAGAGCTGCATCATCGAGTGAACGGGGGTTATGCATGCATACGCAAAGAGCTGAAATGGACCGGATGACGAAGGATGCTGAATGGGGCATCACATAGCTTCCAGCATCCCACAGGCTTGTCTGCGTTGTATCGGACATTTTCATATGCCTTATTATGCCGTTGAGTGCGTCGCGAAGTAATGTGTGTTGTAATAATTAGAATGGAACGATGGGGTATCGCCAGTGGAGAGATTGGAGACGTCGAAGCAATAATAGCTGGCAAGCCCCGTTGCTGGGCTGGGTTATGGGGCGTAGCCCAGGGGCCAGGGGGGGCAGGATCAAGCGCATCGGTGGTGGGGTGAGAATCTGGTTGGCAGGCGTACTCTCCCCGCCTGCCCTATTCGCAGAATGGATCCTTCAATTCACTTTGAAGTTCTTCACCACGGCGGACTGAGAGAGAAGAAGTCGAGTGAGAGGTCGACGACAGACTCTGAACAGCGCCCTTGCACGCTCTAACACATTCAAACTCAAGACATGGCCGGAGCAGCAAACAAAAGGGCGAACCGTGAGAGGTTTAGCCAACGCAAAGACCAAGATGGCGTCGCGAGAATGCCCCGAAAGCGATTTTATCGTCAAAGAGCCCATGCCAATCCTTTCTCAGATCACACTCTCGAATAGTAAGTTCATGTACACAAGCGTCGCCTCGTATGGTGAGACTCAAAATTTCTAACCAGTCCCTAGCCCCGAATCGCCAGACACAATGGACTGGTCCATGTATTATCCGGCATATGCGGTGGAGAGTACATCGGAAGACTCGAAGAGACCGGCGAAGTTGAGCAAAGATGTAGAAGTTGTTGATATCGGGTGCGGTTTTGGCGGTTTGCTTGTCGCGTTGGCCCCTCTGTTACCTGAAACATTAATGTTGGGTAAGCTGGCAATCACGGAAGTCTCTCACGACGAGAAACACCCTAACGACAAGCACAGGACTCGAGATCCGAACAAGTGTGACGCAGTTTGTCCAGGAGAGAATATGGGCTCTACGCGAACAAAACGGCGGTACGCTTTACCAAAACGCGGCGTGCATCCGCGCCAACACGATGAAATTTCTTCCCAATTTCTTCAAAAAGGCACAGCTCAGCAAAATCTTCATCTGCTTCCCCGACCCTCACTTCAAAGCCAGAAAGCACAAGGCACGGATTGTATCGACGACATTGAATTCGGAATATGCGTACGCTCTGCGGCCAGGCGGCATCGTGTACACCATAACCGACGTGGAGGCGCTGCATCTATGGATGGTGCAACATCTGGACGCTCACCCTTCGTTTGAGCGAGTTCCTGAAGACGAGGTAGAGAAGGATGATTGTGTGAAGGTGATGCAGGATGAGACGGAGGAAGGCAAAAAAGTTGCCAGGAATCAGGGCCAAAAATTCGTGGCTTTGTTCAGGCGATCGGAGGATCCTCCCTGGGAGTTAGAGACGTAAATTTCTTCTCTTGATGCAACTGCAACTCGTATGAATTGGCAAATGGAGGGTGCAGCGCCTTGGCCTGTGATGTCGTGCCACCCGAGATCAGGTTGTGTTTTAGACGCATTTACGAGTAGTTTATTCTGGGCTTCATATTCTTCCCGCTCGTTAAGTAAGAGACATATAAAGTAGTTTGATACATCCAAACGCAGACAGTGGGCTCGTCAATATCATTCACGTCTGATCTGATGACACACGTAAATACACGCAAATAAATGGTGGACCCCTCGGTGCTGAGTCTCTGACAGACAGTTACGCCCGGGGCAGGCGCCACCACCCGCCACCACCCGACCGCGACACGGGCGTCCAACCTCAACTTGTCGTCCTTTCGTGCTACCAAGCAGGCGAACGATGCACCCTCGTCGACTCAAGCTCTGGCCATGGCCCTGATGCGACGAGATGTGGCTATCGCTGCTGTAGCCGCTTTCGTTTCCTGGGGCTATGCTGTAAGTTGGTTTCCGGTGCTGCGCTGGGCTGCGTACGCCTTCGTAGCTGGTATCCTCATCAGTGTCATCACCATCCTCGCAACTGTCGCAACCGTGATGTTGACCACGCAACGACCGAATCACAAGCCCTCTCAGCTTCCCAGGGTGTCTTTCCTTCTCGCCAGTCGCTGGAAGACAGAAACCTCTGCATTGAAGAAACGGCAAACGTACGAGAAGCAGTCCCTGAAGCTCGGACGCTCACCGCATGTAGCCGAAGCTGTCGACGGCCTCCTCGACTTGATCCTCCGCGACTTTGTCCGCAGTTGGTATTCTCACATCAGCTCCATCCCGGAGTTCCCCAACGAAGTCGACCGCGCAGTGCGTCTGGCCATTGCCAGTTTGCTTGATTCACTACGACACAAGGACCTCGCTGAAATCGTGACGAGTCGGCTCATACCCATCCTTACTGCGCACTTCCGCGACTTCTACGACGCAGAAAAAGCGATACGGGGCAGGAAGCTCAATCGTTCCGTGACCGAGTCAGAAGAGCTGGACTTGGCCATTGCCTCGAAATATAAAGATGGCCGGTTGCACCCAGCCGCCTCCCTGTCCTTCCCAGACACCAAGATGGTGCAACAAGATTATTTGAGGTCCCTCATTGAGCGAGTGATGCCCGAAATTCTGCCCGGAAAGATGCTGGCCAGTCGCTCTGTTTCGATTCTCATACGCGAGATTGTCAGCTGTGCTGTGCTATCCCCCGTTCTCCAATTACTGTCGGATCCAGATACGTGGAATCAGGTCATGGAGAACTACGGCCGCACCATGTTGCAGGATAGATCGACGGTTCGTAAGCTCAGAGCTGCTCTTGATCAACACGCTTCTCCAACTCCCCGAACTGTCAAAATGATCACCGCTCCACGTCTAGCTCCCGGCGATAGCGAGCGTAAATTTGAAAAGTTCATTCGCGGCATCCGGAAAGCCAACAACTTATCAGATGCACGACGTTTTCGTAGTGAGGTGGCCAGTCAGTTGAAGCGGGACTCGCTGCAGGAAAATCAAGATCCTGTTTACTTGCGGCGCCTGGAAATGGGCAAGCGGATTCTGGATCAAAAAGTGCAACAGCTCGCCGCTGGAGGCGACCGCCAGCCCATTCCATTCAACACCAATCCTATCCCGAGTGCGGCGACGTCCCGGTTGGAAAATTCCACTCTTGTAGGGCTCCTGAAGGATGCCTCTGGGCTGTCTTACTTCATGGAATATATGGACCGTCAGCGTTTGATGTCTTTGGTCCAGTTCTGGCTAGTCGTGGATGGATTTCGAAATCCCTTGGAAGATGACGGCCAGGAAGACGATCGCGACTCCTCGAACCTGCCCATGTGGTCAGGTTCAGACCGACTTGACTTGCAGCAGATTCATCAAGCTTACTTGACGAAGCCAGAGCTTCATGTCCCTGAATTTTTAAAGCGCCAAGTCCGACAGTTCCTAGAGGCTGGAAAGTCTGCCACACCACTCCAGTACTGTAATGCGAGGAAGTCCATCCTTAAGGCGCAAAGCCTGGTTCTTGAGGAGATGCAGTCCCAACACTATCACGGCTTCAAGAAATCCGACTTATACTATAAATGCCTAGCATCTCAGGAAGCATCCGTAGCCACGACGGCCGCGGCGCCAGTACCCCAAAACCACACTGCCGCAACTCGAACATCGCAACCGCATCCATCCAAGCCGAAGCTTGTTTCCCGACTCGCCACATCGGCTTCCAGTCAAATTGCGCGAAGAACTGGTTCTGTAGTGGACCTCGGAGGTAACGACAACGATGCAGATCCCCGTCGATCGCTGGATGAAAGTGTCTCTACACCCTTGTTCGATGATGATGATGTGGACAATGAAGGTTTAGTAGCTTCAGTACACAGTATTGATCAAGAGCACGCCCCCCAAATTACCCCGGATACACGGGTTGTCCAAGCTGTGGAACAAGCCCTTAGTAACATCATGGACGACACACGACCACAAACAGCTGAGGATTTGCGAGCTTCTTTATTTGGAGATATGGACGGGAATGAAGCGAGTTTCACTGAAGGCAATGACCGGAGTTCTAATCGAGATTCTTTGGACTCGTCGCGGCCTATTACAACTGCCAAAGACCAAGAGAAGCCTAGTTTGTCGTCTTTGGGACTGGTCAGCGCAGCATCGAGAATTGGTGTTTTCGTGGACGACGACTTGTTTCAGGATGAGGACAGACTGTTAGCTGATGAAGGTGATGACGATGCCGGTGTTAGTGCTGCCGAGAAAGACGAGGAGGACGAAGTTCATGAGGCAGCGCCTGGAGATCTGGGACTAGCTGAAGCCATCACAGCACTTTCCAATGACATAGACCGTCTGGCCGCCCAAGAAGCTGTCATTGACTCGCTGACACGCAAGGCTGAGCTGACGAATAACACCTCGGAACTGCGCATCCTCCGCAAGTCGAAAGCAAGTTTGCAGCGAGAGATCAGACGCAAAGAGCTCCAGCGTCAACAATACGTCGTGCAAGAGAGTGACAACAGTTTGTATGGTCGTTCGACAATCAAGATCAAGTCAATTCAAGTGGGAAGGGAAGAAGATGGCCGGGAATTTGCCATGTATGTCGTCGAGGTCCAAAGAAATGCAGGCGAGCAAATGCCGGCTGCATCCTGGATAGTCACGCGACGATACAGCGAGTTTCATGATCTTCACCAAAAACTGCGGTCCCGGTATCCCTCCGTTCGAAACCTTGACTTCCCCCGACGCAGAGTCGTCATGAAGTTCCAAAGCGAGTTTCTTCGCAAGAGAAGAGAAGCCCTGGAGAAGTACCTGCGGGAGCTTCTTTTTCTTCCAGATGTATGTCGCAGCCGCGACCTGCGAGCCTTTCTATCACAAAGTGTCATTATTCCTGGTCAGGATATCCTAGATCGCGAAGACAAAAAGGACATTGTGTCGCGACTGTACGACTCCGTAGCGGATGGCATGGATGATATTCTGGGCAACATTCCCGTCTTGGACCAAATCTCCGTCGCTGGCCAGAATCTCATTGCTGCAGCCACTAATCAACTAAACGCGATGCCGCTCAACTTGAATGAAGACGCGTTCCCCGCCGCGGAGGCAGAGGCAGAACTGGATGCGTTTGAGAACAAAGAATCGGAGCCGTTCATCAAACCTATCTGCGACATCTTTCTGGAAGTTTTTGAACTGAACAGAGGAAATAACTGGCTTCGCGGACGAGCCGTGGTTGTGGTTCTTCAGCAACTGTTGGGGGGCACAATCGAAAGAAAAGTACGCGACAACGTCAAGATGTTGCTACAGGATGAATCGATTCTGCGCTACATCGGCATGCTCGAAGACAGCATGTGGCCAAATGGAGTTTTGCAGCGAGATAAGAAACCGAGATCTGCGGCACAAAGGAAGAAGACGCGCACAGAAGCCAGTCTCATGCTGGCGACTTTGGTGCCGGACCTGGCTGGTAATGTGGTGGGAAGGGTGAATGCTCAAGCGGCCAGTCGTCGGATCTTTGCTACACTGAACAATTCACGACTCAAGTAAGGATATGTGGCGCCACATTGTCTGGAGTGAAAAAAAAACATGCTGACATGTATCTTCAGTGCCCATTTGGTTTTTACGATGCTGGATGAGATCATTGCCGTCATCTTTGATGATTTGTGAGCACGATGATTACAACGACAGCTGTTTACTATAGGACCCACGCGGAGAGCGTGACGGAGAGCTCCTCCTGATGGTGCTCTGAACCTGTAATGAGCGACTTGTTTATTAAGCATGGCGAGGCGTACCTTTGAGTGGCAGTTGGTATTTCGACAATGGAGGGTGGGAGGAGAGGTGCGATGTTGGACAGTAAGACGAGACGCATATGGGTAGCAATCATTCTCGATACACGCGAGGGGCCACACGTCGGGCTGACTATGGTCCATCACAAAAATCCATCACAATAATATGAAGTAGCTAGCCTGCCACCCTGCCCACCTTCGTCGTATCCATCTGTTTTGATCGATGCCTTTACGATGATGATACGTACCGGCAGCGCCACGACTCGCCCCGGGCGACGGCCACTAATCAAAACGTCTTTTGTGGATCCCCTCGGACGTTTTGCCGTTTGCCACCGCCCGCATCAGCCTCAGCGTCGCATTATTGGCATTTCTGTTCTGGTCACGTTTCGTTTTCGAGCTTGCAGCTTTCCCCAGGTTCTCCTCACCTACTGATATATCTGCCTGGCCAAGGACGACCGCCTTGAGCGACACATCGCACCCCAACCCTTCAAGGCTTTCTTTTGCTCCTTGCTGCAACGCAGCCATCTCATCTGACCTCTCCTGGGATCTGGTCCTTCGCTTTATCCCTCACTGGCCGCATTGATTCTTTGTCCTTCCTCCCGTAGCGCACCCAGGATTCCGCGAAGCCTCGCAAGCGACACCGCCTGGCCGTCATCATGACTGAGGTCTCGGCCACCAGGCTCTACTTGGGCAACCTTCCTCGCAATGGTCCATAATAACCTTTATTCTTCATTCTTCGCCTTACCCCTTGGATCCCAACTGACTCGCTTTCTTTTTCACGGCAGCTACCAAGGCCGATATCGAGGCACACTTTGCGACTCATGGCACCGGGGAAATCACCGAGGTGAAGTTGATGAACGGTTTCGGATTCATCGAATACAAGGATCCGATGGATGCCCGCGACGTTGTCCCGGGTTAGTCGACCCTCTTCTGCTTCCTTGAAATGACTTTGCGTGAGTCGTTTCGTCACGCCGACTTTGCTAACACGCCGCCCCCGTTTGTGGCACCTCCTTGCCGCAGCTTTTCGTAAGTAGCAATGCCTGCTTCCGTTTCCCTCTTGTTGGGCGCAATCAACAGCCCTCAATCACAGTCGTTCGTTCAATCTTGCTGACCTTGAGAGTAGACGGATCTGATTTCATGGGAGAGCGCCTCACTGTTCAATTTGCCCGTGGACCCCGAAACAGGGAGACTGGCTTTCCAACCCATGATCGTACTGCGCCGCGACCTCGACGAACCATTCATCGGATGCAAATTACCGGGCTTCCGAACGAAACCAGTTGGCAGGTCTGTCTCTCTTTTCCCGCTCGTCATCACTGGACTCTATGGACATCTACCTCCCAATCTGTGTGACTTGGATCTTTTCTGTACGATGTTATGGTCGGCTGGGATTCGGCGCCATTGAAACGTCTTGCACCTTTGTGTGGCACGGACCCGGGCAACATTCAAGCTATTACCATCACTTTGGCGAGGGGGTGCGGATCTCAGATATCGGGCTGTGTGCTTTTCCTTCCTTCCTGTCCCAGGCTCTCGGTGTTCTACTTGGTTATGTTGCGCGACAAGATGCTGGATCGGATCTGGTCGGCAACATGGACTTTTCTTTCTCTCTTAAGGCGTCGCATGAATCATCAACGACTCTTCCTGGGAACAAGGACTTACGCGGACTCTGGTTATAGGACCTGAAAGACTTTGCGCGTCAACCCGGACTTGACGTTGTGTACTCCGAAACGGGACGAGATTCTAATGGCAAGGGGTAAGGACTGTGTCATGTAACGTTGGCTGCACGCATAGCTGACTGAATATCTATCAGCTTTGTCGAATACGAGACTGCCGCCGACTTGAGGACCGCTGTTGAGAAACTCGATGGTCGCGAATTCAAGGGCAATCGCGTTCAATGTATCGCTGATGTATGTCACTAGTCGCGTATCAACTTAAAACCACTGCTGACATAGCTGTTGATTCAGACCCAGTCCGAAGTACCTCAGCGGGAAGGACGCGGTCGTTCTCGCTCGCCGGTTGGCGGCGGCTGGCGACGCCATCACGGGCCTCCCCGATTCGACAACCATGATCGACGTGGCCCACCTCGAGGCGGCGGCGGTCATAGTCCACGCCGCGATCCTGGCCCCTATGGCTATCGTGATCGAAGTCCGAGACGCGATTATTACGATGACCGCGCTCGCTACCGCTCTCCGCCTCGTGGACCTCCTCCCATGGATGAGTATGGCCCACCTCGCGGCCGTTATGATGAGCCGTATCGACGGGACTACGCTCCCCCTCCTCCTCCCCCTGCTGCCGATCCTTATGCCAACGGTCGCCAATACGATCGACCTCCGAGGGATTTCCCTCCACGAGAGCCCGCGTACCCACCCCGAGATGGGTATGCTCGCGACTATGACCGAGGCGGACGATACTGGTAAATACGACCCATTTTGACTTGGGCGTGATTGCTTATTTCTCCACGTTCTGAGCCTACCATTTTGGTAGCGCTGTAATACATTTACGACGAATTTGGTCTTGACAAAAGGTGATAGATGAAACTAGCCGTCGAGTACCCACAAACAATGTGATCAAATCGACAGACAGGTTTGCCGTGAAGAGGACGACAAACACGTGTCCGTCTGTTGACAATCGACATGACTCGGATCAGAGTGAAATCGAATTCACGAGCTAGTTGGTGGGAAATCAGGGCGAGGAAAAGAAATGGAAAAGAAAAGAAAATGGAGAAATGCGAGGGAATCGAGTTGCAATTTGTGAATCTTCTCCTGAGCCCGGGGTCCTAGGGAATGGCATGGTTCCATGAATGAGCTTGGTGGGTGTTTGTGGTGATGGTGGAGGCACCGATGACACCTCAAGAGTGGAACATTGGCTCTACGGAAACACCGGAGCGTTGGTTGATGCCAGTGGAAAACAAAACGTAGCACATGCCATTTTTCTTTTCCGCCAAGGGTATCGAAACTGAGCGACTACGATATGTACGATTATCAGAATGCCTGTTGTGGTTTTTTTTTCCTTTGCTTTTCGATCATTTGGTCTTTTTCAGAAATGTATTCGATGATGAATGATTGTGCTGTGGCATGCTCGAAATACCTCGTAGGCGCAGGGAGTAGGGGAGTAGGGAGCTTATAGTATGGCGACATGAGTGTCACGCTGGTTCATCAGACCGTTACTACTGCGTCACCGAAGAATAAAACAACGCAGCTATACCAGAAACAAGATTCGGGAATTTTCTTTTTCTAGAGGAATAAAAATGGTATTCATCGCTTAGAATAACTTTGCAAAACTTGCCATAGCTCCTCCCTCAGTCCTCATTCTCGTATTATACAAACCAAAATGGGCACAAATTCCACTGCATCGAGACTCTCAGGATTTCTCTTCTCTTAGTTGTCCATTCATTCTTTCATTCTTTCCCTCTTGATGCATACACATGTTGGTTTCCCCGACCGGTCTTCCCTCCCACTTTCCTCAAGCCGTCTTCTTCCATTGGCTGTACACACCGATCAAACTGCTCAGCGTACCAGCGAGGCCGACGAAGCCGTCGTCGAAGCCAACCCAGCCGAGGGCAGAAGCGGGAACGGTGAGATCACACAGATCAGAGACGAGTTGCAGCTGGCTGGCGGCTCGTTCACTATAGAAGGGATGCGATTAGTCTCATGTCTCCAAGGGTCGAGGACATGGCATGGCATGGCGCCTCATAAAACCACATGTCAAGATGACAGCAGTGAAGACGACTACTATTTGAACCGACAGCGTGCAATGAACGGAGACGATTAAAAAAAAAAAGAAGAGAAAAGAAAGAACAAAGGATTGTCGCTTGAAAGAGAAGAGAGAGAAACTCACAGTCTGATACGCTTGCTTTCGACAACACCCTCGCCGTCCTTGCGATCGATGCTCGCCTCGCGCTGCTTCAGCTGAAACTGGGTATACAACTGCGAGGCAATACTGAAGGCCAAGCCCATGGCCCAGAACCTGTACCCGTGAGCCTGAAGGTTCTTGGCGCCTTCCCACTTCCTGATACCGGCGGCGTCGGGCATGGCGGCCGTGTCAAACGTCAGGTAGCCGGCGTAGCCAATCTGACGACCGATGGCGGCGTAGCGCAGGAAGCCATCGAGGGATTTGGCGTCGGCGGCCACGACGGCGGCCTTGAGGTGCTCGACGTTCTTGCCGACGCGGAGGATCTTGCGCGTCAGGCCGAACTGCTTCTTGGTGGCTTCCCAGGGGAGGATCTGGGCCTTTGCCGCGTTGGTGCGGAGGAGGTACCAGGCGTAGAAGCGGGCAAAGTATTGGATCGTGCGCAGGAGCTTGTCGCGACCGACGGTAGTGGCGACGAAGCGCAGGTAGTGCGCTACGGTGGGGTGGTAGGCGAGTGCGTCGACGACCATTGCGGAACTCGGTTTGGGGATTGGGGATGGGACTGTTGAAGCGAGGAGGAGATAGGAGTGTGTGAAAGTGAAAGGTGAGAGGGAGTTTTGAGGTTGACGGGAATGGAGATGGAGAACGAAGAGCCGGCCGGGGTAACCGTATGTAGATGTAGAGCCTGGGGGGAACCGGGGGGGTTTCCAACCGAGGGGGGGAGCAGAGTAAGAAGAGCCTACGAGTACCGATTTCTTGGAAGAAGAAACAGGAATATGGAAAAAAAAAACACAAGAGCAGAACCGAGGGCAATAGGAAGTCGCACGCTTTTTGCAGAGAAAAAAATTGCGCCTTTATTATCTAAATTATTCCCCGCGTTGTGATACATTGGCATTCGCACTCACATGCCGAGGCACTCAACTTTGTTAGGAAACATCTCTCCGTGGTCCGTGCTTCCCATCTCCTCAGCCACATATTCAGAGATGCCCAGCCACAGCCACAGCCACACCGAAAAAGCATCTCCGGGAAATCCTCTTGCTCCGTGGCAGAACTCCACTTGCCCCATCATCGGGTGACGTTCCCTGACGGCGAGCAGCTCGGTCTCTAGACGCCCGAGCCTCGAATAGCCGCTGTGTGACTGACACTGCTGCTGTTGATGAGGATTTCCGACTCGTCTCTTTACGGGACAGGATATCGTGGCCTCGATTTTCGCCAATTTTTTTCGCAGGTCGTTGTCGTCGTCCCTCCCTCCGCATCGCGAACAATACTACCCCGCGCTTGCCCCTCCCCCACCGACCACCACCGACCACCGAGGTTAGGCTTGGTTCTACCGTTCCGCAGATTTTCAATCATTTTCCGCAGGCCTTCTTTCTTCCTTCCTTCATTCATTCGCAGACTTGTCAATCACCTTTTTTCTGCTCAATATACCAATCACATAGCCCTGACAAGGACGAGCCGGCAATCATGGCGGACAACAGCCGTGGCGAAAAGGTCAATACCAACATTGTCACTCTGACGCGATTCCTGAACGAGGAGCAGACCAAGCACAAGGAGGCCAGCGGTGATTTCACGTGTGTACAATTTTTCTTCCCTCGTCTCCGAGGCGGGCACTACTGACTTTGGCGTCGATGCCCATCAACGACAACAGCCTCCTCTGCCACGCCCTCCAGTACTCATTCAAGTCCATCGCCTACTACATCCGCCGCGCGACGCTCATCAACCTCACCGGCCTGGCCGGGTCGTCCAACACAACGGGCGACGAGCAGAAGAAGCTCGACGTCATCTCCAACGACCTCTTCATCGAGGCCATGCGCTCCTCTGGCAAGTGCGCCGTGCTCGTCTCCGAGGAAGAAGAAGACGTCATCTTCTTCGACGGCGCCGGCGGGAGCCGCTACGCCGTGGCGTGTGACCCCATCGACGGCTCCTCCAACCTCGACGCCGGCGTCTCCGTCGGCACCATCTTCGCCATCCACAAGCTGCCCGAGGGCTCCAAGGGCTGCAAGGAGGACATCCTCAAGCCCGGCGTGGAGCTCGTCGCCGCCGGCTTCACCATGTACGGCGCCTCGGCCCAGCTCGTCCTCACCATGAAGGACAGCTCCGTCAACGGCTTCACCCTCGACAACGGCATCGGCGAGTTCATCCTCACCCATCCCAACATGCGCATCCCCGCGGCCAGGGCCATCTACTCGGTCAACGAGGGCAACTCGCTGTACTGGGAGGACAAGACCATCGCCTACTTCAACTCCCTCAAGCAGGCCCAGGGAAACGGCAAGCCGTACTCGTCGAGATATATCGGTTCCATGGTCGCCGATGCCTATCGAACTCTGCTGTACGGTGGCATCTTTGCCTACCCTGCCGATAAGAGGAGTCCCAAGGGCAAGCTGCGTATCTTGTACGAATGTGCTCCCATGGCCATGGTGTTTGAGAATGGTACGTGGTCTTTTATTTTTCCCTGTTTCTTTGCCCCCCTTCCAAAAAAAAAAAAAAAAGTCTCCAGTTATTCACCTCACAAGGCTTGTGATATAACTCGCTAACACACTTCTTAGCCGGCGGCCAAGCCTTGGATAGCAACATGAAGCGCATGATGGAGATTACCCCCGAGCACATTCACGACCGTTCTGGTATCTACATGGGCAGCTTCGACGAGATTGAAAAGGTCAAGAGCTTTCATAAATGAACAATTCCATTCAAAAAAAAATAAACCCCCCCAAATAACTATTGCATCGTAATTTTCATCATGGACGTACAAGTGCATTTGGGATATCAGGAGGGCACGTGGCATGGAATGTATATAGGCTCTAATACACTTTCCAACTATTGTAAAGCCCTCCCCCTCCCAAAACACATTGTGACTTGATGATAAACAGCGGTGCGCGGAACCGCCTACCACAACTTGGGCACAAGCCTGGGCGTATTCTTCCTCCACTCCTGATACTCCTTGTTGTCCTTGAACCGCTCGTCGTGGCGCGCCTCGGTCAACGGAATGCCCGAGACCTTGAGCAGCAAGAAGGTCGAGAAGGCGGGGGCCGTGAAGGACAGGGCCGTCGTGGCCAGGACGCCGGCCGGGCCGGAGAATCCCAGGGCGACCTGGACGGGTTTGAGGGCGAGGACGCCGGCGGCGGTGGTGGCGAGGCCGGTCCAGAGAGAGATTTCGCCAAAGTAGTGGGGGAAGCGGCTGGTTAAACGATTTGCGTGAGTATAGAGTTTTTTTTTTCTCGGGAATAACTGGGTTGAAAGGGCGGGTGTCGTACCTCAAGGAAAACAAGCCCCTGGAGAGAAACTGCTCATCGTGCTCCTTGTTCCTCTTGGCCTCGACCCAGCGGCTCTTCTGCGCGTCGGCCGCCGCCTCCATGGCGAAGCCGCCGGCCCAGGCGCCTATGCCCAGCGCGTCCGTGGCAGTCAGTCGCGGCACGGCGGCCCACGCGGTCGCGGGGACGGCGTTGAGCGCCATGACGGGCGCGAGCATGAGCGAGACCCAGGCTGCCTGGACGAGGAACGAGGCTGCGAAGCGGAGCGGCTGCGTGCGGAGCTTCTCGAAGCGAGGGTCGTGGCCGCCGTCCCTCGTGATGCGGCCGAGAAGGTAGTAGCCCACTTTTGGTTTCATACATTATCTCGTTTTTTGTCAGTTTCTTTTTCTCAAAACTTTCACAACCCCCCATGTTTTTTTTTTTTTAATAATAAAATGCTGGATGGAACAAACGCACGTCTGGCGGCCCACGTGATGGCCATGGCCGTGGCGACGAGCTGTCTCCAGTTCCAGGCCGCGGCGCCGGAGCCGGAGCCGCCCCCCCCCAGAGCGCCCAGCAGGCTCGGGAGCGAGGCATGGCCCGCCGCGCGAGCGCGCAGGTGCGGGAGGTAGAGGCTCAGGGCGCCGACGGCGAGGAACGTCAGGGATCCCGACGCGTCGAAGAAGCGCTCCGTGCCGGCGAGGACGCTGGGCAGGCCCGCGGCCGCTTGGATGGCGACGGCGGCGCCGACCGAGGGGACCACGGTCCGCAGGAGCGGCGACTTGAAGTTTGTGATGTGCAGGAGGTGGTTCAGGATGGACATGTTTGGAGGACGGACGGGGGAATTGGATTGGAAAGGAGAGACATTTGTTGATTCCGGCGAAGAATGGAAACAGAGAATCCGGGTGTGGATTAATAATAAATTGGAACAAACAATCTTGCTGCTGCGGCGCATGCACGCGTCACCGCGATGCGAGAAGGCTGTACGGGACTACCGTCGTCATCGCTGCTTGTCGAGTTGATGACGCCATTTGTGGAACTTGTTGGGATTGACGGCGGGGATTGCGGAGCAGGCACCGAGTTTGGAGACGTATATATATGCATATGCAATACCAAGCAAGGTGCGCGATAAACCGCAGTGGAGTGACAGGTTTAGGCACAATGCGTCACCGCAAGAGACAGCCATCATGGTCATGGTACGATATCTATCTAGTTCAATGCCGTTCAATACCTAGGTGCAGGCTCCATTGGGTGGATCAAGGGTAAACAAACTTATATGTCGCGTTTGATATCAAACCAGCCCGCAGAGCAGCCTCTTCCACCATGGCTTGGTGACTGCGGCCCTCGGGTCCAGAACCTGCCCGGCTTTGAGGTCCTCCTCTTCCTCTTCCTCTCCGTCATGCTCGTCTTCAAACGGAACATGCTTCCACGCAGCAATGGAGAACAGGTGCAGTTCAAAGTCGCCGTCCTGTTTCCCGAAGAAACTAGTGCCGAGTCAGGTCAGCATCATCAAGGAATCGCCAGCCCCCTTTGGTCCTGATCTCACAGACCATGAACCAAAAGGGTCATGGATCATCCGAGATTGGCGCTGGGGGTCGTGGGGAAAGACGTACCTTCTCATCATCAAGCCAACCCTCTTGATGTCCTTCAAATCCAGCACGGCGTCCCTCTTCTCCCGTCCTCTATACGTGGCCTTGAACTTGTCCCAGGACAGCTTGACGTCTCCCGGCTTCTCGGCGACGAACTGGGCCTCCCAGCTGACGCTGCTCTGCTCCCTGCCGTCGCTCGTCGGGGGAGCCAGGTCGTTCTTCAGAGTCAGAGCATATCGCTTCCCGTCCGCCTTCTCCGGGCCCTTGATGGACACGACAATTCCATCGTAGTCCTTCAGATCAAGGTGCAGCTCACCCAGGGAGTGCTGCGAAGCAAAGCCTGCACCTCCGAGGGTCGAGATGTCCAAGTGTCCGTGGAATCGGGCATGATCGGGGCTGTCCACGCTGAGGTACGAGTGGCTGGCGCCGCCGCGGACGCGATCATCCGTCGTCACCCAGGCATTGGACGTCCATGGCCTTGCCGCATCACACCAACGTTAGAGGCTGGCGATTGAAACAGCCCTGCACTGCGCATGCGAGGGCATTCGAGACGAGATGATGGGATACAAAAAAAAAAAAAGGAAGTGATAACGTACTGGTCACCGCCGTAGAGATACAGAATCTTGTCGGGCATTGTCGCACGAGGAGGGTCGTCGGCGTTAACTCGAGTTAGACCCGCTGCGAACAGGGCCGAAAATAAAATGTGGTTGGCAATCATGTTACTCATCAGGCGGCAGCTTTACTAATTAGCCCCCAAGGTTGCATGGGAGGGGAAGGGATATACTGATATTGATATATTGGGTATGTGCATATCTGTGGGGCTCCCAAGATCTGATGCGTTGATATACGAACAAGGAAATCTGTGGAAACATGTGTAGGTCGCACCACGTCAAGATGCCTCCGAGGGATGTGCCTCGATGGAGTCTGCTTGGCTTCCGGCACCGAGCTTTGTGGCTGGAAACGAACTTGTGCTGGATTGGAAATGCGACCAGCACGACGACGGCGACGACGACGACGACGACAGCGCATCGCCGTTCGGATGCTCGGATGCTCGGATGGGAGACGACGAGTTGACTTGATTTCGCGTTTGTTTGATCCAGTGTCACACGCCCTTCTCCACACTGGAACCTCAAAGTGCCACCACCATCACGATCTGGAGAACCAAGCATTGAACGACAGAACAAGGACGGGTACGGCTAGTCGGTCCATTTCTATCTTTCTGTCTCTCCTGCAGTGCCACCAACGCGCCAATCATGAACTCCATCGACGACTTGGCTTTGCGCCCATCAATCTTCATCTGGTCCTTGTGGTCCTTGTGGTCCTTGTGGTCCTTGTGCGCTCTTGTCCCACCTACCACGGGTCCACAACCTACATAACACACATATGGAAGCCTGGAGTCCGGTCCGCCTTTTCTGGTAGCGCGGCCCCAGTTATTCGTCTACATCCGTTCCCCATTGGTCCATGCGTCCTTTCCCAGCACAATTCCAAACCCTCGTCCGTCAAGTCACACTCGCTGCTGCACGACCTGCTGCACGACCTGCTGCACGACGATGAGGCCTTCTACGGATTCTTCTAAACGAAATGACATACATGTACGGACATATGTACAGCCCAGCAAGCCGTGGATACTCTAGAACCAGAATCTTTGCCATCTTGGCTCCCCTGGTCCCCGACCGGCTCCCCTGGAGCAGGACAAAACGCAGTCAGCATCTTCTTCCAAGAGGACAGACCGAGCTGAAGATGGGGAAAGCCGTGGTGCACGCCCACGTACTCCGTACATGCACCTCGCGGCAGAGTCGCGAGCGAGGGCGACGGGTGTGCGGCCCGTCCAACGTCGCACGTCCATTTGTTCCCGCCTGGCAGCCGGAATTCGGTACAAGACGGAACCGAATTCCCCAGTTTCTGCCCTCTCTCTCCTACGGATTAGGTGCTGACTGACTGACTGACTGATTGACTGACTGACTGACTGACTGATTGACTGACTGACTGACTGACTGACACTGGCTGGCTGGCTGACTGACTGCGGTAGAAGGCGCTGCACACGCCCATGCACTGCCACACCCCCTCTCCCCCTTTTGCACATTTGTTCAATAATTCCACGACTTACATTCGTCCATGGAACAAGTGAAGTTGGTCTGTCTACTTGTCTACTTCGTCCAAGAGAAGCCATTGGCGAGTCAAAACAGGGAATCTTGCCCGCCCTTTTACTAGTCGGCGCCCCCCCCCCGTCCTCCCCCCGTCGCATCTCAGCCGTCTGTCTCGCTTCTCCGGCCAACGACTTGTCAAGATGCAGCCCTGTTGATTGCCGCAGACACGCACCCCCCTCGCCGGCTGCTGCTGCCACCCCTGCCACCCCTGCCACTTTTACGTAGTACATAACATGTACGTACTACGATCCGTACTTCCGTGCTTTTCCTCCGCCCTTTCAGCCTCTTGTAAAATACATACACCAACTTGCAAGCAACGACGAGTTAGTCCTGCGACGCATGTAAATCCGCATTCAACGTCATCTACGGACGTGCGCATCACGGAAACCATCAGCCATGTCTTCGAGCAGGATAGACAACAATAATTACCGAGTTACCAATCCCGCATTCTCGGCTTCCATAGCACCCAGCCAACCCAGCCAAGGAAGCACGCCTCGTCGCGCAGCCTCGTATCTAATAAAGCCTTTTGTCGTCGCCGAGCTGATCTTGGGCCTTGCCCGCCCGCCCGCCACTTCTGCGTTTCTCCCCCCCCTGCAAGCCGACTTGGCCGTACTTTGCCGGACCACCTGCTCGACGGAAAATCGATTTGATGCCAAAAGCCCGCAGCAGAGCCTCCTCCATTCTCCGCCCCAAAAGTCCAAAAGTCGGACCTGCACCCACCGAACCCCCTGTCCCGCGCGCCCCATCCCACCAGAAAGGGCGGAGCATGGACCCTGGCCGAGGGGAATGGGGGTGGGCGCCTGCATGGGACGCGTTCATGGACGGGGATAGGGATGGGGACTTGTTCTACTCCGTACCGTAGATTTGGCTTCTAGAGGCTCTTCTTTATTTTATTTTTTTTTTAAAATTCGAGAGCCAACGCAATTGTGCTTCTGTCCGTTTCCGTTCGCTTGCAGTGAAATCTTGTGTGTACGAGTGAATTGTCTACCGTGTGCTACCGATCTGACGACATGTTTCCAAATCCTTGCATGCAAATTCGTAGGAAAAATCAATCTTCATCATTGCTTGCTTGGTATCCTTGCCCCCCCCCCCCAAAGAAACTCCTCAAGACGCCAGGCGGGATTGACTGGACGCCTTCCCCGAGAAAAAAGAATTTAAAAAAAAAATCGCAAAACATCTTCATTCGAGCAACCTGCTTGCGGTGCGGGCAAGTGGCCGAGCGAGAAAGCCAAAAAAAAAAACTCTAGCCCCCTCGCCCTGTAAAATGCGTTGCCGTCGTAGAAACCCGTTTGTCCAATCCAATCCACCCGATGATCCTCCCTGCGCCGCCGGGCTGAACGCCAAATACAGAATATACAGTTCTCAGATCTTCCGGCCAAAAGTATAGAAACGCCTTCTTTGTGATTTTTGTTTTCCCCGCCCCCGGTCGCCACAGCTTGTGCCACAGACAAATGGCGGCTTTCCAGCTCCGACGTACTTCCGTACACACCTGGGAATAGAGTAGTTGGAGTGGTGTACGTGTGTCCAAGTGGTCATGTATGTGTGCATGTATGTGTGCGTGTATGTATTGTGTCCAAGTGGTCATGTATGTGTGCACGTATGTGTGCGTGTATGGATGGATGGATGGATTCCATCGGAGCCCTTTTCCCAGCTGCGTGCGACTACTGTTGATTTGACATGATGCCAGGCGACCCTGGCATCGACAGGGGCGTCGTCGGGTACTCGTAGCCAGCCTCGGAGCACGAGGTTGAAGTGTCGTACGAGTGTGATAGCGGAGGAGTCTGCATCTCGTTCAGTACCTGGTCGGCAAGGCCATGCCTCACTCAGTAGACTGTGAAACTACTCACATGAGCATTGGAGGAGTCGAAGTGCCCGGCCATGTTCATGTCCACCCCAGAAACGAAGTTGTAGTTCATGTACGGATTCAGTGTCCCCTCGCACGACTTGATGGGGTCGTTGAAGCTGGTCATGGCAGGCAAGGTGGCAGCAGCCATGGTTGTGGATGCGAGGTAGTCGGGGTAAGATTCGGCGCTTGACATGGAACAAGGGTAAGGCTGTGCTGAGGCATAGGGATCCATCAGCAGCTCGTCCGGGCCAGAATACGTCGAGAACGAGAACATTGGTGGTGTGAGCGAGCGCTCGCGGCTGTCGAATACTGGTGCGAAGACTATCTCCTCATTGCTTTCCATGGGAGGACTGAACTGTCCGTGGGAGACTGTGATCTGCTTGGCAGGAGGAGCTGGAGGAGATGGCTTTCGCGTCTTGGGTATCGACTGGCGTTTGGTCTTGCTGGGGGTGGGGGTGGTGGTCTGGGGCTTGTTCTCTGGCTCGCCCTCATCTGATGAGCCGGCACGGCGTTCGAGGTCTTCCAGGCGGCGCTTGAGCTTCTTGCCTGTGTTCGCAGCAATCATGTTAACCCATTTGAAGAAGCTGGAAAAGCTTTGGGGGAGGATTTGGGGTCACCCTCTCCCGAGGTGATGGCACAACTTACGGTAGTTTCGCTGAGCAATGCGGTTTTGTATTCGTCGGCGCTCGGCGAGGTCTGAAATCTTGGTCCAGTCCTCATCGGGGTGAGCAGAGCTGCTGAACGCACTGCTTGTACCATTGGCAGAGCAATGTCTGGTGGATGGCTGAGGTGCGCCGTAGACGTAGGCGTGTTGTGGCATGGCGAACATGGACATTGTGAAGAAGGAAGGGAGTTGAGGAAAGAGGGATGATGTGTAGAGCAGGGCAGTTTTGGTTCGGGGGATGTCCCGTTGTTGATGTTGAATGCAAGACGAGGTCGAGAAGGTTTATGTATTCTGGAATCAGTCTGGCTGTGTACTTGAAGGAGGGTCGTCTCATATATTGAAGAACGGTGAGGATTATCGAGCCCAACAGCAAGATGTGATGAAAGAGGAAGGACAGTCGATTATATATGATTGAACTTCCAAGAGAAACCCTACCCTCGTCTTCGGCAGACAGAAGTACGTTCCTTTCCGGTGTGTAGAACAAGATACAAGATACATTCAACATGCGTGTTGCAAGGCATAAAAGGCATACACGCCCCCCCTCTCCCCGAGAGAGCGGAGAGAGATGGGCGTCCCGGGCCTGGCCGACCAGGGGGTCCGGGCACCGGAAATAGCTTGCGTAGCTTGCATAGTGTGCATAGCTTGCGTAGCTTGCGTAGCTTGCTCGGGGTCTCACACGCGACATGAGAGCCCAAGTCGACGCACCGGTTGACCATGGCCCCCAACAACCAAAACCCAGGGACCTGGGCGGCCATCCATTGCAGCGGCCATTGCAGCGGCCATTGCAGCGACAGCGACCAAGTGAAGTTGCATATCCATCCAGTCCCCGTTTTGCAGCAATTGCTCCGAATGCGAGGGAATTCAGACCGACAAGCAGACAAGCGAGCAACCCGCTATCTCGTGGAAATCCACCGACCATCAAAATCACGCTTCAACTAGTGTCTGGCGCGGAAGAGTATTGCCGCTTCCGCACTTGTCGAATCAACGAAATTGCTTCTTCAGGCCGCGGACCAGACGCAGCCGGGGACGATGGACCTGTCATTTCACCTATGAGGTTTCGGGTTTCGCTTGCCGTCACCCGTAATGGCTGGCTTACCAATCAATCTGTGGGTTACTGTCCAGAACGGTAAAAATACAAAAAAAGAATCATGCTAGATGGATCCCCGGCCACATGGGCATTGCTAGGGAAGTAATCCGTACGTCCGTACTCTGATGCAACACCAACCACGTCCGTCTTCTGTCCAGTCCTGATTCTCTGGTCCGATAAGTCTGCATCGAGGAATTGAAGATGGGAGGGGCGGGGGAGGAAGGGGGAAGGGGGAGGAAGGGGCCATCCTTGTGTCTTGTCCATGTGTCGGGGGGTGTCGAAGGGTTGTCGGGGGGGGGGGCCAAGGCACTCGCTTAGCGACAACCATCAGGCTTGTCCGTGTCCGTGTCCGTGTCCGTGTCCGTGTCCGTACAGATATTGGAGTGGAAAGCCGTGCCTACGGGACGGACCAGAACCTAATTCAAATGTCCGCAGCTCCGCCCCCCAGCGATAACCGGGGGGTCAACTCGTCGAAGAAAAGAAACTGGTCGACCTGTGGTGCTGGCTGGGTGCTAGGAAGTGGCAGTGGCATGGGGTCTGTCGGCATCTCCTGCTTTGTATGTAATAAGGGAAAACCTATTTTTGGCGTGTCAATCACTGCCATGTCCGCCAACTACATATTAGCGCCCGTCATTGGGCCCATCAAGCGCCCAGGCGCGGCGTCCCGCGAGTCCGTGCCCCGGAGTCTGCAGGCTGCAAGCACTGCTAGACTGCTAGACCGGTTTAGGTCATATTGTGCGCCCCGTTGTTGACCTTTGACCTTCGTTGACGTCCGCAAAGCAGGGCGGGCCAACTTGTTGTGTATGCCCACTACATATGTATATGTATGTATGCCCTCCCTCAGCTTCACTGCCACGTTTGATTTCCAAATTCGGATCAGGGGCTCTGCTAAGCGCCGCACCGCCCACTCCAGCATAGAGCATGAGCAATCGTCGGAGCATCTGGCGCCTGTTGCCTAAGTGGCATCGCAGCATCTTCTCGTTCAATGTTTCATGTGGCGCAGCAGGTTTCAATGGCTCGTCTCGAGCTGATGATAAATTCATCACGCTGGCTTATTCGTTTCCACGTACGGAGCATGTGCTCTTCTCTCCACGGCCCTTCATCTTATTTCCGGTATCTCCACATCTGATTCTGCGCTAATCCGTACGGACTATGAACTTGGGCGTTTCTGCCGGGTAGTCGTGTTCCCGGGGCCGAGCATGATGAACAAACTCGGCGCATGGAAACCCATTGGCTGACAAACGGTGTGGGCCGAATTACACAAGCGACGGAGGTGACCAGGGGAACATTGCGATTAGCTCGACCCAAGTCACTGACCCCTGCAGGCTGTCTATAACATACATGCGTGTGTACAATCGAAATCGTCAACGCTTGGCTGTTCTGCGGCTCTTGCTCAGATTAAACGTCTGACATCTGATCCAGGCAGCCCTACTGCGAGGCCCACGCCGAGGGGGGGGGCCAGGCCAAATGGACGGCATTTCGACATGAAAAGCTAAACAGACGACTCTGAACCATGTTGCCTCGACGGGTCGGCTTCTCTCATCTAGAACTGCATCGTCAGTCGCGGCAGGGCGAGAGTTGTGGAGCGGGCTGGTGATTGTGTGATGCGCCGCCATTGCAACGGCGCCTTTTCATCATTGATTGATGCTTGATGATTCCCCGGGCCCGTTGACGTTTTAGCGCACGGCAGAAATTCGTGATTCGTGTAGGCTGTCAGTTCGTTTGGGAGAGCGGGATCGATGGGGGGCGGAGGAGGGAGGTCGGCGATCGCTGCCATGGTTCAGGACCCCCCACCTCCCCATCTCCCCATCTCCCCATATTGGCTGCGGTTAGTCCTAACATGGTAGAGTCGAGCGATCATGCATACACGCTAGCCTGAGTAAGGCCTGGCGCCGGCCCGGCTCTCGCTGCAAGGTCGGTCGTTCAACTCCATCACTGACACTTGACTGACAGCAAGTTCACGTTTTGGAGGATAGAGAGGATTAATTGGGTTAGGTTGCCAAGTGCCTCCGTACATAGTAGTCATAGGCGGCAGGCAACGACAAAACGCTCTGGGATATGTCTCTCGGTCCATGTCTCTCGGGTCGTCCACCCTCCCCGCGCGCGCGCCCCAATCACCTGGATGGCCTTTCTTGAACAACTTGATGCCCGGATACTACTCTGCTCTGCCGGTGCCCACCATGGCGAGATCGGTCCCGGTCAGAAGGTTCGCGCCCGGGAAAGTCGTGCATGTGTAAGTCGTCCCCGGTACCTACCTACCTACCTACCTACCTACCCAGCTCCCCAGCCTGGCTAGTGCGCAGATAGATTGCCGGAATGACTCCTCAGGGCTGGACATCTGGGTAGTATTCCACGTTCCTCGCATTGGTCAGGCCGTCGCGTCGCAGTACCGCCGTTCATCTTGCAATCTGGGCAACAAGGACGACCCCGGGGCAGTGCCGTCTGGAAAAGGGGCTCCACTCCACACCAGGAGGCGTGCGATGCATGGAATTCCCCCCCCACCCCCCCGGTACCCCCCCTGTCTGCCCGCGCGCTTGGCTCCACTCCGTACGGACTAGAGGAGAGACCCTAATCCGTGCAAGGAAAAGGCATCGGATACTTTTTTTCTGAAAGCAAACTTCGCAATTTCTATCCGGGAACAAACCGGGAACGGGGGGACTTGCCATCATGACCATGAACCTTGCTGGCTAGCACTCCCCATCCATTACTAAGCCAGAGGGGGAGGAAGGCCGACAAAGTTTGGGGGGGGTTCATGTCCTCCGTTTCGAACAACGGGGCTATCTGATATCAATGTTCAAACTCGACTTTGGCTGAGCTCGCTTACCCCATCTAGTTATCTACAACAAGTCACACAAGTTCGTACGTTTATTTCGTCCCACTGGGTATAGCGCATCGAATCAATCGCTGCGCGCCCCCTGGAGGATCCAATTATTCCACGAGCCAACATTTCTTGCCCCAACTCTGGAGAACTGATGGCCTGCCACGTTGCTCGTTTTTTTTTTTTTTTCGCAGTGGCCGCACCCAGTCATGTTGAAGTTTGACTTCGAGCTTCAACCAGGTCTTTCTTTGTACGGAGTAAGAGCGGAAATACGCAAATCAACAAAACCAATCTCGGAGTACATTTTTTTTAAAAACTCTTCCCTCGAAATGAATGACGGCTTGAAAACAAAAGCGCTGCATAGTACTCGGTAACACGTCAACCAATCGCTGCAAACATGTAGCCAACTTCCTTGCTGGGCGAGTTAAAAGTAGGTGCAGATAGGGCTGAGCGGAAAGGCCCCCAACGTCCATTTGCATTGCCCCCCCCCCTGGTTGGTTCCATCCCATTCAGCTTCTCGCTCGAGAAGTCGGTCGGTCGGTTCTTTTTAAGTCCGAGGCCAGGCGGGCGGGCAGGCTGGGTTTTCTAGTTCAAGGCCCCCCCCCCCCCGAAGCCAACTTTGCAAGGTTGCATCGCTCCAAACAGGCCCCCCTTCCCCCCTATCAGCCCTTGGCAGCGAAGGCATGGATGCTGCGTAAGTCCGTAGATGAGTCAAAGTCCCCATGGCCGTAATAGTATCCGGGCATATGCCCGAATGGCCGGGTCAATACCAGGGAACCTCCCCCAAAAGCTTGTTCAAGAAGTTGTCCCCCTCCCCCCCGACAATGCTGCAAGCACATTGGTGGGATTGAGCCACGCCCGGTACCCGCTTGGCGTTGACCTGCAAAAAAAAAAATATGTATGTACAATCCGTCAATCTGAGGAGATTGCCCCATGTGAAATGAAATGCATCTATCTGGTGAAACATGAGCATGCAAATGAGCAACAACGATCGCACGCACCCCTCTCCAGCCCGGTTTCCGGGGGGGGTGGGGGGGTTGCACCCTGAGCTCTCTCCGCCTTGCAATACCGTCAAATGTCCGCCACTTCTGGCAGAGCATTGCTGGTGTTTGGTGGTGAAGTAGCGGGCAGTCGCCGCCTGCAAGAAGAGACAGACGGACGGTGCCAAAGCCTTGCAGCGCACGGGGTAGGATTTCAACACACCGTAAACTAATCTCCATTCGATTTTTTTTCATTTTATTTTATTTTTTTTTCATTTTTTGTTCTTCATTCCTGGATCTGCAGTGACATCTGGATAACAGAGGCAAGTCGTGACGACAATGACTCGACTTTGTCCCACGGTGTTTGGGTTGCTTGCCCATCACAGTCAGTCCAGCCAGCCAGCTAGTGCTGACTTTCCTCCGGGTAGTTACCAGCAGTCACTACGGAAGTAACTTCACACACAGCAGGGCGTGAAGAAAAGCCAGCACCGCTGCAATGCAACACCAACCACGTTTCACCAGCGCCCACCAAACCCTCATGACATAATCTGCCGCGCGGGTCAGGCCCTGGGCCTGGGCGTCTCCTCTCCTGCTGTCACGTCCGATGGCCCTGATGAGTCCACCCGTGACCCGTGACCCGTGACCCGTGACCGG
Organism: Epichloe elymi; assembly: GCA_023658475.1. Classification (NCBI taxonomy): domain Eukaryota; kingdom Fungi; phylum Ascomycota; class Sordariomycetes; order Hypocreales; family Clavicipitaceae; genus Epichloe; species Epichloe elymi. The sequence continues at coordinate 2,504,752 of CP098276.1, forward strand.
GGGGGGACACAACCAGGGACTCGGGTTGATTCGCCAATTTTCCCAGCAAAGATCCAGCTGGATTGGATGCATGGATGGACTCCAACTCAATCGTCTTTACGGGAAACCCGATCCACGGCCAGGCCCCCCGTTGCCCCGTTGCCCAAATGCCACGGCCTCCACAGAACTTGATCCTATTTTCGTCCCGTCACCGTCAGAAAACTCGGGCGGTCAGTTCGTCCTGCGTTTCGTCAACGCTAACTCCTGCAGAGTCTGGCCACGCACGACAAGACAAGAGACGCTGCCGCTGCCGGCTGTCGCTGGACGCCCATGGGTGAGAAGTGACGAGTGCCCAGGCCCCTGAGCCCCCCCCGGGGGGTTCCAGAGTTTGATCCCTTTGACCTTGGTCAGGCTTGCTTGGGATCTGGGGAGCAGGGTAGGTCCCCAAGGGGCTGGCTCATGGACGAACTTGCTGGGTTTGCGAGGACGCGTTTGCCTCGAGTTGTAAACGTGTACATGGTAACAATACATGATAAACGTTCTCTTCTTCATCGACAACCCTATTGATGAGACGTGAGAAACTAGGTCATGGGAGCGCTTGACCGTACCGATGACAACGAAATACGCTCTGCTCTGCCTGGCCTCGGCCCACTCCATTCCGCCCCTTGCAATCTTCCACACGAGACCACGTGGATCCATTACTGCCATGACTTACTCCGTACAATAAAAGTACATTGCTACCAAGCTAAAAAATAATAAAAATAGAAACGGAAATGGGAAGAAGAAATGTACACCCAATCATTCCACCTCAAATCCTCCTAACCATCCCCAACCCATGCCTCTAACTAATGCAGATACTGGACGAAAAAAAAAGAGACAAGAAGTAACACCATGAGACCGCAAAAAGCTACAAATGCCCAGATTTCCCACCTTCCTCCCTCTGGAAGCGTTGGCAAAAAGTACGAAAACGCCTGGAAAAACGCCTTCCTCCTCCCTGTCCTGGACTCCCTTGCTCTCGAAACCATCGATTAAAGGTGAAACCTAGAAATTTTCGAAGAGCGACGTCACGGGAAGATGTCGATGCGTCTGCCTCTGATGACGAGCGTGTGTAAGCCTCTTCATCACTTCTTGACGAGACCAATATGCGAACGTGATATCACATGTGCTTCTTGGTCTTCCCTGACATGTCCGTTCGATCGTGTTTCAAGCAGACTCCAGATAACAAAAACAACAAATCCACCCAAAGTCGAAGTTCTTGGGGTGGAAGAGGAACAATACGCGAAGAGGCCCAGACTCGTTCGGCAGAGGCCAGGAAAGACAGCCTCGTCTTCTCTCAGTTTCCACAGAGGGAGGAAAGACTTCCTTTGACGAGCTGCGCCAAAATAATGACTGGTAGCCACTGGGTATCGGATGCAAATGGTGCTCTTCTCCATCACCCCGGGCGGGTGCTTCCGCAATGTCTTCCTTTTCTTCTCGTTTCTTTTCATCCCGGGGGTCGGTTTTCTCTCGGCTCGTCTTCGTCTATGCAGTTGATCCGTTAAGAAAACCAACAAAACAGCAAATCACTATGCTTTCTTCATTGGGTTCCACAAAAGAGCCCATGCCCTCCGTTTAATTCGCCGTGACAAATGCAGTCCAGATCGTTTTCTTTTTATGTATTACAAGTGGTTTATGCGTGACATCGTGCAACGGGACCCTGGTCTCGAAGGCAGATAGTCGAGCCGTTGTCACTCTCGGGTTACATGTTGGAAACGCCCTGCGAGTTCTGATCGACGACATTGTCCGATAGATTGATGAGTAGTTGCGCCAAGCATCGTTTTGTTGCGGCGTCATCTCTCAGGACAGAGGAAAATGTGGCATCGCGAAGCGGTTCGGGTAGGCATTGGCGCAAGGCCTCGCGAGCGCGAGCATTGTCGCTGAGTCTACGGTGGTCACCCGTGTGAGCTGATGTCAATCCATGGGGTTGAGAAGGGAAATCGTTTCATGCTTTGACTCACCTGAGGAAGCAACGAACCACGTGCTTTAGGAGTCGAGCAGTCTGTGACTCAACGAGTTGAGCAACCATGTTGCTCAGGACGGTTCCCACGGCGTAAAATCTCTCGTACGTAGCACAGATATAGTTGAGTCCATTGTCATCGAGCAAGATCTTCTGCACGATGAAAATGGCCACAGTCTTGCTAAGCTCAGAGCCAGTCTCCATGATGCGGAGGCACAGAGGTATTATCTCTGTGGTAAGGAGGAAGTTGATGACGTCGGAAGAGTCATTCTTGACCAAGGCGCCAATGACGCCAAGGCTCGTGAGTCGCAGATATTCAAAGGGTCTCGACTTTGACGTAGTGTTGAGGAAAGGGTATAAGAAGAGCGGGATATGTGCTATGACACCAGATTGTTAGTCACGTCAATTTTTCTTCTTTCTCTTCCCCAACAACATCGTGCTGCTTCCGGGGTCAAGGGGAAGGAAATCCTGCCCTACCATTCAAGAACAGAGTGCGCGTGTCGTTGTGTGACGCAACACACTGCAGCAGTGCCAAAGCGTTGCAGACTCGGTTAGATGCAGCGGCCGTCAACTGCGAAGGATTGAGAAGAGTGTATACGGAAATGATCTCCTGCAGCAGAGAGGTCATGACACCTAAACAAGTGGATGAGCAGGTTAGCAAGGATTCTACCGGATTGTGTTTTGCGCTTTTCCTCGAGGCTTGGACCGTCAAGACATACCAAACGAATGCCACAAGATGAGGGCCAACTCGGGCACCTGCTCCCGTTTCTTACTAAGCTCCAGCAAAGCAGCTTCTCTTGTGTTCTCGTTCAGCAAGTCTGCAATGTAAGCCATGGTGCGTCTGTTGTCCTCCGAGATATTTTCATGGCCAGACTCTTGCGTGTGGTTTCCGCTCATGTTGTTGCCGCCCGCAGTAGCAGAGTGGTTCACAGCCATGCGGTTGAAATGCTGCTGCTGCTGCTGCTGTTGCTGTTGCTGCTGGGCCTGCTGTTGCTGCTGTTGCTGCTGAGCCTGCTGAGCCTGCTGTTGATGCTGCTGCTGCTGCTGCTGAGCGACAGACACATGGCTCTGCTGGTGATGGGAAGCCTGCTGGTGCATCCAGCTGTTGGAGTCACTCTGAGGGTTGTATTGATGATGTCCGTAGACATGCGCAGAAGGCATCATGTTGGGCAACCAATGCGAATCGACGAGTGCGGCTCGCTTCTTTCAATCAAAGATGAGAGGGTGTGGCTCAGATGCCGAACCTCGTTGAAGTACGTTGGTGTGTCGGATCAGGAACAGGTCGAGGCCAAGCTCCGTTTTGGCGCCAGTGATGCGGAGAGAGCAGAGGGGGTAGAAGCCGAGCTTTGTGCTGAACGGATATCCGGTGTGTTCGAAGACGATGCTGTGTGCGGGAGCGATGGCGGTCGAGGGCGGCGGCCTTCAGTGGCGGAAAGATGGACCGCGAGGGACAAGATGACAAAATGCAATGCGCGTAGGCGTAGGCGTGAGGTGAGGCGCAGGTACGGGCACGCGGGCAAGTCGCACAATGGCAACTCTGGGGCGACGCAGGTTGGTAATAGGGAAGCGGCCTGCTATGCGAGGGTGTGGTTGCAGGACTCGACACGCAGGCTCTCTGGATGCGACGAAGTTGGAGATGATGTGCGTCGGTCCGGTCGTTGGGTCGGGGTGTCAAGTGCTTGGACTTGCTTGTGCTTGCTTGTGCTTGCTGCCGGCCAGGCTGCCTGCTTCCTTCTCCCTCCGCACGAAGAAATATTGCCGCCCCAGCCAATTAGCATCCATGTAGCGCCCCAGCTGTGGGGCATGGGAGCCGCTCAGCCTCGCTGGGTGGGCTCCTTCCTCTTTCCGGCTCTTTCCATGTTCATGTTCATGTTCATGTTCATGTTCATGTTCGTGCGCGCAGACATGGGTTAAGCATATTCCATATGGACATACGGAGTATTAAATGCACATACATACATATGTAGTCTGGAGAATGTTAGCACCTGCTCTTGCAGAATAACGCTGAAGAAATCGAATTTCACAGCAGCCTCCTGCAAAGTCTCCATGGACGGGTGTCACCGTTTTGCCGCCTTGTCAAATTGCAGACTCTCCCTCTCCCTTCCTCCGTTCCTCCGTGGCCCGAGACGCCTACCCTGGACGGCAACAATGGAACTCGAAGGGAAGTTCCGTCCGATTGCTTACAGTTTGGGTCTACACCATCTTTTGGATCGACATCAGGGATCTCTCCTGCGAAAGAGCATGAAGCCAGCGCATCGTGTTGTCTCTCAAGTAATCCCAGGGTACTACTCCCGAGGATCAGAGTGTGGACAAAAAAGGCCCGCAATATGGGTTTTTTTTCCTGATTCAAAACTCGTCATGCACTTTCATTACCTAACTTATTTCTCTAACCTCCTGTGCGACTATTATATATGCTGTTAAAAATCCACAAACAAACCTCGCCCAGGAACGTATTTGCTCTAGAGTCATGATGTCTCGCTCCGACTATTCCTTCCAATGCTCCGAAAAACCCTACTATGAAGAAGAGACAAAACTGCTCAAGAAGAAGATAACAGTGTGAAATGGCAATTACGAATGTAGTGGTTGGCAATGCTAGACATGCCGTGTACAAATACGATACCTCCCTTGTCATGGTATTTCGTCCGTTGCTCAACCCCAAAATTTGCGCGGCTTGCCTCCCCCCCCTCCCCAACCCTCAGGGCCGCTGCCTCTTGCTCTCATGGCCGATCCTTTCTGCCAAGGGGCACGACGGATTTGGCTGACCAGAATGAGCAAACTCGCACATCTCCATTCCTTGGGACTCCCATCGATGCACATTGGCGGATTGACACGAGATAATGTGTTCGTAGCGATGGATATCCGCCACAGCGGACCTAAAGCCGCAGGTCCCGTAAAATCTGATCCGCCATGTTCTTGAACTGCCATGTGTTTCCCGTTAAGCGCTTGAACTGTATTCCGTGAAGTGACAACAGAGGCACTTTGACGATGAAAATCTCAAACTCCAGGACCATGCTTTCGCCTAGGTCGCTCTGCACTTGCGTGCTTGTTTCCCCAGGGGCTCGTCTCGTGGTGCCTCCATTGCGTCGAGGGATACTATCCACCGATGTTTCCGAGTTGGAGTAGCTTCGGTCGCGATCAGAACGATCTCGGTCTCTCTCTGATCGATCACGTTCCGACCGGCCAGGCGTGCGGGGAGTCGTGGGTTGGCGTTGCTCTCGCTCAAACTCCCGAATCTCGTCCCGATCGTCGTTCCGCATCAGGCCGCCGAAACTGAAGCGGCGGCGGTGTCCTGGTGTGTGGCTTGGGCTCATGGGGAGATCTTGAATTTTGTTGAGATCAATGCTCGGAGTGTGTCGACAGGCAAATCCACCTTTGATCTCGGTAAAATCGACATTTAGTTGCCTGAGTACCCGCTTGATGTCGGCGCGGATGGCGGGCACAGACTTGCCAGATGTAGTTGACACACTGAACAAGCCCTTCAAGAAGACGGGTTTCGCCAGCTCGGCGCTGTCGAGGCGATCCGTCGAGACCCCACTGTGTTCTGGTTCGAAATCCGTCTCCTCGGGCACGTCTGCTTCCTGGAAGTTCCCTCGCCTCAACCGGCGCCGCTGGATGCTCTCTCGGCGTGCGTGACCAAGAGACTTGGTTCGCATGGAAGCCGACCGCGAGTGCCCGTGGCTCCTTTGCGATGATCCAGACTGATCGTTCGATACGGATTGATCAGACCCGCTCGTCGCTGCGGCCTCTTTCGGTGCTCTGCCGCCATCGCGACGTCGCATTTCAGCCGAGTTGACACTGGTGGATCGACCCAAGCCTGACTTGCGCGAGTCTCTCGTGCCATGTGCAGACATTGGCGGGCTGAGAAGGGCGCTATGCTGAGGCTGGCTGCTGCCCGATCGAAGGGTGGGCACAGGGGGCTCATCCCGATCTCTTCTGCCCCGACGGATACTGAAGCTCTTCTTTGGTGTTGCTGGCGTCCCAGGTGTCACCGGATCTGAAGGTGAGTGAACCTGAACCATGGGGGGGTGAGATCGAGCCTTGTCCAGACGCTCAGGCTCTCTGCGTTTACGAGTGCTGAGTCTCCGAAGTAAACCAGCAGCGGCGCCCTCTTTCTTCTGCAACTGTTCCACCTTTGTCTCCGGCGCCGGCGCCGGCGGGGTCGCCTGTCCCTGGGGTCTCGCCGGCTCCGGTGCATCGTCTTCGCCATGTGTGCGAGCTCGAGGCCTTGACCGGCCCCCAGTGGGTTTCTCGCCCGGCATTTCGAAAGCAGCGGCGTTGGTGTGGGCGGCTTGCGGAGCAGCCAGCTCTGGTAGGTGTTCAGGCATCTTTTCACGCTCTCGATAATCGCGATCACGATGCTCTCGATCACGATCACGATCACGATCACGATCACGCCCACGGTCACGGTCATTCTCCCGTTCTCTCTCCTTCTCTCTTTCCCGAGTCTTCTCCTTTTCACGCGATGAAGTCGCAGGTGGTGGCGCTGTTGGAGCGGGCTCCCGATCATGCTTTTCCTTGACGAGATAGTAGACGGATAGCAGTGGGCTAAACGCATACAAGGGATCGTGTCCCAGCTGCAGCGTGTCGGTGCTGGGCCCTGTCAAGGTGTCTCTGCTGTTGGAAGAATTGCGCCTCTTGTAGAAGTCGAACCCGAAACCCCTCTTCTTCTCGGCCTCTTTGCTGGGCGTGGGAAGCTCTCGCTCTCGTTGATACAGTTTCACGGCAAGTTGGTATTCCTCAGATTCCATGATCTTAGTGAGCTGAGCTCTGATTGTTTCGGGAGATCCGAAATTGAAACCTTGCATGGCGTGAACAACGTCTGAATCCAGAGGGTGGCTCAGGGGTTCGCGAACAGGTAGATAATTGTCCGGCGGACCATTGTAGCCCTTTGTCATCCAAGGATGGTTCATCACCTCCTGCATGGTGGCGCGCTGCTTCGGGTCGGTCACAAGCATTCTGGACATGAGATGCTTGCATTCTGTTGAAGACGGTTCTTAGTTCTAATGGTCCTGGTACTTCTCCTTCTCACCAAAAAAAAAAAGAATAAGAAGAAGAAGAAGCCAAAATAAGGAAAACAAGGGCACTCACCACTTGAAAGCCAACTAGGATAATCAACCAACCCCTTCTTGATCTTGGCATGAAGAGCGGGCATGCTCTGGTCGTCGAAAGGTACCTTACCACAAACGAGGACATAGAGAACGATGCCGAAGCTCCAGATATCAACCTCGGGTCCGGTGTAAGCCCTGGCCTGTAGGAGTTCTGGAGCAGCAAAATAAAGACTGCCACAGAATGTCTTCAAGTATCCGCGAGGGGAGAAGAGGTTGCTGAGACCAAAATCAATTATTTTGATGTCGCCAGTCTTACTGATGAGGATGTTTTCGATTTTGAGATCGCGATGGACGATACTGTTCCGGTGACAGTAATCTAGTGCGCTGGCAATCTGACGACTGAACTTTCGGGCTTGTTTCTCCTTGAGTTTGCCATGTGAAATAATGTAATCTAGCATCTGGCCGCCATTGACGTACTCAAACAGCATGTACCAGTGATAGCTGGTGCGCACGACATCTCGCATGCCGCAAATGTGGGGGTGGTTCAGGAGGGTCACAATGGCTGCCTCGCGCGCCGTTCGTATTTCTTTGGACTGGTCGGCTCGTTCCTTGTCCGCGCGAGTTTGATGTTCTTCCGTCGAGCCACGGGGCACAATCTTGCAAGCGACCTATCAAGCAGACAGATGGGCTTCGTTAGCACATTGCGGTTGTCACCCGACTTTAGGATGGAAAGATGTGAGAATATCAAAGGATGAATGAAGGACTTGAGAGAAGAGCCAGAAGTATAGCGAGAATGAATAAGAGAGAGAGAGAAGTGGCACAAACCTGTTCGCTGCCGTCTTCCTTGCGAGCCAGTTTCACCTTTCCCATGCTACCTGCACCAATGGTCTTGCCCAGGATCCATTTGCCAGATTGGGTGGGAATGGTGGTGCGTGATCTAGTCTGCTTGCTGGCCGAGTGCGTGCCATGATGACCATGACTGTCTGGGGGAGGAGCACCGTGGGATGAGGACGGGGCAGTTGGGCTGCCATTGGCGGAGGCGACCGCCGAGGGGCTCATGTCGCTTGAATGTTGTGGTTGACGATGATATCGTTGATAGGACGAGCGGACGGTGGTGCTGGATTTGAACGATCGAGTGGCTGACGAAGGGGTAGCTGGGGAGTCGGCGGCGGCAACGGCAACGGCGCCCCTTGTCGAAAAGTACGAGCTGCGGTCTCTGCTGGAGGTGCGCTTTGATCGAGGGGAAGACTCTAAGTGTGAGGTCTCGTAATCATGATGGGGAAGGATATGCTGGATAGGGCGAGAGGAAGGGGACGTGGTATCAGCGATTGATGCGGACGCGTGGCGGTGGTGATGACGCTGACGCTGATGCTGATGCTGATGCTGATGCTGGAGATGGAGACGGTGCTGTCGTCGGTGATGGGGGCTGGTGGAGTGGGAGTGGGAATCGGCGTGGGAGTGCTTTGAGTGCTTTGATGAGTGCTTTGATGAGTGCTTTGAGCGGGCGTTGGCTAACTTGGCTTTGGGAGATGGACAGGTGGAGTGGGAAGCGCTGAATGCACCGGGATTGGGAGCAGCAATGGCGGCAGCTGGCCTGGCATGGGTGCTCATGTTGATGCCACAGCCGAAGCTACAGCCGAAGCCGACGCTGAGAGTAGTCCGTACGGAGTAGTGAGTCAGTGAGTACGGCCAGTGTTGGGATCGAGCAGAGGTTCTTCTGGTGGTTCTTCTGGTGGTTCTTCTGGTGGTTCTTCTGGTGGATGGCCAGGGTAGTCCGTGAATGGGCCAGTGATGACTGATGGCGACCCAACAACAACAACAACAACAACAACAAGTTATCGGTGGATTGGATGGGCAGGTTGGGCCGAGACGGGGAATGAGCCTGCTGTATATGGCCTCCGAAAGACGAGGAGGAGAGTTCTCTCACCTCGAATACGTTGTCTTGTAATACGTCGCATGATTTGGCTTATTTGGCCTTGCAACAAATGTGCTGCTGTGTACCCAAATCCAATCCCGAGGGCTCCTTGCAATTTGCAACCATGGCACAAGAGACGATTCGGGCGCCTGGGGAAGCAAAGGTGTCTGATCTGTTGCGTCGTCCGAAACGTCTGATGTTGTTGCCGAGTTGTCTACTTCAGACGATGTATGTCATGTCGTACCCGATTAAAACGAGCTTTCGCTGGACGCTTTCGCTGGACGCTTTCGCCTCGTGCACCTGACTCATGAGCGCCGGATCCGGGTCGGGGCTGGGCACCCGCTGGATATAAACTATTGACCATCTGGGCTCTGCGCGCAGACACGCGCCGATGAACTTATTCTGGCATGAACAAGAATAATAATGGACGAATATACTCTGTATTGTTCGCGACTTCGAGAGACACCATGCCGGGATTTCGAAACCGGCTAGACCGGGGACCCTGGATGCGTCGCCGAACCCAGTACTAGGACTTGCAAAGCATATTACTATTTGCCCACATCCTGTGCAAGTTGGGATATCTACTACATCTGTGTGTAATCCGTACAGTCGACGGGTACTTTTGCAAGTCTTCCAATAGTCTGTATCAGTGAACCAGACCAGACCACTGAAGGAAGCAAAATCGAAGCCAGGGGCAGGTATTGATGTGCAATGGGGCATGAGTAATGGCATCGGCCAGAGTTCTTCCGCGGCCAGAACGAGGCGCCCGTATCGCTCCGATCCATTGGTTTGTATCCCGAGGGACGCCCAAAGAGATATGGAATGACGGAGAGGAGGATTGAAGATGGGCACTCTGTGAAATGAGCATGTATTCATAATTCATAATCCGTAACTCACAAGTTGATGGATGTTGACCAAGTGTGCACCCTGCACCCTCAGTTTATTGGTTGATTAATGTCGACGACAAGTGGATTTCAATAGCAACGTGGGGGCATGTGGCGCTTATCGATTGATTGCAAGTGGCCAAGCTCACGAAGCCCAGCCAGCTTTCTTTTCTTGCCGCATCAATCAATCATCATCACTACGAACCTGATTTTGACATCTTGGCTGGCCGAGAACATGATGCAACCGTCGAGGAAGTCCCCAATAGTTTCATGACAACAACAGTGACATGTCATCATACAAGCGCTCACGGTCGACTTTTGAGGCGGACGTCCATGCTCCATATGTAGTCTTCGGCACGCCTTTGCCCGACGAGAATGATGCGCGCGATGATGGCTCGTACCTCCCCGTCTGGAAGCAGGACGTGAGGGACGAAAAAGGCCGAAGACGCCTTCATGGCGCTTTCACAGGAGGCTGGAGTGCAGGGTATGTTGCTAATCGCACATCTACAATCAGGTTGGCATGGTACTGATGCGTACAGGTACTTCAATACCGTGGGCTCCAAGGAAGGCTGGACGCCGTCGACCTTTGTATCGAGCCGCGCAAACAGACGGAAAAATGACGCAGCTTCAACGACGATTCAACAGCGGGCAGAAGAGTTCATGGACGAGGAGGACTTGGCCGATGCGGCGGAAGCCCAGACACTTCAAACGGCGGGAGCTTTCGCTGGCTTGGGGGCGTCGACACAGGAGGAGATGCGTGCTGGTGGAATCGTCGGATTGCTTAGACCATCGGGCGATACGAAAGGCCTGCAACTGCTGCGCAAAATGGGCTGGAAAGATGGGCAAGGCATTGGTCCCAAGATACGACGCAACGCATGTCTAGAGATGAGCAAAGGCGCAACCGAATCAGATGCCAAGACGTACATGTTTGCGCCCGACGATACACAAATGATGCACTTCATCCGCAAGACGGGGAGGAACGGGCTGGGTCATCATGGAGAAACGAGGTTGCAAAGTATAAGAAAGGGCGTCGACACTGACAAGGACGACTCCGACGAAGACAATGACAGCACACAGGACAAGAACAAAGGCCTCTCGTTATTTGGACCAGACAAGAAGAAGACGAAGCCCAGTCGCGGAGCCTTTGGAGTTGGTGTTTTGAATGACACAGGCTCAGACGAAGAGAACCCTTATGAGATGGGTCCCAAGATTCGATACAATCGCGTGATGGGGGGGGACAAGAAAAAGAAACAGAAGGCCAAGGCGGCTGCCAACCCGTCTTTCTCAAAGGCACCCGTGTTCCTGCCAAAAACAGCGAGAGCTGGCAACAGCTTTCGGCGTTGTCACGACGGCCGCCTCCCACTCGATGGATTTGTCCTGGCCAAGGTGGTTGAGGACCCAGCCGCCCTACTATCCCAATATGCGCCACCTGCAGTTCCAGATGGCTGGAAATCCTCCCGAGACCCATCCGCCAAGGATGAACCCTCAAACTACACCTCAACTGCGGATGCTGCCAAAGCATCTAGTTTGGACCCGAGATCTAGAGCTGCACTGCTCGGCGAGAAAGCCCTTCCTGGGAAGTCGGTGTTTGACTTCATTTCCTCGGCAGCCAGAGACAAACTAGCTACCGTATCAGGCAACACAAACTTGCCCCCCGGGCTGGGGGAGCTCCCCGATGGCCATGTCCCCATGTCAGAAGAAGAGAAGCGACAGGCACTATGGAACCAAGTGCCCAAACTCGACCAACAAACCGCAGCGGCAGCGCTTTGCCGCAGTTCGGGCGGCCCCTATGCCGATGATGAAACAAAGCGAGGAAGATATAGGAGATACCTAATGTTACAAGCCAATCCCGGACACGCAGCTCCGGAGAAGGCACCACACGCGACAGACAGAGAATACGTGCGAGAAATCAACGAATTCTACAACTGTGCCAGAATATTCAAGCCGATGACGGGATTCATGGCATCCAGATTCACGACCTCAAAAACCATGCTCAATCCGTCCACGGGGACCACCAGCACCGGTACCGATGGTGCTCAGAAGCCAGAAGAAAGTCTTTCAAATCCCGAGGCAAAGGCGACGACGGATCCAGCCGAAGAAGCCGCCAAGATGGGCATGTTTGGGACCATGACCCGCTCAGTGGCGGACTTTTACCCCACGCGCCTGTTGTGCAAGCGATTCAATGTTCGAGCACCCGCGCATTCAAGACCAGATGTCGGAGCAGAGAACAGTGCCTCGTCAACGGTGGCTGCGGCTGCGGCTGCGGTGCCTTTTGTCCCTGTTTCCGCGCATGCGGGCGCACCGGCCGAGCAAGATGTCGAGATGACTGGACCGATCGCGCCTCTGCAACAAGCTGCCGTGGTGAATCCAGAAAGAAATGACGCTGTCGAGGGAAAAGCGGCGAATGCCGATGTTTTGAAGGCAATATTTGGCGATAGTGACAGTGAATAGCTGAATGAGATTTCATTCGCACATGTACAGATGTCGGTTAACGCAATCAGGCGTGACGGAGCGGCTATTGCCCGTGAATGAAAGTATTTCTTGGCAAAATGTATCCACATTACAAGGTATGTAGCACGGAGTAAAGTTGACTGCCCGTCTCTTTATTTGCAGTGACGATGAGGCCTCGCAAAGTCACTCGACCCACAACACCCTTGGTCGCCACAAGTGACATCTAGAGCATAAGGAAACCCCACTAAATACTAGGTATCTTCCCAAGATATAGGTACTTGTAGCTCTGTAGATCACATGGGCATATGAATGAATGTTTAATTAGTGGATGTTGATTGCACACAAGCCCATGTAGTGACCGCCGCGGCCCGACCGTCACCAAAGAGACCCCTATTTGGCTTCTATTGTATTCCAATTTCGAACCCGCTTTTCTTATCCCCCAAAAAAAAAACAAACAAACCCGAATGCAGTCTTAGGCAAGTTCGTGGATCTGGCCTCGCTGGTCATCGTTTGGCTTTGCAGCACCGAGATGGCCAGGGGCAGGCGGAGGAGGCGCGGGTATCGGGCTGAGGGATGGCGCACCGGTCCGGGGACCAGTCGAGTATGTGGCGGTGGGCGAGCTGGCCATTGCGGCGGCCATGGACGGGGAGTATGCGGTGTAGACGCGTTGGGGAGGAGGTGCTGGCGATGGCTGGGGCGGCGGCGGAGGGAAGCCCGTTCCTTGGGCGGGCGGCGGCGGAGGCTGCTGCTGTTGGAAGGTTTGCGTCTGGACCGCGTCCTCTTGCTTCCTGTTGTGGCGGAGGAGCAAGGTGATGCCGAGACCGACCAGGGCCAGACCGGCGAGACCACCGACTGCGCTGCCGACTATGACTCCGACGGGTGTCTTCTTCTCGTCCTGGGTGCTCCCGTTGCCGCCTCTGTTGATGTTGCCGTTGCCGTTGATGTCGCCGTTGCCGTTGCCGTTGCCGTTGATGTCGCCGTTGCCGTTGCCGTTGCCGTTGCCGTTGCCGTCGTCTCCGCCGCGGCCGGCATCACCAGTCGCTTTGGCCGGGCTCGAGTCCGTCCGCGTGGGCGACCTCGTAGTAGCACTCGCATCCACACCCGGGGAAGTCGATGCCGGGCTCGAGTCCGTCTGCGCGGGCGACCTCGTAGCAGACCTCGTAGCACTCGCATCCACACCCGGGGTCGTGATTGCGCGGCTCGGCGTCGATGGGCCGACGCACATTCCATCCGTCCCACACGCCATCGGAGAATCGCACCACCTGTCGCTGCTGCAGCAGGCGCTCGTGTCGGGGATGCAGACGGTGCCGCACTGGCGCTTCCCGGCAGCGCAGCCGCCCGAGGCCGAGCCTTCGCAGACCTTGCCGTGTGGACAGCAGCCTTGCGCGGAGCAGTACTGGCCGGGGTTGCAGTACGTTCCCTGAATCCCGTCGCAGCAGGTGCCGCCCTCGGGCATGCAGAAGCCAGTCCCGCAGGTGACTTGGCCGGCGAGGCACTGCTCTGCGCGGGCAGACAGGCCCTCGAAGCTGCTGTCTCTGCTGAGTCCGGGCAGGGAGTTGGCGGGCGCGGCCTCGAAGAAGGAAGCGCCTTGGAAGGCGGATGCCAGCCCGGCCAGAGCGGCGATGACACGGGCGGAAATCATGTTTTTTTTTTTTTTTTTGCGCAGAGGCCCTTTGCGTTTTTCCTCTCAAGGATCGTGGGTTCCTTGTTGAGGAGGAGTGTTTCCGGAGACGTGGAGTTCCTACAGCTTCAAAGGAAAAACAGCCCAAACAGAAAAAAAAAAGAAGGAAAGAGAAAGAAAAAAAGAAAAGAAAAGAAATGAATGAATGAATGAATGAATGAATGGATGAATGAATGAATGGATGAATGAATGAATGCTTTACTCTCGCATTTTGGGCGGGCAAGACACCAAGGTCGGGTTGGCGGCAGCTTGATGAGACGGGCGCAAGGAGATGCAAGAAAAGGAAACAAGAAAGGGTCGAGATACTCCTCCTCTCTGTCAGCCTCGAGAAGTAATGTACGGGGGCATGGCATACAACTAACTGGCTGACTGGACAGAGGGCCAGGCCAGCTACTTCACATCTCGACGAACGCCCCCTTTCCTTTGGCCAAGCCATCTTTGCTCTCCTCCATTCTGATTTCTGGCAGACTCGTGGGGTCTCGCTGAGAAGGCGAGGCACGTCTCGGACGTTGAGAATATGAAACTGTCACGTTCGGCGCAATGACTCTCGGCGCCCTTGTAATCCGTAGAGCAGAGCCCTCAGCAGACGGGAAAAGAGGGGCGGACATTTGGGTTCAAACCTAGGAGTGACTATTATGCAAGTCGTGATTTCTCTCAAGTCATGTAGCATGTATACACGATCCACTCATATTTGGGGCCGCGACTATCAAGCCGAGCTGTGCCACCGTCATCCTCTTTGCTCTTGTGCAGCATCAGCGCATGCAGAATAAATTGCCTCTCCTGGGAATTTGTTGTCGCACATGCCGCCATTCCTTCCGCCTTATTCTTGAATCGTCTCGTAGTACTCGCAACAAGCCATCGTAACCTCCTCCCACATACATACCACATCTTACACCATACGTGCATCGTCAGAAATTATCTTGTATTCAACAACGTGAAATTGGCCCCCCCCTAGTGCTGAAAAAAACGGGAAATGATTTGAAGAAAAGTGAGAAAGAAGAAATGCAGATGCAGCATGAACGCCAAGTTACCCCCACCCCAAGTGCCTCATGTATCGCTGGGATGTCGAGTTTAATAAAATAATATGTGTTATGGTGGTTGAGAATGCCAAAGGTCCCCCAGTAGTATTTTCTTGTATGGCAGGCACCTTCTCCCAGCTGAGTATTAGTCATGTCTTATCAAACGAAACACGTCCATCACATTTTCGCCGTTCCGCGCCTCGCTATTGAAACCCTTTCGCTGACTGGCCGAGATTCCATATCTTGTCACAGACGAGATTCCCGTCCTCGTAACGCAACAGTTCTTTCGGAATGGTGTCAAACATGGGCTTGTATGCATTTTGTAGACCCAGAGAGTACAAAAAGTCGTTCCAGCGGACGTGCAACGGCGGATTGGGCTCGGGTTGTCTTGGCGGAGGCGCTGGCTTGATGCCCTTCTCTGTAAAACACCTGGCCACTTTCATCCACAGCTTCTTATCCTTGAGTTGATGTATAGCAATCGCATCTTCGCCATATAGCGCATGCGACTGCGCCTGGGGGTGCGTATCGGCTCTAGCATACGCGGTACCATCTCCTCGCGAATCCGCGTCATCATAGTCGAATCTTTCTTCGCCGCGAAAATTGATAAAATCCGCCCGCTCACCGGCTTTGTGCATGAGGATCCCGACGGTGGCGTCTTCGCCAGTGATGACGTTGAAGCGCTCTTGTAAGTTTACAAGCAACTGAATCATGTCCCAGGTCATAGTATACATTGATCCGTGGGCAAAGGTGTTATAGCCCGAGTCAGAAAAGTACATCTGCCCGATGACGGTGCGGTTCGCGGTCGCCGTGTATTGGCCCATGCTGTTGGATAATCTCGGAACTAGATATCGGTGCCAGAAAGCAGGCGCGTTGAGCCATGAATCTGTATCAAGCTTGGTGACATACTCGTATTTATGGCCACTTTTGAGCAGCCACTTGTAAAACTCGAGTGTCTTGATGGTGTTCGCTGTGACGTCGTCTTCTGGAAGGTGGTCAAGCACGATCATATCCCCAAAGGTTCTGTTCTCGTACCGAACCGTCTCATTCCAGCCAAAACCTGGGTTAGACACGACGAAGCGCGGGACAAAGGGAACATCTCGGAACAATCGCATCCACGTCGATCGGATCAGCATTCGTCGTTCGACATCCTGGGCGGCGCATATGACTGCGGCCAGCCAAGGACGCTGTTTCCGATCGTCTTGTAGTTTCTGTCGATGCGGCTGCAAGGGAGACTCGGGAAAGGGCTGCAACGTCTGTTGCGGCCTGCGCAGTTTCGTAGTGTCCTGGTCATGGACGACGGTCTCGATGGTCCAGGTTCGCTGGGAGCGCGTATGCAGTAACGAGAGGTAGACGACCAGACTGAGGGAAAAGAAGGTGGCGATGAGAATGAAGCGGAAATGCCGTCGTGATATGCGCTGCAAAATGACCGACCTTGACCATATGACTTCAGACCGGCTGTTGTCGAGAGCGACCATGGTCGGGAATTGTTTGGTTGAAGCTGTGGTCAAATGTTGAGTTTCTGATAGCTGCCTGCAGCCCCTGATTTGGCTGCGTGGGCAACGCAGGCATTCCAGTAGCCAAATGTCGTCTTGTGTGTGCAAAATGGTCGTCTGCATGGATCGTCTGCATGGATCGTCTGCATGGACGCGAAGCGGGAGAGGAAGGCGAAGATGAGCTCCTGCTTGATTGAAT
This sequence comes from Epichloe elymi, assembly GCA_023658475.1. Taxonomy (NCBI): domain Eukaryota; kingdom Fungi; phylum Ascomycota; class Sordariomycetes; order Hypocreales; family Clavicipitaceae; genus Epichloe; species Epichloe elymi. The sequence goes on from CP098276.1 coordinate 2,521,417, forward strand.
GGAAGGAGATGGAGCCCTGTCCCCTGGAGGAAATGAAGGTGATGCCAAGCTGCTAGTGGCCCCTTTGCGGCGCCGGTGCGGCAATGGACGATCCCGACTGGCCCTGGGAGGGCAAGAGGGTTCTGTACTTGCCCCAAAACAAGTCAGCTTTTACTCCGTGTACTCCACCATGGCTGATTCGCTAGCGCACGCACCCAGACATCACGGACAGATAATCATCAAAAACGTATGTGCTCTAGCACAGCACAACTGGAGAATACGTCTTGTATCCATGTATCCCATTGAGCGCCGAGGGATCTCACGCATGTATTGTGCCCACAGCGTTGAAATACTTTGATCCGTATACCATCATCCGAACTGTTTGCAGTCAGTCTCCGTCTTCCCAAAAAAAGGTACGAGAAATGCCGCTCCGCTACTATATATAGTTCCGCATCCCTCCCCACTTTTCCCCTTTATTTCCGGCCACCCACTTCCCAAATTGATCATGCCGCGTCATCCCCACATCGAGTCAGATCATCGATAGGGTTGTCTTGTCTCTGCCGCAAGCCATACGGAGTAAATGTCTTGCTTTGTTGGTTAAATACGGGGGTGAGCGAGAAGACCACGTGCTGCAGCTTGATACCTGTTCCTGGGATCCCTGAGAATGACGAATTGAACCATCATTGCCACGACAGGCCAGGTGAGACAGACTTCTGGCTGGGTGTGTATCGTCAAGATTGTTCTTCCGATGCGGAAAGGCTCGATCCGGTCTCCTGCACTGGGTGTAGCGACTCCTCCGCCGTTTCGAAACCATTTTGTCTCGTCCAGACAGGATCCTTTCCAGACTTCCCCTCTTCTGTGTTTCTGCCTTTGTGTGCCCGAACGAACCTCGTATGGGCCAGAATGATCGGCGTATTCGAAGCAGTACCAGTCCTGGAAGCAGCGTCGTCATATGTCCATCTACAATTGTGGCCAATTTGGCGATTACGAATACGTGGGAGATGAACGAATACGTGGAGATGAATTCGAAGAGAGTTTCGCCGTGAATCCATCTTTTGAACCTGAACACCAATGTATGATGGCGTGTGCCAGTGGATAAAAAAAAAAAAAAGTATGCAGGCCCAGAGGATCAGACTGCGCGTCGCCCCGACGGCTTCAAGTCGATAAGAGCCCTGTGCAAGGTAGATTTGACGACGTAAATATCTTCGGCTCGTCTAGAATCGCAATGTCGCACTAATGGGATCATCTGCGTGGCATAGCGATCATACGCGGCACTTAGCTCCACGACTGCATCTGGCAGAGCAGGACTCTTTACAGCGTCGCGCATGTTATGTGCCTTGAAGACAAAAAGATCGGCAGCTTTCATCTGGGTGTGCATAAACTATTGGATCATCAGTCTTGTTTTATTTTCTTCTTGTCTCTTTGGCCATGTTCATTCTTCCTTTTGACTCACGAATTCCATATCATCGCAAAATGCCTCCATCACATCGATGGAGTCGTCTATGGTCGAGTCGTATCTGATTTTTTCAGAGACAGCTTTCAGCCCTTGGGCTGCACTCTCGACAGACTTTCGAACCTCCTAGACGGCCAAGGTCATTAGAAACTGATGTAGCATCATTGGGGGAGGCGTGAGGGCTTACATCAACTGGTCTAGAGTCGTCCATGCGAAATACTTGTTGTGAGAGGACCCTGAACATGTCGTTGAAGTCGTGGTCGATTGAGTTAATTTCGTCAAATATGGAGTCAAGGTCGAAGCACAGGCCCCAGAGAGGAAACGATAAAAGAGTAGCCAGTATCCATGCGTTGAGAAACATCTTGTCGTACACGTAAGAAAAATGAGTGTGTAAAGGAGTGCCCGGTTACGCTGGATGAAGTTCTATGAGAAAACAGTCGAGAGTGAAGTCCAAACTAGAGAGTGGATGGATAAGGATCGTGATGGGCGCTATGAAATGGTCATGTCAAGTTTCTTCAATGAGTGTGAATGCAGAATTGAAATGGGTTGAGGAGGCGACCGATACGCCATGACTGGCGGCGCATGGCCATATTCATAGCGATAGAGAAGGCGACTTATCGAGTGTTGTAGTGAAACAGTGTCAAGACAAGGCCCCTTCAAGAAGACGGGATGGAATATTAGCTTTCCTATAACGCGCATCAAGTTTGAGCTGAAGGCGCAATTCTTGGTCCACCTCAGCGGCAGGGCAACTGGTGCAAGACCCCGAGTTGCTGTGCAGAGCAGAAGCAGATCGTGAAGGGTCGATTTGGGGTTGAGACGGGCTTCGTTGATTGGTTCGGACAGGTGAGACCGAGGTTCAAAATCATTTCACTGGGAAACAAGGGAGTCTTGTCCGCACGACATGTCCCAAAGAACGCCACACATCCATGTCTGTGTCTCAGGCGACAATGGGGAGCTGTGCGGGAGGATTTTGGTGGTGTCTTGCATTTATTCTCCCTTGCCCCGTCTTGACAACTGTGTGAGGGCGACATGGACGGGATTGAGGGGGCATCTGCGTATTGCACTAAACCTTGCTAGGTCTAAGTGTGTTGTACGTGTGAGTTACTATGGCAGTCGTCCATCATTGTAAACTCGACTCTATGTTTTAACCTGACATCGAACCCACTTCATAAGGTACCATGATTGTGGCTTGTCAACTATGTTCATGTCCTGTTCTATGTTGCCCTGGGTGTCAGTAGAATCTAGCCCTTGCCAGTGGCGTAACCATCGATGTTGCAAGCAGGCAACAGGCAATGCAGTATTAGCCCAATGACGACCGCCTGTGGCATCATGTACCAATAACGACAGCATCTTTAGCGTTGAGAATTTGCTAGGTTTGAGCTTAATACCATGCTGATGCTTTGTATGACAGTAAGTCTCGGACCGCCGGCGCTCCAAATCATCTGGTACATCTTCTACGTCCTGGCCCGTTTCTAGTCGTGAGCCGAGGCTAATGTCGAGATACTTGCCCTTGTGATACCAAACGAACGAGTGGTACTCGCGGCTATGCTCGCTTTCGAGATATGGCCAGAGTTCCGGTTCTACATCTAGCTTCTCGACTTTTCCGAATGGCCGTCAAGATAAGGCCGAAAAGGAGGCATCTTGGAGCTTGAAGAGTAACTTGCATCGAAGCCAGTCTTCCCTCGAGCGATTGTGGATGCAGGCTGAGAGTCATAAAATATCTAATGTGGTGTAGATAATTGAGGATGCTTGTCCTATTGGTCGAGGGAGATGGCTCGAGGGAAGAGGTGGTGGTGGATTCCGACCAGAAGGTCCGAAACGTAGGCGTCACTGCAGATTGCTTCGGGCTCCAAGTTTTCTCAAAAGGCGTGCTCAGCGAAGCCATTTGAAACAAGCAGTATATTCAGGACGGAAAGAAGCCATATATAATAAGGGGGATGTAGAGGCAAGGTCAGCCAGCCTCTTATGATTGACCTGGTGAGATTTGGGCTAATTTAATCCTTGTCTAACCATCCTTGTAGCCTCGTGGGTCGGACACGACTTTTGACGTGGACTTGACGTGGACCTCGACCAACCACAAGCGCCCACTCTCCGCCGGTCACCGCCTCGCCTCTTTGGCCAGGTCGAACCCCTACATACAAGACATCATCAACCTCATCCAATTGCTCCCTGACCTTGGCTCTGCTAATGCTCAATCGTGAGCCTCTGTTGTCTAATTCAGCGATTCGGGAGTATTGACAAAGACGACACCACACCTCAGACACAAACACTCTGTACCTCTGTACCCCATGCCCTTTTGAATACTTAGCCCCTTCTTTCAATCACCTTCCTCAGTCAGGGACCGAAGCCGACAAATTCGAATCGCTGTCGATCGCTGCTGCCGCCGTGCATTCAGATATAGGGGTCGGCACGCTTCCCATATCCTGCCTCATCACCCCCCTCGCAAAACCGCGACGCCCGGTATCCGCGATCAGTCCGCCGCATTGTCGAGCCTACAGGATACAGCTACCGGAACGTCAGAGTCCTCCAAATTGGACATCGCTACCAACATCGTGCGCAGCGTCGACGAGCTGAAAAACACGACACAAGACCACGGCGACATTCCCACGGCCGCAACGGAGAACGAATCCGAGCAGTCGCCGCCGCCGCCCCAATATCCCGCCTCAGAGGCCTCTTCTTCCTCCCGCCCCCCGCCCTTCTCTCTCTTTGCGCCGCTCCACGACTCGGTTGCAGACTCCGTCACCAACGAGCCGCGCGCATCCGGGTCTGTAGCTGCACCAGCATATTCCAGCAGCCCGCCGCCAGAATCGACCCCGTCAAGAGCCTTCTACGATCCTGTCGGCGAGACTAAAAGTGCACTTCCCCGCGATTCCAAGGGAGGATCAAGTCGAAAGGACGACGACGCAGAACCGCCCCCAGCTTACGAAGAGGGCGATAGTCCTCTCTTCGCATTCACATACGTCATGTCAGCCGCCGGGGGAGCCGCGAGTATCATTACTCAGGTCCAGCAAGGAGGACCGCCCATTAACGCGATCGGTGGTAAGATCAGAACACGATATGAGAGTAATGTGATGAAGGAGGACTAAAAGCGACTTGTTGCAGATGTTGGTGCCGACGAAACTATTTCCATGGACCTTCGGTAAGTGGACAGTTCTAGCCAGACAAGGGAGAGACGACACTGACTGGTATTGCTTAATAGGGGAACCAGATTTGTTCTGTCACGAGATGAACTGCTGACACTACCCGAGTTCGTGCTCTTATCGTTATTTCCCAATGGATTATTTCCAGACGGCCATATGAGCGGCTTCTCTGATAACGATGCTGTTCAGGTTGATGTATGTTGATACGAAAGGCGGCAAGACAAGCAGAGTGCTTGAATATGTTTAGATGCTAATCACATCACATGCAGTACGATCCCGCATCTCTTCAGTATATGCTGGACTTCTTTAGGAATGTGGCCCAGTCGATACCTGTCGAATCTTCGCCCGGCACCTCACAGGATGGAGACGCGATGTCGGTGGAACCGCTCGGATCGCGAGATGATTCGTCGAAACGTGCTGGCATCATCGTTCTGAGGGAAGATTTGGACTTTTACGTGATTCCGCCACGAGCAGACATCAGTCAATCGCAGATGATTGAAGTCAAGCGTGCCGCTGCTCATGCACTGCAACAACAGGGTGGCATTTTCTCCGGACTCAAACGTAGTGACGAACCTGGGACCACAGAAGCTCATCTCATCGAGATGTTGACGGCAGGGTAAGTCTAGGCCATGAGCGTGAAGTCCCTTTTCGCCAAGTCATTTTTCCCCTTGTCCTTTTCCAAGTGCTAACAGGCATATCCCTTTCAGCGGCTTCAACCACGATGATACGTGGGGACACCGAGCTGGAGAGCCCAATAAGGCCGTGATCTGCAGCTTGGCATTGGCTCGTCTGCGCAGCGATATCAGAGGCAACGACATGGGTACGAGCGCCGTTGGTATGGCGCAAAAGCTGTTACTGTTCTGGAGGAAGCCTGCCAGGAGATGCTGGTGGGAGGGCGTTGAGCTGAACAATGTCGAGGGCGTTGAGGACAAGCTCAAAGTGTGGATCCGGCGTGTATGGACGCTGGAGATGAGTGTCATCGGGCTCCGCTAGATGGATGGCCCGTCTCGCCGTCATGTTTGCGTTTCCAACCCTGGTTGACGAGAAGAGAGGGGCAGGGGTCACAGAGTGGCCAGTACAAAAGCAAAGCATTTTTTTGTTTGTGTCATGGATGCTGCAATTTGACTATGTTGAGCAGGCGTCATCAAGGCTTCTATCGGGATGTTGTCGGCAGAGTTCCTTTTTGCTTATCCTTCGATTCCCAGGTCATTTTCCCGTTTGCCAACAAGCAATGTGGAGGCGGGACTGGCTTTGTTTGGGGCAAAGAATTTTTTTTTTTTTTCAACTTCCCTTTCATTTGTTCATTCTCCTTGGTTCTTATTTCCCTTTCCGTTTGGTTTCTTTTTTTTGTTTCTTCTCATGAAGATTTGAGACGGGAGGGTGTATGAAGTTTCCCGTCACCGTCAGCAACGTGAGAGAACAAGAATCGGTTCAACACATTCTGACGACGAAGTTTGCATACCACACTTTATATAATAATAGTGGATTCTTCACTACTCGGTAGAGTATAGCTCAATCAAAGAAAGAAGGAAAGTCAATGCGAAAACACATGGCAGGGGGGACCAGACCGTTTTACGTGGATGCTGCATGCACTTGTTGTCCATGTTGGTTCATCCGAGGTGCCGTGATGGAATCAGACCCTTTCCATTTCTGGTGAAGGGGCTCACCGAAGCTGTAAGCTTGGCTTCCTTGTTCTCCGTCATGGACCGGCATTTTCCCACATTCGACTTGAAGAGAAAGAACTGGGGACCTGTCGCAGGTTGTGATGTAAGCGGGTTTGGACACATGACGAAATCATGAATGTCTTCTTACTTGTTGAATACTTTGAGAATGAAACGGATTCTTTTGAAAAGGAGTGAGGTCAAAATGACTGAGATGACGGTTGATCCGTAATAATTATTGCAAGACCATGCGACAAAGGCACCACACCAAGCACAATGACATCCCGACTGAGCATATGACCACGCGCACGTCGTCAGATCGAATCATTGCACACCATACCATGCATTCATTCGATGAAAACACTTGCAGGGACACCGAAAAATTGGTCGTAAAGGAGGTGGGATTATCCCATAGCACATCATACCATGGTCACCTTTCGTCTTTTGTACCTCAAAACGCCTCGCAAGTCCGCCACAAACCAGACGGTCCATCTCATTGCATCTTGTGTTTCATGGCCATACAGTGAAAAGCCGTGCTTTTGTTTCCACTCTCCTCCCAATGCTCGCTTTTCACCCACCGGCCTACTCCTCAATCGACTTGACGCACTCCCACTCACCCCGCAAGTTCTCCTTCCACAACGAAATCTTATTGTCCGCTCCGCTAACAGCCAGGACATTGCCACTCAAAGACCAGCTGACTCTCCAGACGGCCGCGTCAAAGTGCAGAACCTTGGACTCCCACTGTCCGTTGGTGGAAGGGTCCGATGTCCAGATACGCACAGTCTTGTCCTGAGAAGCTGAAGCAATGTACGACTTTTGCAGCACAGTAGGCGACCAGGCGACATCACGAACCCAATCGTTGTGGCCCGTCAACGACTCACCCTCCTGCTTATATGACTGGGACGCAGGGTCGAATGACCAGATCTTGAGGACATTGTCCGAACCACCAGTGACGAAGCGTCGGTTATTCATGGAACCAGGACCTGGGGCGCTGCTGACAATGCTGCCAGGAGTCGTGGCTGGTGCCCATGAAACAGAGTTGACGCCCAAGCCGTGAGCTGGGAATGTGGCATGGTCGACAGCTGTGTCCTTGAATTCGAGTACACTCACGTTGCCGTCGGACGAGGCGGTAGCGAGGAGGCACCCGGCCTCGTGAGGGGACCAGGCCACCGCATTGACGGAGGCCTTGTGTGATGGAAAATCGTAGATGCGTTGCCACTGGTTATTCTGACCCTGCTCTTTCCAGATGAACACTTTGCCGTCGTAGCCCGCGGATGCAAGGATATTGCCATATTTTGGGTGTGCCCAGGATACACACCATACAGCACCTTCGTGTCTGGCAACTCACCGGTGTCGGTTAGCTTGCTTCTTTACGACTTCACGGGGCGGCGGAATGGTTCGGGGGATCATGGTGGTCGCACCCTTTCAAAGTCTCGATGAGACGCTGTGACTCGCCGTCAATCTCGAATATCTTGATGGTCCGGTCGCTGGAGCACGTCGCAAGCTTGCGGCCGTAGTAATCGAGAACAGCATCATGCTATCGTCGAAGCTGTCAGTCGCAATGGCCTTAGATAGTTGCGCAGAGGCAAGCGAGGCACGGCGGGTAATCGGTAGGTCGATTGGCTGAGGGAGGCACGTACAATCATATCATCATGGCAAGAGTTGGCAATGACTTGCACGGCCTGCACACCAAGAAGTGTTAGCAAGACTTGATTCGCTACTCCTCCTGTTGGCGCCTCACATTGAAGCTCATGGAGGGTGATGCAGCTCGACTTGTCGTACCATTGTCAAATTGTCAAATAGCAGTGTGTCAAATATTCGACACCAAAATGGAATGAGTAGAAGAGTGGAGATGGCGCACACGTAGAGCAAATTGCAACAGCAAATAGTCGTGATGAAGTAAGAAAGGACAACGAGGCTCGGATGTGAATTGGCGGGCAGCACAGGACAAGTTCGCGGTCCACGGTGGCAGGTCAGCGGCTCTTGGGCTCTCCTGAGTCCCTATTGGGTAGTAGTGGCCCAGCCGCTTGCCAACTTGTCACCAACCACGCTGAACTTGGACCATGCGTCGTGGTTGCCGTGGCACGTGATCTAGACATCCCGCTAGCAGGGTTCCTGCCTTGGGTGTCTTCGCGATGATGGAAGGAAGTAGACTGAGATGGTTGTATTTCTTTTAATCAAGGTATCATCTTACGATGTAGCGCTTTCGGGATCTTGGTTCTATTGAATGCCATTCTTTTTCTGTTCCTTTTTCTGTTCCCTCAACAAGCCCCTGGTTTCCGGCTCAGCGACAGCGGTAGGCCTTCAACGCCGATTTCTTCGCGACTCCAACGGACCCGGCTAGTCTAGCAGAGGGCGGACTTGCTCATCAGCGAAGGAATCTAGCTTCAAGAAAATAATGACACTGTGTAGTGATAATCAAAGTCAGGCTGCGAGGCTACTTGGGGAGATGTGAAAACGTCTTCTCTACGAACAGTACGGAGTGCATACAGCCTTGCCCAAACCAGTCATCATCGGCGGCATAGAAAATCCGGGGCCCTGCAACTACGCTACGGACGTCCGTCGGATGCGATCACAGGCGCAGTGTCACTTGCTCGGCAGAACTTAAGAACCCCCCACCGTTTGCGCCGAGGCATCTTCACCTGCGACAAAGCATCCTTCTGCTAGAAGTAACACCCTCCCCAGGCAGGAACTCGTTCTTCTATTCAAACAGGCCACAGCCATGGCCGACGCTTCATGCAGCGGCCCCTCGCCGTTCAAGCGCCTCGTCGACCACCAGTCCCGCGATGTCAGTCATCACCAAGACCGACTTGTCGACCGATCCGCTGGGCAGCATCACGGCGTATGTTCAACCCCAGGATGCATTTCGCAATTTCCATCTAACAAAAAGCACAACTACTCACTTCCATGACTCAGGCTTTCCGATCAGCCCGTCAACAGCCCCAAGGTCCCGACAACTTCAACGACTTCATGGACGGGGCCCCCTCCACCATGGTGCCCGGCATGGCTCACGACCCAGCCAACCGACTCGCCGTCCACACAGCAGCACTCCAACAACCCACCGCCCACATGAACCATCATCATCCCGGGCTATCACAACAAGCGAGATCCTCCTCGGTCCCGGACGTCTCCAACTGGGCCGCCGACTTCACCCGCTTCTCCGCCAATCAGCAAATGCGGTCCCCCAACATGGCCGTACCCGCACCAGCCATGCAAATAAACCAACAGCCCATGCAGATGAATTTCCAGTCTGCGTTTGGCCAAGCATTCGGGGGCCCCATATACGGCGGCCCAGCAGCACAAGGTTTCATGGCTCCCCAAGCCGCTCCAGAAGCCGACTTCGACAAGGAAATGTCCCAGTGGATGTCCGCCCACGGGGGAGGAAACATGGCAGAGGTCGACGCCGCCATGGACCAAATGGCGCGGGAGCTGGAACTCAACGAGGCGAGTCTCCCAGCGGACGCGCAAACCGCCGCCGCAACAACTGCAACCACAACCGCCCTCGAGCAAGCGTCCTCCTCGGCACGATACACCGATCTTGAAACCCCCGAGATCGACAACCTTTCTCTCCAGGAGACCGTCCCCGACCGAATCCATGCCCATTCACAAGAAGAACAGGAAATCCACGACGACGCAGCAGCAAAGGGCAAATCAGCCGTGTCCGAAGCCGCCGAGCGCCTTCTCGAATCAGTCCAGCACGAAAGCGGGGAGAAGTGGCAAAACTCCGTCTTCCTCTCCCTCATGCGAGACTTCCGCGATGGAAGAAAGGACATTGTGGACAACGAGATTCGTGACACAGAAGGGGAAGGCGAGCATCCCGCACAAGAACAGCCGACGACGTGACTGCTTCGTGGCGGCAAAACCCATGTCATGGACGAGAACCAATGCTCCGTAGACGGCATCAAAACCGCCAATTCAGTCAACACGTCGTCCCTACAGCCGACCGCCCTGCAGGTACTTCGTCGGATCAACCCAATCGTGTGCTGCGCTCGGCATCTCAGCGAGACGACCTTTTATTGATACCCTTCTTACATGGCTGGGATCCGGCCTGGAATCAACAGTGTTGCGACCGCAAATCTGCGACGCACCACGGTGTATGCTATAGTGAAGACATGTACACCACAGAGACAATATCAGGGAAACCCCGTGTTAAGGTGCGAACACGGAATTATCATGTACGTCCGATATACTTCAGACCTCACCTAGACGCTACGCAACAAAGGAAGAAGAAGTTATAGTGGAAGTCATGTGTTGGTGTTGACAGCGTTTTGGGTGTCGCCATCACCAGAGAAGGCTATATCACTCCTGGCGTCCGTCCTGTTGTGCAATTTTTCCCAGGGCGTCTCGTCCAATACAAATATGTGCTGCAAAAACAAATACACGGGCCAAAAATGTAGGAAAAGCAAAGGGAGCTGTATGTCCGATATCAGAACTCGTAGTAACATGGATGAGCAATCCCGCCGATAAGTTCGGTTCAAATCAAACGCAAAACGCCACAGATGCATCCTCCGAAAGCAACAAATGACAAAGACCCTCTAGATATCCAATATCATCCCAATTTTGTTGTCCCACTCTTTACAGACCGGTATAACGCCGGTTGATTGCGATTCGATATATCCATTACTCGCCATCTTGCTTTACTGGTTCAAACAGACCAAGAGAAAGACACACAGCCACAAGGTGTGAGGTCGACATCTCTCTCCTGCAGCGACGAGACGTCCCATGAGCTCGAACTGGCGAGGCCATCTGTGACAATGCCCCTCGTCCCTTTGAAAAACTCGTTGATCTTGATTGTGATGGGATTTCCATTGTCGTCAAACTTGGGAAGCTTGTCGCGGCCACCGTTGATGATCTTGTATTGTGTGCAAATGGCAGCAGGAGAGTTTTCAAGACGTCGCTCGACAAATTTGACCAATTTTGTGTATGGATCTTTGTAATTGGACGGTGCCGGGGGATCGGACGACCCCGTGGACACGGGACCGGCTGACGTAGTGGCTTTTGTGGGAGTAAATGTCTGGTTAGGGTAAATAAAAACTTGAAGCTTGATGTTTGGCCAAGTACAGATCCATGGCTTGTCACCATCCGTGGCGGCGAACCCCTTTCTCATGAAGCGAGGTCTGTCGTATCCAGGAACTGGGGAAGTGAGCGGGCCCCAATGACGTTTTGCAGCACCAGTAGGAGTTGGGGTATGGCTAGGGCTAGAAGAAGAAGCGGCATGTAGCTGGTCTCCTCGCAGAATGACAGTCTTGTTGTATTCCACCTCGAGATACCAAGCCGCTCCACGGTTCCTCTCTTCTAGATCTTTGACAAGAGAGAGCCGCTGGAACTCGGGAATATCCGGTGGCTGTGAGCCCCAAATGTATTTTGGCGCCTTTGGATCGAACGGTGCCAGCTTGAGGGCATAGTTGGACGTGTCTGTTGCATCTTGGAGGGGTGTCACGTTCATTGAGTACCAACGGAACGGCATATCGCAACTCCAAGCTGGGCTTTGAGTGGAGTCTTTAATGCAAGCCTTGGGAACCTGGTACTTCTCCATTGGAGGCAATGCATAGCAGCCAGTGTCCAGAGGAGGCAGGTCGGGGGGTCGCTCGAGCAGGTATTGAACATTATTCGAGAGTGGCTTCTGGCCAGTGGGACTGGTTCGTGTCAGTCGAAATTGCGCTCTAATGGAGTAGGTGAGGTCAATTGGGGTCACTGATCGTGACTTACTGATCCTTAACAAGAGAGGGCTCACGTTGCCTCGTAACAATAGTTCCGATAACGGTGCCCATGATAACCCCCATGATGACGATGCACGACAACAGCAGGCATATCGCCCAGTACGGTACAATTCCCCAGAGCTTCTTCCTGGCCCTTCGCTGCCACTTTCCCTGTGTGGGTTTCTCGGCATATTCTTGGGCAGCCCCATTCACATGATGGTAACTTTCGACGGAGGGGACACTGCGTAAAGAGCCCGGTTGGTGAGGCGGGCTGAGAAGATCGTCCTCTGTGGAAGAAAACTCTGGATTCCGTGTAGCAAGACCGATACCACCTGCGCCAGGAATTGGGTGACCAGGAGAAGATGATACTGTCAGTCCCACGTTTCTAGCCGCGCTGACGTCGGGATTGATTGGCGCAGCAACCTCAATCTCTGTTGCAGACTTGGCCGCAAATGATTCGTGAGGATATCGTGTATATGGCGGAAGTTCTTCGGTATGTCCGAGGGGTCCGATCAGATCTCCCGCTTCCTCACCATCGGGCCCAAGCTGTCTGCGATATCCGCTACCCATGCCATTGAATCCTACTGGAATCAGTCTTTGGGTTGTATCCTCAGGGGTAGCGGTATTTTGAGTATACATAGCATATGGGTGAGTCGGTCCTCGAGGTCCGTCATATGTTTCCACACTGCTGAGCGGTTCAGTTGACGACGTGGCATTGCTGTATGTTCTCTGAGGGTACATTTGATACGGATGAGACGGCTCAGTAGCCCCTTGGTACTGAGCATCGACTTGTGTTGTGCTACCTGAGGATGACGACTCTCCGTTCCGAGGAGAGGTGAAGCCATCGTTTCGGAGAATCAAGGAGTCGTGAGCGCGAAGAGCTTTCGAAATGCTTGATGATCGATTGAAGTCATCAAGACCCTTCGGGGGAGTTGCAGCGGCCAAGGGGGGTGATCGAGGAAGACTAGAGAATTGACTTGGGTCGGATCGGGACGGAGAAGTAAAAGATGGCGAAGTTTCACTCGGGCGGGTAGATGCGGATGGCCGGAATCCGTCAGAAACAGTATTTGCGATTAAATCATAATCGTCCTCTGATTGTTGTGCAAGATTTTCAGCAGTTGAGCTCCTCCTCTTCTCCGATTCCGAATTCCCGTCGTTAGGCGGCATGTTTGCGTCGGGAATGTGGTTTGCTCGTCAAATGGTGCGTGGGAAGGGGGTTTTTGCTCGTCAAATGGTGCGTGGGAAGGGGGTTGATAAAGAGTCGACCGATGCCAGCGACAACACTTCAGCCTTTAATATCGGCTGGTGACGCGAGCCACATAACAAATGATGCAAATAGCAGCTCTCCAAGCGTTTACAGTATTGCGATAGGGAAATATGTCGATTATCGTCTCCGTCGTCGGATTGAAGCTGGAAACTTATCGGGGCTGTAGCCAGACCGTCGAGGTATGCACTTTCAATCGAAACCGGCGAGGAAGTAGCTAGCAACAACCGCTGCCGAAGCCGAAGTGCCGGGCAGATTCCTCTAATGGTGATAATTTTTGTGGGTGTATGAGCGAGCAGCTGGAGTGATAATCTCAGGATAGAGGGCTGAGCCTTGAGGGGAGGGCGGAACAGGTTGTTCGCTAGCAGAATCGCAGAATCGCAGAAATCTCACGCGGCGGCCACTCCTACCTACCGTGTGACTCCGTGTGAGGCAAGGGAGCAGAGGCGACAGAAGCGGCAGAGGCCAGCACAGCCCAGAAGCAGCCAGTCAGCCAAGTCCAGTCGACTCTACTAGTGTAGGCGGGAGGACAGGGCAGGCGGCTATTGGCTGCGGTCGGGGGGTCCAGCTCGGAAGGGCTGGATGGCTGAATGGCCCTGAAGTAGTACCAAAATTGATAGGGATAATGAGGGTTGTATTCTCCAGTAATCTAGCTACGGTATTCTCCATAATAACAATACCTCCGATTACCTAAGCCATTATCCACCCCAACAGCCCCTAATACATACAAAGCTGCAGAGCCGGGGGGGGTCTGGTGGGGTCTGGTGGGGTCTGGTGGGGTCTGGTGGCGGAGCAACTTGCTCAGTCCGAGATTGAAATAGGTGAAGATATCGATCTGTTAAAGGAATATGGCCGTAGCAAAAACAAAACAGCGCGAGGATGCAAAGAGCAAATTGAGTGAAAGAAAGCTTCACACTTGGTCGGGTGCAACATGACATGATTCTTGTGTGAAAATCAATGGAGAAATTGGCAAACATGTTGAAGAAAAATTTGTGCGTTGGGGTGCTACTAGTAGTAATGTGTGGTTCAACTTTTGCCCCACCTTATTATGGACGTCGAACTAAAGGCACATCTTGATGGACCGGCAGACGATGTTGAACCAGAAATCGTTATTAGGTGGTGGTGAATGACAAGCAGCTAGGCCAACAACAAACGGCCAAAAACGGAGTGACCCCTAAAATAGTAGCTGCGACAATTGAGCGTATACTCCGTATGCTCAACAGTGAACACAGTCAGACAATACTTTATATTTTTAATATGCTCTATTATAAAGATAAAAAATATACTTCTAGTCTCAAACTTCAGTGGACACGAGTTCTTGGGGTTGCCGCATAGAGTGACCGGCTTAGATTCAGGACAAACGGCAAAATTCCAAGCCGCATGGTTGTTCAAGACCTGCGTCTCATCGATTCATCTCAAGAACCGAGCAGCACTGTCGCGAGCCAAGAATCGGGGCATATCTTTATCCTCTTCGTTCGTCTGATCTGGTCCTATGTAGTGCTCGGCGTGACGTCACTCTAGGCTCACTGACGCTAATAAGCCGTTGTTGCCAAGCCTTGCCCACTACTCCGGATTGGCCATCCATCCCGAAAGAGTCATCATGCTGCCTGGCGAGGCTTGCCTTGCCAACTGGCAGGCACTGTTGTAGGTACTAGCGCTGACAACTGACACTTGAGCCCCTCGTCATGCAGCTTGGCCTTGCCGTTCACGCCATTGAATGAAATTTCCTCCTTCATGTGCCGGTCTCATCTCTACATCCTGCTCAGGACTCTTGATTCCGCTAGGCTGCCACCAAGGTCGTCGTCTCGTGGTCTCGAGTCTGGAGCTGTGTATATAAATAGAGGCTTTGGAACCTCCCATCCCAACCTCATCCCAATCACCCGTACTCTCCCAAGAAACTGTAGCTTTTTACAAACTACACCGCCCTCCGCTGCTACGAATCATTCGTGGGGGCCATTGCCTACCTGTCAGCCGTCGTGGCGAACGCTCCTCCAACACAGGATTACTCCGTCACCGCCATCATGGATTTCTTCAAGCAAACAATGGAGCAACAGCCCTCGACACCTACCGCCGAAACTGGCATTCCCGGTGTACCCTCACCCCAGTTCGCTCTCCTCAACTACTTCTTTCCAGGCTATTCAATGGTCACATCCGCTGCCAATGCCTACATGGGTGCCGATATCAACACTTACATGCCAGCTCTGATTGCCGTCCTCGCCATTTACGTCTCATGGAACTATATCAAAGATCAGTTTTGGGCCATTGTCGATGACTACCTCATGTCAAGTGTCACTATCCGCACCGATGATGAAATTTACAACATGGTCATGCTCTGGCTGTCACGGCAGAAGTTCGTCCACAATTCACGTCATTTTGTTGCCAACACCAACATCAATTCACGAAACCGCAACATGTACGGCTACTCCAATGACGACAGCGATGATGAGGAAGACGATGAGCGTGACACACATGTCGACGCCATTACCGGGCAATCCAGTTCCCAGAAGCAGGCTTTACATTACACCCCTTCTGTCGGCACTCATTTCTTCTGGTACAAGATGCGTCCGCTTACTTTTGAGCGTCTGCAGAATCGTGATCAAAATTTCCAAATGAGCCAGAGTGAGAAAGAAGAGCTCCGCATTTCCTGCTTGGGTAGGGATCCGCGTATCTTGAAGGAGCTGCTGCTGGAGGCTCGTCAAATCCACATGAAGAAGGACGACCGCAAGACTATCATATTTCGTGCTAATATGGCTGACTGCTACTGGCAACGGTGCATGTCTCGCCTTAATCGACCGTTTTCAACTGTCATCCTGAATGAGGATGTCAAACAGGGCCTGATTGATGACGCTGCCGATTACCTGAACCCAATTACCCGTCGGTGGTATGCAAACCGCGGTATTCCCTACCGTCGAGGATATCTACTTCACGGACCACCCGGTACAGGAAAGAGTTCTCTCAGTCTTGCTTTGGCTGGATACTTTCGCATGAAGATCTACATTGTCAGCTTGAGCTCTAGCGTCGCCACTGAGGAAAACCTGACCACTCTCTTCCACGACCTTCCTACCCGTTGCGTAGTTCTGCTCGAGGACATCGACAGTGCTGGCTTGACACACACACGAGAAGACGCTTTGGCACCATCTGCCGCCCCGGAACCCGCGCCTGCAGGCAGTTCCACCAACGGTTCAACTCCAACTCCTAATGGCCGCGTTTCCCTCTCGGGCCTCCTCAACATCCTTGACGGCGTTGCCTCTCAGGAGGGTCGCATCCTTATCATGACAACCAACCACATTGAGAAGCTTGACAAAGCGCTCATCCGTCCCGGTCGTATTGATATGGTTATTCCATTTGGCCTAGCCGACTCCACTATGGCTGCGTCTATCTTCCGTGCCATCTACGCTCCGTACGATAACGAAACTGCTTCTAAACTGGACGAGAAAGACGCTGATGTGGCCGCATTGGAGGTTCGGCTTGCCAAGAAACGTGCTCAAATCAGTGAGCGCGTCAATGAACAAGCTAGGGTCTTCGGCGAGAAGATGCCCCCGCTAGAATTCAGTCCTGCCGAGATCCAGGGCCTGCTGCTGAGACACAAGCGCGATCCTGAAGGCGCTCTCAACACCGCCGAGTGCTGGGTTGTGCAGATGCGCAATGATAAGAAGAGGGAGAGGGCAGAAAAAGAGGCCGAGAAGGTTAGGCAGGAGGTGGAGGCGCGTAAGAAGAAGCAGGCAGATGAAGAGAAGGGGAAGAAGAAGCAGGCAGATGAAGAGAAGGGGAAGAAGAAGCAAGAAGAGGAGAAGGAGAAGCAGAAGGATATTAAGAAGGAGAACAAGGAAGCAGTGGAGGAAAAGACCGGCCAAAAAGAGCAAGACAAGCAGGATGAGAATATCGCCCAAGACGCCGCGAAGCTTGATCCAAACACCAAGATTCCCAAGAAGACTGCTTCCGACTCTGGTTATGAAACACCTTGATTTGATTCCGTAAACTCTTTGTCGTTAATCATTTGAGTTTACACATAGCGCTGGCGTTGGACATGTGGTTCGCATAGACGCGTATGGTCACGAAACTATATTTCATCCCCATATTTACGGACAAGACACGAAGAACAAAAAAAGTAATAGTTTCCAGAACAGAACCGCCAGGGTAGCGAATGCAGCAAATCGCTCTCCTTTCTATTGATTCAGAGGGTTCAGAAGTATCCACCAGAACTCCGTATATATTGGACGTGGAGCGCGTGACTTTTAGGAAAAGATGTCCCCTAGCAAGATGATGAAGAGAAAAGATTGGATCCAAGCTATCTTCTATTATATAAATAGATTTATAAAAGCTCCTCTTTTATAGAGAGAGCAGTCTAAGTGAGAGTTGTATGCTTATTCGTGTGCGTTATCGCGTTTAGCTACGTGCATCTTCAGCTTCCTTAATACGGTCACATGCGCATGTTATTCGTCATAGACGATTATCCGCCATCGGGCAACACGTAGATGGGGTCACGTCACGATGGAGTCAATTGAGTAATCAATGGGACGCGCTTGTTCAACAACAACGACAGCAACAAGGTGTCGAGCGTGTTGCACAGACGTCACAACCGCTGCGGGAACGGTATTACCCCCGTCGCTCGCTAGACTCGGTTAGGCCTGTCTTGAACCAGACTTGTCATGGCGATTCTGTCTTGTTTGGCCCCGGGCGGTGAATTTCGCACGATTGGGCGATGAAAACCATAAATTCCAAGACAGGGAGCAAAACGCATGAATAGCACTGCCGAACAGCTAGGCCTCAGAATGTAAGCTAAGGCATCGCCCTTGGCTAGTCCAAGATTGCTGGTTTATGCGATCTCGCCAAGAAGTTTGGGGGAGTTGAGGCACTTGAAATGCAAAGGTGTGGGCCTGCTCACGACTTTTGCTGTAACAAAACTCCTGAAGGGGCATTGTACACCGCGGCGTCCATGTCTCTTGTGTGCTCGCAAGATTGCCCCTCAAAGTCGCGGTATCCAGCAGTAGAGAGGGTTCAGAGGGAGTTGGAGTGTCGAACCGCAGGCCGATCTGTCGGGGGTTGGCTGCCGAAACCAGCCGCCAGCAGCAAATCGCAATGAACGGCCGAGAGCGAGAGGAGGCAAATAAAATGTCAGTATTATGTACAATGTGTGAGATGCCGGAGTCAGACGACAAAGTCTTGAAACCAGACGTCTTAAGTGGGGGGGTGGCCAGGTCATGAGTGGTGGCGCGTATGTAACGCATCAAATCTCGACCCCTGGCCCTAGCAGATCCCCACTCCCCTGGCAGCGAACTGTGCCTATGTACGGATCCGTACATGTGTGCCTGGCGTGCCACCCGTGCCTACAGAAGTTGTGTTGGCCTGATCCCATCAATCTTAATTTTGCTGGCCATTCAGAGACGAGGCGGTGAAAACCTGCCATGTCGTACAATGTAGGCGGGACCCGGCTAACCGGCGCGGGAAGAAAAGACGACTCGACCAAACTTCATCTGAGTTTTGGTGGGACAGCACAGCCAGATAGATGGGCTTGGTCAAATGGACAAGGACCCTCAAAACCGAGCCTCCTCCACCCGTCTCTGCGCTTCCTCTCATTCCACATTCTCCCCCCCTCCCCTAACTTTTCTCCCGCTGCCGTACACCATCAATTCGTTGCAATATGGCTTCCCGTCCCCAGAACATTGGCATCAAGGCCATTGAAATTTACTTCCCCAGCCAGGTATGCTGCTGTGCACGTGGTGGTTGTGGCTGTGCCCCTCGCTTCTCGTGAGCAATGCCGAGGAGGCCCGGTCCAAAACTTCAAGTTGCCCCTTAGTCGCCGACATCGCTAACCTACCATCATTTCGTTTGCACGTCTGCAGTATGTCGAACAGAGCGAACTCGAGAAGTTTGATGGCGTCCCTGCTGGAAAATACACCATTGGCCTCGGCCAAACCAAGATGAGCTTCTGCGATGATCGTGAGGGTGAGTTGTGACCCCTCCCTCCATGTGCTTGCCTGTCTTTATGCCCTTCCCCGCCTGTGAAGACGGCAAATGCAGCATTTTCACGGCTGCCAATCTGCATTGGAATCCTGCAGTGGGCTGATGTGATTCTATTTCGTGCACAGATATCTACTCGCTCGCCCTCACCGTTACCTCGAACTTGCTCAAGAAGTACAACATCGACACCAACTCCATTGGTCGTCTGGAGGTTGGTACCGAGACCATCTTGGACAAGTCCAAGTCGGTCAAGTCGGTTCTGATGCAGCTGTTCGGAGACAATACCAGCCTGGAGGGTGTCGACACCGTCAATGCTTGCTACGGCGGTACCAATGCCTTGTTCAACAGCATCAACTGGGTCGAGTCATCCGCTTGGGATGGCCGTGATGCCATCGTCGTTGCCGGTGACATTGCTCTTTATGCCAAGGGCAATGCTCGTCCTACTGGCGGCGCTGGTGCTGTTGCCATGCTCATCGGACCCGATGCCCCCGTCGTCATGGAACCTGGATTGCGAGGTACCTACATGCAGCACGCCTATGACTTCTACAAGCCCGACCTGACCAGCGAGTACCCCTACGTCGATGGCCACTACTCCATCAACTGCTATACCAAGGCTCTGGATGCAGCCTACCGTGATTACTGCAAGCGTGAGGCCAAGCTCGCCAACGGCAACGGTCATGCTAGCGGCACCGATGCCAGCAAGACTCCTCTCGATCGCTTCGACTACCTTGCTTTTCACGCTCCCACTTGCAAGCTTGTTCAAAAGTCCTATGCTCGCTTGTTGTACCACGACTACCTCGCCAACGCCGATGCCCCCGCTTTCGCCGAGGTGGCTCCTGAGCTGCGTGACATGGATTACGAGAAATCTCTGACCGACAAGGTCGTCGAGAAGACTTTCATGGGTCTTACCAAGAAGAAGTTCCAGGACCGCGTCCAGCCTGCTACTCAGGTTGCCACCATGTGCGGCAACATGTACTGCGCCAGTGTCTGGGGTGGTGTTGCCAGTCTCTTGTCCTTTGTTGACCCCAAGGCCCTCGAGGGCAAGCGCATCGGCGTCTTCTCATATGGCTCGGGGTTGGCTGCCAGCTTCATGTCCTTCCGTGTCAACGGCAATGTTGAGTCCATTTCCAAGAACTTGAACATCCCCGCTCGTCTGGAAGCCCGTCGTGCCGTCCCCCCCGAGACCTTTGACGCCGTAAGTCAGCTTTTCTCCTTCTCTTTCTCTCTCTCTCTTTTTTCTTCTTCTTTTTTTGGCTGTCTTGTACACACAACCTGCAACTTTGCTGACAATGATGTTCTGCCACCAGATGTGTGAGCTCCGCCACCAGGCTCATCTCAAGAAAGACTACACCCCCAAGGGTGATCCCTCCACCACTATCCCCACCACCTACTACCTCGAGAAGGTTGACGACATGTTCAAGCGCGAGTACAAGGTCCAGGCGTAAACTTTTTCTTACGCACAGACAAGTTAATGAAACGACAAGAAGTAAATTAGCCATGCTGCTTGGATCATGTTCCGCATGACACAATATGGCAAATAGACCCTTGTACACATATCGGCGGCACACCTACGACCACGGGGAATTTGTGGATACTGCAAGAAAACCGGCGCCATCGGTCAGGATTGACTGTTCATGACGAAGTTGACGCATCAAGGACGCAATAGGGCATGTGATTGGGATATCATAGAAGTCGTGCACACAGGAATGGTGCATATTCGAGAATAGCCCCTTAATTGAGCTCTATGGGACATCTGGCTTTGGACAGGCGAGGTATTCTCATGGCTTGTGTAAATACTATGTATGTTATATACGGGGCCTCGAAGGAAAAGTGGAAGTGGAACGAGAAAAAGGTTATCTTGGGTCAAAGGTCGTAGATGTCTGGGCTTTCTGAACTTTTTGCCAAAACAAGCAGAAGAAAGAAGATCAAATGACGAAAATAATAGTTGATTTGAATTATTTACGTGTGTTGTTTGTACACACATTGCGTCCATCGCAAATGCTTTGATAATCTATGGTATCTATTTTAGTAATACAAGGAGCAAGCAAGCACATCAATTTACATTGGGGGGGGGTTTTTTTTAGGAAAAAAAAAAAAAAAAAAAGAGTTGCCTTCTTTCACTCGTCGTCTTTGTACTTCCATTCCGCGCGACGGTGCAAATGATGGTCCCCGCTCTTGATGGCCTGCCAGATGCCGTAGAGCCCACCGACAGGCCACCTGGTCTTGAGAGATTGTCTCGCCTTCTTGCGCTCCGCTCGCGCGGCGTCAACGTCGATTCGGACCTTGTCATGCACGGTGGGCAGCGTCGTGGCGTGGTACTTTTCGCGCAGGCCCTCGTACCAGCCGCGATTATTGTCGTAGACGCGCCAGAATTCCTCCTCGTCGTAGTACGTGTGCGCGTACAACCACTTTCTGCCGCCCAGCTCGACTAGCTTATCCTCGAGGGCGCGGTTCTTGGCGACGAACTCGTCGTGGTCGGCGGGGCCCCATCCCCAGAGGCCGATGTTGAGAAAGTCCTTGGGCGCCGTGGATCCATCGGGTGCCGCCTCCGTCTCCCCCGTGTAAGGGTGGAAGGTGGGAGGAAGGGTCTGCCTCAGGGGACACAGCCAGAGAGGCCAGATGTCGAACGTGTCGGTGGCGTAGCTTACGAACTCGTCCGCCCGGGAGTAGGGGAGGCCGAGATCCTGGACGACGAAGCGCGCTGATTCGCCCGAGGCGTGGAGCGCGCGGTACAGCATGCGGGTGTGCGTGAAGTCGTCGAGGAACCAGCGGGTGAAGCTGTTGAACGGCACGTACTTGAAGTATGTCCATCCCTGGGCGCCGACCCAGAAGCCCGCGCGGTCGTACCGGAAGAGATATTCTGCCAGGGGGATGTAGTCGACGACGGAAGACGACGGGCCGCTGGTCGTGGTCGTGGTCGTGGACGAGCATGGTGACGACGACACGGATGCGGGAGAGGGGTGGTGGTGGTGGTGGTGGTGGTGGTCCATCATCGTCTTTTCCTTGACGTGCAGGTAGTACCACGGGTCGCGGGCCTTGCTGAACGTCTGGACTCTGGCATCGGCGGGCTTCTCGTCCGTCATTGTTCCCGTGATGATGACGCCGTGGTCCTTGGAGAACAGGATGCCGTCCACGTAGTCGTTCTCCGGGTTCTGCGTCTCGAGACGCACCTTGTCGACGGCCTCGGCCACACTGCCCGTGCGATGATACGTCGTTCGCACAAACTTCTTGGCCTCGATCAGCTGAAGCTCCATGAGGGTCGTGACGCCCAGGGTCCCCACGGCCCCGGCAGCGCCTCGGAACAGATCTGGCCTCTCTTCCTTGGACGCCCTCACGACGTCGCCGTTTCCCAGAACCATCTCGACATGGTTGATCGTCTCGTTGAAGAAGCCGTGCCTGAAGGAGCTGCTTTCGCCGGCCGTTCCGGCGTAGCCACCACCGGCGGTGATGCCGGGGAACTCCATCACCACGGGGGGCACGAGGCCGTGGCGCAGCGTCGATTCGACGAGCTTGTCCATGGGGACGTTGGGCTCGACGAGAGCTGTGCGCGCGGCGCGGTCGACGCCGACGACATTGGACAGGGCGCTGATGTCGACGACGCGGGCCCCGGGACGGGGACGTGGTCTTGTGCTGTTGGTAGAGCCGTGGAAGATGCGGTAGCTTTCTTTCTTGTCGAAGAAGCCGCGGACGGCGGCGGCAATCTTGCCCACGGCTTGCTTGTGGCGCTCCATTGATGGTCTGGGGGCCTTTTTTTCAGAGGGCGAGGTCGGTGTTTCAAAGTTTCGACAAATGTCAAACTGCATGTGGGGAATGCATTTCCCGCCTCACGTGTGGGATGCAGCAAATGTTCAAATATGCCACCAGAGCCAGGGCAGGAAGACTCGGCCAGTAGGTATTCCTGGTCCAGTGGACTTTTACCTAGCTCTGGTGCTCGTGCAATTGTCTGTTATTTAAACCATGTCTAATCGTTGTCACTTGAACGGGAACAGAAGTAAGTCTTGGAGACTACGACGTGTCAGAAACTCGAATTGCGATCCTAGTCTCATCCAACGCTGGGCCCATTGACATGGAACAAATAAAAAGAAGATCAGGAATAAGATTGATGGTTTTTCACAAGGGAGACATGACAAAAAGGAATGTATGAGATCCTGCTCCTCCGGAAAGGCTCGAACTTTCAACCTCCTGATTAACAGTCAGACGCGCTAGCCAATTGCGCCACAGAGGATTGCTTGCTGAAGTGTGGCGAAATTGTGGAATAAGACCAAAGACAAAAAAAAACGAGAGAATCATGTCCAGTTTACTTCGTATCAATTTCAATGGACACAATTTCTGAATTCGGATTGGTATCTTCTGGTGGCCAGGCTGAGCTATGAATTGTGTAATTAGACTCGAGTAAAATATAAAAATAGAGGCGCTGGAACAAGCAAAGATCATTGTTGTCAATCACGCTACCTAGGCACCACGATGTTCTAGATCCATTATTTCGAAGACGAACCGTTCACGCCACCCGATGATGCACACAGCGAACTGCTCTTCACCCACATTGTCTCACGCAATGCAAAATGATGAGTCAGGACACGAGACTCCGGGGCATTTTCTAGTTTCGTACTGCCTGCTCTATGATTTGTCTAAGTCCAACATGCATCCACCCACCCTACAGCTTAGCATTATTCGGTATCCAAGCCTTGGTCTCGGCCACAGTATCCACAACCCTCTGCCTGAACGTCTCACCCGACACATGGCAGAGGTCGTCAAACTCCAGGGGCGTCTCCTTCAGCGTCTTGGCCGAAACCGTCGTCGAACTCGAGACCAGGCTCCGCGGGTCCTCCACAGCCCGTTGGATGAAGCCCGCCCAGCTCGCCATGCAGCGCTTTGACTCGGCCAGGTTGAGCAGCGTCATGGCAAAGCAGTGCGGCATGGCCTCGTACTCCTCAAAAACCATGGTCACGCCGTCCTTCCTGAGCTTCTGCGCCATGAACTTGTTCTCGTACGCCAGTCTTTCCCACCCTGCGCAGAAATACACGGGCGGAAACCCGGCCCAGTCCCTTCTCATGACGGGCGACACCAGCGGGTGTGTCATCAGGTCGTCGGCCGCATACATGTACTTGCGCGGCGGGCTCGCCGGCCATATCGCGCATGGTTCGAGACCCTCGCGGCCCATGTCTCCTGGGGAACTGAGGTAGTCGAATGCCTGTGGGATCTTGCCATAGTGCGGCCCCGAGCCGTGGGCAATGTCCAGCCACGGGGAGTTGCAGGCCGTTGCGGCGGGGATGGGAATCTCGCGCTCCTCGCCGTGCCACACGATGTGCTCGCCCGTGCGGTTCAGGTCGACAATGACTTGGATCAGGGCCATGGTCAGGTTGCCCCCGGCACTAAACACACCCAAGAACAAGAGCACACTTGTTAGTATTAAATTTTTATTTTATTTTATTTTTATTTTTTGGGTACTTGTGGCTTGGCGTGTGTGATCATGCGGCACGGGAAAGAAAGAGCCGGGGAAACCAAGGGGGAAACAAGGGGGAAACTTCTTACCTGTCTCCGGCAATGACGATGTACTCCGGCTTCACGGGCTCATGAAATGACCCCGGGGGCGGGTAAAGCAGCGTCAGGTATGCCACCAAGCAGTCGAGAAGCGAGGACGGAAAAGGGTTCTGCGGCACCAATCTGTATCGCACGGAGAATCCTCGCCCACCGGTGCTCTTGGCCAGCTTCTTCACCGTAGGTCGATGCGTGGACGGGTCCAGGAACGCGTGTCCCCCGCCATGGAGGTACAGGATCGTCGTCGGAGCCCTCGTCTCCTTGACGAGCTCGTCATATTTCTCCTTTTCTGAGATCTCGGGCTGCGCCTCGCCGTCTTTTGCGCCGGCTCTGTATCCCGTCCACTCGCCATACACTGGGGCAAGGTCGGGGATATTGATGACCGGGGCAGGCACATCCGGGTTGTTGAGTGCTTTAATCGCCTTCCCCAGAGCTGCCTTCACCGACTCGGACTCTGGCGGCACGGGAGCCGTGTACTGGCTGATCCACATGCGCCCCTTGATGGGCAACTTGGGCAATGTGCGGGCCTGGACTTTGGTAAAGGTGCTGCTTCTGCCGTCCTTGGGAGCAATAAAGGTCCGGAGAAAGGCCACTGTTAATGCGCTGCGCAGGTCGTTGTACGGCGACGTCTCTGAGAAGTTGAGGGAGTGTGAGAGGGAGACCCGCGCAAGGAGTGGGATATACGTCACGGCGAACCAGAACATTGACGATACTGGTGGGCGCTTCGGTGACTGAGGGACAGGTTGTTCGATTGGCGACGAGGAGCCCGCCATGCTAGTTGTGGTGGTGGTGATGGTGAATGATGATGTCAAGACTTGTGATACGCTTGAGTCACGGGAACTTGAATATGTCCCTGTATCTTTTGGCTTCAGAAATGAATATACTTGTATGCGAAGGATAAAGGGGTGTGAAGTCGAGGGGTGTTTTGCGTCTCCGTCGACATATAAAAAGAGACTGGAGCTGACAGCATCTGGACGACTCGGCATGCCCTTTCAAAGACCTCCCCGTGGATCACCGGACTAGGGGCATTACGGAGGTCAGGGGGGCAGTTTGTGGGGGACTTTCGGTGCTGCCGGCCATTGGTGGGGGTCAAGCCTGGTTGAATCGGCGCTGGGAAAGGCACCGAACTCCGCCCGTCCTTCGTCGATGCCGAGGCTGTATGACTCGGGGTTTCATCCTAACACAGACAGCCACGACAGCATCCAGAATTCGGCCGACGATGTGCCTCTTGATGCATCAACGCGTCTTACTGCTGCTACTCTGAGGGATCAAATCTTTATGAAATGGGGTTTTTGGGCGTTATCGTGCATGTCAGCAACAACTGTAAGATGCCCTTCACGCCTACATTCTTGTCGAATGAGATGGATGCACATCCTTTGGTCACAAAGTTTTGCCAACTACCTTTCGATTACTATATTACACAAAGATGGCTTCTTCTTTTTAGGAATTATTACAGAGCGGTCACCGAGTGCGACAATTGAACTTCGCCCACATGTGTCCACTAACCTCAAGTCCATCATACATGCAGGAGCTTCACTTATTTCCCTCTTTCGAATGAAGCTAGCTCCTTAGCCCACGGTGTGCTATGTTGGTAGTTGATGCGCCATGGGATTATATAGGCTCAAGAATTGCTGCTAGCATCCTTGCTGCTCTCAGAGTCCTTGGCAGCAGAGGAGCTTGATGCCGCAGCTGCCATTTGCCAGGCGGGAATTGACGCCTTAGTTGTGGCGCCTCCACTCGAGAAAGTAGATGGCCTGTTGAAAGTGCTCTGTGCGATACTTTTGGGTGGTTCAACAGGCACTGACGGGGTGGTGCTGGTACTTTCTGAGACAGACTCAACGGTCGGCGCAGTTGGTGTAGTAGAACGGCTGGTGGCGAGGGTGCCTCCGGTTTGGCGAGTGTGGTTGCTGGTCGTGGCCGGCGAGGAGCTCGGAGCCATTCTCTGCGAAACGAGCGTCTTCAGACTTGTGAGTTCAGTGTTGATCTCGAACAATCGGTTGTCGGTGAGGCTCTTCTGATTATCCATCGCCTTGGGAATTGCGTCTTTCAAGGCCTGTACTTCGTCCCGGATGCGCTGGGCATCATCCTCCCGACGGCGATTTGCAGACTTGAGATCAGCCATGACAGTCTCAAGCTCCTCAATGGCCGAGTCTAATTTCTCAGTTCGCTGCTGCTCTGCATCCTTGAGAGATGCCGTGTCCTTGGCTAGTTGTTCTACCAGCGCAAACGCCTTGTCGAACTGTTCCTCTATCGACTTCTTGTCCTGCTCCAATCTTTCGGGTGTTGGCGGCGCAATCAGAGGGCACACATAGCGCTGTTCAAACCTTGTTAACAGAACGCCTCAACGACTCAGACCAAATCTTTTTAGAGGAACAAGTACCTTGCTCAGCGAGTACAGGCCGTAGCCGATACCACTGACGACGGTAGCCATGATGAACCAGTCTCGCCAATCTCTGCGCGGGATCGACGGCGGAGGCTGCCATGCCTGCTGTGCATATGGTGGATAGTACTGCTGAGGAGGTCCTGAAGGAGAGCCATATTGTGCGGTTGAGGGGGCTGGACCGCCGCCAGCACGGGCGAGGGCAACATTGATCTCCTCTTGTGTTAGGTTTTTCGATCGAAGAAATGATATTTTGTTCTCGACAGTAGACGAGGCAACGCTGGGATCTTGCAAGACTTGAGGATATGTTAGCGCAATCGCATTGCCAAGAGAGCTGTTTGTTGCTTCATCGGCATAAACTGACATTGTGCCTGGGATGAATATTAGCTTCCTGAACGTTTGATCGTATGTGTGTGCTGGAGAGGAAACTGAGATGCTTACGGCAGACGCCACTAGATCCTCGCGAATCGCCATGATAAAAGCTGGGATTTCCGGGCTTTTCTCACGGCCGCATCACCAAGCGGAAATGAAGAGATTGAGTTGTGTTTCGCAGGCCAGCGACTGAAATACGTTCGTCATGCGGAGTGGAAGAAGTCCTGCTGAGCCGACATGTTGCTGCTGGAACTGCGTCCGGCCAGAGTGGAGTGGAGCTCTGGGTGGGGTGGCTGACTCCGCCGCCGTCCTGGAGCCGAGGCAGCTCAAACGTTTGTCGATGGCAGTTTTCGGTGGAACAGGCGAGACCCACTTCTTCATCTCTCAGGTTAGTCAGTCACGTGCATGCTTACCATGATTGAATAACCCCACTTACAGCCATGGCAGCAGACTTGTAGCCAATCGTGCTTCTTTTGTCGCCGGTTTGTTTACTTTCCAACGGGGCAACACAACTTTCGTCTTCTCGAGGATCGTCGCAGTACTTCACTGCTTGCAACGTGACTACCGGTTCGACGTCACTCGAAAAACAAAAATCCCTTGCTTCGCGCATAATTTGCTGAAGACGCTTTTGTTGCTGATTAGACATCAGTACACGCGTGTTGACCATGTCCCAAGACGCGGGCTTGTGGAGTGTTCGCAGGCCAAGAGAGGTAAGCTTATCTGTCGCTAGAAGCAATGTTTTGCGATCAAGATTCGTCGCATCGCCGTCCAGAGCTGATTTAACCGTCGCGTAGGCACTTGGAGGCATTGGAATAAACACGGGAATCCCACCGCCTGGCTCGACCATGAAGCGCACGAATTCCAACCAAAATGGCCATGTCCGCTCGGTATCGGGGTCTAGGCAATCCCTCGCCATGTCTAGGCCAAGTCAGCCCATGTTTCAACGAACCTCTTCGGGAACAAATCTCACAGACATTGGCCTATCCTCTGTGAAAAGGTCCTCATCCCACCCAAAAGGCGCGTTCAACAACAACGTGCTTCAGACGCCCGGCATGACCAGAATGTCTTCAGATGCAGAGAGACGCAGCAGTGTTTATAGACCGAGGCAATCCACCGCAGGAGGCGTGAGCAGCCACCAGAGCTTCTTCCAGACGACTCTACAACCAGCTGGTGTGCCCAAGGACCCCCGTCCGTTGAAGGATCGATCGTTTCAACAAAGAATGGGACAGGAGCTGATGGAATACATGACTCAAAACGATTTTGAGATGCAGATGGGCTATGTACTATCGCCGAACGTCATGAAATCCCCCACGCAGAAAGATTTCAACTACATGTTCCAGTGGCTATACCACCGCATCGACCCAAACCACCGATTCCTGAAAAACATCGACCAAGAGGTTCCGCCGATCTTGAAGCAGCTTAGGTATCCATTCGAGAGGAGCATCACCAAGAGCCAGCTGGCCGCGGTGGGTGGCCAAAATTGGAGCACCTTTTTGGGTCTTTTGTATTGGATGATGCAGTTGGCGCAAATGCTGGATGGCTATGTCGGTAACAGATACATTGATGCCTGCCTGGATGCTGGGGTGGATGTCAGTGGCGACCACATTATTTTCAACTTTCTCAGCACTGCGTATAGAGACTGGCTAGCCATGGATGAGGACATGGGTGACGAGGACGCCGAGCGAATTCTCGCGCCCCATGTCGATGCCATGGCGAAAGAGTTCGAACATTCAAACGCCAAATATGTTTCCGAACTCGAGATGCTCGAAGCTGAGAATGCGAGATTGCAGAAGGAAATCGAGGATTTGGAAAAGTCTACACCCGATCCGGCCGTTCTGGATGATCATTTCAAGATTATGGAAGAGGACAAGGTCAAGTTTGAAGAATACAATACTCTGGCTCTACAGAGGTCCGAAAAATACGAAAATCGAATCACCGTGCTGCAAGAGGAGCTGGATAAGTTGGCGGCGGAGCTGAAAGAAGCCGAGGATGAAAGACGTGGACTCCAAAAGGCGGTTGACGCACAGGGCATCAGCATGCAGGATATTGACCGCATGAACTCTGAGCGAGATCGACTTCAGAAAGGCACCGAGTCTGCTAGCCAGAGACTCGACGAGATTAAGAAGAAGGTCACGGAGAAGGAATCAGAGGCCAGCCACAAACTAGAGGAACTCGAACGCTTGGTAGACAAGTACAACACACTTGCCTACCAAATAGCCGTCATCCCGCCCACTGCGGCAAATGCCAGAGGAAGGGACTATGAACTCCAGGTTACGATCAACGAGGACTCTGATTTCACATCGACGAATCTCAACGCCTCCAGAAACATGTCACCATCCGCCGAGCGGCTCTTGGTGGATGCCACAACAGGGTACCAGCCAGGCCATATCCTGAACCTGGATCTTCGAGGCCAGATTCGAAGCAACTTCCTCATTCTGCGCAAGGAGATTTCAGAAAGACGAAGTGCCGCGATGGATGATATGATGAAGGACCACGATTTGCTTGATGGGATTAAGGAGGCCATTGAAGACAAGCGCAACGAAGTCGAGGCTCTGGAGCACCGCGTTCGCGCCGCCGAAGAAGAATATGAGAAGACGAAAGAAGTCACAACAGCCCAGAAGATGGGATCAGATGCACAAATTGAGAAGATGGAGAAGGAGCTATCCAGAATGCGAGCTGGCCTGTCTGAATCCGTCCAGCTTCTTGAGCAACGCGAAATCAATACCACTATAGAGTAAGTCTCGTCAAGACGGCGAATTCCGCGAGCTCAACTCAACTCAACTAACAATTCGATTTTGCAGGTACGAGCAGCTTGTTCTCCGAGCCAACTCTCTCCGTGAAGAGCTGCACACCGAGATTGATCGCATGCTCAACGACATAATCAAGTTCAAAATCCACGTCCAGAAGAACCTGGACGACTATGAAGGGTTCGTGGCAGACGAACTCGAAAGGGAACTCGGCGTGGACGACGGCAGGGATGATACCCGAGCGATGGATATGTCGTAAGACGGTGAGGTAATACAAGCCTTTGCGGCCTGCATAGTAGTGGTGTTTTGAGCTTTGGCAAAAAAATGTTGTTCTTTTCGAAGCGTTGGAGACTGGGGTTTGATATTTCGAGCGTGACTGGTTGAGATACCACTTGATTTGGCCACGAATTATGATGACAATAATATGAAAGCTTATTCACTAACGGTGTTGTGTGCG
Organism: Epichloe elymi; assembly: GCA_023658475.1. Taxonomy (NCBI): domain Eukaryota; kingdom Fungi; phylum Ascomycota; class Sordariomycetes; order Hypocreales; family Clavicipitaceae; genus Epichloe; species Epichloe elymi. Next base: position 2,552,068 of record CP098276.1, read on the forward strand.
AGTTTATTGCATGGGTGGCATGTTTTGTGACTCATGGGAGACTGTTTGAAGAATGGAAAGTCTACCATTCATTGTTGAGTACAAGTCATGCAAGTTATATTAACCTACTAGGGGGCTTCCTTTTACTACATTACGTGCATTCTCTCTTTACTACATCACGTGCAAGATCTGGATTAATGGTCTTTTATTTAGTAATTCATTAAGTAGAACGCCCCTTGAAACTAGCTAGACCTCAAGGCAGGCTTTCGCTTCCAAAATCACCGAATTCTATTGCATTCCTAAGAATTCTCTATTAACTCATCCTCCTCTAAGCTGTCATCATTGTCCAAGCTATTGATTGATTTTTATAATCTATTTGGGATCATTGGTTGTGGCCAATGCATCTAATTTATGAGAAACATGACAATTACTGGCGATACCCAGCCAGTATAACAATTAACATACAAATGATATTGTCCAAGCTGTTATCTGATTCGTCGTCCGAACCATTGCCATCTTCTGCGCGTGTAGCACCATCTTCTACTGCCAAGTGAACTCGGCGGGCTGTTCCCATAGCCTCATCTTCAGTTAGCTGAAGTGGCGAGTCAAAACCATGGTCCTTGATCCAGGAGTCTACCACGTTTAAGTCGGTAACTTGAGCTGTTCCGAAACGCGTCGCGCGTTTCGGAGCTCGTGCTCAAGTGTTGCGATATTTACATTTGTTGTAGTGTCCAGACTTTGTGGACGGATTGGCCATTGAGGGCGGGCTACCCTTGGGCGAACCCGTATCGGACATGATCCTTGGAAAGTCCTGCACTGAATCCTATCAAATAGTCAATACTGCTTTCCTAATGATATTTGTCTCTGCGTTGTTTTGAATACCTAGTCAAGGGCGAGAGACGTGAGAGGCAGAGTTGTGGGAGTAGGTAGGTACTTGGATAAGGATCAGAGAAATTGTTTCTTGGTGTGAGGTGATGGCGTCTTTGGCAAGATTCTTTTTTTCCTTTTTGGAGATTTTGTGAGGTGCCATGCGTTGTAAGGCGCGATGCACGCAACGACGTGGCCCATAGGGCAAGGCGCGGCGACAAGGTCTTAATTGAAAGGTGCAATGGTAGCAGCGGCTAGCATTGACGGATGTTCTGGTCTATCTAGGAATTCCAGAATCTAACAAGGGAAAAGGGAAGCTATTATAAGCTTCGAATCTATTAACAAGTGAATCTAGGTCTTCGAACGAAGCCTACGATGAAACACGATAACAAACGCGATGCGGGAAGCTGCATCATCAAACGAAGAGGGGATGACAAGAATGATGCCTCAGATTTGAGGCTACTATGTGAGGCTGCGATGTGAGGCTGCGATATTCCTCAGCACTTACAGATTTGATGAAGATTTCTTGTTGTGAAGAAAGAAATTGTGTGATTGGGACGCTTTTTAGATTTCGAAAACTCGCACCACTAAAAAGGCAGGCACATTATTAAGGCAAGCACTAAGGTGTCAAATACCCGTGGGAACCTAGTATTAGGTAGAACCAAGTAGAACCATAGGTCGCTTGGGTAGCTGAATTAGACCTGTGACTACCTACATAGTTTAATAACAATACTGTGAGGATGATTCATAGCTAGGCAAGACCATATGGATAATCTAAGGCATTACGTTTCCTTTATTGCGCTTACTAGTGTTACGATACAGAATGTGTGTTTAAAAAGAGTGTGTAAAGGTTGTTTTCATCTACCTAGAGGTTAAAATAGTTATCTAATATAGGGGTCCTAGGTCACGTGCTAGCCACATCTAAGGTCTTGTGGCATAGAGCTAACCACATCCTAGGTGACAAGGCCACTTATCAGTTCTAGCACGTAATAACTAGTAGCCTTTCGCACGTTTAATATGGCGGTCACCTAGCCATGCCTAATACCACCTACTTTTTTTCAAGTCACGGCTGCGAGCTTGAAGCAAGCCATCAGGTCTCCTGTTTCGTTCCTAGCTCTAAATGGATAGTACAAAGGCGCTGTTTAAAGAACCAAGATGCAGGCAAGTGCTTGCATCGCTTCGTTCTGAAATTCTCTAGCCGGGAATCATGATATCTGGCCTCTGTCACAAGGATCATATCATTTATTTGGATCTACAATTTAAGCCAAGGGTCATCCAGCAGCTCTTTGGCGGTGCTTCTCTCCTCTGGCACCCAAGCAAGCATCCTTTTCGCAAATTGAATGAAAAGGGGTTTCTCTTCCCAAACAAGGACTACAAGCCACTAGGCCCAGGTTCCAAATATCTGCAGAGTAGCTCCACCCTGCTTGTAGCATGACCTCTGGAGCGGTGTACTCAAGAGGCTGGATATCATGATAATACATTGTAGTCATATCTCCACGAACGGCGAGACCAAAGTCTGTCAGCCAGCGTCCTCCATCATGAATTGCCAAATCTGGTAGCGAATGGGGTCCCTCAGCCACATCACGTGATCATACCCGACAAGCTTCTCCTAAACCGGCTCATAATGTGGCGTCAACGCTAAATCATATCGTGGGGCCAAATTGGGGGGTTTTTTTTTTCTCTCAATTGCCTCCTTCACACCGATCATCTCATCGCAAATTTTCAAAAGGCAACTACCGCCTTTTCTCTCAATTCTCTTCACTTCTTACGGCCGTGAACCTTTCTCAGGCGAGCCTCTGTCGAAGACAATGGCGGAAGATTCCAACGCTGGTGCGTATTAGACCTTCCATCGCTGATGGATTCGACCAGCTTTTTTCGGTCTGCGGTTGTTTCAGAGTCTAGAGTACTGACATGATTTCCCTCCTTCTAGCTTGGCCTTTGGCCGATGCCGCTCTCACTCAGGAAATTCTCGATCTCCTGCAGTCGGCTACTCACCTCCGCCAGTCGAAGAAGGGTGCCAACGAAGGTACGTTTGATGCGATGGGATGCGATGGGATGCGATGGGATGCGATGGGATGCGATGCGCGGATGTGTGGTCTATTAAGGATGACAAGGCCGCAACGCATCATTACAATCCATCTCCCGCTAACATGTTGGCTTTTAGTGACCAAAGCTCTCAACCGAGGCACTTGCGAAATTGCCATCTTGGCCGCCGACACCGAGCCTCTCGCCATCCTACTGCACATCCCCCTGCTCTGCGAGGACAAGGGCACTCCCTACGTGTACGTTCCCAGCAAGACGCTCCTCGGCCGAGCCTGCGGTGTAAGCCGTGCCGTGATTGCTGCTAGCATCAACTCCAACGAGGCTAGTGAGCTGGCAGGCCAGATCAAGGCTTTGCGCGACAAGGTCGAGCGTCTCGCCATCTAAATGGGTGCGGCTGCTTTCGGTTTATGGATGGTTTTGTGACGAATTTGGCAAGGGCCAAAACATGGGACAACAGCTCGATCGCTTTCGATTGAGGGTCAACTGTTGGCACATGTCTCGCGGTAATGCGAAATATATCCTGGGGACCGGGTAGTAGCCGTTACTGTTGTTCCAAACTCCCAAGTTCAGATCTTGATCATCCCGACCTGTGTGTGAAAACGCAGTGAACGAACAGTATCATCCCAGATTAGAAATACAAGGGTCTTGCAGCTCATTCTAGATTTTTTTTAATCCTTCATCATACCACACTTGTCGTAGAAACTAGAGCAACATATCAAATGGATAGAATCTCGAGGAACGTACAACAAGCGTCAACAGCTTAGAGAGGCGTCTGAAGATGCTGAAGCCGCCTTCTCCACTTGAGCGTCCAGCATCCTTCCTTTGCCCAAACACATGGCAAACCTGCGCTAGTTGAGACACGTCGATGGTCTGAGCTGCTGACATGCATGTGAAGGATTTGCCCGATTACTACGGAGGAACAGCCCCCTCACCCCCAATGTTGAACAGGAACAAGATACGACGTCGAGACAAGATGAAAAGAGGAGGCAACGATGGGGACGCCACCTCGGGGTACGGAGTAATAGTCCCAGAAAAATATGAACAAAAAGATACAGGAATTCAATGCCAAAACAATACAAGTTCCGAAAACGAACCGCGTCTGTGGAGCAGCAGAGAAGCCATGCAGAAGATTCGACATGACACGACGGTACGACGCACGACAATGAGATGAGGAAGGACACCAACATTGTGCAACCGCCCGCTCTCAGCAAACGGAGCTATCGATGCCCGCCCTTGTTGGAGAATCAATCTATTGGAAAAGCCACCCGCGTCCGACACAAACAACTTTATATTCAGCATCCGTCCCGCATTCGTTCCTTTGCCATTTTTGTTTTTTTGTTCCGCTGGCGTTGGCATATTTCCTTGCATCTGCCTTATGCTGTCGAATTCACACCAGCGGACATTCCGTCTCTGGCGTCGAGCACGACTTGCAACCATGACATCCACGTCAGCTTCGGCTTCGGCTTCGGCTTCAGCTTCAACGTCAGCTTCGGGCTCGACCTCTGCGAGCAGCAGCACACTTGTGGCTAATGGCACCACCACCTCGCCAGCCTGCTCCACGCTCGTGAATAAAATCCCAGGCCGCTCCAGGCTGCCCGACGAAGCGGCCTCGAACCCCCACCACATCATCAAGGGCGGCACCCTCTCGGGATTCAAGAATCCGTATCCGTCATGCTCCAACCCACCCGGGTTCTGGTCCATTCTTCGAAACATTGTCTGGCCGACCCTCACCGGCCATCTCAAGCAGCCCGATACATCTCCGCCGACGGTACCCGTCCAAACACCGCAATGGCTGCCCGAGCGAACATCGTCTGTGAAACTGCGCGCAACATGGCTCGGCCACGCGTGCTACTACGTTGAATTCCCGTCGGGCCTGCGTGCCCTCTTCGATCCTGTCTTTGAGGATCGCTGCTCGCCACTCAGCTTTGCTGGTCCCAAGCGGTACACCCAGCGACCGTGCTGTCCGGGGGATATTCCTTTCGTCGATGCCGTCATAATCAGCCACAGCCACTACGACCACCTGTCACACGCTTCGGTGGTGGAGATCCAAAAGTACCATCCCGAGGTGCAGTTCTTCGTCGGGCTCGGGCTAGAAACCTGGTTTCGCAAGAGTGGGCTCAAGAATGTCACAGAGCTGGACTGGTGGGAAGACGCAGACCTGAATGTCAGGATCAAGACGGGCGAGAACAAGGACCACGTCATTTCAGCTCGGATCTCGGCTCTCCCTTGCCAGCATGCGTCGGCGCGGTCTCTCTGGGATAGAGATACGACACTGTGGTGCTCGTGGTCCGTCAAGTCGGGCGACAAGTCGGTCTGGTTTGGCGGCGACACGGGCTACCGCGCCGTGCCTCGCCTGCCCGCCGGCACCGACGACTACAGCGCCGAGTACGAGTCTCTGCCGCGCTGCCCGCAGTTCAAGCAGATTGGCGATTTACGCGGGCCCTTTGATCTCGGCCTTATCCCCATCGGTGCTTATTACCCGCGCGTGGCCTTCTCTGCCGTGCATGCCAATCCCTTTGACTCGGTCGAGATTTTTGTCGATACCAAATGCAAGAGGGCCATGGGCATACACTGGGGAACGTGGGCTTTGACTATGGAAGAGGTTCTTGAGCCTCCGAAGCTGCTAAAGGAGGCGTTGAAGAGGAAAGGAATCGCAGAGGAAGACGTATTCGACGTCTGCGAGATAGGCGCGAGCAGGGAGTTTTGACAAAAACAGGGCAAGGTCTTTTCAGGGGATGCTGGCGTTGTTGATCCTTATATTTACTGGTCTCTGGTTTTTTTTTTTCCAACCTTTGTCCGTATCAGGAGGAGGAGCACGCGAAGGGAGAGGGCGGGAGTTGAGTCGAGGTGTCGAGGTGTGGGCATTTACGAAGACGTGCATTTTTTTTTTTTAATAGAAGAATAAAGAGAAACGTCAGTTATCAACATCGCTACTCATGTACTATGCTCTTGGTATGCGCACTTGAAATAAATACAGAGGAAAAAAAAAAGTCGGCATCCAGTCTACCCGCGTACCTGAACGGGGTGACACTCGGTGTTGTAGACAAACTCGTTCTTCTTGCCCTGTCCCTGGACGTGCACGGGGCCGTCGGCCGCGAAGATGAGGTACAAGTACTTGAGCGTCTCGGCCATCCAGAAACTCTGCATCTCGTCGACGAGAGCCCCGCCGTTGGGCTGCGTCACATCAGTCAGCTCGGCATAGGCGTCGTTGGCGCGGGCCAGCTTGCGGATCTTTTGGAAGGCGCTCCACGCCCAGTCCTGGTACTTGGTGTCGCCGGTCAGGCGGTAGGAATAGTACAGCGACTCGAGCGTCTCTGGCCGGAGGATGTAGTAGCCCGACGTGGTGTAGAAGCCGGCCTTTTTGTAGAATTCCGTCTGGTTGGCCGGCGGGGGCTTGTTGTTCGGGGCCTCGGCCGGGAGGGCCGAGTCGACCCAGCGGAATACTTCGGGTCCGATGCCGGCGGCCTCTTGGACGTAGGTCTCGTAGTAGGACTCGGTGAGTTTGATGCCCATCTCCTTGTACTTGTCCTGGTTGAGCACGATGCCGCCGAGGATGAAATTGCCGCCGGCAAAGGAGGCCACTGTTTGTTTTGAAAAGGGAAAGCATGTCAGTGTTTGTGTGAGTATATCCCACGAAATATGAGCCATGGTAAAATTCTTGAAGAAGAAAAAACTTACAATGCTGGGAGCTCGGGTTCGTCTTCTGTCCATTGTAGCTCGACAGGAAGGACAGGTCCTTGCGGGAAGTTGGGTGCGACACAAGATGGGCAATGGTAGAGTCGACTGCGGTCACCCATCGATCCTTGTACTCGCCAAATGTCTTCGGGTCGTAGACGTACATCTTGATGAGATACTCGTAGAAGCTATCATCACCGCCGCCCCATCCTCCCCGGCTGTCGAGGAAGCTACCGTCCTTGGTGCTTACAAAAGTACCAACTAGACCAGGCCACGCCTCTGGAGCTCCCTTGGGATGCAGCAGATGATTTTCGGCTTTCTGAGCGAGCTGGGCATAGGTCCTGTTGCCACTCAAATCGCTGAGACGGGTCCATTCCAGAACCAAGGTTCCAACCTCGGCAATGTTGTTTCGATCTGAGCCGCCATTCTTTTTAACGGGGTTCAGGAAGACGGTTCCGTCGGGGACGCCACTGGGGGTGTCGAACGCAACACTGAGACTGTCTGCGAGTGACTGGGCCTGCTTCAGCAGAGCATCGACCTTTTGAGGGTCGGCTCCGAGCTGCTTGTACGGGCCCTTGAGCAAGTCGTAGCCTGTGCGGCGCATGGAATCAGTCATCGAGCTCCTCTCATCCTAATTCGTGAAAACACGGCGAGCTCACCGGAAAGCAGACCGCCCAGATATCGAATGTTGGTCTCAAAGAGGGATACTCCATAGTTCGGTTCAGCCGTGGTGGTGAAGTCAATCTTGGCAATGTGATCCAGCATTGGCTGCACAATCTTCAAGCTGTTCATGACAATTGCCGTGGAAAGCGCATCGACAACTGTAACGCCCCAAGAAGCACTGGGCAAATTCCGGGTCAGCCTTCCATGAAAGGGAAACCGTTGCGATAGCAAGCTTACCGGTCATCCTCGTAGCCATTCGTCAGGGGGTGAAGGGTATCATGGGGAAAGGCGTGCTTGTAATAGCCATCCCATGAGATTTCAAATGCCTCCTTCACTTCGCGTGCCCTGCCGTGATCAGCTTTGGGTGGCACTACAGCTCGTTTGCCAGGAAGAGCGACGGCTACTCCAGCAAGCTGCAAAAGGAGGACAGAGGGATTGGACAACCGCATTGTGCCTGTTCGTGATCTGATCACAGGAAACTCCCCACCATGGACGAAAAAGAGAGGCGAGTCATGCGGTCTATATATCTTACATTCTCATCCCTAGCGTCGCCTGCATCGGCGTCTGTTTAATTGCAGATCCAAGACATGGCGTCCCGGCAAGGGTATCAATCTTCTCGGACAGTTGCATCCCGTCCGGGGCCGTCCCAAAATCCATCCCTGGGACCACTCACTCATAGCGGCCAGGGAGACTGCTTGTCAAATGAGATGGGCAAAAAAAGACAATGTCCAATGCAATGCACGAGAGCTCTTCTGGGCATGTGACATTCTTCACTAGTCTACCCGGCGACTTGCTTTGGTGGGGATACCATCCTAGTACTTTGGAGAAGTATGACATGCTCTGCGCCAACACTTACGAGAGTACGAGCCGGCCAATATGGGTTGGTCGGTCCATGATATCCGTCATATGATGATGCCATCCCTCGAGATTAGTTCAAGGCATACCAGGGATGCTGTTTTGCTGTCTCGAGTCTTGAGTCTAATGCGACCCAAACATTTGCTCCCTTCACCCACTGCTGTCTATTTCCCAACAGTCTCTCGCACAGTCGGAAGCTCTATTTATGGAGTCTAAATCTGTAATTTTGTTATCCTATTGTCGCGAGGCGTGAGAGCATGATGGACCGTCCATCGTGCTAGAGAAGCTCATTTGGTGTGGGTTACTTTTGCAATGTCACGTCCTGTGCGGCAGGCAGATCCTTGTCAGCACGGGACTGCCGGGGCAGGCACACCGACCCATTCCCCGCATCAAAGCACATCCAAAGAATTAGCGTAATGAGCCGATTGCGCCTCAATTGCCCAGATGTTCGAAGCTGTCGATTCCCTTGGCGTCAGTTGGTGAATCTGCTCCGCAACTTGTGTGGAGATCCAGCAAGCAGCATGCAGGCCTGCCCCAGGTAAAATTAATGGACAAGGGCCCCCTTGGGGATACGCGGGGAAGGAAGGGGGTGGTGGTTGTTGTCATGAGCCGGCCGCCGACACCAGCAGGGCCAGCAAGGGGAAGCCGTTGGCGGCAGCTCGCTCGGTAGCACAGAGCAAGTCAGGCGCCTGAGGCCTGCGGCGCCTTCGGCAGTTTTGCGGCGTATTGTCCTGTATCAGCCGTCCTCGCGCAGTCTAGCTAGAGCTGCTGCAACCCCGCCACTCAGCCCATCATCAGGCGCAGGTCTCAAGTCGGATGCTCCATTGTCGCTCTGCGGTAATGTATTGTTCGACTCTTCGATGGCGATAGCTAAGAGGGCACTGTCGGCATCAGCATCCTCGTCTTCGTCGTCTCCATCCAAGAAGTGGAATTGTTTCGACCCGTCTGCTGCGCTTGGAGTATTCTTGACAGATGATGCGCCCGAGCCAGCACTCTTCCTAGCAGGCATGTCTCTGAGGGGTACTCTCGAAAGTGGCACAGCCTGCTCCAAGCGTGACATCCGTTCTGCATCCTGTTGAGATCCGACATCATATTTGGACGCTTGTAGATCCCGCTTAGCAGCCTTCTTTGCCCGAAATGGTTCCTCGATTGCAGCGGCCCATCGCTTGACCTTGATGCCTCCCCAGCCGCTGATCATCCCGAGCTGCTCTTGCTCCGCGTTGATAGCGTTCTTTAGGCTACCAAAGTTGGCCACTAGCGCCACCGCATCTGACTTGTTCAGGCTTCGTGGGACAGTGACAAACTCAACGAGCCTGTCTGCGTAGCTAGAGGCCTGCTGGCCGCGAATTGCAGCAAAGCCTGCATTCTCGTACGATTTGTACAATTCGAGGTAACGGCCAGCTTCAGCAGCCGACCAGCACAGGATAATGGTTACGTTATTGACCAAGGACGTCTTAGATAGCTCTCGTAAGGAGTCCTCGTGATTGGGTATGTCCACCATGGTAAGTAGAATCCGTAGGTCGTATTTACCCTGAAGATTTCGAATGCGTGTATATATATATTCGGGGTGAAGCCTGTGATACTTGAGACTGTACATCTGTCAATGGAACAGCTTCTTGTTGTGAGGAATGGAGGGAGCCATGTCAAACCTCAGGAACAGCGCACAAGTTGTCGTTCCTAGGACAAAATCGGCAGGGATATCACTGTATTCCCACGACATGGATCTAACAGACGTGAGAACTGGATTACCGCGTTGGCGAGGAGACACCAATATTGTCGATGCGCCGGGATGCTTTTGAGGGAGGGCTTGTGGCGTTGGCTGCACAATCCTGCTACCGCTGCTTGCTTTCGAACTTGCTGGAGGTGGTTTATCCAGTCTCTGAGGCGTGGGCTGCTGAATTCTTTGCGGTGTAGGTTGCTGAAGTCTGTGGGAGACGGACTGTTGGCCTGTCCTGCGTGCAGCTTGCGCAGGATCCGTGGCAGCCATGGCGGCGAGGAGAGCGTCGTCGGCGCCATAATCGTCGTCCATGATGAGCGAATCCAGGCCTTGTCTGGAAATAGTTGGGAGGAATTCGAGGTGAGATCCAAAGTGCAGCTGGTATGATGCCTGTGGAAAGGCAAGTGCAGGCAAGAAGTGACGCAGGGCAGTTGCTGCTGTAGGTGTCCAGTAGGTGGCCAAATGGCTACCTACCCTGGGCTTCAAACAGCCCTACGTACCACTTTCAACTTTACTTTCTCACCATTGGAAAGATGCCGATTAAAGAGGTACAGTTTCAGTCTGCTTCTGCTAGTTTTTTTTTGACGCTTGCCCGAAGCAACACGGCTCATTTGAGTTATACGAGCGCCGTGGCAGCCCGTGGGTTGAAAAAGGACGAGTTTCAGTGCATAGCAGCGTACGTAAACAAGTCTCTGTCAAACAAGGTTCCCGAGTGCGAATTGAGGAGCCAAGTGCTTCCGTAGAAAGGTTTACGACGTGCCACAGCATCTCTCATCTCTCGCGAGTACCAATGCCCCAGTCCCTCGTAAGTGCGCAGTTCAACACTCATGCCCATCCTCCGCAGCAGCTCGTCTGCCAGAAAGGCCTGAGATATGTCCACTTTCGGATCCAAGGTCCCGTGTCCCAAGAATACAGGCGTAGACGAGACCCCAATGCTCTGCATTTGCTCTGCATCGCACCGCACCATGTCGATTCCCGAGCATCAGCCGACCCTAACACGCCAACAAATGAGCAACCCCCACATCAACAATTTGTCCCATCCTCCATCATGGACCTCTTCTCACCATCCCGCCCCGTCCACTCCCTCACAGCGCTCTTCGTGACATGGAAAGGCTTCCTCCTAGCCGTTGCTCTCGGCGCGGCCATGGCGCCCGGCTACGACACATCCACGTCCCTCTTCTTCGAGCGCATGTACGGGCCCAACGCGACGATTCCCACCACGGCGGCCAAGCTCACGAGATGGGATGCCCTCTACTTCATGCACTCGGCCATCAAGGGCCACGTCTATGAGCAGGAATGGGCCTTTGGGCTCGGCCTTCCCACTCTCGTCGGCGCCATGGCAAGGCCCCTCTCGAACATGACTCCCCCCGCGTACGCTCTGGAGCCCGTCGTGGCAATCTACCTCTCCCATCTCTCTCACTTGGTCGCCGTGCTCTGCCTGCACCGCCTCACCGTCATCCTCTCGGGCAACGCGAGACTGGCCTTTCTATCAGCTGCTTTGCACATTCTCTCCCCGGCAGGTCTGTTCCTCTCTGCCCCCTACAACGAGAGCCCGTTTGCGTGCCTCTCTTTTCTCGGCAACTTGCTATTCGCCGTTGGGTTGAGGAGCAGTCAGGCGCAGCGGCTTCGGAGACATGTGGCCGTCGTCACGGCAGGCATCCTTTTCGGCCTGGCAACCACGTTTCGCAGCAACGGTCTGACAAGCGGTCTGTTGTTTGCCGTCGAAGCCGTGAATGGCTTGCGCATGTTTGCCAGTTCGCGCCGCGCGGGCCATTTGGTGTCGGTGGCAGTTGCAGTTCTGGGCGGGCTCTGCGTGGCAGCTGGATCCGTGGTACCTCAGACTTTGGCGTGGATGAGGTACTGCGCAAAGGATGGCGTGTCGCGGCCGTGGTGTGACAAGATGGTGCCTAGCATATACACGTTTGTGCAAGAGCATTACTGGTATGTCACAAGTCTTGATTCATTGCTTTACCACGAAAGCTGCGAATGCCACCATGGGCTGACAAGTGCTCTAGGAACGTCGGGTTCCTGAGGTACTGGACCCTGAACCAGGTTCCCCTCTTTCTTCTCGCCACGCCCATGCTGGCCATGCTGCTCAAATCAGGCGTTGAGCTGGTCCGACATCCGCAGCAAGTGGCTTCCATTCCCGGCTCCGGCAAGGACAGCAATGAGTTGGGATGCAACTTGTTTGTTCGTGCCCTGGCGGGCAGCCAGGCCGTGGTGGCAGTATTGGCCATCACCACCTATCATGTTCAGATTATCACACGTATATCGTCTGGCTACCCAGTTTGGTACTGGTGGGTGGCAGGCTGTCTGATGGATAAGAGGAGACAACGCTTGGGCGGAGCCATGGTCATGTTCATGATGCTGTATGGGGGGATCCAGGGTGGATTGTTTGCGTCTTTTCTGCCGCCAGCTTGATCCAGATGGCTGCGGATGAACGAGTCGACTGCGTAGCCGCATGGACAGTGAACCCGAGGTGTGCCCTTGGACTCGCGATTCGTGCGAGATGTATTCTCCAATGGCGCAATTGACAAAGTCAGCTCGTAGAGCCTGAGCCAGCCCGTGAGTCAAAGATGTCGTCGCTCGGCGATACTCCCACCAGAGTGAAGGTCTTCTTGGATCTTCAGGCCAAGAGACACACCACTTCCAACCAAACTCCCACGTTGATCATCCCGGAGTCCTCATCCATCAACCACCAGTTCCGGTGTTACCCCAATTCATTGCACCCGTGGATATGTCCACGTTGATGCTCCGCAACAAGGCTCCAAAGATACAAACGCCCATCACAGGCACAACTGAAAACTGCCATCGTAGTGAATCTGGGCAAAACACCCCCATCGTCACCCGTCTCTTGGGTTCTCATGACACTTGGCATCTCGCACCGCCTACAAAAGCACCATTTCGCCCCTTCAGACGTACCTCGCAGGTCCCGGCTATACATGTCCCCTTGATCAACCACGACAAAGCAGAAACCGCGATCCCAACAGCTGAGGAAAAAAAAAAAGAAAGAAAAAAAACCATGGAAACCCCCAGACCCTCGAAGCCAGCATCCCACACCGCGCCATCCAGCCCGGCAGCCGAGTCACAGCCATCCAGCTCGGCATTCCAGTCCGACACGACCCCCGAGGCGCCCGTCTCCCCGTCCACGTCCCTGCCGCGCAGCGACGAGGGCGTCACGGACCCAGACTCGATGCTGCAAGCTCTCCTGACGGCCCACGACGATCTGAGAACATGGCTCGACCACACAGGCTTCTTCGACCCGGACCACAGACGAACCATACTCGCGTACGTGCGACAGCTAAAGGGGCTGGAGGCAGAAAAGGCCAAGGTCCTCATCAAGATTCGCGACAGCAGACCCGCGGACAACACGCCCCTCGACACCAACGCCGTCTCCGTCTCCCCTGCTCCTGCTGCTCCCGCACAGCTCCAAGACGCACCGACTGCTGCTTCGAGTCCACCGACCCTCCACGCGCGCCACACACCAACCGGTCCGTCGCTGAAACATGTCCCGCTGAGGATCGGCCCAAGAAAAGGCAGGTTACGCCATGAATTTCACACTGATAAGCAAGAAAAGAATGAGAATGAGAAGAAGAGAAAAAAAAAAGGGGGCAGCTAACCTGGGTGTTTTTTGCTAGACACGCGCTATTTCCTCGTCAAGTCATCCAACACCACAAACGTATACATGTCCCGCCGAGACGTAAGTTACCCATGACCCCTAAAAACGACGCCCAAACAAAAGAAAGACGTCGAGAACACAACAAGGGCTGAGAATTAAAAAAAAAAAAAATGAACCCAGAATCTCTGGATAACCCTGGCCAAGAACGGCCCGCTCTTCGCACGAGCATTTCGGGAATCTAAATCCGTAGTACTCTTCTTCTCCATCAACAAGTCCAAGGCTTTTCAAGGATACGTACGTCTACAATATCTACCCCTTGCATTTAAAAAAAAAAAAAATTCATAACCCTTCCCCCCAAACCACAAGACTAAGACTTAACCAAATTTCATCAAAGGCAAAAATGGCGTCCCCCCCCGATCGTTCCATCCCCCATCCCTCCTGGATCGCCACCACCACGCAGGACATGCACGCCACGCACCCCTTCCACGTCGACTGGATCAACGAGGCCGAAACGCCCTTCACCCACCTCGGTGACCTCAAGAACCCCCTCAACGAGTACCAGCCCGTCTTCGTGGGCCGAGACGGCCAGGAATACTCCGAGGACTGCGGCCGGAGAATGATGCAGGTCATGGATCGGATCAAGGCTGCTGAGGGGGGCTACCCAGCTATGTCTGCCGCGCCTCCCTTTTCCAGCGCGACTCTTGCTTTGGGAAAGACCCCGAAGAGGTTTGATATGAAGAATCATTTCGTTGGATCGGCAGCAGCAGCGGCAGCGGCAGCGGCATCATCATCAACAACGACGACGACGACAAATGGATTACAGGGATCGATATGGAAGCGGGGAGGTGAGCCGGTGTTTTTGCGGTTGAGTCCGGAACCAACGCGCCTGCACAGCGAGGAGGACTTGCTGGTGGACTATGATTGAAACAAGCAGCTCTGAGCAAGGGCTAGAAAGACGTGAATGGGGGTAGACGTGAATGGGGGTGAAAAGAAAGGCGAGCCCCTGACAGACGCGGCACAAGCGGAACCGAAAGCTACAGTGATCAGTCATATCATATAATATCATGCAATTTTGTATTCAAAATATGAGACCGCGTCAACTCCTGACGCAGCCCGATTCCAGTTACGCCATACCCAAGTTGTAAAGTTGTAATACGTATGCTTGGCAGAAAAAAAAAAAAAGTCAAGGTGGGTGCTATAAAATCGTCTCCTACTCTACATCCGATGTCCTCAGTAATCTTCATCGTCAGAATCGCTATTGTCGTGGACACGAATGGCTCTCCATCGTCTGTCTGTCAAGTCTTGAGCAGCAGTGCCCTCACTTTCCGGGTCTACATAACCAGTACCGCCGGCCACGCTCAAGGCGACCGGCAGGAAAACCAGGGCATGCAACGCGGCGAATATCACCAGCGCCAGCCACACGCGGAAGTAGTAGATTTCAAAAATCTTTGAACTTGTGAAAGCCAACACGCACACCCCCAAAAGCTTGGTGACCGTGATACCAGAGAAGACTGACCCACCGACATTGACGAGAGATGTCCACGCGCGAGCATCCCGGCCACGTAGAGTCGTGTTGTTGCTCTCCATGACTGTGCGCGAGGGGAACATGAATGCCCGTGCAATGTGAGCACAGAATTCCACCGAAATTCCCACGCAAATAATGAGATTGACCAAAGATACAGCGTTGAGAGAAACGCCAAACACGGCCATGGCGCCCATGATGTCAATGACGCTCATGATTACGGTCACCGCCAAAACTGCCGAGGTCATCACCGAGCCTAGCAATACTGAAGCGATGATGAATATGATGCCGACGAGTCCTGACAAGAGGCTTGCAGTAAGAGGGACGATGGTGAGGTACTGGTCGAAGAAGATATAAAAGACGCTATAAGGGAAGACATCTTCACCGGTCCTCTCGGTAATCTCCGAGGCTATGCGACGAGCCGCCGAATATGCATTGATGAAGTCGGCCTGGCTACGAAGAGGCGTATGGGCTGTTCGGAAATGGCTGGCTTCTATACTCTTCTCTTCGTCATTGATGACCACTGCATCACCATAAGCTGCCATGCCGCCCAACGGACAGACGTCGTTGGCTGGGGAAGACAGGAATTTGTCAAGGTAATGGACGAACTCTTCATTTTCTGGCATTCCATGCAGCGTCGCGTTCCAACTTGGCTTTCGTTCCGCGAAACACGTCTTGTGATTTTCCACACAACATTGTTCGTAAATTGGATTGAGCCACAAGAAGAAATCATCCATCCAACTGGCTGTGGGAGAGGCGATATAAGACACGTTCGGGCGTTGGCGCTCGAGCTCCAGCGTACTGGTCAAAGACAGGTGTTGGCATGTAGTAAATCTCGAGCAAACGGCTTGTTGCTGTTCCCGATGTGCCATGTCGACCCCGCGCGTGACGAAGTAAACAGGTGGGCCCGTCTCCATGTAGTCATACAGATCGTTGAAATAGGGAATCAAGTACGATCCGTCGGGGATGGCGACTCGTTGGTCGAGGCCAATCTCGATCATGGGGATCAACGCAAGAGCTGCTGCAAAAAGGCCGAAAAATACTGCAATGACCCCCATCTTGACGCGTTTGAGGAGCAGGCTAGGCGCATAAGTGTTCTTAATGAAGACCTGGAGAAAGCTTTCCTCCTCAATCTCTGACACATGGCCGCTGCCCACGTAGCTGTTGTTGCCGTCGTTGTAGATACGAGCCTTTTTGATCTGCCACCACGGCCAGAGCTCGCAGCGGTGATCTTCCACGCGCATTTGATTCAAAGCGAGGAAGGACACAAACATGGTCATTTGGAGGAGGGCATTGACAAAAACAGCCCCAGCCGCATAGGCAGCAAAGTTGCGCACGGCAGGCATGCCCACGGCAGCGCCCAGAGCGAAGGCGACAGTTTCCGTCAGCGCAGAGAACAGAATAGATGGCCCCATGCGGCCGAGGGCTCTGGCAACACGCTCCTCCACCATCTCGTCAGGGCAGCTCAAGTTGACCCTCTCGAATTCGTGGACAATCAGAAAGATGTTGTCGACTCCCACGGCCAAGACAATGAAGGGTATCACTTCCACGATGATCAAGGTCGCCTTGAGACCCACCCAGGAAAAGAAGCCAATGGATGCCGCGATCGACATGAGCACGATCAGAATACCCAGCAGGCCGAGTGAGACTTTGGATTCGACGAGAAGGAGCGCCGGGTTCCGAAACATGTGTTTGAAAGGCGCCCCCAGAGCCATGCATGCATAGATGAACATGACGATGTAGCTGATGACCACAATCTTGGCGTCTGTATTGGTTGACTTGTTCAGCTCCTGCTCCAAGCTGATCTCTGTGTTGAACGAGAGTCGAAGACCTCTCTGTTTGGCCTGGTCTTGTACCTCCAGCAAACGATCTCGAAGTTTGTTCTCCCAGTCGATGACTCTGCCACGAGCGTCGCTGCCTTCAGGTGGATTCTCGACGGCCCAGGTGACAGTGAGAGCCTGTGCGTTCGCAACATCGTCGCCGTAGCCTCCCAAGATCATGCTAGGATCAATAGGTTGACCAAACTCGGGGCGACAGTCGACGGGTGAATTGGCGCACTTTCTAAGGTCGTCCTTCCATGTTTTGGGATTGATCTCACCACCCTTGGCAAACCAGTAGCCCGTCACCGACTGAACAACACACGCATCGCCCATGGGCTTGAAGCACAGGTCGCTCAGATACTTGCCATAGGTTTCGCTTTCCAGTGACTCGATACTCTTCTCAATATCCGCCCACCACTTGAGGGTATCGTAGCTGAGTACCGGGCCTGGTCCGCTTGGCAAAGTGTCATTGACGAGGAAAATCTTTTCCGCACGGTAGAAGGCTCCAAAGTGGGAGTCGAAGTAGGCCTTTTCTTGCGCAGCGGCCGATGATGGACTCACCCACAGGCGCGCGGGGTCTTTCTCCAAGTCGAATCTGAACCACCCGGCGCTCAGAATGGCTACAATGAGGAGACTGGCACCAATAGTGAGGCCCGGGAAGCGTGAAGAGGTATGGCCAAGGCGATAAAACAAGTCGTCGCATCGATCGTTGATCCAGTATCGTTTGGTCGGTCGATCTCGCATGGCTTGTGTTAGTACAGGACCGCCTTCGTCCTCATCATCGCTGTGCGAAGATTCGTGAAGCAACCTTGTTCGCTCAACCCGACGCTGGGCATATCGCTTCCACGCTGCATGACCGAAGATGGAGGTGGCGAAGGCGAAGAGAAGCACAGAGTACGTGAATATGGACGCGAAGGACAAGCATGGAAGCGCACCGACGTGACAAAAACCAGACTCCTTCACAGCAGGAAGCTTGGGGCACACGTCGGGGCAATCCACGCAGACGCATCGGTAGTTGGGGTCCTCGTCGTTGCACTTCTTGGGCGTCATATCCAACGGACTCATGCTGGGGTCCTCGTAGGATTCGGGGTAGTTGATCTGGAAAGGCGAGCCGACAAGCGGTTTCTTGTCTCCCAAGAATTTGAGCATATCGTGATAGTTTTTGGCGCCGCCTCCAATGAGATCCATTGCTCTGCTATTCGCACCCCCAAATTTGACTTCTTTACAGCTGTCGTAGAAACCGGAGCCATATTTCTCAGATATAAGCTGATCCAGCTCCGTGACCAGTAGCTTGCCATTCTTGGGGGCAGCTTGCGTAACATTGACAAACAGTGACTGGTCGGGAGAGCAAGTAAACTTGCAGAACGTGTTGAAGAAGTTGAATTTGCAGGCAGGGCAGGACCCGACTAGGGTATTGGGAGTTCCGAGCTCGGATTTGAGAGATCGGACCTAAGGGCAAGCCAGTGAGTACTTGTTCTTGTATGAAACGGTCCATTATGGCAGTGATAGTTGACATACCTGGTCCAAAGTGCAGCAAACTGGGCCGTCGCTCCATTCTGCTCCGCAGAGATCAACAAGTTCCTGCCGCAGCTCAGCTTCGGGATCTTGGGCCAAGTCATTGTCGACGCAAGGAAGCTGCTTGCCAAAGAAGCTCTGTTTGCCACATTGGCCGCGAAAAGCGCAGCGGCCGGCTTCGTGCTTGGCGGTATAAGGCGCACCGTCCGCAGTGGCAGCATGTAGAACTGACGCGACGCCGAGAAGAGTTGCGACGTGGTGACGCATCTCGGGTTGCTGGGCGGGCCGTCTCTGCCGCAGCGGAGATGCTCGGGCAGGTACGTACCGAAACCGTCAGACGGTGCACTGCTCCGTACAGTCACGCAGAACAGAGCAAAGGGGCAGTATTATGCGAGAGGGTTGGTTTGCGACGAGGAGAATGTCGGACAGTGAATGAGGAAAGACTGTCGAGAGCCTGACAGATGTTGTCTGGGGTGTTGTCTGGGGTGTTGTCTGGGGAAGATTGGGAAGAAACAAGATACAAGAGTCGGGTGAGGCGTTGAGGCGTCTTTGGCTGTGCAGGCTGTGCAGGTTGTGCAGGTGCTGTTGCCGGTTCCGTGCAGACTCGGAGTCGACAGAGACAGGGATGAAGCAGTAGGTAGGCACTAGGCAGGTACAGTGCTGCTTGTTCCCCTGGTGAGAGGCTGAGAGAGCTGTCGAGACCCACCGTTGGGTGCCCAGCACTCCCCGGCCGGCTCCCCGCAGCAGTCAATCAATGCCTCAATGACGCATGCAATGCACATGGGCGTCATCAACCCAAACAAGCAGTGCGCGAAGTTATCTGCCTTCCAAGTTGGTAGCGTTGGTAGCGTTAGCTTCCCCCCAACTGACTTTCATTTATTTGCAACTCTGGTCATATTCAGTCATAGTCACCTACTCAGTAGACACGAATCAACCAGTCTGACCCCATCGGACACATTTTTACGATGAAATTCCCATCAATGTAAACGCGCTTATCAACATAGGCATCCTTGCACAAATTAAATCAAATCAAAAGCATAAGCACAAGCATACGCATGTTGATTTTGCACTCTTCACTAATTGGCTTGCTCTACCAGAATTCACTCAAGAAGCCCTTATCGCACACACGTGATTGTTGTTGTTTGGACATGGACCCAGTTTGGCAGCAGAAATCAACTCCCAGTCTGTGATGCGCACACACAATGATGAATCAGCCTTGCTCATCTACATTTTCACACACCAAACCCGTGTCTATGCCGCCAGCCGCCATGACCAACAAACACTGCACTTCTCACACAAACGTGGCTTCAACTGTCTCCTGAACAACGACGGCAAATTTGCTTGCTTCATGTGATTTGCTCTAGCATACAGCATTATATCTCTCCCCCGTTTACCTCTGGATAATGACAGCTGATACTATACTCCTCGCACAAATATATTGCTTGCTTGACGCTCATTAGAGGTTACATGTCTGCGACAGCACGGAGCATGACGGGTGGAAACGAGGTTGAGCCCCTGCAAGAATTGGTGGTAAGTAGGTGGTCCGTTTTCCGTAATGCGTATTTCGTTGGTTGCTTAACACTAATAATTCCCTCAGGACTCGTTTCATACTCTTTTGGATAAGGCTCTCATTGTCGCCATAGCTGGAGACTTCAATCTACACGATCCCTCCGCGTACAAAGAAGCGCGATCCACGCTAGAGGGCCTGGCGCAGAGCGTTCCTTCAGAGGAGGCATCCGGATTCAATCCCAGCGGCATTCTTCAAGCTGCCGAGGAGGCAGACCACCGAAGCCCGCCTCCTGAACTTGCAGGAACGTCCACGACGAGTACTAGCCACTCCACATCACAGGCTTACGCAACGAATAAGTCAAGCACCGACACATCATCATGTGTGCCCGACTCTCCTGGCCGCGTTCCCCGCTTGACATCTTTTAACAAGGACAGCCAAGAGGATAAAGTCCTCGTGCTGCAAAACATGTTCGCTGAACTCAAGCCCTACGATATCGAGTATGCGCTCAAGAAGGCGGATGGAGACTTTCAGGTCGCACTGGATGATTTGCTCAACATCCAGTATCTGCAGTCGACTGGCCAGCAGATAAAAGGGGTAGATGGATTTTTCGTTGCCGACTCCGCCACCAAATCCAACAAAAGGAAGAAGAAGAAGAAGGGAAAGAGAGTCATTTCGTCCGATCTGGATCTATCGAGCGATGGCATCTCATCACCCCGTATCTCAGTAGAAGGGAACGGTATGACCTTCCCCCCTATGCAACCGCCCCCTTCCCCCTTCCTGCGACGATTGCGAACTGACACTGCCCAGGCCAAGATGACGTGGAATACATCGCTGAAAGATTCGGCATACGATCAGATGAAGTCGCGCCCATCTACCACAAATGCCAAGACTCCAAGGGGGCCACGGTGGTAGAGCTGTTGAACCAGTACATCTCCCACGGCATCAAGACCCAGAACAAAAGCGGCAAAGAGGCATCCGATGCTTTAGTGAAGCAGTTTCGCCATGTTCCCACCCAGCTCATGCCAACCATAGTCCATGTATCTGGTGCTATTCCTCAGTTTGCCGAAGACATTGCGGCACTTCTGAACCGACATTTTTCAAAACGATCCAAAGGGAAGAAAATAGATCTCGCCTACCGTCTGACACCGCTGCCCCAAGACGAAATAAAAGACGGGGTTTCGTCTCCAGGGCTCAAGCCATCACAAACAAGCTTGGCCGGCAAAACAGCACCGTCAAGCATCAAGAGCGTGGAGGAGGCCATGAACCGCGCAAATGCATTCCACCAAGCGCGTCGCGATGCCGCTGCCTCGGCGGCTCAGCTCCATCGCCGAGGGGCATCTAGCCCATTGTACCGACAAGCCGCGGCCTACTACACAGACAGAGCGCGGGAGCAGGCCATGTATGCCCAAAGCGCCACCTCGACGGTTGCCGATCTTCTCGTGGGCCAGAAAAGTACACCTGCCTCCATCGATCTACACGGCGTCTTGGTCCACGACGGCGTACGCATCGCCCGCCAAAAAGTGCAAGACTGGTGGCAGGGGCTGGGCGAAATGAGAGCGAAAAGGGCGCGAGAGCAGGGCGGATTCACCGTCATCACCGGGCTGGGCCGTCATAGTGCTGGCGGCGTGTCGCATCTGAGGCAGGCTGTTGCTGCGGCTCTGCTCCAAGACGGCTGGAAAATGACGGTTGAAACGGGCAAGTTTGTTGTCACGGGACGAAGGTGATGTAGATTCATGCAAGGTGCTGGATGCATCATGACTCATGAGGTTTGACTGCAAAATTTTATGAGTTGGGATGAGCAAGAGATGTAGAATAGCTGCATATTTTCGGCATGCTCTACGCCGCGCATGCACTATGATGATGTCAACATATACACACGTGAACTTATGCCCAAATGCCGTGCGCGGTTTTTTACACAGTCTATGCAAAACATGATTCAAGTCCCAGCATCATCCATCATTCTGATCGGATGCCCATCTACACGACACTACACCTTGGCACGCTTACTATCAATAGCCAGCCCGCACCTCTCCCAAACAGCATACCCCGTCAGAATGGTGCTGAAAAACATGGCAACAGCCACAGTACCTAACTCAATGTCCGCCAAGCCCGTGCTCCAAGCCGGAATCACAATGTCCAGAAGCTCAGCAGCGAGTTTCCTCGTCAGACGGCCCATCTTGCGACGGCGTTCCTTCTCCAGCGCCTCCCTTTCCCTTTCCCTTTCCCGTTTCCGCTTCTCAGCAGCGTCTCCCGTCTTCTCGCCATCAGCGACGGCAAACGCACCCACCTCGGGAACAGCGCGATACGCAAAGGCCCGGAACACCTTGGCGCCGGAGCTCAGGACGGCGCAGGACAGCGCCGCGAGCCAAAGACCCTGGGCCTGGCCGTCCAGCCTCACGGCCTCTGCGTAGCCAAAGAGGGAAAAGTGCTCGGTGTGCAGCAGGTCGGGTAGCGTGGCCGACTCCACGAGGCCGAAGAGGCCGAAGAAGGTGTCCGCCATGATGGACAGCCATGCCTCGAGGCTCTTCTCGGGGGCGGCGTAGGCGGAGAAGCTGGACTGGAAGCTGCCGAGGCACCAGAAGAGGCGGATGGCGCGGCGGGTGAGGTTGACGTGGCTGGAGAGCTCGCGCATGGCCAGCTCGCTGGTTTGGAGGGCAGCCTTGGTCATGCTGGGGAGCAGCGTGGGCATGAGGGCTGGGTAGAAGGTGAGTATGGCAAAGAGGGATTGGACGAGGCGAAAGAGGCGCTCCAGTCCGACTGTGCGGATATGTCATTAGTTCTTGAAACTTTGCTCGTTGTGGGGTTTTGGTGTTGTTGTGCAAGATGACAATGTGTGGCTGTCCTTTGCGTCCGTGGACATCATGTTGCCGATTCCGAAAGTTGTTTTTTTGTTTCTGTGCGAGAGAATTCTTGCGGTTTCGGTTTCACGCGGGTTTGTTTGTGATGAGATATAACAAACAGCATACGGACGTACCACTGTCGGTGCCAAAGGCGACGAACTGCTCAAAGAATCCTGCCATGGCTGCCGTGTCCCAAGTTGGAAGGTGCTGGCTCTTGGAAGAGCCGGTTCGGCGAGACTAGCAGATGCAGGATGAATCCGGGGACTTGGTCCGCGCGCAATTGTGCAGAGAACTGGCCTTATTGGGCCAACTTTGCCGTTGGAGATGAAGAAGTTGGGTTGTTGGGCAGCAGCTGCCAGCTGTTCCACCTTCCACCGAGTGCAACCGGTCCCCTGGGCGGTGCCGGGCACACAGTAAATCTCGGCTTTAGCAAAGTTCGTCTTGTATCCAGGGACCAGGGTGGAGCCTCTGAATCCTAAATAGGTAGGCGGTGAAATTGCTGCGTATGCTATGTAAGCATATGCCGGAGACCACAGTGTATTAGTGCGAATTCACACTCAAAGTCAGTCAGTCAATCAGTCACTTGAGGCTGTTAAGTGGTATAACTGTTGCACCCACAAGGTGTTGCACCCACAAGGGCATAATTGATCCCTACCGCACAATAGTCTCACTATTCAACTAGCTGAGACAGGAATCCACCCCGCGCAAGTTATTTTCCAAGACCTCCGTAGTTTCATAGTATGTTTTATTATTATACTAGTACCCTACTAATAGTATAGGTACTTAGGTATTTAGACTATAGTCCGCACCCTCTTATAGGGTTAGATAACTTAATAGATATAATCATATTAAACCCTAGCTTCATAGTCTAATATAGTAGTAATTACATAGTGTTTATAATAATTATACCTTTTTTCTAAATTAGTACTCTTCTCTTTAAATTAACTAATTATTTAATCTTTAAATAATTAGTATAAATATAGCAAAAGAGAGGCCTAATTCATTAATATTATAATTAGGCAACCCTAGCACACTAGGATTAGTACTATTTATTAGTTTAATAATAATAACACTATAGGTATCCTTATAATATCTAAGAAGTCTTCTAAGAGTAATAAGCTAGCTATTAAGCTATAGGAGCCCTATTACTAGAACCTATAGTATAAGATAGTTAAGGTAAGAGCTATTAAAGATAGAATTTAGGTCTTTATTAATCCTAACTTAATTATATAGCTAGATTACCCTCCTAAGCCTCTAATCCTTATAGGAAATAGGACTCTAGTAAAGAGAAGGATAGTAGAGGCTATATAGGGTTAATTATCTATAATAGATACTATAGGAGTTTAAATACGCTTATAGAGTAGTAGAATAGTAGTTAGTAGTGTGTAGTAACCCTAGGAAAGCTTTTCTAAAGGTTATAATATACCTAAAGAGAGTTATTTTTAGTACCCTTAATAACCTAATAATGCTAAAGATAGCGTATAGTTTATGGTCCTTAGTAGTTATTATTAGGTATTTAATAGCTAATTCTAGAGCCTTATAAAGGCCCTATAAGATTATTATACTTAGTTTATAGTAATACTTAGGCCTATATATAAGTAAATAACCTTAAGGTATATATCTCTTTATAATAAGATTAAGGAGCTTATAAGGAATATAATACCTTTAAGTAGAACTATTAAGTATTATACTAAAGTTAATTTTAATAAGACTATTAAGCAGAACCTTATAAAAGTAAATATTAATAAGTAGCTTATAAATACTTTAATTAGCTATAAAAGATACTTCTAAGTAGACTACCCTATTACTAAAGGTAACTTACCTATAGAAATAATTAATAATACTATTAGGGTATAATTCCCTACTATCTTAGCTTAAATTAGCTTATTAATTTATATAGTAGAGAGTAAGGGAAAGGTCCTAGATTTCTATAGTATTATAAGTAGAATTAGGTATCTAATTAAAGCCTAAGGAAGATCTTAGATAAAGGCTAATAATACCTTTAGAGCTAAGCTAACTCTTAATAGTAAAATAAAGGATAAAGTAAAGAAGTTAGTAAAGAAAGACTATATTTACTATAAGAAATATAAGGTAAAGAAGTTAAAAAACTTATAGAAGGTCTATAGGGTACTCTACCTAATAAAGGACTAGAAAGTTAATAAAGAGCTATTAAAGAAAGTAAAAGAAGTAATAAATTATTAGCCTAATAATATAAAGAAGGCATATAATATGTGGTTAAAGGATAATAGCATAAAGGAGCCTAAAGAAGTTAATATAGCGTTTTTAGCTATAGAAGAGTTAGAGTCTTTAGAGGCTTTTCTTACCTAGGGTAAATTATAAGTTATACTTAATAGTAGCACTTTAATCCATATCTTTAATAATAAACACTGGTTTATAGACCTTAATTATAGTTAATAACCTAGAATTTAAGCTAGTTATAGTGTTACTAAGGCTTATAGTATTAGTATAGCTTAGATTATCTTAATAGATAGCTAGACCCTTACCTTATTAAAGGCCTAGTACTAACTATTATTCTTTATAAATCTTATATCTCTTTAGCTACTTATAAAGAAGGGAATAAGGTAGGATAACCTTACTAGAAGGGTTATAGACCTAGTAAGAGATAATTAGGAGATATTTTAAACTTAGATTATTAGTATATAGCTATGTATAAAGGGCTTAAGCCTATTAGATATTTTTACTATAAAGGGAGATTTAAGAGACCTAAAGGCTATAATAATAATGCCTACGGACCTATAGCATGCTAGATTAGCGTATCTAGGCAAGGATATAATAGATTAAGTGCTTAAGAAGCTTTAAATCCCTTTAAAGAAAAGGAGTGTAGGGAAATATAAGGTTTATTAGATAGCTAAGGCATAGAGGTAGATATTATAAGCATTATAGGCAGGGTTATTACCTTTAGGGCTACTTTAGGTAGTTTCTTTTAACCTCTTTACTTAATTATTAGGGTATAATAAGGACTAATATATTACTCTTTTTACCTATAGAGCTATAGGATTACGCTATATCTTTATAATCCTATTAAAAATAGATATTATACTTTACTTTAATTAGTTAGAAGCTATATATATAAGGGTATATAGTATCTATATTATAGTTATAATAACTAATAGTAAGACTACCTTCTAGACTAAAAAGCAAGAAGAAGAGGTTATAAATAGAGGTATTATTATTAGAAAGTCTAGCCTAGCTTACCTATATTAAAATAGGCATGCTAAATAGTCTAGGGGGGTAATAATAAGGGTTATAATAACTCTTATAATATAATTAGGCTTCCTAGAAGATCTCTAGCCTATAGCTACTAAAGCAGCTATTTATATCTTAAACTATATGCCTTAAAAGCTACTTAACTAGTAATCCCCTTAATAAGTATTAAATAGGTAGTTAAGAGAGAATAAGCTTTAATAGAGTTACTTACCGGAGAATCTAGAGGCCTTTATAACTTACCTATAAGCCTTTAGTTATAAAGTATTTATAATAATGTAAAGTAGGCTTTATAAGGTAGGTCTAAAGCTTATATAGAGAGCTTATATTAGATACCTTACTAGATATATCTCCTCTATATAATACCTAATTTAGGTGCTAATAATAAAGAGGAGCTACTAGTTCTTATTAAGTTATATTACCTTTAATAAGTTAATCTTCTATACTTAAGAAAGAGGCCTATTACTATATATAAAAGAGGTTAAAAACGCTTCCTTAAAGAGCTAGTTAATAATAATAAGGATAAAAGCTCTAATATAGGGCTTCTATAGATAGCATACCCTCTATTACTATAATAACTACTTAATTAGCCTTAATAGGATAAAACTCTTAATAGTTATAATTAATTAGACTATAAGGAAAAAGAGAAAGAGAGTTAAGAAATAAATCTGCTAACTCCTCTAAATTCACCTAAATAATTTCTAGGTTTAATAGATTATATACTATTAAGTATTAATAATTTGCTTAACCTACCTAATAGTAGTAATAGTTATAATATATTAATAAATCTATAAGATTATAATAATCTTAAAGCATTTACTATAGCCTTTAATCTAGGACCTAAAAGCAAAGAAAAGCCTTATATATTAAGGCTTCCCCCTCCTCTAGCTTATTATAATAACTTAGCTAGTTATCTAAAGGAAAAGGAATTCTAAAAAGTATAAGATAAAGAATATAATAAGATTATTAATAGAAAGGTAGCTATAAAGGTATCTAGAGAAGAAGTTTCTTTATATATAAAGCCTCTAGGCCTTACTTAGGTCTTTACTTATAAATTAGATAAGTAAGGCTACCTCCTATAATATAAAGCTTATCTCTATATTCTTAGGAATTATTAACTAAAGAGTTATCTATTAACTTAAGTAGTAACTCTAGTTACTAATATATTTAGACTATTTATAGCTATTATATACTACTTTAACCTAGAAGTATACTAATATAACTTTATTATAGCTTTCCTAAATTTAGACCTTAATAAAGAAGTCTACTATAAGATACCTCTAGGTTATAAAGATAAATAAGCCTATCTAAAGCTTCTTAGAGTAGTCTATAGGCTATAGAGAGCGTCTCTTTTATAGATAAAAGAGCTAATTAGCTAGCTAATTAGTAAAGGCTTTATATAGATCTTTAAAGATATCTATATATTTATTAAGGATAGATTAATTATCTTCTTCTATATAGATAACCTTATTACCTTATTTACTAAAGGGAAATTATACTTATATAATAAATTTAGAGTAAGACTCTTTATAAAGTATAATATTAAGGACCTTAGAGAGCTTTAATAGTTCCTAGGTATTAAAATTATTAGAGATTATACTAATAGGAAGGTATAGCTTAATTAGAAGTCCTATTAGGATAAAGCTACTACTAAATTTAATATAAAGATCCCTTAATAAAGGCTAATAGTGCTAATAACTACTATACCTCTAGAACCTTTTAAGGGAGAGGTTAGTATATAAGATCTTAAGTAATACTAATCTTTAATTAGAACCCTACTATATCTAATAATAGTCTTAAGACCTAATATTACTTTTATAGCTTTATAACTCTTATAATACCTATAAAACCTAAGGCTATAGTATATAAAAGTAACTAAAAGAGCCCTTAAGTATAGGTATATATAGGCAGACCTAGTAATTAAATATAGCGGTAATAACCCTAAATTAGAGGTATATAGTAATACCTTCTTTACTAATAATCCTATAATATAAAAAAGCTTATAAGGCTATATTATAAAGCTCTTTAGAGAGCCTATGCTCTTTAAGGTAGGAAGGCAAGCTATTATAATAATATTATTAACTAAAGCAAAGCTCCTAGCGCTTTCTTATTATAGTAAAGAGCTTATAGCCTTTAGATAATTATATTAAGAGGTTAGGCTATGCCTAGGTAATAATACACTTAAAATTAAATATAATAATATATAGATAATTTACCTCCTTAAGGAAGAGTTTATTAAGCTTATTATAAAGCTTTAGTATATAGATATTTATTACTACTAGCTTTATTAAGAGATTATAAAAGGAACCTTTAATATTACCTAGATTACTACTAAAGAGATAATTACTAATAGCCTTATAAAGCCTCTTATAGGGAATGCTTTTATAAGCTTCTATAAGCTTCTATAAGGTATTAGGGCTTATATAACTACCCTCTAGTATACTTAGTAAAGAACCTAAAGAGTAAGCATTATATAATAACCTTAATTTAGATAGGATTATAACTAATTAACTATATTTCTACACTATAGAATTAATTTTAAATATTATAATATTAATTTAACTAATTTAATTAATTTAGAGTTATTATAGGGAATCTTAAATAAGGTCCCCTAGGGGGGTGTGTTACACCTATAAGGGTATAATTAATCCCTACTATATAATAGTCTTACTATTTAACTAGCTAAGATAGGAATCTACCCCGCGTAAGTTATTTTCCAAGACCTCTGTAGTTTTATAGTATGTTTTATTGTTATACCAGTACCCCACTAATGGTATAGGTACTTAGGTATTTAGACCGTAGTCCGCACCCTCTTACAGGGTCGGACAACTCAATAGATGCGATCACATTGAACCCTAGCTTCACGGTCCAACAATAACCAATCATCAGATGCCTCTATTCGGTCTACTGCCAAGCTTTTTGGCGTCAGCCGATCCACGCTAGATCGACGCTTAAAAAGCAGACCTTCAAGAGCATCAGCCAATCAGCGCTTGCAAAAACTCACCGCCCGGCAAGAACATGCCCTTGCTAATTGGATTGCTACGCAAGACCGACTGGGGGCGACAAGGGTCTTGCATGAAACTGGGTCTCCGGACGAGATCATTGGTCAACGCTGGACCCAGCGCTTCCTGAAACGGCATAGTGAAATCTCCACCAAACTCGCTCACCCAATCACAGCTCAACGTGGCCACGCCGTAACTATTGTACATAATTCTACGAAACCGACTTCCGATCCCATCTCGAACTTGTCGTTAATCACAAATTCCCTCCTTCCCACGTCCTCGCCCTTCGCAAACGCAACCCACAACTTCTTCACCTCATCGCCCACGCTCTGCACCATCTCTTCCATGCCCTCGCCGTGCATCATCGGCGCCTGCTTCCACGCCTCCCAGTCCCCCAGTATAAACGGCAAGTCTACCGTGTGCGCCGCGCCCCAGGGACTCTGGCTGGGACTGATCTCGAAGACGTAGAACCACGGCTCTTCCCGCGGCTCCGACTGCCGGATCTGCCGGCAGAGCTGCTTCGCCTGGTCCTGGAACCACGCCTTGCCAATGAACTCTGGCAGTGGCCCCTCGAAATGCGGTCTCTTTGACGCGTCGATATGGTTGAAGAGGGGGACGAACCCCGTTCCTTCGTCCCGTGTGTAGCCTATGAAGATGGGGACCCGGCGAATCGCGCAGTCGAGTTGTTTCAGAAACGTCTCCTCGTCCGGCAAGGGGTCGTGGTTTGGCCGAGGCGCAAAGGTCATGCCCGCGGCGGCGTAGCCAAATGACTTGGCGACGATGGTATCCTGTATAGCGAGTAGATGCTCGACGGGTACGTCAGCGTGGTCTCGCGGCACGAGTTCATCGGCCGCAGACTCGAGGGCAGCCAGCATCTCTTGTCTCTCCGTGAGCCGGACACCCAGCGGCGCGCTCTGTATTATCGCCCTGTGGAATAACCCTTCTGTCCCGTTGGCTCCCAGGAGCGTGTAGACGGAATCACCTCCCGCCGACTCCCCGAAAAGACAGACCCTGCCGGCGTCGCCGCCGAAGAAGCGCGCATTGTCCTGAACCCATTTCAGCGCGGCAATCTGGTCCATCAGGCCGAGGTTGGCTGGGACGCGTCCCTTGATCGGCTGGAACCCCAGGATGCCCAGCCGGTATGTAATGTTGATGACCACGACCCCCTTGGCTGCCAGCCCGGCCCCGGAATAGCAGTCCAGGTCACCCGCCCCGGTTGTGTAGCTCCCTCCGTGGATCCAGACCATCGTAGGCAGCAACTCGTCGGTCCTGATAATAGGCGCAGGTGCGAAGACACTCACGCGCAGGCAGTCCTCTGACATGGCGCGGCCCCTGGTGATGGGCCCGTTGAGTGCGTCCAGACGCGACTTGGGCTGCGGGCATATTGGCCCAGGCCGAGTGCAGTCCAGGACACCGTCCCATTTCCCACGGGGACGAGGCGGTTCGAAGCGGTTCGCGGAAGCGTAGGGAACGCCCCGGGCAGTGATGATGCCGTCTCTCTGAAGGGCGGAGATGGTGCCGTCCTGCAGCTGGATCGAGACGTTGGATTCGCTCATTGTGAAGTATACGAATGTGAATGTGAGCAAAGGACAGAACTAACAATGGGAATGGGAGCTAGACCTCTTAAATACACGAGGTGCCTACTAACGTCACATATTCTAGCGGCCGCTCACAAGATATTCTTTGATGAATTTGGGTTCTAAAAAAAAGGGGGAAGGGGGAAGGGGGGGGGTTTGCGCCGACCCTTCCTTGACCCCATGATGGCTTGCGGATACGAGGTCCAGATCCGTCTTCTCCTCAGATACCAGATATCAGAGGCGAGGAACCGATGGAAAAAAAAAACGGTTGCGTCACGGTGCGGTTTCCGAAAAGTTTGCGTCACGGTGCAGCTTCCGAAAGCACGGGGCAAATTCATCCCTGACCTCTCCGGGTTTCGATCTCCTGCCGACCCAACGGCGCGGCGGAGCCAGGATGGGTCCAGTCGGCGCACCTTCACCTTCACCGACCGATGACCGACGGGGTCTGGTCGGTGGTCGGCCATTGACCACAACCGCGAGGAGGAGGATCCGAGACATTGGACATGGGACGAACTATTGCACCGGGCCAGAACTAGTCATCTGCACAACACAACTACCATCGAAGACCAGAGAACATAGTCGTGGTTGTGCCGTAATTCATTCAATTTGATTCAAGTTTAAACCCCAATTCTTAGTAGAAAGAATCTGCCTGTCTCTTTCGAGGCACGACCTAATCACAGATTGCAAAGACACCGTCAATTACAACAAAAAAAAGGCGCAGTTAGAACATAGTAAATACAACTACAGCAGCCGACAGATTTGCAGGCATGCGAAACGTGGGTATGGAGCTACCAGCCACAAAGTTGACGCCGTCCACCCACCCACCCACTCACCCACTCATTCCCCTCATTGTCTGGTTTACAGAGAGGATATACACCTTCCGAGAAAAAAAATTACTGGCCAGGGGAAACAAGCTTTCCGAGTGATTTCGTGTTGGCGTCCCATCCACCGGCCAGGGCTGGACCACCGTTCTCCTGCGCAAACTTCTGCATTCTAGCCTCCAACTCGGGTCGGAAGTGGCGGATGAGGCCCTGAATGGGCCAGGCAAAGGCTTCGCCCAAAGCTAAAACACATCGGGTTAGCGTCGGTGCTGATTTCGTGCGGTTCTCGCGCCGCGGATACATACCGCAAATAGTGTGTCCCTCAACCTGTTTCGTCAACTCTTGAAGCATGTCAATTTCTCTCTCCCGTCCCTGACCGCGCTCGAACCGAGACATGATCTGCTCAGTCCACTTGCTACCCTCTCGGCAGGGGGTGCACTGGCCGCAGCTCTCGTGTCGGTAGAAATGGCTGAGTCGGGAAATGGCACGGACAACATCGGCGCTCTTGTCCATGACAATGACTGCAGCGGTTCCGAGACCAGACTGGCTGTCCTTGAGGGCATCAAAGTCCATCAGCTGGTCATCGCATACTGTCTTGGGGAGGATGGGGGTGGATGAGCCACCGGGAATGACGGCCAGTAAGTTGTCCCAACCACCACGAACGCCGCCACAGTGCTTGTCGATAAGTTCACGTAGAGGGATCGACATCTCCTCTTCGACGGTGCAAGGGTTGTTGACATGACCAGAGATACAGAAGAGCTTAGTGCCCTGGTTTCGCTCACGGCCAAAACCGGCGAACCAGCTTCCTCCACGGCGACAGATAGTAGGCGCGACGGCAATGGTCTCGACATTGGCAACGGTCGAGGGGCAACCGAACAGACCGACAGCGGCAGGGAACGGGGGCTTGAGACGGGGTTTGCCGGCTTTGCCCTCCAGAGACTCGATCAGAGAGGTCTCTTCACCGCAGACGTAGGCACCGGCACCACGGTGAATGAAGACGTCGAAGTCGTATCCGGAGCCGCAGGCGTTCTTGCCGATTAATCCGTCCTTGTAAGCTTCGTTGATGGCGTTTTGCAGCACAGCAGCTTCGTAGACGAATTCGCCACGGATATAAATGTAGGCAGCGGTCGCATTCATGGCTCGACCGGCAACGAGGCAGCCTTCGATGAGCTTGTGGGGATCCTTTCGCATAATCTCGCGGTCCTTGCAGGTTCCAGGTTCACCTTCGTCGGCATTCACGACAAGGTATCGGGGCTTGGTATCCTTGTCCCAGTCCTTGAAGTTCATGAAAGACTGTGTTGAAGAAGGCCGTCCAGGTTAGAGTGATTCACTGTGTATCATGTTACGAATGAAGAGCAGTCAAATGAACGCACCCATTTGAGTCCCGACGGGAAGCCGGCACCGCCACGTCCTCGTAGACCAGAGGTCTTGACCTCGTTGATGATCCAATCGTGGCCCTTGAGTATGATTTCCTTGGTCTTGTGCCAGTCGCCCATCTTCTTCGCGCTCTTGAGGTCGGCAGGGAATCGGCCGTAGAGATTCTGGAAAATACGATCTTGGTCCTTCAGACCTCCGTACGTCCGCTTGGGCGTGCCATCCTGTACAGTAGCCAGGCCCCTCACAGCAGTCCGTGAGAGGCTCACAGCCTTGTTCGGCGCCGCTTTCGAGGACAGCATTGTGTCGTTGTCCGATTGGGCGGCTAATCGGGGATAATGGTGAGGTCGTGGAGTTGTCGTGAATGTGCTGTGCGGTGCGGCGCTTGGTGGCGAGATTTATCCAATGTCAGCGTCAGAATTGCGGGTGTTGTGGTTGGTCAATGCTTGGTGTGGGTGCATTATCTGCTTCGCTAGCCACTACCCACGCAATGGCTGCGAGCCATTCGCGAGTGAAAGTACTTCGCATCATCCATATTTAGCGCTTGTGTCCTCCCTGCAACTTCCGTAGCTGCTGCGCGCTAACCCATTTTGGCTCAAATTGAATCTGGGGGAGCTTCATGGACAACGCGCCTCAACGTGGTGATGCGTCAGGGTAAATTTCCAGTCGTGTCACAACAGCAAAAAAATTTCGATGAGCTTTACTTTTCTGTGGTGAAGAGAGAGAGAGGAAACGCCATCAAATAAACCCTGGTGTACTCTCTTCGCCGTAGCTCTTTTACAATGTCGAACAAGCGGCATTCTATCCTTCCTGCGATCGACCGCAGCGGTCCAAAGCCACCCGTCAACTTCTCGTCTTCTCTCACCATATCCGATAATGCCATTCTTCAAGGCACGCATTCTATAACGATGCAGTCAGAGACCGTTGTCCACCCACGAGCCCGTTTCGAGTCAAATGCTGGTAGTATCCTCATCGGAAGACGATGCATCATACATGAACGAACCCACATCGGAGCTCGCCCTGCCAATTTCGACACGGCCAAGACAGGTGGTGTCGTAGTCGGTGACTACGTCGTTGTCGAGGTCGGTACTATAATCGAGGCCGGTGATACCGAAATTGGCGAGGGCACAGCTTTACAAGTAGGATGTAGAATTGGTAGCGGGGCCAAGATTGGAAGACACTGTACAATCTCGCACAAATCGATCGTTTCACCTGGTGAGGAACTTCCAGATCACACAGTTCTTTACTCCGACGGACTGCGTCGACAGGATCAACGTGGTGTTACAGACATGCGGAAATTGGGTTTGGTCAAACAGATTGCCGTCTTGAAGAAGATGATTCCCAGCAACCCTGAGAAGTTTAAGTGATGTTTCAACTGCGAGAAGCGGTTCCCTCAAGCGATTTTTTTTTTTCAATTTTACGTACATACATATGCGATGATGAATAAGCACCAAACTATATTGAAGGTGATATAATCAGTGGGTCATGGCATCCTCGAAGAGTCTTCGGAGCTGTTCTTTCTCAGTCTGAAGCTCTGTGTCCAACCCGGGTGCCAAAACGAGAACACGGGCCTGAGGGATTGTGCCTTCAACTAGCGCATCAATATGATCGCTTCCGAACCCAAGATCCTTCAGTCCCGCAGGCTGGTCACCAAGGTCAGCGAGGAACTTGGACAGCGCCTCAGCGAGAACTTCACCGGCGCTCTCCTCTTTAACGTTGGAAATATCGACGCCAAATGCCTCTGCAGCTTCGAGATGTCTTCGGGGGTTAGAAGCAGCGGTAAAGCGGAACACGGCTGGGGCCGAGACGGCGACGGAGACACCGTGAGGAATCAAGGGCGCCGGAACATCATAGCCAGCGTGCTTGTAGCCAGGGTTCTGTCCTGAAATGGGATACGACATGCCTATGAAATAAAACATTTATCAGCATCAAATTATGGAATGCGGTCGCAAAAGAAGAGGTAAAGTTACGTACCATGACACAAGTGAACGCCTGCATTTCCAAAGCCAACACCAGCCAAAGTAGCGGCGAGAAGCATCTCACTCTGCGCCTCGAAGTCATCGGGATCCTTTACAGCACGAGGAAGATACTTGACGGTGCGACGGAGTGCATGGAAAGAGAACACATCGGAGATGGGATT
The DNA here is from genome assembly GCA_023658475.1 of Epichloe elymi. Classification (NCBI taxonomy): domain Eukaryota; kingdom Fungi; phylum Ascomycota; class Sordariomycetes; order Hypocreales; family Clavicipitaceae; genus Epichloe; species Epichloe elymi. Next base: position 2,586,832 of record CP098276.1, read on the forward strand.
GGCACCCTGGTAAGCAGGTCTCATGATGGGGTTAGGGGGGCGAGGAGCACGCTCATAATAGGGAATGGCGGTCCATGACTCGAGTGAATGACACAGCACGTCCAGACCGGAGCTGGCCTTGACGGCAGCAGGCATGGTCCGGGTATTAAGAGGATCACATATTCCCAGCGTAGGCTTCAAATTCCGATGGGCTACGCCGCACTTGGCTCGTTTCGATACGAGATCAAAAATGGCGGTGCCCGTAGTCTCACTTCCAGTTCCCGCTGTCGTAGGGACTGCAATAAGAGGACTGAGTGGCTTGTCAATGGGGCGTCCCTTGCCAATAGGTGCGTTGACAAAGTCCAGGAAGTCAGCTTCGGGATAATTCAGGTAGAGGTTCATGAGCTTGGCCGTGTCCATGACAGAACCGCCGCCAACAGCAAGGAATGCATCTGGCTGGTAGGGGCGTACCCAGTCGATGGCCTCTTTGATTCTAGACAACCAAGTTAGTGATGTCCAATTCCATGAGATGGGACTAGCAAGAAATTCATTACGAGCTGTCTTTGGGCTCCACCCTCACGTTCGAAAAGACTTCGAAGCTGATGCCTTCCCTCGCGAGGCCCTCTCTCACCTGTCTCATGGCATCCAGCTTATCCACGGTAGCATCGGTCACCACCGCAACCCTCTTGGCTCCCAGGTTCCTGAAGTCCATGCCGACTTCCTGCGTAACGCCAGGGCCAAAACGAATGGAGGAGGCGGCCATCTCAAAGGCATACTCTTTGAGCTCCTGGTTCATGGATGTGGGAGTGGCATATCTCCGACGACCTGCTTCTCGAACCCGGGGCACAATGGAGGGAGGCATCTTGTGATAGCCTGGGTTTGAGTGACACGGGCACGAAGGCGGGTGCGTATACTGAATGGTGCGAAGCAGGCTTGAAGCCCGCTTGGCAGCCTGTACGGGTTTGATGGTAAGCAGGGTGCTGCTTCTCCAGGATAGACCTGGATAGACCTGGATGGACCTGGATGAGTGTCATGCAAGGCTATCTTACATTGGGAATTACTCGAACAGGAGCCACCATGGCGGCTTGGAAGTGAGGAGATGTAACTGCGCTCTTTCTCAAGTTTGGGGGGTTGGAGATGTTGATGTTGAGAGTGTAGAGTGGCATGCGGCACGTGGAGGGCTAGAAGTAGAAGAGGGATGTTGATGACGATGTGGAGGAGCCACTGGTTGGTTGTGCCTCGGATGGACATCTGAGAAAGGTCTGGTACAACAAGTGCTTCTCGTCTCGGGGGTTTGAGGACGGGTTGTGGGGGGAGCTGCAGTGTTACCGGCCGGGCGCGGCAACCGAAGTGGAAGAAACCAGACCAGTTCCGTTATTGCCGCGTCACCCGATGATATGGTGAACAAAATGCATCTGACTGATACGCTTGTCAAACGTGACGATACCAGACTTGTCTTCATCCGGGGTAAATCAGTGGCTGTCATCGGCCAGCTGAGTCAGACGGAATATGGCGTGTAACAAGAGTTCTAGATTGTGCACAGTGAAAAACGACGTTCAGATATGTGTGGATCGAAAAGAAGAGCGAACCGTTGACCTTTGTCCAGCATACTGAATAAAAGCCATTCAAAAATTCCTGCTCTTCTTTCTAGTCCACCAGTTTGATTGTCGCTGAACGATAAAAGTTAAGAGGTAGTAGGCTGATGGTCACTGATGACGGCTCCTACGTATGTAGTGACGAAGCTGGTTCAGGCTGAGGAGGTTGGGTGGGTCTCGGACACAGCTTGGGCCAACCATGAGCTTTCATGCCACCACCAGCCATCGGTGAGAAGGTCCAAGTCGTTGGCGGTTCTAACCTTCACCCCCTTGAGTCTCGAGACCCGGTTCACCACCACCATCAACGACGACGACGTCGAAAACAACTTACCCCGGCGTCACATCGATATCTCGACGATCCCTTCGTACGGCTGCAGCTCCTCGCCATCGGCGCATGCGCCCCTCCTCCCGCTGCCTGCGTTGCTTCGACCATGCCCTGCTGCCCTGTCGATTACTCCCACTCTCCTTCATGATCCGACTTGACGCGCGCAACTGATGGACCGCGCAAATGGGGCCGGGCCAGGCAGCGCCGCCGCCGCTGCCGCCGCCTCGAGGGCAGAGCGGTTCGAAGATGAGAAGCGCCGCATAATGGAAAGTTGCTTCGGCAAAAGGGATACAGATGGGTCGCGTAAGTTGACTTCCGACCTCGGTGCAGCCTAGCCCCCAATGCTCCTTGAGAGGCTCCTTGGCTGCTGGGCTGGACAGTAAATGCTATGGTGGACACGACATGCAAGCTTTCTCATGACCATGGCCCGCAAATAAATCCTCAACGGGACGTTGATTACAGACTGCAAATTTCCAGAAGACTGAAAACCCCACTGACTCGATGTATTCAACTGTGTAGTTCTGGAAACCTATATTACGCACATTCGGATCGTCGAATACTTCTCACATCCGTCAAGTCCGCCGCCGCCGCAAGCTCGAAGCCCAGAGGCCGAAAAACCACGAGTCATCATCGTTGCAGTACGAAAGTCTGGTCGTGTTCGTATGCACAAGTCCAAAGAGAACTTGAATGGAACCTTTTCCATTGGCAAGACCTGGAACCTCGATGACCTCAGTCATATCGAATCCTACACTGGACCGCAAGTCAGCGCAAATAATCGCGAATGGGGTGGTGACACTGGCTTTCTGGTCACCCTTGGCAAGCCGTACTTCTGGCAGGCTCAGACCGACAAGGAGAAAAAGTTCTTCATCGCCAGCTTGATCAAAATCTATGGCAAGTACACCGGTGGCAAAGTTCCCGAGTTGGGAGGCTTCGACCACAAGGAATTAGACCAAGTCCTCGGGGCAGGCAGACGACCAGGGCCCGGACCTGGACCAGGATCTGGTGCTCCTCCTCCATCAAGGCCTCACCTTCTTGAGCCCACCACTAGTCAACAGAGTGTCGCTTCTGGCAACTCGGCGTCCAGTGGTCCGCCTGTCCCCCTGATTCCGCCAGCATCTTCGAATTCAAGCACCCCCGATCCCACGCACTTCCAGAAAATCCCAGCTGGCATGCGACCGCCACTCAACGGCATCAACTCGCCTTCCGCCAGCTTCGACTCGAACATATCAAGAGACCGCATGGGTCCGAGATGGACGAACCAAACCAACCGGAGTCAGGACTCTGTAGCCAATTCGTTTGCCACCGCCACAACTACAAGAACCGACGATACATCTAGCCAACCGCCTCGTTCTCGCAATGGCATGAACGGGCCAGGGGCTTTGGGGCGATTTGGCGATGCTCGAGAGCCTCAGGAGCCTCCTCAGGAGCCTCTGCCTGTTCTCCCTACCCAAGGTCCTCCCCAAGTCGAGGGGAAACCACCTCCGGAGAGACGCCGACCACCAATGGATCCTTCACGCCCTCAAGATCGTGACCTTGTTCCTCCGCCTCTGAATAGTCCAACAACACGCCGGGAACCCGTCGTGCCACCACCTCGAAGTAATGATCGGACGTCGCCGAGGAAAGATACCAGCCAGCCACCGCCTTTGGCCAGAGCAGTGCAAGACAGCAGCATAACACCCGTGATGCCCTCTTTGGACAAGTCCATATCCGACGGCGCCAAAGCAGCGTCCATCGTGGAGCCTACAAACAACTCCAGTACGTCTTTGGCCGTTGCCGTTGCAAGTGACGCCACTTCAGCAATTGAGCCCCCGCCAGAACCCCAGGAATATACACGACCAGGACTGGGACCAATGATCCGGTCCAAAAAGTCAAAGGGAGACATTGCTGGCGCTCTCTGGAAAGCAGCATCAGCCGCAACAGCTTTTCGTCCACGGCCGGGTGGTGCGGGTGATCGTTTGCGCCAAACCACTGCCAAGACTGAGGGACCCGACGGCATTACTGGCGTTGTTCCTGCACCACGTCGTCCGCTGACGCCTGAAATACCTAGAGCTGTCGAGGCACCTGCTGAGGCACCAAAACAAGGGCTGGCGACTGTTTCCGCTGAGCCTCCTGCTGCTGATCCCTCTGCTGATCCCTCTGCTGCTGCTGCAGCTGCAGAAGCAGTCCCGGAGGTGACGCTCACCATTCCGAACTCTAGCCAAGCTACTGTTGTTGAGCCTTTGCAGGCTCAAGAGACCAAGAAGGAAGACCCGCCCGAGGGGGCACCACGACGGTCAGTTGTCGCTGGCAACGATTCCAAGTATCTGCAAAACCTCGGCGTAGATGCGAGTCTGCTAGATGAGAGGAGCGAGGAGTTTGGCAAATGGCTGGACTTTTTCGGTTGGGTGCCCGGCCAAGAAATGCGTTCTCACTCCACAGAAGAGATGAAGGTCGATCTGGAGCGTGAGATCAATAGGGCGCAAGCCGGCGGTTGGTTAGCGCGATTTCAAGAAGAGGATGAGCGAGTGTCTGCTATTAAGCGCGGCATTGACTTGGCCATGGGAGAGTGTGAAGAGCTGGATAATCTGTTGACACTCTATTCTGTCGAACTTTCAGTAAGTGAAGCTACATTTTCCAACTTTTGATGGAGCCGACGTCTAATTGGTTCACAGACCCTTTCAGAAGACATCGCATACATTGAGGCTCAGGGTCAAGGTCTGCAGGTGCAGACGGCCAACCAGAAGCTGCTGAAGAAGGAATTGGAATCGTTACTGGAGACATGCGCCATCACGTCCACCGACCTCGAAGCCCTTCGTCTGGCTCCCTTGGAAGACTCCCGTGGTTTGCAGGATGTCGAGGCTGCTTTGATCACCCTGTTTAAAGCTATGATCAAGATTGATCCCACGTTGGGCAGTGTTGAGCCTGCACCAAATGGCAATGCTGGCAATGACCAGACTCCCGCCTTCAACACGGATTATGGAAACATGCGTATTGTGCAGGAAAAGAAAGAAATGTACTTGCAGGAAAGTGCCCATTTTATGAGAAGGCTAATCGAGTTCATGGCACGCCAGTTCGATGAGTCGTACGCTGGCTCGAAGCGGTCACTCGAAGGTGCCCTCTCCAAGAAAATGGATGCCTCTCACTACGATTCCGGCCGAGAGATGCTGTGGAAGTATAGTCCGCTGATGCTATACGCTCGCGATGTCGATCTGGAGAATTGGAACCGTCTGATCCAGATCTACCAGGACAAGAGTCATCCTGTGTACAAGGGACAGTTCCAAAACGTCATCGCCATCTGGCGCAAGAATGCCAGAAAGATGACTGGAGAAGAGGCGGAGCTGCTCTTCTCGTTCAAGGTAGAGAAGCAGCAAGAGGGCGTGGCCACTGCCGCTCGAAAAATGACCGTGAAGCGAAGTCAAACCTTGGCCAGAGCGCTGCGATCCCCCTTGGCGGATAGCAATCGGGCTAATGCGGAAAAGTCGGCTCCTGACAGTCGGAGCTTCCCTTACGAAGTGTTTTCTGGCGTGTTGGATGATCTTTTGCCACTGGTAGAGATGGAACAAAACTTCATCATTGACTTCTTTCACGCTACCACTCTGGAGCAGGGCGACTTCACCGATGCCGTAGCTGTTAGCGCACCCCGAGATCGCCGTGGAGGTGACTTGAAACGTCATCGTCTTATGGAGCCGGATCGAGACTTGGCTCGACGAGTGACCCGGTCAATGGAGGTCATCTTTGCCTTCCTTGAATCAGAATTGCAACGGCTCATGGAGTGGGTCACCGGGCAAGATCCCTTGTAAGTTCTGATCTCTTCTTCTCTGGTTGGTTGCTTGGCTCTTCCAACGCTGACAACTTCTGCAGACAAGGGGTTGGTGTTCTGGCAGTATTGGAAAAAAAGCTCTCCGAGATCAGCCAATCCAACCAAGATTACTTGAACAGCCTCCTCCAAAAGCTACATGGCCTGTTGGAAGGTCGGTTCAGCAAGTTTGTTGAGGAGCAGATCAAGGCTATCGAAGAGACCAAGGTCAAGATCAACAAACGAAAAGGAGTCATCTCCTTCTTCCGTGTCTTCCCGGCGTTTATGGCGGCGATCGAAAACATGGTCACTGGCCTTGACCCGAACCTGGCACTTCGGCGAATGATCGATCGCGAGTACGACCGCATCTTGAAGTGCATGTTCGACTCCCTAATGGTCATCGCCCGAGAACACCCTGCCGTTGGTGTGGGAAGCGGAACTGCGGATCCCGAGGACAAGGAAGCACTCAACTTCCACATCCTCCTCATCGAAAACATGAATCATTTCCTCGAGGACACGGATACACGTGGCTTGGAAGTGCTTGAAGAATGGAAGGATCAGGCCAACACGGAGTACCACGAGCACATGGGCATGTACCTCAGTGCTGTTATGCGCCGACCTCTGGGGAAGCTCCTAGATTACCTGGAAAACATTGAGGCTCAAATGCAGACAGGTAAATCGCCTGCTGCTATAGCACGCCAACCTTCCAACGACAAGAATATTTTCAACAAGGTGCTCAGCAGCTACGATGCGAAGGAAGTTCGCAAGGGTATCGAGGCTTTGCGCAAGCGTGTTGAGAAGCATTTCGGCGACGCCGATGATCCGGCACTAAGCCGTGCTCTAGTAGCCAAGGTCACATCAGAATGCGAGAAGTTCTACGTTGATGTGGAAAGCAGAATAGGAAAAGTCACCACAGATGTGTATGGTGGCGATGTACCGTTTGAGTGGCCCAGAGCGGACGTGAAGACGGCGTTCCGATAAAAGAGTGGCTATGGCAGGGGCATGTCTGCGCAAGGATGAGAATGATTGAGGAATGCACAATAGTTCCTATCCTAGTATTCTGGTAGAGGGGCTTTTGATTTTCCGAATCCTGATTGGGAGCTTTGCATAACGACAAATGTGAGGACATGATGATACTGAGACGGGGCCGATGTCGAGCGCGTCTACGCACGCATGTACACTATAATGAAAGAAGGGGTATGTGGAGCAATGAAGAAACATGTTGCATGTTGTGAGATTGTGTAACGCTGTGATTGAAGCAATGCGACGACGACGATGGACGAAGCGACGACGCGACGACACGACGTGACCTTTGCAGGGTTAGGGTTGCGTCTCGGCCCAACGACGCGACTCCTCCACGTGCTACCCCACCCACATACGGGATCCGTACCTACCTACGTACTTTAATTACTGACTGAGGCGACAACACTTTACCACTTTACACCACTCTACGCGTCTCGCCCCACCGTAATCCGTACGTACATCTGTTCAAACTCGAGCTCGAGCTTGAGCTTCACTGTGATTCTGCGCCGCGTTTGGCAACACAGCCATGGCTCCAGAAACCCGTTCCCGGGGCGTCCCTACCCCCAGCCGCGTCTATCACTCCACACCAGCCCTTCAGCAAGTGCAGTTTCCTTCAAGGAAGAAAAAGATCCGCCGACAGGCAGCTTCCGAACGCAAGAGCTTGAAGCAGCAAACCTTGACGCAAATTGACTTTGTTTCAAGTTTCGACGGCGACGACGACGACGACGACGTGATTGCTCTGAGCGAAAGCGACGATGACGCCGGACACGAAAGCAATGCTCCTTCAGAGGATGGTGACAAAGAGAACGCGCCGCCTCCTTCCAAGGCGGAAACTGTCCGACAGTCTGGACAGACGCGAGAGGACGAAGATGAGGAGCTTCTAGTTTCGAGGGGACGAAAGCGCGCGGGGACCTCGACCAAGGAGGCCTCGAAACGACGACGTACTATGGGCGATGACGGCGATCAGATAAAGAAGACGGGAAGGGGAGGTGAGAAATCTCGACGAAAGACTCTCGGGCAGGTGCCGCCTTGGACGAACTACCATACCCAGACGCTTACGCAGTTCTTGGGTCATCAAACGTCCTTTGTAGCCGACTCTGATGACGAAGACCAAGATGAGGGATTTTTGTCGTGGCTTGGAGAACCTGAACCCGGAAGTCCCAGCGCTGGGAGAGGTAGACCAAGGTTGCCATCCCCCGCGAAGGGTGCTTCTGCGAAGGGTGCTGTGACTGGGGCGAATGTGTCGAGGGAGAATTCAGTGATCCCGCAGACTCCCGCGAAGCGAAGCACAACGATTCGATTCGAGATTCCCTCGGGAGGGATACAGTCACCAAGTGAGAGGATGATGGGTCGTTATGGGGTCCCTGGTGTGCAGGAATCTCCTTTGAAGAATCGCTCGTCGCCCATGGGTCCACCTCGTCAGGTAGTCAATGACAGTGGTGTCGTTACGGCATCTCCCCCAGTTGGGGGACGAAAGCCATCCTTTATCACACAGGATTCGTATACGACACAAGGATCGAGTACACCAAGCAAGAGCCAAAGTCAAGTCCGTGGCACGCCGCCGAAGCCAAGAACCGCGCTCGACCATGGTTCTCCCACAGGGGTGAAGACGCCGAAACGGAAAAAGACTCCGTCTCCGAAGAAGACAACTACGGCGGGTCTGTATGAGATTCCCGACTCTGATGAAGATGAGTATATTGATGACAATGACGGCGAGGAGAACGCCGTCGAAACGCACTGAGACAGGGTACGGAGTTGGCATTGAGACACAAGCCGTCATGGGCGAAATTGCCTCACCACCACCACCACCACCACCATCATCGACCCAAATCTCGAGGCAGGATCACCGGTTTCCATCGAGCACACAAGCCGATGTCACTCCAACATGCCCAAGGCCAAGGCCGATGACCAGCAAGCCCATGCGCAGACCACTCCACCACCCTTCCACTCACGCCCAACCCAGCCAGCCATGGGAATCACAACGAGTCCCCGTCTCAGTACTGCAGTCTCTCCCGGCGCCATCTGCCCGGTCCGATATCATCCTCCCCATCTCATCAACCTCCCTGGAATCTCTCATCACCGGCCACGCCATCGCCATCGCCACGTCGTTCAAAATCCCCTCTCAAGTCGTCCGCTTCTGGCTCTTCGAAAACCACCTCCTTCGATACATGGCGTCCGTCGAACCCGGCGAGCAACAGCAGCGAGCTCCTCCGCAGTCATCGTCCCAGCCGGCCTGGCGCTACCACGCCTCACAAGTATACGAGCTCAACAACCCCGTTCAGGAGCAAGACATGCTCGAAGAAGGCTGGATCGACAACCAAATCACTCGCTACTCATATCTACCACCCGCGGTCATAGGACAGCTCCTCTGGAACCTCCGACACCCTCTCTTCGGGGATGCCTCCGAGGAACCAGCGCCACCACCACCGCCGCCGCCACCGCCAGGCCTATCAAGTTCAAGTTCGCTGGTCCAACAAGTCGCACCAAAGGACCAAGTCGACCTCAACGCAGCCCAACTCCCGCGTCGCGCCACCTCTCCCCCGGGCAGCATGACCGTCTCCCAACAGGTCACAGCCCAAATCCACAGCGACATGGCCCACTCTACGCAGCTCCCAACCTCGGACGACACGATCCCATCCACGCCCGACGACAACCAAACTCTCCAACCCTGTCCGTCCGCCAGCAAACGTCATCATCCCTTACCACCATTGTCTACACCCCGAGAATCCAACCAGCAAAACGTTCATCCCTCCCAAGCCACCACCCTCTCGCAGGCATCTACTCCCGAGAGACTACCATCCCAGCAACACCTCGCCACGAAAGCCCCCGTCCTGCCAAGTGCTCTGGTCCCTTTCCCCCCTCTCTCCTCCTCCTCCCCCTCCTCCTCCTCCTCCTCCTCTCTTCAACGCCTCCGACAATAGCATCCAGTTTCTCGACCACACCGACTCACTCAGTTCTCTGCCCTTCCCCTCCTCCGTGTCCTCTACCTCACAACTCCTCACGAAAAGCCAAACTCTCCCCGACAGTCTTATCCAGGATCATGCTCCCCTCTCTCAGCCCGAAATATGGGACTCGGACGACGAGGATGTCTCTTTGTGAAGCGGGGATGGATACCGGTATACTTGAACGCATCATGGATGACGTAGGTCATACATACTTCAGAGGGGCGCAGCATGATTTGGTTGGCAAGTTGCTTCATTTAATTTTTTTTTCTTTTACGAAAACGGTCTTCATAGTGTATGAATATGAATGTGGATATGGATGTGAGCACAAGCATGTTTGAGAAGAAGTGAACTTTAGCGGAATGTTTACTTTTCAAGAAGAACGGTCATTTTTTCAATTCCAAGCGAGAACTTGCTTGGTTTTCCCAAGTACTCGCTTCGACATGATGTCGTTTCAAGTGCTCTAATGATGATGATGATGATGATGATGCGAGGGACATCGTAGGCGATTGTAGACAGACTACGTCCTGAAGCCTTTGAGACCTTGAAACCTTGAAACCGTAACTCTGGAACAATGCCAAGGGCATACAAACTTGCTAGGTCACAGCATCGTATAACCTCAGCAGCATATCGGGCACCTTGCACAGTCGCATCTTCATGTAAAAGCTCTTCATGCAAAGTGTCGCTTGTATTTGATACTTATATCGTCCAATACTCAAGGACACAGTCAATTTCTAAACCTTAACCTCCATGCCCCTTCCGTCTTCCTCTTGTTCCACTTTCTTACTGCGCCTACTACAATACCCCATCTTTCAATTGCGACCAGCCCGGCTCCAGTCAACATCGTTGCATGGACCTTGTTGAAGATCGATGTCCATTGCCAGAAATTCTTCCTCCAATGCGATGAATGAGAACAGTAGTCTGGTCTGTCTTTCCTTTTCGTCCGTCATTACCCGAAGACTAAACTAATCGTAATCATGCCTTCCATCATGTCTTCAGCTATTCAGATAATTTGCTGAGGTAGGTCAATATGTGTGGAATGCTCACGACGCCAAAGTGTTGATTTTACAAGGCGGATTCCATGTGACAAATCATGCCTCGTTTCGTGTACGTGTTGTGAAAGCTGTCGCGATGACAAACTGTACAGCTTGGCGATTTTTCTCAGGGCTATTCCAGCTGTCTATGACAGATGAAAAGCCCCCTGGCCCTCCTTCATGGCTTTAAAAAGCTGTTTCTTCATTGTCTCGATTGAGGTGTAGTCGGGTAATTTTAAGTAATTGACGCATGTCATGACACTAGGCAGATAGTCATCTGATGTGTACGGGTGTTCACTCGGTTTACACACAACTGTGAACATTGGCGTTAAGCTCCGGAAGCCTGGTCGACTGTCAGTATGTCTATCATGACAAGGATTCTCTGCTCCTCGGGCATTGATCGGGTGTGCTCACCTCCAATCGGAAGCTTGGGGCTACCGGTGGTAAACTGCAAAAAGTCACGGCGATGTGGTACGTCAAAATCGCTCATGGTCTGCAGTAAATTCTTGACACTACGACTATCCATGTTAAAGCCATGGTCTGCCTTGATCGAGTCGGTGAGGGCTGGAAACGTATGGTGTCAGTAGCTGCATGGCAATTACGGGGCAAGTGCCTGTAGATGACAACTTACTTTCCAAAGACCAATCTTCATCCACTCTTCCGAATAAGCTCACGAGTTCATCTGGGGTGAAAGCGCTCAGTGCAGAGTACGGGAAGACCTGTGAGAATCCAGTTCGAAAGGCGTCCACTTGTTGACGTACACCAGAGCCCAGCGTCATGTCAATAACATTTTCGAGATAAGTGTCCACGTTCTCGATGGTAACTCGCTTATGCGAGCCATTGTCCTCCAACTCGATATGCGGATAACCTGGCAGGGTGAAATCCAGGCAGAGATCCTCAAGACGAACATTATCAATGACGATGGACTCAGTGTCTGTTACTTTTTGCGCAGCAGTACGGTTCGGGTCCTCGTCAATCTCCTTCTTGGCCAACGCAAATTTCTTGATTGTCTTCAAGGACCGCGCGAGGCCAGGGTCGACTAGTTTGACGGCTCCAAGCGATGGTTTGATGCCAGTGCTAGGTGCATCTCCAATGCGGAAGAAGATGGGGTTCAAGTGAATGTCGATGATGCGAGAGTCGATCATGGATCGCGCAACGAACTTGCCTAGCATTTTGAATAAATGGAGAATGCGCTCTCCGTTCGCCGCAGAAAGCTCTTCCTGGTTAAGAGGGCGGGGGAACAAGCCAGTCTGACCACTCACGAACTCATCCGGCCCTACAGAATCCATTTCGCGCCACAGCTTGAGCTTCTTTTTGGAGAATTCTTTGGAGACAGTAGAGTAGAACTCTAGAGTTGGCCCCAAGCCTGTGCCGACTTCTTCAAAGTATTCCACCTCTAGAATACTCTGCGACGCACCGTACAAGTCCATGACCTTCAATGCCGACTCGAGGATCTTGAGTCGCGAGATCCTGACCTTCTGCCGCTGCAGACGCCCCAGGAATGGTCTATCGTTGTTCCGCTCCCTTCGATTGTCTTCAGCCTGGGCATTCTGCCACCTCGCCATCGATCGAGCATATCCAAACGATGTTGACTGGAGGAATAGATGTCTAGTTTCAAATGGGAACAAGAATGGGTACAACCTCGCCAGGTCTTCAGACCAACCAGGAAGGCAGCTACTGGCGACAATCAGGGGCTCTTCAAGCTGCCTGTTCAGCTTCGCAGTCAGCTTCGTATTGACGAACTGCGACAAAGGCTCAATGTTAACGCTGACGGAATTGTTTCTGTTCTCAGCCAATACGTCTTCAATGTTTGCGTTCAGCTCGTGGAGAATGTTGAGCAAACGCAAAATAGATGACGTGGTCGGGTTCTTGGCCAAGGAAGCAGGGATGCCATTCACTGTTTCGCCATCACTTTCCGAACTGCTTCCGAAAGACGCAGTTTCGGCAGAGGGAGGCCCAGAAACACGACGGAACTTGATGGGATGTGTAGCCGACCAAATACTTCGGCTCGCAAGCTCGTCAGGGTTGGATGTCGACGTGTGCACTGCACGATAAATGGTTGTCTCGTTGGGAATCACTTTGCTGTCGAGACTGAACTCAATATGCCAGTCTTGTGGTACTGACTGTAGGGCTGAAGCATACGACATGGCGGGCCTCGAGGCTGACGAAGCTGACGGCGTTGGCGTACCTTGTCCAGAGGGCGGCGGGGGTGCTGGCGGTGGTAACCCGGCAATCGCGGCGGCAGAGCTGCCAGCACGCAAAGTAGTGAGAGCAGACCCTGAGGGAGTAGACACTCGAGTCCCATCGTCCTTTCTAGCTATAATCTTTCCGCCTGTAGCCACTTCCACGTTGACCGCAAACGGATCAGGCCCCGTGCCAATGTCAGGCCCTTCGTCCATATCTTCATCCAGCTCACCAACGATGGCATCCAACGGACTAGTCTCTTCCATACCGTCATCGTCTGCAAGTTGCTTCTCATCCGCGCACTCGAGTGTGTTCTGGGGATTATCCTCCTCGGTAGGCGGTGGTCTTGTTGGAGGAGTTTCATCCGCAGACGCTACCTGACGTCTTGTTGACCGGCGAAGGACGCTCTTGTCTCGAGATGGTCCAGCAGACTGAACTTGCGGTGTGGCTGGGGTATTAGGCTGCGGCAAAGATCGGCTCTTCGATCTTCGCGTGTATCGAGGGTTTGAGGGAGTCGCAGTTGCACCAGGAGGGGGTGGCAGAGGAGGAGGAAGAGATCCAAATGGCGTTCTCTCAGCGAGACGGGCACCAGCCGCCGCCGAAGTACTACTGAATTGCAAGCCACCCAAGCCAGCAACAGCAGCGAGAGCTCTGGAAAGTCCGTCTCGGCGACCAATTGGTGGTCTTTCTGCTAAACTAATGCGAGGTCGCAGGTAGTCATCCAAGGATTTGAAAGTGGCAATGGCATGTATAGACACCATGATATTTCTATAGGGACGAGGAATATTGGATTCATCATCCGCAACAAGACGAAGTCGGATCTGTTTTCCGAGCATAGAAGCAGGGCTACTTCGGTTGCCATCGAAGTTATTGTGATGTACTGTGAGAACCTCAAAATGCTCAGACCTACTGAGCAAATCTTGCATCTTGTGTACCAAAACGCTAAAAGGGGTGGCTGGTGAGTCAGCCGTTGCCGTCTTTGGTTTTGATTTTAGCGAGTAGCCCATGAATACTTCGAGAAAGGTGGATTGAGCAGATCGAGCGAGTTGCTCGTCAGGGTTGCTGAAGATGTCGAGCAAGGTTTGTACCAGTCCAGATGCCAAGAGCTCCGCGCTGGTGACACTTTCCAGCATGTCGCTGTCAAAATAAGATGCAAGCTTAGAGAACAATTCTTTGTCCTTCTTGGCTCCGCCCAGAGTAGTCGCCGCGCGTTTCAGGTAGTGCTCCTCAAGTTCTTCGGCAAGATTTGACAGATCAGTTAATATGAGACTGGCCTTGGTTTTCATGGATTTAGCATTATCTCCTTGTTCGTGAGTTTCCAGGAACTTTTTTGCAACGTCTCGAATGCGAGACCTCAAGGACTTCATGTCAGAAATATATCGGTGAGGCGGCATGTCAACAGACATGGTGGAACCGCGGGAGCTAGCGGGTGACATTTCGCCATCTGGGACATCATCTGGATCATTTTGCTCGTCCTCGTCTTCGTCCTCATCTTCTTCGTCCTGATCTCCTTCTTCGTCATCGTCTCCTGAGGAATCGTGGCCATCACCAACACCCTCTTCTGCAGTAGTCTCAATACCGCCCTCTTCACCATCTGAGATGTGAGATGAAGGCTGTAGCTGGTGGCCGGACTCGCCTATCGCAGAAGTCTTCATCTTTTGACCACCGCCAGCCTCGCTCTCATGTTCTCCTTTCCCTTCGTCATCCTCTGATTCTTCCTCCTCCCCATCGACTTCCTCATCTTCTTCTACTTGATCTCCATTTCCATCTTCCTCGTCTTCGTCGCCAGCGTCTTGCTTTTTTAAATCGAGAGGGTCTTCTTGGATTGCCAACTTGTTAATCTCGTGGAAGACACCTTCACGATACAGCTGGTATCGATAGATTGATTCGAGACGGCTGACGAGGAGTTCAGTTGCTTGCAAACCAAGCATTACAAGGGATGGATGATCTTGTTGCGAGAGGATAGACGCCAAGAATGATGCATAGGGCACAGGAACCAGGGCTTCAGTAAGAATGTCCTCGTCTAGGTTAGACAACATCTTCAACTGCGCAGTGAGAACCTTTTGTCTCACACTTAAGTTGACGGTGCTAGAAAAGGCGTCTGTCAATGTTGGGAAGATGATCAAAGCGAAGCGGCGGACCTCGGGCTTGCAATCTTCCAAGAGCTCAAGTCGCTCATCATTAGGACTGCGTCGGCTTCTCCCTCCCATAGACGACGGAGTGATTGGTTCATTAGAGGCCTGCACCTCGATAAAATCGCCAAATGCTGGATCAGCGTTGCGAGGCAAGCTGGGCAGCAACTCACAAATGACATTGAGCGTCTCCACGATTTGTTCTCGTGGGCGATGAATGAGAGCTTGCATCACGACAACGCTGTCCAACTTGGAGGCTACGTCCTCCATGCCGCTTGGTGGGGAGACACCAGTCAAAATCTGGTACAAAGTCTCAACAATATTCAATTTGAAAAGCTCCGCGGAGAGGCGCGGGCTCGCCCGCGCTGTGAAAGCCAGGACGCGGAGGAACTGTGTGTGGATACTCGATCCAATGAGGTTTGTGGTTCCGGGAACCAGTAGACGTAGGATAGCTCGCAACAGATCGACGCTAACCAACTCTTCGAGCTTGGTTGGCTGATACTTGAAGCTCTCGACAATTCCTGAAACACACAATGAGGCCTGCTCCACGACGCGTTGGTCACTGCTATTGAGAACATTGAGTAGAATAGGCATAACGTCTCTCACGACAGGAAAAGAGTCGTCAGGAATGTTGCGACAGCAGTTGGCGGCTGTGGTAACAGCAGTCCTTTGTGTGCTGGTTGCGAAAAAATCCAAGTAGGAGAGACAAGCAGTCAGTCCTCCTTCTCTGACGATGCTAGACGGATATTCTGCAGATATCTTCTCCAGGGTGCTCAGAGCCTGTTCCGCGAGATCAATGAAAGATATCTCGAGCAGTTTTTGGCAAAGAACTGGCACAGCATTGCCGTAAACAACATTGGCAACACTTGCTGGTAAAGCTTCCATGAGATTGGCGAGACATCTGCATGCCAGCAGCATGACCTCTGGGCTATCTTCCTTATTCATTAAGGTGACGAGCTCTTTGACAAAGGCGTCGGGCGAAAAGTGACCTGAGAGGTTATCTTCATTGGACACAAGCAAGATCTCGGATAGTTCCTGTAGGGCTATGACTTGGACTGAGAGGTCATCCTCCCTTAAATTGTTCAAGAGTTCACGAAGTCGGCCAGTTAGACCAGACATCATGCCTGTCAAAGCTCGGAGAGTGCTGGAAAGCCCAGCGACCGCGCCTCCAGGGCCTCCAAATCCGCCAAAAGGGTCATCATCGTCATCGTCATCGTCATCGTCCTCGTCCTCGTCTTCGTCCTCGTCTTCGTCTTCGTCCTCGTCGTGGTCGTCGTCGTGGTCGTCTTCGTGGTCGTCGTCGTCGTCCTCACCATGATCGTCCAACCGGTCATGCTCATTCACATGCGTGTCTTCATCGTCACCGCCACTGTTCTGTTCTGCATGGTCCTCGGCTGATGGTGAAGCTGCTGCCTGTGGTTCATCGTTTTCGTCGGTTCCCATCATGGCAGTATCTTGTTCAACAACACTGCTGCCATGCCGTCTCGATCTTCTTGCGGAAGAGGCAGGTGCAGTTGTAGGTTTTTTGCTGCGGCTGGACTTTCTGCTCGAGGTGACAGGTTGAGCAATGACATCCCGGGGGTCAGGCGGCGAGGCCTGGGCACTGTGGAATCAACATGTCTTATTAGTGACCCGAGCAAGATTCGTTGCAAACACGTTCCACATATACAGCTCAAGTAGAATGTCAAGTTTTGATGAAGGGAATGGACGGGTTGTGATATTAGAACATACTCATTGCCATCCATGTCGGTAGGGGCCTTGTCCTTTTTTCGAGTTCTTGAAAGGGTTGGGAGAGGTTGTTCGGCAGTCTTCTGTCTCTTGGACCGTCGACCCGAGATGGTGGGATTCGTACTTGTAAGAGAGGAAGGAAGTTTTTCGTGAGTGGACGTAGTAGAAGGTTTGCGTTTCCGATCAAGCTGCGAGGCCGAGGCAGTTGTAGTTGGAGCTGAAGCTGGAGTTGCACCAGGTGAAGAGTGAGCTAGAGAACCAGCAGGCTGAGCTGCCTGGCTCGCAGCTTGGCGTGCCGAAGACCTGGTAACTCTGGGAGACATGGGTTAATATAGAATCCAAAAACTCCGGCATCTGAAGGGCGCAGTGATGAATGAAGAAATGGTGGCAAAAGAAAGTAGCACAAGTAGACACGCATTCCAAAGAGAAACCACAGTTGGAAAAAGCGGTGCTGGAGACACAGAGGTGTATTCCGGTTGCTGGGAACAATAGTGGACGGTTTGATGCATGAGGTGAAAAGCGCCTGAATTGTCTAGCAAGGATTGTGACAACCCTATGAACTGCCTTCCCCAGGCATCAAGTGGAGTGGCGCTTGCAGGTTTGGCGGGTATCGAGGAACAAGACCAAACGTTGCGTGCGTTGGATATGCTTCAGTTAGATAATAAGGCCGAGGGTTAAATGAGCGGAATTTTCAATACGATGCACGGTGTTTTGAAAAAAAAAAAGTGCAGACCGAATGATAGGGACTGAAAGCATAAATCCGATTAATGATAAGAGATTCGTATCCAGACGCCACGGCTTCAGTTAATAGTGTCCTCCGAGATCATAGGTGTGATTATAGTGAGGCACGGGGGGGGGGGAGTCTCGGTTGAGGGGGGTTCGATGCAAAAGCAGCAGAATCCAAGAATTCTAGGGAAAGTCGGATGGGTTCAGACAGCTTTTGTGTGGTCTCCTCGGTCGATGGAGGTCGAGGCATCAAGCGAGCTGGGCACGGGGAGGTCGTAAAAAGGCAACAACTTGATTGATTCCCTTACCTTTGAGGGGTGGCGGCGGAGGCAATCGCAGCACCATATGCTGTCGACGTCGACGAGGCAAGTCGCACTTCGTTGTCACCTGCCAATGTTCGTTCTGCCATGCCCAGACTACGCCATCAGGAAGGCGGGCGGAGGCTCGCTGGAATTCAACGACGAGGGAAGGAACGGGATATGGTAATATGGTATGCGTATATATAAGGTCGAACGAATACGAAAGAAGTACGGCTGATGAAACGGAATCAAAGGTTCTAGTTCCGCTTCGCTTGAGCCTGTGCGTTGGAGCGTTCGCTGGGTTGGTTGGGATCGATTTATCGGCCGCAACAACGTCGACCCTGGCACGGTACAGTGGACAGCCCGGGGTTCGTTCCGGCGATTCGGGATTGCTAGTAGGTTTCTTTACGACGGTTGGGCTATGTGCAGCAGATGGACATCAGATGGGCATCAGATGAGCATCGGCAGGCAAAGGGCGATGGCTTCAGCAGCAGGCAGTGATGCGGGCTCATGGGTGATATGGGTGATGGGCGGCGTGGATTAATTAGTAGAATGGAGTTTGTTGGAGAATCGCTAGTGAGAAGAAGTTCGGCCCGTGGAGGACAAGGACGCAAAGGCTGCACTGGTAGCTTGCCAATCGGCGAGCACCCTCCTCAGTGGGGAAAATGAATTACGTAATGTAAAGTCGTAAACATAACTTTTGGTATTAATATCTCACCTGGCTGGTACGGAAGACTATACATATGCTTACATAAAGGTTAATAAAGAGAAGAAAAAGAGAAGAAATAACTACAATAGAGTTTTATTTTTATTAATTAAGCTGTTCAGTAATTAACTGTTATATTTATATTCATGCACTAGCTCTTGACTGGACTAGTGTCAGGGTCGTGGAGACAATGGAGCGATAGAGGTAATAAAGGCGATAGTATTATGTATAGTAGGGCCCGGTTACGGGTCACAGCTGTTAAGGCTTATGGGCCGGTGCGCGAAGGGCGGCTATGGATTCTACCAAAAGTCCAACAGAAGACCTAAAAAGCAGGCTAGTACTGCAAAATATAGAAAAATTACTAGAGCGAAGTATATACCTGATAAGGACAAGCTAATTAAAGGATTAAAAGAACAGGGGTTATCTTAGGCACAAATACACAAGGAGTTCAGCGGCACATTCACGGGGCGCTCATAGGAGGCTCTTCAGGTGCGGTACTGCATAAAGCTGAAGAGTCATGGATGATTTTGAACGTATGGTATGAATATCCATACCACCTCATTTAAGGAGCGAATTCATTTGGCTCTCTCTGTCCGTGCTTGCGCGTTCGTCATGCCAATATACAGCCCAGACAATGTTTGAGCAGACTCAGGCCAAGCAGCCTGAAATTGAGGTGTCCACTTATCCCCGCCGTTCCTTTACGTCAATTCATGTCATCCTCCATTGCGGAGAACCATGGATCAAGTAGAATGTCGGTGGGTGAGGGTCGCTTCGTAGGGTCATACTGCAAAATCCACCTGATTAGTTTCTTCACTTGGCGACCTTCCTCCTCATCAATATCAGGCTTCGTCTCGTCAAACAACTCTTCCATAGATGCCTGTGGCACCATCAGTGGTTCACCGCCCTTTGGAACTCCCCCAAGCTGGCAGTTGAAAAGCGTACGGTCTGGTGTGAAGTATCGAGACGACGTTTTCCAACGCTTAAAGAGTCCGTCAGGAAGAGCACCAAGCCGGGCAGTTAATGACAGGAGATGGTCGTCGTCTTCGTATCTGGACCCTGGCACACAGAACAGAGGCTGCCCAGTGAGAAGCTCAAAAACAAGGCAACCAAAACTCCAAACATCTAGAGACATATCCACATGCCCCGTGAGGATCAGTTCAGGCGAGCGTAGTCCAAGCGGGATAACCGGTTCTGGTGGTGGGTCATCCAAAAAATACGCTGTTAAGGTTAGCCACCACGGTACCTTTGTCCTTATGACCAGTTCGCAGCAGAAGAACTTACCCCCGCCCATGTCGGACAACTTGATCTTGAAATCTTTCTCATAGCAGGTAAATAATGCCAGCGGCTGCGCAATGCAGAGATATCGTGGCGCCCAGTTATCCTGTTTACCATCTAGCCTTCGTACTGGGGGCGAGATGGATCGTGTTTGTACGTCCTCCCTCTGCCGAATTTCATCTTCTGCCACAGAGCCGAGATCTCGCAATGAAAAGAGCATATTTCCAGGCTGAAAATCACCGTGGGCGACACTATTCGAATGGAGGAACGCCAGCGCTTGCAAGGACTGCTTTAGAATGCTCTTTGCCATGTCAGGTGGATAACGGACTTTCATACCCAGCCGACGAGGCTTAAATTGAGGCAGCTCTTCAACCATGGAGTTTACACTCGGACCCATGGGCTCAAAGACCAAGCACTTATGGGTTCCATTAGGGCCGCGGTGTTCGAACTCATCAAGCAGTTGTATAACATGCCGTTGCCCCTCTGCTGGTGCAGCGCGAGCAATGTGTCGCAGGATCCGCACTTCACTTGCATGCCCTGAGGGTTCTGCGACAAGAATTTTCAGTGCGACGTATCTTTTTTTCCTAGAAGAAGATCAGAAAATCATGTTCTGACGATCGCATGTGCAACGTGACTTACAACTCGTCACAGGCTAGCCACACCGTCGAATAAGAGCCTTCACCAAGCTTGCGAATAACCTTGTACTGACCGTTATTAAAGAGGTCGCCGAGCAGGACCGGATGGTAACCACCAGGACGATAATCCTCAATCCATTCACATGGTGAGGTTATGGTCTTGAATCTCCACTCTTTGCTAAGTACAGGTCTTGCAGGCGGAGTAGGGGGGGGTGAGGCGCTCATCGTGGCAAATGTAATGTAGAGTAGTGATGGCAGACTACAAAGCCTGGAGGGCGACTCAATGAATGAAAGGTAGCATGCCGTACAGGTCCGAACGCGCATTTATTAATTCGTAACTTCAAGTCGGGGTTATGGTTTGTTATTATGACTGCAATTGAGTAAGCCATGGGATTCAAGGGCGACGTAAGCAAAAAGCCCTCTGCTTAGTGGCCTTAGGCCACGAAGCTGTTGCACGGCTCACGTGACGCAACAAATAGGACTCTCACTATATTAATGTGAGAGGACCCCCTAAGAGATATAATTATAAGAAGGATTAGATTACCTAATTTCTAGATATGAAAGAGAGAATAAAAGCGTCCCTTTTATAAAGGGATCTCTAGACTATCTATTATAGTGCTCTAACCTACGTAATGTAGATCACTTCTCCCTGCATTCCTACGCGCTCCAGTATGAGTCATGAGGTCATGATACGGCACGCTACCCCGGGCAACATAAGCAACCCAGCTCCGGTTAGCTCCCAATGTATGTATAGAGCAGCCAGTGAAATTGATGGAATGCTGCCCGACTGATGCATAGGCGCTTGTCCCGTGGTTGCCCACGCAAAGGCTCCGTATGAGTGGTCGCAGATGGATTCATGAAGACTCGCTGCCTAAACAGTCGCGCGGCTACATGTTTCAACAGAAGCTCTGCAATCACCACTGGCTTTATCACAGGAGGGCCAAGCAGTGGTCTGGCCAAAGTAAATGGTTCAAGCCACGATTGCAGATATACTATAAAAACTGACTTTGGGCGCCAGACTATGGCATTGACTCCAAAGAAAATGTCCATCCGATGAGAAGCTCCGTTTAGTCTCGATACACACACCACGTTTTCATCTCTCAGCTCGTCATGGATGCGAACAACGTTTTCTTTGACCCATCTAACATGTACGCCAAGAATCCTGGTGAAAAGATCAATATCATAGCTGCAGTCATCGCTAAAGCGCCTTCCGGGGCTGCAAGCGCCATAGTTGTGTAGGTAAATAGAACCTCCGGTGGCAACTAAGCAACTAACGATTACATCCAGGAATGGTTGGCACACGAGCCGAAGCGATAGGCGAAATCACTGCACTGTCGACTACTATGACGCCAACGGCGCTAGGCTTAGCCGAGAGCACATCGTCTAACAGGCAACAAGAGAGTGGAACTGGCGGCATAGCAAGTTCAGATTCGCTGGTTTAAGGGCCAAAAGGTGCTGGTCGTTGTATGGAGTTCTCCTCAAGAGTTCAAGCTTCGCCGGCAGTGGCACTTTGCTTTCGTGGATGAAGCAATATATAGATACAGACTCTCCCTTCCAGCTTTGGCTAATGGTTCTCAATTTACATGGAATTTTTGACTGCGATGGCTGTAAGGAAGTCCAGCTCGAGATTTGGCAAGTCGCCGGATGATGAATCGTGGCCATGAGCGACCGACAGCTCGTGAGGGAAACAAATGCGCACTCTACACTACTCCGGAAATTTAACACGAGAATCTATAGCGAGTAGGTAATTGTGAGTCAGGAAAATCCTTTCACAAACTAACGCCTAAGATCTAAAGCTTAAATCGCCGCTCGGAACTTATGGCTCAAACATTGTTGGTAAGTTGTCTGCTTCGAATCAAGGAACCAATAAATTCCTATTTCATTGAGCTTAAACTTGCCTGCAACGACTGCCTCTCCAGATCAAAGACCGATCTTCCGGTTATATGAAACTTTCGCTTTCTCTTACGGTACTGACGGTTGGGGTCGAGGGGAGCAAGCGAAGGTCGCCCTTGATACCTTGCAAGCATAAGATCCACAATCATACATCTCAGTCTTTTGATCGTACAGGATGTTCCGTGGCTCAGCATCGCAGTGAAGGACGCGGTAATGATGCAATTGATGCAGAGCATCCATAATTGCCTGAAGGATGACTGGCTTGACTTCAGTCATTTCCTTCAGTATGGGTCGTCCACCATAGCTTAGAAGCAGAAAATGTGTTGCCCGGGGTAGCGTGCCGTGTCATGAGTTATAATGTCTTATACTAGTGCGCGTAGGAATATAGGGAGAAATAATCTACATTACTTAGGTTAGAGCATTATAATAGGTAGTCTAGTAATCCCCCCTATAAAAGGGGTGCTTTTATTCTCTCTTTTATATAAGAGGAATAGTTAATTTAATCTTCTTTATAAATTATATCTTAGGGGGTCCTCTTATATTAATTTAGTAAGAGTCCTATTTATTATATTATATAATTATATAATAGTTATAAGCCTAGGAGGTATTATTACCTATAACTTCTATAGCTTCCCCTAAGTATAAGAAGTATATATATATAGTGCCTATCTATCTAACTAAGTATTTAATAAAGACCTTAACCTCTCTTATCTATAATCTTAAGATAGATATCAAATTAGTATTATTAGAGAAATAGGAAGAATAATTTAAAGTATTAAAGTAATGTCAGGGTCGTGGAGGCAATAGAGCGACAGAGGCTATAAAGGCAATAGCATTATGTATAGTAGGGCCTAGTTATAGCTCGCAGCGCCCTAGCTATAAGGTTGCTATAAGCTAGTTATATATATATAAAGGGGGTATTTAGGTAAAGGTTATATATATAGAATATAGGAGGCTAGAGATTAAAACCTTTAAGTATATATACCTACCTTCTAGCTATATAGCTACTACCTTAATTATATTATTACCCTATTTTTATTATATTTAGCCTAGAAGCCTTAATAAGTTAATCTCTCTTTCCTATTAGGGTAATAGGCTATTAGTAGGTTAAGGATATTAGCACTATATAGAATAAATACCTATTTAATAGGTACTAATAACTCTAGAGTAAATATACTATATAAAGATATATTTATAGATTAAAACCTACTCCTAGAGTATAAGTCTTCTTATTTAATTACCCTAGAGAATTCCTATATATTAGAGCTAGCTATTAATAATAAAGAAGCTATATTAAACTATAGCTTTATATAAGTAAAGGTATAGCTATAAATTACCTAAAAAAAATATAAACTTAAGTAGCTATAGAAAAATTTATAGAAAGTAAATACCTTTTCTTAATTAGATAATACTAACTAAGGCTTTACTTTTACCCTATAAACCCCTCCTACTTAAGCCCTTATTCCTATTCCCTAGTTAGCACTAACTATACTAGGACTATATAGATATAGTATAGTAAAGATATAGCTTAAGACTCTTATATATAAAGGGAATACCTATAAGAATCTATAGATATTCCTAGTAGATTTAAATATAGTTTTTATTATAGATTAGAATTATCAAGGCTTCTGGGCCGAATATGATGAACAGGGTGATAGTATGATCAAGGTAGTAGCTATAG
Source organism: Epichloe elymi (assembly GCA_023658475.1). Classification (NCBI taxonomy): domain Eukaryota; kingdom Fungi; phylum Ascomycota; class Sordariomycetes; order Hypocreales; family Clavicipitaceae; genus Epichloe; species Epichloe elymi. Next base: position 2,610,764 of record CP098276.1, read on the forward strand.
AGCTAGAAGGTAGGTGTATATACTTAAAGGTTTTAATCTCTAGCCTCCTATATTCTATATATACAACCTTTGCCTAAATACCCCCTCTATATGCATATAACTAGCTCGCGGTAACCTTATAGCTAGGGCGCTATAAGCTATAACTAGGCCCTACTATATATAATACTATTACCTTTATAGCCTCTATTACTCTATTACCTCTATAACCCTAATATAGTTCCCCCTCTTCTTTATAATTACCCTTAATTATAACTAGCTACCTAGTTAGTGTAAACTTACTATCTTAATTTCCTATATAAATTTAAATAACTTTTTATATTATAATATAATATATAGGGAGATATAATAGCCCTATTAATATAGGTTATAGATTATTCCCTACCTTACTTATAAGCTCTTAATTACTATATAATTATAGCTATAGAGTTACTTTATAAATACTTATATTATCTTTATTATAGTTTTTATAGAAGTAGATACCCTATATTATATTTTCTAATTAGGTTAAATAAATAAGGTATTAGACACTATATATCTAAGTAAGTTTAACTATAAGTTCTAGTAAAGTTACTATAAACTTACTAGGTATATATAACTAGCTATAATTTTTACTATTAGTAGCTATAATACTAACTCTTTAACCTATAGCTTACTTTTACTACCTATATAGATTACTTAAGGGGCTATAGTTAATATAAAAGAGCCTAAATTTCCCCCCCTTTATCTCTTCCTTTCTTCTTTATCCTTCTTAATTACTCTATATAAATTATAAGTTAGCCTTACTAGCCCTATAGTAGCGCTCCTATTACTATTACTTAGTAGTTACTAACCTTACCTAGGATTATATTATTCCTAGCTCTTACTTCTAAGCTCCTTTATTATTAGTCTCTTACTACCCTACTTTCTTACTTACTTACTACTAACTTATAGCTAGTTTACTATATCTACTATTTACCTAGTAACTCCTAGTCCCTTAGCTCCTACCCTAGAAAAATCTCCTTATAAATAGGTATCCTAAGCTTTTAAGACTACTATATAAGTTTTATCTTTTACTTATAGTATTATAGTAGCTAACTTACTAAATAATAGTATTAAGATCCTATATCTATACTATAGTTAGTAGGTTACTATTTAGTAAATTATACCTAAAGATAATAATAATAAGCTATAATATATTATTAATAGGAAACCTATTTCTAATAAGTATTATTATTCTCCTAGTATAACTAAGCTACTTACTTATTACTTTCTTATTACTAACTTTAGCTAGGAAATTCCTCTAAGTATACTTATTATATAAAAAATAATAAATTATATATTAGTATAAGTACCTTTCTAATAGAAACTACTTCTAGATAACTAATATACTACTAGTATCCTACCTAAATTATAAAATTATATTATAAGTTATTTAAGATAATAAGAAATATCCTAGAAGGTATTTAATATTATAAGTATCTAGTAAGAATATTAACTCTAATAACTTAGTTATAGCTAACTTATTACTAGGGTCTTATATAGGCTAAATATAAGTTATATAATACCCTCCTAGTTATAAAAAATACTAATTAATATAGATATATTTACTAGGCTTAATTAACTACTAAGGCTATATATAAGGCTAATACTAATAAGTGCGCTATAATATTATAGCTATTTAATGCTATAAACCTTAAGGTATAGATTAATATTATAAATAGCCTACGCTTTATTACCTAATATACTCTAATAGTAATATCTTATTATTTTAGGTATAGCTTTTAATTTACTAACTTACTACTAGTTTACTAAGTTTACTTCTAATATCCCTACCTATATTAGTCCCTCTAAGCTCCCTAAAGAGCTTTATATATTTATTTATAGGGATAAGGATAAGTTTTCTAATAATAAGGCTTCTATAGCTACTATAGATAAAAATATAGCTACTAATATAATAATAAAATAGTAAATACTAGATAGCTATAAGGTAGTTTTTTACTTTAAGAAGAATATAACTTATATTATAGGATATTTATATACTAAATTACTAAAGTAATTATATCTCTATAAATTAGCTACTTAATTACTACTTATAATTATTTATAATATCCTTTATAATAAAATCCCTTTTTAATACCTATAAATTTTCTAAACTATTATAGCCTTTCTACTTTACTAGGTATTTATATTATTTTCTATTATAGTAATATAAAATAATTCTCTTAACTTTAAACTCTTCTTTATTATCTTTAATATTATCTTATAATAAGGATATATCTATATAGCTAGTAAGGTCCCCTTTAAAGGGTTTAAGGCTTATAATATTAAATATATTATAAAGTCTTAAGCTAGCTAGTAATTATAATTAATAAGCTAAGCTATAATTACTAATTACCTTTTTAATCTTATAAGGCCCTAGGTACTTTATAGTAAGCTTTTAGCTTAGGTATCTTAGGTTAATATTTTTTATTAATAGTAATATATAATCTCTAATCTTAAACTCTATTAGTATTCTCTTATAATTATAGTACTTCTTTTACTATACTTATATATTACTTAGTAGCTACTTAATCTCTAAGTATCTCTATCTTAATTCTAAGACTTTATTTTCTACCTAGTTATTTACTAAATTAGGTATTAGGATAGCCTAGTATAGTCCCCTTAGGTTATACCTATATAGCGCCTCTACTAGTATTAGGCTATAACTACTATACTTACTTATATTATAGGTAAACTATATTATTAGTAGATATTCTACCTAGTTATCCTATTTAGTGTATATATAGGCTCTTAGATAGTGCTTAAGAACCTAGTTTAATTACTCTATCTATCTATCTATTTAGGGGTAGAATATAGTGCTTAGTTACTGCTTTATTATAATTAGGTAGTAGAATATCCTCTAGAAACTACTAGTAAATATTAACCCTTAGTTTATAATAATACCTTCTAGGGCGCTATAGTCCTTAAAAATATTTTCTAGGAACACTATAACTAGCTTATTACTAGATAGGCATGTGGATACTAGTATATAAATACTATACTTTAAAAATTAGTCTATAATAACTAGTATTATATTATATATCTAATACTTCTAATCCTTTACTAGCAGTAAGCCTATAATAAAGTCTATTAATAATTCTTAGAAAGGGTAATTAGGCACTAGTAGCGTAGCTAACTTACTATAAGGTTTATATAACCTTAGCTTTAAAACTTAATAATTAACATAAGTCTATATATATAACTTAATATTCTTCTTTATTAATAGCTAGTAATATTAGCCTATAATTTAATAGAGGGTTCTACTAACCCTCTAATAACCTACTATAGGATTATTATAGGTTAATAGTAAGACTTCTTTTTATATACCTTATAGAATAAAAACTTAATTATTATATATTAGTAACTTAGAGGGCACCCTAGTCTATATCTATAACCCTTTAGCCTCTAGCTTAGAGGGACTAATTAACTATAGTCCTAATATACTAGAGTTACTACTTATTAGTAATAACTTCCACTACACTATAAAGGTATCCCTTTATTACACTTCTAATAATAAAACTAGAATTAGGGCTTCTAATTCCTATGCCTTACTTCTAATAGTAGAGTTTAATATTATAGAGGTTCTCTAAACTACTAAGATTCTTACTATAACACTACTATAAGCCTATAGCTCTTTAGTAATACCTATAAACTATCTAATTAGCCTAGTAGAGATTAACTTTATAGAGGTTCTCCTACCTACTATTAGACTTCTTACTATACTATTAATAGGTAGTAATCTTAGATATAGGGTATTAATAGAGTTACTACTACTCTTATACTACTTATTAATTATAAACCTAATATACTATAGCTTTACTAGACTAGTAGTAGTACTATACTTATTATAGCGCCCCTATAGCCTAATAGTAGTAAACTTAGTAAGGAAGGTTAGTAATTAAGATATAAATACCTTAGCTTTCCTTTTCTTACTAATATAATCTAATCTCTATAATAGAGTATTAGTAAGATTTAGCTTACCTACCTAGTATTTAATAATAAAGTTAAATAGGCATAGCTTATCTAATATAGTAACCTACTAGCTTATTAGCTTAGGCTTTAAAATAAGGTATTTATAGTTTAAGTAATTTATTATTACTTTTACTAGGTAAGCTAAGTAAGTAAGGTAATACCTCTAAGTTTAAAAGGCCTCCTAAATTACTAGTAGCTCTATATCTAGTATTATATAGTGTAATTTAGTATCCTTTAACTTCCTTAATATAAACACTATAAGGTACTAGTAACCTAGCACTAATATTATAAGGATAGCTCTAATTATATATCTAGAGGCGTTAGTCTTAACTTATAATAGTAACGCTAGATTAAAATACACTAAAATTAGTGCCTCCTAGAATTACTTTTATAGTTCTCTAAACACTACTAGCTTATAGGGCTCTAGCTTAAACTTTACTAGTTATTTCCCTTATAGATAGTTAGTTAATAGGATAATAATTTTACTATAATTCTTAATAAAGTGCCTATAGAAACCAGTAAATCCTAGGAAAGATTAGATATTAAATATATAGATAGGTATTAGCTATGTTATAATTACTTTAACTCTACTAGGGTCTATTAAGATTCCTTCTAGGGAGATTATATAACTAAGGAATTTAACTTCCTTAATAGAGAATTAGCACTTATCTAGGTTAATAAAAAGATTAGCGCTTTAAAGCCTCTTAAGAACCTACTTAATATAATTCTTATACTTTAAGATATTACTACTATATATTAGGATATTATTAAGGTAGATAATATAGATAATATCTATAAGACCTTCTAAAGCTATATTAATATATTCTTAGAAGGTAGTAGGCGTATTAATAAGCCTAAATAGTATTATAAGATACTTAAAGTAACTATATCTACACTAAAAGGCTATCTTTTACTTATCTCCCTTATAGATATATAGCTAATAGTATATATCTTTAAGGTCTAACTTTGTAAAGATCTTTACACCTCTTAGCTAATCTAAGATTTCTAGAATTAGGGGTAAAGGGGCCTTATCCTTAACTATAATCTTATTTAGGCCCCTATAATCTATATATAGTTATAATTTTCCCCCTTTCTTTAGTATAAATAAGATTAGGGCACCTACTAGACTAATAGATCTTTAGATCTAACCTTATTCCTATGTACTTACTAGGTACTTATAGAGCACCTATAGCTCTTTCTTAGCTAGGTTATATATAGGTCCCTAGGGTAGTGTTTTTCTTTTTTCTAAATTAATTATATATATCTACCTACCTAATCTAGGGAGGGTACTAGCCTTATAGCTTAAGAATATATCCTTAAACTCTATATAGACTTCTAGGAGGGCTACCTTATAAATAGTATTAGATAGATTTATTATTATATAGATATTACTTAGTTTCTACTCTTTTAGTATATCCCTAATAAAGGCTATACACTTAATTAGACCTATTAACTAGGGGGGAAGTATTACTATAACTAATAAGCATTTCTCTATATACTATTTATCCTATAACCCTATTACTAATAAGATATATTCCTTTATTATAGGGTATCTCTAAAGTCTTTTTCTCTATAATATTATAATAGGTTTATATTATCTTACCTAGTTAATACCTAGCACTAGCTTTTTACTACTATTAGTAATATAGTAGCTAACTTAGTATATCTTTATATATCCTATACTATTCCTTACTAATATTACCTTTTTTAAAATTCCTTAATATAGTATAATATTACTAAACACACTCTTAAGTATACTATTACTTAGTTATATATTTACCTAGTCTAGGTCTATTAATATATCTAGATAAATTAAAGAATATATAGCACTAGGGTTAAATAGTATTATTGAAAATGGAAGGGAATCTGTACTAGAGGGATAGGAAGACCTCCCTAGTAGATTCTAACGCGGCGGCTTCTAGATTCACTATAATACGACGATTCTTTAAGATATAGAGCTTTGATAGTTGAATATAGTAGATTTTAGCTAGACGAACGATCTAATGAGCAATAAGAGGATTTTCTGAGTCCCCTTATAGACCTACCGACCGTATTAACAGAAGGGGGTCGCTAGCCAGGCCTTAGGAGCTATTTTTTATTTTCCGCAAAATTTATTTGTATATGAAAAGTAAAAAATCAACTCACGACCATATAATCTAGCCACCCACGTGCACTAACTAAGTAATCTAATAAGCAACCCTATAAATAAAATACATCATTAAATCCAGAAAAAATCAAGGATTCGAACAGTATAAGTCAGCCTTTTATACGACTACTAGTTCCCTAGTTACAGTCGATTTTAGCTTCCCTATAGGGTAGCCTAGTCGGCTTAGTCATATAAGCCTGTGGGTTGGTTGTGTGCAGGAGCGCAGGTCACAGCCAAAGCTGGCCACAGCCAATAACGCTGCAGGCAACGCCTCGTAACCAACGTTGCAACAACGCAACTAGGCAACTAGTGGGCCTATAAAATAGTGCTATAAATAGCATAATTTTAACACTCCCTCTAGAAAAGTATGAGTTAACTAATTCGATACCTAAACTTAGCTCTTTAATAGATATCTAAGTTAACAATAAATTTAATAATAAATCCAATAACTTTTTAACTAAAATTAATTAATAACTTTTCAACGGAATTCCAGTGTTTTTGTTGATTTTCGATTTTTCGACTTTTTTTTTTTTTAGTTGTTTTTAAAGCTAGGCCTTTGTATTCGTAAGGCCTAATAGTTGAATAAATTGTTGAAATTTATCGTTAGGCAGGGGCTTAGTTAAGCTATCTGCAGGCATCTCTTTAGTGTTAATGTAGATAACCTTAGCTATACCCTTCTGTACCTTTTCTCTGGTATAGTTGAATTTTAGCAGGGTATACTTAGTTCTGCTGTGAAGAGCAGGGTTATTAGCGGTTATTATAGCGCCTTAGTTATTGCTAAAAATCGGAACAGGAGGTGCTATAGGTAGCTTAATTTCCTTAAAAAGGCTATAGAGCCACTCTAGCTCCCTAATAGCTTCACATAGAGCATCTGATTCGGCCTCTAATGTTAATAAAGCTATTGTAGTTACTTTCTTTAATTTCTAGCTAATAGGTCCTTTAGCTAGCTTATAGAGATAAGCATAGGTTGATTTAGAGGACTTATCTCCCGCGAAGTCGCTATCACAGAAGCTAATAAGGGTTGTAGAAGCCTTAATAGCGTTTTTAGACCTTCTATAAGTTATAGAATAACCCATAGAGCCTAGAAGGTATCTAAGCAGATATTTAGCAGCATTTAAGTGCTCTATATAAGGCTTAGCTAACGCTATTGAAAGCCACTGAACCGGAAAAGTAATATCAGGCCTTGTAAGGAGCATTAAGTATATAATAGTCCCTATAATACTCTGATAAAGCTTGTGATTGGAGGAGGAAAGAGGTTTAGTTAGGTGGTTGGCTGCCTGCTTTATAATTCCGGGTTAAAGGGGAATTTTAACAGGCCTAGCATCTTTTATGTTGAATCTCTCTAGGGCTTTAGAAATGTACTGGGACTGGTGGATAGTTAGGGTCCCTTTCTTTTGATTTCTTGTGATTTGAACGCCTAGGAAAAATTCGGCTGGCCCACGATCTTCTATAGGGTAAGCTTTATGTAATAGCTTCTTTAGCTTATTAATATAAGCTAGATCCGGTCCTATTAGAAGACAGTTATCTACATAAGTCGCTATATATGTAGATGTAGTTAGGTTAAAGAAGACAGCTAGGTTAGATATAAGGGGGTGGAAGCCTAATTTTTGAAGAAGTTCCTTTAGGGCCTGCTGCCACTCTCTAGAGCTCTGTTTTAATCTATATAAAGCTTTTTAAAGGAAAATAACCTGCTTTTAAGAGGGATTATAGCCGTATTTCTTAAGTAATTTAGCTATTTCAGGCGAAGCAGCTTCGGCAAATTTAACGAATCTATTAGGGATCTGCATATAAATAGCTTCTTTTAATAAGCTATTTAAGAATGCCCCTATAAAATTAACCTGTTTAACTTCCTAGTTATTACAAGCCGCTAGGGCTAGTAATATCCGCTAACTAGGGGGGATGCTAGTTGCAGCATAGGTTTCGATATAATCTTGACCTTCTATCTGCATAAAGCCTTTTGTAACGAGTCAGGCCTTGTGTTTTATAGGATTATTTTCTTTATCCTTTTTAAGCTTATAAACAAGCCTATTCTTTAGAACTTTTCGGCCCTTAGGAATCTAGTCTATCCCTATAAATTTAAAAGTTCTGGCAGCTAGTAGCTACTTAAATTCGCTAAAGGTTATATTAATCCATTTTTGACTATCCTTGCTTTTTAAAGCTTGCTTCCATGTCTTAGGTGTATCCGAATTGTTATTGTTGTTAGCTAACGATTTAGCCTTTTGTTGCGCCTTAAAGCATATCTCCTTAACGAAAGAAGATAGGTTAAAATCATTAATATCCATAGAATCAGGGTTGATTAAAGAATCCGAATCTAAAAATAGCTTTTCGATAGCACCCTTATTAGGGGCGCTAGAGCTTAGGCTCTCTAGGGGTAGCGCTGGAGGCGTTACAGCGGTCGTCCCGGGCGTTATTATAGGCGCGGCGGGCGCTGCAGGCGCTGTGGGCGCTAGGGGCGCTAGAGGCTTTGGATAGCTATCCTGAACCTCTAGATCTCGTGAGATATCGGCTTCTCCCTCTGAAGGATAGCTCCCTAAAGGCTTAGGGGACCCTATAGAGCTTATATCCTCTATAATCTTAACAAAGCTAGTCTTTACGACTAACCTTTTAGAGGGTATATAAATAAGATAAACGCTGGAACCTAGAGTAGCAAGCAGCCGGCCAGGGATAGTCCTAGGGGCTAGCTTCTGAAGCTTTGATCTCTGCTCCGGAGGTATTAGAACCTCGTAATAAGACCCTATAGCCCTAATTTTCGAAAAATCAGGCTTATAAGAGGTCTTAGGCTCTAAGTTAGCTAGATATAGCTGCTTAGGGGTTAGGGGCTTAGTTGTATTAGCGGTGATATTAACTAAGTCTACTATAGCTAGAAGGATATAAGACCATAGATATAAAGGTAGCTTAGACCACTAAAGTGTAGCTCTAAGCCGGTCTAGGATAACCCTAATAGCCCTCTCAACTAGCCCATTCTATTCATAAATATAAGGGTAAGAGGTGCTAAAGCAAATTCCTTTAGAAGATAACTAAGACTGAAGTTCGTTGTTGATTTCAGTGCCTCCGTCGAAGTGGAGGTGCCTAGGATACGCATTATATTGGTTTTTCAGGGCCTTAAAGAAGCCCTTAATAGCAGTATAAAGGGTCTAACCTTCTTTATTAGCTAATAAAAAGCACCACTTATACCGGGATTTTTGATCAATAAGTATAAGGACTAGGGCCTTCTTATTATACGGTATAGGTTCGATTTTAACCGTATCTCCCTCTAGAATATCTAAAACCCTAGGGGGGTCCTGAATAGGTCTTTTAGTAGGTCTTCTAACAGCCTTCGATTGCATACAGGCTATGCAGTTAAAATCCTTGTCTTTAATGGCGGAAAAATCAGGGATCCCTTTAGCTAATTTCGAAGATTTCTTAAGTAAAGGGAGGCCAATATGGCCTAATCAAATGTGCTAAAGAAGGGCTAAATCTAGTAACTTCTTGTAACTAGGATCTAGCTTAGAAGATCTATCAGGGCTATTATCCCCTAGCTCCCTCTGTTGCCAGGCCTCTTAAGAATCACAGGCCTCTGGGGGCAATAGACGGCCACTATCGTCACCTAAGTCATTAGGGTATGGACCTTCTAAACCCCCTATAGAAGATGCCTAACTAGGAGGAGCTTCGGTGGGACATAGGGCTGAATCTTCGTCTTCGGAGTCTAATTCTTCGATTCGTTGATATTCCTCGGGATTAAATGCTGGCTGTGGAATTTAAACCTCTATAGGGTAGGAAAACCCTAATTCGGTCTTATAGGCTCTTTATTAGCTTTGTTAGTTGCAAAATTAAGAGCCCATAAAGGAGAGGTGGGTTGAATGCTTGCAGATCTTAGGAGTAGCTTGCCCCTTAATCTGCAAAAAGAAGCCGTGTTTAGTAGGTTCTAATAACCCATAGGGGCTTTTATCGGCTAGGAAAAGCTGATCTTTAGCTAGATAACCTCCCTTAAGATAGTGGGATAAACCGCTAACTAGGTTGGTATCTATACCGGGGAAATATAGGGCATCTAGCAGAGCTAAAGGCCTATATTCTAGTGGATTTTTCTTGACCAGAACGTTAAAAACAGCGGTGCCTCTTCCTTTAGGATAAATAGGTCCTCCTGCTGTAATTATAGGGCCGGTTTAACCTTTCTTAAGAGGCTTAAAGTCCCTAAAGAAAGCCCTATTATTACAAATATAATAAGAAGAACCTGTATCGTATAGAAGGGAGTTTTTAACCACATTATTAGAGTAGCTAAAAGTAGGCTTGCTAGTAGTGTTACTAGTAGTAGTGGTACTAGAGGTATCTAAATCAGATTCGGAATCACTACTATCCTTGCTGCTAGACTCGCTAGAATCTAGTTCTTTAACGTATCCCGTGGCTAGGCTATAGCCTAACGCAAAAGCAGCTTCTTTTCCTTTATCTTTATCCCCGTTGCTACTCTTCTTCTTCTACTTTTTCTTCCTAGAGGCTTTAGAAGGGTTTAAATCCTTCTTATCCTGCTCTTTAGTGGCGTTAGTAGAGTCCTTCTTAGTATTAGGATTAGAAGGTGACTTCTTTTCCTCGTCCTTAGAATTTCCCTTATTATTAGAAGCCTTATAGCTAAGAGCTTTAGCCACAGGAGAGGTTTTATCCCTCTATTCTTCTAATAAATCCGCCATAAGGAACTGTAAATTTAAGGTATTTACAGGCAGCCCTTGTGCCCTAGCAGCTCTAATAGTAAATCTTTATCTCTTAGCCTAACTAGGAAAGGTCTGCTTTAATGCGTTGATATAATGGTTTACTTGATTAATAGGAGCGATCTCTACACTACAAAGTTATAGTCTAGCTAGTAGGTTATTAAAATTAGCATTAAAAGCCTCTAAAGATCCCTTATAATTTAAAAAATTTAGGGAGTGGTAGCTAGCGTATAGCGTACCTCGCTAGATTTCAGCACTCTGCGAATATTGCCTAATAAGGACTTTATAGGCTTCTTTGGGGGATTTTTACTAACATATAGCTACCTACGGTCCTAGTTAACAGCTATCTCTTAATATCATCAAAAGAATAGCTTAATCACAGTTAGCTAGATGGCCTGCTAAGCTAGGATTATCTATAAATTCAGGCAATCCTAGGGCTCTAAATTGGATGCTCAGGGCTTGCTTCCACTGATCATAGTTTTTAGGGCCTTTTAACTTAGCTCCCTTAGGAATAGAGTGAACCTTCTTATTTAGTTCCTTAATAGCCCCTGTATTAAAGGCAGCTTATAAGTTACTAGAAGGTAAACTCGTAGAATTAGCGGCAGTGTTATGGACTCGAGCTATGAGCTCGGGTTATGAGCGGAGCAGGGAAGCCTCCGGAGAGTCTCCGGAAAGAGGGCGGGTTATACGCGGCTGAACGCTAGCCAGTGCGCAGGTCGCGCACTAACTAAGCATAGCCCCTTATTAAGGGGGATGCTATAAGACCCTAAGCTTAGTCTTCTTCTTCTTCTATAAGAATATTAATCACACTTTAAACGCTTATATATAGTAGCTATAAGGCTAGTTTATAATATTTAATATTCTTTACTATAGGACTAAAAGATCTAGAGTAGACGCTATTACCTTTAGAAATAGAAATAGATAAAGTAACTAGACTATAGGAAGTAATTAAAAAGCAGACTAAGTAATTAGAATTCTTATAAGAATAGTTAAATATAGCTACTAACCTAACTTAACTAAAATATAAACCCTTACCTATAGGCCCCCTATTTAATAGGGATAAAGGACTATTTATATTATAAAAGGGCCTAATAGCTTATAAGTTAGTGGCTAACTATAACTTTATTAGAAATAAGTAAGACTAGTGGTTCTTTATCTACTAGAACCTATCTCCTAAGGTCTAGGCCTATATTACCCCCTTCTTTAAATAGGGCTATATAATATATTATTAGCCTAAGCGGTTCCTTTAATACCTTAGGGAGATATTTAATAATCCTTATTAATAGGAAATAGTAATTATAGAACTTAACTAGCTTATATAATAATAGAATAAGCGTTTTAGCAACTTCTATATTTAATTTAAATAAAAATTAGCGCTTACTAGGGGGCTAGGATAGGATAATGCTATAAAGCTAGCTAAATTATATATAGCACTTAATAAGTAGATAAGGGATTATAGTATAGGGCAGGACATGCCCTATACTAACTACCTATTAGCTATAGCTTACTACTATAATATTACTTTAGATATTAAGTTATACTAATTAGAGAAGAAATATTATTTATAAAGGAATACCCTACTAGTAGCTAGGTAATAGTAGGATAAGGATACACTAATAATAGATATCTAATCTATAGGTATATCTTATACCTAAAAGAGCTCTAGGAAGCTATAGGGCTAGTTAAAGTTAGCTAGCAGAAGTGGCGTAAAATAGGCTAAGTAGGTCTCTTAGGAAGTAATTAACATATAAAAAGATAAGGGTAAGTGCCTATAGTGTGGCTTTGCTAAGCATTTTATCTTAGGATATACACTATATACCACTATCCCTCCTTAGGGAAGGTTATTAATTAATGCTTATAACTTAGTAGAGGTTAAGCCTAATAATTTAGGTAGTAAGGCTAATAAATAGTTAGGAAAAGAATAACCCCTTTATTAAGTTATTTAAATAGGGTTAAGAGTAGGGAGCCTAGGGAGGTATTATAGCATATAGTTATTACTAATAAGGATTTTAAATAGATCTAGAATAATATAGATTTAATACCCTTTTTATTTCTAGTATTAATTAATAAAACTACCTTTATAGATACCTAGGTTAATATAGGTTATAACTACTACGCTGCTATAAGTAAACGCCTTATCTAGAAGCTTTAATTAGAATACATCCCCCTACTAGCTAAGAGGCTGGTTTATATAGCGGTTAGTGTGAAATAAGGGGGGACTAAGAGTTATAAAAAATATTTATATATAACGCATATTATTTGTTTTTAGGTTAATATAGATAGATAGGAAACGCTAATTATAGCATATGTAATCCTAGGTCTAACTAGAGAGTTAATCCTTAGGACACTATAGATAGGATATTATAATATAAAGCTAGAAATAAAGTATTACTAGTTAACTATAGGTTTAGTAAATAACTTAAAAGTGTAGGCTACACTATATAGGAAGGTTAACTAACCTATAGTAGTAATCCTAGGATTAACCTTCGCGGGGATAGTGCGTAGGGCGAAAAGGCAGAAGTAGTATATCTAGCTTCTAGCTATAAGTCTATAGGAAATTATATCTATCTTACAGATTAACACCACACTAGAAGCGTTAGAAGAAGAGCTATTAAAATCCTTACTAGAGGTACTATAGGATTTTAAGGATCTCTTCTAGGAGAGTAAGGCAAACGCCCTACCTCTATATTAAGGGAAGTTAGATTACTATATTTACCTTAAGAAAGATATAGAAGGGAATATACTAGACCTGCTATAGGCGCTATTATATAGTATACCTTATTAATATTTACTTAAGATTAGGAAGTAAGTTATAGATCTTATAGATAAAGGTTAGATTTAGGCTAGCTTATTAGCAGCTATAGTACCAGTGCTATTAGTAAAGAAGCTAGGAGGAGAATAGAGGTTTTATATAGACTATTGCATATTAAATAAGATTATAGAATAGGACTAGTACCCCTTACCTTTAGTTAAGGAAACGCTATAGTCCTTATTAGAAGCAAAGTAGTTTATAAAGCTAGATATATAAGCAGCGTTTTATTAGTTATAAATTACTAAAGGTAAGGAATATTAGACCGCATTCTAAACGCAATTTAGGTTATTTAAATAGTTAGTTTGCCTATTTAGGTTAGCAGGCACTCCCGCAACCTTCTAGAGATATATTAATAGTATACTTAGTGGTATTCTTAGAGACTATATTACCATGTACCTTAATAATATCCTTATCTATTTAGGGGGATTATAAAAGGACTATATAGAGAAGGTTTAGGGGGTGCTAGCTAGGCTATAATAGGCTAGCTTACACTTAGATATTAAGAAGTGCGTGTTTATAATAAAGGAGGTTAAATATCTAGGGTTTATTATCTATATAGGGAAAGAGATTTGCCTAGACCTAGAGAAAATTATAGTAATTAGGGATTAGGAGGCACCTACTAGGATCCAGGGAGTTTATGGGTTCCTAGGTTTCGCTAACTTTTATTATAACTTTATACTATAGTTTTTAGAAGTTATAGGACCTCTACTAGATTTAATAAAGAAGGGCGTCCTATTCTATTAGACAGAGGAGTGTAATAAGGTATTTAAAGCGTTAAAGCTTGCTTTTATTTTATACCCTATTTTAATATAATAGGATCCTAATAAGGATATAGTAGTAAAGGCAGACTGCTTAGGAATAGTATTAGGAGGTTATCTCTCCTAGGCTAATAATAAGGGCATTCTACATCTAGTGGCTTATTATTTAGCTTACCTATAGCTAGCAGAAAGGAACTATATAATTTATAATAAGGAGTTACTTATAATTATTACTTACCTTAAGGTGTAGTTAGCAGAGCTATAGGGTATTAGTAAACCGTTTATAATACTAATAGATTATAAGAACCTAGAATACTTTATAGTACTAAGGGAGATATTAGAATAGCAGGTAAGATAGGCTAAAACTCTAGCACTTTTTAATTTCCACTTATAATATAGACTAGGGGCATAGGTAGGATAGCTAGATATATTATTAAGATATTATTAGGAAGACCTATAAGTAAGGAGACTAAAGACACCTATAGTACACTTAGCATTAACCCTAATATACTATATCTTTACTAAGGGAAAGTTACACGTAAATATATAGCCTATAGTGGCAATAGAAAGCGTAGAGACTAGGGATAGTTTAGGGTCTAATATACATATTCTAAAGGGTACGGCAATGTTCGCAGATAATTACCTTTAATTATTATAGGATTAGGCTATTACCTATAATAAGACCTATAGATTATAGTTATAGGTAGTGAAGGTAGGGGCTTAGAAGTTTCTAGATATAGCTAGCATAAGAGAACAGATAGCAGATTACTAGCTTAGCGTAGGTAGAGCGCTTTAGTTTTAGGGCTAGATATAGGTGCTAAAGTAGGAGCCTTTAACTATAACTTTAATCCAGTATATATATAATTCCCCCTTATTAGGATATCTAGGGCAGAATACTACCTTTAAGGCACTCTAGAGAGACTTCTATTAGGATAGTATATTATAAGACATAGCTTACGTTATATATAACTACTGTTATGAACTGGCCTTATGGCTGCTGCACATAAGCGTTCAAAGTGTGATTAATATTCTTATAGAAGAAGAAGAAGACTAAGCTTGGGGTCTTATAGCATCCCCCTTAATAAGGGGCTGTGCTTAGTTAGTGCGCGACCTGCGCACTAGCTAGCGTTTAGCTACGTATAACCCGCCCTCTTTCTAGAGACTCTCTAGAGGCTTCCTTGCTCTGCTTATAACCTAAGCTTATAGCTTGAGTTTATAATATACCCCCTTACTTATCCCCTCCTTGCCTTCCTAAGTTAAAAGTAAGCGTGGTTCCTACCTACGCTACCTATAGATAGCGTGTAAAAATTTTCTATTATAGGTCTACCCTACCCCTAACTATCTCTATTACGCTATATCCCTATATATTCTAACTCCGCTCCTAAAAAACACTAGCCTACTCCTTTTCTATCCTACTACTAGCTATTTCCTATGCCTTATACTACTACTTGCCTTTTACCTTTTGCTTATTACCTACTAAATCCTAACTTTACTCTAGCTATCCTATAATTCTAACTACCTTATCCCTATTCTTATAATATTATACCCCTATCTAAACCTAGCCCTTCTCTAGCTACGCGCTTAGCCTAGCTCTAGTTAGAGCTAGATTTAATTTCTAAACTTAAGCTCTAAGGAATATAAATACTCCCTTTCTTTCCCCTAATTTCTATTCCTACTCCTTTATAACCTTATCCTATCCCCTTATATCTTCTATATTATATTATCCCTAAGTCTTTATTTATCCTATTTAATCCTATCTTATTATTATTATATCTAATACTAAGTCCTACTTTAATCTTATCCCTATTAATTCTGCCTCTGCCCTATCTCTACCTCTACCCCTACCCCCTAGCTAGCTAGGTAAGGGGATATATCTAGGTAAGTATGTCCTTAAGGGTAACTCTAATAATAATAAACTCTCTAATAGTGAAGAGCATAGTCTTCTATGCTTGCTGTATATTAATAATCTTTACACTAAGGGTGTATAAGCCTGCGCACCGGGCCTAAATGCTGCCTATAGTCCCTATTATAACGCCCGCTATATGTGTGTTTAGGAGATATACCTATACTATACAGACCTAAAACTTCAACGTAGCCTAAAGCACCTTATCACCCTCTTAGATATAAATTAAGCTATCTAGACTCCTACCTTAAAGAAGACTAAGACTAAGAAAGGGCATTACGCTATTCTTATAAAAACCTTTATCCACCGCTATAAGCGGTTTAATAGTATGCTTATAGCCGCCTATATTAATCCCACTAAGGCTAAGCCTCTAGCCTCCTCCCCTACAGGCGTGGCCTACGCCTAGGGCGTAACCAATGCCTAAGCTCTTATCCTTACTTAAATAACACCTAGCTACTATGGCTATAACCCCCTTGCCGCTGAATTCCTCTAAGGGATAACTAATATAGGCAAGAACCTTACGCGGTCTATCTAAGCCTAGGAGCAAACCACCGCCGCTATGCAATAGGCTACGGCTAATACCCGCAGCCTAGCTGTATCTATCGCTAAGCTAGCTCGCGCTATTGCGGAGGACTATCGCCGCGATTAGCCCCCCCCCCCTAACTAATTGCTATTTAATGTGGTGGAAAAATCACACTATGCTGCTTATACACTAGAGGATAGTTATAGTATTAGTTTTCTATAGCTAAATTAAATCGCACCCTTTTAGGGCTATTATTTATCTATATATCCCCCTATTATAATTTAAACCTATCTAATGCTTCTATTTCTAGCACGCTTTCTAATAGCTCCTATATTAGCTATATATATCCTTTCTATTTTACTAAAATATTATAATTTAATCCTTAATCTTATATGTTTTTAGCTATAAGAATCTCCTTAATGTAGTACTTAGCGAGATTAGTATTAGTGTTAGTTATAACTAACTCCGGAGGTAGCTGTTTATTAGCTAATATCTAGCTTAGTAATAGATTGTCCGCTGCCCTCTATACTAAATTAATATAGAATACGGGGTGTAGGCCCTATAGTATATCTAACCTAATTGTTAATAGCGTTAGGACTTCTAGTACTTTGTATTTTACTATTACCTAGTCTAGCTTCTTATATAGCTAATTTGTCTTAATATTTTAAAGATTTAGCTAAATATAGTTACCTACTTAGAAATATTCCGCTAGTCTATGGCCGCTATTTATATTCTCCTATTGTTATTACTAGATAAAAGCTATAGTAGCTTGCGTTAAGTCTATGCTATCTTTTAAATGCTTTAAGAATACCTAAGCCCTTCCCTTTGCTAATATTATTAAAGTCTATGTAGAGGGTGCTTCCTAAATTATAGGTATATTAAATCTATGTAGTGCTATATTTACACTTACCCCTGTTATAGATAAGTCCCTGTTGTTTAAGGCTAATTAGTAAGCTAGCAAATAGTCTAGCTAGTTAAACTAGGAGAAGGATAATAATACCTATAAGACTGCTAATACCTCCTGATTAGCATGTTCTATACTACTATTAGTCTATAGGTAATGTAATATTAATAGAAGTTATTATGTGCTAACCTTCTTATAAAGCTTTGTCTAAAAGTTACTTAGCTAATCCGAGCCTTAATCTATGATAATTTAGGCTAGAAAGCCATAAAAACACCACTAACAGTGTTTAAATTGCTCCGCGTACGCTTCGGCCCCTATTAATATTATAGCCTTAAGCTATATGTATTTAGAAAGCCTATCTATAATAACTATTAGGAAACATGGAGTATCCTGTGTTTTAGCTAGAAGGTTGGTTATAAAGTTAATTAAAATTTGCGACTAGTATCTATTAGGTAGCGGTATTAGCTTTAATAAGCCTTGCCTTAACTATTAACTCTTCTGCCCTCCGTAACAGTGGTAGTTACGTATAATGTAAGCTATGTCTTATGATATGCTATCCTAATAGAAGTCTCTCTAGAGCGCCTTAAAGGTAGTATTCCGCCCTAGATATCCTAATAAGGGGGAATTATGTGTATACTGGATTAAAGTTATGGTTAAAGGCTCCCACTTTAGCACCTATATCTAGCCCCGAAACTAAAGCGCTCTGCCTACGCTAAGCTAGCAATCCGCTATCTGTTCTCTTATACTAGCTGCGTCTAGAAACTTCTAAGCCCCTACCTTCACTGCCTATAACTATAATCTATAGGTCTTATTATAGGTAATAGCCTAATCCTATAATAATTAAAGGTAATTGTCTATAAATATTGCCATACCCTTTAGAATGTGTATATTAGAACCTAAACTGTCCCTGGTCTCCGCGCTTTCTGTCGCCGCCACAGGCCGTATATTTACGTGTAACTTCCCCTTAGTAAAGATATAGCATATTAGGGTTAATGCTAAGTGTACTATAGGCGTCTTTAGTCTCCCTACTTATAGGTCTTCCTAATAATATCTTAATAACACATCTAGCTATCCTGCCTACGCCCCTAGTCTATATTATAAGTGGAAATTAAAAAGTGCTAGAGTTTTAGCCTATCTTACCTACTATTCTAATATCTCCCTTAGTACTATAAAGTATTCTAGGTTCTTATAATCTATTAGTATTATAAACAGTTTACTAACACCCTATAGCTCTACTAACTATACCTTAAGGCAAGTAATAATCACAAGTAACTCCTTATTATAAATTATATAGTTCCTTTCCGCTAGCTATAGGTAAGCTAAATAATAAGCCACTAGATATAGAATGCCCTTATTATTAGCCTAGGAGAGATAACCTCCTAATACTATTCCTAAGTAGTCTGCCTCCACTACTATATCCTTATTAGGATCCTATTATATTAAAATAGGGTATAAAATAAAAGCAAGCTTTAACGCTTTAAATGCCTTATTATACTCCTCTATCTAATAGAATAGGACGCCTTTCTTTGTTAAATCTAGTAGAGGTCCTATAACTTCTAAAAACTATAGTATAAAGTTATAATAGAAGTTAGTAAAACCTAGGAACCCGCGAACTCCCTGGATCCTAGTAGGTGCCTCCTAATCCCTAATTGCTATAATTTTCTCTAGGTCTAGGCGAATCTCTTTCCCTATATAGATAATAAACCCTAGATATTTAACCTCCTTTATTATAAACACGCACTTCTTAATATCTAAGTGTAAGCTAGCCTATTATAGCCTAGCTAGCACCCCCTAAACCTTCTTTATGTAGTCCTTTTGTAATCCCCCTAAATAGATAAGGATATTATTAAGGTATATAGTAATATAGTCTCTAAGAATACCACTAAGTATACTATTAATATATCTCTAGAAGGTTATAGGAGTGCCTGCTAACCTAAATAGGCAAACTAACTATTTAAATAACCTAAATTGCGTTTAGAATGTAGTCTAATGTTCCTTGCCTTTAGTAATTCATAACTAATGAAATGCTACTTATATATCTAGCTTTATAAACTACTTTGCTTCTAATAAGGACTATAGCGTTTCCTTAACTAAAGGTAAGGGGTACTAGTCCTATTCTATAATCTTATTTAATATATAATAGTCCACACAAAACCTCTAACCTCCTCCTAGCTTCTTTACTAATAGCACTGGTGCTATAGCCGCTAATAAGCTAGCCTAAATCTAACCTTTATCTATAAGATCTGTAACTTGCTTCCTGATCTTAAGTAAATGTTAATAAGGTATGCTATATAATAGTGCCTATAGTAGGTCTGGCACGTTCCCTTCTATATCTTTCTTAAGGCGAATATAGTGATCTAACTTCCCTTAATACAGAGGTAGGGCGTTTGCCTTACTCTCCTAGAAGAGATCCTTAAAATCCTGTAGTGCCTTTAGTAAGGATTTTAATAGCTCTTCTTCTAATGCTTCTAGTGTGGCATTAATCTGTAAGATAGATGTGATTTCCTGTAGACTTATAGCTAGAAGCTGGATGTGCTGCTTCTGCCTTTTTGCCCTACACACTATCCCTATAAAGGTTAATCCTAGGATCGCCACTATAGGTTAGTTAACCTTCCTATATAGCGTAGCCTGTACTTTTAAGTTATTTGCTAAACCTATAGTTAACTAGCGACACTTTATTTCTAGCTTTATATTATAACATCCTATTTATAGTGTCCTAAGGATTAACTCTCTAGTTAAACCTAGGATTATATATGCCATAATTAGCGTTTCCTATCTGTCTATGTTAACCTAAAAACGAATAATATGCGTTATATATAAATGTTTTTTATAACTCTTAGTCCCCCCTTATTTCACACTAACCGCTATATAAACTAGCCTCTTAGCTAGTAGGGGGATGCGTTCTAATTAAAGCTTCTAGATAAGGCGTTTACTTATAGTAGCGTAGTAGTTATAACCTATATTAACCTAGGCATCCGTAAAGGTAGTTTTATTAATTAATACTGGAAATAAAAAGGGTGTTAAATCTATATTGTTCTAGATCTATTTGAAATCCTTATTAGTAATAACTATATGCTATAACGCCTCCCTAGGCTCCCTACTCTTAACCCTATTTAAATAACTTAATAAAGGGGTTATTCTTTTCCTAACTATTTATTAGCCTTGCTACCTAAATTATTAGGCTTAACCTCCGCTAAGTTATAAGTGTTAATTAATAACCTCCCCTAAGGGGGGATAGCGGTATATAGCGTATATCCTAAGATAAAATGCTTAGTGGAGCCACACTATAGGCACTTACCCTTATCTTTTTATGCGTTAATTACTTCCTAAGAGACCTACTTAGCCTATTTTACGCTACTCCTACTGGCTAACTTTAACTAGCCCTATAGCTTCCTAGAGCTCTTTTAGGTGTAAGATATGCCTATAGATTAGATATCTATTATTAGTGTGTTCTTATCCTACTGTTACCTAGCCACTAGTAGGGCATTCCTTTGTAACTAATGTTTCTCCTCTAATTAGTATAACTTAATATCTAAAGCAATATTATAGTAGTGAGCTATAGCTAATAGGTAGTTAGCATAGGGCATGTCCTACCCTACACTATAATCTCTTATCTACTTATTAAGTGCTATATGTAATTTAGCTAGCTTTATAGCGTTATCCTATCCTAGCCCCCTAGTAAGCGCTAATTTTTATTTAAATTAAATATAGAAGTTACTAAAACACTTATTCTATTATTATATAAGCTAGTTAAGTTCTATAATTACTATTTCCTATTAATAAGGATTATTAAATATCTCCCTAAGGTATTAAAGGAACTACTTAGGCTAATAATACATTATATAGCCCTATTTAAAGAAGGGGGCAATATAGGCCTAGACCTTAGGAGATAGGTTCTAGTAGATAAAGAACCACTAGTCCTACTTGTTTCTAATAAAGTTATAGTTAGCTACTAACTTATAAGCTATTAGGCCTTTCTATAATATAAATAGTCCTTTATCCCTATTAAATAGGGGGCCTATAGGCAAGGGTTTGCGTTTTAGTTAAGTTAGGTTAGTAGCTATATTTAACTATTCTTATAAGAATTCTAATTACTTAGTCTGCTTTTTGATTACTTCCTGTAATCCGGTTACTTTATCTGTTTCTATTTCTAAAGGTAATGGCGTCTACTCTAGATCTTTTGGTCCTATAGTGAAGAATATTAAATATTATAAACTGGCCTTATGGCTGCTGCACATAAGCGTTCAAAGTGTGATTAATATTCTTATAGAAGAAGAAGAAAACTAAGCTTAGGGTCTTGTAGCATCCCCCTTAATAAGGGGCTGTGCTTAGTTAGTGCGCGACCTGCGCACTGGCCAGCGTTTAGCCGCGTATAACCCGCCCTCTTTCCGGAGACTCTCCGGAGGCTTCCCTGCTCCGCTCATGACCCGAGCTCATAGCTCGAGTCCATAACAACTACCACTATTATAGAGGGCAGAAGAGTTAATAGTTAAGGCAAGGCTTATTAAAGCTAATACCGCTACCTAATAGATACTAGTCGCAAATTTTAATTAACTTTATAACTAACCTTCTAGCTAAAATATAGGACGCTCTATATTTCCTAATAGTTATTATAGATAGGCTTTCTAAATATATATAGCTTAAGGCTATAACATTAATAAGGGCTAAAGCATATGTAGAGTGATTTAAACACTATTAGTAGTGTTTTTATAGCTTTCTAGCCTAAATTATCACAGATTAAGGCTCGGATTAGTTAAGTAACTTTTAGATAAAGCTTTATAAAAAGGTTAGTATATAATAACTTCTATTAATATCGCATTACCTATAGACTAATAGTAGTATAGAATATGCTAATTAGGAGGTACTAGCGGTCTTATAGGTGTTATTATCCTTCTCCTAGTTTAACTAGCTAGACTATTTACTAGCTTACTAATTAGCTTTAAATAACAGGGACTTATCTATAATAGGGGTAAGTGTAAACATAGCGCTATATAGATTTAATATACCTATAATTTAGGAAGCACCCTCTATGTAGACTTTAATAATATTAGTAAAGGGGAGGGCTTAGGTATTCTTAAAGTATTTAAAAGATAGTATAGACTTAATGTAAGCTACTATAGCTTTTATCTAGTAATAATAATAGGAGAATATAAATAGCGGCTATAGACTAGTGGAATGTTTCTAAGTAGGTAACTATATTTAGCTAAATCTTTAAAATATTAAGATAAATTAGCTATATAAGAAGCTAGACTAGGTAATAGTAAAATATAAAGTACTAGAAGTCCTAATACTATTAATAGTTAGGTTAGATATACTAAGGGGCCTATACCCTATGTTCTATGTTAATTTAGTATAGAGGGCAGTGGATAATCTATTACTAAGCTAGATATTAGCTAATAAATAGCTACCTCTAGAGTTAGTTATAACTAATGCTAATACTAATCTCGCTAAGTACTATATTAAGGAGATTCTTATAGCTAAAAACACATAAGGTTAAGGATTAAATTATAATATTTTAGTGAAATAGAAAGGATATATATAGCTAATATAGGAGCTATTAGAAAGCGTGCTAGAAATAGAAGCATTAGATAGGTTTAAATTATAATAGGGGGATATATAGATAAATAATAGCCCTAAAAGGGTGTAATTTAATTTAGCTATAGAAAACTAATACTATAACTATCCTCTGGTGTGTAAGTGGTATAGTGTAATTTTTCTATTATATTAAACGGTAATTAGTTAGGGGGGGGGGGCTAATTATAGTAATAGTCCTCCGCAATAGCATAAGCCAGCTTAGCAATGGATACAGCTAGGCTATGGGTATTAGCTATAGCCTATTACACAGCAGCGGTGGTCTGCTCCTAGGCTTAGACAGACCGCGCAAGGTTCTTGCTTATATTAGTTATCCTATAGAGGAATTTAGTAGCAAGGGGATTTTAGCTATAGTAGCTAGGCATAGACTATGTAAGGATAAGTGCTTATATATTAGTTACGCCCTAGGCATAGGCCGCGCCTATAGGGGAAGAGGCTAGAGGTATAGCCTTAGTAGGATTAATATAGGTAGCTATAAGTATACTATTAAAATACTTATAGTAGTGGATAAAAGTTTTTATAAGGATAGCGTAATACCCCTTCTTAGTAGTAGTCTTCTTTATAGTAGGAGTCTTAATAGCTAAATTAGTATCTAAAAGGGTAATAAGATACTTAAGGCTATAGCGTAACTTAGGGTCCGCATAGTAGAGGCATATCTCCTAGATATATATTTAATAGGTAGCGTAGCAGGGAGCATAGGCATTATTTAGACCTAGTATATAGGCTTATATACCCTTAGTGTAAAGATTATTAACATATAGTAAGCATAGAAGATTATACTCCTTACTATTAGAGAGTTTATTATTATTAGAGTCGCCCTTAAGGATATACTCACCTAAATATATCCCCTTACCTAGCTAGCTAGGGGGTAGGGGCAGAGGTAGAGATAGGGTAGAGGCAGAATTAATAAGGATAAGATTAAAGTAGGACTTAGTATTAGATATAATAATAATAAGATAGGATTAAATAGGATAAATAAAGACTTAGGGATAATATAATATAGGAGATATAAGGGGATAGGATATAGTTATAAAGAAGTAGGAATAGAAATTAGGGGAAAAGAAAGGGAGTATTTATATTCCTTAGAGCTTAAGTTTAGAAATTAAATCTAGCTCTAACCAGAGCTAGGCTAAGCACGTGGCTAGAGGAGGGCTAGGTCTAGATAGGGGTATAATATTATAAGAATAGGGATAAGGTAATTAGAATTATAGGATAGCTAGAGTAAAGTTAGGATTTAGTAGGTAATAAGCAAAAGGTAAAAGGCAAGTAGCAGTATAAGGCATAGAAAATAGCTAGTAGTAGGATAGAAAAGGAGTAAGCTAGTGTTTTTTAGGAGTAGAGTTAGAATATATAGGGATATAGTGTAATAGAGATAGTTAGGGGTAGGGTAGACCTATAATAAAAATTTTTTTACACACTATATATAGGTAGTGTAGGTAGGGACTACGCTTACTTTTAACTTAGGAAGGTAAGGAGGGGATAAGTAAGGGAGTATATTATAGACTTAAGCTATAAGCTTAGGTTATAAGCAGAGCAGGGAAGCCTCTAGAGAGTCTCCGGAAAGAGGGCGGGTTATACGTGGCTGAACGCTGGCTAGTGCGTAGGTCGCGCACTAACTAAGCATAGCCCCTTATTAAGGGGGATGCTATAAGACCCTAAGCTTAGTCTTCTTCTTCTTCTGTAAGAATATTAATCACACTTTGAACGCTTATGTGCAGCAGCCATAAGGCCAGTTCATAACAGGCAGGCAGGTCTTCTACCGGAGCTTTAGTATTTTCTTCCCTTAGCTTAGTAGAATCCTGAAGACCTTGCATAGTAGTCATGGTTTGCGTTAATTTATCTAATAGATCTTTAATGCTAGCCTTGTTTTTTAGACAATTTAACTCAGTATGCTTAATAAAATCAGTTAAGGTCTTGCCTTGTTGTTCAATTTGGCTTTGCATCTGTTGTTAAAAAGCACTGGCTTGAACAGCCGGACCTTCTATATCCATCCTATCAGGGTCCCTAGGAGGGCTAGAAGGGCCTGCAGCAGGTCCCTTACCCTTATTATAACTCAGTGGTGCCATCTCTAAAATTCCTGTGCAAGATCTCCAAATTTCTTCCTGTTGCAAATATCGCGCGCTGGAAGCTAGGTTGTGGTGCAACCGGGCTACGCACGCAAATTGTGCGGCGGGGCTGTTTGAAAGGGTGCCCCTTGTTGCACCCACAAGGGCATAATTGATCCCACCGCACGATAGTCTCACTATTCAACTAGCTGAGACAGGAATCCACCCCGCGCAAGTCATTTTCAAAGACCTCCGTAGTTTTATAGTATATTTTATTGTTATACCAGTACCCCACCGATAGTACAGGTACTTAGGTATTTAGACTGTAGTCCGCACCCTCTTACAGGGTTAGATAACTCAATAGATACGATCACATTAAACCCTAGCTTCGCGGTCTAACATAGTAGCAATTACGTAGTGTTCATAATAATCATACCTTTCTTCTAAATTAGTACTCTTCTCTTTAAATTAACTAATTATTTAATCTTTAAATAATTAGTATAAACATGGCAAAAGAGAGGCCCAATTTATCAACATCGTGATCAGGCAACCCTAGCACGCTAGGATTAATACCACTATCTATTAGTTTAATAACAACAACACTATAGGCATCCTTACAATATCTAAGGAGTCTTCTAAGAGCAATAAGCCAGCTATTAAGCTATAGGAGCCCTACTACTAGGACCTATGGTACAAGATAGTCAAGGCAAGAGCAGTTAAAGATAGAATCTAGGTCTTTATTAATCCTAACTTAATTATACAGCTAGATTACCCTCCTAAGCCTCTAATCCTCATAGGAAATAGAACTCTAGCGAAGAGAAGGGTAGCAGAGGCTGCATAGAGTTAATTATCTATATCTAATACCATAGGAGTTTAAACGCGCTTACGTAGCGGCGGAGCTATAATTAGCAGCGCGCGGTAACCACAGGAAAGCTCTTCTAAAGGTTATAATATGCCTAAAGAGAGTTATTTTTAGTACCCTTAGTAACCTAATAATGCTAAAGACAGCGTATAGTTCGCGGTCCTTAGTGGTTGTTATTAGGTATTTAATAGCTAATTCTAGAGCCTTATAAAGGCCCTATAAGAGTATTACACTTAGTTTATAGCGATGCTTAGGCCTAAGTATAAGTAGATAACCTTAAGGCATATATCCCTTTATAATAAGATTAAGGAGCTTATAAGGAATATAATGCCTTTAAGCGGAACTATTAAGTATTATGCTAAAGTTAATTTTAATAAGACTATTAAGCGGAACCTTGTAAAGGTAAACATTAATAAGTGGCTTACAGATGCTTTAATTAGCTATAAGAGATACTTCTAAGCAGACTGCCCTATTACTAAAGGCAACTCACCTATGGAAATGATTAATAACGCTATTAGGGCACGATTCCCTGCTATCTTGGCTTAAATTAGCTTATTAATTTATATAGTAGAGAGTAAGGGAAAGGTCCTAGATTTCTATAGCATTATAAGTAGGATTAGGCACCTAATTAAAGCCTAAGGGAGATCTTAGGTGAAGTTAAATAATGCCTTTAGAGCTGAACTAACTCTTAATAGAGAAATAAAAGATAAAGCAGAGAAGTTAGTAAAGAAAGACTATATCTACTATAAGAAGTATAAGGTAAAGAAGTTAAGAGACTTATAGAAGGTCTATAGGGCACTCTGCTTAATAAAGGACTAGAAAGTTAATAAGGAGCTATTAAAGAAAGCAAAGGAAGTGATGAATTATTAGCCTAATAATGTAAAGAAGGCATACAACGTGTGGTTAAAGGATAATAGCGCAAAGGAACCTAAAGAAGTCAATATAGCGTTTTTGGCTATGGAAGAGTTAGAGTCTTTAGAGGCTTTCCTCGCCTAGGGTAAATCGCGAGTTATACTTAATAGCAGCACTTTAATCTATATCTTTAATAATAAACGCTGGTTTATAGACCTTAATTACAGTTAATAACCTGGAATTCGAGCCGGTTATAGTGTCACTAAGGCTCACGGCGTTAGCATAGCTCGGATCGTCTTAACAGACAGCCAGACCCTCACCTTATTAAAGGCCTAGTACTAACTATTATTCTTTGTAAACCTTATATCTCTTTAGCTACTTATAAAGAAGGGAATAAGGTAGGATAACCTTACTAGAAGGGTTATAGACCTAGTGAGAGGTAATCAGGAGATATTTTAAACTCGGATTATTAGTACGTAGCTATGTATAGAGGGCTTAAGCCTATTAGATATTTTCGCTGTTAAAGGAGATTTAAGAGACCCAAAGGCTGTGATAATAACGCCTACGGACCTGTGGTATGCTAGATTAGCGCATCCAGGCGAGGATATGATGGATTAAGTCCTTAAGAAGCTTTAAATCCCTTTAAAGGAAAGGAGCATAGGGAAATGTGAGGTCTGTCAGATAGCTAAGGCGCAGAGGTAGATATCGCGAGCGTTACAGGCAGGGTCGTTACCTTTGGGGCCACTTTAGGTGGTTTCTTTTAACCTCTTTGCTTAATTATTAGGGTATAATAAGGACTGATACATCGCTCTTTTTACCTGTAGAGCTATAGGATTACGCTATATCTTTATAATCCCGTTAAAAATAGATATCGCGCTCTACTTTAATCAGTTAGAAGCTATATACGCAAGGGTATATAGCATCCACATCGCGGTTATAATAACTAATAGTAAGACTGCCTTCTGGACTAAAAAGCAAGAAGAAGAGGTTATAAATAGAGGCATTATCGTTAGAAAGTCCAGCCCGGCTCACCCACATTAAAATGGGCACGCTGAACGGTCTAGGGGGGTGATAATAAGGGTTATAATAACTCTTATAATATAATTAGGCTTCCCAGAAGATCTCTAGCCTATAGCTGCTAAAGCAGCTATTTATATCCTAAACCACACGCCTTAAAAGCTGCTTAACTGGCAATTGCCTTAATAAGCGTTGAATAGGTGGTTAAGAGAGAACAAGCTTTAATAGAGTTACTTACTAGAGAATCCAGAAGCCTCTATAACTTACCTACAAGCCTTTAGTTATAAAGCATTCATAATAACACGAAGTAGGCTTCGTAAGGCAGGTCCAAAGCTCACATAGAGAGCTTATATTGGATACCTCGCTGGATATGTCTCCTCCACGTAATACCTAATTTAGGTGCTAATAATAAAGAGGAGCTACTAGTTCTTATTAAGTTATGTTACCTTTAATAAGTTAATCTTCTATGCTTAAGAAAGAGGCCTATTACTAAGTGTAAAAGAGGTTAAAAAACGCTTCCTTAAAGAGCTAGTTAACAATAATAAGGATAAAAGCTCTAATATAGGGCTTCCACAGATAGCGTACCCTCTATTACCGCAATAACCACTTGATCAGCCTTAACAGGATAAAACTCTCAATAGTCGCGATTAATTAGACCATGAGGAAAAAGAGAAAGAGAGTTAAGAAACAAATCTACTAACTCCTCCGAATTCACCTAAACGATTTCTAGGTTTAACAGATCACATGCCATTAAGTATTAATAATTTGCTTAACCTACCTAATAATAACGATATGTTAATAAATCCACAAGATCACGACGATCTTAAAGCATTCGCTACAGCCTTTAATCTAGGACCTAAAAGCAAAGAAAAGCCTCATATATTAAGGCTTCCCCCTCCTCTAGCTTATCATAATAACTTAGCTAGTTATCTAAAGGAAAAGGAATTCCGCAAAGCATAAGACAAAGAATATAACAAGATTATTAATAGAAAGGTAGCTATAAAGGTATCTAGAGAAGAAGTTCCTTCACATATAAAGCCTCTAGGCCTCACTTAGGTCTTTGCTTATAAATTAGATAAGCAAGGCTACCTTCTATGATATAAAGCTTATCTCTGTGTTCTCAGGAATCATTAACCGAAGAATCATCTATTAACTTGAGTAGCAACTCTAGCTGCTAACACGTTCAGACTGTTTATAGCCATTATGTGCTATTTTAACCTAGAAGCACACTAGTATGACTTTATCATAGCTTTCCTGAATTTAGACCTTAATAAAGAGGTCTACTATAAGATGCCTCTAGGCTATAAAGATAAACAAGCCTATCTAAAGCTTCTTAGAGCAGTCTATAGGCTACGGAGAGCGCCTCTTCTATAGATAAAAGAGCTAATTAGCTAGCTAATCAGTAAAGGCTTCACACAGATCTTTAAAGACATTTGTGTGTTTATTAGGGATAGGTTAATTATCTTCTTCTACATAGATAACCTTATTGCCTTATTTACTAAGGGGAAATCACATCTACACAATGAATTCAGAGCAAGGCTCTTTGCAAAGTATAACGTTAAGGACCTTAGAGAGCTTCAATAGTTCCTAGGCGTTAAAATCATTAGAGATTATACTAATAGGAAGGTGTGGCTTAATTAGAAGTCCTATTAGGATAAAGCTACCACTAAATTCAACGTAAAGATCCCTTAACAAAGGCCTATAGCCCTAATAACCGCTATACCGCTAGAACCCTTTAAGGGAGAGGTTAGCGCATAAGATCTTAAGCGATACTAATCTCTAATCAGAACCCTGCTATATCTAATAATAGTTTCGAGACCTGACATCGCTTTCATAGCTTTATAACTCTTATAATACCTATAAAACCCGGGGCTATAGCATATAGAAGCAGCCAAAAGAGCCCTTAAGTATAGGTATACGTGGGTAGACCTAGCGATTAAATACAGCGGCGATAACCCTGAATTAGAGGCATATAGCGATGCCTCCTTTGCTAATAATCCTATAACACAAAAGAGCTTATAAGGCTATATTATAAAGCTCTTCGGAGGGCCTGTGCTCTTTAAGGTAGGAAGGCAAGCCACCGTAACAACATTATTAACTAAAGCAGAGCTTCTAGCACTTTTACACTATAGTAAAGAGCTTATAGCCTTTAGATAATTGTATTAAGAGGTTAGGCTATGCCTAGGCAATGACACGCTTAAGATCAAATGTGATAATATGCAGATAATTTGCCTCCTTAAAGAAGAGTTTGTTAAGCTTATAATGAAGCTTTGGCACGTAGATATTTATTACCACTAGCTTTATTAAGAGGTTATGAAAGGAACCTTTAATATTACCTAGATTACCACTAGAGAGATAATCGCTAACGGCCTCACAAAGCCTCTTATAGGAGATGCTTTTATAAGCTTCTGTAAGGCATTAGGGCTTGTATAACTGCCCTCTAGTATGCTTAGTGAAGAACCTAAAGAGCGAGCATTATATAACAACCTTAATTTAGACGAGATTACAACTAATTGACTGCTTTTCTACACTATAGAATTAATTCGAATGTTGGAGTATTGTTTTGACTGTTTTTATTGATTTAGAATTATCATAGGGAACCTCAAACAAGGTCCCCTGGGGGGGTGTGTTGCACCCATAAGGGCATAATTGATCCCACCGCACAATAGTCTTACTATTTAACTAGCTGAGATAGGAATCCACCCCGCGCAAGTCATTTTCAAAGACCTCCGTAGTTTCATAGTATGTTTTATCGTTGTACTAGTACCCCACCGATGGTACAGGTACTTAGGTATTTAGACCGTAGTCCGCACCCTCTTACAGGGTCGGACAACTCAATAGATACGATCACATTGAACCCTAGCTTCGCGGTCCAACACCCCTCGAGGTCAAAAAGTGGGTCTGCGGTATGCGCGGGCAGAAACGGACCGGAGAAGATTCTCTGCGAAAATTTTCTCAACACTAAAAATAACAGATAGGAATAATAGCTATTGCAGCAGCCACAACGCAACGTAACGTGATGTATAGTGCGTGCAACGTAGTGCAATAGGTTAAAAAGCCTAGTATTAAGATACTAGATATTCAATAATTTAAAGGATGCAGCGTATCTACAAGGTAGATAATATTAAATATAACGGTCGCGGTAGTGAATAGAATCACTAAAAGAGGTTGTGGTTGTAACTAGATAGTTACGGTTGCAATGTGGTGGTTGCAGGTGCGGCTGTAAATAAATTCAACACCAAGGGTCTGATGTTGCAATGCGTAGAGCTAGTGGATGAAAAGCTTCAAATTCTAGCGGATTTCCTTTGTAATCTAAGAGCCCACAGGTCTAGTAGAGAGTAACTAGTACCCAAAATCAAGCACTAATCGCAGTAGAATAACGCAGTAATGTAGTAATCTTATAGGCCTTCCAGGCTCATAACCTATTAAAAATAGAAGGGAATCTATACTAGAGGGATAGGAAGACCTCCCTAGTAGATTCTAACGCAGCGGCTTCTAGATTTACTATAATACGATGATTCTTCAAGATATAGAGCTTTAATAGTTAAATATAGTAGATTTTAGCTAGACAAACGATCTAACAAGCAATGAGAGGATTTTCTAAGTCCCCTTATAGACCTACCAACCGTATTAACAGAAAGGGGTCGCTAGCCGGGCCTTAGGAGCTATTTTTTATTTTCCGTAAAATTTATTTGTATATGAAAAGTAAAAAATCGACTCATAACCATACAATCTAGCCACCCACGTGCACTAACTAAGCAATCTAATAAGCAACCCTATAAATAAAATACATCATTAAATCCAGAAAAAATCAAGGATTCGAACAGTATAAGTCAGCCTTTTATACGACTACTAGTTCCCTAGTTACAGTCGATTTTAGCTTCCCTATAGGGTAGCCTAGTTAGCTTAGTCATACAAGCCTGTGGGTTAGTTGTGTGCAGGAGCGCAGGTCACAGCCAAAGCTGGCCACAGCCAATAACGCTGCAGGCAACGCCTCGTAACCAACGTTGCAACAACGCAACTAGGCAACTAGTGGGCCTATAAAATAGTGCTATAAATAGCATAATTTTAACAAGTATTAGTACTACTACCTAGTAGTAATCTTACTATAACTTAACTTCTATATAAATTTATAGGTCTAATTACCTATTCTTATTAAGTTATATTATATTAAGAGCGTTTTCCTAGGGTTATACTAAGCTAATTAGGGCCTTATTTAGGTTTAACTAGCCCTTAGCTTAGTTACTACTACCTTAGTACTAGTTAGTAGTGTAGCTACCTCTATAGTAGATATTATAGTCTAGCTTAGGGCACTTAGTTAAGAGGTAGCCTAGTTTTTTACACTTAAAATAGGTAATAGGTAAGCCCCTTATTTCTATATAGTATCCTTCCTATAACCTACCTTCTAGTAAAGCTAAGTAATTCCTCCTCTTCTATTAGTTATCTCCTTAGTTACCTTTATAGTAAGGCCCTTTTTCCTCTTTTATTACTACTTTTACCTTCTTTCCTTAGCCTATAAGATAGTTCTAACTTATAGGGTATTCTTAGCTAAATACCTACTTCTTTATAGTGCTATTTAGGTATTATATAAACTAGGTAATTCTTATAGGCTTAGGTATAGGCTTAGGTAATTCTACTTCTACCTTACCCTAAACCTTAATAAATACTTAGAATAACTAGTCCTTACCTTACTAGAGGGTTAGTAGTATTCCTATAGCTTCTAGGTAGTAACTATTTTTATTTATTCCTCTAGTTTTTAACTATTATATAAACTCTATCTAAGTGTAGCTCTAGTAGTCTATATAACTATCTATAGTAGTAAAATATATCTACTATTACTTTACCTTATCTACTAGGTAGCTACTAGTATATATAACCTTTATTATATTATTTATAAATATATTCTAATTTATAGTAAAAACTATATTTAAATCTACTAAGAATATCTATAGATTCTTATAGATATCCCCCTTATATATAGGAGTCTTAAGCTATATCTTTACTATACTATATTTATATAGCCCTAGTGTGGTTAGTGCTAACTAAGGAATAGGAATAAGGGCTTAAGTAGGAGGGGTTTATAGGGTAGAAGTAAAGCCTTAGTTAGTATTATCTAATTAGGGAGGGATATCTACTTCCTATAAATTTTTCTATAGCTACTTAAGTTTATATCTTTTTTAGGTAATTTATAGCTATACCTTTACTTATATAAGGCTATAGTTTAATATAGCTTCTTTATTATTAATAGCTAGCTCTAATATATAGGAATTCTCTAGGGTAGTTAGATAAGAAGACTTATACTCTAGGAGCAGGTATTAATCTATAAATATATCTTTATATAGCGTATTTACTCTAGAGTTATTAGTACCTATTAAATAGGTGTTTATTCTATATAGTGCTAACATCCTTAACCTACTAATGGCCTATTACCCTAATAGGAAAGAGAGATTAACTTATCTACTTATTAAGGCTTCTAGGCTAAATATAATAAATAGGGTAATAGTATGATTAAGGTAGTAGCTATAGAGCTAGAAGGTAGGTATATATGCTTAAAGGTTTTAATCTCTAGCCTCCTATATTCTATATATGTAACCTTCGCCTAAATACCCCCTCTGCGTGCATGTGACTAGCTTGCGGCGACCTCGTAGCTAGGGCGCTGCGAGCCACGACTAGGCCCTACTATACATAATGCCATCGCCTTTATAGCCTCTGTCGCTCTATTGCCTCTGTGACCCTGACAAGAATATATTTATAAATAATATAATAAAGGTTATATATACTAGTAGCTACCTAGTAAATAAGGTAAAGTAATAGTAAATATATTTTACTACTATAAATAGTTATATAGACTACTAAAGCTATACTTAGATAGAGTTTATTTAATAGTTAAAAACTAGAGAAATAAATAAAGATAGTTACTACCTAGAAGCTATAGGAATATTACTAACCCTTTAGTAAGGTAAGGACTAGTTATTCTAAGTATTTATTAAGGTTTAGGGTAAGGTAGAAGTAGAATTACCTAAGCCTATACCTAAGCCTATAAGAATTACCTAGTTTATATAGTACCTAAATAATACTATAAAGAAGTAGGTATTTAGCTAAGAATACCCTATAAGTTAGAATTATCTTATAGGCTAAGGAAAGAAAGTAAAAGTAGTAATAAAAGAGAAAAAAAGGCCTTACTATAAAGGTAACTAAGGAGGTAACTAATAGAAAAGAAGGAATTACTTAGCTTTACTAGAAGGTAGGTTATAGAAAGGATACTATATAGAAATAAAGGGCTTACTTATTACCTATTTTAAGTGTAAAAAACTAGGCTACCTCTTAACTAAGTGCCCTAAGCTAGACTATAGTATTTACTATAGAAGTAGCTATACTACTAACTAGTACTAAGGTAGTGGTAACTAAGCTAAGGGTTAGTTAAACCTAAATAAGGCCCTAATTAGCTTAGTATAACCCTAAGAAAATACTCTTAATATAATATAACTTAATAAAAATAGGTAATTAGACCTATAAATTTATATAGAAGTTAAGTTATAGTAAGATTACTACTAGATAGTAGTACTAATACTATTTAACCCTAGCGCTATATATTCTTTAATTTATCTAAATATATTAATAGACCTAGACTAGGTAAATATATAACTAAGTAATAGTATGCTTAAGAGTATATCTAGTAATATTATACTATATTAAGGAATTTTAAAAAAGGTAATATTAGTAAGGGATAGTATAGGATATATAAAGATATACTAAGTTAGCTACTATATTACTAATAGTAGTAAAAAGCTAGTGCTAGGTATTAACTAGGTAAGATAATATAAACCTATTATAATATTATAGGGAAAAAGACTTTAGAGATACCCTATAATAAAGGAATATATCTTATTAGTAGTAGGGTTATAGGATAGATAGTATATAGAGAAATACTTATTAGTTATAATAATACTTCCCCCCTAGTTAATAGGTCTAATTAAGTATATAGCCTTTATTAGGGATATACTAAAAGAGTAGAAACTAAGTAGTATCTATATAATAATAGATCTATCTAATACTATTTATAAAGTAGTCCTCCTAGAAGTCTATATAGAGTTTAAGAATATATTCTTAAGCTATAAGGCTAGTACCCTCCCTAGATTAGGTAGGTAAATATATATAATTAAATTAGAAGAAGGAAAAACACTACCCTAGGGACCTATATATAACCTAGCTAAGAAAAAGCTATAGGTACTCTATAAGTACCTAGTAAGTGTGTAGGAATAAGGTTAAATCTAAAGATCTATTAGTCTAGTAGGTGCCCTAATCCTATTTATACTAAAAAAAGGGGGAAAATTATAACTATATATAGATTATAGGGGCCTAAATAAGATTATAGTTAAGGATAAGGCCCCTTTGCCCCTATTTCTAGAAATCTTAGATTAGCTAAGAGGTATAAAGATCTTTATAAAGTTAGACCTTAAAGATACATACTATTAGCTATATATCTATAAGGGAGATAAGTAGAAGATAGCCTTTTAGTGTAGATATGGTTACTTTAAGTATCTTATAATACTATTTAGGCTTATTAATATGCCTATTACTTTCTAAGAATATATTAATATAGCTTTAGAAGGTCTTATAGATATTATCTATATTATCTACCTTAATAACATCCTAATATATAGTAGCGATATCTTAGAGCATAAGAATTATATTAAGTAGGTTCTTAAGAGGCTTTAAAGCACTAATCTTTTTATTAACCTAGATAAGTGCTAATTCTCTATTAAGGAAGTTAAATTCCTTAGTTATATAATCTTACTAAAGGGAATCTCTATAGACCCTAGTAAAGTTAAGGTAATTATAATATAGCTAGTACTAAGTAGCGTGTTTAATATTTAGTCTCTCACACACACACAGGAGAAGAGCACACACCGGAATAACTCTTTGGATTCAAACTACCAAAACTCTTAAACGCCGGGTATCTAATTCCCCCCCCCTAAGCCTCCCCTGCCCCACTACCACCGCTACGCTAATATAAAAACAAAGGAAAAATAACTACTCCTCTTCTAGAATAGGGATCGCGTCCTCTAGGGCCCTGGCCTAGCTCTTAGCTAGTAGGGTAGTAACCTAGAGCTAGATTAACTCCACTATCTAAGTGTCTAGTCTATATAGCTAGAAGATTATCTCCTTATACTAGTCTCTTATAGACCTACCCTTCCCCTAGACTAAACCTACTACTAATATACTCTATTTTTACTTACTTTAATTCTCTATATATAGCTTCTTAATATAAGCACTAAAGTTATCTAGGACCTAGGGAAGAGATAGATTAGTATTAGTATAGGACTAGACTAGACTAATTAGAAGAATACTTATATTTATACTTTTAGTAATTTTAGTAAATACCTTAGTTAACTATTAGTGCTCTACTTAGTGCCTAGTAATTTACCCTAGAGCTAGGTTAGTAGTAATATTACCCCTAAAAATAGATAAAAATATATATTACCTTTTTATACCTATTATTTTAAACCTAGTAATTAAAATATATATTAGTTATAGCCCCTAGAAAGATAGATTAGCCCTACTATTACTATAGTATAGGGGAGAAAAATATACTAACTATATTATAATACTAGTGCCCTAGGTTCTTTAATAATTATATATAATAAGAGATATACTAGAATATTTATAGCTTACCTAGCTAGACTAAATTAGTAGTAAAATAAGCCTAGTACTAGGGTAGGGAAGTCCTACCTATAGTTTATAATTAAGTGCTCTCTAAAGCTACTTTAATATAAGCTACTTCCTTAGGTAGTAAAGGGAAGGTTTCTATATAAATTAGCACTAAAGTTATAGGGAAGTAAGGTTAGACTTATAGGTAATATAAAATACTAAGAAAATATAATAATAAGCTATAACTATATTAATATTAGTAACTAAACTAGACCTAGCTAGGGTTAGGGCCTAAGAATATATAAGAAAATAAAGGGGAAGAGAAGGGAAAAAAAGAAGGGGAATAGAATCTATAGGAAGTATAATAAAGGAAGAAGGAAAGAGGCCTAGATTTAGAGGTAGAAGGGATTTCTTTTATAATCTCTAGAGAGAGGGGGGGTCCTTAAAGCATTACCTAGATTTAAAGATAATATATAGATACTATAGATAGAAGGAAAGCCTAATATAAGAGAGCAGTAGGATTATAGTAGAACTAAGCTAGCTTTACCCTCTCCCCCCCTAGAGTTTTAAAAAACTAGGTACTCTAACTTTATAACTAGACTAGACTAAAGGAGAGGTAGAATAAACTAAAAAGTAGGGTATTAGATATATTAATAATAAAGTATAAAAAAAGTAAGTTAAGAGTAGATTACTATATAGTATTAGATTTTACCTAGTAAGAGGTAGCTAGAAATAGATTAGAGTAGAGCTAGAGAAGGGCCTAGAGCTAGGCTTAAGGCATAAGGCAGAGGTAACTCTGCTAATAGGGATAAGTCTAGCGTTAGCTAGTAATAAACAACTATAATAGGTTGTTAAAATTATGCTATTTATAGCACTATTTTATAGGCCCACTAGTTGCCTAGTTGCGTTGTTGCAACGTTGGTTGCAAGGCGTTGCCTGCAGCGTTGTTGGTCTTGATCAACAGCTTTGGCTGTGACCTGCGTTCCTGCACACAACCAACCCACAGGCTTATATAACTAAGCCAACTAGGCTACCCTATAGGGAAGCTAAAATCGACTGTAACTAGGGAACTAGTAGTTGTATAAAAGGCTGACTTATACTATTTAAATCCTTGATTTTTTCTGGATTTAATAATATATTTTATTTATAGGGTTGCTTATTAGATTGCTTAGTTAGTGCACGTGGGTGGCTAGATTATATAGTCGTGAGTTGATTTTTTACTTTTTATATATAAATGAATTTTGCGGAAAATAAAAAATAGCTCCTAAGGCCTAGCTAGCGACCCCCTTCTGTTAATATAGTTAGTAGGTCTATAAGGGGACTTAGAAAATCCTCTTATTACTTATTAGATTATTTGTCTAGCTAAAATCTACTATATTTAACTATTAAAGCTCTATATCTTTGTAAGGATAAAGATAGCTAGGCAAAAGGATATGGGGTGCACTCGTATATTGACTGAAGCTTGCTAGGTCTAAGTGTAATGTGTGTGCGAGTCGCTGGTTTATAGCTAGCGGCTTGCTAATGTCACGTGGACCTAGCCCTTCCTTCTGGTGTCGGGCGCCGCGGTGCTCTGGCGCTGCGGTGCACGCATGCGCGTGGGTCATGTTGTGAGGGGCCTCACAATCTTGAAGAATTGTCGTATTATAGTGAATCTAGAAGCCGCCGCGTTAGAATCTACTAGGGAGGTCTTCCTATCCCTCTAGCTAGATTCCCCTTCTATTTTCAATAGGTTATAAGCCCGGAAGGCCTAAAGATTACTATATTACTACGTTATTCTACTGCAATTAGTGCTTGATTTTAGGTACTAGTTACTCTCTACTAGACCTATGGGCTCTTAGATTACGAAGGAAACCGCTAGAATTTAAAGCTTTTATCTACTAGCACCACGCATCGCAACATTAGACCCTTGGTGTTGAATTTAACTATAGCCGCACCTACAACCACCACATTATAACTATAACTATCTAGTTACAACCACAACCTCTTTTAGTGATTCTATTCACTGCTGCGACTGTTATATTTAATATTATCTACTCTATAGATATGCTATATTCCTTTTATAAATCATTAAATATCTAGTATATCTATACTAGGCTTTTTAACCTATTACACTACGTTACACGCACTATATACTACGTTACGTTATGTTATAGCTTCTGTAATACCTATTACCTATAATCCTATTTTTAGTGTTAAGAAAATTTTTATAGAGAATCTTCTCCAGTCCGTTTTCTACCCGCGTATACTGCAGACCTACTTTTAGATCTTAAGGGGCACCCTTTTAAACAGCCCTACCGTATAATTTACGTGCGTAGCCTGGTTACACTATAACCTAGCTTCTAGCGCGTAATATTTGCAATAGGAAGAAATTTAGAGATCTTATATAGGATATCTTTTGAGATCCTAGGGAATTTTAAGAGATAGCACCACTAAATTATAAGGGTAAGGGTCCTACTGCAGGCCCTTCTAGCCCTGATAGGATGGAAATAGAAGGTCTAGCTATTTAAGCTAGTGCTTTATAACTACAACAATAGATATAGAGCTAAATTGAACAATAAGGCAAGACCTTAACTAATTTTATCAAGTATACTAAGTCAAATTATCTAAAAAATAAGGCTAGTATTAAAGATCTATTAGATAAATTAACGTAAACTATAACTACTATGTAAGGTCTTTAGGATTCTACTAAGCTAAGGGAAGAAAATACTAAAGCTCTAGTAGAAGACCTACCTACCGCTAATTCTGCGAGTTTACCTTCTAGTAACTTATAAGCTACCTTTAATATAGGGGCTATTAAGAAACTAAATAAGAGGGTTCACTCTATTCCTAAGGGAGCTAAGCTAAAAGGCCCTAAAAACTATAATTAGTGGAAGCAAGCCCTGAGCATATAATTTAGAGCCCTAGGATTACCTAAATTTATAGATAATCCTAGCTTAGCAGGTTATCTAGCTAACTATAATTAAGCTATTCTTTTAATGATATTAAGAGATAGCTACTAACCTAGACTATAGGCAGCTATATATTAGCAAAAATCCCCTAAAGAAGCCTATAAAGTCCTTATTAGGCAATATTCGCAGAGTGCTGAAATCCAGCAAGGTACGCTATATACTAGCTACCACTCCCTAAATTTTTTAAATTATAAGGGATCTTTAGAGGCTTTTAATACTAATTTTAATAACTTACTAGCTAGACTATAACTTTATAGTATAGAGATCGCTCCTATAGATTAAGTAAACCATTATATTAATACATTAAAGTAGACCTTTCCTAGCTAGGCTAAGAGATAAAGATTTACTATTAGAGCTACTAGGGCATAAGGGCTGCCTGTAAATACCCTAAATTTACAGTTCCTTATAGCGGATTTATTAGAAGAACAGAGGGATAAAACCTCTCCTATGGCTAAAGCTCTTAGCTATAAGGCTTCTAATAATAAGGGAAATTCTAA
Organism: Epichloe elymi; assembly: GCA_023658475.1. Taxonomy (NCBI): domain Eukaryota; kingdom Fungi; phylum Ascomycota; class Sordariomycetes; order Hypocreales; family Clavicipitaceae; genus Epichloe; species Epichloe elymi. The sequence goes on from CP098276.1 coordinate 2,650,944, forward strand.
GGACAAGGAAAAGAAGTCATTATCTAATCCTAATACTAAGAAGGACTCTATAAACGCCACTAAAGAGCAGGATAAGAAGGATTTAAACCCTTCTACAGCCTCTAGGAAGAAAAAGCAGAAGAAGAAGAGTAGTAATAGGGATAAAGATAAAGGAAAAGAAGCTGCTTTTACATTAGGCTATAGCCTAGCCACAGGATACGTTAAAGAACTAGATTCTAGCGAATCTAGCAGCAAGGATAGTAGTAATTCTAAATCTAATTTAGATACCTCTAGTACCACTACTACTAGTGACACTACTAAGCCTACTTTTAGCTACTCTAACAATATAGTTAAAAACTCCCTTTTATATAATATAGGTTCTTCTTATTATATTTGTAATAATAGGGCTTTCTTTAGGGACTTTAAGCCTCTTAAGAAAGGTCAAACTAGCCCTATAATTACAGCAGGAGGACCTATCTATCCTAAAGGAAGAGGCACCGCTGTTTTTAACGTTCTAGTTAAGAAAAATCCACTAAAATATAGGCCTTTAGCTCTGCTAGATACCCTATATTTCCCGGGTATAGATACTAACCTAGTTAGCGGGTTATCCCACTATCTTAAGGGAGGTTATCTAGCTAAAGATTAGCTTTTCCTAGCTAATAAAAGCCCCTATAGGTTATTAGAACCTACTAAACACGGCTTCTTTTTGCAGATTAAGGGGCAAGCTACTCCTAAGATCTGCAAGCATTCAACCCACCTCTCCTTTATAGGCTCTTAATATTATAACTAACAACAACAAAGAGCCTATAAGACCGAATTAGGGTTTTCCTACCCTATAGAGGTTTAAATTCCACAGCCAGCATTTAATCCCGAGGAATATCAACGAATCGAAGAATTAGATTCCAAAGACGAAGATTTAGCCCTATGTCCCACCGAAGCTCCTCCTAGTTAGGTATCTTCTATAGGGGGTTTAGAAGGTCTATACCCTAATGACTTAGGTGACGATAGTGGCCGTCTATTGCCCCCAGAGGCCTGTGATTCTTAAGAGGCCTGGCAACAGAGAGAGCTAGGGGATAATAGCCCTGAAAAGCTAGATTCTAGTTACAAGAAGTTACTAGATTTAGCCCTTCTTTAGCACATTTAATTAGGCCATATTAGCCTCCCTTTACTTAAGAAATCTTTAAAATTAGCTAAAGGGATCCCTGATTTTTCCGCTATTAAAGATAAGGATTTCAACTGCATAGCCTATATGTAATCAAAGGCTATTAGAAGACTAACCAAAAGACCTATTCAGGACCCCCCTAGGGTTTTAGATATCCTAGAGGGAGATATAGTTAAAATTAAACCTATACCGTATAATAGGAAGGCCCTAGTCCTTATCCTTATTAATTAAAAATCCCGGTATAAGTGGTGCTTTTTATTAGCTAATAAAGAAGGTTAGACTCTTTATACTGCTATTAAGGGCTTCTTTAAGGCCCTAAAAAACCAATATAACGCGTATCCTAGGCACCTCCACTTTAATAGAGGCACTAAAATTAATAACGAACTTTAGTCTTAGTTATCTTCTAAAGGAATTTGCTTTAGCACCTCTTGCCCTTATATTCACGAACAGAATGGGCTAGTTAAGAGGGCTATTAGGGTTATCCTAGACTGGCTTAGAGCTACACTTCAGTGGTCTAAGCTACCTTTATATCTATGGTCTTATATCCTTCTAGCTATAGTGGACTTAGTTAACATCACCGCCAATATAACTAAGCCCCTAACCCCTAAGCAGCTATTTCTAGCTAACTTAGAACCTAAGACCTCTTATAAGCCTGATTTTTCGAAAATTAGGGCTATAGGGTCTTATTACGAGGTTCTAATACCTCCGGAGCAGAGATCAAAGCTTCAAAAGCTAGCCCCTAGGACTATCCCTGGCCGGCTACTTGCTACTCTAGGTTCCAGCGTCTATCTTGTTTATATACCCTCTAAAAGGTTAGTTATTAAGACTAGCTTTATTAAGATTATAGAGGATATAAGCTCTATAGGGTCCCCTAAGTCTTTAGGGAGCTATCCTTTAGAGGGAGAAGCTAATATCTCATGAGATCTAGAGGTTTAGGATAACTATCCAAAGCCTCTAGCGCCCTTAGCGCCCACAGCGCCCGCCGCGCCTATAACAACGCCCGGGACGACCGCTATACCCCCTGCGCTACCCCTAGAGAGCCTAAGCTCTAGCGCCCCTTATACGGGTGCTATTAAAAAACCGTTTTTAGATTCGGATTCTTTAATCAACCCTGATTCTATAGATATTAATGATTTTAACCTATCTTCTTTCGTTAAGGAGATATGCTTTAAGGCGCAACAAAAGGCTAAATCATTAGCTAATAATAATAACGATTTAGATACGCCTAAGACCTGGAAGCAGGCATTAAAAAGCAAGGATAGCTAAAAATAGGTTAATATAACCTTTAGTAAATTTAAGCAGCTATTAGCTGCTAGAACTTTTAAATTTATAGGGATAGACTAAATTCCTAAGGGCTAAAAAGTTCTTAAAAATAGGCTTATCTATAAGCTTAAAAAGGATAAAGAAAATAATCCTATAAAATATAAGGCCTGACTCGTTGCAAAAGGCTTCATGCAGATAGAAGGTCAGGATTATATCGAGACCTATGCTATAACTAGCATTCCCCCTAGTTAGCGGATATTACTAGCCCTAGCGGCTTGTAATAACTAGGAAGTTGAATAGGTTGATTTTATAGGGGCATTCTTAAACAGCTTATTAAAAGAAGCTATTTATATGCAGATCCCTGATGGATTCGTTGAATTTGCCGAGGCTACTACGCCTGAAATAGCTAAATTACTTAAGAAATACGGCTATAATCCCTCTTAAAAGCAGGTTATTTGTGAGGCGCTGTGTGCGTGGCCCTAGTGGAGAGGGACCGACCGCACAGGTCTTATAATCAATTGTAAGGTGCAATGTTAGCGATGGCTAGCATTGGCGGATCTTTTGGTCTATTGGGGATCCTAGCACACCTTCTAGGGTTAATTGTGAGGCCCCTCACAACATGACCCACGCGCATGCGTGCACCGCAGCGCCAGAGCACCGCGGCGCCTAATACTAGAAGGAAGGGCTAGGTCTATATAATATTAGTAAGCCACTATTATATTACTAGATCCCTACTAATTTAGCCTAAATAAACTATTAGTATAGCTACTATAGAAGGCCTAAAGCTAAGATCTAGACCTATAGAGGTAGAGTAAAGAGATTAATTCCCTAGAGAGAGGGAAAGCTAGTCTATAGTTATATAGTATAAGGGGTTTCCTAATATATAAAGACTAGGTAGTTATTCCCTAAGAGCCTACCTTATAATAGGAGCTTCTATAGCTATACTATAATAATCCACTAGTAGGTTACTTTAGGACTAAGTAAATACTTAAGCTATTAAAGTGCTACTTTTAGTGGCTAGCTATAAATAAGTCTATATTAGACTATATTATAAGCTATAGGATATATTAGTAAATAGTTACTAGAAGGCATTACCTATATAGGAGTCTTAAATTACTACTAATATTAGAGTAACTATAGGTAGAAATCTTAATAGACTTTATTATAGGATTACCTATTATATAAGTAGGTAAATAAGAAACTAATATAATCCTAGTAATTATAAACTAATACACTAAGTACTCTATCTTCCTACCTATAATAACTATAATTAATATAGCTAAGTTAGTGGAACTTTTCTATAAGGAGATTAAGCTATAATTTAGGCTACTAAAGGGCATTATATCTAATAAAGGATCTATTTTTATAAGCTAATTCTAGTTAGACTTATATTACCTATTATATATAAAATATAGGCTTTTTATAGTATTTTACCCCTAAACTAATAGGTAGATTAAGAGAACTAACTAGGTACTAGAGCACTACCTATAATACTTTACTTCTAAAAACTAGTAAATATAGCCTAAGCTACTCCTAGTTATATAATTTACCTATAATAATATAGTAAATAGAACTATAGGCTACTTACCTAACTATATACTTATAGGGTACTTACTAGAGTTTTAGCTAGCCTTTAGAAATAAGGTTATAGAAAGGAAGGTACTAAAGGCTTATACTTATATTATAAAGTTATATAAAGTTAAGGAGTAGCTAAAGTAAAACTAGGTAAAAGCTACTAAATCCTAGGTAAAGTACTATAATAAATATTACTAACTACTTACTCTTAAAAAAGATAACCTAGTATTACTATTAGTAAAGAATATATAGCTTAAGGAAGTAAAATAGAAGCTAATCCCTAGGTTTATTAGACTATTTTAGGTACTTAATATTATTAATAAGTAAGTATATTAGCTTATACTACTAGAAAAATATAGTAAGTTATATAATATATTCTATATTAGCCTACTAGAGCTATAGACCTATTATAAGAATATAGATAAAGAAAAAATACTAATACCTAATTTTAAGGATAAAAATAATAAATATAAAGTTAAGGAGGTTAAGGAATATAGAAAGACCTATAAAGGTAATAAATACCTAGTAAAGTAGAAGGGTTAGCTAAGTAAATATAACTAGTAGGTTCTTATTTAAGATATAGAAGAAGCTTAGTATATAATTTAGGTATTTTACTAGAATAAGTTAAGGGAAAAGAATAGTAATATATAAGTAAGTTATAGGTAAAAGAGTATAAAGTTCCTATAAGAAAGGTATAGCCTTACTAGCTACTATAATATACCTAATAAAAGAAAATAACTAAACTATATATAAAAAATAAAAGAAAAAATATAAAGGAATAAAATAAAGGAAACTATTTATAGCTTTAGAAGAGTTAATAGGAATCCCTCTATAGTTACCCCCTTATAGCTAAAGACTTAGCCCCTATAGACTATATACTTAGTATTATTCTTATCCACTATAACTACCTCCTTTATTTTATAATAAAAATAATATAATACTATTCCCTAGGTAATAAATCCTAGATTACTTAGCCTTAGCTATAAAACCATTACTATATTCTATATAGTAAGGAGTTATAGATAGTTAGCTTACTAAAATATTAGTAAATAAATAGTAAAATAGGGCTAAGATATAACCTACTATCCCTAAGACTAGAGCTAGGTTTATAGTAACTATAAGGGTTTAATAGAAAACTATATACTACTAGTATATAATTAAAGCATCCTACCTAGATATATTAGTAAAGAACTAGTAAAAAGGGAAGAAATATATAGACCTAGTAGACCTTAGTAGCCCCTATTAACCTAAATATAATATAATATATTATATTAGTATAGTTAAAGCCTTATATAAGCTAAAGATAATAGGTAGTAAAACACTACTAAGTTACCTCTAAGAATATAAGGTCTTTAGGATTATCCTTATCTTTATTACTAAGTGCCTCTATTAGGATATCTACCTAATCTAGTACCTTTAATAAGTTAAGGAAGTTACTATATATAGTAGCTATAGACTATATAATTATTAGTAAATAGGAACTAAAGAGTAAAGGAAAAGTAAGATACTTATAGCCTTATAACTATCCCTATATAAATAATACTAAATATAGCGCTTTAACTACTTTGTCTTTAACTAACCTATATATAGGTTAGCGTTAAATTAATAATTAATCTAGGGAAGTTTAGGGGTAGATAGGGGGCTCTTTTTATATTTAGTATATCTAGTATATAAATAGTGTATATATAAGTAATTATAGAGTAGAATTATAGGCACGCTTATAGTAATATATTAGTAATTAATAATAGATAGATAATAGTATTATAAAAGAAGTAATAATTTAGCTAATAATATAGAAACAAAAATAGAATAATATAGTAGAGAGTTAGAGGTAAAATTATACTAAAGCGCTAACTGTTATTTATTATTATAGATTATTATTTATTATTATTTTAATGTAACTACTAGTTAGTAAATAGTTATAAAATATAGGGCGAAAGCCATTTAGGAGCCTAGTAATAAGGGGGGGGATAATTATAAGGCCCCTTATAACATAACCTACGCGCATGCGTGCACCGCAGCGCCAGAGCACCGCGGCGCCTAACACCAGAAGGAAGGGCTAGGTCTATGTAATATTAGCAAGCCACTAGCTATAAACCAGTAACTCGCATACATATTACACTTAGACCTAGCAAGCTTCAGTTAATATATAAGTGCACCCTATATCCTTTTGCCTAGCTACCTTTATCCTTACAGATAGAGCGTAAGGACTATATAACCTACTTGCTAATAAATGCCTATAAAGTTATATCTAGGTAACCACTAGAATATAAGTTACTAAGGCCCTATTAGAGAATCTATTAGGACCTTTAGGACTATAAGTGTCAAGGCTTCTGGGCCGAATATGATGAAACAGGGTGATAGTATCATTAAGGTAGCAGCTATATAGCCAAAAGGTAGGTATATGTGCTTAAGGGTTTTAATCTCTAGCCTCCCACATTCTATATGTGCGACCTTTGCCTAAATACCCCCTCTGCGTATATATAACTAGCTTACGGCAACTTTATAGCTAGGGCGCTATAAGCTATGACTAGGCCCTACTATACATGATGCCATTGCCTTCATAGCCTCTGTCGCTCTATTGCCTCCATGACCCTGACAATAAGCCTAGCTATAATAGAATAAATTAGTTACTAGTTATTAAGGATAAGTATTTAGGGATGCTTTAAGTACACACTATTCCTAATAAGTCATATTAATTAGTGTTTAATATATTAATTTATTTTAAATAATAGGTTATAAGATAATTTAGGCTATTAATCGTAAAAATTAGGCAAGATAATAAAGGTGTGGTAATTAGTTAATCTAAAGATATAATCTTTTAATAATAGGCATAGGCTTAAGGCGTAGAGCTAGAGCTTTCGCCTCCCTATATATATAAACTAAATAGGCATATTAAAAGAGCAAATTAAATAATTATAATAAAGTTAAATATAATGCTTATAGGCATAGGGCTTCCTATAAACCTATAGCTAGAGAGTATATATACTATAATATACCTTTATAATATTAGTCCTATTTAATAATTAGATTAGAAGACGCCTATTAAGACCTTAGAAAGCTGGTTCTATAATAATGCTTACCTGCTAATAAGGGAGCCTTCTATAGACCTTAGGCCTAATTAGGGCGGTTTATATATATATAGCTACTATATATATCTAATAGAAAGAGATTATAAAGTAGGATAATGTAGGCGCTATTATAAGACAAATCCTAGGGGATATATTAGATATCTAGTTAGTTACTATACCTCTAATATTTATTATATTTAGATCCTATAACTAGGAAGGGTAATAATAATAAGGAATATTACCTTTAATAAAATAATCTTCTATAATACTACTAAGGAAAGTATAGTAGAGTAGTTAATTAGTAAGCTAGAAGCGTAGTTTTACTAATTAGAGATTAATATAGAACTAGATAAAGAAATAAATCTATTTCTCTTACTAGGTAAGACTATTAAATTAGTAGATCTAGATAAGGGTTTAAACTTAGGGGTAGATATACCTATAAGCACTAAAGTTATTTAAGTAAAAGATATAGTAACTAAGCTAATAGGACTTTAAACTCCTTAGTAGACACTAGATCTAATAATAAGGGAGCTTATATTCTCTAATATAAAAGCTTTATAGAGTATAGAGTATAATACTCTATAAATAGATTTAAACTTATAACCTTAAATTCTAGATAAGGCTACGCTAGGTAATAATATAGAGATTACTTAGATAATTATAGGGCCTTCTAAAGACTATAATAGCCTAGCTACCTATAGGGAATCTTTAGAAGTATATAAAGGGTTAGAATACCTATAAGAGAGCCTTAGTATAGAGATATTATAAGAAGGTATATAAACTAGCTCTAGATTATGAAAGAAATAAAAGTAAGGCCTTATTCTAGACTATAGCCTACTAGGTAGAAGGAGAAGGAGGCCTAATAATATTCTTACTAGTTGTTATGGACTGGCCTTGGGGTAACTGCAAACAAGCGTCTAAAGTGCGATTACTATTCTTAAAGAGGAAAGAAAGAGCTAAGCAAGAGATTATATAGCGTGCGGCTATATATCCTCCTATGCATAGTCTATACGCGTAGCGCGCGTAGTAAGCCCTAGGTTTATATAACCTCTGCACACTGCCTTATATACTCTCTATACCCTTTCTAGAGCCCTCCTAAACCTAAGAAGGACCTAAGCCTTAAGCTTAAGTCTATTATATACCTCCCTTTATACCCCTCCCCTTCCCTTACTATATAAGAAAAAAAAAAAAAAATTCTTAAACCCTACCTTCTCCTTATCCTTACCTCCCCCCTCTATATATATCCTAGAGGCTTTACTTCTCTAGGGGTAAGTTAAACTATACCTATTTTTATACTTACTTTAGACTATTACTTATTTATATATCCCCCTATTCTACCTTAAATCTATCTAGTGCCTTAGTATCCTTTATATTCTCTAGGGGTTCCTATATTAGCTAAATATAACCTTTCTATTTAACTAGTATATTATAATTTATTCCCTAACTAGGGGTGTTTTTAGCTATAAGGATCTCCTCTACCTAGTACTCTATAAGGTTATTATCTATATTTATTAATATTAGCTCTAGTAGGGGTTATTTATTAGCTAGCTTCTAGCTTAGTAATAGATTCTCTACTACTCTCTAAACTAAATCTATATAAAAGATTAGGTATAGCCCCCTAGGAATATCTAACTTTATAGTTAATAGTATTAGTACCTCTAGTACCTTATACTTTACTATAACCTAATCTAACTTCTTATATAGTTAGTTTATCTTAATATTCTAAAGGCTTAGCTATATATAGTCTCTAACCTAAAACTATTCTACTAGTCTCTAACTACTATTTATACTCTCCTATTATTATTATTAGATAAAGGCTATTATAGCCTATATTAGGTCTATACCCAGTAGCACCTCCTAGATTATAGGTATATTAAAGCTATAGAGCGCTATATTTATGCTTACTCTAGTTACTAAAGAATCCCTATTATTTAACGCTAACTAGTAGGCTAGTAGGTAATTAGCCTACTTAAATTATAAGAAGGATAATATTACCTATAATACTACCTAAACCTCCTAGTTAGCTCTCTCTATACCTCTATCTATCTATAGGTAATATAAGGTTAATAGTAGTTACTTTATGCCTACCTTCTTATAAAGTACTATCTAAAAACTACTTAACTAATCTAAACTATAATCTATAATAATCTAGGTAGGGAACCTATAAAACCACTACTAATAGTGTTTAAACCGCTCTGTATATATCTTAGCCTTTATTAATAATATAGCCTTAAGCTATATAAACTTAGAGAGTCTATCTATAATTACTATAAGGAACTATAGGATAGCCTAATCTTAAGTAGGAAGCTTTATTATAAAGTTAATAGAGATCTATAACTAATATCTATCTAGTAAAGGAATTAGCTTTAGTAAGCCTTATTATAGCTACTAGCTCTTTTACCCCCTATAGTAGTAATAGTTTTATATAAACCACGCTATATACTATAATATACTATCCTAATAGAAGTCCCTCTAGAGCGCTTTAAAGGTAGTATTCTACCCTAGGTAACCTAGTAAGGGTAAGTTATATATCCGTTAGATTAAGGTTATAGTTAAGGGCTCCTACTTTAGCACCTAAGTCTAGCCCTAGAATTAAAGTGCCCCCTTTATACTAATCTAATAGTCTATAATTATTGAAAATGGAAGGGGAATCTAGCTAGAGGGATAGGAAGACCTCCCTAGTAGATTCCAACGCGGCGGCTTCTAGATTCACTATAATACAACGATTCTTCAAGATATAGAGCTTTGATAGTTGAATATAGTAGATTTCAGCTAGACGAACGATCTAACGAGCAATGAGAGGATTTTCTAAGTCCCCTTATAGACCTACTGACTATATTAACGGAAGGGGGTCGCTAGCCGGGCCTTAGGAGCTATTTTTTATTTTCCGCAAAATTCATTTGTATGTGAAAAGTAAAAAATCGACTTATGACTATACAATCTAGCCACCCACGTGCACTAACTAAGCAATCTAATAAGCAACCCTATAAATAAAATATACCATAAAATCCGGAAAAAATCAAGGATTCGAACAGTATACATCAGCCTTTTATACAACTACTAGTTCCCTAGTTACAGTCAATTTTAGCTTCCCTATAGGGTAGCCTAGTCGGCTTAGTCATACAAGCCTGTGGGTTGGTTGTGTGCAGGAACGCAGGTCACAGCCAACAACGCTGCAGGCAACGCCTTGTAACCAACGTTGCAACAACGCAACTAGGCAACTAGTGGGCCTATAAAATAGTGCTATAAATAGCATAATTTTAACACTCCCTCTAGAAAAGTATGAGGTAACTAATTCAATACCTGAACTTAGCTCTTGTCAAGGCTTCTGGGCCGAATATGATGAACAGGGTGATGGTATGATCAAGGTAGCAGCTATGGAGCTAGAAGGTAGGTGTATATGCTTAAAGGTTTTAATCTCTAGCCTCCTATATTCTATATATACGACCTTCGCCTAAATACCCCCTCTGCGTGCACGTGACTAGCTTATAGCGACCTTGTAGCTAGGGCGCTGCGAGCTATAACTAGGCCCTACTGTATATAATGCCATTGCCTTTATAGCCTCTATTACTCTATTACCTCTATAACCCTAATATAGTTCCCCCTCTCCTTTATAATCGCCCTTAATTATAACTAGCTACCTAGTTAGTATAAACTTACTATCTTAATTTCCTATATAAATCTAAATAACTTTTTATATTATAATATAATACATAGGGAGACATAATAGCCCTATTAACATAGGTCACGGATTATTCCCTACCTTACTTATAAGCTCTTAATTACTATATAATTATAGCTATAGAGTTACTTTATAAATACTTATATTATCTTTATTACGGTTTCTATAGAAGTGGATACCCTATATTAAATTTTCTAATTAGGTTAAATAGATAGGGTATTAGACACTATATATCTATATAAGTTTAACTATAAGTTCTAGTAAAGTTACTATAAACTTACTAGGTGTGCGTAACTAGCTATGATTTTTACTATTAGCAGCTATAACGCTAACTCTTTAACCTATGGCTTACTTTTGCTACCCGCGTAGATTACTTAAGGGGCTATAGTTAATATAAAAGAGCCTAGATTTCCCCCCCTTTATCTCTTCCTTTCTTCTTTATCCTTCTTAATTACTCTATATAAATTATAAGTTAGCCCTACTAGCCCTATAGTAGCGCTCCCGCTACTATTACTTAGTAGTTACTAACCTTACCTAGGATTATATTATTCCTAGCTCTTACTTCTAAGCTCCTTTATTATTAGTCTCTTACTACCCTACTTCCTTACTTACTTGTTAAAATTATGCTATTTATAGCACTATTTTATAGGCCCACTAGTTGCCTAGTTGCGTTGTTGCAACGTTGGTTACGAGGCGTTGCCTGCAGCGTTATTGGCTGTGGCCAGCTTTGGCTGTGACCTGCGCTCCTGCACACAACCAACCCACAGGCTTGTATGACTAAGCCGACTAGGCTACCCTATAGGGAAGCTAAAATCGACTGTAACTAGGGAACTAGTAGTCGTATAAAAGGCTGACTTATACTGTTCGAATCCTTGATTTTTTCTGGATTTAATGATGTATTTTATTTATAGGGTTGCTTATTAGATTGCTTAGTTAGTGCACGTGGGTGGCTAGATTGTATGGTCGTGAGTTGATTTTTTACTTTTCATATACAAATGAATTTTGCGGAAAATAAAAAATAGCTCCTAAGGCCTAGCTAGCGACCCCCTTCCGTCGATACGGTCGGTAGGTCTATAAGGGGACTCAGAAAATCCTCTCATTGCTTGTCAGATCGTTCGTCTAGCTGAAATCTACTATATTCAACTATCAAAGCTCTATATCTTGTGAAGAATCGTCGTATTATAGTGAATCTAGAAGCCGCCGCGTTGGAATCTACTAGGGAGGTCTTCCTATCCCTCTAGCTAGATTCCCCTTCCATTTTCAATAATACTTATATATTACTTAGTAGCTACTTAATCTCTAAGTGTCTTTATCTTAGTTCTAAGACTCTATTTTCTACCTAGTTATTTACTAAATTAGGCATTAGGATAGCCTAGTGTAGTCCCCTTAGGTTATACCTATATAGCGCCTCTGCTAGCATTAGGCTATAACTACTATACTTACTTATATTATAGGTAGACTATACTATTAGTAGATATTCTACCTAGTTATCCTATTTAGCGTATATATAGGCTCTTAGATAGTGCTTAAGAACCTAGTTTAATTACTCTATCTATCTATCTATTTAGGGGTAGAATATAGTGCTTAGTTACCACTTTATTATAATTAGGTAGTAGAATATCCTCTAGAAACCGCTAGTAAATATTAACCCTTAGTCTATAATAATACCTTCTAGGGCACTATAGTCCTTAAAAACGTTTTCTAGGAACACTATAGCTAGCCTATCACTAAATAGGTATATAGACACTAGTATATAAATACTATACTTTAAAAATTAGTCTATAATAACTAGTATTATATTATATATCTAATGCTTCTAATCCTTTACTAGCGGTAAGCCTATAATAAAGTCTATTAATAATTCTTAGAAAGGGTAATTAGGCACTAGCAGTATAGCTAACTTACTATAAGGTTTATATAACCTTAGCTTTAAAACTTAATAATTAATATAAGTCTATATATATAACTTAATATCCTTCTTTATTAATAGCTAGTAATATTAGCCTATAATTTAATAAAGGGTTCTACTAACCCCCTAATAACCTACTATAGGATTATTATAGGTTAATAGTAAGACTTCTTTTTATATACCTTATAGAATAAAAACTTAATTATTATATATTAGTAACTTAGAGGGTACCCTAGTCTATATCTATAACCCTTTAGCCTCTAGCTTAGAGGGACTAATTAACTATAGTCCTAACACACTAGAGTTGCCACTTATTAGTAATAACTTCTATTACACTATAAAGGCATCCCCTTATTACACTTCTAATAATAAGACTAGAATTAGGGCTTCTAATTCCTATGCCTCGCTCCTAATAGCGGAGTTTAATATTATAAAGGTTCTCTAAACCACTAAGATTCTTACTATAACACTACTATAAGCCTATAGCTCTTTAGTAGTGCCTATAAACTATCTAATTAGCCTAGTAGAGATTAACTTTATAGAGGTTCTCCTACCTACTATTAGACTTCTTACTATACTATTAATAGGTAGTAATCTTAGATATAGGGTATTAATAAAGTTACTGTTAAAATTATGCTATTTATAGCACTATTTTATAGGCCCACTAGTTGCCTAGTTGCGTTGTTGCAACGTTGGTTACAAGGCGTTGCCTGCAGCGTTGTTGGCCGTGGCCAGCAGCTTTGGCTGTGACCTGCGCACAACCAACCCACAGGCTTGTATGACTAAGCCGACTAGGCTACCCTATAGGGAAGCTAAAATCGACTGTAACTAGGGAACTAGTAGTCGTATAAAAGGCTGACTTATACTGTTCGAATCCTTGATTTTTTCTGGATTTAATGATGTATTTTATTTATAGGGTTACTTATTAGATTGCTTAGTTAGTGCACGTGGGTGGCTAGATTGTATGGTCGTGAGTCGATTTTTTACTTTTTACATACAAATGAATTTTGCGGAAAATAAAAAATAGCTCCTAAGGCCTGGCTAGCGACCCCCTTCCGTCGATACGGTCGGTAGGTCTATAAGGGGACTTAGAAAATCCTCTCATTGCTCGTCAGATCGTTCGTCTAGCTGAAATCTACTATATTCAACTATTAAAGCTCTATATCTTGAAGAATCGTCATATTATAGTGAATCTAGAAGCCGCCGCGTTGAATCTACTAGGGAGGTCTTCCTATCCCTCTAGTACAGATTCCCTTCCATTTTCAATAGGTTATGAGCCCGGAAGGCCTAAAGATTACTATATTACTGCGTTATTCTACTGCGATTAGTGCTTGATTTTGGGTACTAGTTACTCTCTACTAGACCTGTGGGCTCTTAGATTACGAAGGAAATCCGCTAGAATTTGAAGCTTTTCATCTACTAGCACTACGCATCGCAACATCAGACCCTTGGTGTTGAATTTAACTACAGCCGCACCTGCAACCACCACATTGCACCCGTAACTACTAGTTGCAACCACCTTTTTAGTGATTCTATTCACTGCCGCGACCGTTATATATTGATATTATCTACAATAGTAGATACGCTGCATCCTTTAAATCATCGAACATCTAGTATATCTATACTAGGCTTTTTGACCTATTGCACTACGTTGCACGCACTATACATTCGTTGCGTTGCGTTGCACGTTCTGTAATACCTATTACCTACGATCCTATTTTTAGTGTTGAGAAAATTTTCTTAGAGAATCTTCTCCGGTCCGTTTCTGCCCGCGCATACCGCAGACCCACTTTTAGACCTTGAGGGGCACCCTTTCAAACAGCCCCACCGCACAATTTGCGTGCGCAGCCAGGTTGCACCACAACCAGCTTCTAGCGCGCGTTATTTGCAACAGGAATAAATTTGGAGATCTTGCACAGGAATTTTTAGAGATGGCACCACCGAGTTATAATAAGGGTAAGGGACCTGCTGCAGGCCCTTCTTCTAGCCCTCCTAGGGACCCTGATAGGATGGAAATAGAAGGTCCGGCTGTTCAAGCCAGTGCTTTACAACTGCAACAACAGATGCAGAGCCAAATTGAACAACAAGGCAAGACCTTAACTGATTTTATCAAGCATACTGAGTCAAATCGTCTAAAAAACGAGGCTAGCATTAAAGATCTATTAGATAAATTAACGCAAACCATGACTGCTATACAAGGTCTTCAGGATTCTTCTACTAAGCTAAGGGAAGAAAATACCAAAGCTCCGGTAGAAGACCTGCCAGCTACTGCAACTACTTCTGCGAGTTTACCTTCTAGTAACTTACAAGCTGCCTTTAATACAGGGGCTATTAAGGAACTAAATAAAAAGGTTCACTCTATTCCTGAGGGAGCTAAGTTAAAAGGCCCTGAAAACTATGATCAGTGGAAGCAAGCCCTGAGCATCCAATTTAGAGCCCTAGGATTACCTAAATTTATAGATAATCCTAGCTTAGCAGGCCATCTAGCTGACTGTGATTAAGCTATCCTTTTGATGATATTGAGAGATAGCTGTCAACCAGGACCGCAGGCAGCTATATGTTGGCAAAAATCCCCCGAAGAAGCCTATAAAGTCCTTATTAGGCAGTATTCGCAGAGTGCTGAAATCCAGCGAGGTACGCTATACGCTAGCTACCACTCCCTAAATTTTTCAAATTATAAGGGATCTTTAGAGGCTTTTAATGCTGATTTTAATAACTTACTAGCTAGACTACAGCTTTGTAGTGTAGAGATCGCTCCTATCGATCAAGTAAACCATTATATCAATGCATTAAAGCAGACCTTTCCTAGTTGGGCTGAGAGACAAAGATTTACTATCAGAGCTGCTAGGGCACAAGGGCTGCCTGTAAATACCTTAAATTTACAGTTCCTAATGGCTGATTTATTAGAAGAACAGAGGGATAAAACCTCCCCTGTAGCTAAAGCTCTTAGCTATAAGGCTTCTAATAATAAGGGAAATTCTAAGGACGAGGAAAAGAAGTCACCTTCTAATCCTAATACCAAGAAGGACTCTACCAACGCCACTAAAGAGCAGGATAAGAAGGATTTAAACCCTTCTAAAGCCTCTAGGAAGAAAAAGTAGAAGAAGAAGAGTGGCAATGGGGATAAAGATAAAGGAAAAGAAGCTGCTTTTGCGTTAGGCTATAGCCTAGCCACGGGATACGTTGAAGAACTAGATTCTAGCGAGTCTAGCAGCGAGGATAGTAGTGATTCCGAATCTGATTTAGATACTTCTAGTACCACTACTACTAGTGACACTACTAGCAAGCCTACTTTTAGCTACTCTAATGATGTGGTTAAAAACTCCCTTCTATATGATATAGGTTCTTCTTATTACATTTGTAATAATAGGGCTTTCTTTAGGGACTTTAAGCCTCTTAAGAAAGGTCAAACCGGCCCTATAATTACAGCAGGAGGACCTATTTATCCTAAAGGAAGAGGCACCGCTGTTTTTAACGTTCTGGTCAAGAAAAACCCACCAGAATATAGGCCTTTAGCTCTGTTAGATGCCCTATATTTCCCCGGTATAGATACCAACCTAGTTAGCGGGTTATCCCACTATCTTAAGGGAGGTTATCTAGCTAAAGATCAGCTTTTCCTAGCTAATAAAAGCCCCTGTGGGTTATTAGAACCTACTAAACACGGCTTCTTTTTGCAGATTAAGGGGCAAGCTACTCCTAAGATCTGCAAGCATTCAACCCACCTCTCCTTTATGGGCTCTTAATATTGCAACCAATAACAAAGAAACCAACAGCAAAGAGCCTATAAGACCGAATTAGGGTTTTCCTACCCTATAGAGGTTTAAATTCCGCAGCTAGCATTTAATCCCGAGGAATATTAACGAATTGAAGAACTAAATTCCGATGAAGAAGACGAAGATTCAGCCCTATGTCCCACTGAAGCTCCTCCTAGTCAGGTATCTTCTATAGGGGGTTTAGAAGGTCCATACCCTAATGACTTGGGTGACGATAGTGGCTGTCTATTGCCCCCAGAGGCCTGTGATTCTCAAGAGGCCTGGCAACAGAGGGAGCTAGGGGATAATAGCCCTGATAGATCTTCCAAGCTAGATCCTAGTTACAAGAAGTTACTAGATTTAGCCCTTCTTTGGCACATTCGATTAGGCCACATTGGCCTCCCTTTACTTAAGAAGTCTTCGAAATTAGCTAAAGGGATTCCTGATTTTTCCGCCATTAAAGACAAGGATTTCAACTGCATAGCCTGTATGCAATCGAAAGCTGTTAGAAGACCAACCAAAAGACCTATTCAGGACCCCCCTAGGGTTTTAGATATCCTAGAGGGAGATACGGTTAAAATCGAACCTATACCACACAATAAGAAGGCCCTAGTCCTTATACTTATTGATTGAAAATCCCGGTATAAGTGGTGCTTTTCATTAGCTAATAAAGAAGGTCAGACCCTTTATACTGCTATTAAGGGCTTCTTTAAGGCTCTAAAAAACCGATATAACGCGTATCCTAGGCACCTTCACTTCGACGGAGGTACTGAGATCAACAACGAACTTCAGCACTGGTTATCTTCTAAAGGAATTTGCTTTAGCACCTCTTGCCCCTATATTTACGAACAGAATAGGCTAGTTGAGAGGGCTATTAGGGTTATCCTAGACCGGCTTAGAGCTACACTTCAGTGGTCTAAGCTGCCTTTATATCTATGGTCTTATATCCTTCCAGCCATAGTGGACTTAGTTAACATTACCGCTAATACAACTAAGCCCCTAACCCCTAAGTAGCTATTTCTAGCTGACTTAGAGCCTAAGACTATCTATAAGCCTGACTTTTTAAAAATTAGGGCTATAGGGTCTTATTGCGAGGTTCTAATACCTCTGGAGCAGAGATCAAAGCTTCAGAAGCTAGCCCCTAGGACTATCCCTGGCCGGCTGCTTGCTACTCTAGGTTCCAGCGTCTATCTTGTTTATATACCCTCTAAAAGGTTAGTCATTAAGACTAGCTTTGTTAAGATTATAGAGGATATAGGCTCTGTAGGGTCCCCTAAGCCTTTAGGGAGCTATCCTTCAGAGGGAGAAGCCGATATCTCACGAGATAACCTAGAGGTTTAGGATAGCTATCCAAAGCCTCTAGCGCCCCTAGCGCCCACAGCGCCCGCAGCGCCCGCCGCGCCTACAACAACGCCCGGGACGACCGCTGTAACGCCTCTAGCGCTACCCCTAGAGAGCCTAAGCTCTAGCGCCCCTAATAAGGGTGCTATCGAAAAACCGTTTTTAGATTCAGATTCTTCAATCGACCCTGATTCCATGGATATCAATGATTTTAATTTATCTTCCTTTGTTAAGGAGATATGCTTTAAGGCACAAGAAAAGGCTAAATCGTTAGCTAATAACAATAACGATTCGGATACACCTAAGACATAGAAGCAAGCTTTAAAAAGCAAGGATAGTTAAAAATGGATTAATGCAACCTTTAGCGAATTTAAGCAGCTACTAGCTGCCAGAACTTTTAAATTTATAGGGATAGACCAAATTCCTAAGGGCCGAAAAGTTCTTAAAAATAGGCTTGTTTATAAGCTTAAAAAGGATAAAGAAAATAATCCTATAAAACACAAGGCCCGACTTGTTGCAAAAGGCTTTATGCAGATAGAAGGTTAAGATTATATCGAAACCTATGCTGCAACTAGCATTCCCCCTAGTTGGCGGATTTTACTAGCCCTAGCGGCTTGTAACGACTGGGAAGTTGAACAGGTCGATTTTATAGGGGTATTCTTAAACAGCTTATTAAAAGAAGCTATTTATATGCAGATCCCTAATGGATTCGTTGAATTTGCTGAAGCTGCTTCGCCTGAAATAGCTAAGTTACTTAAGAAATACGGCTATAATCCCTCTTAAAAGCAGGTTATCTTCCTACAGAAAGCTTTATATAGATTAAAACAGAGCTCTAGAGAGTGGCAGTAAGCTTTAAAAGAGCTTCTTCGAAAATTAGGCTTCCATCCCCTTATATCTGACCCTGCTGTCTTCTTCAATCTAACTACATCTACATACATAGCAACCTATGTGGATGACTGTCTTCTAATAGGACTGGATCTAGCTTATATCAACAAGCTAAAGAAGCTATTACACAAAGCTTACCCTATAGAAGATCGTGGGCCAGCCGAATTTTTCCTAGGCGTTTAAATCACTAGAAATCGAAAGAAAGGGACCCTAACTATTCACTAGTCCCAGTATATTTCTGAAGCCCTAGAGAGATTTAACATGAAAGATGCTAGGCCTGCTAAAATTCCTCTTTAACCCGGAATTATAAAACAGGCAGCCAACCACCTAACTAAACCTCTTTCCTCCTCCGATCACAAGCTATATTAGAGTATTATAGGGACTATTATGTATTTAATGCTCCTTATAAGGCCTGATATTGCTTTTCCGGTTCAGTGGCTTTCAACAGCGCTATCTAAGCCTTATATAGAGCACTTAAATGCTGCTAAATATCTGCTTAGATACCTTCTAGGCTCTATGAGTTATTCTATAACTTATAGAAGGTCTAAAAACGCTATTAAGGCTTCTACAACCCTTATTAGCTTCTGTGATAGTGACTTCGCGGGAGATAAGTCCTCTAAATCAACCTATGCTTATCTCTATAAGCTAGCTGAAGGACCTATTAGCTAGAAATTAAAGAAAGCAACTACAATAGCTTTATTAATATTAGAGGCTGAATTAGATGCTCTATGTGAAGCTATTAGGGAGCTAGAGTGGCTCTATGGCCTTTTTAAGGAAATTAAGCTACCTATAGCACCTCCTGTTCTGATTTTTAGTGATAACTAAGGCGCTATTACGACCGCTAATAACCCTGCTCTTCACAGCAGAATAAAGCATACCCTGCTAAAATTTAACTATACTAGAGAAAAGGTACAGAAGGGTATAGCTAAGGTTATCTACATTAACACTAAAGAGATGCCTGCAGATGGCTTAACTAAGCCCCTGCCTAACGATAAATTTTAACAATTTATTCAACTATTAGGCCTTACGAATACAAAGGCCTAGCTTTAAAAATAACTAAAAAAGTTGAAAAATCGAAAATCAACAAAAACACTGGAATTCCGTTGAAAAGTTATTAATTTTAGTTAAAAGTTCTTGGATTTATTATTGAATTTATCGTCAACTTAGATATCTATTAAAGAGCTAAGTTTAGGTATCGAATTAGTTAACTTATACTTTTCTAGAGGGAGTGTTAAAATTATGCTATTTATAGCACTATTTTATAGGCCCACTAGTTGCCTAGTTGCGTTATTGCAACGTTGGTTACAAGGCGTTGCCTGCAGCGTTGTTGGCCGTGGCCAGCAGCTTTGGCTGTGACCTGCGCACAACCAACCCACAGGCTTGTATGACTAAGCCGACTAGGCTACCCTATAGGGAAGCTAAAATCGACTGTAACTAGGGAACTAGTAGTCGTATAAAAGGCTGACTTATACTGTTCGAATCCTTGATTTTTTCTGGATTTAATGATGTATTTTATTTATAGGGTTACTTATTAGATTGCTTAGTTGGTGCACGTGGGTGGCTAGATTGTATGGTCGTGAGTCGATTTTTTACTTTTCACATACAAATAAATTTTGCGGAAAATAAAAAATAGCTCCTAAGGCCCGGCTAGCGACCCCCTTCCGTCGATACGGTCGGTAGGTCTATGAGGGGACTCAGAAAATCCTCTCATTGCTCGTCAGATCGTTCGTCTAGCTGAAATCTACTATATTTAACTATCAAAGCTCTATATCTTGAAGAATCGTCATATTATAGTGAATCTAGAAGCCGCCGCGTTGAATCTACTAGGGAGGTCTTCCTATCCCTCTAGTACAGATTCCCTTCCATTTTCAATAGTTACTACTACTCTTACGCTACTTATTAATTATAAACCTAATATACTATAGCTTTACTAGACTAGTAGTAATACTATATTTATTATAGCACCCCCGCAGCCTAATAGCAGTGAACTTAGTAAGGAAGGTTAGTAACTAAGATATAAATACCTTAGCTTTCCTTTCCTTACTAATATAATCTAATCTCTATAATAGAGTATTAGCAGGATTTAGCTTGCCTACCTAGTGTTTAATAATAAAGTTAAATAGGTATAGCTTATCTAATGTAGTGACCTGCTAGCTTATTAGCTTAGGCTTTAAAATAAGGTATTTATAGTTTAAGTAATCTATTATTACTTTTACTAGGTAAGCTAAGTAAGTAAGGTAATGCCTCTAAGTTTAAAAGGCCTCCTAAATTGCTAGTAACTCTATATCTAGCGTTATATAGTGTAATTTAGCGTCCTTTAACTTCCTTAATATAAATACTATAGGGTGCTAGTAACCTAGCACTAATATTATAAGGATAGCTCTAATTATATGTCTAGAGGTATTAGTCTTAACTTATAATAGTAATACTAGATTAAAATACACTAAAATTAGTGCCTCCTGGAATTACTTTTGTAGTTCTCTAAACGCCACTAGCTTATAGGGCTCTAGCTTAAACTTCACTAGTTATTTCCCTTATAGATAGTTAGTTAATAGGATAATAATTTTACTATAATTCTTAATAAAGCGCCTATAGAAACCAGTAAATCCTAGGAAAGATTAGATATTAAATATATAGATAGGTATTAGCTATATTATAATTACTTTAACTCTACTAGGGTCTATTAAGATTCCTTCTAGGGAGATTATATAACTAAGGAATTTAACTTCCTTAATAGAGAATTAGCACTTATCTAGGTTAATAAAAAGATTAGCGCTTTAAAGCCTCTTAAGAACCTACTTAATGTAATTCTTATGCTCTAAGATATCGCTACTATATATTAGGATATTATTAAGGTAGATAATATAGATAATATCTATAAGACCTTCTAAAGCTATGTTAATATATTCTTAGAAGGTAGTAGGCGTATTAATAAGCCTAAATAGCATTATAAGATACTTAAAGTAACCGTATCTACACTAAAAGGCTATCTTCTACTTATCTCCCTTATAAATATATAGCTAATAGTACATATCTTTAAGGTCTAACTTTATAAAGATCTTTATACCTCTTAGCTAATCTAAGATTTCTAGAATTAGGGGCAAAGGGGCCTTATCCTTAACTATAATCTTATTTAGGCCCCTATAATCTATATATAGTTATAATTTTCCCCCTTTCTTTAGTATAAATAGGATTAGGGCACCTACTAGACTAACAGATCTTTAGATCTAACCTTATTCCTACGCACTCGCTAGGTACTCGCGGAGCACCTATAGCTCTTTCTTAGCTAGGTTATATATAGGTCCCTAGGGTAGTGTTTTTCCTTCTTCTAATTTAATTATTGTTAAAATTATGCTATTTATAGCACTATTTTATAGGCCCACTAGTTGCCTAGTTGCGTTGTTGCAACGTTGGTTACAAGGCGTTGCCTGCAGCGTTGTTGGCCGTGGCCAGCAGCTTTGGCTGTGACCTGCGCACAACCAACCCACAGGCTTGTATGACTAAGCCGACTAGGCTACCCTATAGGGAAGCTAAAATCGACTGTAACTAGGGAACTAGTAGTCGTATAAAAGGCTGACTTATACTGTTCGAATCCTTGATTTTTTCTGGATTTAATGATGTATTTTATTTATAGGGTTGCTTATTAGATTGCTTAGTTGGTGCACGTGGGTGGCTAGATTGTATGGTCGTGAGTCGATTTTTACTTTTCACATACAAATGAATTTTGCGGAAAATAAAAATAGCTCCTAAGGTTCGGCTAGCGACCCCCTTCCGTCGATACGGTCGGTAGGTCTATGAGGGGAACTCAGAAAATCCTCTCATTGCTCGTTAGATCGTTTATCTAGCTGAAATCTACTATATTCAACTATCAAAGCTCTATATCTTGAAGAATCGTCGTATTATAGTGAATCTAGAAGCCGCCGCGTTGGAATCTACTAGGGAGGTCTTCCTATCCCTCTAGCTAGATTCCCCTTCTATTTTCAATAGGTTATAAGCCCGGAAGGCCTAAAGATTACTACATTACTGCGTTATTCTACTGCGATTAGTGCTTGATTTTGGGTACTAGTTACTCTCTACTAGACCTGTGGGCTCTTAGATTACGAAGGAAACCGCTAGAATTTGAAGCTTTTTATCCACTAGCTCTACGCATCGCAACATCAGACCCTTGGTGTTGAATTCAACTACAGCCGCACCTGCAACCACCATATTGCAACCGTAACTATCTAGTTACAACCACAACCTCTTTTAGTGATTCTATTCACTGCCGCGACCGTTATATTTGATATTATCTACTCTGTAGATACGCTGCATTTCTTTTAAATCATTGAACATCTAGTATATCTATACTAGGCTTTTTGACCTATTGCAATACGTTGCACGCACTATACGTTGTGTTGTGGCTGCTGCAATACCTATATCCTACGATTCCTATCCGTCATTTTTGGTGTTGAGAAAATTTTCACAGAGAATCTTCTCCGGTCCGTTTCTGCCCGCGCATACCGTAGACCCACTTTTAGACCTCGAGGGGCACCCTTTCAAACAGCCCCACCGCACAATTTGCGTGCGCAGCCAGGTTGCACCACAACCAGCTTCTAGCGCGCGTTATTTGCAACAGGAAGAAATTTGGAGATCTTGCACAGGAACTTTTAGAGATGGCACCACCGAGTTATAAGGGTAAGGGACCTGCTGCAGGCCCTTCTAGCCCTCCTAGGGACCCTGATAGGATGGAAATAGAAGGTCCGGCTGTTCAAGCCAGTGCTTTACAACTGCAACAACAGATGCAGAGCCAAATTGAACAACAAGGCAAGACCTTAACTGATTTTATCAAGCATACTGAGTCAAATCGTCTAAAAAACGAGGCTAGCATTAAAGATCTATTAGATAAATTAACGCAAACCATGACTGCTATGCAAGGTCTTCAGGATTCTTCTACTAAGCTAAGGGAAGAAAATACCAAGGCTCCAGTAGAAGACCTGCCAGCTACTGCAACTACTTCTGCGAGTTTACCTTCTAGTAACTTACAAGCTGCCTTTAACACAGGGGCTATTAAGGAACTAAATAAGAAGGTTCACTCTATTCCTGAGGGAGCTAAGCTAAAAGGCCCTGAAAACTATGATCAGTGGAAGCAAGCCCTGAGCATATAATTTAGAGCCCTAGGATTACCTGAATTTATAGATAATCCTAGCTTAGCAGGCCATCTAGCTGACTGTGATCAAGCTATTCTTTTAATGATATTAAGAGATAGTTGCCAACCTGGGCCACAGGCAGCTATATGTTGGCAAAAATTCCCCGAAGAAGCCTATAAAGTCCTTATTAGGCAGTATTCGCAGAGTGCTGAAATCCAGCGAGGTACGCTATACGCTAGCTACCACTCCCTAAATTTTTTAAATTATAAGGGATCTTTAGAGGCTTTTAATGCTGATTTTAATAATTTACTAGCTAGACTACAGCTTTGTAGTGTAGAGATCGCTCCTATAGATTAAGTAAATCATTATATTAACGCATTAAAGCAGACCTTTCCTAGCTGGGCTGAGAGACAAAGATTTACTATCAGAGCTGCTAGGGCACAAGGGCTGCCTGTAAATACCTTAAATTTACAGTTCCTTATGGCGGATTTATTAGAAGAACAGAGGGATAAAACCTCTCCTGTGGCTAAAGCTCTTAGCTATAAGGCTTCTAATAATAAGGGAAATTCTAAGGATGAGGAAAAGAAATCTTCTAATCCTAATACTAAGAAGGACTCTACTAACGCCACTAAAGAGCAGGATAAGAAGGATTCAAACCCTTCTAAAGCCTCTAGGAAGAAAAAGCAGAAGAAGAAGAGTGGCAACGGGGATAAAGATAAAGGAAAAGAAGCTGCTTTTGCGTTAGGCTATAGCCTAGCCACGGGATACGTTGAAGAACTAGATTCTAGCGAATCTAGCAGCGAGGATAGTAGTGATTCTGAATCTGATTTGGATACCTCTAGTACCACTACTACTAGTGACACTACTAGCAAGCCTACTTTTAGCTACTCTAACGATGTGGTTAAAAACTCCCTTTTATATGATACAGGTTCTTCTTGTCATATTTGTAATAATAGGGCCTTCTTTAGGGACTTTAAGCCTCTTAAGAAAGGTCAAACCGGCCCTATAATTACAGCAGGAGGACCTATCTATCCTAAAGGAAGAGGCACCGCTGTTTTTAACGTTCTGGTCAAGAAAAATCCACCAGAATATAGGCCTTTAGCTCTGTTAGATGCCCTATATTTCCCTGGTATAGATACTAACCTAGTTAGCGGGCTATCCCACTATCTTAAGGGAGGTTATCTAGCTAAAGATCAGCTTTTCCTAGCCGATAAAAGTCCCTGTGGGTTACTAGAACCTGCTAAACACGGCTTCTTTTTGCAGATTAAGGGGCAAGCTACTCCTAAGATCTGCAAGCATTCAACCCACCTCTCCTTTATAGGCTCTCAATATTGCAACCAATAGCAAAGAGCCTATAAGACCGAATTAGGGTTTTCCTACCCTATAGAGGTTCAAATTCCATAGCCAGCATTTAATCCCGAGGAATATCAACGAATCGAAGAACTAAATTCCGATGAAGAAGACGAAGATTCAGCCCTATGTCCCACCGAAGCTCCTCCTAGTCAGGCATCTTCTATAGGGGGTTTAGAAGGTCCATACCCTAATGACTTGGGTGACGATAGTGGCCGTCTATTGCCCCCAGAGGCCTGTGATTCTCAAGAGGCCTGGCAACAGAGGGAGCTAGGGGATAATAGCCCTGAAAAGCTAGATTCTAGCTATAAGAAATTGCTAGATTTAGCCCTTCTTTGGCACATTCGATTAGGCCACATCGGCCTCCCTTTACTTAAGAAATCTTCGAAATTAGCTAAAGGGATTCCTGATTTTTCCGCCATTAAAGACAAGGATTTCAACTGCATAGCCTGTATGCAATCGAAGGCTGTTAGAAGACCTACCAAAAGACCTATTCAGGACCCCCCTAGGGTTTTAGATATTCTAGAGGGAGATACGGTTAAAATCGAACCTATACCACATAATAAGAAGGCCCTAGTCCTTATCCTTATTGATCGAAAATCCCGGTATAAGTGGTGCTTTTCATTAGCTAATAAAGAAGGTTAGACCCTTTATACTGCTATTAAGGGCTTCTTTAAGGCCCTGAAAACCGATATAACGCGTATCCTAGGCACCTTCACTTCGACGGAGGTACTGAGATCAACAACGAACTTCAGCACTGGTTATCTTCTAAAGGAATTTGCTTTAGCACCTCTTGCCCCTATATTCACGAACAGAATGGGCTAGTTGAGAGGGCTATTAGGGTTATCCTAGACCGGCTTAGGGCTACACTTCAGTGGTCTAAGCTGCCTTTATATCTATGGTCTTATATCCTTCCAGCCATAGTGGACTTAGTTAACATCACCGCTAATACAACTAAGCCCCTAACCCCTAAGCAGCTATTTCTAGCTGACTTAGAGCCTAAGACTATCTATAAGCCTGACTTCTCGAAAATTAGGGCTATAGGGTCTTATTACGAGGTTCTAATACCTCCGGAGCAGAGATCAAAGCTTCAGAAGCTAGCCCCTAGGACTATCCCTGGCCGGCTGCTTGCTACTCTAGGTTCCAGCGTTTATCTTGTTTATATACCCTCTAAAAGGTCAGTCGTTAAGACTAGCTTTATTAAGATTATAGAGGATATAGGCTCTATAGGGTCCCCTAAGCCTTTAGGGAGCTATCCTTCAGAGGGAGAAGCCGATATCTCACGAGATAATCTAGAGGTTCAGGATAGCTATCCAAAGCCTCTAGCGCCCCTAGCGCCCACAGCGCCCGCAGCGCCCGCCGCGCCTACAACAACGCCCGGGACGACCGCTGTAACGCCTCCAGCGCTACCCCTAGAGAGCCCAAGCTCTAGCGCCCCTAATAAGGGTGCTATCGAAAAACCATTTTCAGATTCGGATTCT
Organism: Epichloe elymi; assembly: GCA_023658475.1. Lineage (NCBI taxonomy): Eukaryota > Fungi > Ascomycota > Sordariomycetes > Hypocreales > Clavicipitaceae > Epichloe > Epichloe elymi. The sequence continues at coordinate 2,677,520 of CP098276.1, forward strand.
TTAATCGACCCTGATTCTATGGATATTGATGATTTTAACCTATCTTCTTTCGTTAAGGAGATATGCTTCAAGGCGCAACAAAAGGCTAAATCGTCATCTAACAACAACGATCCGGATACGCCCAAGACCTGGAAACAAGCTTTAAAAAGCAAGGATAGCCAAAAATGGGTTAATGCTACCTTTAGCGAATTTAAGCAGCTATTAGCTGCCGGAACTTTTAAATTTATAGGGATAGACCAGATTCCTAAGGGCCGAAAAGTTCTTAAAAATAGGCTTGTCTATAAGCTTAAAAGGATAAAGAAAATAATCCTATAAAACACAAGGCCCGACTCGTTGCAAAAGGCTTTATGCAGATAGAAGGTCAGGATTATATCGAGACCTACGCTGCTACTAGCATTCCCCCTAGTTGGCGGATATTACTAGCCCTAGCGGCTTGTAATGACTGGGAAGTTGAACAGGTTGACTTTATAGGGGCCTTCCTAAATAGCTTGCTAAAAGAAGCTATCTACATGCAGATCCCTGATGGATTCGTTGAATTTGCCGAAGCTGCTACGCCTGAGATAGCTAAATTACTTAAAAAATACGGCTATAATCCCTCTTAAAAGCAGGTTATTTTCCTACAGAAAGCTTTATATGGATTAAAACAGAGCTCTAGAGAGTGGCAGCAGGCCCTAAAGGAACTTCTTCGAAAATTAGGCTTCCACCCTGTTAAAATTATGCTATTTATAGCACTATTTTATAGGCCCACTAGTTGCCTAGTTGCGTTGTTGCAACGTTGGTTACAAGGCGTTGCCTGCAGCGTTGTTGGCTGCGGCCAGCTTTGGCTGTGACCTGCGTTCACAACCAACCCACAGGCTTGTATGACTAAGCCGACTAGGCTACCCTATAGGGAAGCTAAAATCGACTGTAACTAGGGAACTAGTAGTCGTATAAAGGCTGACTTATACTATTCGAATCCTTGATTTTTCTGGATTTAATGATGTATTTTATTTATAGGGTTGCTTATTAGATTGCTTAGTTGGTGCACGTGGGTGGCTAGATTGTATGGTCGTGAGTCGATTTTTTACTTTTCACATACAAATGAATTTTACGGAAAATAAAAAATAGCTCCTAAGGCCCGGCTAGCGACCCCCTTCCGTCGATACGGTCGGTAGGTCTATGAGGGGACTCAGAAAATCCTCTTATTGCTCGTCAGATCGTTTGTCTAGCTAGAAATCTACTATATTCAACTATCAACGCTCTATATCTTGAAGAATCGTTGTATTATAGTGAATCTAGAAGCCGCCGCGTTAAATCTACTAGGGAGGTCTTCCTATCCCTCTAGTACAGATTCCCTTCCATTTTCAATAGGTTATGAGCCCGGAAGGCCTATAAGATTACTACATTACTGCGTTATTCTACTGCGATTAGTGCTTAATTTTGGGTACTAGTTACTCTCTACTAGACCTATAGGCTCTTAAGATTACGAAGGAAATCCGCTAGAATTTGAAGCTTTTCATCCACTAGCTCTACGCATCGCAACATTAGACCCTTGGTGTTGAATTCATTTACAGCCGCACCTGCAACCACCATATTGCAACCGTAACTATCTAGTTACAACCACAACCTCTTTTAGTGATTCTATTCACTACCGCGACCGTTATATTTGATATTATCTACTCTGTAGATACGCTGCATCCTTTATAAATCATTAAACATCTAGTATCTTCATACTAGGCTTTTTAACCTATTGCACTACGTTGCACGCACTATACATCACGTTACGTTGCGTTATGGCTACTGCAATAGCTATTATTCCTATCCGTCATTTTTAGTGTTAAGAAAATTTTCGCAGAGAATCTTCTCCAGTCCGTTTCTGCCCGCGCATACCGCAGACCCACTTTTAGACCTTGAGGGGCACCCTTTCAAACAGCCCCGCCGCACAATTTGCGTGCGCAGCCCGGTTGCACCACAACCTAGCTTCCAGCGCGCGATATTTGCAACAGGAAGAAATTTAGAGATCTTACACAGGAACTTTTAGAGATGGCACCACCAAGTTATAAGGGTAAGGGACCTGCTGCAGGCCCTTCTAGCCCTCCTAGGGACCCTAATAGGATGGAAATAGAAGGTCCGGCTGTTCAAGCCAGTGCTTTACAACTACAACAACAGATGCAGAGCCAAATTAAACAACAAGGCAAGACCTTAACTAATTTTATCAAGCATACTAAGTCAAATCGTCTAAAAAACGAGGCTAGCATTAAAGATCTATTAGATAAATTAACGCAAACCATGACTACTATGCAAGGTCTTCAGGATTCTACTAAGCTAAGGGAAGAAAATACTAAGGCTCTAGTAGAAGACCTACCTGCTACTAATTCTACGAGTTTACCTTCTAGTAACTTACAAGCTGCCTTTAATACAGGGGCTATTAAGGAACTAAATAAGAAGGTTCACTCTATTCCTAAGGGAGCTAAGCTAAAAGGCCCTGAAAACTATAATCAGTGGAAGCAAGCCCTAAGCATTTAATTTAGAGCCCTAGGATTACCTGAATTTATAGATAATCCTAGCTTAGCAGGCTATCTAGCTAACTGTGATCAAGCTATTCTTTTGATGATATTGAGAGATAGCTGTCAACCAGGACCGCAGGTAGCTATATGTTGGCAAAAATCCCCTGAAGAAGCCTATAAAGTCCTTATTAGGCAATATTCGCAGAGTGCTGAAATCCAGCGAGGTACACTATACGCTAGCTACCACTCCCTAAATTTTTCAAATTATAAGGGATCTTTAGAGGCTTTTAATGCTGATTTTAATAACTTACTAGCTAGACTACAGCTTTGTAGTGTAGAGATCGCTCCTATTGATCAAGTAAACCATTATATCAACGCATTAAAGCAGACCTTTCCTAGTTGGGCTGAGAGACAAAGATTTACTATCAGAGCTGCTAGGGCACAAGGACTGCCTGTAAATACCCTAAATTTACAGTTCCTTATGGCGGATTTATTAGAAGAGCAGAGGGATAAAACCTCCCCTGTAGCTAAAGCTCTTAGCTATAAGGCTTCTAATAATAAGGGAAATTCTAAGGACGAGGAAAAGAAGTCACCTTCTAATCCTAATACTAAGAAGGACTCTACCAACGCCACTAAAGAGCAGGATAAGAAGGATTCAAACCCTTCTAAAGCCTCTAGGAAGAAAAAGCAGAAGAAGAAGAGTGGCAACGGGGATAAAGGAAAAGAAGCTGCTTTTGCGTTAGGCTATAGCCTAGCCACGGGATATGTTGAAGAACTAGATTCTAGCGAATCTAGCAGCGAGGATAGTAGTGATTCTGAATCTGATTTAGATACTTCTAGTGCTACTAGTGACACTACTACCAAGCCTACTTTTAGCTACTCTAATGATGTGGTTAAAAACTCCCTTCTATACGATACAGGTTCTTCTTGTCACATTTGTAATAATAGGGCTTTCTTTAGGGACTTTAAGCCTCTTAAGAAAGGTCAAACCGGCCCTATAATTACAGCAGGAGGACCTATTTATCCTAAAGGAAGAGGCACCGCTGTTTTTAACGTTCTGGTCAAGAAAAACCCACCAGAATATAGGCCTTTAGCTCTGTTAGATGCCCTATATTTCCCCGGTATAGATACCAACCTAGTTAGCGGGTTATCCCACTATCTTAAGGGAGGTTATCTAGCTAAAGATCAGCTTTTCCTAGCCGATAAAAGCCCCTGTGGGTTATTAGAACCTACTAAACACGGCTTCTTTTTGCAGATTAAGGGGCAAGCTACTCCTAAGATCTGCAAGCATTCAACCCACCTCTCCTTTATGGGCTCTCAATATTGCAACCAACAACAAAGCCAACAAAGAGCCTATAAGACCGAATTAGGGTTTTCCTACCCTATAGAGGTTCAAATTCCACAGCCAGCATTTAATCCCGAGGAATATCAACGAATCGAAGAATTAGACTCCGAAGACGAAGATTCAGCCCTATGTCCCACCGAAGCTCCTCCTAGTCAGGCATCTTCTATAGGGGGTTTAGAAGGTCTATACCCTAATGACTTGGGTGACGATAGTGGCCGTCTATTGCCCCCAGAGGCCTGTGATTCTCAAGAAGCCTGGCAACAGAGGGAGCTAGGGGATAATAGCCCTGAAAAGCTAGATTCTAGCTATAAGAAATTGCTAGATTTAGCCCTTCTTTGGCACATTCGATTAGGCCACATCGGCCTCCCTTTACTTAAGAAATCTTCGAAATTAGCTAAAGGGATTCCTGATTTTTCCGCCATTAAAGACAAGGATTTCAACTGCATAGCCTGTATGCAATCGAAGGCTGTTAGAAGACCTACCAAAAGACCTATTCAGGACCCCCCTAGGGTTTTAGATATCCTAGAGGGAGATACGGTTAAAATCGAGCCTATACCGCACAATAAGAAGGCCCTAGTCCTTATACTTATTGATCGAAAATCCCGGTATAAGTGGTGCTTTTCATTAGCTAATAAAGAAGGTCAGACCCTTTATACTGCTATTAAGGGCTTCTTTAAGGCCCTGAAAAACCGATATAACGCGTATCCTAGGCACCTTCACTTCGACGGAGGTACTGAGATCAACAACGAACTTCAGCACTGGTTATCTTCTAAAGGAATTTGCTTTAGCACCTCTTGCCCCTATATTCACGAACAGAATGGGCTAGTTAAGAGGGCTATTAGGGTTATCCTAGACCGGCTTAGGGCTACACTTCAGTGGTCTAAGCTGCCTTTATATCTATGGTCTTATATCCTTCCAGCCATAGTGGACTTAGTTAACATCACCGCTAATACAACTAAGCCCCTAACCCCTAAGCAGCTATTTCTAGCTGACTTAGAGCCTAAGACTATCTATAAGCCTGACTTCTCGAAAATTAGGGCTATAGGGTCTTATTGCGAGGTTCTAATACCTCTGGAGCAGAGATCAAAGCTTCAGAAGCTAGCCCCTAGGACTATCCCTGGCCGGCTGCTTGCTACTCTAGGTTCCAGCGTCTATCTTGTTTATATACCCTCTAAAAGGTCAGTCGTCAAGACTAGCTTTGTTAAGATTATAGAGGATATAGGCTCTGTAGGGTCCCCTAAGCCTTTAGGGAGCTATCCTTCAGAGGGAGAAGCCGATATCTCACGAGATAATCTAGAGGTTCAGGATAGCTATCCAAAGCCTCTAGCGCCCACAGCACCCACAGCGCCCGCAGCGCCCGCCGCGCCTATAACAACACCGCCCGGGACGACCGCTGCAACGCCTGTAATGCCTCCAGCGCTACCCCTAGAGAGCCTAAGCTCTAGCGCCCCTAATAAGGGTGCTATTGAAAAACCGTTTTTAGATTCGGATTCTTTAATCGACCCCGATTCTATGGATATCGATGATTTTAATTTATCTTCTTTCGTTAAGGAGATATGCTTCAAGGCATAACAAAAGGCTAAATCGTCATCTAACAATAACGATTCGGATACGCCTAAGACCTGGAAGCAGGCATTAAAAAGCAAGGATAGCAAAAAATGGGTTAATGCAACTTTTAGCGAATTCAAGCAGCTACTAGCTGCCGGAACTTTTAAATTTATAGGGATAGACCAAATTCCTAAGGGCCGAAAAGTTCTTAAAAATAGGCTTGTCTATAAGCTTAAGAAGGATAAAGAAAATAATCCTATAAAACACAAGGCCCGACTCGTTGCAAAAGGCTTTATGCAGATAGAAGGTCAAGATTATATCGAAACCTATGCTGCAACTAGCATTCCCCCTAGTTGGCGGATTTTACTAGCCCTAGCGGCTTGTAACGACTGGGAAGTTGAACAGGTTGATTTTATAGGGGCATTCTTAAACAGCTTATTAAAAGAAGCTATTTATATACAGATCCCTGATGGATTCGTTGAATTTGCTGAAGCTGCTTCGCCTGAAATAGCTAAGTTACTTAAGAAATATGGCTATAATCCCTCTCAAAAGCAGGTTATCTTCCTATAGAAAGCTTTATATGGATTAAAACAGAGCTCTAGAGAGTGGCAGCAAGCTTTAAAAGAGCTTCTTCGAAAATTAGGCTTCTATCCCCTTATATCTGACCCTGCTGTCTTCTTCAATCTAACTACATCTACATACATAGCAACCTATGTGGATGACTGTCTTCTAATAGGACCGGATCTAGCTTATATCAACAAGCTAAAGAAGCTATTACACAAAGCTTACCCTATAGAAGATCGTGGGCCAGCCGAATTTTTCCTAGGCGTTCAAATCACTAGAAATCGAAAGAAAGGGACCCTAACTATCCACCAGTCCTAGTACATTTCTGAGGCCCTAGAGAGATTTAACATGAAAGATGCTAGGCCTGCTAAAATTCCCCTATAACCCGGAATTATAAAGCAGGCAGCCTACCTAACTAAACCTCTTTCCCCCTCTGATCACAAGCTTTATCAAAGTATTATAGGGACTATTATGTACTTAATGCTCCTTACAAGACCTGATATTGCCTTTCCGGTTCAGTGGCTTTCAACAGCGTTAGCTAAGCCTTATATAGAGCACTTAAATGCTGCTAAACATCTGCTTAGATACCTTCTAGGCTCTATGAGTTATTCTATAACTTATAGAAGGTCTAAAAACGCTATTAAAGCTTCTGCAACCCTTATTGGCTTCTGTGATAGCGACTTCGCGGGAGATAAGTCCTCTAAATTAACCTATGCTTATCTCTATAAGCTAGCTGAAGGACCTATTAGCTGGAAATCAAAGAAAGCAACTACGATAGCTTTATCGACATTAGAGGCCGAATTAGATGCTCTATGTGAAGCTATTAGGGAGCTAGAGTGGCTTTATGGTCTCTTTAAAGAGATAAAGCTGCCTATAGCACCTCCTGTTCCGATTTTTTGTGATAACCAAGGCGCTATTACGACCGCTAATAACCCTGCTCTTCACAGCAGAACAAAGCATACCCTGCTAAAATTCAACTATACTAGAGAAAAGGTACAGAAGGGTATAGCTAAGGTTATCTATATTAACACTAAAGAGATGCCTGCAGATGGCTTAACTAAGCCCCTGCCTAACGATAAATTTCAACAATTTATTCAACTATTAGGTCTTACGAACACAAAGGCCTAGTTTTAAAGAAAAACAACTAAAAAAGTCGAAAAACCTAAAATCAACAAAAACACTGGAATTCCGTTGAAAAATTGTTATTGATATTAGTTGAAAAGTTATTGGATTATTATTGGATTTATTATTGAATTTATGGTGCCCACTAGTTGCCTAGTTGCGTTGTTGCAACGTTGGTTACAAGGCGTTGCCTGCAGCGTTGTTGGCTGCGGCCAGCTTTGGCTGTGACCTGCGTTCACAACCAACCCACAGGCTTGTATGACTAAGCCGACTAGGCTACCCTATAGGGAAGCTAAAATCGACTGTAACTAGGGAACTAGTAGTCGTATAAAAGGCTGACTTATACTATTCGAATCCTTGATTTTTTCTGGATTTAATGATGTATTTTATTTATAGGGTTGCTTATTAGATTGCTTAGTTGGTGCACGTGGGTGGCTAGATTGTATGGTCGTGAGTCGATTTTTTACTTTTCACATACAAATGAATTTTGCGGAAAATAAAAAATAGCTCCTAAGGCCCGGCTAGCGACCCCCTTCCGTCGATACGGTCGGTAGGTCTATGAGGGGACTCAGAAAATCCTCTCATTGCTCGTCAGATCGTTCGTCTAGCTAGAAATCTACTATATTCAACTATCAACGCTCTATATCTTGAAGAATCGTCGTATTATAGTGAATCTAGAAGCCGCCGCGTTGAATCTACTAGGGAGGTCTTCCTATCCCTCTAGTACAGATTCCCTTCCATTTTCAATACACCCCCTTATATCTGACCCTGCTGTCTTCTTTAACCCAACTACATCTACATATATAGCAACTTATGTGGATGACTGTCTTCTAATAGGACCGGATCTAGCTTATATCAACAGGCTAAAGAAGCTATTACACAAAGCTTATCCTATAGAAGATCGTGGGCCAGCCGAATTCTTCCTAGGCGTTCAAATCACTAGAAATCGAAAGAAAGGGACCCTAACTATCCACCAGTCCCAGTACATTTCTGAGGCCCTAGAGAGATTTAACATGAAAGATGCTAGGCCTGTTAAAATTCCCCTACAACCCGGAATTATAAAGCAGGCAGCTAACTACCTAACTAAACCTCTTTCCTCCTCTGATCACAAGCTGTATCAGAGTATTATAGGGACTATTATGTATTTGATGCTCCTTATAAGACCTGATATTGCCTTTCCGGTTCAGTGGCTTTTAACAGCGTTAGCTAAGCCTTATATAGAGCATTTAAATGCTTCTAAACATCTGCTTAGATACCTTCTAGGCTCTATGAGTTATTCTATAACCTATAGAAGGTCTAAAAACGCTATTAAGGCTTCTGCAACCCTTATTGGCTTCTGTGATAGCGACTTCGCGGGTGATAAGTCCTCTAAATTAACCTATGCTTATCTCTATAAGCTAGCTGAAGGACCTATTAGCTGGAAATCAAAGAAAGCAACTACAATAGCTTTATCTACATTAGAGGCTGAATTAGATGCCTTATGTGAAGCTATTAGGGAGCTAGAGTGGCTTTATGGTCTCTTTAGAGAGATAAAGCTACCTATAGCACCTCCTGTTCTGATTTTTAGTAATAACCAAGGCGCTATTATAACCGCTAATAACCCTGCTCTTCATAGCAGAACAAAGCATACCCTGCTAAAATTCAACTATACTAGAGAAAAGGTACAGAAGGGTATAGCTAAGGTTATCTACATTAACACTAAAGAGATGCCTGCAGATGGCTTAACTAAGCCCCTGCCTAACGATAAATTTCAACAATTTATCCAACTATTAGGCCTTACGAATACAAAGGCCTAGCTCTAAAAATCAACTAAAAAGTCGAAAACCCACTAAAATCAACAAAAACACTGGAATTCCGCTGAAAAGTTATTGGTATTGATTTCGTTGAAAAGTTATTGGATTTATTATTGAGTTTATCGTTAACTTAGATATCTATTAAAGAGCTAAGTTCAGGTATCGAATTAGTTAACTCATACTTTTCTAGAGGGAGTGTTAAAATTATGCTATTTATAGCACTATTTTATAGGCCCACTAGTTGCCTAGTTGCGTTGTTGCAACGTTGGTTACAAGGCGTTGCCTGCAGCGTTGTTGGCCGTGGCCAGCAGCTTTGGCTGTGACCTGCGCACAACCAACCCACAGGCTTGTATGACTAAGCCGACTAGGCTACCCTATAGGGAAGCTAAAATCAACTGTAACTAGGGAACTAGTAGTCGTATAAAAGGCTGACTTATACTGTTCGAATCCTTGATTTTTTCTGGATTTAATGATATATTTTATTTATAGGGTTGCTTATTAGATTACTTAGTTAGTGCACGTGGGTGGCTAGATTGTATGGTCGTGAGTCGATTTTTTACTTTTCACATACAAATGAATTTTGCGGAAAATAAAAAATAGCTCCTAAGGCCCGGCTAGCGACCCCCTTCCGTCGATACGGTCGGTAGGTCTATGAGGGGAACTCAGAAAATCCTCTCATTGCTCGTCAGATCGTTTATCTAGCTGAAATCTACTATATTCAACTATCAAAGCTCTATATCTTGAAGAATCGTCGTATTATAGTGAATCTAGAAGCCGCCGCGTTGGAATCTACTAGGGAGGTCTTCCTATCCCTCTAGCTAGATTCCCCTTCCATTTTCAATAATTATATATATTTGCCTACCTAATCTAGGGAGGGTGCTAGCCTTATAGCTTAAGAACATATCCTTAAACTCTATATAGACTTCTAGGAGGGCTACCTTATAAATAGTATTAGATAGATCTATTATTATATAGACACTACTTAGTTTCTGCTCTTTTAGCGCATCCCTAATAGAGACTACATGCTTAATTAGACTTATTAACTAGGGGGGAAATATTACTATAACTAATAAGTATTTCTCTATATAATATCTATCCTATAACCCTATTACTAATAAGATATATTTATTTATTATAGGGTATCTCTAAAGTCTTTTCCCTTATAATATTATAATAGGTTTATATTATCTTACCTAGTTAATACCTAGCACTAGCTTTTTGCTACTATTAGTAATATAGTAGCTAACTTAGTATATCTTTATATATCCTATACTATCCCTTACTAATATTACCTTTTTTAAAATTCCTTAATATAGTATAATATTACTAGATATACTCTTAAGCGTGCTATTACTTAGTTATATATTTACCTAGTCTAGGTCTATTAATATATCTAGATAAATTAAAGAATATATAGCGCTAGGGTTAAATAGTATTAGTACTACTACCTAGTGGTAATCTTACTATAACTTAACTTCTATATAAATTTATAGGTCTAATTACCTATTCTTATTAAGTTATATTATATTAAGAGCGTTTTCCTAGGGTTATACTAAGCTAATTAGGGCCTTATTTAGGTTTAACTAGCCCTTAGCTTAGTTACTACTACCTTAGTACTAGTTAGTAGTGTAGCTACCTCTATAGTAGATACTATAGTCTAGCTTAGGGCACTTAGTTAAGAGGTAGCCTAGTTTTTTACACTTAAAATAGGTAATAGGCAAGCCCCCTGTTTCTATGTAGTGTCCTTCCTATAACCTACCTTCTAGTAAAGCTAAGTAATTCCTCCTCTTCTATTAGTTACCTCCTTAGTTACCTTTATAGTAAGGCCTTTTCTCCTCTTTTATTACTACTTCTACCTTCTTTCCTTAGCCTATAAGATAGTTCTAACTTATAGGGTATTCTTAGCTAAATACCTATTTCTTTATAGTACTATTTAGGCACTATATAAACTAGGTAATTCTTATAGGCTTAGGTATAGACTTAGGTAATTCTACTTCTACCTTACCCTAAACCTTAATAAATACTTAGAATAACTAGTCCTTACCTTACTAGAGGGTTAGTAGTGTTCCTATAGCTTCTAGGTAGTGACTATTTTTATTTATTCCTCTAGTTTTAAACTATTATATAAACTCTATTTAAGTGTAGCTCTAGTAATCTATATAACTATCTATAGTAGTAAAATATATCTACTATTACTTTACCTTATCTACTAGGTAGCTACTAGTATATATAACCTTTATTATATTATTTATAAATATATTCTAATCTATAGTAAAAACTATATTTAAATCTACTAGGAATATCTATAGATTCTTATAGGTATCCCCCTTATATATAGGAGTCTTAAGCTATATCTTTACTATACTATATCTATATAGCCCTAGTGTAGTTAGTGCTAACTAAGGAATAGGAATAGGGGCTTAAGTAAGAGGGGTTTATAGGGTAGAAGTAAAGCCTTAGTTAGTATTATCTAATTAGGGAGGGGTATTTACTTCTTATAAATTTTTCTATAGTTACTTAAGTTTATATCTTTTTTAGGTAATTTATAGCTATACCTTTATTTATATAAAGCTATAGTTTAATATAGCTTCTTTATTATTAATAGCTAGCTCTAATATATAGGAATTCTCTAGGATAGTTAGATAAGAAGACTTACGCTCTAGGAGCAGGTATTAATCTATAAATATATCTTTATATAGTTTATTTACTCTAGAGTTATTAGTACCTATTAAATAGGTATTTATTCTATATAGTGCTAATATCCTTAACCTACTAATAGCCTATTACCCTAATAAGAAAGAGAGATTAACTTATTAAGGCTTCTAGGCTAAATATAATAAATAGGGTAATAGTATAATTAAGGTAGTAGCTATAGAGCTAGAAGGTAGGTATATATGCTTAAAGGTTTTAATCTCTAGCCTCCTATATTCTATATATATAACCTTTGCCTAAATACCCCCTTTGCGTGCACGTGACTAGCTTACGGCGACCTCGCAGCTAGGGCGCTGCGAGCCACGACTAGGCCCTACTATACATAATGCCATCGCCTTCATAGCCTCTGTCGCTCTATTGCCTCTGTGACCCTGACAGCTCTTTAATAGATATCTAAGTTAACCATAAATTCAATAATAAATCCAATAACTTTTCAACTAAAATTAATAACTTTTCAACGGAATTCCAGTGTTTTTGTTGATTTTAAGATTTTTCGACTTTTTAGTTGGTTTTCTTTAAAACTAGGCCTTTGTGTTCGTAAGACCTAATAGTTGAATAAATTGTTGAAATTTATCGTTAGGCAGGGGCTTAGTTAAGCCATCTACAGGCATCTCTTTAGTGTTAATATAGATAACCTTAGCTATACCCTTCTGTACCTTTTCTCTAGTATAGTTAAATTTTAGCAGGGTATGCTTTGTTCTGCTGTGAAGAGCAGGGTTATTAGCGGTTGTTATAGCGCCTTAGTTATCACTAAAAATCAGAATAGGAGGTGCTATAGGCAGCTTAATTTCCTTAAAAAGGCCATAAAGCCACTCTAGCTCCCTAATAGCTTCATATAGAGCATCTAATTCGGCCTCTAATGTTAATAAAGCTATCGTAGTTACTTTCTTTGATTTCCAGCTAATAGGTCCTTTAGCTAGCTTATAGAGATAAGCATAGGTTAATTTAGAGGACTTATCTCCCGCGAAGTCGCTATCACAGAAGCTAATAAGGGTTGCAGAAGCTTTAGCATTCTTAGACCTTCTATAAGTTATAGAGTAACTTATAGAGCCTAGAAGGTATCTAAGCAGATGTTTAGCAGCATTTAAGTGCTCTATATAAGGCTTAGCTAACGCTATTAAAAGCCACTAAACCGGAAAGGCAATATCAGGTCTTGTAAGGAGCATTAAGTATATAATAGTCCCTATAATACTTTGATAAAGCTTGTGATCAGAGGGGGAAAGAGGTTTAGTTAGGTAGGCTACCTACTTTATAATTCCGGGTTGTAGGGGAATTTTAGCAGGCCTAGTATCTTTTATATTAAATCTCTCTAGGGCTTTAGAAATATACTAGGACTAGTGGATAGTTAGGGTCCCTTTCTTTTGATTTCTAGTGATTTAAATACCTAGGAAAAATTCGGCTGGCCTATGATCTTCTATAGGGTAAGCTTTGTGTAGTAGCTTCTTTAGCTTGTTAATATAAGCTAGATCCGGTCCTATTAGAAGACAGTTATCCACATAAGTCGCTATATATATAGATGTAGTTAGGTTGAAGAAGACAGCCGGGTTAGATATAAGGGGGTGGAAGCCTAATTTTCGAAGAAGTTCCTTTAGGGCCTGCTACCACTCTCTAGAGCTCTGTTTTAATCTATATAAAGCTTTTTAAAGGAAAATAACCTGCTTTTGAGAGGGATTATAGCTATATTTCTTAAGTAACTTAGCTATTTCAGGCGAAGCAGCTTTAGCAAATTTAACGAATCCATTAGGGATCTGCATATAAATAGCTTCTTTTAATAAGCTGTTTAAGAAGGCCCCTATAAAATCAACCTGTTTAACTTCCTAGTTATTACAAGCCGCTAGGGCTAGTAATATCCGCTAACTAGGGGGAATGCTAGTTATAGCATAGGTTTCGATATAATCTTAACCTTCTATCTGCATAAAGCCTTTTGCAACGAGTTAGGCCTTATGTTTTATAGGATTATTTTCTTTATCCTTTTTAAGCTTATAGATAAGCCTATTTTTAAGAACTTTTCGGCCCTTAGGAATCTAGTCTATCCCTATAAATTTAAAAGTTCCGGCAGCTAGTAGCTGCTTAAATTCGCTAAAGGTAGCATTAACCCATTTTTGGCTATCCTTGCTTTTTAATGCTTGTTTCTAGGTCTTAGGGGTATCCGGATTGTTGTTGTTAGATGATGATTTAGCCTTTTCTTATGCCTTAAAGCATATCTCCTTAACGAAGGAAGATAAATTAAAATTATCAATATCCATAGAATCAGGGTTAATTGAAGAATCTGAATCTAAAAACGGTTTTTTAATAGCACCCTTATTAGGGGCGCTAGAGCTTAGGCTCTCTAGGGGTAGCGCTAGAGGCGTTACAGCGGTCGTCCCGGGCGGTGTTGTTATAGGCTCGGCGGGCGCTGCGGGCGCTGTGGGCGCTAGAGGCTTTGGATAGCTATCCTGAACCTCTAGATCTCGTGAGATATTGGCTTCTCCCTCTGAAGGATAGCTCCCTAAAGGCTTAGGGGACCCTACAGAGCTTATATCCTCTATAATCTTAATAAAGCTAGTCTTAATAACTGACCTTTTAGAGGGTATATAAACAAGATAAACGCTGGAACCTAGAGTAGCAAGTAGCTGGCTAGGGATAGTCCTAGGGGCTAGCTTCTGAAGCTTTGATCTCTGCTCCGGAGGTATTAGAACCTCGCAATAAGACCCTATAGCCCTAATCTTTAAAAAATCAGGCTTATAAGAGGTCTTAGGCTCTAAGTTAGCTAGAAATAGCTGCTTAGGGGTTAGGGGCTTAGTTATATTAGCGGTGATGTTAACTAAGTCCACTATAGCTGGAAGGATATAAGACCATAGATATAAAGGTAGCTTAGACCACTGAAGTGTAGCTCTAAGCCGGTCTAGGATAACCCTAATAGCCCTCTTAACTAGCCTATTCTGTTCGTGAATATAGGGGCAAGAGGTGCTAAAGCAAATTCCCTTAGAAGATAACTAGGACTAAAGTTCGTTATTAATTTTAGTGCCTCTGTTGAAGTAGAGGTGCCTAGGATACGTATTATATTGGTTTTTTAGGGCCTTAAAGAAGCCCTTAATAGTAGTATAAAGGGTCTGACCTTCTTTATTAGCTAATAAAAAGCACTATTTATACCGGGATTTTTGATTAATAAGTATAAGGACTAGGGCCTTCTTATTGTGTGGTATAGGTTTAATTTTAACTGTATCTCCCTCTAGGATATCTAAAACCCTAGGGGGGTCCTAAATAGGTCTTTTAGTTGGTCTTCTAATAGCCTTTGATTATATATAGGCTATGCAGTTAAAATCCTTGTCTTTAATGGCGGAAAAATCAGGAATCCCTTTAGCTAATTTCGAAGATTTCTTAAGTAAAGGGAGGCTAATGTGGCCTAATTGAATGTGCTAAAGAAGGGCTAAATCTAGTAACTTCTTATAACTAGGATCTAGCTTAGAAGATTTATTAGAGCTATTATCCCCTAGCTCCCTCTGTTGCCAGGCCTCTTGAGAATCACAGGCCTCTGGGGGCAATAGACGGCCACTATCGTTACCTAAGTCATTAGGGTATAGACCTTCTAAACCCCCTATAGAAGATGCCTGACTAGGAGGAGCTTCGGTGGGATATAGGGCTGAATCTTCGTCTTCTTCATCGGAATTTAGTTCTTCGATTCGTTGATATTCCTTGGGATTAAATGCTGGCTGCGGAATTTGAACCTCTATAGGGTAGGAAAACCCTAATTTGGTCTTATAGGCTCTTTGTTATTGGTTACAAAATTAAGAGCCTATAAAGGAGAGGTGGGTTAAATGCTTGCAGATCTTAGGAGTAGCTTGCCCCTTAATCTGCAAAAAGAAGCCGTGTTTAGTAGGTTCTAGTAACCTATAGGGGCTTTTATTAGCTAGGAAAAGCTGATCTTTAGCTAGATAACCTCCCTTAAGATAGTGGGATAAACCGCTAACTAGGTTAGTATCTATACCAGGGAAATATAGGGCATCTAGCAGAGCTAAAGGCCTATATTCTGGTGGATTTTTCTTGACCAGAACGTTAAAAACAGCGGTGCCTCTTCCTTTAGGATAGATAGGTCCTCCTACTGTAATTATAGGGCTAGTTTAACCTTTCTTAAGAGGTTTAAAGTCCCTAAAGAAAGCCCTATTATTATAAATATAACAAGAAGAACCTATATTATATAGAAGGGAGTTTTTAACTATATTGTTAGAGTAGCTAAAAGTAGGCTTGCTAGTAGTGTCACTAGTAGTAGTGGTACTAGAGGTATCTAAATCAGATTCAGAATCACTACTATCCTCGCTGCTAGATTTACTAGAATCTAGTTCTTCAACGTATCCCGTGGCTAGGCTATAGCCTAATGTAAAAGTAGCTTCTTTTCCTTTATCTTTATCCCCGTTGCCACTCTTCTTCTTCTGCTTTTTCTTCCTAGAGGCTTTAGAAGGGTTTAAATCCTTCTTATCCTACTCTTTAGTGGCGTTAGTAGAGTCCTTCTTAGTATTAGGATTAGATGATTTCTTTTCCTTGTCCTTAGAATTTCCCTTATTATTAGAAGCCTTATAGCTAAGAGCTTTAGCTACAGGGGAGGTTTTATCCCTCTACTCTTCTAATAAATCCGCCATAAGGAACTGTAAATTTAGGGTATTTATAGGCAGCCCTTATGCCCTAGTAGCTCTAATAGTAAATCTTTGTCTCTTAGCCTAGCTAGGAAAGGTCTGCTTTAATGCGTTAATATAATGGTTTACTTAATCTATAGGAGCGATCTCTACACTATAAAGCTATAGTCTAGCTAGTAAGTTATTAAAATTAGCATTAAAAGCCTCTAAAGATCCCTTATAATTTAAAAAATTTAGGGAGTGGTAGCTAGCGTATAGCGTACCTCGCTAGATTTCAGCACTCTACGAATACTGCCTAATAAGGACTTTATAGGCTTCTTCGGGGGATTTTTACTAACATATAGCTGCCTATAGCCTAGGTTAGCAACTATCTCTTAATATTATTAAAAGAATAGCTTAATTATAGTTAGCTAGATAGCCTGCTAAGCTAGGATTATCTATAAATTCAGGCAATCCTAGGGCTCTAAATTGAATGCTTAGGGCTTGCTTCCACTAATTATAATTTTTAGGGCCTTTTAGCTTAGCTCCCTTAGGAATAGAGTAAACCTTCTTATTTAGTTCCTTAATAGCCCCTATGTTAAAGGCAGCTTGTAAGTTACTAGAAGGTAAACTCACAGAATTAGCGGCAGGCAGGTCTTCTACTAGAGCTTTAGTATTTTCTTCCCTTAGCTTAGTAGAATCCTAAAGACCTTACATAATAGTTATGGTTTGCATTAATTTATCTAATAGATCTTTAATACTAGCCTTGTTTTTTAGATAATTTAACTTAGTATGCTTAATAAAATCAGTTAAGGTCTTGCCTTATTGTTCAATTTAGCTTTGTATCTATTATTAAAAAGCACTAGCTTAAACAGCTAGACCTTCTATTTCCATCCTATTAGGGTCCCTAGGAGGGCTAGAAGAAGGGCCTATAGTAGGTCCCTTACCCTTATAACTTAGTGGTGCTATCTCTTAAAATTCCCTAGGATCTTAAAAGATATCCTATATAAGATCTCTAAATTTCTTCCTATTACAAATAATACGCGCTAGAAGCTAGGTTATAGTGTAACCAGGCTGCGTATGCAAATTATATAGCGGGGCTGTTTAAAAGGGTGCCCCTTAAGGTCTAAAAGTAGGTCTGCGGTATGCGCGGGCAGAAACAGACCGGAGAAGATTCTCTGCGAAAATTTTCTTAATACTAAAAATAGGATCGTAGGTAATAGGTATTGCAGCAGCTACAACGCAATGTAACGTAGTGTATAGTGCGTGTAACGTAGTGTAATAGGTTAAAAAGCCTAGTATTAAGATACTAGATGTTTAATAATTTATAAAAGGATGCAGCGTATCTATAGAGTAGATAATATTAAATATAACAGTCGCGGTAGTGAATAGAATCACTAAAAGAGGTTATGGTTATAACTAGATAGTTACGGTTACAATGTGGTGGTTGCAGGTGCGGCTGTAAATGAATTCAACACCAAGGGTCTGATGTTGCGATGCGTAGAGCTAGTAGATAAAAGCTTTAACTAGCGGTTTCCTTCGTAATCTAAGAGCCCACAGGTCTAGTAGAGAGTAACTAGTACCTAAAATCAAGCACTAATTGCAGTAGAATAACGCAGTAATGTAGTAATCTTATAGGCCTTCTAGGCTTATAACCTATTGAAAATGGAAGGGGAATCTAGCTAGAGGGATAGGAAGACCTCCCTAGTAGATTCTAACGCAGCGGCTTCTAGATTCACTATAATATAACGATTCTTCAAGATATAGAGCTTTAATAGTTAAATATAGTAGATTTCAGCTAGACAAACGATCTGATAAGTAATAAGAGGATTTTCTAAGTCCCCTTATAGACCTACCGACTATATTAACGGAAGGGGGTCGCTAGCCAGGCCTTAGGAGCTATTTTTTATTTTCCGTAAAATTTATTTATATATAAAAAGTAAAAAATCAACTCATAACCATATAATCTAGCCACCCACGTGCACCAACTAAGCAATCTAATAAGCAACCCTATAAATAAAATATACTATAAAATCCGGAAAAAATCAAGGATTCGAACAGTATATATCAGCCTTTTATACGACTACTAGTTCCCTAGTTACAGTCGATTTTAGCTTCCCTATAGGGTAGCCTAGTCGGCTTAGTTATATAAGCCTGTGGGTTGGTTGTGTGCAGGAACGCAGGTCACAGCCAACAACGCTGCAGGCAACGCCTTGTAACCAACGTTGCAACAACGCAACTAGGCAACTAGTGGGCCTATAAAATAGTGCTATAAATAGCATAATTTTAACAATAATCTACTTCTTTATACCTACTATATTAGGAAACTTCTAAGCCCTAGCCTTTACTACCTTAAGCTATAACCTATAAGTCTTATTATAGGCTATAGCTTAATCCTATAGGGACTAAAGGTACCTATCTATAAATAAGGAGTCTCTAGCTAGAATACCTAGAGTAGGAGCTAAACTATCCTCTAAAGTAGTGCTTTCTAGGGCTACTATAGGTCTAATATTTATATATAGTTACCCCTAACTAAAGCTAAACTATATAGGTATTATTACTAACTATATAATAGGTACCCTTAGCTTAGTAAGCTATGCCTCCTCCTAGTAGTGTGTTAATAATATATCTAGCCTACTTACCTATATCCCTAGTCTATAATATAAGTAGAAGTTAAAAAGCACTAAAGTCTCTACCTATTATACTTACTATTCTAATATCTCTTTTAGGGCTATAAAGTACTCTAAGTTCTTATAATCTATAAGTATTATAAATAGCCTATTAATACTTTATAGCTTTACTAACTATACCCTAAGGTATAAGATAATTACTAGAAGCTCCTTATTATATATTATATAATTCTATTAAGCTAGTTATAAGTAAGCTAAGTAATATACTACTAGATATAAGACCCCTTTATTATTTATCTAGGAAAGGTAGCCTCCTAATACTATTCCTAAGTAGTCTACCTCTACTACTATATCCTTATTAGGGTCCTATTATATAAGAATAAGGTATAATATAAAAGCTAGCTTTAATATTTTAAAAGCCTTCTTACATGCCTCTATCTAGTAGAATACTATACCCTTCTTTATTAGGTTAATTAGGGGACCTATAACTTCTAAAAACTATAGTATAAAGTTATAATAAAAGTTAGTAAACCCTAGGAACCTATATACTCCTTAGACCTAAGTTAGGGCCTCCTAATCCCTAATTACGGTAATCTTCTTATTATCTAGGCATATCTATTTCCCTATATAGATAATAAACCTAAGGTACTTAACCTCCTTTATTATAAAAATACACTTCTTAATATCTAGGTTTAACCTAGCCTACTATAGCCTAGCTAATACCCTATAAACCTTTTATATATAGTCTTTCTATAACCCCCTTATATAGATTAAGATATTATTAAGATAAGTAGTAATATAGTCCCTAAGGATACTACTAAGCGTACTATTAATATACCTCTAAAAGGTTATAGGCGCGCCTACTAAACTAAAGGGGCATACTAACCACTTAAATAATCTAAATTATATCTAGAAAGTAGTCTAGTGTTCCTAACCCTTAGTAATATAAATATAATAGAATACTACTTATATATCTAGCTTTATAAACTATTTTACCTTAGCTAAGGAGTGTAGTATCTCTTTTACTAAAGGCAAGGGGTAATAGTCCTATTCTATAATCTTATTTAATATATAATAGTCTATATAGAACCTCTAACCACCCCTAGGTTTCTTTACTAGTAGAACTAGTACTACTACTAATAATAAGCTTACCCTAATCTAGCCCTTATTTATTAAGTCTATTACCTACTTATATATCTCTAGGAGATATTAATAAGGTATATTATATAATAATGCCTATAGTAGGTCTGGTTTATTACCCTCTATATCCTACTTTAGGTAAATATAGTAATTAGACTTACCCTAATATAGTAGTAGGGTATTTACCTTACTCTCCTAGAAAAGGTCCTTATAGTCCTATAACTCCTCTAGTAAGGATACTAAGAGCTCCTACTCTATAGGCTTTAGTGTAGTATTAATCTATAGGATAGATATAATTTCCTATAAGCTTATAGTATAAAGCTATATATACTCCTTTTACTTCCTTACCTAATATACTATTTCTATAAATAAAGATCCTATAATATATATAGTAGGCTTCTCTACCCCTCTATTAGTTATAGCCTAAATCTATAGGTTATTAGCCACTCCTATAGTTAGTTATTAGTATTATATATTTAAGTTAATATTATAGCACGCTATCTATAGTATCCCTAGGATAAGTTATCTTATTAATCCTAGGATTATATATACTATAATTAGCATCTCCTATCTATCTATATCTATCTAAAAATAGATAATATATATAATTAATAAGCTTACCTTATAATTATCCCTTCCCCCTCTTTCTACACTAACTACTATATAAACTAACCTCTTAGTTAGTAAGGGGATATATTCTAGTTATAGCTTCTAGACTAAGTATTTACTAATAGTAGTATAGTAGTTATATCCTATATTAACTTATATATCTAAAAAGGTTATCTTATTTATTAATATAGGGACTAAGAAGGGTAATATATCTATATTACTCTAGATATATTTAAAGTTATTCTTAACCTTACTTATATACTATAAAGCCTCTCTAAGCTTCTATTCCTCCTCCTTATTTAAATAACTTAATAAAGGGGATTCTTTTTTTCTAACTTATTACTTAAATCCTTAGAGTTAATATCTTCTACCTTATAAGCATTAACTACTAGTGTCTCCTTTAGATAGATAGTATAATATAAGGAGCACTTTATAACTTAGTGCTTATTAAAGCTATATTATATATACTTACCCTCCTTATATTATATATTAAGTACCTCCTAGGAAACCTATTTAGCCCTTTTTACCCCCTACTACTAATAACCTATAGCCTTCCTAAAGCCTTTCTAGGCCCCTACTATACCTACTAACTAGATATTTATTATTAGTATATCCTTATCTTACCCTAAAGACTAGTCTACCTAGGGAGCTAGTTATACCTAGTAATATAAGTAATACTTCTTCTCTAAATAATAGGACTTAATATCTAATATAATATTCCTAAACTAAGCTAATACTATAGAGTAGTTAGCTTAGGGAATATTATATCCTATACTATAGTCCTTTATTTACTTATTAAGGGTAGTGTATAGCTTTAAAAGCTTTACCTTATCTACCTAACCTAGCCTACCTATAAGTATAAGTTTCTATTTAAACTATATATAGAAGTTACTAAACTACTTATATTATTATTATTATAACTAGTTAAGCTTAGTAATAGCTAATTCCTATTAATAGGGGTTATTAAATAGTTCCCCTAAGTAATTAAGGAAGCGCCTTATATTAAAGTTTACTAAGTTTTCTTTCTTAAAGTAGGGTATAACCTAGGCCTAAACCTTTACTAAAAGGTTCTAGTAAATAAAGTATTATTAGTCCTTAGTGCCCCTAATAAATCCCTAATCTATAATTAGCTTATAGCCTATAAGACTCTTCTAGGCTATAAAGAGTATTCTATTACTATTAAATAGTGCCCCTATAGGTAATAGCTTTTACCTTACCTAGTGTTAATTCTTATAAAGCGCTTAAATCTATACTAACTACTCCCTAATAAGTGCCTATAATATAGCTAGCTTACCTATTTCTATCCTACTTAATAAAGGTTATACTATTATTAGAATATAGCTAAAAAGAGGAAGAATATAAAGAAAGTAAAGAATAGTAAATATTATAGACTAGCCTTAGGGTAACTATAAATAAGTATCTAAAGTGTAATTACTATTCTTAAAGAGGAAAGAAAGAGCTAAGTAAGAGATTATATAGTATATAGCTATATATCCTCCTATGTAAAGTCTATATATATAGCATGTGTAGTAAGCCCTAGGTCCGCATAACCTCTGCACGCTGCCTTATACACTCTCCGCGCCCTTTCCGGAGCCCTCCCGGACCTAAGAAGGACCCGAGCCTCGAGCTCAAGTCCATTACACTAGTAGCCTTTAGAATCTAAAGAAGCTTTATAAAGAGCTTAGATTACTCTTTATAGTAGATAATAATTCTAAAGGGTGCTTTAATACTAAGAGTATTAAAATAATATATTTAGTGCTTAATACTTATTATAATAAAGAAAATAGATTACTCCTTAAATAGAAAATAAACACTAGTATATTATATTAGTCTAATTAAGTAAGTCCTCCTAAGAATTAGAAAGAAGCTAATAATTATATATTTAGAAAGGAGTAAAAGAAGGTAATAGATACTAAGATTAATAAATTAAAGAAATAGGGAATATAAAAGTAAATTAAATACTCTATAGTATATTCTTAGCTATTACTACTAAAATAGGTTTATTTATATAAGTTTTATTGAAAATGGAAGGGGAATCTAGCTAGAGGGATAGGAAGACCTCCCTAGTAGATTCCAACGCGGCGGCTTCTAGATTCACTATAATACAACGATTCTTTAAGATATAGAGCTTTAATAGTTAAATATAGTAGATTTTAGCTAGACAAACAATCTAACGAGTAATAAGAGGATTTTCTAAGTCCCCTTATAGACCTACTAACTATATTAACAGAAGGGGGTCGCTAGCCGGGCCTTAGGAGCTATTTTTTATTTTCCGCAAAATTTATTTATATATAAAAAGTAAAAAATTAACTCACGACCATACAATCTAGCCACCCACGTGCACTAACTAAGTAATCTAATAAGCAACCCTATGAATAAAATACATTATTAAATCCAGAAAAAATTAAGGATTCGAATAGTATAAGTCAGCCTTTTATACGACTGCTAGTTCCCTAGTTACAGTCGATTTTAGCTTCCCTATAGGGTAGCCTAGTCGGCTTAGTCATACAAGCCTGTGGGTTAGTTGTGAACGCAGGTCACAGCCAAAGCTGGCCGCAGCCAACAACGCTGCAGGCAACGCCTTGTAACCAACGTTGCAACAACGAAACTAGGCAACTAGTGGGCCTATAAAATAGTGCTATAAATAGCATAATTTTAACAAGTTTAATAAAGAGGGTATTATATAGTGTTTTAAAGTATATATCTATATATATAGAGACCTATAGGATAGCTTTATAATTAAATAAACCTATATAGTAATGCTTACTACCTATATATTTTATGTATTTATAGCTCTAGTAGTATATTTTAATCTAGAGACTAGATAATATAATATAAAGAATATATTCCCTTATATAAAGTATAGATTAGATTTAATTCCTATTACCTATAAGCTTCCTAAAGGTTATAAGGTTATTAGAGAATATATAGAACTACTTAAAGCTCTCTATAGACTTAGGGACTCTTTAATACTTTAGTTTAAAGAATTAAGTAGGTAACTTAGAGAACTTAGGCTTAAATTAAGTAATAAGAAGCCTTATATCTTCTATACTAAAGCTTAGGACTTATACCTTATATTCTTTATAGATAATATTCTTATAGCTTTTTATAAGGAGGACACTAAGACTATAAACTATATCTCTAAAGGGCTTAAGGAAGCTTATAATATAGATAAAAAGGGAGAAGTATATTACTTCCTAGGAATTTAGATTATTAGGGACTAAAAGTAATAAATTATATACCTTAGTTATAAGGTATATATTAATAAAATTAGTAAAAAGTTTAAGTAGATAGGAAATAGTACTTTCCTTACTATTCTAATCCTAGTAATAGAGTATTATAAGTTTATAGGTAAAGCTAAGAAATAGGTAATAAAGGTATACTAAGAGAAGGTTAGATTAGTACTATACACTATAATTATAGTTAGGCTAGATATAGCCTTTATAGTAGTAAAGTTATTATAATTTCTAATAAACCTAGGACTAGAGTATATAAGAGTAGTAGACTAAGCTATCTACTACTTAGTTATTATAAGTAAGCTTACTATATGCTTTAGGGGTATAATAGAACTTTAGGCTCTTTAGATTATAAGTAATATATTATTTATAGATAACCTTAAAATACGTAGATTATTATAGGGTTATTTAATTACTCTTTTTAGAGGACTAATTATCTAGAAAGCTACGCACTAATTAAAACTATAACTATATCTATATTTATTTATTATTTATATACACTAGCCAGCCTGATTTGGCTATCTCTAGTACTCCAGCGGTTTAGTTAAAGGGGAAAACCTTCTAGAGGATAAAAAACCCCCTTATAACTCTATATAGTCTGGCGCTAGCTTTACGGCGGGCTAGCGCCGCTATTATAGTTACCTATTATAGTTATTTATTACTAGCTTACGCTAGACTTATCCCTATTAGTAGAGTTACCTCTACCTTATACCTTAAGCCTAGCTCTAGGCTCTTCTCTAGCTCTACTCTAATCTATTTCTAGCTACCTCTTACTAGGTAAAATCTAATATTATATAGTAATCTACTCTTAACTTACTTTTTTTATACTTTATTATTAATATATCTAATACCCTACTTTTTAGTTTATTCTACCTCTTCTTTAGTTTAGTCTAGTTATAAAGTTAGAGTACCTAGTTTTTTAAAACTATAGGGGGAGAGAGGGTAAAGCTAGCTTAGTTCTACTATAATCCTACTACTCTC
Organism: Epichloe elymi; assembly: GCA_023658475.1. Lineage (NCBI taxonomy): Eukaryota > Fungi > Ascomycota > Sordariomycetes > Hypocreales > Clavicipitaceae > Epichloe > Epichloe elymi. The sequence continues at coordinate 2,702,275 of CP098276.1, forward strand.
TTATATTAGGCTTTTTTATCTATCTATAGTATCTATATATTATCTTTAAATCTAGGTAATACTTTAAGGACCCCCCCTCTCTCTAGAGATTATAAAAGAAATCCCTTTTACCTCTAAATCTAGGCCTCTTTTCTTCTTCCTTTATTACACTTCCTATAGGTTCTCTTTCCCTTCCCTTTTTCCTTTCTCTTCCCCTTTATTTTCTTATATACTCTTAGGCCCTAACCCTAGCTAGGTCTAGTTTAGTTACTAATATTAATATAGTTATAGCCTATTATTATATCTTCTTAGTATTCTATACTACCTATAAGTCTAATCTTACTTCCCTATAACTTTAGTACTAATCTATATAGAAACCTTCTCTTTACTACCTAAGGAAGTAGCTTATATTAAAGTAGCTTTAGAGAGCACTTAATTATAAACTATAGGTAGGACTTCCCTACCCTAGTACTAGGCTTATTTTACTACTAATTTAGTCTAGCTAGGTAAGCTATAAATATTCTAGTATATCTCTTATTATATATAATTATTAAAGAACCTAGGGCACTAGTATTATAATATAGTTAGTATATTTTTCTCCCCTATACTATATTAGTAGTAAGGCTAACCTATCTTTCTAGGGGCTATAACTAATATATATTTTAATTACTAGGTTTAAAATAATAGGTATAAAAAGGTAATATATATTTTATCTATTTTTAAGGGTAGCGCTACTACTAATCTAGCTTTAGGTTAAAATTACTAAGCGCTAAGTAAAGTACTAGTAGTTAACTAAGGTATTTACTAAAATTACTAAAGGTATAGATATAAGTATTCTTCTAATTAGTCTAGTCTAGTCCTATACTAATACTAATCTATCTCTTCCCTAGGTCCTAGATAACTTTAGTGCTTATATTAAGAAGCTATATATAGAGAATTAAAGTAAGTAAAAATAAAGTATATTAGTAATAGGTCTAGTCTAGGGGGAGGGTAGGTCTATAAGAGACTAGTATAAGGAGATAATCTTCTAGCTATATAGACTAGACACTTAGATAGCGGAGTTAATCTAGCTCTAGGTTACTGCCCTACTAGCTAAAAGCTAGGCTAGGGCCCTAGAGGACGCGATCCCTATTCTAGAAGAGGAGTAGTTGTATTTCCTTTGTTTTTATATTAGCGCAGCGGTGGTGGCGGGGCGGGGGAGGCCCGGGGGGGGGGAATTAGATACCCGGCTAACTATATCTATAATAAAGGCTAAATTACTTGCTCTTTAATAGATAGTAAAGGAGACTATAAGTCTTTAGTGCTTATTTAAAGATATTAAATTCAATACCTATAAAGACTAGGTTATTAACTATAATAATTAATAGATAATATAACTTATACTTAATAAGAGTAAGTAATTAAATACTTATCTATATTATATTAATATATATAATATATAGTTAAAGTAGGAATTTAAGAGAGGAAGCTTTAAAGTTATATATTTACTAATAGTAAATATGCCTATAGATAGATTCACTAGGGTATTAGATTATTAGAGCTTTAAACGCTTTAGATCTATACTTAGTTTAGTTAATCTATATACTTAGGATATTATAGAAAGTGTATATTATATAGAAAGGTATATTAATAAGGGGTATAAAATTAATTACCCTAGAAATATATAAAGACCCCCTCCCTAATAAGTAAAGCGCTATTAGGGTAAATAGGATTTTAGGAATATAAATGCTAAATACTATTATATAAAAATATATATATAAATACTATTCTAAAAAGATAAGAATAAGAACTTATATAAGGAGGTAAATAATCTCCTTAAGATAGGCTATTACTATAGTTACCTTCTCTTTACCTACTGCTAATAAGCCCCTAATAGTAGTATTAGCCCTAATACTAGTACTAACCTTATTATATATAGAATCTAGCTTTATAATAAGTTCTAATTAGAGTTATAGAGCCTTATAGCACTAATCTACTATCTATATAGTTAGTAAAGTATAGAAAAGAGCAATAAATATACCTTACCTTAGCGTTATTATCTAGCGCTAATAATATCTACTTAGTAAGGGGAATATAAGTATTATATAGAGGCTAATAATAGTAATTACTAACCTTATATAAGTAATATCTCTAAGATTATCTAGACCTAACCTTATAGTAATAACCTAGTGTTAAAATTATGCTATTTATAGCACTATTTTATAGGCCCACTAGTTGCCTAGTTGCGTTGTTGCAACGTTGGTTGCGAGGCGTTGCATGCAGCGTTGTTGGCCGTGGCCAGCAGCTTTGGCTGTGACCTGCGTTCCTGCACACAACCAACCCATAGGCTTGTATGACTAAGCCAACTAGGTTACCCTATAGGGAAGCTAAAATCGACTATAACTAGGGAACTAGTAGTTGTATAAAAGGCTGATATATACTGTTCAAATCCTTGATTTTTTCTGGATTTTATAATATATTTTATTTATAGGGTTACATATAAAAGTGCTTAGTTAGGCCACGTGGGCAGCTAGATTGTATAGTCGTGAGTTGATTTTTTATTTTTCCTATATAAATAAATTTTATAGAAAATAAAAAGTAGCTCCTAAGACCTGGCTAGCGACCCCCTTCTATTAATACGGTTAGTAGGTCTATAAGGGGACTTAGAAAATCCTCTTATTACTTATTAGATTATTTATCTAGCTAGAAATCTACTATATTTAACTATTAACGCTCTATATCTTAAAGAATTATTATATTATAGTGAATCTAGAAGCCGCCGCGTTAAATCTACTAGGGAGGTCTTCCTATCCCTCTAGTATAGATTCCCTTCTATTTTTAATAGGTTATAAGCCTAGAAGGCCTATAAGATTACTATATTACTGCGTTATTCTACTGCGATTAGTGCTTGATTTTAGGTACTAGTTACTCTCTACTAGACCTGTGGGCTCTTAGATTACGAAGGAAATCCGCTAGAATTTGAAGCTTTTTATCCACTAGCTCTACGCATCGCAACATCAGACCCTTAGTGTTGAATTTAACTATAGCCGCACCTGCAACCACCACATTGCAACTATAACTATCTAGTTACAACCATAACCTCTTTTTCAGTGATCCTATTCACTGCTGTGACCGTTATATTTAATATTATCTACTCTGTAGATACGCTATATTTTCTTTTAAAAATCATTAAACATCTAGTATATCTATACTAGGCTTTTTAACCTATTGCAATACATTGCACGCACTATACATCACGTTGCGTTGCGTTGTGGCTATTATAATACCTATTATTCCTATCTATTATTTTTAGTGTTAAGAAAATTTTCACAGAGAATCTTCTCCGGTTCGTTTCTGCCCGCGTATACCGCAGACCTACTTTTAGACCTTAAGGGGCACCCTTTTAAACAGCCCCGCCGCATAATTTACGTGCGTAACTAGGTTGCACTATAACTAGCTTCTAGTGTGTATTATTTATAATAGGAAGAAATTTAGAGATCTTATATAGGATATCTTTTAAGATCCTAGGGAATTTTAAGAGATAGCACTACTAAATTATAAGGGTAAGGGACCTACTACAGGCCCCTCTAGCCCTAATAGAATAGATATAGAAGGTTAACTAGCTATTTAAGCTAGTGCTTTATAACTATAATAATAGATATAGAGTTAAATTAAATAAGAAGGCAAGACCTTAACTAATTTTATTAAGCATACTAAGTTAAATTATCTAAAAAACAAGGCTAGTATTAAAGATCTATTAGATAAATTAACATAAACTATAACTACTATATAAGGTCTTTAGGATTCTACTAGGCTAAGGGAAGAAAATACTAAGGCTCTAGTAGAAGACCTACCTGCTACTACTACTTCTATAAGTTTACCTTCTAGTAACTTATAAGCTACCTTTAATATAGGGGCTATTAAGGAACTAAATAAGAAGGTTTACTCTATTCCTAAGGGAGCTAAGTTAAAAGGCCCTAAAAACTATAATTAGTAGAAGCAAGCCCTAAGCATTTAATTTAGAGCCCTAGGATTACCTGAATTTATAGATAATCCTAGCTTAGTAGGCTATCTAGCTAACTATAATTAAGCTATTCTTTTAATAATATTAAGAGATAGCTATTAACTAGGACTATAGGTAGCTATATATTAGCAAAAATCCCCTAAAGAAGCCTATAAAGTCCTTATTAGGTAATATTTGTAGAGTGCTAAAATCTAGCGAGGTACGCTATACGCTAGCTACCACTCCCTAAATTTTTTAAATTATAAGGGATCTTTACAGGCTTTTAATACTAATTTTAATAATTTGCTAGCTAGACTATAGCTTTGTAGTGTAGAGATCGCTCCTATTAATTAAGTAAATTATTATATTAATGCATTAAAGCAGACCTTTCCTAGTTAGGCTAAGAGATAAAGATTTACTATTAGAGCTACTAGGGTATAAGGACTGCCTATAAATACCTTAAATTTACAGTTCCTTATAGCGGATTTATTAGAAGAACAGAGGGATAAAACCTCTCCTATGGCTAAAGCTCTTAGCTATAAGGCTTCTAATAATAAGGGAAATTCTAAGGACAAGGAGAAGAAATCTAATCCTAATACTAAGAAGGACTCTACTAATGCCACTAAAGAGCAGGATAAGAAGGATTTAAACCCTTCTAAAGCCTCTAGGAAGAAAAAGCAGAAGAAGAAGAGTGGTAATAGGGATAAAGATAAAGGAAAAGAAGCTGCTTTTATATTAGGCTATAGCCTAGCCATAGGATATATTAAAGAACTAGATTCTAGCGAGTCTAGCAGCGAGGATAGTAGTGATTCTGAATCTGATTTAGATACTTCTAGTACTACTACTACTAGTGACACTACTAGCAAGCCTACTTTTAGCTACTCTAATAATATGGTTAAAAACTCCTTTCTATATAATACAGGTTCTTCTTGTCACATTTGTAATAATAGGGCTTTCTTTAGGGACTTTAAGCCTCTTAAGAAAGGTTAAACTAGCCCTATAATTACAGCAGGAGGACCTATCTATCCTAAAGGAAGAGGCACCGCTATTTTTAACATTCTAGTCAAGAAAAACCCACTAGAATATAGGCCTTTAGCTCTACTACATGCCCTATATTTTCCTAGTATAGATACTAACCTAGTTAGCGGTTTATCCCACTATCTTAAGGGAGGTTATCTAGCTAAAGATTAGCTTTTCCTAGCTAATAAAAGTCCCTATAGGTTACTAGAACCTACTAAACACGGCTTCTTTTTACAGATTAAGGGGCAAGCTACTCCTAAGATCTATAAGCATTTAACCCACCTCTCCTTTATGGGCTCTCAATATTGCAACTAATAACAAGCCTATAAGACCAAATTAGGGTTTTCCTACCCTATAGAGGTTCAAATTCCGCAGCCAGTATTTAATCCCGAGGAATATTAACAAATTAAAGAATTAGATTCTAAAGAAGAAGAAGATTCAGCCCTATGTCCCACCGAAGCTCCTCCTAGTTAGGCATCTTCTATAGGGGGTTTAGAAGGTCTATACCCTAATGACTTAGGTGACGATAGTGGCCGTCTATTGCCCCCAGAGGCCTGTGATTCTCAAGAGGCCTGGCAACAGAGGGAGCTAGGGGATAATATGTGAGGCCCCTCATAACATGACCCACGCGCATGCGTGCACCGCAGCGCCAGAGCACCGCGGCGCCTAACACTAGAAGGAAGGGCTAGGTTTACATAATATTAGTAAGCTACTAGCTATAAACTAGTAACTTATATATATATTATACTTAGACCTAGTAAGCTTTAGTTAATATATAAGTATACCCTATATTCTTTTACCTAGCTACCTTTATTCTTATAATTCTAAAGCTTCTACTACTAGCTACCTAAGAGTAATATAAGGCTAAGAACTACCTAATTAACCTAAGTAATATTAGATAATAACTAAAGTTAATTAAATAAGGGTAGTATTACTACTAAAGATATACTATATTCTATAGGAACTAGGACTAAACCTAGACCCTCTAATATTATAGCTAATACTATAGTAATAAATAAGTAAATTACTTAGCTTAAGAAACTTAAAAAACTATAGAAATAAGAGTAAAAGCTTATTAACCTTTTATAGCTAAGTAAAGGGAAAGAGAAGATAAAAAGGTAGTAAAGATCTAGTTCCTTCTCTAGTAATAGCTACTAAGAGGTTAAAGTTAGGAATATTACTAATCTCTAATACCCTATAAACCTATAGAAGTATAAAATATAGATAAATAACCTAAACTATACCTTTAATAAGGTAAAGTAAAAGTATTAGTATAATTACTAAAAAATCCTCTTTATACTTAATTATATATATAGTAATTATAGGGTAAGATAGGACTAATACCTTAATAAATAAATAGCTAATAACTAAAGTAATCTTAAAGATAACTAGGATATATTTAAGACCTAGACTCTTATACTACTCTATAATACTACTAACTATAATACCTAAATAGCTATATAGCTAGAGAATATAAAGTAATATAAGGGCTAGAGTTCTATTAAATTTAGTATCTACTTAGATTTACTAGATAAATACCTAGAAAAAGCTACTAAAAAGTTATAAGCTCTTATATTCTTTATAAAACTACTTCCTAATCTATAAGACTAGATTAACCTATATACCTTTATTATAGGAAAGGTATAAAAGAAGGTTATATAACTTACTTAGTAACTCTAGGAGGCTATACTAAAGAGTAAGTAAAAGTCTAAGTATTTAGAAAATAAAAGCCTAAATAAAGCTCCCTAATATTATAGATATAACTTTCTATAAGATAAAAGGTCTAATAAAGATTAGAAAGATAAGGACTAAAAGAAGTCTCCTACTACCTACCTAAATAACTATAAACCTAGGTATAAAAGGTAGTGTTTTAACTATAATAGTATAGAGTATCTTATAAATAGATATAATAAGCTAAAGAAAGAGTAATAAGACCTAGAAAACTCCCTAAGGTAGAAGTAAATACCCTTACCTTTACCTTAAATACTAAGCTACTAATAGGGTATTAATTTTATATACTAGTTACTATTTATAGGTATATAGATATTAAAATAGTAGTGGATCTTAATAGTTATGCTAAGATTAATATTATTAGCGCTAAATTTATATAAGCCTATAAACTTAACTAAGCTAAAGCTATAGTACCTATTATTAAGGTAGTAGGGGCCCTTATAATTCCCTAATATAGTATTTATAAGGTCCTTATTATAATTAAAGACTTAAGAGAAGAAGAAAAGGACCTTAAGCTACTATATATAGCTATTAATAAAGACCTAAGAACTAAAGGAAGCCCTATATTAATTAGGATATATATACTTACTAAGGAATATATCTACCTTTACTTATACTTATAAGAGTAGTAGTTTAAGAAAAGAAGAAAGGCCTTTTTACTTATAACTCCTTATAAATTTATAAAGGTTATATATAATAAGACTATTATATATACTATTAATAGGGTTATAGAAGATAAGTTTATTATCCTTAGAGATAAAGAAGAGGTAAAGGTATATAGAACTATTAAAGATATCCCCTAGGAACTATATAAGTTTAAAGATATATTTATATTAGATAAGGTAGGGAGCTTACCTTTAAGAAAGATAACTAATTATATAATTAATCTAATACTAGGGGCTATACCCTTATATAGACTAATTTACCCCCTTTCCTAAGGTAAATTAAAGGAACTTTATAAATATATTAATAAAAACCTATAGAAAGGCTAGATAAGACTATTAAAGAGCCCTATAGGTATACCTATCCTATTTATACTAAAGAAAGATAGTACACTCTAATTATATATAGATTACTAGGGTCTTAATAGGGTAATATAGAAGAATTACTATACTCTCCCCCTAATTTTAGAGATTCTAGACTAGTGCTAAGGAGCTTACTTCTTCTTAAAAATTAATATTAAGGATACTTATTATAGAATCTAAATAAAAGAGAGTAATAAGTAGAAGACTATATTCTATATATACTATAGGCACTATAAATATCTTATAATGCCTTTTAGGTTAATAAATACCCTAGCTATATTCTAGAACTATATCTATAAAGCGCTTTATAGGCTAGTTAATACTATTTATATAGTATATCTAGATAATATCCTTATCCTTTTAAAAATATAAGAGAAGTATACTATATATATTAAAGAAGTCCTAGAGTATATAAGAGAGGTAGAATTATATATAAAACCCTCTAAATATAAGTTCTACTAGGAGTTAGTAGAGTTTCTAGGGTTTATTCTCTTTATTAATAGGATCTTAATAGATACCTACTAAGTTACTACTATTTAGGATTAGAAGGAACCTTTTGTTAAAATTATGCTATTTATAGCACTATTTTATAGGCCCACTAGTTGCCTAGTTGCGTTGTTGCAACGTTGGTTACGAGGCGTTGCCTGCAGCGTTGTTGGTCTTGACCAGCAGCTTTGGCTGTGACCTGCGTTCCTGCACATAACCAACCCACAGGCTTGTATGACTAAGCCGACTAGGCTACCCTATAGGGAAGCTAAAATCAACTATAACTAGGGAACTAGTAGTCGTATAAAAGGCTGACTTATACTGTTTAAATCCTTAATTTCTTCTGGATTTAATAATGTATTTTATTTATAGGGTTGCTTATTAGATTGCTTAGTTAGTGCATGTGGGTGGCTAGATTATATAGTCATGAGTTAATTTTTTACTTTTCATATATAAATAAATTTTGCGGAAAATAAAAAGTAGCTCCTAAGGCCTAGCTAGCGACCCCCTTCTATTAATATAGTTAGTAGGTCTATAAGGGGACTTAGAAAATCCTCTTATTGCTTATTAGATTATTTATCTAGCTAGAAAACTACTATACTTAACTATTAACGCTTTATATCTTAAAGAATTATTATATTATAGTGAATCTAGAAGCCGCCGCGTTGAATCTACTAGGGAGGTCTTCCTATCCCTCTAGTGTAGATTCCCTTCTATTTTTAATAGGTTATAAGCCCGGAAGGCCTAAAGATTACTACATTACTGCGTTATTCTACTGCGATTAGTGCTTGATTTTAGGTACTAGTTACTCTCTACTAGACCTGTGGGCTCTTAGATTACAAAGGAAACCGCTAGTTAAAGCTTTTATCTACTAGCTCTACACATCGCAACATCAGACCCTTGGTGTTAAATTCAACTATAGCCGCACCTACAACCACCACATTGCAACCGTAACTATCTAGTTATAACCATAACCTCTTTTTAGTGATCTAATTCACTGCCGCGACCGTTATATATTAATATTATCTACTCTGTAGATACGCTGCATTCCTTAGATTATCAAACATCTAGTATATTAATACTAGGCTTTTTGACCTATTGCACTACGTTGCACGCACTATACATTCGTTGCGTTGCGTTGCATATTCTGTAATACCTATTACCTACAATCCTATTTTTAGTGTTAAGAAAATTTTTGTAGAGAATCTTCTCCGGTCCGTTTCTGCCTACATATACCACAGACCTACTTTTAGACCTTAAGGGGCACCCTTTTAAACAGCCTCACCGCACAATTTGCGTGCGCAGCCTGGTTACACTATAACCTAGCTTCTAGCGTGCGTTATTTGTAATAGGAAGAAATTTAGAGATCTTATATAGGATATCTTTTGAGATCCTAGGGAATTTTAAGAGATAGCACCACTAAATTATAAGGGTAAGGGTCCTACTATAGGCCCTTCTAGCCCTCCTAGGGACCCTAATAGGATATAAATAGAAGGTCTAGCTATTTAAGCTAGTGCTTTATAACTATAATAACAGATACAGAGCTAAATTAAATAATAAGGCAAGGCCTTAACTGATTTTATTAAGCATACTTAGTTAAATTATCTAAAAAACAAGGCTAGTATTAAAGATCTATTAGATAAATTAACATAAACCATAACTACTATATAAGGTCTTTAGGATTCTTTTACTAAGCTAAGGGAAGAAAATACTAAAGCTCTAGTAGAAGACCTACCTACTGCTACTACTTCTGTAAGTTTACCTTCTAGTAACTTATAAGCTACCTTTAATACGGGGGCTATTAAGGAACTAAATAAGAAGGTTTACTCTATTCCTAAGGGAGCTAAGTTAAAAGGCCCTAAAAACTATAATTAGTAGAAGTAAGCCCTAAGCATATAATTTAGAGCCCTAGGATTACCTAAATTTATAGATAATCCTAGCTTAGCAGGCTATCTAGCTAACTGTGATTAAGCTATTCTTTTAATAATATTAAGAGATAGTTACTAACCTAGGCTATAGGCAGCTATATGTTAGCAAAAATCCCCTAAAGAAGCCTATAAAGTCCTTATTAGGCAATATTTGTAGAGTGCTGAAATCTAGTGAGGTATGCTATACGCTAGCTACTACTCCTTAAATTTTTTAAATTATAAGGGATCTTTAGAGGCTTTTAATACTAATTTTAATAACTTACTAGCTAGACTATAGCTTTATAGTGTAGAGATCGCTCCTATAGATTAAGTAAACTATTATATTAACGTATTAAAGCAGACCTTTCCTAGCTAGGCTAAGAGATAAAGATTTACTATTAGAGCTACTAGGGCATAAGGGCTGCCTATAAATACCTTAAATTTACAGTTCCTTATAGCGGATTTATTAGAAGAGCAGAGAGATAAAACCTCCCCTGTAGCTAAAGCTCTTAGCTATAAGGCTTCTAATAATAAGGGAAATTCTAAGGATAAGGAGAAGAAATCAAATCCTAATACTAAGAAGGACTCTACTAACGCCACTAAAGAGCAGGATAAGAAGGATTTAAACCCTTCTAAAGCCTCTAGGAAGAAAAAGCAGAAGAAGAAGAGTAATAATAGGGATAAAGATAAAGGAAAAGAAGCTGCTTTTGCGTTAGGCTATAGCCTAGCCATAGGATACGTTAAAGAACTAGATTCTAGCGAATCTAGCAGCGAGGATAGTAGTGATTCTAAATCTGATTTGGATACTTCTAGTACCACCACTAGTGACACTACTAGTAAGCCTACTTTTAGCTACTCTAACGATATAGTTAAAAACTCCCTTCTATATAATATAGGTTCTTCTTATCACATTTGTAATAATAAGGCTTTCTTTAGGGACTTTAAGCCTCTTAAGAAAGGTTAAACCGGCCCTATAATTATAGTAGGAGGACCTATTTATCCTAAAGGAAGAGGCACCGCTGTTTTTAACGTTCTGGTTAAGAAAAACCCACCAGAATATAGGCCTTTAGCTCTGCTAGATGCCCTATATTTCCCCGGTATAGATACTAACCTAGTTAGCGGGTTATCCCACTATCTTAAGGGAGGTTATCTAGCTAAAGATTAGCTTTTCCTAGCCAATAAAAGCCCCTATAGGTTATTAGAACCTGCTAAACACGGCTTCTTTTTGCAGATTAAGGGGCAAGCTACTCCTAAGATCTGCAAGCATTTAACCCACCTCTCCTTTATGGGCCAACAGCAAAGAGCCTATAAGACCGAATTAGGGTTTTCCTACCCTATAGAGGTTTAAATTCCGCAGCCAGCATTCAATCCTAAGGAATATCAACGAATCGAAGAATTAGACTCCGAAGACGAAGATTCAGCCCTATATCCCACCGAAGCTCCTCCTAGTTAGGCATCTTCTATAGGGGGTTTAGAAGGTCCATACCCTAATGACTTAGGTGACGATAGTGGCCGTCTATTGCCCCTAGAGGCCTGTGATTCTTAAGAGGCCTGGCAACAGAGGGAGCTAGGGGATAATAGCTCTAAAAAGCTAGATTCTAGTTATAAGAAATTACTAGATTTGGCCCTTCTTTAGCACATTTAATTAGGCCATATTGGCCTCCCTTTACTTAAGAAATCTTTAAAATTAGCTAAAGGGATTCCTGATTTTTCCGCTATTAAAGATAAAGATTTTAACTGCATAGCCTGTATACAATTAAAGGCTGTTAGAAGACTAACTAAAAGACCTATTCAGGACCCCCCTAGGGTTTTAGATATCCTAGAGGGAGATATGGTTAAAATCGAACCTATACCGCATAATAAGAAGGCCCTAGTCCTTATACTTATTGATCGAAAATCCCGGTATAAATAGTGCTTTTTATTAGCTAATAAAGAAGGTCAGACCCTTTATACTACTATTAAGGGCTTCTTTAAGGCTCTAAAAAACCGATATAACGCGTATCCTAGGCACCTTCACTTCGACGGAGGTACTGAGATTAACAACGAACTTTAGCACTAGTTATCTTCTAAAGGAATTTGCTTTAGCACCTCTTACCCCTATATTCACGAATAGAATAGGCTAGTTAAGAGGGCTATTAGGGTTATCCTAGACTAGCTTAGAGCTACACTTTAGTAGTCTAAGCTACCTTTATATCTATAGTCTTATATCCTTCTAGCTATAGTGGACTTAGTTAATATCACCGCTAATATAACTAAGCCCCTAACCCCTAAGTAGCTATTTCTAGCTAACTTAGAGCCTAAGACTATCTATAAGCCTAACTTCTTAAAAATTAGGGCTATAGGGTCTTATTATAAGGTTCTAATACCTCCGGAGCAGAGATTAAAGCTTTAGAAGCTAGCCCCTAGGACTATCCCTAGCCGGCTACTTACTACTCTAGGTTCTAGCGTTTATCTTATTTATATACCCTCTAAAAGGTTAGTTATTAAGACTAGCTTTATTAAGATTATAGAGGATATAGGCTCTGTAGGGTCCCCTAAGCCTTTAGGGAGCTATCCTTTAGAGGGAGAAGCTAATATCTTACGAGATAATCTAGAGGTTTAGGATAGCTATCTAAAGCCTCTAGCGCCCCTAGCGCCCACAGTGCCCGCAGCGCCTGCCGCGCCTACAATAACGCCCGGGACGACCGCTATAACGCCTCTAGCGCTACCCCTAGAGAGCCTAAGCTCTAGCGCCCCTAATAAGGGTGCTATCGAAAAACCATTTTTAGATTTGGATTCTCTAATTAACCCTAATTCTATAGATATTAATGATTTTAACCTATCTTCCTTTGTTAAGGAGATATGCTTTAAGGCGTAATAAAAGGCTAAATTGTTAGCTAATAACAACGATTCGGATATGCCTAAGACCTGGAAGCAGGTATTAAAAAGCAAGGATAGCTAAAAATAGGTTAATACAACCTTTAGTGAATTTAAGCAGCTATTAGCTGCTGGAACTTTTAAATTTATAGGGATAGACTAGATTCCTAAGGGCTAAAAAGTTCTAAAAAATAGGCTTGTTTATAAGCTTAAAAAGGATAAAGAAAATAATCCTATAAAACACAAGGCCTAACTCGTTGTAAAAGGCTTTATGCAGATAGAAGGTTAAGATTATATCGAAACCTATGCTGTAACTAGCATCCCCCCTAGTTAGCGGATATTACTAGCCCTAGCGGCTTGTAATAACTAGGAAGTTAAATAGGTTGATTTTATAGGGGTATTCTTAAATAGCTTATTAAAAGAAGCTATTTATATACAGATCCCTAATGGATTCGTTGAATTTGCTAAAGCTGCTTTGCCTGAAATAGCTAAATTACTTAAGAAATACGGCTATAATCCCTCTTAAAAGCAGGTTATTTTCCTTTAAAAAGCTTTATATAGATTAAAACAGAGCTCTAGAGAGTGGCAGCAGGCCCTAAAGGAACTTCTTTGAAAATTAGGCTTCCACCCCCTTATATCTAACCCAGCTGTCTTCTTTAACCTAACTATATCTACATATATAGTGACTTATGTGGATAACTATCTTCTAATAGGACCGGATCTAGCTTATATTAATAAGCTAAAGAAGCTATTATATAAAGCTTACCCTATAGAAGATCGTGGGCTAGCCGAATTTTTCCTAGGCGTTTAAATCACTAGAAATCAAAAGAAAGGGACCCTAACTATCCACTAATCCTAGTACATTTCTAAAGCCCTAGAGAGATTTAATATAAAAGATGCTAGGCCTGTTAAAATTCCTCTTTAACCCGGAATTATAAAGTAGGCAGCTAACCACCTAACTAAACCTCTTTCCTCCTCTAATCACAAGCTTTATTAGAGTATTATAGGGACTGTTATGTACTTAATGCTCCTTACAAGGCCTGATATTGCTTTTCCGGTTTAGTGGCTTTTAATAGCGTTAGCTAAGCCTTATATAGAGCACTTAAATACTACTAAACATCTGCTTAGATACCTTCTAGGCTCTATAAGTTATTCTATAACTTATAGAAGGTCTAAACACGCTACTAAGGCTTCTGCAACCCTTATTAGCTTCTGTGATAGCAACTTCGCGGGAGATAAGTCCTCTAAATCAACCTATGCTTATCTCTATAAGCTAGCTAAAGGACCTATTAGCTAGAAATTAAAGAAAGTAACTACAATAGCTTTATCTACATTAGAGGCTAAATTAGATGCCTTATATAAAGCTATTAGGGAGCTAGAGTGGCTTTACGGTCTCTTTAGAGAGATAAAGCTACCTATAGTACCTCCTATTCCGATTTTTAGTGATAACTAAGGCGCTATTACGACCGCTAATAACCCTACTCTGCATAGCAGAATAAAGTATACCCTACTAAAATTTAACTATACTAGAGAAAAGGTATAGAAGGGTATAGCTAAGGTTATCTATATTAATGTAATGGACTCGAGCTCGAGGCTCGGGTCCTTCTCGGGTCTGGGAGGGCTCTGGAAAGGGCGCGGAGAGTGCATAAGGCAGCATGTAGAGGTTATGCGGACTTAGGGCTTACTATATACACTATATATATAGACTATATATAGGAGGATATATAGCCATATGCTATATAATCTCTTACTTAGCTCTTTCTTTCCTCTTTAAGAATAGTAATTATACTTTAGATACTTATTTATAGTTACCCTAAGGCTAGTCTATAATATTTACTATTCTTTACTTTCTTTATATCCTTCCCCTTTTAGCTATATCTTAATAATAGTATAACCTTTATTAAGTAGGATAGAAATAGGTAAGCTAGCTATATTATAGGTGCTTATTAGGGAGTAGTTAGCGTAGATCTAAGTGCTTTATAAGAACTAACACTAAGTAAGGTAAAAGCTATTACCTATAGGGGCACTATTTAATAGTAATAGGACACTCTTTATAGCCTAGAAGAGTCTTATAGGCTATAAGCTAGTTATAAACTAGGGGTTTATTAGGGGTGCTAAGGACTAATAGTGCTTTATTTACTAGAACCTTTTAGTAAAGGTTTAGGCCTAGGTTATACCCTACTTTAAGAAGGGAAACTTAGTAAACTTTAATATAAGGCACTTCCTTAATTACTTAGGGGAAATATTTAATAACCCCTATTAATAGGAATTAGCTATTACTAAGCTTAACTAGTTATAATAATAATAATATAAGCGGTTTAGTAACTTCTATATATAGTTTAAATAGAAACTTATACTTATAGGTAGGCTAGGTTAGGTAGATAAGGTAAAGCTTTTAAAGCTATATACTACCTTTAATAAGTAGATAAGGGACTATAGCATAGGATATAATATTCCCTAGGCTAACTACTCTATAGTATTAGCTTAGTTTAGGAATATTATATTAGATATTAAGTCCTATTATTTAGAGGAAAAGTATTACTTATATTACTAGGTATAACTAGCTCCCTAGGTAGACTAGTCTTTAGGGTAAGATAAGGATATACTAATAATAGATATCTAGTTAGTAGGTATAGTAGGGGCCTAGAAGGGCTCTAGGAAAGCTATAGGTTACTAGTAGTAGGGGGTAAAAAGGGCTAAATAGGTTTCCTAGGAGGTGCTTAATATATAATATAAGGAGGGTAAGTATATATAATATAGCTCTAATAAGCACTAAGTTATAAAGTATTCCTTATATTATATTATTTATCTAAAGGAAATACTAGTGGTTAATACTTATAAGGTAAAAGATATTAACTCTAAGGATTTAAGTAATAAGTTAGAAAAAGAGAATCCCCTTTATTAAGTTATTTAAATAAGGAGAAGGAATAGAAGCTTAGAGAGGCTTTATAGTATATAGTTAAGGTTAAGGATAACTTTAAATATATCTAGAGTAATATAGATATATTACCCTTCTTAGTCCCTATATTAATAAATAAGATAATCTTTTTAGATATATAAGTTAATATAGGATATAACTACTATACTACTATTAGTAAATACCTAGTCTAGAAGCTATAACTAGAATATATCCCCTTACTAACTAAGAGGTTAGTTTATATAGTAGTTAGTGTAAAAAGAGAGGGAAGGGAGAATTATAAGGTAAGCTTATTAATTATATATATTATCTGTTTTTAGATAGATATAGATAGATAGGAGACGCTAATTATAGCGTATATAATCCTAGGATTAATAAGATAACTTATCCTAGGGACTCTATAGATAGCGTATTATAATATTAACTTAAATATATAATGCTAATAACTAACTATAGGAGTGGCTAATAACCTATAGATTTAGGCTATAACTAATAAAGGGGTAGAGAAGCCTACTATATATATTATAGGGTCTTTATTTATAGGAATAGTGTATTAGGTAAGGAAGCAGAAGGAGTATATATAGCTTTACGCTATAAGCTTATAGGAAATTATATCTATCCTATAGATTAATACTATACTAAAACCTATAGAGCAGGAGCTCTTAGTATCCTTACTAGAGGAGTTATAGGACTATAAGGACCTTTTCTAGGAGAGTAAGGTAAATACCCTACTACTACACTAGGGCAAGTCTAATTACTATATTTGCCTAAAGCGGGATATAGAGGGTAATAAACTAGACCTACTATAGGCTCTACTATATAATATACTATATTAATATCTCCTAGAGATATATAAGTAGGTAATAGACTTAATAAATAAGGGCTAGATTAAGGTAAGCTTATTATTAGTAATAGCACTAGTTTTACTAGTAAAGAAACCCAGGGGTGGTTAGAGGTTCTATATAGACTATTATACGCTAAATAAGATTATAGAATAGGACTATTATCCCTTACCTTTAGTAAAAAAGACACTACACTCCTTAGCTAAGGTAAAATAGTTTATAAAGCTAGATATATAAGTAGCGTTCTATTATATTTATATTACTAAGGGCTAAGAACACTAGACCGCTTTCTAGATATAGTTTAGATTATTTAAGTGGTTAGTATATTCCTTTAGTTTAGTAGGTATACCTATAACCTTTTAGAGGTATATTAATAGTATACTTAGTAGTATCCTTAGGGACTATATTACTACTTATCTTAATAATATCTTAATCTATATAGGGGGGTTATAGAAAGACTATATATAGAAGGTCCATAGGGTATTAGCTAGACTATAGTAAGCTAGGTTAAACCTAGATATTAAGAAGTGTGTTTTTATAATAAAGGAGGTTAAGTACTATTGAAAATGGAAGGGGAATCTAGCTAGAGGGATAGGAAGACCTCCCTAGTAGATTCCAACGCGGCGGCTTCTAGATTCACTATAATACGACGATTCTTCAAGATATAGAGCTTTAATAGTTAAATATAGTAGATTTCAGCTAGACGAACGATCTGACGAGCAATGAGAGGATTTTCTGAGTCCCCTCATAGACCTACCGACCGTATCGACGGAAGGGGGTCGCTAGCCGGGTCTTAGGAGCTACTTTTTATTTTCCGCAAAATTCATTTATATGGGAAAAATAAAAAATCGACTCACGACCATACAATCTAGCCACCCACGTGCACTAACTAAGCAATCTAATAAGCAACCCTATAAATAAAATACATCATTAAATCCGGAAAAAATCAAGGATTCGAACAGTATAAGTCAGCCTTTTATACGACTACTAGTTCCCTAGTTACAGTCGATTTTAGCTTCCCTATAGGGTAGCCTAGTCGGCTTAGTCATACAAGCCTGTGGGTTGGTTGTGTGCAGGTCACAGCCAAAGCTGCTGGCCACGGCCAACAACGCTGCAGGCAACGCCTTGTAACCAGCGTTGCAACAACGCAACTAGGCAACTAGTGGGCCTATAAAATAGTGCTATAAATAGCATAATTTTAACAAGTACCTTAGGTTTATTATCCACATAGGGAAATAGATTTACCTAGATAATAAGAAGATTACTATAATTAGGGATTAGGAGGCCCTAATATAGGTCTAAGGAGTACGCGGGTTCCTAGGGTTTACTAACTTTTATTATAACTTTATACTATAGTTTTTAGAAGTTATAGGTCCCCTAATTAACCTAATAAAGAAGGGTATAGTATTTTACTAGATAGAGGCATATAAGAAGGCTTTTAAAACGCTAAAGCTAGCTTTTATATTATACCCTATTCTTATATAATAAGACCCTAATAAGGATATAGTAATAGAGGTAGACTACTTAGGAATAGCATTAGAAGGCTACCTTTCCTAGATAAATAATAAAGGGGTCTTATATCTAGTGGCGTATTACTTAGCTTACTTATAGCTAGCTTAATAGAATTATATAATATATAATAAGAAGCTTCTAGTAATTATCTTATACCTTAGGGTATAGTTAGCAGAGCTATAAAGTATTAATAGGCTATTTATAATACTTATAGATTATAAGAACTTAGAGTACTTTATAGCCCTAAGAGAGATATTAGAATAGTAAGTATAATAGGTAGAGACTCTAGTACTCTTTAACTTCTACTTATATTATAGACTAGGGACTTAGGTAAGTAGACTAGATATATTATTAAGACACTATTAGGAGGAGGTATAGTTTACTAAGCTAAAGGCGCCTATTATATAGTTAATAATAATACCTATATAGTTTAGCTTTAGTTAGGGATAACTATATGTAAATATTAGACCTATAGCGGCCCTAGAAAGCACCACTTTAGAGGATAGTTTAGCTTTAGCTCTAGATATTCTAGCTAGAAACTCCTTATTTATAGATAGGTACCTTTAGTCCTTATAGGATTAGGCTATAGCCTATAATAAGACTTATAGGTTATAGCTTAAGGTAGTAAAGGCTAGGGCTTAGAAGTTTCCTAATATAGTAGGTATAAGGGAGTAGATTATAGACTATTAGGTTAGTATAAAAGGAGCACTTTAATTCTAGGGCTAGACTTAGGTGCTAAAGTAGGAACCCTTAACTATAACCTTAATCTAATAGATATATAACTTACCCTTACTAGGTTACCTAGGGTAGAATACTACCTTTAAAGCGCTCTAGAGGGACTTCTATTAGGATAGTATATTATAGGATATAGTATAGTTTATATAAAACTATTACTACTATAGGGGGTAGAAGAGCTAGTAGCTATAATAGGGCTTACTAAAGCTAATTCCTCTACTAGATAGATATTAGTTATAGATCTCTATTAACTTTATAATAGAGCTCCCTACTTAAGATTAGGCTAACCTATAGTTCCTTATAGTAATTATAGATAGACTCTCTAAGTTTATATAGCTTAAGGCTATAATATTAATAAAGGCTAAGATATATACAGAGTGGTTTAAACACTATTAGTAGCGGTTCTATAGGTTCCCTACCTAGATTATTATAGATTATAGCTTAGATTAGTTAAGTAGTTTTTAGATAATACTCTATAAGAAGGTAGGCATAAAGTAACTACTATTAACCTTATATTACCTATAGATAGATAGAGGTATAGAGAGAGCTAACTAGGAGGTTTAGGTAGTGTTATAGGTAATGCTATCCTTCTTATAATTTAAGTAGGCTAATTACCTACTAGCCTGCTAGCTAGTGTTAAATAATAGGGATTCTTTAGTAATAGAAGTAAGCGTAAATATAGTGCTCTATAGCTTTAATATACCTATAATCTAGGAGGCACTGCTATTAGAGGTATTAAAAACTTTACTAAAAGGATAGGTATAAGTATTCCTATAGCACTTAAAAGAGGGTATAGACCTAATATAGGTTATAATAGCCTTTATCTAATAATAATAATAGGAAAGCATAAATAGTAGTTAGAGACTAGTAGAATAGTTCTAGGTTAGGGACTATATATAGTTAAGCCTTTAGAATATTAAGATAAACTAACTATATAAGAAGTTAGATTAGGTTATAGTAAAGTATAAGGTACTAGAGGTACTAATGCTATTGTTAAAATTATGCTATTTATAGCACTATTTTATAGGCCCACTAGTTGCCTAGTTGCGTTGTTGCAACGTTGGTTACAAGGCGTTGCCTGCAGCGTTGTTGGCCGTGGCCAGCAGCTTTGGCTGTGACCTGCGCACAACCAACCCACAGGCTTGTATGACTAAGCCGACTAGGCTACCCTATAGGGAAGCTAAAATCAACTGTAACTAGGGAACTAGTAGTCGTATAAAGGGCTGACTTATACTGTTCGAATCCTTGATTTTTTCTGGATTTAATAATGTATTTTATTTATAGGGTTGCTTATTAGATTGCTTAGTTAGTGCACGTGGGTGGCTAGATTGTATGGTCGTGAGTCGATTTTTTACTTTTCACATACAAATGAATTTTGCGGAAAATAAAAATAGCTCCTAAGGCCCGGCTAGCGACCCCCTTCCGTCGATACGGTCGGTAGGTCTATGAGGGGACTTAGAAAATCCTCTTATTGCTCGTCAGATCGTTTGTCTAGCTAGAAATCTACTATATTCAACTATCAACGCTCTATATCTTGAAGAATCGTCGTATTATAGTGAATCTAGAAGCCGCCGCGTTAAATCTACTAGGGAGGTCTTCCTATCCCTCTAGTATAGATTCCCTTCCATTTTCAATAGGTTATAAGCCCGGAAGGCCTATAAGATTACTATATTACTGCGTTATTCTACTGCGATTAGTGCTTAATTTTAGGTACTAGTTACTCTCTACTAGACCTGTGGGCTCTTAGATTACGAAGGAAACCGCTAGAATTTGAAGCTTTCATCTACTAGCACCACGCATCGCAACATCAGACCCTTGGTGTTGAATTCAACTACAGCCGCACCTGCAACCACCACATTGCAACCGTAACTATCTAGTTACAACCACAACCTCTTTTTTAGTGATCTAATTCACTGCCGCGACCGTTATATATTGATATTATCTACAACAGTAGATACGCTGCATCCTTTAAATCATCGAATATCTAGTATATCTATACTAGGCTTTTTAACCTATTGCACTACGTTGCACGCACTATACACTACGTTACGTTGCGTTATAGCTTCTGCAATACCTATTATCTATAATCCTATTTTTAGTGTTAAGAAAATTTTCGCAGAGAATCTTCTCCGGTCCGTTTCTGCCCGCGTATACCGCAGACCCACTTTTAGACCTCGAGGGGCACCCTTTCAAACAGCCCCGCCACATAATTTGCGTGCGCAGCCCGGTTGCACCACAACCAGCTTCTAGCGCGCGATATTTGCAACAGGAAGAAATTTGGAGATCTTACACAGGATATCTTTTGAGATCCTAGGGAATTTTAAGAGATGGCACCACCGAATTATAAGGGTAAGGGTCCTGCTGTAGGCCCTTCTTCTAGCCCTCCTAGGGACCCTAATAGGATAGAAATAGAAGGTCCAGCTATTCAAGCCAGTGCTTTTTAACAACAGATGCAAAGCCAAATTAAACAACAAGGCAAGACCTTAACTAATTTTATTAAGCATACTAAGTTAAATTGTCTAAAAAATAAGGCTAGCATTAAAGATCTATTAGATAAATTAACGCAAACCATAACTACTATGCAAGGTCTTTAGGATTCTACTAAGCTAAGGGAAGAAAATACTAAAGCTCCGGTAGAAGACCTGCCTACCGCTAATTCTACGAGTTTACCTTCTAGTAACTTACAAGCTGCCTTTAATACAGGGGCTATTAAGGAACTAAATAAGAAGGTTCACTCTATTCCTAAGGGAGCTAAGCTAAAAGGCCCTAAAAACTATAATCAGTGGAAGCAAGCCCTAAGCATCCAATTTAGAGCCCTAGGATTACCTAAATTTATAGATAATCCTAGCTTAGCAGGCTATCTAGCTAACTATAATCAAGCTATTCTTTTAATAATATTAAGAGATAGCTATCAACCAGGACCGCAGGCAGCTATATATTGGTAAAAATCCCCCGAAGAAGCCTATAAAGTCCTTATTAGGCAGTATTCGCAGAGTGCTAAAATCCAGCGAGGTACGCTATACGCTAGCTACCACTCCCTAAATTTTTCAAATTATAAGGGATCTTTAGAGGCTTTTAATGCTGATTTTAATAACTTACTAGCTAGACTACAGCTTTGTAGTGTAGAGATCGCTCCTATCGATCAAGTAAACCATTATATTAATGCATTAAAGCAGACCTTTCCTAGCTAGGCTAAGAGACAAAGATTTACTATTAGAGCTGCTAGGGCACAAGGACTGCCTATAAATACCCTAAATTTACAGTTCCTTATAGCGGATTTATTAGAAGAACAGAGGGATAAAACCTCTCCTGTGGCTAAAGCTCTTAGCTATAAGGCTTCTAATAATAAGGGAAATTCTAAGGACGAGGAGAAGAAATCTAATCCTAATACTAAGAAGGACTCTACCAACGCCACTAAAGAGCAGGATAAGAAGGATTCAAACCCTTCTAAAGCCTCTAGGAAGAAAAAGCAGAAGAAGAAGAGTGGCAACGGGGATAAAGGAAAAGAAGCTACTTTTGCATTAGGCTATAGCCTAGCCACGGGATACGTTGAAGAACTAGATTCTAGCGAGTCTAGTAGCGAGGATAGTAGTGATTCTGAATCTGATTTAGATACTTCTAGTGCTACTAGTGACACTACTACTAAGCCTACTTTTAGCTACTCTAACGATATGGTTAAAAACTCCCTTCTATACAATACAGGTTCTTCTTGTCACATTTGTAATAATAGGGCTTTCTTTAGGGACTTTAAGCCTCTTAAGAAAGGTTAAACTGGCCCTATAATTACAGCAGGAGGACCTATTTATCCTAAAGGAAGAGGCACCGCTGTTTTTAACGTTCTAGTTAAGAAAAATCCACCAGAATATAGGCCTTTAGCTCTGCTAGATGCCCTATATTTCCCTAGTATAGATACTAACCTAGTTAGCGGTTTATCCCACTATCTTAAGGGAGGTTATCTAGCTAAGGATCAGCTTTTCCTAGCCAATAAAAGCCCCTGTGGGTTATTAGAACCTACTAAACACGGCTTCTTTTTGCAGATTAAGGGGCAAGCTACTCCTAAGATCTGCAAGCATTCAACCTACCTCTCCTTTATGGGCTCTCAATATTGCAACCAACAACAAAGAAACCAACAGCAAAGAGCCTATAAGACCGAATTAGGGTTTTCCTACCCTATAGAGGTTCAAATTCCGCAGCCAGCATTTAATCCCGAGGAATATCAACGAATCGAAGAATTAGACTCTGAAGAAGACGAAGATTCAGCCCTATGTCCCACCGAAGCTCCTCCTAGTCAGGCATCTTCTATAGGGGGTTTAGAAGGTCCATACCCTAATGACTTAGGTGACGATAGTGGCCGTCTATTGCCCCCAGAGGCCTGTGATTCTCAAGAGGCCTGGCAACAGAGGGAGCTAGGGGATAATAGCTCTGAAAAGCTAGATTCTAGTTATAAGAAATTACTAGATTTAGCCCTTCTTTGGCACATTTGATTAGGCCATATTGGCCTCCCTTTACTTAAGAAATCTTCGAAATTAGCTAAAGGGATCCCTGATTTTTCCGCCATTAAAGACAAGGATTTTAACTGCATAGCCTGTATGCAATCGAAGGCTATTAGAAGACCTACTAAAAGACCTATTCAGGACCCCCCTAGGGTTTTAGATATTCTAGAGGGAGATACGGTTAAAATCAAACCTATACCACACAATAAGAAGGCCCTAGTCCTTATACTTATTAATCGAAAATCCCGGTATAAATAGTGCTTTTTATTAGCTAATAAAGAAGGTCAGACCCTTTATACTACTATTAAGGGCTTCTTTAAGGCTCTGAAAAACTAATATAACGCGTATCCTAGGCACCTTCACTTCGACGGAGGTACTGAGATTAATAACAAACTTCAGCACTAGTTATCTTCTAAAGGAATTTGCTTTAGCACCTCTTGCCCCTATATTTATGAACAGAATAGGCTAGTTAAGAGGGCTATTAGGGTTATCCTAGACCGGCTTAGGGCTACACTTCAATGGTCTAAGCTGCCTTTATATCTATAGTCTTATATCCTTCCAGCTATAGTGGACTTAGTTAACATCACCGCTAATATAACTAAGCCCCTAACCCCTAAGTAGCTATTTCTAGCTAACTTAGAGCCTAAGACTATCTATAAGCCTGACTTCTCGAAAATTAGGGCTATAGGGTCTTATTGCGAGGTTCTAATACCTCCAGAGCAGAGATTAAAGCTTTAGAAGCTAGCCCCTAGGACTATCCCTGGCCGGCTGCTTGCTACTCTAGGTTCTAGCGTTTATCTTGTTTATATACCCTCTAAAAGGTCAGTTGTTAAGACTAGCTTTGTTAAGATTATAGAGGATATAGGCTCTGTAGGGTCCCCTAAGCCTTTAGGGAGCTATCCTTTAGAGGGAGAAGCCGATATCTCACGAGATCTAGAGGTTCAGGATAGCTATCCAAAGCCTCTAGCGCCCACAGCGCCCACAGCGCCCGCAGCGCCCGCCGCGCCTATAACAACAACGCCCGGGACGACCGCTGTAACGCCTCTAGCGCTACCCCTAGAGAGCCTAAGCTCTAGCGCCCCTAATAAGGGTGCTATCGAAAAACCGTTTTTAGATTCGGATTCTTTAATCGACCCTGATTCTATGGATATTGATGATTTTAACCTATCTTCTTTCGTTAAGGAGATATGCCTTAAGGCATAACAAAAGGCTAAATTGTCAGCTAATAACAATAACGATTCGGATACACCCAAGACCTGGAAATAAGCATTAAAAAGCAAGGATAGCCAAAAATAGGTTAATACTACCTTTAGCGAATTTAAGCAGCTACTAGCTGCCAGAACTTTTAAATTTATAGGGATAGACTAGATTCCTAAGGGCCGAAAAGTTCTTAAAAATAGGCTTATCTATAAGCTTAAAAAGGATAAAGAAAATAATCCTATAAAACACAAGGCCTAACTCATTGTAAAAGGCTTTATGCAGATAGAAGGTTAGGATTATATCAAGACCTACGCTACTACTAGCATTCCCCCTAGTTGGCGGATATTACTAGCCCTAGCGGCTTGTAATAACTGGGAAGTTGAACAGGTTGACTTTATAGGGGCCTTCCTAAATAGCTTGCTAAAAGAAGCTATCTACATGCAGATCCCTAATGGATTCGTTGAATTTGCCGAAGCTGCTACGCCTGAGATAGCTAAATTACTTAAAAAATACGGCTATAATCCCTCTTAAAAGCAGGTTATTTTCCTATAGAAAGCTTTATATAGATTAAAACAGAGCTCTAGAGAGTGGCAGTAGGCCCTAAAGGAACTTCTTTGAAAATTAGGCTTCCACCCCCTTATATCTGACCCTGCTGTCTTCTTTAACCTAACTACATCTACATATATAGCGACTTATGTGGATAACTGTCTTCTAATAGGACCGGATCTAGCTTACATTAATAAGCTAAAGAAGCTATTACATAAAGCTTATCCTATAGAAGATCGTGGGCTAGCCGAATTCTTCCTAGGCATTTAAATCACTAGAAATCGAAAGAAAGGGACCCTAACTATCCACCAGTCCTAGTACATTTCTGAGGCCCTAGAGAGATTTAACATAAAAGATACTAGGCCTGCTAAAATTCCCCTACAACCCGGAATTATAAAACAGGCAGCCTACCTAACTAAACCTCTTTCCTCCTCTGATCACAAGCTTTATCAGAGTATTATAGGGACTATTATGTACTTAATGCTCCTTACAAGGCCTAATATTGCTTTTCCGGTTTAATAGCTTTCAATAGCGTTAGCTAAGCCTTATATAGAGCACTTAAATGCTGCTAAATATCTGCTTAGATACCTTCTAGGCTCTATGAGTTACTCTATAACTTATAGAAGGTCTAAAAACGCTATTAAGGCCTCTGTAACCCTTATTAGCTTCTGTGATAGCGACTTCGCGGGAGATAAGTCCTCTAAATCAACCTATACTTATCTCTATAAGCTAGCTAAAGGACCTATTAGCTGGAAATTAAAGAAAGCAATTATAATAGCTTTATTGACATTAGAGGCCGAATTAGATACTCTATGTGAAGCTATTAGGGAGCTAGAGTGGCTTTATAGCCTTTTTAAGGAAATTAAGCTGCCTATAGCACCTCCTGTTCCGATTTTTAGCGATAACTAAGGCGCTATAATAACCGCTAATAACCCTGCTCTTCACAGCAGAACTAAGCATACCCTGCTAAAATTTAACTATACCAGAGAAAAGGTATAGAAGGGTATAGCTAAGGTTATCTATATTAACACTAAAGAGATGCCTGCAGATGGCTTAACTAAGCCCCTGCCTAACGATAAATTTCAACAATTTATTTAACTATTAGGCCTTACGAATACAAAGGCCTAGCTTTAAAAACAACTAAAAAAGTCGAAAAATCGAAAATCAACAAAAACACTGGAATTCTGTTGAAAAGTTATTGATTTTAGTTAAAAGTTCTTGGATTTATTATTAAATTTATCGTTAACTTAGATATCTATTAAAGAGCTAAGTTCAGGTATTGAATTAGTTAACTCATACTTTTCTAGAGGGAGTGTTAAAATTATGCTATTTATAGCACTATTTTATAGGCCCACTAGTTGCCTAGTTGCGTTGTTGCAACGTTGGTTACAAGGCGTTGCCTGCAGCGTTGTTGGCCGTGGCTAGCAGCTTTGGCTGTGACCTGCGCACAACTAACCCACAGGCTTGTATGACTAAGCTGACTAGGCTACCCTATAGGGAAGCTAAAATCAACTGTAACTAGGGAACTAGTAGTCGTATAAAAGGCTGACTTATACTGTTCGAATCCTTGATTTTTTCTGGATTTAATAATGTATTTTATTTATAGGGTTGCTTATTAGATTGCTTAGTTAGTGCACGTGGGTGGCTAGATTATATGGTCGTGAGTTGATTTTTTACTTTTTACATATAAATAAATTTTGCGGAAAATAAAAATAGCTCCTAAGGCCCGGCTAGCGACCCCCTTCCGTCGATACGGTCGGTAGGTCTATAAGGGGACTCAGAAAATCCTCTCATTGCTCGTCAGATCGTTCATCTAGCTAGAAATCTACTATATTTAACTATCAACGCTCTATATCTTGAAGAATCGTCGTATTATAGTGAATCTAGAAGCCGCCGCGTTGAATCTACTAGGGAGGTCTTCCTATCCCTCTAGTACAGATTCCCTTCCATTTTCAATAGCTATTAACTATAAAGTTAGATATTCCTAGGGGGCTATACCTAATCTTTTATATAGATTTAGTTTAGAGGGTAGTAGAGGATCTATTACTAAGCTAGAAGCTAGCTAATAAATAACCTCTACTAGAGCTAATATTAATAGATATAAATAGTAACCTTATAGAGTACTAGGTAAAGAAGATCCTTATAGCTAAAAACGCCCCTAGTTAGGGAGCGAATTATAATATACTAGTTAAGTAGAAAGGTTATATTTAGCTAATATAGGAGCCCCTAGAGAATATATAGGATACTAAGGCGCTAGATAGATTTAAGGTAGAATAGGGGGATATATAGATAAGTAATAGTCTAAAGTAAGTGTAGAAATAGGTATAGTTTAATTTACCCCTAGAGAAGTAAAGCCTTTAGGATATATATAGAGGGGGGAGGTAGGGATAAGGAGAAGGTAGGGTTTAAAAATTTTTCTTATATAGTAAGGGAAGAGAAGGGGTATAAAAAGGGGTATATAATAGACTTAAGCTTAAGGCTTAGGTCCTTCTTAAGTCTAGGAGGGCTCTAGAAAGGGTATAGAGAGTGTATAAGGT
Source organism: Epichloe elymi (assembly GCA_023658475.1). Classification (NCBI taxonomy): domain Eukaryota; kingdom Fungi; phylum Ascomycota; class Sordariomycetes; order Hypocreales; family Clavicipitaceae; genus Epichloe; species Epichloe elymi. Next base: position 2,730,043 of record CP098276.1, read on the forward strand.
AGTGTGTAGAGGTTATATAGACTTAGGGCTTACTACACGCACTATATATATAGACTATACATAGGAGGATATATAGCTACACGCTATGTAATCTCTTGCTTAGCTTTTTCTTTCCTCTTTAAGAATAGTAATCGCACTTTAGACGCTTGTTTGCAGTTGCCCTAAGGCCAGTCTATAACAATTAACACTAAAGAGATGCCTACAGATAGCTTAACTAAGCCCCTGCCTAACGATAAATTTCAACAATTTATCTAACTATTAGGCCTTATAAATACAAAGGCCTAGCTTTAAAACAACTAAAAAGTCGAAAAACCTTAAAATCAATAAAAACACTAGAATTCCGCTGAAAAGTTATTAGTATTAATTTTCGTTGAAAAGTTATTAGATTTATTATTAAATTTATGGTTAACTTAGATATCTATTAAAGAGCTAAGTTTAGGTATTGAATTAGTTACCTTATACTTTTCTAGAGGGAGTGTTAAAATTATGCTATTTATAGCACTATTTTATAGGCCCACTAGTTGCCTAGTTGCGTTGTTGTAATGTTGGTTACGAGGCGTTGCCTGCAGCGTTGTTGGCCGTGGCCAGTAGCTTTGGCTGTGACCTGCGTTCCTACACACAACCAACCCATAGGCTTGTATAACTAAGCTAACTAGGCTACCCTATAGGGAAGCTAAAATTAACTATAACTAGGGAACTAGTAGTTGTATAAAAGGCTAACTTATACTGTTTAAATCCTTGATTTTTTCTAGATTTAATAATGTATTTTATTTATAGGGTTGCTTATTAGATTGCTTAGTTAGTGCACGTGGGTGGCTAGATTATATAGTCGTGAGTTAATTTTTTACTTTTTATATATAAATGAATTTTACGGAAAATAAAAAATAGCTCCTAAGGCCTGGCTAGCGACCCCCTTCTGTTGATATAGTTAGTAAGTCTATAAGGGGACTTAGAAAATCCTCTTATTGCTCGTTAGATCGTTTGTCTAGCTAGAAATCTACTATATTCAACTATCAACGCTCTATATCTTGAAGAATCGTCGTATTATAGTGAATCTAGAAGCCGCCGCGTTGAATCTACTAGGGAGGTCTTCCTATCCCTCTAGTATAGATTCCCTTCCATTTTTAAAAATTAGTCCTATTGAAAATGGAAGGGGAATCTAGCTAGAGGGATAGGAAGACCTCCCTAGTAGATTCCAACGCGGCGGCTTCTAGATTCACTATAATACGACGATTCTTCAAGATATAGAGCGTTGATAGTTGAATATAGTAGATTTCTAGCTAGACGAACGATCTGACGAGCAATAAGAGGATTTTCTAAGTCCCCTTATAGACCTACTAACTATATTAACAGAAGGGGGTCGCTAGCCGGGCCTTAGGAGCTATTTTTTATTTTCCGTAAAATTCATTTATATATAAAAAGTAAAAAATCAACTCATGACTATATAATCTAGCTACCTACGTGCACTAACTAAGCAATCTAATAAGCAACCCTATAAATAAAATACATTATTAAATCCAGAAAAAATTAAGGATTTAAATAGTATAAGTCAGCCTTTTATACAACTACTAGTTCCCTAGTTATAGTTAATTTTAGCTTCCCTATAGGGTAGCCTAGTTAGCTTAGTTATATAAGCCTGTGGGTTAGTTATGTGCAGGAACGCAGGTTATAGCTAAAGCTGCTGGCCACGGCCAACAACGCTGCAGGCAACGCCTCGCAACTAACGTTGCAACAACGCAACTAGGCAACTAGTAGGCCTATAAAATAGTGCTATAAATAGCATAATTTTAACACTCCCTCTAGAAAAGTATGAGGTAACTAATTCGATACCTAAACTTAGCTCTTTAATAGATATCTAAGTTAACTATAAATTCAATAATAAATCCAATAACTTTTTAACTAAAATCAATAACTTTTTAACGGAATTCCAGTGTTTTTATTGATTTTAAGATTTTTCGACTTTTTAGTTATTTTTTCTTTAAAACTAGGCCTTTATGTTCGTAAGACCTAATAGTTAAATAAATTGTTGAAATTTATCATTAGGCAGGGGCTTAGTTAAGCTATCTGTAGGCATCTCTTTAGTATTAATATAGATAACCTTAGCTATACCCTTCTGTACCTTCTCTCTAGTATAGTTAAATTTTAGCAGGGTATGCTTTATTCTGCTGTGAAGAGCAGGGTTATTAGCGGTTATTATAGCGCCTTAGTTATCACTAAAAATCGGAACAGGAGGTGCTATAGGTAGCTTAATTTCCTTAAAAAGGCTATAGAGCCACTCTAGCTCCCTAATAGCTTTATATAGAGCATCTAATTCGGCCTCTAATGTTAATAAAGCTATTGTAGTTACTTTCTTTAATTTCTAGCTAATAGGTCCTTTAGCTAGCTTATAGAGATAAGCATAGGTTGATTTAGAGGACTTATCTCCCGCGAAGTCACTATCATAGAAGCTAATAAGGGTTGCAGAAGCTATAGTAATATGTTTAGACCTTCTATAAGTTATAGAATAACTTATAAAGCCTAGAAGGTATCTAAGCAGATATTTAGAAGTATTTAAATGCTCTATATAAGGTTTAGCTAACGCTATTAAAAGCCACTAAACCGGAAAGGCAATATCAGGCCTTATAAGGAGCATTAAGTACATAATAGTCCCTATAATACTCTAATAAAGCTTATGATTAGAGGAGGAAAGAGGTTTAGTTAGGTAGTTAGCTGCCTGCTTTATAATTCCGGGTTATAGGGGAATTTTAGCAGGCCTAGCATCTTTTATGTTGAATCTCTCTAGGGCTTCAGAAATGTACTAGGATTGGTGAATAGTTAGGGTCCCTTTCTTTTGATTTCTAGTGATTTAAACGCCTAGGAAAAATTCGGCTAGCCCACGATCTTCTATAGGATAAGCTTTATGTAATAGCTTCTTTAGCTTATTAATATAAGCTAGATCCGGTCCTATTAGAAGACAGTTATCCACATAGGTCGCTATATATATAGATGTAGTTAGATTAAAGAAGACAGCTAGGTTAGATATAAGGGGGTGGAAGCCTAATTTTCGAAGAAGTTCCTTTAGAGCCTGCTGCCATTCTCTAGAGCTCTATTTTAATCTATATAAAGCTTTTTAAAGGAAAATAACCTGCTTTTAAGAGGGATTATAGCCGTATTTCTTAAGTAATTTAGCTATTTCAGGCGAAGCAGCTTCGGCAAATTCAACGAATCCATTAGGGATCTGCATATAAATAGCTTCTTTTAATAAGCTGTTTAAGAATGCCCCTATAAAATCAACCTATTTAACTTCCCAGTTATTACAAGCCGCTAGGGCTAGTAATATCCGCTAACTAGGGGGGATACTAGTTGCAGCATAGGTTTCGATATAATCTTAACCTTCTATCTGCATAAAGCCTTTTACAACGAGTTAGGCCTTGTGTTTTATAGGATTATTTTCTTTATCCTTTTTAAGCTTATAAATAAGCCTATTCTTTAGAACTTTTTAGCCCTTAGGAATCTAGTCTATCCCTATAAATTTAAAAGTTCTGGCAGCTAATAGCTACTTAAATTCGCTAAAGGTTACATTAACCTATTTTTAGCTATCCTTGCTTTTTAATGCCTGCTTCCAGGTCTTAGGCATATCTAAATTGTTGTTATTAGCTAATAATTTAGCCTTTTGTTACGCCTTAAAGCATATCTCCTTAACAAAGGAAGATAGGTTAAAATTATTAATATCTATAGAATTAAGGTTAATTAGAGAATCTGAATCTAAAAACGGTTTTTTGATAGCACCCTTATTAGGGGCGCTAGAGCTTAGGCTCTCTAGGGGTAGCGCTAGAGGCGTTACAGCGGTTGTCCCGGGCGTTGTTGTAGGCATGGCGGGCGCTGCGGGCGCTGTGGGCGCTAGGGGCGCTAGAGGCTTTGGATAGCTATCCTGAACCTCTAGATTATCTTGTGAGATATTAGCTTCTCCCTCTAAAGGATAGCTCCCTAAAGGCTTAGGGGACCCTACAGAGCTTATATCCTCTATAATCTTAATAAAGCTAGTCTTAATGACTAACCTTTTAGGGGGTATATAAATAAGATAAACGCTAGAACCTAGAGTAGCAAGCAGCTAGCTAGGGATAGTCCTAGGGGCTAGCTTCTGAAGCTTTAATCTCTGCTCTAGAGGTATTAGAACCTTATAATAAGACCCTATAGCCCTAATTTTCAAGAAGTCAGGCTTATAGATAGTCTTAGGCTCTAAGTTAGCTAGAAATAGCTACTTAGGGGTTAGGGGCTTAGTTATATTAGCGGTGATATTAACTAAGTCCACTATGGCTAGAAGGATATAAGACCATAGATATAAAGGCAGCTTAGACCACTAAAGTATAGCCCTAAGCTAGTCTAGGATAACCCTAATAGCCCTCTTAACTAGCCTATTCTATTTGTAAATATAGGGGCAAGAGGTGCTAAAGTAAATTCCTTTAGAAGATAACCAGTGCTAAAGTTCGTTGTTAATCTTAGTACCTCTGTTAAAGTGAAGGTGCCTAGGATACGCGTTATATCGGTTTTTTAGAGCCTTAAAGAAGCCCTTAATAGCAGTGTAAAGGGTCTAACCTTCTTTATTAGCTAATAAAAAGCACTATTTATACCGGGATTTTTGATTAATAAGTATAAGGACTAGGGCCTTCTTATTATATGGTATAGGTTCGATTTTAACTATATCTCCCTCTAGGATATCTAAAACCCTAGGGGGGTCCTAAATAGGTCTTTTAGTAGGTCTTCTAATAGCCTTCGATTGCATACAGGCTATGCAGTTAAAATCCTTGTCTTTAATGGCGGAAAGATCAGGGATCCCTTTAGCTAATTTCGAAGATTTCTTAAGTAAAGGGAGGCCAATATAGCCTAATTAAATATGCTAAAGAAGGGCTAAATCTAGTAATTTCTTATAACTAGAATCTAGCTTTTTAGAGCTATTATCCCCTAGCTCCCTCTGTTGCCAGGCCTCTTAAGAATCACAGGCCTCTGGGGGCAATAGACGGCCACTATTGTCACCTAAGTCATTAGGGTATAGACCTTCTAAACCCCCTATAGAAGATGCCTAACTAGGAGGAGCTTCGGTGGGATATAGGGCTGAATCTTCATCTTCTTCATTGGAATTTAGTTCTTTAATTTGTTAATATTCCTCGGGATTAAATGCTGGCTGCGGAATTTGAACCTCTATAGGGTAAGAAAACCCTAATTCAGTCTTATAGGCTCTTTGCTGTTAATTTTGTTGTTGGTTGCAAAATTAAGAGCCTATAAAGGAGAGGTGGGTTAAATGCTTGCAGATCTTAGGAGTAGCTTGCCCCTTAATCTACAAAAAGAAGCCGTGTTTAGTAGGTTCTAATAACCCACAGGGACTTTTATTAGCTAGGAAAAGCTAATCTTTAGCTAGATAACCTCCCTTAAGATAGTGGGATAACCCGCTAACTAGGTTAGTATCTATACCGGGGAAATATAGGGCATCTAATAGAGCTAGAGGCCTATATTCTGGTGGATTTTTCTTAACCAGAACGTTAAAAACAGCGGTGCCTCTTCCTTTAGGATAAATAGGTCCTCCTGCTGTAATTATAGGGCTAGTTTGACCTTTCTTAAGAGGCTTAAAGTCCCTAAAGAAAGCCCTATTATTACAAATGTAATAAGAAGAACCTATGTTATATAGAAGGGAGTTTTTAACCACATCGTTAGAGTAGCTAAAAGTAGGCTTGCTAGTAGTGTCACTAGTAGTAGTGGTACTAGAGGTATCCAAATCAGATTTAGAATCACTACTATCCTCGCTGCTAGATTCGCTAGAATCTAGTTCTTTAACATATCCCGTGGCTAGGCTATAGCCTAACGCAAAAGCAGCTTCTTTTCCTTTATCTTTGTCACGGTCTAGCCCAAAGGGCTAATCGCGGGTGCCTGCGCCACCGTGCGGGTGATGTGCCCGATCCAATTGCGCCATAGAGGGAACAAAAGAATACGCATTGTACAAGTCTCTGTGACTTGTGCAATTGACACCTATATTACTAGGATCTAGGCAAAGCCTAGACCATCACATAGGCTCCTTCCCTATGTGACCTCTCTCAACCAACCTGACGTCTGTTGACATCACAACCGCTAGCTAGTAATACCGCGCATCCCCCAGGGACCCTCTCCCTGTAAGCCTAGGAAGAACCCTGTTGTGGCCTCTGCACGCAGCCGGTTCGAACCTATGACCTTAGGTGACTTGTACAATTGTCACGGTCTAGCCCAAAGGGCTAATCGCGGGTGCCTGCGCCACCGTGCGGGTGATGTGCCCGACCCAATTGCGCCATAGAGGGAACAAAAGAATACGCATTGTACAAGTCTCTGTGACTTGTGCAATTGACACCTATATTACTAGGATCTAGGCAAAGCCTAGACCATCACAATCTTTATCCCTATTGCTACTCTTCTTCTTCTGCTTTTTCTTCCTAGAGGCTTTAGAAGGGTTTAAATCCTTCTTATCCTGCTCTTTAGTAGCGTTAGTAGAGTCCTTCTTAGTATTAGGATTAGATAATTTCTTTTCCTTGTCCTTAGAATTTCCCTTATTATTAGAAGCCTTATAGCTAAGAGCTTTAGCTACAGGGGAGGTTTTATCCCTCTGCTCTTCTAATAAATCCGCTATAAGGAACTGTAAATTTAGGGTATTTACAGGCAGCCCTTGTGCCCTAGTAGCTCTAATAGTAAATCTTTGTCTCTTAGCCTAGCTAGGAAAGGTCTGCTTTAATGCGTTAATATAATGGTTTACTTAATCTATAGGAGCGATCTCTACACTATAAAGCTATAGTCTAGCTAGTAAGTTATTAAAATTAGCATTAAAAGCCTCTAAAGATCCCTTATAATTTAAAAAATTTAGGGAGTGGTAGCTAGCGTATAGCGTACCTCGCTGGATTTCAGCACTCTATGAATACTGCCTAATAAGGACTTTATAGGCTTCTTTAGGGGATTTTTGCTAATATATAGCTGCCTGTGGCCTAGGTTAGCAACTATCTCTTAATATTATTAAAAGAATAGCTTAATCACAGTTAGCTAGATAGCCTGCTAAGCTAGGATTATCTATAAATTTAGGCAATCCTAGGGCTCTAAATTAAATGCTTAGGGCTTGCTTCCACTGATTATAGTTTTTAGGGCCTTTTAGCTTAGCTCCCTTAGGAATAGAGTGAACCTTCTTATTTAGTTCCTTAATAGCCCCTATATTAAAGGCAGCTTGTAAGTTACTAGAAGGTAAACTCGTAGAATTAGTAGTAGGTAGGTCTTCTACTAGAGCCTTAGTATTTTCTTCCCTTAGCTTAGTAGAATCCTAAAGACCTTGCATAGTAGTCATGGTTTGCGTTAATTTATCTAATAGATCTTTAATGCTAGCCTTGTTTTTTAGATAATTTAACTTAGTATACTTAATAAAATCAGTTAAGGTCTTGCCTTGTTATTTAATTTAGCTCTGCATCTGTTATTATAGTTATAAAGCACTAGCTTAAACAGCCAGACCTTCTATTTCTATCCTATTAGGGTCCCTAGGAGGGCTAGAAGAAGGGCCTGTAGTAGGTCCCTTACCCTTATAACTTGGTGGTGCTATCTCTAAAAGTTCCTATACAAGATCTCTAAATTTCTTCCTATTATAAATATTACGCGCTAGAAGCTAGGTTGTGGTGCAACCGGGCTGCGCACGCAAATTATGCGGCGGGGCTGTTTAAAAGGGTGCCCCTTAAGGTCTAAAAGTGGGTCTATGGTATGCGCGGGCAGAAACGGACCGGAGAAGATTCTCTATAAAAATTTTCTTAACACTAAAAATAGGATCGTAGGTAATAGGTATTACAGCAGCTACAACGCAATGTAACGTAGTGTATAGTGCATGTAATGTAGTGTAATAGGTTAAAAAGCCTAGTATAGATATACTAGATGTTTAATGATTTATAAAAGGATGCAGCGTATCTACAGAGTAGATAATATTAAATATAATGGTCGCAGCAGTGAATAGAATTACTAAAAAGAGGTTATGGTTGTAACTAGATAGTTACGGGTGCGGCTATAGTTGGATTCAACACCAAGGGTCTGATGTTGCGATGCGTGATGCTAGCGGATGAAAAGCTTCAAAAGCTAGCGGTTTCCTTCGTAATCTAAGAGCCCACAGGTCTAGTAGAGAGTAACTAGTACCCAAAATCAAGCAATAGAGGCTTAGGAGGGTAATCTAGCTATATAATTAAATTAGGATTAATAAAGACCTAGATTCTATCTTTAATAGCTCTTACCTTAACTATCTTATACTATAGGTCCTAGTGGTAGGGCTTCTATAGCTTAATAGCTAGCTTATTGCTCTTAGAAGACTCCTTAGATATTATAAGGATACCTATGGTATTATTATTATTAAACTAATAGATAGTAGTGTTAATCCTAGCGTGCTAGGGTCGCCTAATTATAATATTAATAAATTAGGCCTTTCTTTTGCTATGTTTATACTAATTATTTAAAGATTAAATAATTAGTTAATTTAAAGAGAAGAGTACTAATTTAGAAGAAGGTATAATTATTATAAACACCACGTAATTACTACTATATTAGACCGCGAAGCTAGGGTTTAATATAATCGCCTCTATTAAGTTATCTAACCCTATAAGAGGGTGCGGACTACGGTCTAAATACCTAAGTACCTATACTATCAGTAGGGTACTAGTATAATAATAAAACATACTATGAAACTACAGAGGTCTTGAAAAATGACTTACGCGGGGTGGATTCCTGTCTCAGCTAGTTGAATAGTGAGACTATCGTGCGGTAGGGATCAATTATGCCCTTGTGGGTGCAACATGCCGCCATTTAGTGCCCCAACAATAGCCACTTTCCCGGAGATACGTAACTCCACATCCGCCCCTGATTTAGCGGGTGGTCAGCCATACTAGGCCAGGCAAGGCCCAGAAATCGTGCCTGAACCAGTCAAACCCCCGAATAGGCCCCTAAACTGTTCCTCTACTTGCTGAAACCAGTCATGACGACTCGTGATCTCCTCTCTGGTCCCATCACTCTGTCGGCCGCAAGCGCAAAGAGTACCAACGTACTTCATGCGCTGGCATATCCGCGGCAGAAAGAAGACTTCTACAGGCGAATTGAGGGACACCGGTCGCTCTTAGCTAGTGTGGTAGCACATCACCTGGGTACCAAATCAACGCAGGTCACCATTTCTACACAAGACTATTGGCGCCATGGGTCGTTCAATCTTTGCATACCGACCCGAGTCGATGTTGATCGCTCCGTGAATCCAGCGATCCCATAGCTCGTTTTCCTCCGCTTTCCTTTGCCTTACCGCGTCGGGGAGATAACGAAACCCGGCAACTCCGACGAGAAGGTCAACTGTGAAGCTGCGACGTATGCTTGGATTCAAGAAAACTGCCCTTCAGTTCCTATACCAAAGCTTTATGGCTTTGGCTTGTCTACTAATCAAAGAGTATGTGCCCATGACTTGCCGGTAATCAGCTGCTTATGATTTTACTTCTGCTTGTAGTTCACGAATGTCGACTTTCTTCCTTGGTGGTCGCGATGGCTCTGGCGAGCCCGAAACTATTTGCTAGCTGCATTTGGCTTCCACCGTCCTTCACGATACGTGTGCCGCCGCCCCAATCAACTCGCTGGACTCAATATCGGTTATCTGATCATCGAAACCATCACTCCTTCTCTTGGTGAGATGCTTTCAGACTCCTGGGATGAGAATAGTACCGATACCCGTCTCCAGGACAATCTGCAGCGAGGGCTCGCCAGGATAATGCTCTCTTTGGCGAGTGTTAAACTACCTCGTATTGGCACGTTTCGAATAAATGATGGGGGCTATCTGCAATTAGACAATCGTCCTCTAAGTGTTCAGTCTACCATACAAGAAAACGAAGACATTCCCATCGATATTACCAGAGACACAACCTTCTCAAACGTGAACGACTTCGTGCTTCATCATTTGGCGGCGCTCGACAATCGGCTACTGTACCAACCCAATGCTATAGCCAGTCATGACGACGCATATTACCAGATGACGAGTCTGGCTGCCGCGAAAACTATATTCCCGCAACTATTTCGACAGGACCTTAGTAACGGACCGTTTATAATGACCTTGACTGATCTTCATCGGAGTAATATTTTTGTCGACAAGGACTGGAATATTACCTATATTATTGACCTCGAATTCGCCAGCTCGTTGCCCGTCGAGTTCCTACAGCCACCGTACTGGCTTGGCGGCAAGCTAATCGACGAGGTCGACCCTGACGAATTCATGCCGAAACACGCTGAATTTATGGGACACTTAAGACAGGAGGAACAGTCTCAGAGGTACAGAGAGGACGCAGAGCCCCTCTCTTCGATCATGCAGCAAGGATGGATCAATGGAGCATTTTGGGTCACGCTCGCGTTGAAGGATCCCATAGCTTTTACGACAATATTCTACGACCGTGTATTGCCTAACTATTTCTCCTTCTCCTTGGAAGAGCTGAACAAGGCTGACTATAAATTCTTTGCTCGCCTATGGCGACGCGATATTCCCAACATCATAGACCGAAAACTGCGGGACCGAAACGCGTACTCTAAACGACTACATGAAGTCTTCCATACACCATGAGCAGCAAGTCACTTGCCGCTACTCTTGTTCCCTCGTGGAGGCGATGGAGGTCCTTGTTGAGATGGGGCATTTTTTCTCCCATCTTTTGCAGCCTGGCCAGATGATGACAGCTGCTTCGCTGCCCTCCCTGTTATGGGGACGCCAAAGACAGGCTGCTGTGTTGCTGTCCCGGTCTGAATACCTTCCAATTCACGCTGTACACTGCAGATGAATGCCCACAATCACGCAACGACCATGGTTTATTTGCAGCCATCTCATTTCGGCAGCAAATTCTAGTTTTTCAACAAGGCTGTTAAATCGGCGAAGATCTTAGATGGAAATTGGATCGGTGACAATCCCTAGCGGGTTAGCGGAACTCACGATAACCTTGCGCGAGTGACCAAACGCTTATGCGACAAAATCCCTCTTTGGGTATCTTATCGTTGACTGTACGGTAGAGGACATCCAAGCATACAATGCTGCAACAAAGAAGTATTTTGAGGCTCACGCAAGTGCCTTACTCTCCGAACCAATTACGAAGAGGAAAGCGACCCCGACCGACGAGGAACCGCAGCTCAGTCAGTCACGCTGGCCCCCAGCAAGGCGGTTGTCTACATCATCAATCCATCGGCCGAAGACGCAAACAAGTATCGGAGGTCCTAATGAGAATAATCATCAGCCATGAGAGCCGAGAGACAACGTAGATGGATCTGATGATCGGTTGAGTGCGGGCAAGCCATCTGTGAGCGTTGATAGCCGTGATGACAGATGCAGGCAGATGACTCCGCCGACGAATCTCAGAGGTGATCTGTCACCCACTCAGGAGGCTTCGGCTGACGAAGTCGCAGATATTGCTGGCATCGAGGAGGCCCATTCCAATATTCCTTTAATCGGAAGCTGTCGCAGCACTATATATGCACAACTGGATTATGAGCGTTGTCTGTTAAAGTTGGTGCACCAGGTTGCATATGTTCGCCCTGGCCACCAGGTTTTGGGCCATCACCCTGTCAGGTCATCTGCAGGGTCCCGTGCAGCACGCTCTGCGGTACAATACGAGGGCTGGTCCAACCGTGTCATATACATCGCTTTCCTGCTACCTGTCATGCTCTGTGCGCCGACCGCAATTAAATATGACCTGGCCTGCTTTCTCACGACAGCGCTCGATGCATGTAACGCGAGGATAGCTTGCGTGTTCCTGCATCTCGCGCTGTGCAAGGTTGAAGGCAGCCATGCCAGAAAGGTAGGGCGTCTTCCCACTACATGCTCCACGTTATCGAATACACTTTGACATATGCAGTGCTGACTTGGTCGCGGCCCAGACGCATGGGCGTACCCCTCGGAAGGCAAATGGAGCGGGTTTTGAGCCATTGTTATTGTTATCTGCCTTTTCTACGGGCGTACGGAAGTTCTGGCTTCCCTTTACCGGGACTCCGGCGACAAATCTCGAACGTGTCGTCGAGAGCAGCAATTAGATCGGTAAGCTTCTTATGCCCATAGTTGCGAGGATCAAAGTCTGGATGTCTCTTCACCATTATATCGCCTATCTCACAAATTCCTGCCCATCCATCATGATCTGACGTTGCCTCTGCAGCCGCTCGAAGTAGATCAGCAACATGTTCGAGATTCTCGTCGGCATGTTCAGTGCTTCCACCACTCGATCCGTCCTCAACCTGTTTTGTCATGTGGCTATTCGGAGTCAGATTTTCCACATAGATGAATTTATCGCATGCAGAAACAAATGGCTTCGGTGTCGTGCGAACTCCACAGCCGTACACAGTCAATCCGGACTCTCGAATTCGTGACGCAAGGCGCGTAAAGTCGCTATCGCTAGACACCAGGCAGAAGCCGTCCAAGTGTCGTGAATGCAACAGATCCATCGCGTCAATGACCATGGCTGCATCAGTTGAGTTTTTCCCTTTCGTATAGGCAAACTGCTGTATCGGCTGTATCGAATTTTCGAGTAGCTGTTCTTTCCACCCTTTGAGAGTTGGCTCCGTCCAATCGCCGTACGCCCTCTTGACACTCGCCGTGCCATATTTTGCGACTTCTGCCAAGACCAGTTTCGCCTTGCAAGGCTGTGCGTTATCCGCGTCAATCAAGACGGCAATTTTATTTGACATGATGTTCATTGTTTGTAAATCGTCACACTTCGTAGTCTCGCCTTGAGCTACCAAATTCAACCATCAATTGCCAGTCCACTTTTGCCGGAATTGGAAACCATCACGTGCTACGGTGCACTCTATGTCCCATCTGCATCATGTTCGTCATCTTTAGGACGAAGGTTTGCCGGACGTGTAACGCATATCTCGATGTTGGCAATGATGGGCGACATTAACTTCGGCGATGGACTGTAAGTAATAACTCTGGCTAATTCAGCGGCATCGCTATACCGTCTACCTAGTCATTATCGTGTTGTCGTAACCTTGGGTACAAGCATAAAAGAGGCAGCCGCCGTGTCACAACGCCAAGGTTTCTGTTTGGCAACTAAATATAATTTCCTTTATTCCAAAAACATCCCGTGCAATGTATATGACGTCGGTCGGTGGTTTGGTATCTGGGTTATGGACGAGGCGTTCTTTTGCAAGGTCAGAGCTATCATCTAATATAGGGGTTCTAGGTCACGTGCTAGCCACATCCGAGGTGACAGACCACTTGTCAATTCTAGCACGTAACACTATCTTTTGGTTTTTTTGCTTATATCTATAATTATATTAGGTCCAACGCGTACACGCCGCGTAGGGTTAAGATATATTCTCATTTGGGTTTTAGCACAGATGTAGTCCGTAGCTATAGTCTTGTGTAGCCAGCCAAATGCTAAGGCGTATTACGCATGCTGTCTAATAAGTCTAGTACTGCACAGTACGGAAACCACACAACGCACGGCGTGTGCCACCTGCACTGCACGGCACTTGTGGTTGTTAATAGGGCCAGCTCCAGTTGTATGCTTCCATCATTCGTAATACCAACCCACAAAGGTGCAATGCTGGTCTGATAAATGTTTGTTACCGTACTTCGCATTGTCATCACGGGCAAAATATCACGCAACTTGATCTCAGCACCTCGCCACCTTTGACTTGCCGGTCTTGACATGTTTATTTGCATTGCTCATTATACCACTCAGCACTTTGTGTGTGAAGATGACTTTTTTTCTATGCCCTTGAGTGAATCCTTGCCCCCCTCATACTCGGAAACATCATACTCATCAGGATACTTGTCCAACATCTCACGAAGCTCCGTAATCTGCGCCTTCAGATCAGGCGTCAATTCCTCGTAGACATCTTCAAACATGGTACGCAAAGCAGGCCTCTCCTCCTTTTCGGCTTCGGAGAAACCTTTCAGGATCTCCTTCCGCAAGCTATCCCGAGCCTCCTTCTCCTTGGCCTCGTCCCAACAGCCCTTGGCTTCCATCCACTTCCTCAGTCGCGTGATCGGGTTGTCGCGTCTCTTCCAGTCCTCGACTTCGACGCGAGCGCGGTACGCGAACGAGTCGTCCGACGTGCTATGGTGTGAAACACGGTAGGTCATGCACTCAATAAGAATGGGTTTGCCGCCGTCTTGGAGAGCCATGTCCCTTGCCTTCTTGACGGCCTCGCGGACAGCCCAGATATCGTTGCCATCGATACGGATGGTGTCGATTCCGTAGCCTATACCTCGGCTGGCGATACCGTCACCGCGATACTGGTCTAGAGTCGGTGTGGAAATGGCGTATCCGTTATTGCGACAGATGAAAATAACGGGACATGATCGCGTGGCAGCAATATTCATGGCAGCGTGGAAGTCTCCCTCGCTTGCCGCGCCTTCGCCGAAGAAGCAGACAGCCACCTTGGCTTTGGAATTGGGGTCTTGCAGCTTCTGCAACTTGAGTGCGTACCCACAGCCAGATGCTTGAGGAATTTGTGTTGCCAGCGGTGATGAGACAGTGTGCTATATACGGCGAGAATGTGAGTTGTTTGGCATCGTAACGAGTGAGGACACAAAGGAGATGACTCTCCGAGGGAAATGTAGAGTGTACGTCTTTGGGTGTACTCACAATGTTCAGTCTCTTGCTGCCGTAGTGAACAGGCATATTCCTTCCCTTTCCAGGGTCATTCTTGTTGGCAAACAATTGCGACATGAACTCCTTGGTTGTCATGCCTCTCTCCTTGAAGAAGCCCTGCTCTCTGTACTGACAGTATACAGGATCCTCGGGGTCCAAAACACTCGAGCTTCCTACACTAACAGCTTCTTCGCCCGCGCTAACCATGTAGAAACCCAGACGACCTTGCCGTTGCGCATCGAACATGATCAAGTCCATGATGGAAATATATAACATGTCTTTATATAGCTTGACGACGGTCTCGTCCGAGATGTCGGGGGTGAAAGACTGGTCCACCACGACGCCGTTCTGGTCCACGACCCGGTACGTCGGCAAGGCATTATATGATTCGGGATGCTCAAAGTTGAGGGAGCTGACAAAGGCACTTCTCAAAGCGCCCGGGAAGGAAACATGGTCGGAGTTGGGTCGCTGGGAAACACTGCTCGCGGCGCGTATGGGTGCAGCCAACTTTGGCGTCATTGTGATTGAAGTGGTTGCCCTTCTCAGGGGGAGGCTTCGCAGGACTCGCGACTTCATGGCAGCTTGGTGCGGCAGAGTGCGTTCGGTTCGTATTATTATTGAAGGGAAGATGAAAGGAAGGAGCAGTGACCCCAGTGTCTCTCACCGAGGGGAAGGCAATAGCCATGGCTTTGTCGACGGGCCTGCGACGGGGTGATGATGCTCTGAGCCGACGAAAGCCGCGAGACGGCACAGGCTAGCCTGGGTTTTCTAGGCCGAGCCAGCTCCATCTGGACCCATCTCAATCAGCCTGGCTTATTATTATTGCCATATTCACACAACGTCTTGTCCAGTCATGATGAGAACCGTGTTGATTCACAGCCAGTCGGCACTCTTGCACCGGCACCAGCTGGCGGGTTTCTACGCACCAGACAGTTGCACAGGTTGTTAGTTTTTATCTGGCCGTTCATAAACAATGGCAGCAAAAACGTGAATGCATGAATATCGAGAAAATGTCTCCCTGATCATATCATCTCCAATCCAAATACTCGCAACTTCTCCCTGCTCCCCCTTCTGATCACCTCACATCCGCTTCCACATCTACCAGACATCTCTCTCCATCTACTTTTGCCGTCTGGTGCCTCTTTTTGCATCCGATCTGCAGGTACTCTCTCCACAACCACAGAACCAGCCATAACTGGTACTTCTGACCGGGCACGCAAGATGATATCTCCAGGGAGCAGCATAGCTCTCCTTGTTCTTGGAATAATTGCTTTGTGCGGCATCATCTACTGGATCCTCAAATTGGAGATGGACAAATTCGTCCAGGCTTTGTTCGCATACCGACGCAAAGTTATCCAGGCACGAGAATCAGATAATCCTGACAACGCAACTTCGACAGAGTCTGCTTGAATCCTTGATTCGAGAAAGTTTCGGGCTGCAGATCTGCTTCTCCTTTTCATTTTTTAACACGACCTGTTTTCTCATTTTGTTCAAGTATTTGGTCCAGAACAATTCCTTTCTTCATTTCCAGTAAATCAACATTACCACTTTCGGCTTTCTGCGCATGGCTTGGTCCACTGTAAGTACGGAAGTACGGACTAGCTATTGCGCTACCGAGTAACTTAGATAATCGCTCTTCTTTTCTGATACGCCACAACTCACTGACACCCAACAACCCCATCTTCCACACTCGCAAATTCCCGTGCGACAACCAACTCGTTCGACGCAAAACCGCATATGCGCCACCCTAATTCGCTGGATCCCCATGACGAAGCGTGTCCAACAATTCCTCCTCCCCACCACACCATCTCGGCACACCATCTCGGAGAGCAATTATTTCAGCAGATACCCAACATGGTCGCCCGCAGAGCTCTGCGGACCTGCTCAAGGGATTCCTTCCAGCCATCAAGATATCTGCAGCGTGCAAACATCATACGCCCCTTTAGCACAAGCCCCATGGGCCAGCAGTCGCCGCAGCGAACGCCAACAGCCGATCGCGAAACACACTTTGGCTACGAGACCGTCACAGAGAGCGAGAAGCAACGACTCGTCGCGGGGGTCTTCTCAAGCGTTGCCGAATCATACGACAAGATGAACGACTTCATGTCACTGGGCATACACAGACTTTGGAAGTACGTGCATCATAGTAAAACGATGGAATCATGTGTAGATGGTTTTTTTTTTTTTTTCCTCCTAACACTCAGATAGGGATCACTTCGTCTCATCTCTCAACCCCGGAGCAACCACACCTCTCGGTCAACCCCAGCGAATGCTCGACGTCGCAGGCGGCACCGGCGATATCGCCTTCCGCATGCTTCACCACGCCAACATCCATAACGGCAACCCCAATATCCACATCACCATCTCCGACATCAACCCCGACATGCTTGCCGTCGGTAAACAGCGCTCTCTTGCCCTGCCGGCATCGTACCAGTCCTCCTTATCCTTCCTCGAGGCCAATGCCGAAGTCCTACCTTCCCAAATCAAAGACAACTCTCTCGACCTATACACTGTCTCATTCGGTATCAGAAATTTCTCCAATATCCCAGCGGCGCTGAAGGAGGCTCATCGGGTCCTGAAGCCCGGTGGCATTTTCGCCTGCTTGGAATTCTCAAAGGTGGACAAGTATCCCCTCTTGAATGCCATTTACAAGCGGTGGTCCTTCAGTGCCATCCCCTTGATCGGCCAGTTGGTGGCTGCTGACAGAGATAGCTACCAATACTTGGTAGAGAGCATCGAGAAATTCCCTAGCCAGGAAGTTTTCCGGGATATGATCGTCGATGCTGGCTTCGCCGTATCAGGCCATGGCTATGAGGATCTGACGGGAGGAATTGCCGCCATACATAAGGGCATCAAGCCGTTGTAGTGGCACGACAACAGGGGATGGATATGCAGTACCGTCATTCGGTTTTGGAATTGTATAGTAGCGTACTAAACTATGTCGCAAAGGCACAGCATGTCACAGAGCCAACACCAACCATCACATGATAAATCATGCTTTCTTTATCCATTTTCGAGAATGTGCTTGCTTGCTTTTCCTCCCAGCTATCTATCACTTTGGGCTATCTGTCACTTTGGCGAATGCCCTCACTTCTACATTCTCAACAATAATCAAACATCACTTGAGAATTCCTCATCATCAAGACGCACGAAATTTGAACTCCAAACATATCAAATTGAAATAACACAAAAATGCAGAAACTAGGGGCCGATTCCGTGGTGGAAAAGACTCCCTGGCTGGCTTAATATCTCATTAAGTACAGATACACAGTAAAGCGGCCCAACCGAGAACCCTGAATAACACGGCGGCTCTTTTTTCCCTTCTCTCCCTCTACCTTGCTCCAGAGTGTAGAGAAACAAATGTGACTACAAGAAAAACATCAACTGACCAAAGACCCTAGGTCCTAATTGCCGCTAGTGCTGCGGTGAAGCGGAGTGAGGCTGTTCGCCGGGTAAACGAGGCGATTCAACACAGCTAGCCCTGAATACTTCTATTCGGCTGGCGTTGACGGGGTTGCCGCAGGAGATGAGGCACCAGCCTCTCCCTTGATGCCGCCACGACCACGTCCGCCTCGTCCGCGATCACCTCCGCGTCCGCCTCGTCCACCTCGTCCACCACGCCTGTTGCTCTCAGAGTCGCTATTTCCTCCTGCACTTCGGTAGCCGCTGGCAGTGGCGCCACCTCGAGCATTACCACCCCAGGTGCCGGCCCCTCCACGATTGCTGAAAGGCTTGCCCTCGCGGTGTTGGAAAACCTTGACTAGAGGTCTGCTTCGATCCTCCTGGGTGCGTGTCTTGTTCTCTTCAGGTAGGCGGGAAAGAGCAGCGTCTCGGTCTTCCACTGTCTTGAATTGGACAACCTTGTTTTGGTTGCCCCATTTTTCAATTTTCACGATCTTGTTCTTATCAGCCTCGTCAAATAAATCACGGCACTGTTCCTCGCTGCTGATGTTCATTACGAACAGGCCAACTATATCAGAAGCGGAAGTCTTGAGAGCTGGCGAGGAAGCAGGCTCTGGGCCATTTGCAGAGCCATTAGGAGCAGCCCCTGTCTTCTCATTATCTTTATTATTAGAGCCGGACTTGGGGGTCTGACCAGGCTGAGGCGTTACCAGCTTAGCAGAGCCAGATGCTGGCGTGGTGCCACTGGCAACCTTGGGTTGTTGAGTTGAGGGTGGCTGCCTACTCACAAGCGCCGTGGGCTGTGTGGATGCAGTCGGGTGCATGGGAGTGCCTGACGCAGGGCCACTAGAAGCAGATGGAGGAGGAGCACTGCTGGCAGTCACAGCAGGGGCCGAACCTGGCTGCTGCTTGGAGCCACGGTGAGAGAAGTTGAACCCTTGAGCACGCATCTCAGTGCCAATACGTCCATCCTGAATCTCCAAGACGAGGTAGCCAAAGGCAGCATCTGCGAGGTTAAAGTTCCACATATTCTTGAAGGCACTTTCGTCGACCTGGCCCAAAGCAGCTTGGCCGGTAACCGGACCACCAAAGGGATTGCCACCAGCAGCGGTCGTGGGCATCTTGTCAACAATTTGCAAAGCATTGTTGAGGAGATTCTGCTGAGCTTCGTTCTGTGCAATAGCTGGTTCAACCTCGCCCCTCACTGTCTCCCAGACATCGTTGAAAGAGGCCTTAGAAGCAGCCAGCTTGCCACGATAGTGGTCCAAAGTGGGGTTGACGCTAAATTCATTGTAAGAACTCCCATATCGGAAATGAAGACCGGCAGAAATGGAGAAGTCGGCCTTCAGGGCAACAGACAGCTGGTTCAAGATACCTTCTCTGGCAGGAGAAGCGTGGGTGATGAAAATTCGGGTTTCGGTAGGATCGTAGACGCGGTGCGCGGTGTCCACCAACTCTCCCATCTGTAGTAGCGTTGTCCACATGGTTCCCTGACCTCCGGCAATAGTAGTGCGACCCTCGCCATTGTCAAATAACTTATGCATTACCACTGCACCGCCAAGGCCCAACAATCTGAGCTTTACCCCGCCGATTTCGAGCAGCATTGAGCGAGCTTCGTCGATAATGTGCAGGTTTGGTACCTTGTACTCGGAGGATCGGAACTTTTCCAAAACACGAACATCTTCACAAGCCCCCCAGACAGTATAAACTGGAACATCCAGTTTCACTTCGCCGTTGAGCAGTAGAGGGAGCTCGGAAAGCGGCAGGTCGCTGGCTGGGAATCTGGTCTTGACGGGTCCGTTACCCCCTTGTTGGATAGCTTTCTTAACGGGGTCGGGAATCAGGGGAGAATATTGGGCGACATGCTTAAGGGTCTTCTCCGCAATTCGATCCAGCGACGTATCATCGTAGAAGCCGAAATCGCCGGTGTGAATGATATGGTCGGCGCGAGCTTGCTTGGCAAGCTCGTTGAGTGATCTTAGGTTTCCTGTTGGCGCCAGACAGGTCAGTGTTTTGACTGTTTCATTTGGTTCTCTCATCAAACCCTGTTAACCGATCGTACCTCGGACATCTGCAATGCATAGAACTCGAATGGGGCCAGTCTGAATAACTCGTCCTTGGTTCGGTAGAAGCGGTGCGGCGCCAGTGGGCAAAGCAGTGGCACCGTTTTGGAGATAACCTTGGTTACTGTAAGGTCGTGGCTGAGACTGGTTAGTAAATCTTCGAGAAGAGGCCGCCTCCAACCAAGATAAACTGCCTCTTTCGTTTGCGGCGCGACCGTCCATGATGTAGAGTGCAGTGACGAGGGTGGTGGTGATGCTTTTGCGATGCGCAGCTGGGACCTGCTTGGTGTTGGGGACACTTGGGAAAGGGGAGAGGGGGCGTTTTAGAGGGAAGGGTGAAGGCAGCAGAGGAACTGGACTGGCTCATTTGAAAGTGTCAAATAAGTGAATTGCCAGCTTGTGCCAGCTGCCAGCTGCTGGCCGGATGCGCAACAACTGGCGGTGCGCCGGGGGGGAAAGAGCAAACAGGATATGTTTGGGACAAGCAACTCACAGCAGCCATTCTATCCGTATGTCAAACGCGCTCCGCACCAGGTAGACTATTGAAGAGCTCGAAGAGGGATGGTCTATGGTAGGAAAAAAAGATGTTGAGAGTGAGCTCGGTTCGGAGTATGAATGAATGGGTATCTAGAGGATAAGCGACGATGGGATGATGAACCGCAGTCAAAGGAGGCGTGGTTTTCACAGCTCTAAACAAGCAAGGCTGGAGATAATTTTCCCAGAGTCGACACTACAAGAGCGAGCAATCTGCCAGCCAGTCCCAGCACGCGGGAAGCGGGGCTTCACCCCTTGTGGACTAGAGGATAACGTTCGCTGGGTGATTCGCTGCTCCTTGTCGTCTGTATCCTCCTCGAGAGCAAACATGAATCACCAACCAGGCACGGAGTAATAGTTTAGCACCGAGTACGTAAACACGCAGCAACGGATTGTTAAATGCGCAGCAGCAACTAGGCCTAAAACAGAAGAGGTATTACCATATATATTTTTGTTCAATTAGGTACATTTTAGTAGGTTAGAGTAGTAAATACATGGCACTAAGCTAGGCGGCCGGCTATGCTATATTCCTTTTCTATTTTAGGCCTAATTACTGCTGCGTATTTAAAAATCTCTTGCTACGTGTTTACGTACTCGGAATACTTGTGCTAAGAAGCCACTGCGGGCTACAGTGGGCGTAGCACAGTCTATTTCAGGCACTCCCAAGACTGGCCGAGGCCTGTCATTAAGATGAGCTGCAGAATCGCAGGTCTTCATTCTGTTAGCGTTTGTCAGGCACAAAACGCCATATAAAAGATTCAAGGGTTGTGGCGCTCACAAGTAAGCAGGTACACTTAAAAGATAGCTACCCTAGGGTAAACATACGTCTGCAAATTTGTAGTTGGGAGAGGGCTGGCGTGTGGGAATGACTTTTGATAAATTGATAACCAGCGGCAAATTGGTCAAAAATATTGCTAATAGCTTGTAATAAAGCCCGAACTTGCCAGCAAGGTTTCGAGTGTCCTATCTCTAAAGCTCGGGTCCGCCAAGTAAGTAGCAAGGCAGGATATCACGGGGATTGTTCTGTCAAAATGTACGCAAAAACATGTATTTTCGAGGCTGGTGACGTAAGAACTGCAGTGTTCCTCGTTGGACTGTGTTATTGGTAGAGAGGAAAGCTCAATAACTTTGATCCAAGGGAGGTGACGATGGAGAGACACGATCGTTCAAGGCCAACGCTCAATCATGTCAATTATTACTCAACGCGAGACTAAGACAGGGTTTAGGGGTTATTGGGCGAGTTGGCAGGGCGCAGCGGGAATTCGGCGACATTTTATTAGGCACCGGTTTCTTAATGCTTAGCGACTGGCTCTGACGCAGGTTTCGGGTGCCTTTTGCGGGCGTTGGACACGTGACACACCCGGATTACCGTCCTTCCCTAAGCTCTGACGGCAACTGGCCATCGGTCAACACTGGGGCACTTTCAAGTCCGGTCTGGTGGTGGTAGTGACAACAGTCTACTAATTCCGTACTAGTACCGAGGTGTGGTCCATAATAATAAACCGACTCTCTTTCCCATCGCAGCATCGTAGCCTCTCAGGCTTATCACACCGTCCGCATCGTGACAGACACCCACTTACCTTGATAATTTAAGTATCCACCTCTCACACCGAGCCACCTGCAGGTGATCCGTCCCTCTGGTGTATTTAGTCTCACCCGGGCAACTCTATTGTGTTCCCAGACCGGCCTCCTGATCGTCAATCCCCCCGCCGCCGGTAATAACCTCCCTCGCCCGCGATTCGAGAAACGACGAGTCCCGCCCCGAGACTTGCAATCCCCCATGCGACAATAAATCTGAACGATAGCAAGGCTTGGGCTCAGGAGGCGTTCTATTCGCCGCCCTGTTGTCGACAAGTCGACTTGGCAACCGTCGCGAGTCTAGCATCGCTAAGTTGTCTGCTGGTTCATGATAGAACTGTTTGCCTTAAAGAGTCTGGCCGTTCAATTTGGCAGCTGAGGAGGGTCTAGAGGCATTTGAGGGACTTATTTTACAAGTCTCTAATTTGCACTTGATGATGGTGAGTGAATCTTGTCTAGCAGAACTTTCTTACAGCCGAAGTGGACCAATCGTTGGCTCCCAGCCGTCTACGTCCAGGGCTCAATTACTCACATGGACTTGCTCCATAGACCTCTTCTCTATCCCGCGACGAAGCCGCGGGTACTTTTAGCAGCCGACGCGGCCATACTAGTCAACTTTCCATCTCGGATCCGAGCCATCATGTCACGGAGGCCATAGGAACACTGTACGGTGATGAAGAGGATTCCGGATCTGAGGTTGGTGGCCGCCCTCTAAGTTTCATTGACGGCTCCTCGTATCACGAGCAAATACAACGGCCGTCTCAAACTGAAACGCAAAATCACTCCGACTCACGATCCCGTCAATACCAAACATCAGATTATGATTCTCGCAGACCCTTGACCCGCTCAATTTCGGATGAGCCTTATGGCTCACATGGTTCCTATGAAGAGCACGGGGTTCCCCTCAGAAAGTCACAAACTCTACATATACCGTTTCCGAATCGCCGAAGTAGCAGACATTATGAAGCACCAAATTCGCCAGTGTCGCCTACATTGTCTCTGCGGGACGTTCAAGCTGACGCATCCGTATCTCAATTTCCTCTCACTAATATCGATAATGCAAATGATATCGCTCAAGAACTAAGTAATCTCCAGGCTCTGCGGCGCATGTCCATGGACGTTGGTAATAGTATCGATCCTGATATGCCACCAATGGGATTATCTGCTATGCCAGTAATAGCACCCACAGGAGATGATGACGAAAACGACCCTTCGAGGCTTCTCTGGGTCCCGGCGAGGGTTCACCCCGAGCTGGCTCCCAGCGAATTCAGGTCATTTTTGGAAAATCGAATACAATCGATCAGGCGGAGGTCTGGGGAATCGTGCCTGTCCCCGGAAAATGACTTGAAACGGGGTGACTCGGACTCGCTATGCCGGAGAAAATCCATGCTCAGCCGACAGATAGACAATTCTGGTGGACAGGGTGCTATTGGCTACGTCGATGGTGCTGAACGACTGGAACGTAAACGGTCAAATAGCGGGAGTCAAAGCCCTGAATTGAGTCTTGATGACTTGGTCAGGGATCCTACCCGAGCCGTTCAAAAGTTCGCTCAAGAATCTCAGGGTGGTTTCATCAGAGAAGAAGGCAGCCCCGACGACATGCCAATACTTCCAGTGGCACCTGGTATGGGATTGAGGAGATCCACGAGGACAACATATCGGAAGGGAGGCAGCATACGTTCTGGTAATAGGGTTCCATTCTCCAAACGCATGGCACAGCGCCAGCAAGAAGGAGATGCACGTAACGTCCTTGCCGCGTCACATACAGAAGTGCCCAAAGGCTTTTCAGTGAACAGGGTACAATCGGAGCCGATTGCAGAGAACTATTCGCGTCCAACACGATCCGTTAGAAGGCAGCATAACTTTGCGCAGGATGACACAGCACTATCAGCTGGCACAGAAGGTGCATCATTGGACGAAAGAGCCATCACATCACCACCTCCTATGCAAGAACAACTTAGCATCCGAACGAAGCCTCAATCTTCAACCTCACCAAGCTCGGAGTCCAGCCCGCAGGACGATGAACATGGTCGTCAGAATAGCCATTTTCCCAGAAAATTCCCTCAAAGATCATCTTCACAGAATACTGGCTCGGCACACCAAGACACCTCATATCAGAAGCCCGAGGTTGTAGTCGAAGAGTCTTCCGTTCCTCAACCAAGCAGACATTCAGTCCCTGCCCCTAACAATTATCCTATTCACAAACAAAGCTCGCAAGTTCAGTACTCACCAAGATCACAACCAAGTCAACAACAGTCTTATGGCGATAACTTTGGGTCATCATCTTCTCTCCCAAGTGGAGACGCATCTCGAACGGATAATCTGACTGTAATTCCCACTTTCAATCAGATCGATAAGAAGCCTGAAAAGAAGTCAAGGAAAGACAAAGATGACGACTCCGCAAGCACATCTAGCAAGTCGGGAGGGGCATGGAAGTGGCTCAAAGGTGTGACGGATGACAAAGACAAGAAGAAGGAGGAAAGCAAACGAGCCAAAGCCAAGGCTTCGGTGGAGAAGGCCTCCGATAATGCTAGGCTGGACGTCATTCAGAGCTCCATTGAAAAAACAACAGTCAGAGGGCGTGAAAGCCTTGTTCTAGACAGGGACAATGTTGACAGCAAGTTACTGGAAGAGAGGAAAAAGGAAAGCCGCCGCAAGAGTGATTCCAGGAAAGATAAAGATGGCAGCATTTTCTCGTCCATATTTGGAGGAAGCAAGCGAAAGGAGGACAAGGAAAGGGCGACAAAGAAGACCCAGCATCTCCAGATTCCAGAGGAGCCAGTCTATAAACATTTACATCCGGATGTGGATTATAACTGGACGCGATTCCCACTTTTGGAAGAGAGGGCTATTTATCGGATGGCTCACATCAAGTTGGCCAATCCTCGTCGACCACTTCTCAGCCAAGTCTTGCTCAGTAATTTCATGTACAGCTACTTGGCAATTGTTCAGGCCATGCATCCTCAAATGAATGTGCCAACATCGCCACAACAAAAGAGATTAGAAGAAGAGGCTCGAAGAAGGCGGCAGGAACAAGAATACGCATCTCGGCAACAAGTGGACAACGACGATTCTGAAAATAGTCTGGAACAGTATAATTTTGACTATCACCGGGTGAGTAATGATCCATGCATCTGCGTTGTGGGTATCAAGATATACATACGTAAATGGACTGCATGGAACTGATAATTACTGTAGGCTGCTGTTCAATATGCCGAATCTGGTTCCGAGACTCAAGTTGACTATGTTGACGAGGCTCAGATCTACGAGGACGAGCACGGAAATGACGATGCGGAAAGCTATGACTACGACAATCAAGAAGGTTACGGTCACAGCGTGAAGGACTACTACCAGTATCAGAACAACGACTCAGACCGTCGTCAGCATGGTGGTGATGGCCTGTGGTAAAGGGTGTTCATAACCCCTGAAAAGTCCTCTATCAACGAAGACTTCGTATAATCTCGTCTCTCCATCATTCTGGCGACGCGAATACAACGACCAAAAACCTTGGGTTGCTCAATGAGCAGTGCGGCGGCTGTATATCAAAGCATATTTTTTAGCATTCGGCGGAGTTTAATGTTTTGGGCGGTCGGCTTGACCAGCTGTACAGTGGCGATATCTAATCACTGTCTGAGGCAGAGGACATGATGCTCTGCATAGCACTTTGGGTTTATACATTGATCACACGGTATTGGCGAGGACCACATGGCGCGGCGCATATGAGTCCAACAAATCCTTTCCTTAGTTTCCGCCTTTTTTTTTTGTTTGAAAGCACGCACAAATTATAGGCGATAGCACGATCATGGTGCGAATGTACACACTCAACCATTTCCCAAAATTGCTGATCGCTTTTCTTTTTCTTTTTCTGTAATTGGTGAACAATCGGATAGTACGAGATTGGCCACAACCCTACAACTCGAACATTTGCCCTCAGCCATCCATGTTTGTTTGTAACGGACGTGATAAGCGTTTGAAAAGGTGGTGTACGTAATGAAGAGTACAGACTGATGCAGGATATGTCATCAAATATACACAAAGATAAAGATCCGACCTTTCCTTCAGAGTTAATGAAGGTAGTCATATTTTCGTGTTTCTCGGCTTGTGTATACTTAAAGAGGCACTTCCCAATAGACTGGGGATACAAAACGCGAGGAGATGGAGGGATATACTGCAGGAAGCTAGAGAAGCCCCGAAGATGATATTTATTTGTGAAGTAACTTGTGTTGTTAAGTCACGAAAAGGCAAACTTGCCGTAATTGCAAATTCTTATCTTCTTGACAAAGAGAAATCATATACAGTACAGAGTCTTTTCTCTAAGCTTTCCCTTGGCCGTAAAATGGAACACCATTGGATCTACTTCTTAGGCTCCTCCTTCTCCTCCTCTGGCTTCGGTGTAGGAAGCTTAAAAGTATCTGGTCTGCGGTCCTCGCCAGGTCCAACCATTTCCCAAGCACTCGAACCGCCCTCGAAGTTACGGAAAGCCTGTGTGAGCTCGAGCGGCTCCGTGACAATGCGCTTCTTCTCCTCATCGTAACGAATCTCGGTATAACCCGTCAAGGGGAAGTCCTTGCGGAGAGGGTGGCCCTCAAAACCATAATCTGTCATGAGACGTCGCAGGTCGGGGTGTCCTGCGAAAAAGACGCCGAATAGATCGTAGACTTCGCGCTCATACCAGTTGGCGCCGTCATAGAGGGGAGTAACGCTGGGGACGGGGGAGGCTTCATCGGCGTAAGTCTTGACCCGGATGCGGGAGTTGTGTCTGACGGAGAGGAGATTGTAGACGATTTCGAAGCGCTTGTCGCGGGTTGGGAAATCGCATGCGGTGACGGTGCTCATTTGAGTAAATTCGGCAGAGGTGTTATCTGAGAAAGAATACATGTTCCCGGTCAGTGAAGAGGTCGCGAATTCGTAATGAGATGGAAACCCATGAAACGGCGCCAGAATCGATGGCTCAATTCCGGTCGATGGTAGAGTAGTTGGAAAAGAGAGTCAGCCACATACACTTCAGGAAGGTAAATACAGGAATGACTCCTGAAGGTGAAATGTAGATGGTGAGCTCGTCCTTCCAGACAGAGAACTGCTGAATATACTTTGGCAAGCAGCCCATCAACCAAGCTCCGTATTTGTGCATGTTATCCGCCTTGCTTTGATACTTGTCCGCCGGATTGACGAGAGGAGCCTTGAGGACTCCAATGTGATCTCGGGGCGCCAATCGCATGTTCTCAGCTTCCTTGGGCATATTGACGAGCTGAGCAGCCGACACAGAAAAGGCGCGAACTGCCTGGCCATTGAGAACAGCTGAGGGCCGCAGCACCGAGGCCACTGTCCGGCTTCGAGACAATTTAGTCGCCATGGCCGTATTACCTGCCTTATTGGAGTCTAATCGACGGGATGAAAGTCCAGGAGGTCTAGGTCGAGATTCGTGAGTGATGGGAATTGTAGCCCAGCCTCCAGTGATGCCGTCTGGATCGTAGACTGCTTTGGGAGCTGAATTGCTAGACCCCAGGCTCCAGCCGACGATTTGCCGAGCACAGAAGTCAAATCTAGACGTCCTTATTGGGCACCTCACTAATTCGCAACGCTGTCTGGCTGGCTGTTTCGCTGTTTCTCCGAGCTGGCTTCCTGACAAAGGAGGACATATCACGTGAGAGGGAGATTCTACGCTAACCCGTAATAATGCGGGTCGGTGAGGAAGTGAACTTTCTTTGCCAGACCTTGGGGCCATTCATCGTGCATCCTGCCCAAAGCCTCACAGCACACACTGTCTCTCTCCTTGCTTGTGCTGTATTCCTCTCCATCTACGCCTTTGCATTTTTTTTTTCCACATACCTCTTTTGGTATCATATCTCTCATAATACCCGACGTCATGGCGCCACAAGATTCCTTCATAGAAGAAGAGGAAGATGTCTGGTAAGTGTTTCCCTCTGCTGCCCCCATCTTGGTATCGCGCTTCCAGCCCAACTTTATCTCTCGATTGGTAGTGCGTGTCTTGGAGCACCCTTTACAGCATGAGCTAACAATCTGTTTCACAACAGCCCTCTTTGCATTGAAGAGTTTGATCTTTCAGACCGTAACTTTCGACCGTGCCCATGCGGATATCAGGTTTGTCCTGCTTTCAGGTGGACTTTTGTCACGTTGTCGTTCAGCTTTCACTGACTTTGACATGCACCAGGTCTGCCAATTCTGTTTCAACAACATAAAGAACAATATGAATGGCTTGTGTCCGGCGTGCAGACGACCCTACGACGAAAAGACCATCGAGTGGAAGGTTGTGACGCAAGAAGAGTGAGTCCTCAACCCGATGCGTCTGGAATCTACTATTCATAGTCCCCAACGTCTGATCCTACATCGAGTACTGTGCGTGTTGAGTACAGAGAATTTGTAAGGCTAACACAATTACTCGCAGGGTTGCCGAATTTCGTGCCAATATTCAAAAGAACCAGAAAAAGCGAGCACAGGAGCAACGACATAAGGAAGTTCAGAAACGCGAAGCCGAAAAGGAGAACCGGAAGAACCTCGTTGGCGTGCGGGTCGTGCAGAAAAACTTGGTTTACATCACTGGACTGGCACCTACTGTCCGGGAAGATGAGTTGCTGAAGACATTGAGGAAGCCCGAGTTTTTCGGTCAGTACGGAAACATACAAAAAATCTCCATCAGCAACCGGAAAAGTCCGGACGGACAGCACCATTCTCTTGGTATCTACGTCACGTTTGAAAAACCGGAAGAGGCAACGAAATGCATCCAAGCTGTACATGGTTCGCAGAATGGTGACCGTTTTTTGAAAGCTCAGCATGGTACGACCAAGTACTGCTCTGCCTGGCTGAAGAATGAAAAATGCAATAACCCTGGTTGTATGTTTCTCCACGAGCAAGGCGACGAAGAGGATAGCTACACTCGGCAGGACTTGTCGTCCATGAATAGTATCCACACACAAAGACCATTACCGGGCGGTGGAGGAAGCTCATCTCGCACAGTTTCCAGACAGCAAGGCCCCCAACCGACGCCGCCTCCTCCTCCACCCGCTGCCCAATCTATGGTGCGGACAGCGAGCAAAGAAGGATCCGACAACGGTGTGGACTCTTCAGCATTGCCATCTTCAGCGAATTGGGCGCGAAACCCTCAAACAAGTCGCAGGGGTAGCTACGCTACTAGTGGAGCGGCATCCAGTCCTGCTATTTCCACGTCACAGCCGGCAAGAAATGAGAACGCCCTAGAGGCTGTCGATGATATTGATGTTTTCATTTCAGCACCGACTGCAGCAGGCAAAGGAAAACAGCAACATCAGTCAACAGCAGCTGCTTCATCGGTTCGGCGGAAGAGTGAGAGAGACCGCGGTATTCTCGCCTTATTGAAGGCCTTGGATGCCTGCAAGTTACCAGTCTTTAATGCAGTCAAGGATGATGATGCAAATCCACCGATGTTCGACACTCGCGGCGGCGAAAAACGACGAGCGATGCGTGAAGACGAGGAGTCCCGCCTTGATCAGGATGATCAGACAGAGGCGAGAGCTCCTCCATCCGATGGCGAACCGGAAGCTGGCGGTAGTCTCGCCCTCGGTGGTGAGCCAGAGGACAGAGAAGTTGCTGCCGACGGACATGGGTTTGACCAGCGACAGTCAGGGACACAACCTCCCATTCAGCGGGGGAGTACGGACGGGCTTTATGGCTTAGGAACTGCTGGTTCTGGCTTCTCGCAAGCTCCCGCCGGACTTGGCCGATCCATGACACCTCAGCAACTTGCTGTTCTTCGCACTCAATCTGGTTTCGGTGATCAGATGCTGCCTGGTATCTCTGCACAGAGCATGTTTCAGAGCCCTGGCCATAACCGTCAATCATCTCGATTCAGCTTTGCCAATGAGACCAACAATGCCACCAACAATATTAAGCTGGCTGCTAACCCTAGAATCATGGCTCAGCAATCATCCATGATGCCCAGCTCTTTCCAGTCTCAGACAGGCAACCAATTTTATGGAACGTCGATGCCTGGACCGCCTCCTGGTCTCAAGTCTACTGGCACACCGCCCAGCATGTTTGGCCAGGGTTTTGGTGCTGGCTCAGGCTTTGGCGGAGCCCCGAAGGACTCGTCCAACGACCTACTTCAGACCCTCATCGGCCGCAATCGAGGGAGCAGCACCCAGCCTCCTGACATGGGAAAGCGTGAGTACATGATTTCTTCTTTCTCCAATCAGTATCCACCCTCCTCTACCTCCACCCCAGCTCCTGCTTCTAGCCTCCTGGCCTCGCTCTATGGCAACCCTTCTGGAGCATTCCAAGACTTTGGTTCGAAGCAGAAGAGGAAGAGCAAGAAGCACAGACATGCTAACACTTCCTCCTCGGGAGGGAGTGGCCTAGTAGATCTTGAGGACCCGAGCATCTTGCAAGCAAGAATGCAGCACCAGTCCCAGGGTAATGCAGGAGTTGCTGGACAGGGACTGTTCGGTGGAGGTCAGAGTCAAGGTGGGTACAACCCTAATATGATGTATAACACTGGCTACGGACGGTGGTAGTTCCATTCTTGAATCGAAAAGACAAGAACGGGTACATTTTTTATGTTTTATTGCTTTCATTTTCTTCTTATCCCATCTATTTCATGTTTTGATCAAGCCTTCCTCTTGCCGTCGCTTTAAATGCAATCGTTACCTTGGTTGGGCGTTTCATTGGCAATATCCGGCAAAGGGGCTGCGTTGAAGATGTGCATATCTTTCCTTTTATGATCAAGCAGGCATTTTGCGAGACCGCACAAAACCCCATAAACAGGGTCAGCGGCAAATTTTTTTCACGGAGCGTCCGCTTTTTAGGTTATTGGGCTCGGGCTTACACGTTAGGGTCGACGGCATCTCGACTTCGAATTTGTTTTTCTTTTCTTATAGTTTTTGAAGTTTGCTTTGCTTTGCGCTGGACGTAGGCCCCGGCACAGCTGGGACGAGTTGGGAGGGTCAAGTCAGGCAAGCATCATCGTCTTCCACAAAACACTATTACACATACACTCCTACATGTACTTTAACTGCTCGCACACTGATGCACGCCTCCGGAGAGGGTAGCATCTTTGGTCAGAATATAGCAATACTGTCTATTCTCTCCAACTTTGCCGCTCCCTTCATTGTCCCCCTGTGGAAGACGATGATGGAAGCCGTAAGATGACTTCCCACCGTCTCATTGTATCATGTATTTAAAACATGTCCCCTATGTCGTAGATTTTGTTAGTGTTGGCATTTGGTCGAGTTGCTTGTCATATTTGTCGAACTGGACACTTGTACATTTGGCTAACAAACTTTTTATTTCTAGAGGACGAACTCCCTTCTTTAGATGAGGCTACTCATTCGGTTGATGCACTGGTTTCGGACGAGCCTCAAGTGGTCT
The DNA here is from genome assembly GCA_023658475.1 of Epichloe elymi. Lineage (NCBI taxonomy): Eukaryota > Fungi > Ascomycota > Sordariomycetes > Hypocreales > Clavicipitaceae > Epichloe > Epichloe elymi. Next base: position 2,761,589 of record CP098276.1, read on the forward strand.
CTGCTCCAGGGTTCGGTTCCGAGATGAATATAGGCCGATCTGTTCCTCCCTGGTTCTCACTCCCTCAGAGCGTTGCTAACTCGCTCGTCAATTCTCCGTTATCGTCTATGGCATCTCCTGTTCTGAGCCAGCATCGCCAACCTCACATTATACCGGCATTGCCCAGAGTGCCACCTCCACCAGGCTTGGAACGAGGCACTGTCACGCCAGAACAAACTCCGAGGAAGGTTATTGCTCCAAGTTCAGAGTTCGGAAGGACAAACAAAACCGCTGCGGCCGAAGCCGCGGGCTCGACGCATGTCCCTCCACAACGACCTTTGGCGCGCGAACAGAGCGTCGCTAATTTGCAGGACGAAGATTTCCCGGCACTGGGCTCTCATCAGCCAGGCAAGACTCGGACGGCCTCCTTGGCTATGCCCACTGTCCCAACTCCTAAATCCACACCAGCACCAAAGAAGGGCAACGACAGGGTTATAGACAAGAAAGCCCAAGGCGTTGACAACACACCTTCAAGCCCTGCAACTGTTTTGACGAAACAAGCCAACGTCTTAGTACGCAGTAAGGCTGCTGCGTCAAAGGAGACTCTAAGCAACGAAAAAAACGCATTACCTGCCGAAATCTCCTCCAGTTTTCCTGCTCTACCTGCTCTCACCACCGGTTCCCCATCACCAGCACCGCGTAATGCTCTACGAACACTGCGTGTTATGTCCACGCCTAAGACTACAGAGGCACCGTTCCCGTCTCCTGTGCAAATTGTGGCTAACAAAGCCTTCTCAATCTCTCACGGGCCAGACACTCCTCTGAGTGAAATGGTAAGCGATACCGCTTCAATTATAACAGCCTCCGTATCAGCATCCCGTGCGGGATCACCCCCGCCCAGCAGGGTTGGATGTGCCGCCGTTCGTAACACTACCAAGAGCCAGCAGCGCAAGCAGCGCAAAGACGCCTTGAAACAGGAAACGAAAATCATAGCAGAGGCACTAAAGGCGGATTCAGAAGAGCATGCTCCAGTGATTGGCCGCAAAAAGAAACAGAAAAAGGAAAAGCCCGCAGCAAGTCAATCGAAGACGTCAGACCCAGCAGCGCCAGATTTAGCCATAGCACAGCCTGAGGCTGCCAACAAGGTGGCAGAGCCTGAGGAAGTTGAGCCTAAGAGCAAGGCCACCAAGGACAAGAAGGCCTCCAAGTCCAAAGGCAAGGAGAAGGAAAGGGAGAGGGAGAGGGAGAGGGAGAGGGGGAGAGAGAACGACAAACACAAAGACAGACCAACCTCAATGCCCGCAGCATCAACGGCCCCGCAGCCTGCAGAAGCTCCTAGTACCGTTCCTATTGAACCCATAGAGTCAGCAGATCCATCCGAAAGACAACAATTCGGGCCTGCCTCTGTATTTGCCGAGATTAGGAACTCTCTCTGGGCGTCGGCTTTGGACAAGCTCCAGATACTAAAGCCAGTTAGCAGCACGTCCTCTCGACCAGAGCAAGGACACACTGCCAATGGTGCAACCCAGTCCGGTTATTGCAAAGACTGCGCATGCAAGTGTGGAGAGATACAAGAAGAGGATTTGATCGCCCTTCGAGCGGGCAAGCCTGTTCGCAAACAGTTTCATGTTGACGGTAGCAGGATGCTTATCACACCCAATGGGGATTGCATCCGTGGCCTGACGCTTGAGGAGGAAGACGCCTTCTTGGACCTGCAGTCTGCCATTGCTGCCACTGCCGAGAACCCAGGTGCTTTCGTAGCACCTCGACATCAGCCAGGGAGCGGAGCCTTCTCCCTCATCAAGGGACGTGCTGTACCAAACGGTCGCCCCAATATCTTCCCCGCCACGGCGCAACCTCATTCCCAGGATCCCATTGGCAAGCTTCAGCGCGAAGATGCTCTTAGCTATATCAACCAGTACGTTCTGCCACGCCTCAACTTAGACGCTGCCAACATGGGCTTTCCCAAGGGCGCATCGCCACTCCGCGACGCCGCTGCCGCCAGCCTCAACGCACTTGCCCCCTACTTTTACGGTCCAGATGCAGCTGCCGGTGTAGGCATCTACAGCACCCCTGACGGGGCCCGTGCCATGCAAGATTTCTCTTCAAGTGGCGGCGCACCCGCAGCAGACGTCAGCAAGATCGGACCTGCCAATGGTCTTGGCGGAATCTCTCTGATGAGCGTGGAGGATGCCGAAGCCCGACTCGCTGCCTCTCGGAAAGAGACGGAGAAGCTTGAGAAGGGTTTGAATGCGGTGATTAAGAGAAACAGAAGGTTGGTGCTGGGCGGGGGGAATTGAATAAACCATAACATGCATGTGGATTACGGCGTGTTTGGTGGAAATGGAAACAAGTTGACCACAATGGCCTGTCCTACAACAAGATCGGAGTGAAGAATTAGACGCGGGGGACACTATGGCTAAATGATGGATTTTTCTCAGCGTGTACCATTATGAATTTCTCAGCGTGTACCATCATGAATTTCTCAGCGTGTACCATCATGAAGGGACGCATTCTCAAACGACAGACTCGTCGGCTAAAGCGGGCGTTCGCGGAAATGGTCCTCGTATGTATAGTATCCATGTACGGCTTATAAATTAGGCGGCGTTATTCGTATATTCATATAATGCTGTCATGCCGCCTCTGCTGAAGCTCTGGGCGATAAACGTGAAGCTATCTCCATAATACATGCTTCATAATTGCTTCATAGACTAGACACATGAGACTCCATGCTGTATCCTATACTGTTGTACAACCCAATTGCCTGGGTACTCAAAATGGGCGTCCCAAATAAATATAGAACACAAATGATAAAAAGTTGATAAAAAGTTGAAGAAGAAATAGAGCAAAGGTCCAGCCCGTGTTCATACTTCAGAGTAACCCAAAAAAAAAAAATTAATCTGTTATTTTGTTAACTCGTGGTCCCGTAATTCTCGTTTCGTAACGTCTCAACCAGAAATAGTCAATGTGTCAAATCGGTTACGTGTCTGCGTCTTCGTCAACTTTTGTCTCCCACAAAGACTCCTGCAGGCGTTCCATCAATTTGTCCAAGATCCATTCACTTTCTTCCTGTCCTCCCACTAGCGGACTTCGCATGCCGACCCAAGACCACTTGAAGCGGCCACTGTGGATCATACCGAGCTCAGTAGCTGCCTCAACAGCACCGGGAGGAGCATTTTTTGGGTGCAGGTGCAATTCGTCTGCGAACTGACTCTCGGCATCTTTGTCTTCCTGTCGATTATTGTGTCGTTTTTGCCCTCGCCATCTGTGCTTCTCCTCAGGAACCACTTTTTGATGTCTCACAGGGTCCCGCTCGTCCTCGCCTATGAGACCGAGATACCAAGCCCATTCTTCGAAAGTGTATCGCCGGGGCTCAGGCTCTCTAAGATGCTGGCTCACAAGCTGAATCTCTTTAACAAGTAGTAGGTGCAGGTCTGCGCCAGTGGGAAGGTCATCAAGGTGGTGGCGAACTTGTGATAAAGAAGGCCGACCCACAGGGATTGCAGCTGGCTTGCAAAACTTGTGCTTGCCCTGGCGCTCATCTTCATAGTCATGGCGTGCGTGAGAGGCTGAGCTAGAAGAACCGCCGGATTGTTTTCGTTTCTTCGTCGTATCATCGACGTCGTTGAGATCGAAGCCAGCAATGCTCACAGGCCGTTTCCCTTGCCTCATCTGCATTTCACGCTCTCGAATGGCATTGGTTGCATTGCGGAAAAAACGTCCAAACGACAAGCGATTGGCAACGTATTTGACGTTTCCTGCGAATCCCTCCTCGCCAGGTAGGATTGTGATACTTCCGACGCGGATAGTTGCATCGCGAACAAATTTGACCACTGTGTCACCAGCGTTGGATATAAGGACTGTCATGGTTGGTAAAGCCAAAAGTGACCAAAAGACGAAGAAGGACTTCCCGGCAGGTGATTGCGGCGTGCGATCACCGTAGCCGATTGTGGTGAAAGACAGGAAACAGAAATAAAAGGCGTCGAAGTAAGTCCACTGTTGGTAAGGCTTCTCGCATTGCTTGAAAATAACAGCCCCGACGAGCCACAACAGGATCCAGACACTGCCGGAAATAATCATGGCCATCCATTTTCGACGCACAGACGCCTGCTGTTGGATTTTCCGCATTAAGAGAAACTCGGTTCGACGACGATCGAACTCGTTTTGCGGCAGGTGGGAATTTGAACTCTCGGCATCTTCATTGGAGTCGGTGTTGCTGTGGATTGGACTCAGAATCTCGTCATGTCCGCGTTTAGTCATGGCGCGAATGATTCGTCGACGGTTCTTCTCTTCCATGCGTGCATCCACTCGACGTCGCCCACGTTCCAAAATCATGCTTCGAATCGAGCTAATAACGAGACCAAGGCTGATAACCCCAATGAGAGCATAGGGGAGTATGAAGGCCCTCCCGAGTTTCGTGGAGGCTGCAAAATCACCGAAACCGACAGTGAAGAGGGTGACGTTGGCCCAGTACACGGCATCTAAATAATCCCACCTTTCTATCTCGGAGAATATGAGGGCACCGAGGAGAAGGTACATAAGGAAGAGTATTGTCTGGAGCATGAGTGTGCGCTGACTAGGGGTGAGATTGAAGTCTTTGGCATAGTGTCCAGAGGAAGCCCCCCAAAAGGTGACTGTCATCAAAGAAGCGTCAACAAAGTAGAGAATGGCTGCCCAGATGCCATAGTAGAATGCTTGTGACCAAACATAGTCTTGCGGTGGATCGAGACCGGCAATTAATGGTCCAGCAGCAGTCGCGTTAAGAGCCATTAAACATACGGCGGAGATGTACCTAAGCCGAGTTAGTCTCGATTGTTGAAAGAGGCAAAAGTGGTACTTACCAGCCAACAATAGTGATTGGCTGGGCAATACTAAAGCGAACTCTCTTCGTCATATTCAACAAAAGAAAAGCGTTGGAGACGAGAGCCATTGCCAGTTGGATGGCGTTGACGATTGTGAGCCTGTAGCACAAACTGTTAACTGGGTGATGCATGCTGACCTGGCAAGCGAGGAGCTCCGTGGCAAGAACAACATAACATACCAAGCCGGGTCATCTATAAATGTAGCCTGATCAATACTTTTTCCAGGTGTGATGTGTAGTCGCCATTTTGACCCTAGGGCGCAGATACTGAACGCCGATGCTACCGGCCCGAGGGTCGCAGCGATCATAGGAAAGGCAGAGGAGGCGAACCACCAGCGGCTAACACGGAACATGTGAGTATGCATGGATTGGGCTGAGAATGCAGCTTGAGTTGGACGGGAGTTGTACCTCGGAACCAGGTGTGCCAAATCATTCTGCGGTCGCAATTCTCGGGAGTAGTCGACGTCAGATTGTGAGGAGGTGGTTTTCTCGATGTCATTTTCAGCGGCCTCGGCGTGCCGCTCAATGGCACCTTCATGCTGGCCGTCGTCCATGACGCCGAAATCCCATAGAGCCGTCCAAGCTCAACGGATTCGGCAGTAGATACAGTTGCGGTTTGAAATGAGTGGCTTTCTCTTGGAGTCGAAGAACACTGGGATAGGAAGAGTTACGCATGACAAAAGTAGAAGGAATGGAATGAAAAAAGCGTTCTAATAAGGGTAGGCTAGGACGGCATTTCGGAACTTTGAACATGCAGGTGGCGGTCAGTATTGATACTTGAAGGACAGAAAGGCTGGCAAGCGGCGATACTAAAGAGTGGTTTCGATGGGAGAAATGAGGTCAGTGATGAAATGAAGAAAAAGATAGTCTCAAATGTCCTGGTCTGTTTCACACCCTTGGAAGGCGCCGTTGACGTCGTTCTTGCAATCTTGTCTTACTGGACGGCTCGGCCAAACACGTAGCAACGGATTTGTTAAACACGAGTAGTAACTAGGCCCTAAATCGGTCAAAGTACTAACAAGCTGCAACGTGCGTGCGAGTATGCGAGCCAAGCTTTTTGATCAGCAGATTCGAGTGACCCGCTTTTGCAAGATCCCGTCACCCTTCAACCTTCAACGCGTACTGAAGTATCGAGTACGGAGTACCTTGCAGCTCCTGACATAAAGTTGGTCCCTGTAAGTTTGATCAGGGCCTCGTGGCCACGCTTGGGTTAGCCGTAAGCTCGTAGATCCAGGGCTGTATTCAGGGGCTAGTGCTGATGTTGTTCAACTGTGCATGCTTTCTTTTAGATTTCCATGCCCGTCGTGCCCAGATCTTCCTTGCAGACGGCTGCCATGATGCACTTTACCGGCAACAATTGCCATGACTCTGACTCACTGGCATAAGGCCTGTCGACTAGGTAGTCACCCTCTGTCGCAGATATCTCGCATCAGACCATTCAGCACAGCTATACCAGAGCGGGTTGAGGTTAGATGTGGCTCCGCAGGCTATGTAACCATCGAGTAAGCTGTCGTCCATCGAGTCAATGCAGAAGTATGTCAATTGAGACTAAAGGTTATCCAGCTTGTTCAACACGCATCATGCGTCGTCTCAGAACGATCCCCTGCTGATTCATCTGCCCCCTTTCCCTCGTCCACACATGTCCACGCCTCGGCTGCCATCCTTTCTTCAAAAACGACCTGTTGCGAGCATCAACTACCGCTGGAGGCCATTTTCAGAAGCTTCGACCGAAGCCAACGACTCAATTCCGTTATACTGGCCGACTCCAGTCCATGATACTTCATTCGCCATGGCTTGGCTGCTTGACAACTTAGCTCCGCCTGGAAACAGCCGTCGTGATATCTACGTATATGGGTCGTACCTCGGGGCCAGCTTGGCCACTTCCTTGGCACTGACGGAAGCCCATCCCCACGCGAGATTCGGTGTTCGTGGATTAATAGCATACAACGGAATCTACAACTGGACCATGTTCCTTCCCGACCACCGAGTTAACAAGGCGCTGAGGAGAACAAAGACGACAACTCTTCCACCTGGACCGATAGAAGGCTCCCATCTCCACAGACTACAGGAGAACATGCCTGCTCTGTTCGACACACCGTCGAACTTGTTTGATCCATTCGCAAGCCCGAGCCTCTTTTTTCATAGCCCAGGTCTGCTCGTGCCAGATTCGTTCTACATGACGGTGGAGCATGCTGCACTGATAGACAATATGACGAGCGATGGAGACATCCCAGCTATATCCATCAAGGCTCCACGCAAGTCACACCTTGTTTTTCCGCCTAGGCAGTCTACCCTGAGAATTCCAGATACCTTGATAGTGTATGAGTCTACACTACTTCCTACCGGTGCCAAGGCATCCAGCAAGTCCAGGGCGAAGACGGCACAAAAACGCACCAAATCCTCTGGTCATAGCTTCGAATCTCAAGCTACAGAGCTTGTTGAACTGTTGCAGAGAAGCGTTGATGTCGTGGAACTGAGGGAGCGTGGTAAGTGGGACGAAGATATAGACCATTGGGCGGATGAAGCCAGACGAAGAGTGCAACTAGTCGAGGCGGGACCAGAGACAGGGAGTATAGAACCAGGAGACGTGGGGTGTGATGCTATCTCATCCTGGATACAAGATAGATCATAATTAATTAATCTTCGGTTTTTTTGGTGTGAGTTTCTCAATGATTATTATTAACACATTAAACTTCATTCAACTTTTTTTTATACAAAAGATGCTAGATGTACCTAGTCAGGTGAATATTGACTAATCTTACAAGATGCACAATAATTCGCGTCGTGTCGCGCGATGTGAGTCACCCCCGGAACAGAGTTGAGAGCCGGCTAGAGTGCTTAGGGATGCCTATAGGGCTCTCCTAGAAATAACACAGTAGAAGCAGTTTATGCTCCTGCTCAGGAGGAAGATTAATCGCGGTTACGCTTGGTATAGGTGCGTGTGGAGCTGACTGACGTAGATGATATAGAATGCTAACGGGTCAGGAATCTATCAGCGGCCAAATGGTCTAGTGGTATGATTCTTGCTTTGGGATGGTAGATCCACCTCGGCTGCAAGAGGTCCCGTGTTCAATCCACGGTTTGGCCCTGGTACTTTAAACTTTTGCCCTCACAGGCTCACTTCTGTATAGTCTTCTGACACGTTATCTTCTTTTGCCCGGCAACAAGTGTCATTTGCATTGCGGCGCATTTAACTCGGTGTATACATGATAACCTAGGCTTGAGACCAATTGAACTCATCATAACGGGCCCGTATGGTATATCAAGGCGGCAGTGCAAAAGGATTCCGCCTTGCGCAATCCATTAATTGAACCTTTCAAAGAAGCGATGCCAAGCAATCACTTTTTAGGCTTAATGAGTGAAAGTGTGTCATCCCACTGTTATTGCTGAACAAGTTCAAACGGGCTCGTCTTCTTTAGCGGGTCAGAGCGGGTCAGGTGCCGTTGTCGAGGCGTGGACCCCCCTAGCGTGGCTGAATCGCGCACCTATCGCATGGCAGTGAACTCCACCGCGATACGCGCGATACGGATGCCATGGAACTGCCATCTGGGACTTTTACTTCGACCCGTGTACCTCTATCTATTATGGCAGTCGCGCCCAACAATAAGGGCTCACACGCATGTACGCATTCGAATCCGTACGGAGTACTCCGTACTTACTAGAGTAATAATAAGTCGGCTTGATTGCAACAGCTGATCACGCTGGACTACCACAGAGCCGTCGAGCTTTCCCCGGCTTAAGCTTGTTGTGATCCCAAGCTGAGACGCTGCTGCTCCCTCTGCATGTGACCGCTTACCACTTGCACTGCACTCTCGCTCCGCCTGCTCCCCTCCTTCTTGATCAGTTGCTTGCCTGAATGCTCCCCTCCTTTTCTCTGCTTATCTGCTCCCTTGCTTGCTTTTCTTCCTCTTTCATTCTCTGCCCACTCTCAACTGCCCGTGTATCCGTTTCTCATCCAGCACCAAGCATCTTTTTTAATTCAAGCTTATCTGCTTGTTATATCTCTCGCCCAAGGTACCTATAGCCTCGTCTGCCATAACCCCCAATCGTCTGGGTGTCGTCAACCCATCGGGTTGCTAGCTCAAACCCAACCACGAGCTGCCCAGATTCGTGCAACTCAAGGAACTATGATTAGATATGCTGACGTCGTTGCTTGAAGAAGATCATCTGCACACCACCAGACACCCGGTCATTTTTATTTTCTCGCCTCATTATAGCTTTCAAAATGCCTGGCATTCGTACGTCTTTCAGCCACCATTCATGGGCCAGAGGCACATATACTCCCCAAACAACCCGTTTGTTTGTCATTTTTGGTGGACTAATCTAACATGTCCGTTTGCATTCACATCAGCTCTCCACGCTTTCGACAACCTCAAGGCAAAGCTCAAGGCTGCCTTCAAAAAGAAGGGTGAAACGAAGCCTGGGGCTGCAAAGCCTGCTGAAGCTGCCGATAGCAAGGCCGACACGACCAAGCCAGCTGAAGCAACTGCGCCCGCTGCTGCACCCTCTGCGGATCCGGCTGCTGCTGCGACGACGGCTACTGCCACTGGCGGCGTAACGGGGACCAAATCAGACGCACCAGCCCTCGCAGGTAAGCTCTACTTTAGGTCTTCAGTCTACCTCTTTTCACCCTTCCATTATCACTTCATATGTCCGCAGTCTTGTCGTGGTCTAATTTGTTCTCATTTAGTCGATGCTACACCTGCTACCGAAGCTCCAAAGGAAGCCACCGAGCTTGAGACCCCTGCCAAGACAGAAGCACCAGTTGCCAGCACCGAAGCTACCAAGGCCGAAGCTGCTGCTGCGCCAGGTGAGTCTCTGAATCAAGCAATATCGTGTCCCTGTTTGAAGTCTGTCCTAACAACTCCTTCAGCTCCTGTTGCTGCCGCTGCCGCGGCACCAGTCCCGGCTGTTGAGCCTGCAAAAACGGAAGCACCGCCTGCTGCTACCCCCGCTGCGCCTCCAGCTCAATCTGCAGCTTGAAAGCAGATACTGGTCGACGGAGCATGATGAAAGGCTCGCAGATTCATGCCAATGCGCATCCCCTTCACCGCGTGGGTAGAAACTACTGTTTGATGGCCGTTGTCGTTATTGAGGAGGGTTGTTAGTCGATCTCGGTTCTTGTTACGCTGCAGCATGGTGCATTGGTTTCGTTCGTGATTGCGTTTTGTTGGAGCGCTGGATACCCACACGAGAGGAGGAAAACACTTGCGATATGCTCATGAGCCTGCAACTTATACCCCACGCTTCACGGTCACCGTACAGGCGTGCGTTGTTTAGTCTCTCCATCTTTTGGGTCTATCGCTATAATGGTCTAAGCATTCTTGATGTCATGCTATCCCTGGTGAATACTTGCATTTTTTGTACGTGACAATCCATGAGTGACATGTCTTCCTCGTTTCACTGATTACTGTGCCCACGGAGCCTTGGTGATGGTGATTTGGGCCGCCGCAGCTTCACTTTCAGCTTCTTGCTTCTGAGACTGCCGCGAGGCTAGTAAGCCAGTGCTCGGTCCCGGGGGCGCTCTGGAATACGGAATGCCTGGACCGGGAGGAGGCGGCATCCTGGCAGCTCGTGCCCATGGTGCCGCCGTGCCGGTTGCAGGTGCAGTGCGTGTCATCGTTTGTCCTGCATTTGCTGTCGCTGCTGTTGCAATGGGCTGGTTCATCATGTGTACGCCCTGCGGGGGGGCAGGTGCGGCAGGATCAACGTCCCATGAAAAGAGAGAACCGAAGGGAAAATGCTGCACAACTGGAAACTTTGAAAGCACCTCCGCATTGAACATCTTGATCATGCCCTTGTTGATCTTGCCCCAGCCATCTTTGATACCGGAGATATCGAACAAAATGGGCGAATGCTCCCAGAACGGGCCCTTTTTCACATCGTTGATGAAGCCAATCGCGGAAAAATACATATTGGTATGGCGTAAATCTTCAACAACGCGGGCTTTCGTAACATCAGAGGGTTTTGGGGCATCCTTGACGGACCCTTCGAGAGGCATGTGCTCCATGTCGGTGGACATAGGGCGGGTGAGCTGAGCAGATCCGAAGATATAAGGAATGAAGGAGTGGTCATCGAGGCCCCACACACCGTGAGAGCCAGCAGGCTCGAGAGTATATGTGAGGATGAGTTTGCGAACGACTTTCAGATAGCTGTAAAGCTGTTAATTTACAAAGATCGCGGGTCAGCACCCCAGGAAGCGAGGAGGGAAGGTAGGCATGTGCACATACGGCTCAATCACATTTCGGACAATTTCCCTCTCAACATCACCACCTTGCTTACCGTCCCGGAAAAATCCCAGTTTCCAGAGACATCCCAGAAATGCAGTGAAGCTCAGTTCATGACCTGTTCCGTAGTCCAGTCGCTGGGCACTTCCGAACGCGCCAAGCAGGTAACTGACTACTTCGACCCTGGCTGCAACTCCGTCACTTCCCTTGATTGATAATGTTTCATCGAGGAGACTGGCGTCCAGGAACGAATCAAGCTTTTCTTCTACCAGAGCGTACCACTTCCGAAAACTGACGTTGCCGAATCGTCGTGGGCCGGGATCGGGGGGGGCTTGCTCGACTAGAGATTCTATGCCGGACAGCAGTGTCTGGAGGGCTTGGATGGAAGGAGTCGAGGTTGGGAAACCGGGGACGAGGGGGAACGAAACGGGTAGCGGTGAGGTGGCTTGCGTCCTGGGACAGAGGGCACGGTTGAGCTGAAGAATGAATGTACATATGTCGGTGTAGGCCCTTGTGGTGAGAAAGTGCTGGACGTGGTGGCCCTCGTTGATGAGTTTCGACGGCTTCGCGAATTTGAGAGCGTGGATGTGGGATTCGGGAATCAGTTGTAGGGTAGGGGAAGGGGTCTGGGTTTCCGGCGGGTTTGACGTCATTTTCTCCTGGCGTGGGATGAATCTCGGTGCTCAGGGCAGTTGTATCGATTTGTGGACGTCTTGTTGGGAGAGATGCTGCTGGTGCCTGTACGAGTTTCCGGGTGAAAGTTGTGAGGTAAGAACGCAGTTGACGTAATAGGAGCTTGAAGTGGTGATGCGACGACTTCTTTTTAGTCAGCACAACCTCAATGGAAAAGGATGGGGTGTTTTTACGGAGGGACTTCGCAATGAAGGGAATTTCGTTTATCCCGAATCTAATCTTGGCATGGTTCACAGCTTCTGAAAAGTGGATTTCAATATTGAATATCTGAACTTACGTCTCCGAAGACAATGCTTCATGCAAAAGTGTGCCACCATACATGTTTCGCTACAGTGAGCAGTGAGGGAGCTTGGCTTGGAAGTTGGGAGCTTGAAGCTTGGAGCTCCCATGGTGGTGGGGTGGGGCAAAAGCACGTGGGGTGAACTTCGAAGCTTGACGTGGCAGGCGCGTCCGGTCGTGTCCCCTGGAGACTTTTGACGACGATGTAGTCGATTTAAGCAGGTCGTAATTACACCACAAAAGATCGGTGACATGTTCGTCACGAATTGATATAGCCTTTCGTATTATTTTTACCGGCACTCCACAATGGTCACAACAAGGAGCTCGGCAGCTCCGCCGACAGATTGAGCGATCGCAAACTGCTGCTGAATCTTCGGATAAGAGCCAAAGAGGACGTAAGCGGAGCCGAGTCAATGTCGCTATGACGTCTTCCCAGAAGAAGAAAGAATCAAGGACTCATAGAAAAAGACTACGTAGAGACACGGATGAACCCGAATTACCGCAACTCCGGAAGATGAACTTGCCGATGAGGCCCAAAGAGGTGAGGGAAGATATTGATGCAGACTATGCACCTGATGATCTTATTTTCTCCGACATGATCAACAAGCAGGCCTCGGTGAAAGGGAAGAAACAGAACAACAGCAAAACCGACGAGACGGAAGGAGAGACGCTTCCAACCAGCATGGAGACACCGAGAGAGATCGCTGAAGCTTCGCGGAAGCGTCGCGAAATGATTGAACGTGAAAGGCTCGCACGCGAAGCCCGAGATAAGGAAGAGGAGATTTTATGCGAAGAGCGACAAAGACAGATGATGCTCTTTATTGCTTCCACCCGGATGCCTTCGCACGAAGGACAAGAACGCCACGTTCTTGCATCGCATGAGGGGTATCACCAGAAACATGGTTGGTATATATGGGAGGACGAAATAATACTCGATATGATTCGCAAAGTTAAATCGCCAGATGCAAAAGTACTTGCGGAGCAGTTTCCCTGGCGGACGGTGGCTGAGGTAAAGCAGAGGGTGAAGGACTTGAGAGCCCGGATGAAGCTGAAGTTTGAGACCCAGGGAAGGCAGCCTCCAAAGTGGTGCTATAACTGATTATGACTTTAAAGAGGAGGAGGTTGCCGGGATGTTAGTAAGTGATGTTATCTTTGTTTCTGTAAACTCCATGATGCGACACAATGATCCCCAGAGTTCATGGCTTACATGTATGTATACTACGAAATGAGTTGGCGCGTGCGCTGTCAATTTATAACAATCTGGCTCGAGATGCAAATTTCATTTACATAAGGTGAGAAGAAAGCTACTTGAAAACCTACTAGCTCCTCAACTTGGATTTTCACGGCGCTGTGGACTTGATCTTAGTTCCCGATATGGCTTTACAGCGTGCACAAATTTGCGCCTTGGACGTCGCATCCAAAGTGACAACAGCGGAGGAGCGTGAGCGTCATGGGCGCGTCATCGAACTCGCCGAATTCGACGCAAAGAACACCGAGCTGAATCTGGAGGCCTGGCTTATTCGTTTTCAAACCTCTAGGCATCGAGCCATGCCGACGCCTCTAATGGCCAGCCCGCCTTCCACCCGTTGGACGTTCTCCAGATGGCGGCTGTCGAGACACAGCCTTGGCTGGCTAGTTGGGCCAGAGTCATTAGTGATGAGCTCGTTGTGGCGATGGAACGGCGTGCATTATTGGGCCCGAAGTCAAGTACGGATTCATCGTCCGAAGCTTGGCGGATGGAGAGGTAATGAATGCAATGCCATGTATGGCCATGTATGACGATCAGCGGCGCCGCCGGGATGGCATTTCTTGTGTTCGGCTGAGAGACGGAGGAGATGAGACGAACAACCACCATCCCGAAAAATCAGGCAAGAAAAGAAATAGGTTACGTTTTTAGCTCCGACTCGGCCAGATATGACTTTCTATTTTTCAAGCCAGTTAGCCGCCTCGGTACATGATCAAGCCACCATCTGGTGCCGCGTCAGCTCAGCATCGGGACTCAACACCATGGTGGCTGAACTGAGACGAAGCGAGGCGTCCATAAAGGCTCATGTCCCCGCCGCCTTCGATCAGCTACGGCTAGTCTACTCCGTAGTCACTGGTTTTATCGATCCGCAGCTAGCCTCAACTCCAGAGCCGCGTACGCACACGATCAATCTTATGCCTGTGCGACTTCAGCCGCTGCCAGTTGGCCGGCTTCTTGTACAACCCTAGTGCGTTTTGCTCAAGCCAGGACGGCCTCGACGCCCGTCACCGCGTCATCATGTCTGCTCCGTCATTGATGGCGAGGCATCTCGTTTCTTTGCCTGAGCCCGCATCTTGTGAATATATATTATGATGCTGCACTTCACCGCCGGTCTTTCAAGCCGACAAGAGGACCCCCGCCTGGTCCACGACGAACAAAGTATAAAGGACGAAAGAAGAAGACGAAGACGACGACGATCGCCTTTTGATGATCCTGTTGTCGCTTCGCAACGCAGCGCCTGATTCCTCTCCGTGTTCGTAAAACGCCCAAGAAAGAAGCGCAACGCTGTGATAGACAAATCTTCGTCGCCATGATGCGAGACTTATTCGGCACCTCCGTACTTTGCTTCCTGTCACTTGCGTCCAGTGCTCGCGGCATCATACATAAAGCCCCGGGTCAAGGCAAACCTTGGCGAGAATTCCGTGAGCTGTACTCGCAGCTGCCAAGCCCCCAGATTATAACAGGCCTCTATGCAAACGACACCGCTTCAGCCCAGATTGTCATTCATGACACAAACGGCGTCGCGTCCTGGACATGGAGCGTGGATGATGTCCAGAGCCAAGCCATGCCCGCCAAACTGCTCGGCTGCATGCAAGAAAAGACAGCCGTGCCCGAGGCAAAGTGGGCAAATGGGGGCTCCAGTGTCATCGCGGTATACAACTATGCGGCTCTCGTCATCAACCATCTACCCGGTGATGCTCTCGATAAGAAAATCACATTTGGAGTGTGCCTCGATGGGGGAGACATGGCCAACACGCACAGTCTCGAGCTTGTGCCGGACGGCAAGCTAGCTGTAGCGACTACCTCGGATGACTACCACGCCAACATCAAGATCTTCAATGTATCCTCGGGAATCCAACCCGACAGCAATCCTGCCCAGGATCTCAGTCTTCTCCCCGCAGTCCACAGCCTCGTCTGGGACCAGACGGAGAGGCTCCTCTGGGCAGTGGGCAGCACCAACCCGCCCAATGGAACAGCGCCATCAAAGAGCACGCTCAGAGCATACAAGTACTCGCAAGGCTCGTTCGAGCAACAGCCCGTGCACGATTTCAACATCAGCGACGCGACCATCCTCACGGCGGAATGGAACGGAACCGAGTACAGCAACTGGTGGGATGGAGGACACGACGTCATCGGCATGCCTCGCAGACGAAAGCTTCTCATTTCCACAGACCTAGACCTCCATGTCTTTGATATCCCTTCCAAGACGTTCGAGGCAGGCAGCGTAGTCGTGGAAAAGTACTTGCCCGGGTTCGCGCCCATGGGCGATCGCATCGGTGCAGATGGGCACGCTCTTCCTCACTCCGACGTCAAGTCGCTCAGTATTGACGCAAATGACAATGTGCTCTATGTCCAGGCCACGTGGCAGGATGTGGTGTCGAATCAGACGAATCTTCTTGGGAACGGCGAATTGAAGCCCGGTTTGGTACATTCGCGACCGGTGTATCGGTCTCGTTGGTTCATCGACACTTTGGGCTGGCCGGAGGCGAGTATTTCTTCTTGACTCTGTCGAGCAAACTGAGAGCAATGTGCAGAGCAAGCTATCGGGCTCGGACGAGGTCCTCAAGTGCAACAACTGCGTCGTTGTCCGATGGTGACAAAAGCGCAGCATGGCGCCGCGCATATTGTATATAGTTGTGTATGCGGAGGGAGTGCGTGTCGAGGCGAGGCGCCCTAAAAACATATACTATATACTACATGTTCTACACACATACCTGATTCACTCTCAATCAACTTATCTAGAACCGATTTCGCGACAGGTGGCTCGTCTCGTCGGGTTTATTTATTATCCATTGTCCACCCCAGCGCGGCGCCAGACCGCTTTTAACCGGCTGTGCCCCTGGAACCAAGTTGAGCGCGCCAAGTCTAGAGGGAGGTGACTCTTCGCGCCTGGTGACCACCCTCTGGGGACCCCGCCGTCATTTCGTTTTATGGATAGTTGTCTGGTGATTGATGTTGGACCCTGAATGGGGATGAGGGAGGGATGAAAGTGAAATGAAGAGGGAGCAGATGAAATTGACATTGAAATTGACTGGACTTCCCATTCGGAGTCAGTCCACATACACACACACCACGGCCGCGGCAACCCACTAATTTTTTTAACTACACCCACTGTAACCCACCCACTGTAACCCACCCACTGTAACCCACCCACCCCCTGGATCAAGTTCTGACCAGCTAATCCGTAATGTAGCTCTTCTGCCGCTTCGCTGCAACTCCCTCTCCATCTCTCTCGCAACACCGCGCCTCCTCATCCAGCGAATACCGCATCTCTAGCCTCGCCAGCTCGGGTGCCTTCTGTCTCTTTTCTGCGTCCTTATGTGCAGTTCCAAGTCCTCATTGCAGAGACGTCGTTTGATCCCACACTGTCCTGATTCTTGAGCTACGTCCGTTTCCAAGTACCCCGTCGTTGATCTTCGTTGATCTGTCAATCTGGCCAGGAGAGGGAGCTTGCCTGCCTCTTCTCTGCCCGCACCAACCATAATACAACGACCCGGTCCCTCCCTGCAAGGCACCGAGCTCAACGGCCAACTTGTGTTACTTTGCAACATCGGACTTGAAACAAGGTGAGAACCGTCATCGTTTCTGCGCATTGCAACAGCTGGTTGACGTAATCAATTCAATGTTGGCAAGTCGGCTGTTGGGAAGCGTCCGCCTGCCATTTCTCCCACCGTCATAACCTACCATCAACAGTGCAGTCCATTGGTTGCTGACTCGTTGATTTCTTCCCTGTAGCTTTCGACCTTGATTTGTACAACAGTCATTCTACTTAATTGAGGATTCATGATGGCGGACAAGGAGAACATGGACGTTTCACAGAGCTCCGACATGGCCCCCTTCTCCAAGGAGTCAACCCCAGTGTCTCCCGAGACGCCTTCGAAGACCAGCGCTGCATCGGCCTCGCCGGCGGCTCAGCGCACCAGCGCCGCCACGAAAACGGCTACTGCTCGACGAACAGGCACGACTGGAACGACTGCATCATCACGAACCTCCACCGGCGCTGTTGCTGGAACCCGTGCTACGGGAGGTCTAAGCAAGCCTCCTACCCGTCCGCCGACGTCGACCACAACCACGACCAAACGCCCAACAACTGCCACTTCCACGACCTCGACTCACCGTAGCCGACCTAGCGTGAGTGCCAGTGAGGACGAACGCAAGCCCACTTTGACTACCACCGCTGCTAGGAGAACGAGCACTCTCATGTCCAGCCCAGGCAGGACGGCCGAGAATAGAACAACTATAGGGAATGCGGGCACTTCCGGTGCTCTCCGCAAGCCCGCGGCGGCCACGAGCGGCACCACTGGCGCCAGAACTTCAACTCCGGCCTCAAGGACATCAACGACTGGCACGACGCCCTCTGCTAGGTCTGCCACTACGGCTACCCGTACCTCTGCAGCTTCCACCACTTCTTCTTCGAAGCGCCTTTCAACCACTGGACTGGCCAGTCGACCTGCCACTGCCAGGTCCGACGCCTCCACCGGCTCCAAGGAAATTGAGGAGCTCAAGGCAAAGCTTGCTGACGGAGACTCGCAAATTGAGACACTCAAGGCTCAGATCGAGGTTTCTGAAGCTACTGTAGCCAAGCTTCGCGATCAGCTCGCCAGTGCTCCGGCAGCGGCAGTCACGGACGCTGAAATTCAGTCCGCGCAAGCCAGCAGCGCTGACGAAGCCATCGCCAACTTGAAGGCTGAGCACGAGTCTGCTCTTGCGAATCTGGAGAGCCGGCTCTCCGAGGTCAGTGGCAAACTTCAATCTGCCGAGGCTGAGCTTGACCAGCGCAGAAACAATCTTGCTTCTGCCGAAGACTCCAAGGCTTCAACCCAATCAGAAATCGAGGCGTTGCGAAAATCCCTTGAAATTATTCAGCTTGAAAGTGAGGAGAAGGCCAAGGCCGACGAGGCTGCTCTGCAGGCGGCCTTGGATGAGCATGCCGCCAAGTTGGCTGACCTGCAGACTTCCTTGACTGAGGAGCACAAGTCTACGATTGCGGAACTCGAGGCCAAGCACCAGGCCGAGCTTGGGAAGGGCCAGTCAGACACATCATCTCACGAAACGGCCATTGGCAAGCTAAAGACCAGTCACTCGTCGATCGTTGCTGAATTGCAAAGCAAAATTGACGAGCTTACTGCATCTCAGGCCACCCTGGAATCCGCCAACAGCGACAAGGCACGGTCCGATCAGCAGGCATACAACACCAAGATTGCTGCTCTGGAGAGCGAAATTGCCGAACTCAAGGCCTCGAATGATGTCTCTGGAAAGTCTGCAGAGAGCGCCGGCACCCAGCTAGCTGAGCTCCAGGCCAGCTTGGCCGCGAGGGAGAAAGAGCTTGCTGCGGCCAAGGAAGACATGGCATCCCTGCTAACCAAGTTCACGGAATCCCAGACGGCCCTGGCAGACAAGGACGGAGAAATTTCTAAGCTCAAGGCTATGCACGATGAGCGCATGAAGAACCTCTCCCAGGACTACGAGAACGAGATTGAGAGCCTTCGTGGTGATGCCTTCTTCAAGCGCAAATTCGAGGAGCTTGAAGGGCAGCATAACGAGCTCAAGACGTATTCTGAGGAGGCGTCCAAAGCACATGCCGAGGCTCTTGCCGCCGCCAAGGCTGAGCACGCCACTTCTGTCGAGGCCCTCAAATCCTTGGAAGCAGAGCACCAGAAGAACCTCGATGCTCTCCAAGCTAGCCATGCCGAGGAGCTTGAGGCTGCTAAGACGGGTGCTTCAGTCGACAAGGATGCCCTCCAGGACTTGCTTGAATCCATCAAAGCCCAGCATGCTGAAGAGCTCGCCATGCTGAAGAGAGAAAGCGACAGCTCTCTTTCCAAAGAACTGGAGGCTCTCAAGGCATCTCACGCTGGTGTGATTGAAGCTTTGAAGACGGAACACGCCGAGGAACGCAGCAAGACCCAGGCTACCCATGATGAAGCTCTCTCCGCAGCCAAGAGTGCAGGCAGCGACGCTCGTGCCACTGAGATTGCCAAGATTCGCGAGGAGCTCGAAGTGGCCCGGGAGCAACTTCAACAAGCGCGGGCTGACAGTGAAGTCGCCGTCGAAACTACCAAGAATGATCTTGAGGGCAAGCATATTGAGGAGATGGAGAAGCTCATTGCCATGAACACTGATGCCATGGAAAAGATGAAGGCAGATGGCATTCAGGCACGCAAAGATCTAGAGGAGCTTACTGCTGCGCACTCCAAGTCGATCGAAGACACCATTGCCGAGTACAAGAACACGTCGTCCTCGTTAGAGGACAGACTTACCGAGCAGAGAGCCGTAAACTCTGACCTGGACGCTGCCCTCAAGGCTGCCCAGGAGGCTCTCGAGAAGGCTCGGGATGAGGTCGAAGAGATGGGTCAGCAACTTGCCCAAGAGAAGATGGATCGCATGACTGCGCTGGCCGATTTGGATGCCGCCAAGAGCGCGAAACCCGACACATCAGAGGTGGATGCGCTCCGAAAGGAGCTCGCCACCTTGAAGCGGACACACGAGGTTGCCCAATCTGCTGTCGAACTCTCCCTCAAGGCTAAGGAGGACGAGCTGGAGTCGCACAAGGCCCAGCTTGCGGGAGCGCAGGACACTCTCGCTGCCATGAAGAGCGACCTTGAACTGGCTCAAAAAGAACTGGAGGCTCACAAGTCTGAGTCTGATGCCAAGCACAAGACGGCCCAGGCCGATTACAAGGACCTTAATGACAGTATGACGAGTTTGGTCGAGGAAGCCAATACCAAGGCCAAGGAGCTCGAGTCCAAGCTTGACAAGTCGGCGCAACTGGCTGAGGAGAATGGTAAGAAGGTCCAAGAGCTGGAAGCGCAACTCAAGGTGAAGGAAGCCGAGCTTGCAGAGGCAAAGGTACGGTGAAGATGATGACGCTAACCTCCTCCTCCCCGAGTCATGATGCTAACCGGATCATTTATTAGGCAAATGCTGGCAAGGACAAAGGTCTTTCGAGCAGCAGATTCGCCGGCAGTGACGACGCCGCGGCGGACGGCGATGTGGCTGAAGGTGAGAATGACAACAAGAACGACAACGATAAAGATGAGGAGGATCATTCTTCAGCAGCATTGGCCTCGGTGCGCGAGTCCCTTTGTTGATGTGACCGTATTCTTTGACGGTTTCCTCTTGAGTGGACGTTTACGTGAGACACCAATGCTAACTTGTTCTCCCCCTTGTCTAGCTGACCAAAGCGCGAGTCACGGCGAAGCAAATCGATGCCCTCGATAGAGAAATGAGGGATCGCAACTTGCAGTGAGTTGAGAGCCATGCACAGAGGTATCCGCAAGACGGGTTCAAATCTCATTAACATGGTGGCCAGGTTACTCAACTCCATCACCAATGCCCATCAATCAGGGTGAACAAGAGGAGGAGAAAATTCACTTCAGGACCGAGGACTGATCTGAGAAGATGACTTGAAGCGGAGGGAAGCTGGAAGCTTTAATACCCCCTTTCTCCTTTCTCTTTTGTGTCCTTTATTTGTTTGTTTTGGCCCTGGAGATGTTCGAAACTACTGGATCCTGGTCCCAAGAGACAGCACGATGGATGCGTGTACGAAGCGCGGTTTATCGTGATTGAGTATTAAGTAGAGGAGGAACAACGATACCCATCCGTCTCAGTACCTGGACTGCAGCTGTGGCACGTGCATTGCCCTGCAGAAGTTATTAAGCTTATTCCGTGTTAGATGCGTGGTAAAATCGGAGCCCTGTTTTGATTTGTGTGTGTGAATGACGGCAGAAAGGTCTGAAGGGGGTGCATCAGCGTCATGGACACTGTTTGGGGCACTGTACGGAGCAGGCAACCAGGCAATCGGCTGAACCGGGTTGCTGCATAATCATAATAATAAATGACGTCGTTGTGCTCGATCGATTGCCGGGATTCCCTGGCAGCCCGTGTTCCTCATTTTCATTTTTGTCTTGCCACGCAACGCTCAGCTTGCTCCCTGGGATGCTAATTATTCAATCATCATCTCTTCTCTCTCATCCCATCCGTTGATTTGTTCAGATTTGTTTTGATCTGTCCGCACTCTGCAATCACTTTATCCGGAAGCCATGCGTCTAGAGTAGAGAGACTCACTCTCCTTTCTGTCCCGAATCCTCGAACTTGGCCCCGACATAATAGTTGGCAATCCCTCTCGGCCTCCATCCAAGCGACAATGCCCGAAGTTCGAAGGGGCAGCCGCTCAGTCGACGGCCGTCCGAAGCCGCTGGACGAGGTTCTATCATCAGATAGTAATCGTTACAACATGGACGGCGGCAAATTCGACTCTCCATATGCCGACGCTTCCGCCTCATCATCTCAATCACAGACAAGCCACAGCCCCATCTCGCGACCATCCCAAACGTCACCTGCTTCTCCCGGCAGCGCTCCCAATCCACCAACGGTGCCGATGTCACCGACCAACAATCATGACCATTCCCGCAGAAGCCTCTCGTATGCCCTGCGTCCGGTTGCCCCTGCATACTACGACTCCCGCGCTGCTACACAGTCCGAGTACAGACGGCGGGGTCGCACGCTACAGGAATACTATGATGCCAATCCGCATTTGCTGCCGCAATTGCCATTCACATGGCACCATGGAAGACGTCGCTGGCGCCTCTTTCTGTTTGCGTTCCTCGTCTTTGTCGATGCGTCTGCTGTTCCTATAGCTCTGTACTATGGGTTGCATTACGCGGGTAAAGTAGAAGGATGGATTATATTTGCCGTTGTGACGACCATCTGGGGTGGGCCTACGTATCTGGAATTTGCACTTCGTACTTTCCGACTGATCAAAAAGGAGCGGTTTTATCGACCACTGGGAACGGACTCGAGATGGTGTTTTGACATGCTTACATATACGAGCGTAATCACTATCACGGCAGTGACGGCTTTGTTCGTCGTGGGTAGCGCGCCGCATATCGTTTGGTTGAGAGTGCTTTGCATGCCTGCGCCGGCGATTTTGTACTGCTTGGGTGGCGTGACGGCTATCATGATGCTGTATACAGTCATGGGATGGAAGGCACCGTTCAGGATAAGTTCGACGGCCAAGGGGGAACCAGTACGTGTGAAAAGCTTTCCCCCATCTCTCCCTCTCTGTTGCGCCCTGAACCGTGGTAAAACTTGTCGCGGGCCAGACAGGTATGTATGGCTGACGTGTTCATATAGGTTCTCCCGGCAGCGTATTACTTTATCGAAGACGTCGTTGCCGTCAATGCCAAAGCCGGCCGTCCCTATCGCGAAGCCCTTGCCGCTCGATACAAGGCGTCGCCGCGGTTTCGACGCATGCTGTACACGCAGTCCATTTTTTGGTCGGTCCCGTCACTCGTGCTAGCTGCGGCGTTGACAGTGGTGGCTGTTCACCCGGACGTTCCCGCCACGGGCGCATACGGCGTCTGCTGGGCTGTTCCCTTCTTGTGGTGGGGGATTTGGGGAGTCATTACCGTGTGGTGGTGTAAGAAGGATATGTTGAGGGAGAGGCTAGAATGGGAGGCGGATAATGGGACGGTAGATAAGCAAGGACTGCCGAGGCTGAAGACGGATGCCGAGGGCGAGGGTAGTCTAGTTGTTGAGCGGGCTACAGAGCAAGCTTAGCGGTGATGAAGTCACAGCGATTGATACCACGATAGAATCCTTGGCAATACAGATGCACGATTTGTCTCTTGTGATCCAAAGGAAAAACTGGTGCAAGATTTTGGCAAGATCAGTCGAGTACTTCAATAAATGCCGGATTCTGCGATCCTTGCAGCAGCATTTCAATCACAGTGGAATTTGTAGAGTCACAGAGGCGCTGAATTGAGGGAATCTGACGATATCTCGGGTGATGAGTGCTGTGAAGGTTCTGAGATCAACACGGCACCGAATGCCTAATTTCATAGCCCTGTGGGCACGAGCACAAGGCTACTTGTCTCACAGTAATTAGTCGGGGTCTGGGGCATGGGATCGAGACCGGCTATTATCCAAAAACAACATTAATACTGAAGATTGGGGAAGGGGGAAGGGGGAAGGGGGAAGGGGGAAGAGGGGGGTTTGATTTAAACAGTTTCGAGTTGGCCCAACTTTTGATCCACCATTCTATCACGTTAAAGTTGGCTTTGGAAGAAAGAGAATGGGCGATTTCGATTCGATTCGAATTGCACGATGATGCTGGTATTGGGACGACGCTGTTGGGAGGACGCCGACTTGATTTTGTGGAAAAAAAAATTAAAAAAATTGGTGGTCATTTGGCTTGAGGACTTGGGGTCACCGGGGCAGTCTGAGACATTGCTTAATAGCCGCGGGAGGAATACGGATTAGATTAGCCGTTGGGATTGTTCTTGCTGTGGCGGACAAGATCAAGGATGGATGGAATGCTTGCCTGGGGTGGGGGGTATTAGAGTGTTGATTTGTGGAGAAGAATGGATGCTGTCATTTGTTGGGCTGAGGTTTGAGGAAAATCCCATACGGATTAGTCCGTATGGATGGAGTAACTCCCGTACACACAGCGCCTTTCCATGACTTCCGCAGGATGAAGGCTTCAATCAGGTAAATTTGTCCTTTTCATGGGCAACGGGGATAATACGGGGGCCATCTGCGGAGCGGATATTGTGGGGCTTGGAAAATGCAGCGCGCTGCTTGACAGGTTTCCAAATCTCCCATCATCTCAGGACGCTCACCTTTTTCACTGAACGAGTTTGGCACTAGTTCAACAAGTTCAATGCGACCAGGATCCAGCCTTTCCGCAGCCTACCGAATTCTTGCTTGGAGACCGAGACGAGTCGAGACAAGACCCCTCTCGTCTCCTTTGCATTGTGATTGCGGGAAATATGAAAAAAAAAGTCTAAAAAAAACAATAGGAAAGTTCGACGCCATGCGGTCAGTTGGGGTTCCAGACCTATTCACAGCAAATGGCAGCACGTGGGCTGCACGACGCTTCTCAGCGAAGCACCGCTTGCAGCTCATTCGTTCTTACACGCACTAAAAAAAAAAAAGTAAAAGTAAAAGAGAGAGAGAGAGAGAGAGAAAGGGTACGGATTAGTCAGGCAGCACCGACCTGGTGAGAAGGCCTGTGGTGTGGTTTTGTGAGTGAAGTTGCCAACACGTGGTTGTCAGAGGGGCTGTGATTGGCCAGATTGCCGCCGACGCCCCCAACAGACTAGTGGACCCGGCAAATGCCCTCGACTCTAAGCCTTTCAAGCCTCGTTTAAGTTATTCTCAACTTCTCGACAACCATGAGTGGACAGACGCAGTGGACGCTGGGCCCATTTTGGTCCAGGCAGGCAGATTCCTTGGCTATCCGGATCAGTTGACCGAAGCTGTCGCGGACCGCGCGCTGGCCAATCAAGCTGAGAACGTGGCATCCTCAACCCGGCAAGTCGCGAAGGATGCTGTTGCAACAACCCCCCGACCCTACCGAGTACCTAGTCTATACATCTATACATACATATATCCACGCGCTGCGAGCCTGTCCGGGGAGCCGGGTTCCCTCTCTCTCTCGGCGTGGGCAACTTTCTTCTCTCTCCTCCTCCCCCCGACCTCGTCAGACCTCGTCGTCACACACAAACCCTCGTTTGCAGTTGTCGACGCGGAACGACAACGACAACCCGCTATCCAAGATGGTCATGACCGAGTATACGTATGTGTTTGTCATTGGCACGGGCTTTGCTCTGCTTGAGGCTTTCAACAACGGTGCCAGTAAGTTCAGGAGACTCAGAAAAAAAAAGAGAGAGAGAAAAAAAAAAAACTTGGCATTGCACGACTGCGGCTGCGGCACGCCATAAGGCTACCTACCGGGAATCCTTCTCGCTAACTCGGCCGTTTCCCGTTATAGATGATGTTGCCAATGCTTGGGCTACCAGTGTGTCTTCCAGGTCCGTCACCTACAGACAGGCCATGGTGCTCTGCCTGGTCTTCGAGATGCTCGGCGCCTTGACCGTCGGTGCCCGAACTGCTTCGACCATCAAGAATGGAATCATCCCCCTCGCCGCCTTCCAGGGCAACCCTGGTGTCCAACTGCTCGCCTTCACTTGTGCCGCCGCCGGTGCCTCTCTCTGGGTCCAGTGGTGCACTCGCCACTCCGCTCACGTCTCATCCACGTACTCTCTTATCTCGTCCATCGCCGGTGTGGGCGTCGCCACTGTTGGTGCCAAAGGTGTTCAGTGGGGATGGAACAACGGCAAGGGTCTCGGCGCCATCTTCGCCGGTCTGGGCATGGCACCCGCCATCTCTGCCGTCTTTGCTGCCGTCTTGTTCATGCTGATCAAGATGGTTGTCCATGTCCGCAAAAACCCTATTCCCTGGGCTGTGTGGACTTCTCCCTTCTTCTTTCTCATTGCCGGTGTCGTCTGCACCCTATCCGTCGTCTACAAGGGCTCTCCCCGTCTCGGCCTCGACAAGAAGCCCGCTTGGTACATCGCCGCCGTCACCCTGGGTGTTGGCTTCGGCCTCTTTGTCCTCTCTGCCTTGTTCTTCGTGCCCTACGTCCACGCAAAGGTTCTGAAGAAGGACTACACCATCACCTTGAAGGATGCTATCCTTGGTCCTCTTCTCTTCAAGCGCCAGGCCCCCGAGGATGCTGTTGATGCCAAGGTGCCCAACTACGCCGTTGTTCAGCACGACGACAGCCCCAGCGAGGGCGAGAGCCAGAGCGAGGAGGGAATCTTGGACCCCAAGAACCCCGAGAAGAAGAAGCCCGGCCGGCCCGCCCAGGTGACTCCCGAGTCTGACCACCACCACAAGAAGCTCATCCTCGCCGAGTGCCACCAGGGAGGCTACAACAAACTCATGTTCGACGCCCGCGAGCGCCACCACGCCAAGCTCCGACGCGGCCGTGGCCCTCTGGCCTGGGCCATGCGCACTCTCCACGCCAACCCCATGGGTGCCGGTTCCATCTACGAGAAGCACAATGTCATCACCCTATGCAAGAGACTCCCCGCCATGCCCGTCGTCGCTCTCCTCTACGGTATGCATTATGACATCCATGGCTCTCAGGTCGGCATCGAGGGCACTCCCGAAGGTCGCCGCATGCAGCGCGTGTACGAGACGGCCACCAAGTACCCCAACGAGGTCGAGTACCTGTACTCCTTTGTCCAGATCATCACCGCCTGCACTGCCTCTTTTGCCCACGGTGCCAACGACGTCGGTAACGCTGTAGGTGTCTGGGCCGCCATGTACTCCGCCTGGTCTACTGGCAAGGCTCTCACCGCCAGCTCCCCCGTTGAGCTGTGGCAGATTGCCGTCATGGCCCTGACCATCTGCTTCGGCTTCATCACCTACGGTTACAACATCATGAAGGGTAAAAAGAAGCTCCTCTATCCTGTCTCAGACATTGCTCAAAACACTGTTTCGCTAACTTTTTTTTTTTTTTTTTTCCTGTGTCACAGTCATGGGTAACAAGATCACCTACCATTCCCCCAGCCGTGGCTCGTCCATGGAAATGGGCGCTGCCATCACCGTCCTGGTCTTCTCTCAGTACTCCTTGCCCGTGTCCACGTCCATGTGTATCACTGGTGCCACCGTCGGTGTCGGTCTCTGCAACGGCACCCTAAAGGCTGTCAACTGGCAGCGAGTCGGCCTCTTGGTCCTCTCATGGATCATGACTATTCCCATTGCTGGTCTTATTGGCGGGTGTTTGATGGGTATTTTGCTGAACACGCCTCACTTTCAATAGGGGGGATTTTAATGAGGGTTTTACATGTCGGAATTTTGCTTGTTCAACGCTCGGTGTGGCATTTTGATATCAAAAGTACTTAGAGAGGCAGGCACTGCTATAGATTTATTAGCCCTGCTATTTATATCATATTCATATTGATAAAAAAAAAAAAGGAAGCCTACCATCAAGTCCGGCCAGGCAGCGTGTTCTGATACATAAATCGCGTCCGTCGTGAAGTTTCGTATTCTACCGACTTGAATCACGTGTTCACGCGTGATAGAAAAGAGAAATACAAAATGGAGGCATGGCTCGTGAAATGTAGCTGGTCTGAAGTGAAGACGGAGTTAGTTATCCGCACTCGCATCCGATCATGTACTTTCTTTCCCTTCGGCCCTCGTCCTCGTTCCCCCAGAAAACACCTCTGGGTACGAGAGCCGTCGAAAGACTGTGCCTCTCCCGCTGTTCCAACTCCTCGATCCCTCCGAATTCAGATTCCATTTGTTACCCTGCGAGGTGAACGGAATGTGAGTTGACCGAATCGTGAGAGGAGAAAAAGTCGGAAGGAAAAAGTGAGCACCAAGTTCACTTTTTGATGGGAAGCAAACGACCGACTTTTGATCCTCGGATCTCTCTGTTCTGAGTGGAATCATGACTTTATTCCTGCCCTCTCACCGAGTAACAACATCGGAATTCCTCCAACGACTGACTCACGAGGTCGATGCCAGCTCGGAGCGAGACATCAACGACACCAACAAAACATTCACATTTCAGCTGCCAACACGACGAATTTGATTTTTTTTATTTTTTTTTGCTGCCACGAGGCTTGAGAACACAATTCGCCGAGAAATGGATCAAGCTAAAAATTCGTAAGTACAGGCATAGGCATGTATGCTATAATTTCGATCTCACCAAACTGACCCCCATCTTGAACTTCCCCCAGCGTGACGAACCGCATCGAGAAACTCAAATCCCGTATCAGGAAGTGCGATGAGATATATATGGAAATTCGCAACATTCTGCCGTCGCAGAGATTCTCTTTCGACCTGACCGACCCAGAGAAAGTGTACCAGGACAAAGTGGACGATTTGGCCGCAAAGATAGCGCAGACTCAGAAACAACTCGACGCATTACCATATCAGCCTCTGGCAGACATTCGAATGACGGAGAAGCGCATGGGGCAGCTAGGACAGCAGCTAGGACAGTTGAATATTGAGCAAATCTATTTGAGGACGTCGTTCGTAAAGAATGGCGACCAGGTGCGACGAGCTTATCTTGGCGATCTCGAAGGTGAGTATCAGAAAATGTTGCAGGATTTTCTTCAGATCCAAAACCTTGCGAAGCGTCTTCTACCAGAGGAGAGTACTCTCGCCGAGGGTTCCTCGGAAGGCGTGAACCATGCCCAGTCTCTTGGCCAGGTGACTGGCCAAAGTACCTCGCAGACGATGACACTGCTCAAAGCGGATCCCGAATCGCAACATGAGGGCCGTCGTCGTGCGCTACCCGCAGCGCGACTGGAACCAAAAATCGATGGAAATCCAACGCATTACCCGGAAAATACTGCATGGAACGTGGCCTTCAGAAACGTGACGCCCCGAACCAGCCCCTTTTGTTCAGGCGCTCGCAGTGCCAGACAGAGAGCCAGACGGACCAGAGGCGCTGCGATCACGAAGCCAGAGGTCGGGAGAGTTTACCTTGGCTACTGGGCCCCCGAATCCAAGAAATATCCCGTCATTGTGCTCCCCTTTGGTACATTCCATTCAATGGGGCTTCCCGGCTCCATCGTGTCGACAACGCTTCTCAAGTGCGAAAGGCGACCATCACATACGCGACATCCGGACACCGGGGATTACGCGTGGAGCTTCGGATTCGGAGACGGGCAAATACATGAGCTTGATCGAGAGTTCCCTGTTATCTGGCTTGGTAACTCTCGCTTCCCCGAGAAAGCACAGTACTCTTGGATCAAGGCCCGCCATCTGACCAAGCTCGACATGGGCAAGATCTCCATGTCGCACAGGGACACTGTCGAAGACTTCCTTCGTCGGAGGGATGCTGCAGACTCTATGGACAACATGGATAATCGTAAGTTGGGTTGATTGAACATCTAACCACTGTCCTGGCTGACCATTCCAACGCACCAGGCAATGCATCCGCCAGCGTTCCCGCCGTGCGAGATGCGTGGGAGGAACGCCCGCAGATAGATGCTTACTTTGACAATGTCGACTATGTAGACGGCGATGATCCAGACTATGATCCGGACATTGAGATGGGAGACGACGATCTGCCGCTGAAGGGCAAGTCATAGTGGCTATCAACTTCTGAGGGAGCGGATTCGGACAATTATTCGGCGAACAGGAACAGGAACGGAATCGCGGTGGAAAAGAGCCGAGTTGAACTGACATCATGGCAATTCTTACCTGAAAGGCACTGTATGCTTGCTTATTAGCTCTGTCCCCAAGTTTGTTTACTAATCCAATGTTTTGGAAGGTGCAATTATGTTCTGCCGCGGTGTTTTAGCTAACCTGTGCGAACGATCAAGACGCCAGGTTAAAAAAGTTTGTAGCGCAACAGAAGACATAAATGTAGCTCAAATTTAATGCGTCAAGCATACCGAATTGCCTCAAGTTCACTCCCTTAAGTTGCAGATGTAGCGAACATACTCACATCTCCTGGGGAAGTCGGAGCACGCTTTTCAAAGCAGCCAACAACCCAGAAAGCTCATTGTCGTGATAATCCCTCGCCACAGACTGCAATTAATAGGCGCGCCTTCAAAGTCTCCAACCTCCCACAACTTCCTCACCTCGGCACACTCCTCCACTGTCGGCTCAAGTGGGCTGGAGCAGAGCAAAACAACGTGGGGCCTGGGTTTGAAAGATGCCAGCCACACAAGAATGAAACGTGATCCGTGCGATCATATTTGCCCGGTGGTCGAGACTCAGAGACGCATGGAAGGAAGCTGAGCGAAGGGTGGGAATGACAGGGTATCTGAACTTGAGCATTCTTGAGCCCGCATCAGACGGTCCCTGACCGTTCAAGCCAAAAGGCGGCGGCAGCGCTGCGGGCAGGCAAGGTAATAACTAACAATGCTGAACGACTGAGACCACGGAGAAGACTCGTCGATGAGGTCAGCCTGGCCCCTGTTGGTTTGGGCGCTCGGAAAGAAGGGGCAAGGTCGTATTTTTGTAGTGCACAGACGATGGAAAAAGGAAGCACAGTAGTGGACGATGACGTGATCAACGGCACAGCAACGTTCAATGTTCGAGTTCTTAAGTTGCAAGTTGGCAGAAGAGGCAGAAGAGGCAGAAGAGGCAGAAGAGGCAGAAGAGGCAGAAGAAGACAGTGTCTGGGTTTCACGCTCGCCGGTTTGCACACCGTGTCTCATGCCCTCCTTCGCCTATCATGACAGCCCGCGGACACGCACATCTTCCCTAGTAGCTAGCCTGCGGCTGCGGCCCCCGTCCCCGTGCCTTCCCTGCCCGCGATGCCTGCGAGGCTCCTTCTTTCCAGCCGTTGCGTCGCGTCCCATTGTGGTATAGCGAGCGGCTGTCATCCAAGCCACCCAAGCCACCCAAGCCACCCAAGCCACCCTGGCCAAGCGACCGGACAATTTGCTTGGGACGATTGCCCATCCCGCCTGCCAATGGGGCTTTTGTTGGGCTTGTCGTTTTTCCCCTTGTCTTGTCCAGCTATCGATCGCATCTGGCCTGCCCAGAGTAGTCTTTTTGTCACGACTTACTCACTCGGCTGCCGTGGGCCTGAGAAACCAGTCTCTCAATTTATCGAGCTTGCTATGCTCAAATTTAGTTCGGATGACATACCTTCTCATTTGGTGGGTGTTCGGAACCCCCCAAGTTGACAGGCTCTGCGCCAAGACGACTGATGATCGATGTCGCTTGTTTGAACCACATGTAATTCGCAGTGGCACTTCTGTATCAAAAGTAAGCCGCTTGTCAGGTGGAGATCTGGTCACTGGTGTCGATCGATTTAGCCGACGGTAACCAAAAAGTCCCTCTGTGGTCATCAGCTTCCGCGGAAGGGGATTAGACAAAATGGGCCATGTCCGGCCATCAAACGAACGGCTTGCAGGACAAGCCATGTCCGGCCATCAAACGAATGGCTTGCAGGACAGCCATGTTTGACTGACCATCTTATGCAGCTACATCGGCATCTTGGTCTTCGTGGGCGAGCTGATTGGCTTCCTAGTGCCGTACATGCTACCAATCGCTCATGTTCTCGCGCGGTAACCCTGGTTAATAATAAAAAACCACTATACGCTTTACCTCACCGTTGGTCTTTGACTTGTATTGACAAGGAATAGTCGCACCTGTACATACTCGCACGCTCCATCACAAGCCAGAGGCAGGCAAGCAGGATGAAGTTGGATGGGGTGCTGCCCCAATAGACTTGTGTACTCCGTACCTCGTCTGCTTGTCGTCTTGCCGAGGGTCAGTGGCTGCGCACCTCTGTATGCTAGCTCTCGTCCTGGAGACCGATGCCTATAGTGAGCTGTCAAAGGGTGGCTCTGTTTGAAAAAACAGGTCTTGCTCAGGCAGTCCTTGCTCAGGCAGTCCTTGCTCAGGCAGTCCTTGCTCAGGCAGTCCTTGCTCAGGCAGTCCTTGCTTTTGATTCTGCAGTCTCTGTTTCTGGAACGTCACACCCCACTGAGTCGAATGTGATTCAACGACGATGTGCAAGCTGAGCAAGGAGTACAGTGTTGAGATTGTCCGCAGCTGAGAAATGTACTGCAATGATGACTGTGTGGCCATGGCGATCTCTGCTTGGGTCCCCGTCACTGGATGCAGCTTCATGCGGATCCATACCCCAGAGTCTTCTGAGCAGTCCAGCTTATGTAGGAATCGGGTCCGGTTGTCGAGACCAAGGAAGCGGGAAGAAGCGGCTCCCCATTGTCCGCGGTTCAAACCCAAAGTAGATCTACCTGTCCCCCTGTTCGCGCCCAGCCGGCTTGGGTAACCGTTGTTCATCCTGAAAACCCTGAGTTTGGTAACAGGGGCTGGACTCCCCGCTGGCTCAACTGCTGAAGCTGGCCTTGGCTTTGTCGACGATGCTGCGATTGTGAGCTAGTGCTCTTTTGCTGGCGTGTTGTTGGATGGATCTCGTTGATAGTCTTCAATCCTTCTTGCACGTTCTTCTCAAAACAATGGCCCACCTCTTGATCTTGCATAGAGTAGTGGTCACTACTATTATCGCTACTAGACTCACTAGAATCTAGTTCTTCAACGTATCCCATAGCTTTTATCGAGTCAGTATGTGCAACAGCGGGTCATTTCAAGAAGCCTGCTGGATCATCGGATCTCCTGCCGTCCCCTTTGATCTTGTGAAACTGACACTCCTGCAAATCTTGTCATTTAGGTCGATGGGTCAGGAATCATGATCCAAACTCCACACTTCTCCAGCTGGGTCCCGTCACGCAAGCCTGGGACGATAGAGCGAGAGGTCCAGCACGAGTGTGGTCATAAAGCAGCCGAGTGTGAGCGATGAGCGTACACAGGCATGTGTGCACGATGTGTGGGAGCCGTTGCTCATCACACTAGATAGAATTCAAATAGATAGCCATCCATGTTCAACGCTTGCTTTACAATTCAAGTCCCCGTCTGAGTCTATACTCTTTGCTCTTCACGGATATCATCCATGACGATTCCCCAAAATAAGAAATAAGCCGGTTCATGGGTTCCATCGTCTGTCCCATTTGTCTACTTTGGGCAATCATCTTGGTCGACAAAAAAGCCACCTTTCTGCGGAGCCGTGGCCGCTCAACCCGGCCTTTTTGCTGCCGCTATTGCCCACACGCATTTTACGGCATCCGGGGCCGTGTCTGTACCGCTATATACCGCTCCTTGGCTTCGCTTTGCATGATGACTGCGTGTTGTTGAGAGTCTTGGTGTTCCTCCAAACCTCTTTCTCTGATTGCCACCACGACCGCCCCGTTTCAGGCTCGTTCTTCTTTCTTTCTCTTACAACGTTTCTCGAATCCGACTGTGCAACTTGCCTCAAGTGTGTCTCGTTTATCCTCCCTTTGACACCAAGGGGCGCCGGGAAAGAATTGTTGAATCACGGGACATATCAAACAAACACAACGACTTGTTTTGCATGTCCACTTGTCAACCATCACTGTTTTTGTGAGTTTATATACTCGCAGGACGCGTAGACTCCGCGCGTTGTGTCTGTCTTCTTTGCTGAACCACGCTTCTTAGAATCTTGGACCTTCCAGCGGTCAGCGAGTCTAGCTCACAACCTCATCTTCACAAAGCGCGCTCACGTGTCCAAGTCTACGAACAGAAACAATCGACGCAAAGAGCTCTCCGGGCACCATGGCCAGCGTTGTATCCAACTGTCTCGACATGCCATTTATGCAAGCGCCTAGTCATCATCACTCCGCCCCAGCAGTACAATACCCAAGTGGCGGAGAAGCACCTCTTATCAACGAAAATGTCCCATTGCACCAGGCGAAATACTTTGGCGACTCACAGCGACAGCTTACTCTACGGCAGGCGCCAATGCGTGCCCGCGTGGCAGTTGGCAAAGAAAAAGGTCCCGGATTACAGTCGTCACCGAGCGATTAGCAGCATTTACACTGACAACGTCGTTTTCCAGACCGGAAGCCAATCGACCCTCCACCGATCGTGCAGCTGATAGATAAAAGAAGTGATGGGGAGAGCGGCCTCTACGACAGTAAGCAATCTCACTTACACGAAAATCCTAGCCCCAACTCCAAGTAGTCATATTACGACAACTGTCCATCTTACTGAACGCAAGACGCAGGTCCATATCTGTTCATGACCTCGTCCCTCGTACCAGAAAACTACGACGAGCAAGGCAAAGGACCAGAGCTTCCGTCCAACTATCTCGTTGGATCTCTAGCATCTTCTGTTCACCGGTTACGAGACACGGATAATGTTGACGGGGGATTTTTCGTCTTCGGAGACTTGTCCGTCAAACAGGAAGGACGATACAGGCTTCGGTTTACGCTTTACGAACGAGACGAGAGCCATTCCATGCCCAGTTTCTATTTTATCGGCGAGCTCATCACCAACGTCTTTACCGTTTTTCCTGCGAAGCTCTTCCCCGGCATGGCGGATTCGACTGCGCTTACGCGAGCATTCAGCGACCAAGGGGTCAAGGTCAGACTCCGAAAAGACTCGAGTACGATGGCGGCGCGAAAACGTAGCAGGCAAGCGACCGAGTCGATGCCCAATAGCTCACGACCTGATCGACTCCCGAAACGTGCGTCGTACGACCGAGAGATGCCATCTCTGAGTCACTATGCCCTCTCTGAGCTTGGGCAGATGGACCCATCCACGGTCAGCAGCACGAGTTTGGTCACAACGACATCACACAGCCCGAACTTGTTCGCTGCGACTGGGCCAATGTCAGCTTCGAGAAGCGCTGGCCTGGATTTACACGTTCCCGCCAGCAATTATTATTTCGGTGGCCCCCAATACTACTAAGCGTTTTATTGAACTGCACAGTGCGTGCCCCAGGAGCTGCGTGGAAAGCACGATGCGGCCCAAATGACCTCTTTGATCATCCGTCTGATGAGAGGCGATGGCTGCATGGGAAACGCCACCATCAACAAGAGGAAGCCTTTGCGGGTTTCCCGCAGCATCAAACAAGTCAAGGCATCGCTGCAACCAGCTTGCCTACCTGTTTCCAACCATGACATACAGAATGCGCCCTTCATCTGACGACTCTAGACAGACCTGCAAGCCAAGACGATCAGCTTCTGCAGTACCCCATTTCAGTAGCATGGAGCGAGCTCCACGTCGCTGATGTTCGCATGCCCCCCGAAGAACAGCTCGCAGGCTTCTGGGTTTGAGCCTGGCCCCCATCTGGAAAGGGTCCTGGGAATAACGCAGAGCTGCTTGGGTCCGGCCCAAATGCTACGGATTCAAGAGCCACGGCGCGGGCGGCATCATCAGCAGTTGCTGGTACTACTTTGAGAGGCATGCTGCGACGATGTCATGGTTGAAGAACTCAAGAGGAATAAGGAGAGAAACAGACGAAAGCACCTTCAAAAGACTGGCTGCCATGGAAAAAGAGACGAGCAGAGCGATCCAACAGGTATCGTTGCGTTGATTCGTTGTCATGTCAAGTGGGCCCAAGTACATAAATAGACCTTCGGCGAGCCAATTTGGGTAGTGGGATGAATACCAAGATGCGCATACTTTGTTTTCCTTGTTGGGAGGATGATCCCAGATCTTCACTGGGGGTGTGGGCTGAGAGTTGGAGACATGGAGATATCACAGTTTTAAATGCAGCATTTTTTCTAAGTCTTCTTCAAGACAATAAATACTCCGTTACTAAGCAAAGCGGTCATCATCGGGTCTGGCCAATCAGTGTAGGCGTCGTTGATTGGAGCAAGAAGATTAAAGTGGATCCAATCCGAAAGATTCCTGGGAGTGAAGTTTGAACACAGTGAAAAAAAAAAGAAAGGACTCCTTCTTCGCTCTCGTGTTGCGTATCGTGAAACTACCACCCACCCCCCTTCCCTTTGAAGTCATCCTACACCAACCGGCGCATCATAATCAGCCGTCGGTACAGGTCCAGCGACACACACACCGGACGATATCTTTTGCTGAGTGCCTGTCGTGCTTATTCAATTACGCGCAATCGCCTCGTGGGCCGACCGATCACAACTCTCACATCATGGATCACGGACGCGATCCCTGCCCCTGGGTCATCTTCAATGACTTTGGCGGTGCATTCTGCATGGGTGTATGCTGAATCACCTTGGGTATTCCAACCCGATTGAGCACTGGCTAACCTGTGATCCTTTCTCTACAGGCCATCGGCGGTACCGTCTGGCACGGTGTCAAAGGCTTCCGAAACTCCCCCTATGGCGAACGCCGCATCGGTGCCATCACCGCCGTCAAGATGCGCGCCCCCGTTCTCGGTGGCAACTTTGGTGTATGGGGCGGTCTCTTCTCAACCTTTGACTGCGCCGTCAAGGGTGTGCGCAAGAAGGAAGACCCTTACAACGCCATCATTGCCGGCTTCTTCACCGGCGGCTCACTAGCATTCCGCGGTGGTTTCAAGGCTGCTCGCAACAACGCCATTGGTTGCGCTGTCTTACTGGCGGTCATTGAAGGAGTCGGCATTGCCTTCTCCAAGATGTTGTCGGGAGGCACCAAGTTGGAGGCGCCTCAACCGCCGCCGAGCATGGAGGGTGCTAGCCTGTAGTGAATCAGGAAGGGGACAAGGAAAACAGAAACAAAGACAAAGAAGACGGAATCGACGACGACAAGGGATAGAACCCCGAGCCAGGAGAAAAGCGACGGATTGGCTGCGCGACCATTTCGATGCTCTTCGACAACTGACGCCTCTCTCAACTCTCTCATCTGCAACACCTTGTGTGTTTTGACAAAATTTTACTTGGGGTCACAACTTGTGATTCTGTTATCAGCACCCTTTTCACCTTTTTATTTTTATTATTTCCACCGAGCCGACAGTCCGCTCCAATGTACAACAACAACAACCGAAAAGCCAAAAAAAAAGCAATAATCCTTGTGTTCGAGCCCCCTTCAGTTAATGGCAATCAAGCCGCGGACATGTTGTCGCAAAAATGAAAACGAAAAAGAACTTGGAAAGCACCAAAACATGAAAAAGGAGGGGGAGGGGATGCAAAATCACATGGCAGCCAGGAAGCGTGGCTGGTTCAACGGCGATAGAGGCATGATATGTATTCGCATCGCATCGCATCGGCGTTTCAATGTACTATAAACTGGTCAAATGGGGGGGATGCGGAACGAGTCATTTCTGGCGACATATCAGCGCGGTCTGGTCTGGATGAGATAATGATGGGCTATAACGGTGTAGCTTAGCTTCCCAGCCAGATTTCCACATCACGTACATGCCCCAGCGGGGAAGCCCTGATGGCTCGAGACAATATGACTAGTGCCGGTGCGCATTTTGTCCATGCCGCTCAAAAGATTCGCTCCCGTGTCCCATGTCGAGTTTCCACGCCCGACCCAGCATGTATGCACCATGCACCATTCCGAGCAGCCTTCAGAATCGTGTGCATGCTCCAACAACGCCGGCTTGATGCCCCCCCGGGTCAAGACATGAAAATTTCAGATGGGACGGCGGGGTTGTGCAAAATCTGCCGTGCCGTCCCGAGTTCCTTACCACCATGCCGGGCGCCGGCCGCATGAGAACACGGATCCGACAAGATTGAGACTTATCGGGCGTCTATACGGAGTAGACTTTTTACATACCTCGGTGTCCAGGGGGAAGTCGCGCATTGTGCAGCCAGCCCGGTTCGGAATCCGACTTTGCGCATCTGTGTCAACACGGGGGGTTGTTCGGGGGCGAGATAAGAAGCAAGTTGGGCGTTTATACGGGGACGAACTATTTACTTTTTGACTAGAGAAAAGGGAGGGAGGAAAAAAAAAAAAAGGTATGAAAGAAATGAAGAGAAATGGACAACCTGGATACTAGATATATACATGTATATAAAAACACCCAGACATGACATGGGAAAGAGTCCTTCTTTATGCCAACCACCCGGCTCACGAGCCACTGCCCTACCCGAACTCACCATACGACGACCTGTCACTCGACGGCGCCAGACTCGGCGGCAGGGCGGGACTACAAGGCTCATGATACCACGACTGCGCGCACCTCGCCGCCCCCGGTCTCGCGACCACGCCCATGCCCATGCTGTCCCCCCGCTCAACCATCTGTCTCGACGACATGGCCACGCCGATCCCGCCCGTGACGAACCCGGGGGGCGTGGCGCGACTCCTCCTCGGCGCGCGGCAGGGACTGCTGCTCGGCGGCATGGGACGCCAGTGCCCGCGCGTGGCCGGGTTGGCCATCAGGTCCTCCTTGTTCGAAGCCGAAGCCGAAGCCGAAGCCGAAGCCGCTGCCGACGAGGTGCTCTCGCCACCTTCCGTGCCGGTGCCGGCCGTGGAGAAGCTGTCTCTCATGGTCGTCGCGAAATCGGGTCCCAGAGCGTGCGTCGGCAGCAGCGGCCGAGGCTTCTCCAGATCCGAGATGCGAAGCCATCGTCTGGTGCCGGGGTTCTCCTCGTCCTCGGAGCTCTTCTTGCTGCGCCTCCAACGGACCCAGAGGAAGACCAGGGCGGAGAGCATCAGGCCTCCCGCCAACGCGGCCGACGTGCCGACGCCGACCAGAGCCCCTGGGTCTATGCCTCCGTCCTCACTGCCTGTTTCTGAAGTGCCGTGGTTGTGTCCCGGCGTGCTGGGAAAAGTGTCCTGGGTTGCGGCTGCCATCGCTTCTGTGGTGGACGACGACGACGACGATGACGACGCCGGCGCAGGTCGGACGAGGACAAGAGAGATGTTGGCTGTGGGAGATTGCGCCTGTCCGTATGGCGCCGGCGCCGGCCCCGGCACGGCATCGGCCGTAGGTTGTCCGAGAGGGGGTCCGAGTGAGGATGCGAGCGTCGCGACAATGTTGGCTGCCGCCGCGGCGTTGACGGCCCAGGACAAGACTGCGTACGCGCGCATCATGTCAAGGCATCTTTTCTCATCTGATGAACACTGCGTATGCCATACATGCAGTAGAGCTTTGGAGACCTAACCTAGCGAGGGACAGGACGTATGTCAAGGTCGGGCGGAATATGATATATAATGAATGGGTACGCAAGCCCGTCTAAATAGCAGACTGGGCAACGGAGATGGAGCAGAAATAGGACATGGTTCAGGCGAGGAAACGGCTAGATTTAACCTTTCCGGACGGCTGAAAACCTCGGGAGTGCAAAAGAAGAAGATGGCATCAATGACAAAACTCACGGACGCATTGACGCTCAACAACCGTCATCCCATGCCACCCCATGCCATCCCGAACCCATTTCGTCGCTTCGTCGCTTCGTCGCTTCGTCACTTCGCCGCGCCCGCCAAACTAGCA
Organism: Epichloe elymi; assembly: GCA_023658475.1. Lineage (NCBI taxonomy): Eukaryota > Fungi > Ascomycota > Sordariomycetes > Hypocreales > Clavicipitaceae > Epichloe > Epichloe elymi. The sequence continues at coordinate 2,800,357 of CP098276.1, forward strand.
TGCTTCTCTTTGTCCGTGACCCGGGAAATGTGGTGGAATGTGATGAGCACGGGCGTCCGTGGGGCGGCTCGTGCAGCGTCACCGGCGGTGGAAACAAAGCTAAAGATCAAAGTGGGAAAAGGGCTGAAGTGCGTGCGTCGTTGTTCGTGGAGAGCATAAGCATGTAAGCTTGCTTTGAAAAAAGGTTCAAGGAGCAATCTGATCTGATGATACATTTTACACGCGATACCGCCAACGCGGCCCCATGCTGCGGCGCGACACTCCCGGACTTGGGTACATTAGGTACATGGCGGGTATTATGTCATGTCCAAACTTCTCCAGCCCCTATTACCCTGTTATCAATATTCATGTTCAAATCCATCATTTGTTGAACGCACCGCCAGTTTGTACCAAAGCCTAAGCCACAAAGACCTCCCACAAAAAAAATGCAACACAGCATCGACATGACATCGCGTCGTCTTCTGCTGTATGCGCCAAGACACGCTCTCAAAGACAGACAACGCCGTATTCCTCGCGGATCCAAACACCGCTCAGGTTTTCCCCGCACGCATGGTGTTCGCGGATATACAAAGCCCCACTATTGCCGTAGTTTTTTTTTTTTTTTTTGTCAACGCCGCGACAGATACATATATCCGCGCATGGTACAAAAGAGATGGTTCTGTGACCAAGACAGGACGACGGGGATTATATTACATCAGGAAGGGTAACAGAAGAAGACAAAACATAGCTAGACCGAGTGATCGAGTTGAGAAGTGGAACATTCCACCTTCAGTCATCTCTCAAAGCTTCCACATCGTGCCGTACGACTTGTACACGCTGGTGATGGTGCTGGCATGCCTAATATTGGCGGGCGGTGGGATTTTCCGCCCCAGCCACCAGCCCGGAAGCGACCTTGATAGCAACGTTGATATCCTTCCTGCGAACGCCGGGAGAGCGGCCCAGGCATACCGAGCTATCTGTCAGTTCTGGCGGCAAATGTTAGCCGTGTGCACAAAGTGCTTCTTGGTCCATCTGGTTATGATTCTGGCGGAGTCCTTATCAAGGACAATGCAGCTCTTACCTTGAATCAACACGCCCACATCTAATGTGATCTTCACCTTGTTCTGCCAATTCATCGGTTGCGACCAGATACCGTTGCCTCCTGCAGGAGGAACCACGTACGGCGCTGGGGCTACACTGTTGCCGAACTCGCCCGCGCTTCCTGCTGCCAGTTCGGAAAAGGGTTGTCTCTGGGTCATCATGGGAGCTTTCCCCACATGCTGGTTCGTCAGTGGACATGACGAGTCTATGACTCCAGAGGCGGAGCTGTTGCTGTTGCTGTTTGTTGTCCACATGGTGCTTTGGGCACTGCTCCCGTAACCGGAATCTGTGCTTCCGTAAAACAGCTGTTGAGCTGGCAGGGCGGAGCCATCGGCTCGCGATGCGGCGTCGTGGCCCCCTAGCTCGTCAACGTTGATCTCGGCTTGTATGAAATCAGCTCGTTGTGGTATGAAAATGTTAAGCTGTCGAAGATATGTTTCCACTTCGTCGGGGTCGAAAAAGTCACCTTCAAATCCAGCCAGCATCATTTGCATTCTTCGATCAACTCCGTAGTCGATTCTGCTCGTCCCTGGTCGCCTGAACCTCTGGTCCCCACGGGCCCATAGACATGCCTGTAAACTCCTGAGGTTTAGAGTAAGACCGCGTGCCTTGATTGCCGATGGGCATGCGGCCAGATGCACTATTTGGACTTCTTAGCGGCGACTGTTCCGGGAAGAAGGTGCCTGCCCCGCCGAGGTTGGTGAACGGAAGTTTCCAATTGCAAAGATCTTCAAATGGGCTGCTATTCAAGGCCATCTGTAAGCGTTTGATGATATCCTCTATCGACTCAAAGAATAGACAGAATCCAAAGACGGCCGCGAATCGATCAGGTGGTGGGTGCGTGCTCATGATGAGCCGCAAAGCACCTTCTATTGAATTGCGTTGCAGACGGCGCCCAAAAGTTTGCTCGTTGGCAGCAAATGATAAAGGGGCAGCAATCGTCCCGTATGGCGAAGGCGCACCCGCCAAGTTTCCCTCAATCTCATCGGCGGCACTCGGTTCCATGGAAGAGTAGAATGGAAAACTGGCGTTTTGTGGCGTCGCGGCCGTGACTATCTCGTAGTTGACTGAAGGGGGCACATGGATCAACGGGCCGCCAGAATAAGAACTCGAGGCTATGGGTGCAACAGCAGTTGCCGGGGCAAGGACGGCACATGCTGTGGGATAGTTGGCCTGTTGAAACGACGCTTCCGGTTGAAAGGCAAGCTGTACAGGCGATGGTTCGGATGGTGAAATGCGTGGTGCCGGTGTTGAGCTTATGCGGGAATGCTGTTGGCCAGAGCCACTAGCATTGACCTCGTCGTCATCGTCATCGGAAAGGCTGCTGTCGCTATTACTGATCCGCGCTTTATCAGCAGTAGTGGTGATCTTGTTGGCAATGCATGATAGGCGTTGAAGAGCGTGTGGCGCGGCATCGAGGACGCGCTCCGACAAGAGAACACCAAAGAATGCATTGAACTCCTTGCTCATGTCATTGTTGGCCTTTTCCAGCTCTTTGACACGCTTCTCCAACGTAGTGATAGCCGTGTCTTTGCGATGCCGGTACGCTCGCTGAGCAAGCCTGATTTGTGTCCGTCGACGCTGCATTGGATTGGACTGTCAGATGATCCACAACAAAGATCTAGATGTTCACATGTGTGTGTATTAATCTTCACCCATCTTATAGCGGCGATACTCACGTCAGCGGCAGTTTCATCTTTGGTGTCCAGCCTCGGTCTCCCTCTAGACCTTTTCTTCCGGCCCTCGTCGTCTTCAAAGGTGTCTTCCGTTTTTATTTCATCTTCATCTGAGCTCCTGGACCGCTTAACCATGACAGCAGGATCCGTCGGCCGTTGTGTATGAGGTGCTTGTGATAGCGAAGTTGGAGGACTGATGGGGGACCGCGGGGTATTCATTTCGTGTCGCCGAGGGCGGCCATTGGGACGCTGATTGGGGCGGCTCATCGCAATTTGATAAAAGCCGCTATCTTCAGGAGAGAACCTGTCTAAAGGCAAAGCGTACGGGATCTTGGGGGAAGCGGTAGCCATGTGTTCACTTGATACTTGGCCGCAGCCGCAACGCAACTGGCGCTATGCTGCCGCCGCCAAGTCTGAGACTGCCGTGGCGGAGTGCCAGCGAAGATGAGACTAACCACGGCTGCCGTCCTGAGAAGTGAAGTGAGGTAATAGGTGCTGATTGAATGCCCCAAACTAGAAAAAGTTGACGATGAGTCTGGTGGACACAGACGAACAAACAGGTGGGCCAGGGCAGAACTAGCCTTGCAATGAGGAAAGTAAGGGTCTGGTGCAGTCACAATTTGGGACGAGCCTGGTCTGGTTTGGTTGGCGAGTCGTCTCAGAGAGGAAGCCTCCAGTCACATGCCATGCGATGTATTCTCGAGCCAGACGTCAAGAGGTCGAAAGAGTATGAGTAACGGTAGTGTCTGAGGTCAAAGGAAGAGGGGGGTGCGCATTGTGATCGTCAACGGCAGGAGTGAGCGAGAAGGACATTGGCAAGGTAAAATGAGGACATGGACTTGAATAGAGATTCAATAGGCTGGCAGCTGGCAGCTGGCGTCCCGGCCGCTCGGCCAACCGGTGACCGGCACTGACACTGACAGACACTGACTGCTCTCACTAACTTATAATGACGGCCTGGACAGCCTCGACAGGACACTAAAGTTACGGCTGTTCCTCCAGCCCCACCACCAGCACTCTGGCTATCCAGTAGGATGTCAGCCGACAACCATCAGGGGCTCTCTGGTCTGGCCAATCCGCTTCCAGTGCGCACACACCAGCTAGCCCCACGAAAACGTCTCGCACCTCGATGTTGGGCGTGACCTGTACCGGATGCAAGGAATTTGCCGTCATGCTGCGGAGTACGGACTCTACCAGCACAATACTTAGATGCCGCTCGAATGCCTATTGTCCTCGGTGTCCGCAGGCCGCACCCGCTGCGTCCCTGATCTTGAGTATGTATGTATATGTACTCCGCACGTCCAGGACGAAGTCGCCGAGTGGGACTCATGCCAGAGTCGACGGCCACAAGCTTTTTCCTAGATCAAGACGAATGCAGACACTTGCTCATCCAAAGGCTCCAGAGTGGCGAATCATCTATTCCATTCTGCTTGGAGAATTGAAAAGCTAGCTGACAACCAACACTATATTCGAAGCTTGCATTTGGTAAATTGTTTGGCAAGTAGCATCTATCGCAGCCGGGCGGGCTCATCTGGCGCTGGAGCGGGAGCTGGCAGTTCGCGATACATTCATTCATTGACAGTTGACAGTTGACGGTATCCGTACTTTGTTTGATCACGTCGGCACAGGGGACGCATCCAGCACAGACAGGGGTCAACTGGTTGGCTCCTAGGTTTTCCAGTCTGTCCTGGCGTATGACAGACTATAAAGTGGCTTCGCAATGTGTGTCTGGCTTCAGTAACAAAGAAAGCACGCGCCAGATCAGACGAGTGAGTTGAGCGCGATTCTCGCCTCATGCAGCGAATCATCCATGCGAGCAAAGGACGAAACCAGTCGCGAAACTCTTTGGCAAAATTGACATTTGAATGTGTTCATTCAATTGAGGAAATGCATGGGTGCAGATTTAGTTCGAGTCTTGACAACCAATAGTGTGGCTCTTGCTCTTGAACAATACATAGGGTCTGGTCCAAGTCCGAGTTACCAATGTCAGCCGCATCATGATGTTTCCGAAAAGTTCGGGCTTCGTCTTTTCTTCCGCCGCCTGCCGAAGTCCTGGCGATGCCATCTTTGCGCTCACCAATAACTCCCGCCCACTTCCACTACAGTCTACTCGCCGCCGATTGTCTGTCAAGACGATGGCAGCAGGGCAGCCATCTATCTGTTTATCCAGGGGTCCGATCGGACTAGGCTCTATCTAGTCTCTTCGTCGCACCCGTAGAGACATGCCCATGGGACACAGCCTGTTCTGACTGGGCCATCGAAAAAGTGTGGTATCCTCAAGTACGAGGCCCCGAATTGTGATAAAGATAAATCGCTGATACTACTCCGCACCTCGTAGCACAATGTTGTTCGCAAAATTGGCGAATCTCGGCACTGGGCGATGAAAATTGCTAGCTCTTCCTTCTGCTTTGCCGGCGCATATTGGCTGATTAGGTGACCGAATGAAAATCAAAGGTGAATTACTGACTTCTGGGTCCATTTTTAGAGCCTTAAGTAAAAAAGAGCAAACTTAATGGCCTCGTTCTGCTTCTGCTTGGGGTGTGAACTGGGGTGGATCAAACTCTGATTCCAGTTCGAGAGGCGAAATTGTGATGCAACAGTGTCAGACGACAGCACCATCCACAAGACAGACGATTTGTCCGGAGGGCCAACTGGCTTTGTCTGATCCCTTTCGCGGCCCGCGCCTCTTGTTTCAAATACTGACGTCTCTTTCATTGCAACTCTTCACCCTCGAACTCACCAAAAGTCAGCATGATTGATGCTCACATTGCTCATCCAAGCGACAACCCCTAGAGCGCTGCCGGGTAGCCCTTCACCAAATGTCCAATCAGATGGCGGCGCAACCATGGGGGAAGTCAGCCTTGCCAATCGTTGGCGCTCCTCTTTCCTTCCCGCTCGCTCATGAACATGAACATGTCCAAACTCTCCACAAATAGCCTTCCATCAAGATACAAAAAAAACAAAGAACCCTCCCAAGCCCACAGTCGTCAACCCGTCGAGTGCAGCTCGACCGGTCGGATCGTGATCGCGCTATCTGGCAACTGTGCCGAGGGAGCATGGGTGATCACAATCATGGCTGGACTACAGTTAGCCACAGGAAGCATGGGCAGCATCAATTTGGCAGTTGTTTAGAGCCGGAAGCACAGTTAGAGGCACAAGATCGCGCCGCCATTGCTGCGTGGGATAACGATGCTCAATGGCCTGGCATGTGAGTGACGCTGTGCATGGGTAACAATCCGTCTCAATCTCCCCTGTATTCTGTATTCTGTATTCTGTATTCTGTATTCTGTATTCTGTATTCGGCAGAAACATTTGAATGTGCGCTGATGAATGTTTTTGCTCAACGCAGCAACAAACCTCTCTTCGATGGGCCCGAAGCCAAGAAATTCGACAACAAGCTCGTAAAGCTTCATGATCTTGACCAAGGTGCTTTTGGGAAAGTTGACAAAGTCATGCACGGCTCGGTCTGCTTGGCAAGAAAGCGCATCCCGCGACGTCGGGGGTTTTCAATCGAGGATTTGCGCCAAGAAGGGCTGACGATGCGCAAACTAGACCATCGACATGTCGTCAAGCTGGTCGCAGCATACGCCCCAAGATCACATGAGCTATGTCTTCTGTTATGGCCCGCTGCGGTCTGTAACTTGAGCCGGCTACTGGACGACCTGGAATGCCTACGAACGAACGATGGCGATCGTGAGGACATCATTGAAAGGCTCACAGCGCTTGATCTTACAGATTTGAGAGCCATTGATCCCACCAGGAGGGAACAGCACATAGGCGCAACATCTCAGACGTGCCCTTTTGATTATCTTCGGGCCATCATCGGCTGCGTGGCTCGGGCCATGGCACATTGCCATGCAAACGACGTTCGGCACCTGGACATCAAACCTTCAAATATTCTCTTGCGCCCAGATCGAGTCTATCTGGCCGACTTTGGAATTTCTCGAGATGTCAGTGGTCAAGACCAAACCACAACAGATGGCATGCCCGGGACTGAGCGATGGCGAGCCCCAGAGCTTTATGGCGATCACGGATCCAGTATGCAGCTATCGGACATGTATTCCCTTGGGCTTGTATATGTCAACATCGCGACAGTGCTGTACGATGTAAGGCTTGCCGACTTTGACGAGACCCTGAGCTACTCGCCACGCATTTCTCGAGGGGAACAGCTCATTCTTCGTGAGATGAAGCTTAAAGCACATATTGAAAGGTTGGCGGCGCACGCCTTGGTTCGGCCACCGTTCATGTTCACGTACGAGGGCCAAGAAACCGTGCGACCCAGGCCACTCACTCACCTTGTATCTCGCATGGTAGCCACAAATCCGCGACAGAGATATAGTGCTGCCAAGACTGACGAAAAGCTTTCCATGCTCGGAGGCATCAACCAGATCTATCATGGCAACTGCTGCAAGAAACCCATGTCTTGGGTTGAGGATAAATGGGACAAGAAATTCGGGAGCCTCGTTGCTCTTCAGAGAGAGAATGACCTTCAACGGAAACGAATCATGGAGTTGGAAGGCATGGATAAAACATACGAGGCAAGACTGGAAAAACAGCGCCAGAAACATGAGCAGGATATATTTAGACTGCAAAATCTGCTTAAGAAATCCGAGGAGAGATGCCAACGGTTCGAGTCGGAAACATCAGATCGACGAAGGAGATCACATAGTTCTCGGGGCTCCCACGGTTACGAGGCGCCACGTCCTGTGCTCTCAGGTGGGAGGAGGAACACTCACAATAAAGCCCTCACACCGCATGGAGTCGGCCTTGGGGTGACGACATGCCCAAAATCAACACCGCCGAAAGCCACGGGAGTTCGCAAAACGGTGAGCATGACGGTCTCGACCAGTCCCCAACAGCAACAACAACCTCAACGATCCCAATCAATCGTCGCACCAACACCCGAACCTCCTATAAGCTACATGCGGATGCTCCGAAGTAGTCCTGCGGTAACGCAATCACCAGCTGCAAAGGCCCCGCCAGGACAACGCTCTCCCAGCATAAGCGGTGATTTGTCAGGCTACGCTCTACGATCGCGAGGGAGCGGCTCCAAGCTTCCTCTCCCCGTAACGCCGAGCCAAAGCAACACGCAAGTCCCGAAGCGCGACCAAAGTATGACGGACAGCAGCATGGCTTCATCTGTCTTCTCGCGACGTAGTCTGGAGACGGTGTCCACTCCGCCTGCCCACGATAATCCCATCATGCGCCGGGCACAGACCGCCGGCGATAAAAATCCGAAACCTCACTGGAGTCAGCTTGACGAGCGGCCGCTATCGCCAGCAGAACGGCCACCCTGCGCGGAGCGAGATGATGAAGGAAGGCCATCCACTTCAGCTAGCCCCGTACTTTCCATGTCCCCGTCGGCCGTGTCATCCCCCCGAACGCAGAGATCAGGCTTCCTCGCCGACGAGGCAGACGCAAACGCCACTTCTAGACCTGGTCCGCCGTCCTTGCAGACTATGAAGAGTTGGGCGGATGTAGCCAAACTCGAGAAGAGGCGGCCAGGTGGGGAAAAGTAACGCGATGACGTTGAATCCAAGTCGATAGTCATGGGGAAAAGATGTATGGAAAGCGGAGGGAGGATATCGGGGAATAAAGCTCAGATGGTTGTGCCTGAAGAGTGCATAGAGGACAGGATGCATTGTACCTGATTTTTATTTTTATTTTTTTTACCCAGAACATGGAAAAGCGTGCATGACGGACTTGAATATAATGATGATTTTCCCCATGTACAATAGACATTGATACTTTGCAAATGAGTCTATTGACCTGATGACTCGAGATACCAATGCTCATGATGTCCTTTTCCCAAACGCCTAACGCGGCGTCGTGTGACCCGCATATGCAAAGTAATCCCCTTTCAAATACCCTCAAATCTCACGCCTTGTTTCCATTGACGTTTGCGCCCCCCCTTGCAAGATATCTCAACAACCTCGCCCTTTCAGACTGCACCAACGCATTCCACTTCGGGCCCGTAAACGGATCGACCTCCTTTGTCGGACTAGCCCCAGTACCTCCTCCAAGCCCAAGCTGTGCGTCGATGGCCACCAAGAGCGGGAACGACGCAGCAGGCCACACGCCGACATTCGGACGGTCCTCCGAGTCCTCCTTGATGGGTTTCACGACCTTCCTGGTAGACCTGCCGCGCGAAGAAGACGATTTCCCCGGCGCAGCTCCCCTTTGCTCCTCGACAAAACGGTTGAGCGCTTCCCCCCTCGCCACCCAATCCTGCCACGTCTTTTCAAGCTGCCACTCCCACCAAAGCCGCGACAGCTGGGCGCTCCAGCTGAACGAGGCCGTGGACGGCCTCGACCCCGCCGCAGCATCTTCGTCGCCGACGGGCAGCCCCTCTCTTCTCATCTGTGCCGCCATCAGGCCATCCCACTGGTCTTCCAGCGCAGAATCCAGCCTCGGCCCCTCGTCCATCTCGACCAACCTCGACATCTTCTCCCGGAACAAGCGCCCTCGCCTGCCGACCATCTTGGACAGACCACGCGGCTGGGGCTTCTTCAGTCGTAAAAAGGGCTGTCCGTCGGCTGTGGCGCAGAGACGAAGAGCGCGGGTTTTGGAGCCGAGCGTGTAGGCCGGTGCGTAGTGCGGCGAACCATCTTTGGACGTGTTCACGAGAAATGCCTCTTGAGCGGATGGTCTGGGCGGCGGCGGCGGCGGGTTTCGATTATGCGAGGGCGAGGGCGAGAGCGGAGGGGCTGGCCGAGAGCGCAGATGGGATGTGATTTGGGAGTGTTCGCGGGATGTTCGGTCTTGGGCTTTGGAAAACAGAGAGAGGAACTAGTTGGGCCGGACCAGCCGGGATGAGTAGCTGTTTTTCAGGGTAATGTGGTTTTGATTGACTTGATGGGGAGGGAGGATTTATAAGCCTCACCTTGTAGCCTGCCGCCATGGAAGCATACACGAGCCTGAAGCTCGTTAGCGGCCGGTTCTTGATGAAGCGCTTCCGGATGACATGTTCGATTGCGCTTCTGGGGTGCTGCGTCTGCAGGTCCTTTGGGAGGGGAATATTGCGTGCGGACCGAAGCAGCGCGCGGTAGAGGGAGAGGGCCGCGATGCGGTGTCGCGAGTTCCGCGCTGGGACGAACGGCAGTCGGTGCATTGTAGAGACGCGGATAGCATTGTGATGCTCTGTGACTGCGCGATGCCAAGGTCGTGACGTGACGGTGGTGGGTGAGAATGAAGGGTGTTGTTGTTGAGCTTGAGCTTGAGCTGGTTCCTTCCCTGCATGAGAGTGGGGCACCGAGAGCACTGGTCTGGTCAAATAAACGAACATTTATTATTAAAATCCATGAATTGCCAGTGGATGCATTTTGTCGAGAAGAGCGTCAACAGGGCTGACATTGTCGTTCTCGTTTCATGCTCGAATACGGATCCGTACTACTACTCCGTACTACTTACTACATTTGCACATGCCGGGCCATCCATCCTCGCTTCCTGCCAGTGACCCGAACCACGTCGTGACTCGCTCGAGACCCTATTCCAGACCGTTCCGACCGAGTGCAAGGCCTCGTCCCGAAGGCCAAAGCGGCTGATGGCGGCAGTTGTTTCTCATCAGGTCCCTGAATGAATTGGAATCATCGCTTGTCCACGCGCCTGCCTAGTGCTCGGGTTCCCGGACTCCGACATGCCCAGCTCGAGGCCCGAAGCCCGACACTTCATTCTGCGTGTGGGCGATCCTTTACAACAGGGAATCCTACAAAATTCGTTGGCGACTGCTGCCGCTTACAAAGCGATTGAGTGTCAGATGGGGACGCATCACGGACATTTTGTCTCATTTTTTGAAGCTCTAGACCAAGGACGACGGACTTGTCGTTGACGCGCGGGGAATTCCTCCCAACCTCTCCGAAGCCATCAATTGATTGTACTTCGTGTGGATCGCTCCGGAACAGCCTTCTTCGCTTTGGATGTGAAATTTGCAAGGCCCCGTTTCTGTTGGTAATTACAAATATATGATCAGAGAGAGCTTGTGTTGTGTGTTGCTTTTAGAAAGAAAAAAACAAGAACGCGTAAACAAACACAACGAGTGACCACCGAATTATTAAGCTTGTCTGATCGCCGACGGCAGAGCCAGAAGCGGACAAGAAGGGGCGGACTTTCTCGGCGCTGGCCAGCTTAACATGGAGGGGGGTAAGGGGAGAAAGCACCTTATTCCGTACTTAATTGTATGTATGACACAGTATATGTTACTCGTGCCACGCCCCCCCACCTTACCTAGGACGGGGCGTGGCACGAGCCATTCAGACATTCAATTTCCAACAAAGTATTGCGTACCCCTCCGGCATCTACTCACAGTCCGTCTCCGCAGTACGGAGTATGTATACCAACGGCCTTATGTAATTGCCCGACTATTTTGATCTGCAAATTGGTTAATACCAGGTTACCTCGTGGCTCAAAATATTGAAGCCGCCCATCGCCCATTCGTCCCCCTGTCTCATGCCCCCGGTAAGTTCGGGAAGAGGGGCAGGAGTACAAGAACAGAATAAAACCCGGAGCCTGGAGTAGAAAGCGGAGAATTCAGTCCAGCCTCAAAAGCAGGAGCAAGGCCGGCTTGGGCTGTATTATCTGTATATTCCGTATGCGCGTGTGGTGGCTGCGAGTGCCAACTTTTTGCTGCCACCACCCATTACTCCTTTTTTTGCCCTGCTTTTCCTCTCGCGCAGCGGCACCTCCTCTGACAGGCTAGTCAAGTCCCTGACTCCCTGGAAACCACCGTGGCTGGCCCCTCTGTCAAATTTGGCACTGGCCTCCATTTCAACGCATCACTCCTTCCTTCCGTAACGTCCCACCCAAACTCAAAACGCCTGGCGGAGCCTTCTTCTTTCCTCGCGCTGGTTGTCAAGTTGACGCAAGTGGTCGGCTTGTCGACTCTATGTGTCACCGTGTTAGCCATCAGGTCCCAACTTTTGCGACGTAGCCTCTCCCAGAAAACATACAAGCAGACGACTATAAGCAGCTCATCCAACATAATGTTTCTTCACTCCGGAGCAAGTTTACACGGCCACGAGTACTCATCGATAAGGTCTCCAACCTCACCATTGCAACCCGCCAAAAGAGGGAGTCTTCTCAAGACAGCATTGCGGCCTCTTTCTACACCTCCTGACCCAAGTGAAGCCGAACACATCGTCACCTACCGCCGGCCCGAGTTATATAACAGTCGCAGAGCGTCCAGCAACGAGACACAACACCGCCCCTCATTAGTTCTCCATCAGCGCGCCGCCTCCTGCAACTTGTCCAAGAAGGACGTCGCCGTCAGGTTTCGTGAGCCCGGCATGGATCAAGTCCAGAGTCCTTCCGCGAGCGAGGACGAAGATTCCATTGCTGGCTCAGAGCTTACAGATGGAACCACCGACACGTCCATTCGCCGCAAAAAGCACAGGCGGATGCCCAGGAAGTCCACGCGATATGCTTTAGCTCAACCTGCACCACAATCACGCACTAAACAACGACATTTGGTTCAGATACGGCCTCGATTGCTGTTGCAGCTGCAAGAGATAGGTGATAGGCGAGCCATCCCCGCCTTCGACTTGATCCCGTCTCACATCGTCGCCGGGACTCTCATCATTCCAAAACTTGCGAAGCGATTTCCTCGCATCTTCCATGCGAATGCCGAATTGGGCCAAAATGATGTACTACTGGTGCGTAGCGACGACTATGGCTCAACACCGACAAGGCTATCAGAATTACTGTCCGATGACCGTCATGTCGCTCATCATGACAAAGAGGTCTGCGCCGTCATTAGTGCACTCCCGAAAGGCTGTGGCAATTTGGCAGAACTGGTCATGGAGGACGGATCGTCGTGGGTAGCTTCAGCAATGGCAAATGGTTCATACGAGTTCACTCGCGCTGACGAAGACGGCGAAACCACTACTGCCAGGTGGGCGCGGAGGTCAAACATGTCCACGCGCAATAGTCTTGGATCCCTAGAGCCATCTTCGGCAAAAACCAGTTTGCAAGACTCGTTGCAAGACTCGAGATGGACTTTTAGCATTATTGACCCGTCGTGTCGGAGACACCCCATCATGGGCTCGCTAACAGCTGAAACCTTGGAGGTCTATGACACTTACACAACATTGTCGACTTCTAGTGGCCGGTTCCCACCCTCCCGTTCCTTTGGCCCGGAAGCAGGCACCCACCACAATACTCCTGGAGGCTTCACATCTGAGTCGAGACAAACGATTCAAGTGCGTCACGAGCAGAAGGCGTTGATGATGGCTACGGCGAGTTGGATCCGACTACATCAGCAAGGATGGCCTGAATCATCCAATCCCAAGTTTGCCAAAGCAGTACCTCGCCATTGTCGTACCGTAAGTGGCGATACACGCGGCGCAGTTAGACGGCAAACATTTCCCTCGTACGATGAAGACGGTTCTCATGCAACAAGCCGCCCAAATTCACCTGACAGCATGCACAAGCCGCCGTTATCGAAACACCGACCTCAAGATGGGGTCCCCGCAAGGGCATTATCTACGGGAAGAGCCTTCATGAAGCGGAGAAGCGACCGGATGCAGGGTTTGGCAACTATTCATAGTCAGGGAGTGCCATTGTCTACCCGCGAACATGAAAGGCTGGGTATCAAGTCTCTGGAGAAGACAGGCTGTCTGACTAGGATGCGACAGTGGACAAACAGATTATTTCACAGAAGGACGGAACTCCCATCCTGAGGCAATCAATCACTCTTCGTTGTACAAAGTTATTGACATGAGCCGGCGCTTTGGATAGCAATACTGACCTCTTGTGTACAATTCAATTTTGACTACCCAAGTGACAAGCGAGAATGTTTAATAATAGGCGCCAAGGCTGAATAGTAAATAGGAAGGGGGTCTGTTGCGGAATCAAATTTTGTGCCATGGTTGTTTTGCTAAGAAAGACCAAGCCAAACCAATGAAATTTTGTTTGCCTGAGCCAGTGTTGCAGAGGTCGATCGATGAATTGACCTGACGAGAACTGGAAGTTGAAAATCAGACCCGCCGTGGGCTGGCTGACCCTTGACATCCGCCAGGCTGCGACAGGGTGATGCAGCCTCATCATCAACTCCACAAAGCTTCATGTGATGAGCCAAGATCTGTGCATCATGCTCATGATTGATTCCGAAACAAAGTGTTCCTTTTCTCCTTTCACAGCAAAGATATATGTATGTATACGATGCAAGCGGCCAAGTGAGATCGTCGAATCAGAACTCCAAATCAAGCTCAAGTGGGTCTGGTCTGGTCTGGTAATAAGTGGACATCTTGCTCCTGTTCTTTGTCCTGTCCAGTTGCTGCTCTTGCTGCGTCTCGCTCTCGTTCGGCTGGCAAGCTGATTCATTCGATCAATCCCACCAGACCGCGACCTCGCAGACTTGTAAAGCTGCCTGCTGTTGGTGAGGTCCATCATTGATATTTTGTACTTTCCATCTTAGTTGTCTCTTGTTTGTCTTTTGCATCTTTACCCGAGTACCAGCATCTCCGAGACGGTTCAATCGCCCACCCTGGGATTCCATATCCCATCGCACTCTCCTTATTCCTTCTCTTCGCCTTCAGAGTTATTGGTTTGCGCGGCGCACCATCACGAGCAAACAAGTCCAAGGCAGAATATGGACGAGAACATTGGGCTGCAGCACGCCGGCTCCCTGGCTGCTTTGGCAGCATCTCCAGCCTCGCATTTGCTCACGAGCTTCCAGGCCTACGAGCCAATCTCTCGAGCCACTTCACCTGGCATTCCGTATCCCAAGTCGGACGAAGACGACAAGAAGCGATACCGACCACGAACGTTTGCATACTTTCAACAGCTACCTTTTGAGGTCGAGCAGGAACAGGAACGTGACGCTGCCCTTCATGGCATCCTTAAGCAACTATACATCGCCATCAAGGCCGAGGACTTCTCTCCTGGCGCTTTGCATTGGACTAGAGAGCTGCAGGCTTGGCTGACGCTCAAGTTCGAAATGACGAGAGAACTTCGCGCCAAGCTCGCGAAGCTATACTACTCGCTGGCGCTGGCGCCAGGCCTAGACCTCAACACCGCGGATCGTTTTCTGCGGATGGTCTTGACATTGACAAGGTAGGTCCCCATTCGCCCGTGGAGAGAGCTGCACGTAGCTGTCGGCGGCTTCGATGCCTTGCAACGTGAATCAGACACTGACGTAAGATTTCGGGTCGTGGAACAGGAAGAACCATTACCTCAAACCCGGCGAAGACCTAACGTTCGATTGGAAGCTATTATGGCATGAAGTGAAAGGTGTTGTCTTACCATCAGAAGTCCCCTCGTTACAAGGCGGTAGACGGCGTCCCGCCAAACAACTGTTAAAGATGTGCACGCATGCCAACACATTCTTCGACCCAAGAGAGCGCCCGGCTATGCTTGAGGAGTTCCTCCCATTTTTCAGCATCAACGATATGCCGAATGCATTTATAGTTGTAGGGCTCATCAATTCCTTCCTTCCCAGCCACCCTGCTCCTGAAAAAGATACTGCTGCGCAGCCTCAAGAATTCTTGCCGACCCTTTTCCACCTTTGGTCCATCATGAATAGGTCTAAAGTTGTCGATATTTGCCTCATCGACCTACTTTCTCGCCTTGCAAGGGACCACATTGGCTGTAAGCATGTAGCCCACGGCTCCCACGGCATCTTTACCAAATCTCAGTCAGATCTCATCTTCACATCTATTCTGCGCTTGACACAGATTCCCGTTGGGCAAGCGAACTCGCCATATACTGCTGTTGACTACCTGGCGGGCGCAGGTGCTTATCTTGAAAAGGACTCCAAGAAGCATCCCATCCCTTACATGATGGCACGGCTCATTGTCAGCTCTCTTTCGCCAGCGGCAATGGACCAGGAGGACTCAATGATGGCCAGCTTGGAGGGATTGATGGAATCAATCGACACATTTTTCCACCCTTCCAACCAGGGACCTTGGACGAATATGCTCGGTCAATTGACGCTGTATCTCACGGATGCCTTTGTCTCAAGATGGAATCGTGAACAGAGTACGGAGCTTGACATGCCCGAGGAGCGCAAGATTAGTCCTGAACTTAAAAAACGGTTCGTCGCTTCGTTAAAAGAGACAACTTTTATGGGCTTGTTCTCCAAAAGCAGCCGCGTGTCGAATTGTTATTACAATGCTCTGCAAGGATTGGCCTTCCTGGAACCGGATTTGGTGCTTCCTGGAGCATTGCAGCGTTTCTATCCAAGTCTCCAGGGTCTGGTGGAGGTCCACAGAACAACTTCAAGCTTAAACAGCCTGCAAATGATTGCAAATGTCATGTCCAAGCTCAAGGGATATCGGTGCCACATCACTGCATTGCTAGCACTAGCTTTGCCAGGAATTGACGCCAATGATCTTAACAAGACACAGTACACTCTGAATTTCATTCAAAGTGTAGCATACAGCATACCCATCGTGCCCTTGACAAAGGAGGACAGCCATATTCATGATACCACTATGGCTATGCAATGGGTCCAAGCTGAAATGGATCGCATGGAGAGAGACGGCCAAAATGTGAAGATTGACTATCAGAATGAGCTCACGGACGAAGAGGAAGCCGACATCCTGCGCTCATCGACAGCCGGCTTTGGTGAATTTGTATTGACTCTGTTGGGCAAGGTCTTTACTCTCCTTGAAAATCTTCCCGACGCTAATCAGGTCCGAGGAGGAACACCCGAGGACAGCGTTGTCAACGCCTTGCCAGCAGCCCTGTCACCGCTCTTCGCATCTCTCTCACCTGAACTGTTCGACATGGCTCTGGACAAGATTGCTACTTTCGTCTCTGGACATGTTGTCCATCAAGCCCGCGACGCCATGGCTTGGATCCTGAATGCTCTGTGCAAGGTGAATCCTGAGAAGACACTCAAGGTCTTTGTCCCCATGTTCGTCATCAATATTCGAAATGAAATCGACTACAATCATGCGGCATCGGATCGCACCACGGGTACCGACTACCTTCCCCGCGACCGGGCTTTGGTATGGCACATAAGCATGCTCGCCATGAGTGTCGTGCATGTAGGAAGAGAAGTTCTCAAATACAAGGATGAATTGCTGGGTATTGCAGTCTACATGCAAGAGAAGTGCCGTGGGCTGCCCACAATCCTGGTATCAAACTATATACATCATCTATTACTGAATTTGACCAACACTTATCCAATCGATCATGCACTCTATGAGCCTGACGTTATCAAGAGAGGCCTGGACATCGATGATTGGGGCAAGACGACATCACCCGCCGATCTCACGATTAGATGGCATCAGCCCTCTCCACCCGAGATCGATTTTGCTGTCGAACTGTTTGCTTCACAAACAAAGTCGGCGGCGGAGCAATTGGAACTTCTCATCAGTGACAATCCACCTGTGAGCAGAACAGGAAAGAATAAGGAATGGTCCGACGAAGTGTCGAGGTTAATGCAGCAGATCCGCCTTGTTATTTCAGGCATGTCAACCATGTTTGACCCAAAACGTGCCTCTGGCGACAGGAGCACCGATGTCAATGGCAAATCGGGGGCCGCTGTCGACGGTGAGGGCGATGCCGAAATGATTGACGATGACGACAGCTTGGAAGAGGATGCTGAGGACGAGGAGCTTCGGCCGCAGTTCAAATACAAATCAGGATATTTCCTCAAGCCTGCTGATCCGGTATACGCACGCATTCACGATCTTCGCGATCAGCTTGGGCACTTGCTTACCAAAGCCCATGCATTTCTCACCGAGAACCAGGAAGATGACGTCAATTGCTCTACTGCACTGTGTAGTGCATATCGCACTTGGATCACAGACGTTGGCATTGAGCGCTCGGCGCACTCACTCGAGCGACATCTTCGGCTTTACAAAGCCGACATCTCCGCGTTCAAAATAAAAGGACTTCGCAAGGTATATCCACGACCTTTGCTGATTAAGAGAGCAGAGGCATATCAGTTGTTGCGAATGAAGCACAATGCATCAGCTAGGCACAAGAGCGAACTAGACAAGCGATTGCTGTTGGACCTGGCAAAATCATGTCTGTCTTCGTACGCAGATGTGCGACGAGCCGCCCAAACCGCCCAAGACTCATCACTCAAGGTCATCATTGGTGGCAAACCGGTGGTAGTGCCACTCATTCTCGAGGGGCTGCAGAAAGCCATCGACGCAAACGACCACGATCGGATCAAAGGCGGCATGTACACCATATATTTCACGTCACTGCTCAGGACCATTGTCCGGGACTGGCGGTTCGCCCCGGACGCCTTGCGCATATATATCCAAACAGCTGGAATTGACAAGCCATCCATCCAGAACCTCGGTTCGTCGGCGTTGTTCTCACTGATCGAGTTCGGCAAGGCTAATGAAAAGATGATCTTGGTCGACGAGGCGATTCTCGACACGATCCGCCCCACGTCGGACACTTCGGGCGCTATTGATGCTCGACACGAAGTCATTTTGGAGAGAAGGAAGAAGATCGAAGCGTCGAAAGCCGCATTGGGCTTGGAGCTGACCAAGAAAGCAAAAGGTGCACACTGGAAGATCGCCACTAGATGTGCTGTTTTCGCCCTGAACTTGTGCCTCCGATTTGATGGCCTCGCGCCCCCCGAGTTTGTGGAGTTGGTGGTCAACGGCACCATCGATCCTCATCCTGGGTTGAGAGGCTACTATCTCAATGCCTTTACCTCCATTCTCGGCGCCATTGATATGAGGGCGATGTATGGCCACGACTACACTAATTACCTCTTGGAGAAGGAAACCGGCGATGGGAACAGGATCGAGGTCTCTGTCGAGAAGGGGGATGCGGAGTTCACGCGTAGTTTCTTGGACGCATTCAAGGACCCAGAGAATGCCGAGTACATGGTTGACTCTGATCACCCGGGCTGGCTCGTCTGGGGCCCCAAGTTCACTGCGTTCCGGGCCCGCCCGGCTCCTTTCGACTCGTACGATGAACTAGAGAAGAAGGTGCGCAGACAAATTGGGAGCATTGTAACAAGAGAATGGATGTCTCAGTGCTTCGACTACCTGAAACAGGAGCCACGGGACGTATCCTACGACAGGTTCAGAATGACCAACGTGTACCTGCTCATGCACGTGTTTGACCTCACCTACTATGGAAGTACAACTGTTACACTGAGCGACATCAAGGAGCTCACCGAGGCTGTCTATGGCGATGGCAGCGACAAGCATCAACACAGAGCAACAGCCGAGATCCTGGGTGCGCTGTTGGCGGGCTCCAGCGACGACCCTGTCGAGATGCGCAACAAGGTCTGGGAATTTGCCGCACCCATGTTGCTCAAAACAGTCAATGACGGCCTCACGCCCGAAAATCTTCAGTACTGGCTGCCGTGCATTCACCTCATTCTAGACTCTAGGGACCCGCGCCGATCACGCGAAATCATTGACGCCTTGAGGTCTTTTCGACTTGACATGTCCTCTAACGCAGCTTTCAAGGAGTCCTCCAAGGTCCAGCTGTTGGAATTCGTCCTTGCTGATGGCGGCTGGCACTTCCGCCAAGACGAACCAATCTTGGACGACTTTGTTGCCCATATTGACCATCCATACAAGGCAGTGCGGGAGGCGATTGGCAAGGTGCTATGCGTCATCTTCCGCACGCGTTATCACGAGTCCTTTGAAAGCGTACCAAAACTCATCGAGGAGAACAAGAAGGAATCCTCGGTCGGTATCCGCCCATACCGACCATCTGAGCAGCTGACAACCATCATTAAGGATGTCTTTGGCCGTCTGGAAAAGTGGCGGCACGAAAGACAGCCCGGGCAGCAGACTCAGTCGTCTTATACTTCGGGATCCAAGACGATTTTGACATGGCTCGATTGCACATTGTCATCTAACGAATGCACCATGCTGGTTCCCTTCTTTGCTACGCCATTCATGGAGCAGTTGCTCCACATGATGGATGTCAAGGAGGACCCAGAGCTCATGAGGATGGCGTACCACGTCTACCGACATCTCCCGAATGTTCCGTTCAGAGAGGGCGAAGATACCGAGTTCATCAATAGCCTCATCAAGATTGGCAGGACTGCGTCTAGCTGGCACCAGCGGCTCCGCGCACTGGTCAACATGCAGGTGGTCTATTTCCGACGCATATTCCTCACGGCAGCCCCTCAGCGAGATGCGCTCTTCAATGCTGTATCTGACATGCTGAGCGACACGCAGCTCGAAGTCCGGTCATGCGCTTCTACCACATTGGCCGGCATGATTCGTTGCTCACCACGAACGATTCGAGACCCAATGATTGCGCGCCTCCAGAAGCGCTTCAAGGAAGAGCTGAAGCAGAACCCCATGCCCAAGAGGAAGCCGAACCTTGGCGGAACCGAGACACCCGTCGACATTCACAGCCAAATCGCCCGACGACACGCAGCTGTACTTGGTCTTGGTGCGCTCATCGAAGCATTCCCTTATGCCACGCCGCCTCCAGAATGGATGCCAGAGGTGTTGGCCACTCTAGCGCGCAGAGCAGCCGGGGACCCAGGTGTCGTGGGCAAGGCGACCAAGAGTATTCTGAGCGAGTTCAAGAAGACACGACAAGACAGTTGGACCGTTGACCAAAAGGTGAGCAGAAGCACGCGTCAAGTTTCGAGTCAAGACTTTTTTACCTGAACAGAATCACTAACAACAGATAAGTACTTCACCCAAGAACAACTGGAAGATCTTGAAGGTGTACTCTGGAAGAGCTATTTCGCCTGAGCTCGAGACTGAGAGGAGCACGACGGCTGTTGGGTGAGAGAAGCGCCTTTTGGGTGGGGTGGTGGTGTGCCACATGGGCGAGGAAGCTCCCATGAAATATGGCATGGGATTGGATCATGTTCAATGAGCATACATACGTACATACGTCAATACAGACAGAGACATGCATACGGTCAGAAGCAGGCAGACATGGTTGGCAGGGTGTGTGTTTGTGTGTGTTTGGGTGGTGCGTGGGACGTGGGACGTGGGACGTATGAGCCGCAAATGCAGAAACAAGGCTGCTTGCTGGTCGTGCTACAAGTACATTATTGTCACGACGGGAATAGATGGGCTTGCACGAATAGAACGATTGAGGATATAGAGATGCACTTCCCGCCGTATCGCAGGATGAATGAATGGTCCCTCCACAAAACCCACTTGGATGATGCCGCTGGACGACAAGGCCGAGGCGCGGGCCAAGCTAGGTAGGTTTCACAAACGTGATGTGGCACCCAACGCCGTCCTTCGGCTTGTCGAAGCTGGGACTGACTCTGTCTGCGTGGTGAACGGAGTCTGGGCCCGTCATAGTGGGTCGGGTGTACGACGTGGGGTCGGGAAGCTGTTGCCGTCGAGTTGCCGGGGCCTACGGAGCGGACCTCGGAGCGGACCTTCGGAGCGGACTTGGGACCGGGCCCGGCTGCCAGAGGAGCACATATCCAGAAGTCTACTGGACTTGAAGAAGCCTTTTGAATACACCGACTCCAAACAGACCAGCCGTATGTGATCCAGAGCGGTGAGATTGTATTACTATTACTATAACTACTACTATTATTAATATAATAATTACATGTGATGGGGGTACATTTTTGTCCATCCTCTACATGCTCTATGAAACCCCCAAGGCCATGTCACACTGATGCTTGTTGCACCAAGACTTTTGGTCGGTTGTTCGGGAGCAAGATGTGCGCGTTATAGTTCATGTTGACGGAAGAGAGTGGCGGCCAACTCCGCCATCCGTATTGGAAAGGGCGAAATCTCCCGCAGCATTAAAGTTGCCCGCTCGAACCCACCTACTCATGTGAAAATGGGCGGATTTTTTTTTTTTTTTTGGCGATCCGCACTTTCTTCCTCTTGCCTGGTCTTTGACTTGCAAAAACATAAAAAAAAAATTAAGCGTGCCATGTGACTCGACCGCAGAGACATGTGGGCATAAATCAGGGGTTTGTTGTTCGTTGTTTTTCTCCCCCCTTTGTTTGAATAATCATGGGCCGTTTCTCCCCTGAGCACATGTGATGCATGTGATGATGATGGCTGGGAGTCGGGGACGTTTCAGACGCCCGCCGTTGTTGTGAGACAAGATGCAACGTCGACCTTGCCTACTACCCCGGCCGCCGATCTGGTAAGTCACACTGTGCCTCGGATCAAGACGGTCACACCATCGTGCGCGCTGAATGTTGGATAGCACGCTATCATTGCGTCATTGTTATAGTCGCGTACGGGGGGGCGTCTCCTTTCTGTTGATCGAGATGGTTCATCTGGAAACGTCCGTGAACGCGCGGGGGAAGGATTTCGCTACCCGGAGAAGAAGGAACAAGAAGAAGATTATTTAAGAGTACCACGATTGTCCACGAATTGGTAACCAGCTCCTTCTCCATCAATCACAACAATCTGGCTACTCTCCAACTTTTGAAGATTCCACTCCAGACCACCACTACCAACCCGCAGCCATGATTTCCATCCGAAACCTGCTCTTCTTGGCCGTTGCCGTCACTGGCTCCGTCATCAAACGTGACGCCGCCACTGTCCTGAAAGACCTCCAGACCGTCAACACCGACACCAAGGCCGTCACTGACGCCGTCAAAAAATACAATGGCGGCGGCGTCGGAAACACTGTTCCCATCCTGAAGGCCCAGCGACAGCTCACGAGCGACATCAAGACTGCCACCAACAACGCCAAGGGTGTCAAGGCCAGCGAGCCCGAGGGCGAGAAAATCATCAAGTTCATCACAAAAGAGTTCCAGCCCAACATCGGCTTTTCCTTGTCCGCCCTCGAGGACAAGAAGGACAAGTTCAAGAAGGACGGCTTGACCGGCATCGTCAAGTCCATCTTGCAGAATCTCAAGTCCGACTCCAGCAACTACAGCGATGCCTTGATTGCCGGCACCACCACCTCCGGCCAACGCGACAAGGCCAAGGCCATCAAGAAAGAGATCATGGCGAGATTCGACGACGCCATCAAGGCTTTCTCCTGAGCTCGCTTCGAACATTCATTTCGGCCCGCGCGCAGGCTTGGCCTTGCAAGATGTTGGGGTTCGACGGGATCATCAGCCAGGGTCGGATGAGAGAATCGAGCTGGAGCACACAGAGGGGGACAAAGGATGTTGATTTCAGCCAGGAAATATATAACATGGATATTTAATTAAACCTTGTCTTCAATTAACCTTTTAACACACGCCCATGTGGAGGGAATTCCTCAAAGATGCCTCCCTGTACGAAGCAGGGGCGTTGGAGTAGGCATGATGTCAATTTGCCCTGCGCCATGTCAATCGCGTGGACAGAGCTCTTTCGACGGCGAGTTTATCCATTTGTTCTTCACTAGCGGATTGATCGAGACGAACCGGATTGGAAGTGTTGCAAGTTGTTGGATGTTTATTATCACATTGGTAGAGGTGAGACGGGATGGGGATATCGTAATCGGAAGCATGCGTAGTACGGAGTACGTACTAGCCGTTGTGGGCCGTTGTGGGCCGTTGTGGGTCCGGCCCTGATGAGTCAGTGAACCACCACCTGTGACTTGTGACCACCTGTGGCAGCAGCGCACCGCAGACACTTCTCACTTCGCCAGACACGCACAATCTTCCGCCATGTCCCTCCATCAGCAGGTCATGCAAGGCAGCATTCATGATAGGGCAGCAGCCAGGCTCGCGATGGAATCTCAGCACGCCGGCCTGGCAACAAGGCCCCCGGAGGGTCTGTTCTGGGCGCCAGACAATGAAGTTTGATGACTTTTTGCGCGAATTCCCGAGCCACTACAGCTGCCTCAGCCCCGACTCGTGGCTCATGGACAAGGTTCTTTTCCACCAAGAAGAGGCACATGGAGTATATGCCGAGGTTCGGCCCGCATTCATGAAAAGCAATCAACTGTATAGTGACGACGGAACTACGCGAATCGATAATGGCGGAATTATGGGCATCATCATTGATGAGGTTACGAGATTTCAAGCCATGTGTTGGACCATGCGGCGCAACATGCGCCTGCGACCGAGGTCAGGCCGCCGGTCGATTCGGGGAATAATATGACGGGAATGAGCATTGGGAATTGGGGCAGTACGGGACTTGGAAGCATTATTTGGTGCAGAAGCAATACGCATGTATGTTAAGCACCGGCTATGGACTGGACGGCTCTCTAAATTTCCTAAGCTACTGCAATATAAGCTTACAAGTCATCCTTGAGCCATGACAAAAAAAAAAAGAGAAGAAGAAAACGAAAAAAAAGAGAAACCTGTGTTTCGTGTCAAAACGCCACTCCTCCATGCCACCATCTGGAAATGAAATACGCCTCTCTATTGTATAAGTTCCAACGTCATGAGTTCGCCCAGCAAAAGCTTCTTTTCGTCCATGTCTCTCTCTTCTCGCATTACTCTAGTCTTCGAAGTAGACGCTGCCAGAGTACGAAACATCAATGGGGCCGCCTCGGAAGCTTCCCCTCTTCTTCTTGTTCTTCTCCTTAACGAACCCCTTGCCCTTGGTGACGACCAGGTCTTCATGGGCGCGCTGCGAATAGTCCACATGGACATAAGCGTTGGAGGCGAATTTGGGGTCGACCTTGACGTTCTTGGGAATGCGCGAAAATCGTTCATTCTTCTTCTTGCGGCCGTTCAAGACAGGGTCCGGGGGCAGGGGGGCCTCCTCATCGTTGGACTGGGGCACAGGAGACTGTGTGTCCAAGGTGACCGAGGTGTCCGATGAGTCCCTAGAAGTGGACACTTTGCTCTTCTTGGGCTTGGGCTTGGGCCTGGGCTTGTCGTCCTCTGAATCAGAATCAGAATCGGAGGAGGAATCAGATGAAGATGAATCGGATTCTGGAAGGGCGACCTTGGCAGCGACCTCGGCTTCAGCTTTGCCGTCGTCACCATCACCATCACTGTCGGAGGCGGAGTCGGACGAGCTGTCGCTGTCGCTGTCGCTGTCGCTGTCAGAGGATGAAGAGTCGGACGAGTTCTTGTCCACATCCATCTTGCCCGCATCCGGGTCACTGTCTGAATCAGAGCTTTCAGAGCTTTCGGAGTCCGACTTGGCTGCTGGCTTAGTCGTCTTCTGCTTCTTCGCTTTGGGTGCAGCATCAGAATCAAAGCTCGAGTCAGAATCCGATTCGCTTGAATCAGAAGACTCCGAGGGACTAGACTCGGCTGGGGCCTTGCGTTTGAGATTCTTGATGCTAGCGGCGACCGCCTTGGCTGGCACAGCAGCTTTCTCAGAAGGCTTCTCCTCATCCTCGCTCTCGCTGTCGCTGTCGCTGCCGCTGCCGCTGCCATCACTGCCATCACTGCCATCACTGCCACTTTCATTGTCATTGTCGCTTGAGCTCGAGCTCGATTCTTTGCTAGAGTTGTCGTCCGTGTCGTCCTCAGACTCAGCCTTGCTGTTCTGGGCACTCTCCCATGACCGAAAGATGGAGACAAGAGTTTTGTCGCCGTCATTGTTAGAACTGGACCACCCGTTCTTCTCAACTTCTTTTTGGAATGCGTTGTGCGCTTTGATGAAAGAGTGCTCGGTCAAGAAATTTCCGACGAGGCTCAGAAGTTCGGCGGGCGGAGCAGTCATGGCGTCTGCCTTGGAAGAAGAAGCCGACTTGGAGCTTTTCTTGGCCATCTTGTCGGACTTTGTTGTATGAGTACCAGTAGCGGAGGTAGCGGAAGCAGCTAAAGGTTCAGCTTCAGCTTCAGCTTTTTTGTTGTTGCTGATGTTGTTCGAAAAAAGCCAGGAAGGCGGGCTGTTCTTGCCTGACATGTGCTTGTACAATGCAAGTCGGAGAAGGGAAGTCGCGGTGTAGCCGAGCAATAAGTAAGAAGTACCGTTCGCTCAGCCGATGCAGCTGCACAAGCGGCGGGGGGATAAAGAGCGAGTCTCGTGGTTGTTCTCTGGCCGAAATCGAGAAAATCGAGAAAAGCCAATTCACACCGCAATCAAAATTCCTGTGGGGAGGGAACCGGCCTCTTTTTTTTTTCTGCAGGGGTCCCGCAGGCAGGTGGGGGGTGGGCCCGGGCGCCTGCGGTCCATATCGTGTTATTATCGCAGCTCCAGAGGCACCGAGAACGTGAGAGCAGCATCTTTTCAACAATTGGCCATTCACTCAGCAATCTCCGGTCCCCCACTCCTGCTAGTGAGACGGCAACCCAAATCTCCAGTCACGCCTCTTCCCTTGACATACCAGGCCGTTTAGTTTCGCTTGCCTTGCATCATGAACGCGACTAAACGAAAATTCAATACGTTACTACAAGGCCTCAGCAGCCCTCGGCCGTCAACTCCCGACAACGACGACAACGACGACAGCAGCAACATCAATAAAGACGACATGAATGCTACCTCAAGACATGGCTCCAGCCTCGCAACCAACGACGAAATACTTCTGAAACGGCAACGACTAGGCTTTCCTGAGTCCAACGCTCCGACGCTATACAGCACGTCGCCTGTTACTACATCTTTCTCAAACGTTGTTCTCAGAAGATCAGCTACGCGATTGAGCAATAAGTCGACGAGCCGCGCGCCGGCCAAGTATTGTCCTGGCGATCGAGACGAGCTGCTCAAACGGCTTGCGACTTTCCAAGAAATCACTGACTGGACGCCGAAGCCGGACAAGTTGAACGAGATCGAGTGGGCCAAACGAGGCTGGACATGTCAGGGCAAGGAGAAAGTCCGCTGCGTTCTCTGCCACAAGGAGCTCATCGTAAAGTTAAACAAGAAAGAGAACGATGGCACGGAGGTATCAGTATTGGCGTCTTCAGAAATCGGTAAGATTGTCTGGCCTTTCGAGGTTAGTATCTACTGGACGAGAGCTGACATTTTTGAGCAGCGGAAGCTTTGGTGGAAAAATACGCTGATCTGGTTGTTTCGTCCCATCAACAGGATTGCCTGTGGCGAAAACGCGGCTGTGACGGTAGGCAAATCCCATGACTGAGCCTGATAATATCTGCTCATCACAATTCTCTAGATTCATTGATACGGCTGTCTTTTTCGAACACGCAAGCGACGCTCGCAGCCCTTCGGCAACGTTACGATGAATTATGCTCTAGGAGCCCCTTTCTTCCCTATGAATTCAACTTGCGCCTTCCAGACGATGTGAGCATAGATGACGTGCTTTCACAACTTCCATTGGATTTCTTCACCACGCCTCCGCTTGCAATAGACAAATCTGGCTCCGTTGCTACAGATAAGCCGCCAAATCGGGCTGCATTAGCCCTGGCTTTGATGGGATGGCAAGGCTTAACGAATTCGCGTATTGGAGCGGTACCCAATTCAGCATCCTGCCACACGTGTTTGCGGCGCCTGGGACTCTGGATGTTCAAAAGCAAAGAAGTCGACGAACAGGGGAATATAGTTGTCCCAGCGCCGATGGATCACTTGGATCCTCTTCGAGAACACCGTTTCTTTTGCCCCTGGAAGAGCGCCAATGCACGAAGCAGAGGTGCCGTGGATTCGAACAAGCATCCGGAGTTGACAGGGTGGAGGACATTGGTTCAAACTATCAAGAACGAATCAGATTTGCGCAATATCTACAGCGGAAAGTCGAGAAGAGTTGGGCAGCTACGGGATGAGGGAATTGGGTCGCCAAATCCGTCGGGAGGGGCTCCCGGCACTCCTGGATCACCTGGGCCGGCAACGCCGACACCCAAGAAAGGTACGGACGTTGTCTTGGTCGCAAGTCCTGTAGAGCCTGTGGGGGGAGGGGGAAGGGAAGGGGAGGATGACAAGGTGCGAGAGGCAAAGGACAAGGAGCGATGGGCCAGACTGAGAAAGGTCAAGAGCCTGTTTGATACCAAAGGGTCGAGGAAGTCCAGACGAGAACCGGGTCGTCCGGCCACTGGCCATTCGAACGAGCCTCCTGCAGGCAAATAAGGCAAGACAGAGATGGAGATTTTTTTTTTTTTTTCAGAGGTACTGAGTGGCGACATGTTGAAGCATATATCGGAACTTGGCGAATTGGGTATCAATTAGTTGTGTGGTGGTGTATTGCGCGATGGATCGTCTTGGGTTTTTTCCAGGTGTATCATGATGGGCCAATCGTCATAATCTACGGTTACAGCGTCAAGTCCTCCATTGGATGTCATCGAAAGACACAATCGGACCACTATACGTGACTGTCTCCGCCTTCTTCGTAACCGTGTCCTGCAACGTAAATCCAGCCATTTCCAGAATAGCTGTCCTCACTCCGCCCATCCCAGCTCCGTTTCTTAATTTGCCGGAGGTATCCATCCCCGCCGACGTAACGTAAATAATACGTGACGCGGCTCCGTCAGAATCTCTCCATCGCCCTCCAAATTCTTGATCCAACACATCCAACTCGCTCTGTATCGCATCCGCCATGGAAACACATTTGTCGGTCCAACCAGCCCTCCCCTTATCGGCCTTTGTCAAAACCACCACCGTCCTCGTATTCGCCTCGGCCAGCGTCCTCAACATCCACCTGTCCTCGGGAAGTAGCTTCTTCTCCGACGACAGCAACACCACTGCGCCTCGTAGCATCCTCCTCGACTGCAAGTACTTGACGACGGCGTCTCCCCAGCTAGCTTGGCTCCTGTACCCGTACCCGGGGGTGTCGACGAGCACGAGGCTATGCTTCGGCGGAGCTGTCCCCTTGGGCAACGACGCCCTAGGGATTTTGGGCAGCGGCCCTACACCAAAGGCGTTCATGAGGGTGGTCCGACCTGGTCTTTGGCTGACTCTCGCGGCGGAGGATGATCCGACGAGGGCATTGAGAAACGTGGATTTGCCGACGTTGGAGGCACCGAGGATGATGATTTCGGGAACGTGCATGTTGGTGGGGTGGTGACGCAGGGATTCGGCCGAGTACAGAAAATCATGGCGGTGGAAGAAGAACTTTTCTGCTGCAGAGACCTGCCGAGCTTGGAGCTGCGTTGTGCGTGTGGTGAGGTGGCTTTTGGTGGTTGGTGAGGCGGGACCGCGACTGCTCGTCCGCTCTGAGCAATGACGGATCACTCTGGAGGACAAGAGGACATGCCTGTATGGGCCTGCCGCGCTGGTGTCGGGTGTTAGGGATGATGAGATGGGATCGTGGCGCGGTGAGTGAGCACTCGTCCCCGTCGTCGTTGTCGTCGTCGTCGTCGTCGACCCCGGCGGCGAGACCACCTTTTCCGGAACCCTCTGGGCTTTGGTGTCTACTGGTTCTACTGGTGAAGCGTCTCCCGGATGAGTGTCGGCTGGATTTCGAACTACCCCGACCGCTCCCCTCGTCGGCCGCCGTCTTATACACTGATGCGTCGACACGGAGAAAGGAGAGGTCGCTCCGAGATGAGTCCTTGTAGCGTGCAATTGCTGAGCAGGGAGTCTTCTCCGCAGTGTCTGCCGCATGGACAGCATACTCATGACCCGCTACAGACCAATTCTGACATTGGCGGCCATTTCCCATTTGTCCACGAGCGCAGTTCGATGATGAGCGCGTCGTGATGATGAAAAAGTCGACAAGTTGAAGGCTTGCTTGACCTTCCCAATCTGATTATGTAATCCCCCACAATTTATTCAGAAACTCCACAACAAGAAGAAACATTGTCGACAATAAATACAAACGGAGCAGAAACACCACAGCAAGTTCGATTGCATCATTCCCGTCAAGGATGTCAAGGGGTAACACGTTATCACGTACAACACCTCGTTCTTGTCCCGACGCCCAGCCAAAACGATGCATTTTTCATTCATGACCGAAATCCCATCAAACTACAACTCAACTCACTCATCGACGTGGCCATGACGGTCAGATTCGCCGAGCTAGACGCTCACGAGCAGCCATCCGCTGAAATGCGCGCAGAATGGAAATACTACTCCCGACTGGAGCCATCCGTCCTGGCACAGGAGCCCAGCATCGACGACCCACGCAAACCGCTGTCGGAAAATGGCTTTCGGCGAGCAGGGCAGATTGATAAGAGCCAAGTAGCCAGTGCGTTTGCAGAGTTGAGTCCAGAGCTATCGAGCCTCTCCGAGAGGGACGTGCCTATTATCCATCACCCCCTTCTACCGGGTATGTCTACACGGTTTTTTTTTTGGGGGGGTTTTTTTTTATACCACATACAGCAACATCACATCACATGCATCCTCCAACTTCGTCTTGGAGGGAAACACCCCACCAACTGCAGCACACCCACGCACCGTATGCTGTCCTCACGAAGCTCAAACTAACCAAAAAAATAAAAAAAATGAGAAAAAAAAAACCCCCCCAGGCCTCCTCATCGTTCCCGACCTCGTCCCGCCAGCTATCCAGAAGACGCTCCTCTCCAGGATGCTCCACCGCGACCTCTCCAACCCAAAGCACCAAACAAACATGCACCTGCACTACACGCTCCCCTGCCCGGCACCCAACGACGACACCCCGCCACCGTCCTTCTTCGCCCTCCCCCCCGAATCCCCCGCCTCCTTCATCCCCAAAGATGCCGCCGTACACAGGCCCCTCACGCCGCGACAAGTCCTCACCCGTCGTCTCCACTGGGTCACCCTCGGCGGACAATACGACTGGACCAACCGCGTGTATCCGGACCTGCCAGAACCGCCCCGGTTCCCCGTCGATCTGTCCCAGTTCCTAGAGAGACTCTTCCCCGAGACGCTCGCCCAAGCCGCCATCGTCAACTTGTACAGCCCGGGCGACACCATGATGATGCACAGAGACGTGAGCGAGGAGACGGACAAGGGTCTGGTAAGCCTTAGTTTCGGCTGCGACTGTCTCTTCATGATGGCGCCAAGCGGCCCCCCCCCTTGTCGGGAGGAGCACGGTGGCGCTGAGAGTGCAAGGGGGAACCAAGAGGGCGAGCAGAAGAGGTACTTGCTGCTGAGACTCCGATCTGGTGATGCAATATACATGACGCAAGAGTCGCGATATGCCTGGCATGGGGTGCCGAAAGTCATAAAGGGTACTTGCCCGGAGTACTTGGAGAATTGGCCCTCTGAGGACGGCAAGTATACAGAGTGGGACGGTTGGATGAAGAATAAGCGCATCAATTTAAATGTGAGGCAAATGAGGGATTGATGGTCTGCGAACCAAGTTATATGGGAAGTAGACATGTCGGGGAGTTTGAGAAGAGGGAAAAAAAAAAAAAAACACACAACGTTTTGATTAGTATAAACCATATCTCATGTTGGAGTCTCTTCTATGAAGAATCTGGAAATATGACGCTACGCTCCATATCTCAAGTATGCACAAGAGCAAGATGTAAAGAAAAATCCCTCAAGTATATTACATGTCGCTGTGTCGAATCCTCTTCACCACGCAACCAACCACACAAGTGCTGCGACGCTGAACCATTTATGCAAACCCGAATCCCTGGGCATTCTCCAGTGCCATGCCCAACCGCTCGCGAAGTGCTTCCTTGTCTCTGTACTCTGGTAACAATAGCGTTCCGTAGCAGGTGTATGCTGTGGGCAGGTGGCCCCCGTCCGCTTCCTCCTCCCCGTTCTTCTGTATCACAAACTGTACATTCTTCATGCCGCCGACGGGCACACGGTCCGACGCCGTGACGAATTCGAGTAGTTTGCGCTTCATCGAATCGTCATATCTCTTGACAATGGACCAGAAGTCCTTGACGGTGCGATGGGATGAATCCCAGCCGACATAACGGGTGTGTCGTCGCAACTCTGATGTGTCGATTTCTTGGACACCCTCGACCACGGATTGCAGGATGGACGGTGTTAGGAGGCTCAGTGACTTTGCTTCCAAACATGCCCGGAAGCCGCGTTCAAATGCTCGAAACTGAGGCCGAATGGATACATCTGTCAGATATCGGACGTAGTCGCTGATATACTCATCCCGGTTCTCGTTCGTGACAAGAGGTGCGTCACAGTCAGCTGCAGCAGCAAGGGATCTCTTAGCCGGAGGTTCCGGGATGCCCTGGGGCCAGAATGAGCCCTTTTTGGTCATCGGAAGAGTGACTTCGCCTCCAAAGGCCGAGATGGAGAATTCATACGTCCTTGCGAATATGTCCTCGACCGATCCATTCTCCTCGTCCCATTCTTGCAGCGCGGTCAGACCGCTAGCAAGTTCTGGCCAACCGTCGGCGATGTGATAAAGTTCTTCGACAGGGTGACCAAGGAGCTTTCGATAGAGTGCCTTGGGGAAAGTAATGGGCAACGTCAGGCCGTTGTAGACTGCCAGGGACATGAGCAGGCCTATCATCTCGAATTTCCATTCTTCAACCAAGGACCCGGGAACAAACCATGCCATTCTCGTCCTGCTGTCCACAGTGAACGCACCATACTCGGGGTCGAGGCACTCGGCGATGGCCATGCGGAAGAACTCTTGTTGCACGCCGCCCGAGTCAAACCCTTCCTCGCCACCGCCGCCTTCTCCTAAATGAACCTTGAGGGGTCGCAACAGTTCTCGCTCCTGTCGCCGCCAAAGCTGGTCCAGTGAATCTCTCAAGACGTGGCTTCTGCTGATAGAAAGAACCAAGTAACGTGACGATGCCGTCCTGAGCAAATCTTGCAACACATGTTTGTGATGTGTGTTGGTGACCAGGCTCCCTGGATCAACGATGGCAGCCATTCGAGTCTTGAGAGACGATGATTCCTCAAAGGTCCGGCTCATCCGAGAGAAATTGATTGATCGAAAGAATGAGACTAGTGTGTCCGGGGTAAAGAGGTACGGATGATCCAGGAGGTGGTGCATTTGTCTTGTTGAGGTGAAAGCAATCCAGGACACAGGGACTTCCATGGCATCGAGGCGATCTGAAAAGTAGTCGACTCGAAACTGCATGTCGCCAAGAAGCAGCATATTCCTGTTGTCGT
This sequence comes from Epichloe elymi, assembly GCA_023658475.1. Taxonomy (NCBI): domain Eukaryota; kingdom Fungi; phylum Ascomycota; class Sordariomycetes; order Hypocreales; family Clavicipitaceae; genus Epichloe; species Epichloe elymi. The sequence goes on from CP098276.1 coordinate 2,832,740, forward strand.
CTGCTGTGTGTTAGCAATCAATCTCTTATGGGAGGACAAGCTCTGTTTGTTCACATACACAGAGTAGCAATGAGAGACATGGCCCCGTGAAATGGACCATTGTTAGAATACTCTGGTCGACCGTTCCACTCTTGCAAAAGCACAGCTCTGGCCCAATCCAATAGTAGAGTCGGGACCCTAGTCTCGTGTAGTAGGCGTTCTGTCTGAGAGAAGGTGAGAATACGAGCGGGCCCACAACCGATGAGATCGAGTTGATTCAGTAACAAGCTCAAGACATCAGTCTGGCCCAGACCTTCTCCAATACTGGCATCCGAGTTGGCTATGTCTGCGAAGCATTTTAGGGCAGTGACAGCGCAAAACACGCGACGGGCCAATCGCAAGGCAAGGTCATTTGAAAATACATCATCGTACTCAAGACACATGGACGGGGGCTGTCGGGCGGCTCCTCCTTGACTGGCCAAAACCGAACCACCGGAGCGTACGCGAGACATCTCGTAAAGAGTTTTGGAATCCGGGGCACAGGGCGCAGCTGCAACCAGCGCATGCAAGCATATCGACACGACGCAGCCTGCCTCGAAGTTGGAAAGACCTGGACCGGCCCCAAACAATTTCATGGACGGTAGTCGTCCGGATTTTAGCGACTTGGGAGGAACAAAAAGGCTCTTGGCTGCAAGCCAGAGACTGTGAAACACAAGGCTGGGGACTGCTCGTGTCATTCGCAGCATGCAATACCATAGAGTTTGCGAGTCGTAGAGTTTGCCGTCTTTGGTGAACGACCTCACCAAAGCATGAGGATCACTCATCACGTTGAAAAGTGTCTGTTCGTTGAAGGCCTTCCATTGATTTCTGGGAATGGCAGTTGCTGCACTCTCCGACTTTGGCTTTCTCACCAGCCTTTTCGCACTGCTTTGAGGTTTGGGGTGTTTTTCAGTCATGGTAAGTGGACCAAAGAAGCCAATCTCATTGGAACGGTCTTCCTGAAAAGTATCGCAGATAAATTCTATCAACTCGACGTTCAGCAGAGACAAAGCCTGGGGCAAGGGATAGTCCACCCATGGCGAACACGATTCCGATATGCTCTTGGCTTGGTCGTCTCGACTTGGCTTCATCTTGCGGTTCCTGGGCATGGGCATGGTACTCTGATTTGGATGATTTTCTGACCCCAAAGAAAGTGGATCGACTTCATCGACAGGTGGTGGCGAAAGGCAAGGCACGTTTTCGAAGAATGCGGGCTTCAACGGTATTGCCGGTACCGCACGACTTATGATTCCGTTGCTCAGTTTGGCAGCTCGCGGTTTCTTTTCTCCACGGAAATTGTTGGCCTTGGAAGGTCTCGATATGTCGGTAGTGGAAGATGGCGTAACAGCCTCGAGAGATGATCTTCTCTGGGGTTTTGGCGCTGTCGAGCTTTTCACGGAGCTTTGTGAGTTACGCTTCCGCCTCGTTGGATCCCGTGTCACCAACTGTTCGTCGGGACGCAATGTCTCTTGGACTTGTTGAAGACTCTGCTCAGGCTCGGGTGTTGGAGTGAGCTGCGATGATTTGGACGAGGACCGACGTCTGGAGGGCTCGGGTTTCTTCGGCGTAGACCCAAAATCGACCACCACACCAGATACCTCGACCTTCCCGTCCCTATCTGAAGTTGCAAGCCTGTCAGAACTGCCAGCATCCGAATATTGATCGGAAATAGCCTGCAAGCCCTGCGGAGTAAGCCACTCCAGCATCTTGAAAGCCACTGTTCCAAACGTCGTAGCCGCGAACGATCTGTGATCTCTGCATGCGGGCTTCTCGGCAATTTTGACTTTCGGGGAGGTCGCTTTCGCATCTGTCTTGCTTCGCCGTGATCGGTGGTGCTCTCTCGTGTCTGGCTCGGCATCCCGTCTAGCATGTACCTCGTCATTCCTGCTGGTTCCCGAAGAATCTACCGAAGAGACCTGGCATCGTCTCGTGGGCGAGGTGTGCGTCGACTTGTTTTCGAAGGAAACCGAGTTCTTCCGGATGCCTGACGATCCCGCGCTCTTGGGAGATGACGGTTCGGTCAAGGGTTGCGTCCGCGGCAGCTGGGCTGAGAAGATGAGATTGTTCGCAGCCGACGGCGGGTCGTTGGAGCGTCGCAGGTATGGGCAAAGGCCTCTGTCGGGGTAATTTTGGCTTGCCAAGAATACTGCCAACGTTCTTGCACTGGTAGGGCTATATCGTCGTATAGGGGCTTTGCCAACAAGGCGTTTTCGGCATGTGAAGCAGGTCGGCGTGACACAATACGGACAGCCGCAGCCGACACGAAGTTGATAGATATATCTGTGCAGATGGATGGATATTGTCAGTACATGTTCCCGTCCCCAGTCATGAAAAATTCGGGCGTCATCCCACATACCGATCAACCAACAGCTGGAAATCGTGACGGCGACTCGCGCGGTGGACAGCGTAGACTCGGCGCGGGTTCTCCAGGTCTTGTACGTATTCGTAGAGTTCGGGGGGTGCATCATCGGGTAGTCGAGCAAAAGGTGCCTCCTGCCAGAGACCGGCCACCAGATCCAGGGCATGCTGCAAGGAATCGTGGCTGTCGTCCTCTGGGTCGTGGGGTTGACTCTGGTTTGCGCCAACGACACCACGATCTGCAGCGATGTGCGCCGGGGCGGTCATGATGGTGGATGCGGAAAGGCTAGTCGATGCATCGGCTATGTCCTGTTGTCGAGAGTGCTTTTTAGGTTCAATGTCAATGAAATGGCTCAGGGTCGGCTGCCAGGAGCGATGGATGGTGGGCGGGATGAGAGGATGAGGGTGTGATGCTTTTGTTTTGATCGATGGGCAGTGGCAGAAAGGGAGAGTTTCCAATCTGACCCAAATAAAACGATCGGACGGGTGGCAGCACGGGGTAAAGCGTTGAACGGCGGGCTGATACGGTGATACCTGGCCTGTTGACTGGCCTGTTGACTGGCCTGTTGACTGGCCTGTTGACTGGCCTGTTGAAAAGGGCCTGCCTGGGCTGGATGCCGCTTAGCTTGACCAATCAGCCATTAGACGCGGCCACTGGCCTCAGCTGCTCCACGCTAGTCTGAGTCTGTGCTGGGCATCACTACTAGCCCGTGTTTTGGGGCTGTCTGGTGACGTAACTGCGCTAAATGCGGGCTTCGAAATGCATCTAGGTCTGATACTACTCCGTACAACCCATTAATACTTCAAATCGGCCCCTCAAGAAAACATTCAATCGATCGGTTCCTCCTCAACAAGACCGTTTTAACGACCGTTTCAACGTCGTGACCAGCCAATGGCATCCCCTCTCAGTAGAATGAGAACAGAAGGTCTGGCTTTGTCTAGAAGTTGGCAGATGAGCACTGCCCTCCCGAATTCCCGGGTCCTTGCTGTCCAAGAATCCCGGCGATAAGAAATAACCATTGTTAATCTTGGCTCTACCCGACTGGGCAATGTCGCTGGATCATCTTGTTCCGCCTCGACGCCGAGGGTTTTCAATTTCGCGAACAGGGCGTCCTTTTTCTCAGAGGGAACATAACTGAATGCGCTGAAGCAGAAGTCCAGATTTTTCTCCGATTTCTTGCTGCGACGATTTGCCTGTAGTGTCGGCATCGGCAGTGCCTTGAATGACTTCAGAGGCCAATTGAAAAAAGGGGGGCTAGGTGTCAGCAATGAAGGTGCGTTTAGTGGCATGAGTTCGCGATGGGTGTATACGTATTGGGTCTGAAAAGGTCGAAAGCTCTCTGGAAACCTTCTTCGTTCATGTCCAGGATAATGGGCTCGTGCTGTTTGCGGATCTGTTTTGTTGCACTACAAGGTGTACTCAAATACAGAGTATGAGAAGAAAGCGGCGATTGACTGCAAAGATTTGAAGAGAAAGATATTAATTTCAAGAAGTCCATTGCGATATGCGTTAATAAATACCGCGATCCGACCCAAGGTTCTTGCACTCCGGACACAGAAAACGGGACGATCGAGGAGAAGCTGCAGTGGTCATCAACATCTATGCGGCCGAACTGAGACAGGACCATGCGATGACCAGGGCGAGCCACATTAAAGGGCCTGGAATGGAATGCAAGGTTGACGTCGGCAAGCGAGGCCATTTGCTCGAATACGGCTTCATTCATACGTTCAAGGATATGGTAAGTGGGCAATTCGGCTTCCTTTGCCAAACTGTCCACGCACCTATGCTGCATGATATTCGTCAATAAGGAAATGACTCGTTTCTCCCGAGGGCTGCTGTAGAGTATACGAAGCAAGTCCAACAAAAATGTCTGGTTCTGGTACATAGATGCTTGAGTAATAACAACGTAAGTTAATATGAAGGGTCTGACAGCACGAAGTGAAATAAAGCGGGCCTGCTGGGTGTTTGCCAGTCCGCCAGCCACAGTACCGCAAACGAGACATGGATTCATTAGCATCTGCTAATATGTAAGTGGCTGATGAATCACACGGGTGGGACTCACCGCCTTCCACCTTAAAAAGCCTCAACTTGCCCTCCCGGACTTGCCTTGCCCCGCCGCCTTCCCTCAGAATTCTGCCATGTCTGCAAACCCCGCCACCAAAAAACTTCTTTGCCACTTATTATTTGAATTCCTGCCATAACAACAGCCCCGTCTTCTACTGCACTCGACGACGTCAGATCGGCGTGGCCTTTTTCTTCTCAACTTCGCAGACCCATCTCACTAGGGTACTGCTGCTTTCTTAACCTCTGAATTCAAATCTTCTGTTGTAAATACGGCTCCGCTTTCCATCATGGCCAGTGTCGCCGCCGCCACGCCTGCTGGCGCTGGCACCGCTGCATCGCACCCATACACTTGCAACTCGTGCCAGGTCGCATATCGCAACATCGACTTGCAAAAGGGGCATATGAAGAGTGATTGGCAGTAAGTGTCTCATCAGCGCCCTCATATTGTTGACTTTTGGGAATGATTTTCTCTTACGAGTCTTGTTTGCTAATATGCCGATGCAGCCGATACAATTTGAAACGTCGTGTTGCTTCACTCCCACCAATCTCCTCGGATGTTTTCTCGGAAAAGGTCATACAAGCTCGCGCTTCGTCAGCAGCCGAGGCCGATAAAGCATACTTTGAGCGTGCTTGCGAAGCTTGCAACAAGACATACTACAGTGAAAATGCTTATCAAAATCACTTGCTCAGCTCCAAGCACAAAGTCAATGAGACTGCCGCTGGCGGCCCACGCCCCCGTCAAGATGATGAGACCACTTCAGTGATTAGCTCAACATTTTCCCTTGGAGAGCCAACTTTAGTCGCCAAGAATGGTCTCGACTCCGACGCCGAAGATGAATTCAACCAAGTCATTGAGAGCCTGCAAAAGACGAAAGTGTCTGCTGACCAGCGGCCTTCCCCCGTCAACAGACCTTCAAACCCCAGGCTGGCTGCTCACAAGGACGGTGCAGAAGCGGATGATTCCGAGTCAACGGCACCTCCTCACTCCGCTGCTGAGCCCACTTGGACTTTGAACTCGTGCATCTTTTGCAATTTCGAGTCGCCATCATTACCCCTGAGTGTCCAACATATGGAGCGATTCCACGGCATGTTCATCCCAGAAATGGCGTATCTGGCCGATTTGGAAGGTCTTGTGAAGCAGCTCCAGCGCAAGGTCAGCGAATACCATGAGTGTCTGAGTTGCGGCAAGATGAAGTCCACTGTATTTGGTGTGCAAACACATATGCGCGACAAGGGCCACTGCAAGATTCCCTTCACGTCAGAGGAGGAACAACTTGCCATTGGTGACTTTTACGATTTCCGAAGCACGTATTCTGATGGTGAAGATGACGAGGATGATGAGGGCTCAGACACGGAAGGAGAAGCAGCACGAGGAGGCGCCAGGCTTGGCTCAAGAAGAAAAGCAAAGATTGTAGGCGAGGATGGTAAGGAAATGGACGGGGATGAGGATGCCGAAGGCTGGGAGACTGATAGCTCAGCGTCGTCACTCGATTCCGCCGACCTTACCGCTGTCCCTGCCGAAGGTCACATCCACCAGTATGAACGTCTCAACAAACACCCTCATCACTCAAGTAGGGATCCTCGCGTCCATCGTCAAGTAGACGGTTACCATTCTCGTGCGCACAAGCACACACACGCTGCGTTTTACGACGACTACGAATTGCACCTGCCGACAGGCAAGTCGGTGGGTCATCGCTCCTTGAACAAGTATTTCCGCCAGAACCTCAACAACTACCCAACTCCGGAAGAACGGGCCGAGCGACTTGCCATTGGAGGTGCCGACTCGGATGCCGAGGAGGGCGGCAGCAAGAAAGATGGCAGTGTCGTCCTTCGTAATGGTCAGCGTTTCAAGCGGGACATTGTACCTCGTGGGACTGCTGGTTTGGCCAATATAACTGACGAAAAGAAGAAGGAGGTTCGCAAATCTGAGCACCGTGGCCGGGATCTGGAGCAGTTCAATACCAAGAGAACTGACTGGTCATACGGTAAGAGGATGAACAACCAAAAGACATACTACTATCGTTATGATGGCGGTGGTTAGTCGCATAGATGAAACAGCAAGTAGACGACGTATGTCATGGTTGCAATGAAGGCGATTGTTTTTTATTGCTCTTTTTGATTCGTGCCGTGGTTGACGTGATGTATCTGGTTGGTCATGAATTGAAGCCGAGCCGTGAGCAGGGTTGTGAAAGTTGAAATATAGTCTGCCGATGTCAATGTAAACAAATCCCAGGCTTCATCCAGGGTTTGCTGCGGGGGCGGCATGATCACAGATCTGACGTTACCATGCTAAATATAGGTTGTCCACCCCACTGTACGTCCGTCCCCCTGGGCACCACAGATGCCCAGCCAGGCTGACATGGGCTTAGTTGGCTGGGGCTGCTGAATGCTGAGATGGGATGGGATTGGATGGGCTTGCCGAGTCCCACTCATTGGCCAATCAATGATATGTACAACGAGAAAGAGGGGAAAGGCGAGTTGTTGGATGTCTGACGGGGCAATCAGTGACGGGGCAATGAGTGCGCCTTTGTTTAGGCATTGATACGAAATAGGTGAATGCCACTGCATCGAGTATGCAAATCAATTACCGGCGCCGTGAGAGGCGTCGATGATTTGAATGCAACCTCTCACTCTCCTGTCCCGGAAATAAACAACCCGGGAGCTGCAAGACGGGGCCCCATTTGGCAAGGATGTCGGCCAAACTCAGGGGTCAGGAACCGGGACTCAGCTTCTTCTTGTTAGACTTGAGCTGGGCGAACTGGGCCAGCCACCCTTTGTTGTTTCTGACCCTGTGGTCGCGCACTGGCGTTTTTCTTACGGGAATTGCCTGTTTATCTGAACTGAACTGAATCAAGGGTCAAGGTTTTCCTCTTCCTGTTAACATTTTGCCTAACATTTCTCCCTTGCAAAACTTGAAAATCTACGACTGGACCCCGCCGCCAATTCAGCTGGCCAGCCTCTCCAGTTGTCCACCACCGATCAAGGCCGAAAGGGCAAGAAACTTGTAGAAACAAGCACGAATCGCAATCTAATTGTTCACTGCTGGACCTGGACCTGGACCTGGACCTGGACAGTAAGTAACAGAAGATCAAAATGACGCCAAGGCGGATCCAGCTCCTCTCATTGCTGTTTCTCCTCCGCTCGGCACTCGCGTTCGACAGCGACTTCTCCTTCTACCCGCAAAATGCCCAGCCGTGCCTCGACTCGGCGTCCAGGGCATCCAAGTGCTCTGGCGCCGACGCCAAAGCCCTCAACACTTGTCTGTGTGGCAATGGCGGCAACTTCATCACCCGGGTGGCTCAGTGTCTGGGCAGGCAGCACAAGGCCGATGTCCAGTCGACGTATAGCACCATGTCCGAGGCGTGTGCCCACTCGGGAACGCCCATGACGGTCAGTCAGCAGGACTTCTTCGATGCCGCGGCTGGTAAGTCCATAACGACCTCCTCTGCGACTGGGGCTGCGACTGGGACTGCGACTGCGACTTCGACTGCGACTGCGACTGCGACTGGGACTGCGGCTGCGGCTGCGGCTGCGGCTGCGACTGATCCGGCCGCAGACAAGAACAACAACAAGCCTGGTGGCGGTCTGTCCAAAGGAACTGTCATTGGAATTGCGGTTGGCGCAGCTGCCGTGGGAGTCTTTGGCACACTGGTCTTGGTCATGGTCTGCATTAGACGGCGCAGAAAGCAGACAGAGGTGGAATCGCATCCCATGCTCGGCCAAAGCGACTACTATCACAATACGCCGACTACATTTCCACCGAGCGAGCCATCGCCCGGCTTTGGACACTACGTAGCTGATCAGAAGTCTGCTTGGGGAACGAGTCCGTCGCCTGGGCTTCATTCGCCCCAAAGGAGTCCGGCTGCCCAGTTCGGCGCACCTTGTGCTGGTCCTCACCACCAGTACTCCCACGAGACCATGGGGATGATGACGGGCCATCAGTCAGAGACGCATGGCAACGCGGGACAAGCGTATGAGCTGGACGGATCGAGTGCGCCTGCGCCTGCGCCGGCACCTGCTCATTTGGCGGTGGAAATGGAGGGATCGCAACCACCTAGACATTCTGGAATCTATTGATCCTGCTATTTGAGCGCGTGCATTGGATCATTGTAGGATTGCGATCACATTATCAGAGGCGTTGGTGGCATAGTCTGGCGTTTCTACAGCGGTCTGTAATATCTCGGATCTTCAAATAGCATTGCGGCTGATTTGCGAAAAAAAAAAAAAGAATTTGTATGGCCTTTTTAAATAAAATACTCAGATAATGTTGGTTTAAGGCGCAATGCACAGCGAATGAGAACGACTTGATTGACCATTATTCATGGTTTTATGAACAGAGCAGAGCAGACGAACGACCCAAGGATTTTGTGAAGATGAGCCTCGGCATTCTGCTTTCTGCAATGCCCGCCGTGCGCATCGGATCGATTTTGATCGGACACATATCCTGCAGTTGCTCACCGGGGGTATTGGACATGCTCTGGCACAAGACTCTCATAGCCAAGGTAAAGGCAGATTTCATCAGAACGCGAGCATCCCCTCGCCGGGTCCCAACATGACGTGCAGGCTGGCCGCCATGTCATTGCCACAGCACGTACACTCCAAGTCCTCAAGGCGCTTGGGGAAGCCGGCATGACGGCCGTCCAATTTGAAGTTATGAATGCGAAGAGCATTGCTGCTTGCAAAGCCCAAGTTGCCAGAATCACGGGCGGCAAGCTCGACATTCTTGTGAACAATGCGTGAGTTCGAGTAGAGCGTGTGCTAGCTGGCTTGTTGTTGTTGTTTCGCGGAGACTTATAAGCAACGACTAATGCTTCATCATAGTGGTCGCGCACACACCATACCTGCGCTTGACATTGATGTCGACCATGTACGCCAGTCCTTCAAAGCCAATGTCTTTGGTCCCATGGCCATGTGTCCGGCCTTCGCGGGCCTCCTTATTCCCGCGCGGAGGCTCGTCGGTGTTCGTCCGTGATGCCCTACCTCTTCGCCAGCGTATATGCCTCCACAAAGGGAGCTTTGAACTCTTATTCTCGCGTTCTGCGCATGGAGCTCAAGCCGTTCAATACGAAGAAGAAGCTCGTCAAGTATGCCCAAGTCGGCCTCGTCAGCTACGTGCCAAATGCCATCGTCGCCAAAAAAGCCTTGCAGGCACACAACAAACGTATGAGAGCTTCACCAGCCCCGTCCAAACAGCCATCTCAACTTAGACCACTGGTAGGGTAAATCCAGACACGACATCATCAGTACCAAAAGAGTCAAAAAAAAAAAAAGGGGGGGGGGGTTCCTAATGATCCGTGCCTTGTTGCCTAACTTGCATTGCCAAGACTCTGAGTAAAAGAAGAGAGGGTAAACCCACTTTGTTCAAGTCGTTTAATTTGACTTCCAAGGTCTCTATTCTGAGCAAAGCTTAAGCGGAATGTCCCTGACTGCAAATGTTGTGGCGGCTGTTAAGTTGGAAGTCAAATGCGTTGGCCGGTCGTTGAATAGAGTTGCGGCATGCATTTTGATGGAGAAGCGCTCTCAGAAGCGTCCTGCCCCCGAATTGTCAATAGTAGATGAGCACGGTAAGGTTTTTTTGAGTTTTTTTATGGTTTCTTTTTGAGATGGTAATCTGGTTAAGCTCAAGGTAGGTCATGAAAATTTATTTGTTCCCGGACTTTCTCTTTTCTATAAGATGATCTCCGTCGCTCACTTGGATTGCTGGGCTGAGTCGAAACTTTGACATTGTCGTGACTGAAGCTTTTCATTCATCGCTCGGCTCATATTTGCAATAACCTGGTTTCCACGCTACCTATCAACCACACATTATATCGACACTTGCTCGAGATGGTTGTCGTTTCAGCCGCCGAAGATGTCATTTTACCCGCCGAGGAGGGCAAACTCCTCCGCGCCGGTCTCATCACCGAGACAACCCCTGAAGGCTGGCGCAAAGTCCACAACCGTCTACTCGCAGACAAGTCAGACATTCTACACCGTGACACCCCGTTGACGCCCATCAGCACCGTCAAAGGGGCTTCTGTAGGCTTCTACTTCAAGACGATTCCCGCGGTGCTCGTGTCCGCCGCCACCATCGAATACGTCGGCTTCAACGAGACAATGGCCAAGAACATCTGGCTCGACTGGGTGTGCCGCCCGTTCGACGAAAACGAGTGGAAGCCGACCGACAGGCTGTACGGAGTTGAATTCATGACCTTCATCATTGACGCCGTCGCGCAGCAACCCTTCGAGGAGTTTGTCCTCAGCACCGACGATGCGCTGTGGCTCGAAATCATGCACTTGCATGGCTTGAACATTGGCGCGCAGGTCGACATCCTGCTGCGCAAGGGGCAATATGAAGTTGAGAGAGCCTCCCACGAGAACGTGGTCAAGAAGTTCTACTCGGCCAAGGACGTCGTCGGCCGCGTCTCGACCGAGGCTTTCCTTCAGTCTCGGCAGCGCCTTCTGACGTGGCACATGCCTCTGTGCGAGATGTTGATCAAAGAGAATATTGAGCGGCGCTTCCTGTATCTGAAGACGGCTAGGACCTTGTCCATGAGACGTGCAGGTCGTGGTGTCGTGGTGTCACGACTTACACACGACCTACAAAACTACAGACGTAGTGGAATAAGTGTGGCAACAGTCGCATCACATGACACCTTATGTGACGATAAGATGTGACAACTGTGGAGTGATTTGGTGGCAAAGAGCGGTGGAGAGAGAAGATGATGTTGAATTACTATCTAGGAATTCTAGAATCTAGCAAAGAAAAGGAAGCTATATCGTTAAACGAAGAAGAGGATGACTAGGATGATGCCTGAGGCTGCGATGTGAGGCTGTGAATATCCTTAACAACAACAGCATGCTATATATGGCCTCACGGGCCACTTTACCCTTCGCACCCTGACAGTTTGTACGTTACGACGACCAGAACTAGAACCAAGAAGAAAAGGTATTTCCTCTCATGATTACCTTGTAAATATGAAAGAAAACACCAGAGAAGATCGTTATCACGGATGCACAAAGGCTACATCGCTACATCAACGCAGTCAATCCAGAAATTGCTATTGCCCAAATGCGACATATCTCCTTCCAAGCGCAACGACAGGAAACAATTGACAAAAATATGGCACTGGTTGCTTAGCATACGACGGGCAGGAATTTTGAACCAATGGAAGCGTGGGATGCAGCATAATTGGAAAGGGACATGCGATAGAAGCCACATTTCAAATCGGAATATTGGGACATGACTCGGAGAACAGAACGATAGCTTTGCAGGAACAGCGTCACTATAAATAGCTTTAGGAAACTGTTAGTATCACAGGATTTTTATCGGTAGGGATTAATTGGTTAAGACCAAAGAATAGTCGTATTTATTATCTATTTATATATCAAAGGGTTATACGGAGGTCACGTGACTAAGGGCCACGCTGGGCTCTGCGCGGTCGCGATCGCGGCTGCGGTTAGCCGGCGCAGGCAGCCCTGCAATTAAAGTCGCGCAAAGGAATTGACATTATGCTTGGTTTAACACTAGGAATTCTCTCTTTTTGTCACATAATACTAATTGAACAAGAAGGGGGAAAACAGGGATAAAAAGGAGACTATATTTGTTTGTATAAGCTTATAGGGTAACGAATTAAAGGGGAAAGGAATAGCAGCGACAGGTCTAAACTAATTAATTAAATAGGTCAACAGGACCAATTTGATGACTTGGATTAATTGGTTAAGCTAGCGACGGTTGTGACCAATTAGTCTTATTGGTCTGACTGGTCTGATGGATCTGATGATTTCAGACAGGTCGGATGCCTCGGATCAATTGATCTGACGGTTCGATGGGGCTGACTTGGATCGAGAAGAGAGTTGTAACGGTCGGGATCAATTAAGTTGATCGGTCTGATGACTTTGATAAATAAGGCTTATTTTTATTCCTAGGTCTGCTCGAGGTCTCAGTTATCCTTACTCTTGTCTTCCGCCTCTTATTCTTATTCTACTACCACGGACCTATCCTAGGGCTACTCTATAGGCCTTTCATCCACTGAAGTGGTGCTGACGTACCCAAGTTGACACCGTGTTTCGTGTTTTCGCCAAAGCCATTTGGCAAGTTTCGTCAACCTCTTAACCCAAACAAGCCTCTCTCCTTCAATACCTTTTGGACTTGAACTTTGCATCACATACATCAACCATCCATCTTGGAATCTCGAGCACTCGCCATGCCTCGATTCTCGCGCTACGACTCTGACGAAGACCGACTGCCCGAGGGCATGCGCCGGATCGGCTACGATGCCGATACCCAGGTCTACAGCTTTCAAGATAGCGACGGCAGTTATTGGGAAGGCGCACCGGGCTGCGAATACGGACAGTTGACGCGAGTTGGTGGTGACGCTGCACTCGATGAGGCGGCTGACGCAGAACCCTTCCTGGTGCATGATGGCACGGTGCGGCATACGTCATGGCGAGCTGAACTTATGCCTCTTCTCAACTTTGGTGTCATTATTGGTGCTTCTCTATTAGGCCTCTTCTGGTATCTCCATTACGCTGCAGGGGGCGACGGACAACTGCAGCCCACCTGTTTACCTGGTCAATCAACGTATGTCATTCATCAGGGCGATACATGCTGGGCTATTGTTGAAGAACGAGGCTCAAGTGTCGGTGACATTCTGAGGGCCAACGAAGGCCTAGACTGTGATAGGCTACGTATTGGATCTATCATCTGCCTACCCGAGTGAACCGCGCTGCAAATTCAGGAGCTACAAGAATGATCATTCGAGTCTGCAAGGTCGCAACGGTGGCACATGGGCCTTGGTTCTCGAACGACAGGCGGGCTTTGGACAATGAACTGTCTTTTGTGCCTCGCAGTCGGTGTACTCTATAGCCTGCTGGTCTTTACTACAACAGCCCGTGACCATGAGTCCACGACTTGTCCTGTTGGCGCAGGAAGAAGTGGAATCTGTGTTGGCACTTGCGCCCTGAAGACCTGACCAAGACCTGACCGTATCCAAGACCTGACCCGACCATGATTAATAAGCAAATAAACAAGACTTATCATTAAATGTATTACCGGTACGGATTAGAACCTCTGGTCTAAGCGAGATTATGTCATTCGCACATTCGATGGCTCGCTTCTGGTGGCTGGGAAGACCCCTGAAGATGGCCTGTGTTTTTCCAAGAAGGGGGCTGGGAGGGGGAACAGTATTTATTGTGCGTCTCGGAAGCTTCTTGTCAAACACTTGTTCCAGTTCCTCATCGCTGCAGCAATGGTGCTCAATCTATGTACAAGGCAGCGTCTGACTTGACCTGATTGTCGCGGCCAACAAAGCGCGCGCTTTGCTTCATGCCGTTGCCATCAAAACAGGGTATCACACTAGCCAATTTGCTCTAATGTGACATGGCCGGGGGAGGGATGGACGGGTCGTCTTGCCTCGCATTGAAGTCTGAGCAAATGAGCCAGTCCAACATGGAGAGACTCTGATCGACAGCGAGCAGCCAGCGTGGAAAATGCAGACCAATTGATGCCCTCGATGCTCGCCGCCAACGTGCCCCTCCCTCGTTGAGCGGGGCTGCCAGTACAGCTGGCGCGACAACCAGACAATCTGGACAATTTTTTTTTTCTGCCGCGAAATAATTTTAGAGGGGTCGCACTTTTTTCCCTCTCACCGTCTTCTCCCCCACCATCCTCTCATCACCTCTCTTCTTCTTTTTCCTGATATTTGCCGCTTGAGCGTTGCATAGCGAAGCGGCGAAGATGGATAAAGATAGGCTCGCCCAGTTGCTGCAGGCCAGCCAAGTTCGTAAGTCAGACCACCCTCAACTCTCGTGACGACTTTTTTTCGCTGCGTTGTCAGCCACTCATCGACGCCTCTGGTGATGGGAATTGTCACCGCTTCACATTAATCTATTGCACATTGACCAAGTTAAACGTCTTGTCATATTCTCTCTGATCTGCTGGATATTGAAAGACCATCATCTGCTGACTCAACTGTCTGCAAACAGCCAACACGGAACAGGTCAAGGCCGTCACAGCCGATCTTCAAAAGAACTACTACTCCAAACCTGAGTCCCTCATTCTGCTCATCGAGATCGCCCTCACCCACAATGATGGCGCTATCCGACAGCTTGCCGCCGTTCAGGCCCTTCGACTTGCTCCCAAGCACTGGGACAACACCGCTCAGGACAAGAAGCCTCTGGCCCGCTCTCACCTGTTTGAAGGCACTCTGAAAGAGAGCTCTTCTACTGCTCGGCATGCCCTTTCTCGTCTTGTCGCTGGCCTCATTGGCCTCGACATGGAGAACGGCGACGGTGAGGAGTTCATGAAGCAAGTTCTGCCCCTCAACAACAGCGACAACGTCTTGCACAGAGAAGTCGGTTCCTACATTCTGTTCTCCATGTTGGAGGAGAACCCACAACATTTCGAACAACACACCCATCAGCTTCTCCAGCTGTTCCAGGCCCGCATCGAGGACCCGGACAGCAAAGAGGTCCGCATCAACATTGCCCAGGCTGTAGGCGCCATTCTCATGAACATTGAGCCCGAGGAGGATCCCCAAGCTCTCAAGGCTGTTCAGAGCTTGATTCCCAACCTGGTCAATATTCTCAAGGCTGCCGTTGAGGCCGAGGATGAGGAGAGCTACCAGACCATCTTTGATGTCTTCCACTCCTACCTCGCATGTGACCCCAGCTTCCTGGCTGCCCATTTGCAGGATCTCCTCCGCTTCATGATCGAGCTCAGTGCAAACAAGAATGCTGAGGACGATGCCCGTACTCAGGCCCTCAGCTTGCTCACTCAGTGCGTGCAGTACCGCCGCATGAAGATTCAGGGAATGAAGGAGGTTGCCGCTGAGCTCATGGTCAAGGCCATGCATATCATCACTGAGTTGGATGCTGATGACGATGATGAGGGCATGACTCCTTCACGAACTGCCATTAGCCTCGTTAACACTCTCGCTAGCGAGCTTCCTCCTCGCCTGGTTGCGGTTCCTATGCTTGACCAGTTCCCTAGCTTTTCTACCAACGCCGAACCTGGATACAGAATGTCCGCCATGCTTGCTCTCGGCAACGTTGCTGAAGGAGCCCCCGAGTTCATTTCCACTCAGCTTCAACCCCTGTTGCCCACTGTCATCAACCTGCTTTGCGACCCCGATATCCAGGTCCGGCACGCTGCGCTCGTGGGTCTCATTCACTTGGCTGAGGAGATGGCTGATGATATGTCTTCCCACCACGAGCAAATCATCTCTGCCGTTCTCAAGAACCTCGAGTCCGCTTCTCAGGGAGCCACTGACAAGAAGAATGTCAGAATCGTTCGCTGCGCCTGCGGCGCCTTGGACACCTTTGGTGACGGCATCGACACCAAGATCATGTCACAGTATGGCCCCAACTTGATTGGACCCATGGTCAAACTGTTGGATCACGAAGATTATGGTGTCAAGGCCGCCGCCGCTTCTGCCATTGGCGCAATTGCCTCATCCATGGACAAGGGGTTCCAGCCCTTTTTTGAGGGCGCCATGAAAGCTCTGGGCCGCTTTGTCATGCTCAAAGAAAATGACGAGGCCATGGACCTCCGCAGTGCTACATGTGACAGCTTGGGCCGTATTGCCCTGTCTGTCGGCCCTGAGGCTTTCCAGCCTTATGTCATGGATCTCATGAAGGCTAGCGAAGAGGCCCTCCACCTCGACAACCCCCGCCTGAAGGAGACTAGCTTCATTTTGTGGTCTAATCTGTCCAAGGTGTACGGTTCTGATTTCGATCACTTCCTCGAGGGCGTCTTCAAGGGCATCTTCGCCTCGCTAGAGCTCGAAGATGAGGAGATTGATATGCCTGGCGTCGATCCTAGCCAGCTGGGTGAAGGAGCCATCATTGGTGGCAAGCGCGTGAAGCTCAAGGCCCCTAACTCGGAAGATGATGCCATCATCGCCGCTGGAGGTGACGACGGTTGGGAAGACATGGATGATCTTGCCAACCTAGGAGACTTTGGTGCTGTCACCGCCGTCGCCTTGGAGCAGGAGATTGCTATCGACACCATTGGTGATGTCATCTCCAACTCTTGCAACAGCTCCCACCTCGAAACCTACGTCGAGAAGGCTATTGAGCAAATCATTCCCTTTGCAGACCACACCTACGAGGGATGCCGCAAGAACGCCATTTCAACTCTCTGGAGAATCTACAGCCGTGTCTTTCAGGTATGGGAAGAAAACTCGGGAAACAAGTGGCAGCCAGGCATGCCTCCCAACCCAACCCCCCCTGAGTCCCTCGTCAAGATCGCCCAGGCTCTACACAAGACTACGATGGATATCTGGACGAGTGACAGCGAGCGGTACGTTATTCCTGCTTGCTTTTTGCGCTTTTTATATCCTTTTCTCTTTTTTTTTTCCCAAAAGAAATAATTTTGTTCCAAATGATGAATACCTTGCGTTATACCCAGCTCACTCAGACGCAAAAAACCTTTGCGGGTGCTGAGAACACGTCTAATCTACTCCTGATCTGGAACATGTTTTCCATTATTTGCTTCTCGAGTTTGCATTTTCAATTGGTATTCCAAACTGACAATGACTGAAAACTAGATCCGTCATCACCGAGATCAACCGCAATGTTGCTGCCACTCTGAAGGCCTGTGGTCCCGCTGTCTTGATAGCCAAGGACGACATGTTGCAGGAGCTTGTATCCGTCATCGGATCACTTGTCACTCGCTCACACCCTTGCCAGCAAGATCTCGGCGCCGAAGACGAAGAGCAGGACATCGACGCTGGTTCCTCCGAGTACGACTGGTTGGTGGTAGATACAGCTCTGGACGTCGTTGCCGGCCTTGCTGCTGCTCTGGGCACTCAGTTCAGCGAGCTGTGGAAGATCTTTGAGAAGCCCGTGCTCAAGCTGGTCGCCTCAACAGAGGATGTCCACCGATCTACCGCCGTCGGCACCATTGCCGAAGTCGTCAAGTTTACTGGCGAGGCTATCACCCCCTTCACCGACTCTCTGGCCCAGAACCTGATCCGCCGCCTCTCAGATCAAGACCAGCTGACCAAGTCCAACGCCGCCTATGCTCTCGGTCTCCTCATCCTCAACTCCGGTGACACCGGCAAGACTATTCCTCTGTTTCCTCAGCTTTACGAGAAGCTCGAGCCGATGCTGTCCGTGCACGAGATGCGCATCACCGACAACGTCGCTGGCTGTCTCTGCCGTATGATGATGAAGCACCCTGACGACGGCTTCGTTGCCCAGGCCCTGCCTTCGGTTGTCCGCGTCCTTCCTTTGACCGAGGATTACGAGGAGAACGAGCCCATCTTCCAATGCGTTTACAAGCTGTATGACCAGTCCAACCCCACCGTCCAGCAGTTGACGCCGGAGCTGGTGGGCATTTTTGAGAAGGTCCTGGGAGAGCCTGAGGAACAGCTGGAACAAGATACCCGACAGATGGTGCAGCGCATGGTTCAAACCCTGCGAGGCTAAAAAAAAATCATCTGACAAAATAAAAAAGAAACGAAGAAAAGAAGGGATGAAGAAGAGTCGAGCGGGAAAATAATTTGGAGTCTACTTGCTGGAACTATATGTCCCTGTTGCCAAAAAAAAAACAAAGACCAAGGACGCAACTTTTGCCACGAAGATATGATTATACTTGATGAGATTTGCGGATCAATGACCAAAGTTCGTACAACTAGTGGGTGGTAGCGATAACTTGATTAAAGGGAAGGTTGATTGGCACGGTGCCGTTTAATAGAGATTGCTGCTACTGCTGCATATGCAGTTGTTCTTTCTTTTTTTTTTTTTTTTCGATGAAAGTGAGATATGCCGTAGTCTAAATGTGACGTGACTAGTCAGACTGGCTTGGTGCTGAAACCCGTCTGGAGATGGATGATTCTACTTCCATCCCCCATCTCCATGGCCGCCGTGCCGTAATTTCGCGCGTACGTCTTGGCTTAGACCCGCGGCCAAGCTGGACAGCCAGGTTTGACCATGCCGGAAAGTAGGCCGGCCAGAATGGGGGGGGGCAAAGGTGGAGGGAGGGAGGGAGGGAGCAACGTTGGATTACTGCACATCCGGAAAGCAAGGGTGCGTAGGTAGCCTCGCTCCATCTATTGATTCGAAAAAAAAAAAACTACCATATCCTCTTCGCAACCATCTCATACCTCGCTACGCCCATGTAATCACCCGTGTCTTTCCTCCCCTTGTCGTCCTTCCTTCCGCTGGGTGCCTTGCCGCCCCTCAGTCCCTCCGTCTTGTCAGCATGTATCCATCTGGCTTTGTCGTCCGATACCTCGACCTCGCCTCTGCCGCCGACCCTCTTGCCCAAGGCGTCGTGCGACTCCCGCTCGAGTTTCCCCAGGGCAACCATTTTCTCCTTTTGTTTCATCTTGGCATACCTGTTGCGGGAGTACTGAAGGAGGAGCATGCCCAGTAGGAGCTTCAAGATGAGCAGGACGAGAAAGGCGATGAAGAAGACGACGACCATGGTGAGCGCTGCGATGAAGTCATCGGATGTCCAGGCATACCAGGGGCGTGAATTCAAGGGTGAGCCGTATGGGTACCCGTAGGTAGCGCGGCCGAGGGAGTCCCGGATCAGCGCGTCGAAGCGACTGAGTGCGGCCATCATGGCTGGCGATGAAGGGAGGGCTGACTCTTCCATCAGAGATGTTTGTGTGGAAGCTGGCAGGGGCATGGGGACATGAGCCGAGAGGAACATGTGGTAGGTCTGGATGGAGGCGCGGATGAAGAGGCACGACAGTGGTATGACGGCGAGTCCGAGGCGGCGGGTCAGAGATGGGGTCACAAAGGCCTTGCAGACTGTAAGTCAGGGGGAACAATGTAGAAATCGGCAGCAACGTACATTGGTGTAATAGTCCTTGCATAAAATGTCGAGTGTTCTCCCATAAAACGTAGGTTTAATGTTGTTGAACTTGGTCACATACGCATGCTTGATGGTATCGACCAGCATTTCACTTCCGACCACGATCAAAAAGGGCGACAGGGCCTCTCCTGACTTCAACCAAGACGGAAGGACTGTAAAACTATGTGGTAAGATCGAGGGTGGGTGCAACGGCACTGCCACGTTACCATCGTCGTGCGACGAGTCGAAGCCGGCTCCGGGGACGGAGAAGGCCCCTACTTCGACAATATTGCGCATGCCAATGATGAGAAGCATGATCCAGAGGTGAAAACGCTCCACGATGTCGGCACATGTCAACTGGAAGACATTGTCCTTCTCGAAGCGTTTGAAAACGGTGCTCTTGATTTCCACAAATTGGTTGGATAGGAGCAGCGTTAGGAGAGCGTTCGAGTACGAGTTGACAGCTACGTTGAGCGTGATGACCTGGTAGTACAACGCGATGGAGTGGAGGCAGTTGTACACCAGGGCTAGAAAAAACATGCCGAGGGGAAGAAGAACTTTTGATCGACCAGACGGGTTTCGAGAGAGTGTCTCGTTGCTGAAGAGGCATTCCAGTATATCTTGGCCGATGGCGGACAACAGTCGGTCGCTAACTTCGAGGATGTTGTATATGACGTAAAGCTTGATGGCGGACTGCGCCCGGATGAAATGGTACATGCGGCTTGCGTCAAGTGACATGAGAGCGAAGGAGCTGCAAATGATGACGGCGCCCTGGAGGAGGTCGGCCTTGTGAAATGCAGACAGGGCTGAGGGAATCGACTTTGTCCTCCGGTGGCGAGATGCACCCGTCTTGGAACCCGGATGCCGGCTACCGTTGGGAAGAGGAGATGATGGACTATCGCTGCTACTTTCTGCGTGAGGCTCCAGTCTAGCATGATGTAAACGATCGCGAAGCACCGAGGCAGAAACTCCACCGGCGTCGCTGGCTGCTGTTTCACGCACACGGCTTCGACTGCGAGAACCGTCTTTGTCGGAAACATCGCTGGGTCTTCTCGACGTATTTGTTCGCCCACGCTTCCAAAGCCTGACCAAGCCATTTCGCACATACCCAACAAGCCACTGGGCCTCTTCAGCGACCAAGTATCCCCACCACTTCAAGAGCACGCCAAACGCCATGAAGAAGCGTATGGGGAGAATGGTGAATGTGTACAGCCATGCATCCAGACATGCCAAAGCTCCAAAATACAGCGTCCTCTCCAAATACGAAGGCAAAAGCAGCACATTTTTGAGCCTCTCTAGTTTGATAGCGTAAGACTCGTACGGGAGATCGTTAAGATGCGACTGATGTATGTACAGGGGGCTTGGTCGCTGAGCCGCCAATTCTAGCTGCAAATGCGTAGGTAGAGACATGGGGGGTAGAGGAATTATAGCCGGAATTGGCGACGGTGGACTGGGTCCGATATATCCCTGGCTTGGGTTAGCCGCAGAGTTTGGTTGCTGCTGCTGCTGCTGCTGCTGCTGCTGAGAACAACCCATGGCCGCTGGGCCTGTCTTGGTCACAGGTGACGGCAGCTGTATCCTCAGCGAGCCATTGGGTGCATCTCCTTTCAACTTGAGCGGCAAAGGTCTCGAGAGCGGGTTGTGTGAGTGACTTTTCGGCGAAGCAGGCTGCGATGCCGTTTCGACGTGATGTTTCTGAACTCGGGTCGTCGGCGGGGTTGATACAGTGCGCGGTGAGCAGGGCCTCTGAGGCTGGTCTCGAGCTTGCCAAGCTGATGAGGCAAATTTCCATCCGCTTAGCGGCTCAACGATCAGTCCATTGGTCTGAAGCCTATCCAACTGCTGCGGGGAGACGGAGGGTCGCGACCGAAGCCATTGTCGGAGTTGGTCACGCTGTCCTGCCGTCTGAGCTGCCATCTCTTGATCGATTGAGCGGCGTTCTGGTGCTGGCGCTATAGGCAATGAATCAGGTGAGCTTGTGAGCTCCTGCATCTCCGCAGCTGTGAGCTTATGTGCATTCTCGTTCGTCTTGTTCGCCGAGCCGCTGGTTCCCCGGCGCCGACGACTTTTAACGGTTGAGGAAGATGCGCGAGATGGACGGCTGGGAGCTGGGTCGTTGTGTTGGTCAGAGGAGCAGTCCTCGCCAACGGCTGCCTCGGGCCGAGAAGGGAACTTGGACCGGCCTCTGCTCAACTCGTCTGCCAAAACGGACGTTTCATCGCTCGCGGTAACAGGCGGAGAGGGATAGGCGTGTTCTGGACCTGCAGAAGACGAGGCAGACGGAGGAGCTGATGATGGCGGCGACGAGAGGCGAGTGTTGATGGGATCCAGGGTTGCTGCCATCGCCGTGTATGTGGAGTCTATGTCATGGCTTAGGAGTGCATGAGAATGAGAGGAGGCCTGCAAGCTCTATAGGTCAAGTCAATGGAGCTACTAGCGTGATGTCGACGGATGGGAAAGCCGGCGATGTTGAAAGGAAGGGTGTTTGTTGATGAGGGCCAGCAGCTGTAGCAGCCACTTGGCACTTGACGTCGAATTGGGACGGGAGCTACTGTTGCCCGGGGTAGCGTGCCGTGTCATGAGTCATAATGTCTCATACTAGTGCGCGTAGGAATATAGGGAGAAGTAATCTACATTATATAGGTTAGAGCACTATAATAGGTAGTCTAGTAATCCCCCCTATAAAAGGGACACTTATATTCTCTTTTTTATATAATAGATATAGTTAATTTAATCTTCTTTATAATTATCTCTTAGGGGGTTCTCTTATATTAATCTAGTAAGAATCCTATTTATTATATTATATAATTATATAATAGTTATAAGCCTAGGAGGTATTATTACCTATAACTTCTATAGCTCCCCCTAAGTATAAGAAGTATATATATATAGTGCCTATCTATCTAACTAAGTATTTAATAAAGACCTTAACCTCTCTTATCTATAATCTTAAGATAGATATTAAATTAGTATTATTAGAGAAATAGGAAGAATAGTTTAAAGTATTAAAGTAAGTAATATAAAGTTAGAAGATCTAGGAATAAGTTAATCTAGATCTCCTAGAGCTTCCCTCTAACTATCTTATTAAACCTTTTATAGTCTAACTAAATAATTACTTAGAACTTATTTAAAGATAAGTAGAGGCTTTACCTAATAGAAAGTAACTCTTATTCTTAGAAGCCCTAGTATTTCTCTCTTATAGTTATAATATAAAGTATTAAACCTTTAAATTACTTAGGTTATAAGAAAGGACTATTAGTACTTAGATTACTAATACTATTAATCTAAATACCTATATAATAACTATTAATAAGATTATAAAAGAGAAGGAGGGAAAGAATTTAATACTTTAATAAATTCTTATTAGTTTTAAAAAGAAGTTCTTACTAGGTCTAGTTATTATATAAGCTAAAGTATTAGTAAAGTATATAGCCTATCTTTAGGATACTAAGTATATAAATATATAATTTAAGTATTAGATTAAGTAGTAGGATAAGCTATATTAGAAAGCTATATTATATAAGATTAATAAAGTTAAAGGACCTAATATAATCTATAACTTTATTTAAGTAATTAGAGCTTAATTTAATCCTTAATAGGTAAAGATAAAGATTATATAGCTTATTTAAGTTACTAATAATCTTCTAGCTAATATAACTCTATAAGGACTTACTTCTAAGTATATAAGGTACTATAGGGTAATATAAGTTATAGATATAGGTTCTAGAAAAGGGAGCTATATAATAACTCTTAGGGGATACTCTAATAATAGTTAGAAAGCTAGTAAGGAAATAAAGAAGTGCCCCTACTAGGTAGGAAGGATTAGCTATTATAGCTAGAATCCCTATAACTACTAAACCTTATATTACACTATAACTAGTTAGATACCTAATAGTTATAAGGTATTAAAGAAGTAAGACTATAAGAAGATTAAGAGGTACTATAATAGTAGTAAATAAAAGGATCTTTACACTAAGATTATAAAAAATAATTAGGAAGTAAAAGGAAAGAATAATTAGGATAATAAATATCCTAAAGTAATTACTATAGTAATTATTAATCTAGTAACTATTAAAGAAGAGGTACTAGTAAAGGGAAGCTTTACTATACTAGGGAATATAAAATATATACTCTCTAAGAGCACTCTCTTTAATAACTATAGCGCTCTATATATTATTAATAATATCTCCTACTTTAAGCTAGGTATATTTAAGTAAGTATATAATAACTATTTTAAGGTAGGTATAACCTCTTTTTAAATTACTAGAAGAGGTATATATATAATTAAGGATATCTTAAATAGGCCTTAGGGACCTTAGACTAAGGACCTAATATTATAAAATATAGCGCTTATTAAAGGCTTTTATATTAATATTATATTAAAGAGTTTTCTTATAAAAAAGGGTATATAGTATTATAAAGCTAATAGCTCCCTATATATTAGACCTATAGGAGATAGCTTACTACTAGTAAAACTTATTAGGAAGTATAATATTATCTTTCTTTAATATAAGCCTTTATCTAATTATTTAATAGTTCCCTAAAAAATGGATATAGTAATATTTACTTTAATACTAGTGATTTTCTCTATAATTAAATTATATAATATATATATATAATGCTTATAGCGTAGGTAACTATTAAAAAAATAGCGCTTACTATAAGCAGATTTAGAAGAACTATAGTACCTATAGTCTAGGTACCTTAGGAAAGATATACTTAGTAAGATTATAACCTATATAAGGGGAGTGTGTTTATAAGGAATAGAGTATAAGGACTATATAACCTACTTACTAATAAATACCTATAAAGTTATATCTAGGTAACCACTAGAACATAAGTTACTAAGGCCCTATTAGAGAATCTATTAGGACCTTTAGGACTATAAGCCTAGCTATAATAGAATAAATTAGTTACTAGTTATTAAGGATAAGTATTTAGGGATACTTTAAGTATATACTATTCCTAATAAGTTATATTAATTAGTATTTAATATATTAATTTATTTTAAATAATAGGTTATAAGATAATTTAGGCTATTAATCGTAAAAATTAGGCAAGATAATAAAGGTATAGTAATTAGTTAATCTAAGGATATAATCTTTTAATAATAGGTATAGGCTTAAGGCATTAAGCTAGAGCTTTTGCCTCTATATATATATAAGCTAAATAGGCATATTAAAAGAGTAAATTAGATAATTATAATAAAGTTAAATATAATGCTTATAGGCATAGGGCTTCCTACAAACCTATAGTTAGAGAGCATATATACTATAGCATACCTTTATAATATTAGCCCTGTTTAATAATTAGATTAGAAGACGCCTGTTAAGACCTTAGAAAGCTAGTTCTATAATAATACTTACCTGCTAATAAGGGAGCCTTCTATAGACCTTAGGCCTAATTAGGGCGGTTTATACGCATATAGCTACTACATATATCTAATAGAAAGAGATTATAAAGTAGGATAATACAGGCGCTATTATAAGATAAATCCTAGGGGATATATTAGATATCTTATTAGTTACTATGCCTCTAATATTTATTATATTTAGATCCTATAACTAGGAAGGGTAATAATAATAAGGAATATCACCTTTAATAAGATAATCTTCTATAATACTACTAAAGAAAGCGCTGTAGAGTAGTTAATTAGTAAGCTAGAAGCGTAGTTTTGCTAATTAGAGATTAACATAGAACTAGATAAAGAAATAAATCTATTCCTCTTACTAGGTAAGACTGTTAAATTAGCGGATCTAGATAAGGGTTTAAACTTAGGGGTAGATATACCTATAAGCACTAAAGTTATTTAAGTAAAAGATATAGTAACTAAGTAAATAGGACTTTAAACTCCTTAGTAGATACTAGATCTAATAATAGGAGAGCTTACGCCCTCTAATATAGGAGCTCTATAGAGTATAGAGTATAATACTGTTATGAACTGGCCTTATGGCTGCTGCACATAAGCGTTTAAAGTGTGATTAATATTCTTACAGAAGAAGAAGAAGACTAAGCTTAGGGTCTTATAGCATCCCCCTTAATAAGGGGCTATACTTAGTTAGTGCGTAACCTGCGCACTAGCTAGCGTTTAGCTATATATAACCCGCCCTCTTTCTAGAGACTCTCTAGAGGCTTCCCTACTCCACTTATAACCTAAGCTTATAGCTTAAGTCTATAATATACCCCCTTACTTATCCCCTTCTTACCTTCCTAAGTTAAAAGTAAGCGTAGTCCTTACCTACACTACCTATAGGTAGCGTATAAAAATTTTCTATTATAGGTCTACCCTACCCCTAACTATCTCTATTATACTATATCCCTATATATTCTAACTCTACTCCTAAAAAACACTAGCCTACTCCTTTTCTATCCTACTACTAGCTATTTCCTATGCCTTATACTACTACTTACCTTTTACCTTTTACTTATTACCTACTAAATCCTAACTTTACTCTAGCTATCCTATAATTCTAACTACCTTATCCCTATTCTTATAATATTATACCCCTATCTAGACCTAGCCCTCCTCTAGCCACGCGCTTAGCCTAGCTCTAGTTAGAGCTAGATTTAATTTCTAAACTTAAGCTCTAAGGAATATAAATACTCCTTTTCTTTCCCCTAATTTCTATTCCTACTCCTTTATAACCTTATCCTATCCCCTTATATCTTTTATATTATATTATCCCTAAGTCTTTATTTATCCTATTTAATCCTATCTTATTATTATTATATCTAATACTAAGTCCTACTTTAATCTTATCCCTATTAATTCTGCCTCTGCCCTATCTCTACCTCTACCCCTACCCCCTAGCTAGCTAGGTAAGGGGATATATCTAGGTAAGTATATCCTTAAGGGTAACTCTAATAATAATAAACTCTCTAATAGTAAAGAGTATAGTCTTCTATACTTACTATATATTAATAATCTTTATACTAAGGGTATATAAGCCTACACACTAGGCCTAAATACTACCTATAGTCCCTATTACAATACCCGCTGTATATGTGTTTAGGAGATATACCTATACTACATAGACCTGAAACTTTAATATAGCCTAAAGCACCTTATTACCCTCTTAGATATAAATTAAGCTATCTAGACTCCTGCCTTAAAGAAGACTAAGACTAAGAAAGGGTATTACGCTATCCTTATAAAAACCTTTATCTACTGCTATAAGCGGTTTAATAGCATGCTTATAGCCGCCTGTATTAATCCTACTAAGGCTAAGCCTCTAGCCTCCTCCCCTACGGGCGTAGCCCGCGCCTAGGGCGTAACCAACGCCTAAGCTCTTATCCTCGCTTAAACAACGCCTAGCCGCCATGGCCGCAACCCCCTCGCCGCTGAATTCCTCTGAGGGATGACTAATATGGGCGAGAACCTCGCGCAGTCCGTCTAAGCCTAGGAGCAAACCACCGCCGTGCAACAGGCCACGGCCGACACCCGTAGCCTGGCTGCATCCGTCGCTGAGCTGGCTCGCGCCGTCGCGGAGGACCGTTGCCGCGATTAGCCCCCCCCCCCTAACTAATTGCCGTTTAATGTGGTGGAAAAATTATACTATGCCGCTTACACACTAGAGGATAGTTATAGTATTAGTTTTCTATAGCTAAATTAAATCGCACCTTTCTAGGGCTATTATTTGTCTATATATCCCCTTATTATAATTTAAACCTGTCTAATACTTCTATTTCTAGCATGCTTTCTAATAGCTCCTATGTTAGCTACACGTATCCTTTCTATTTTACTAAAATATTGCGATTTAATCCTTAACCTTATGCGTTTTTAGCTACAAGAATCTCCTTAACATAGTACTTAGCAAGATTAGTATTAGCATTAGTTATAACTAACTCTAGAGGTAGCTGTTTATTAGCTAATATCTGGCTTAGCAACGGATTATCCGCTGCCCTCTATACTAAATTAATATAGAATATAGGGTATAGGCCCCTTAGTATATCTAACCTAACTATTAATAGCGTTAGGACTTCTAGTACTTTATATTTCGCTATTACCTAGTCTAGCTTCTTATATAGCTAATTTGTCTTAATGTTTTAAAGATTTAGCTAAATATAGTTACCTACTTAGAAATATTCCGCTAGTCTATAGCTACTATTTATGTTCTTCTATTATTATTACTAGATAAAAGCTATAGTAGCTTATGTTAAGTCTATGCTATCTTTTAAATGCTTTAAGAACACCTAAGCCCTCCCCTTTGCTAATATTATTAAAGTCTATATAGAGGGTGCTTTCTGAATTATAGGCATATTAAATCTATGTAGCGCTATATTTGCACTTACCCCTATTATAGATAAGTCCCTATTATTTAAGGCTAATTAGTAAGCTAGTAAATAGTCTAGCTAGTTAAACTAGGAGAAGGATAATAACACCTATAAGACCGCTAATACCTCCTAATTAGTATGTTCTATACCACTATTAGTCTGTGGGTAATGTAATATTAATAGAAGTTATTACGTGCTAACCTTCTTATAAAGCTCTGTCTAAAAGTTACTTAGCTAATCTAAGCCTTAATCTGTGATAATTTAGGCTAGAAAGCTATAAAAACGCTACTAATAGTGTTTAAATCACTCCGCGCACGCTTTAGCCCCTATTAATATTATAGCCTTAAGCTATATATATTTAGAAAGCCTATCTATAATAACTATTAGGAAACGTAGAGCGTCCTATGTTTTAGCTAGAAGGTTAGTTATAAAGTTAATCAAAATTTGTAACTAGTATCTATTAGGTAG
Source organism: Epichloe elymi (assembly GCA_023658475.1). Classification (NCBI taxonomy): domain Eukaryota; kingdom Fungi; phylum Ascomycota; class Sordariomycetes; order Hypocreales; family Clavicipitaceae; genus Epichloe; species Epichloe elymi. The sequence continues at coordinate 2,860,711 of CP098276.1, forward strand.
CGGTATTAGCTTTAATAAGCCTTGCCTTAACTATTAACTCTTCCGCCCTCTATAATAGTGGTAGTTATATATAACATAAGCCACGTCTTATAATATACTATCCTAATAGAAGTCTCTCTAGAGCGCCTTAAAGGTAGTATTCTGCCCTAGATATCCTAATAAGGGGGAATTATGCGTATGCTAGATTAAAGTTATAGTTAAAGGCTCCTACTTTAGCACCTATGTCTAGCTCTAAAACTAAAGTGCTCTGCCTACGCTAAGCTAGTAATCCGCTATCTGTTCTCTTATGCTAGCTATGTCTAGAAACTTCTAAGCCCCTACCTTCACTACCTATAACTATAATCTATAGGTCTTATTATAGGTAATAGCCTAATCCTATAATAATTAAAGGTAATTATCTGTGAATATTACTATACCCTTTAGAATATATATATTAGAACCTAAACTGTCCCTAGTCTCCGCGCTTTCTATTGCCGCTATAGGCTATATATTTATGCATAACTTCCCCTTAGTAAAGATATAGTATATTAGGGTTAATACTAAGTATACTATAGGTATCTTTAGTCTCCCTACTTATAGGTCTTCCTAATAATATCTTAATAACACATCTAGCTATCCTACCTACGCCCCTGGTCTATATTGTAAGTGGAAATTAAAAAGTGCTAGAGTTTTAGCCTATCTTACCTACTATTCTAACATCTCCTTTAGTGCTATAAAGTATTCTAGGTTCTTATAATCTGTTAGTATTATAAATAGTTTGCTAATACCCTATAGCTCTGCTAACTATGCCTTAAGGTAAGTAATAATTATAAGTAACTCCTTATTATAAATTATATAGTTCCTTTCTGCTAGCTATAGGTAAGCTAAATAATAAGCCACTAGATATAGAATGCCCTTATTATTAGCCTAGGAGAGATAACCTCCTAATGCTATTCCTAAGTAGTCTGCCTCCACTACTATGTCCTTATTAGGATCCTATTATATTAAAATAGGGTATAAAATAAAAGCAAGCTTTAACACTTTAAATGCCTTATTACACTCCTCTATCTAATAGAATAGGATGCCTTTCTTTATTAAATCTAGTAGAGGTCCTATAACTTCTAAAAACTATAGTATAAAGTTATAATAGAAGTTAGCGAAACCTAGGAACCTGTGAACTCCCTAGATCCTAGTAGGTACCTCCTAATCCCTAATTACTATAATTTTCTCTAGGTCTGGGCGAATCTCTTTCCCTATATAGATAATAAACCCTAGATATTTAACCTCCTTTATTGCAAACACGCACTTCTTAATATCTAAGTGTAAGCTAGCCTATTATAGCCTAGCTAGCACCCCCTGAACCTTCTCTATGTGGTCCTTTTGTGATCCCCCTAAATAGATAAGGATATTATTAAGGTATGCGGTAATATAGTCTCTAAGAATACTACTAAGTATACTATTAATATATCTCTAGAAGGTTATAGGAGTGCCTACTAACCTAAATAGGCAAACTAACTATTTAAATAACCTAAATTGCGTTTAGAATGTAGTCTAATGTTCCTTGCCTTTAGTAATTTATAACTAATAAAACGCTGCTTATATATCTAGCTTTATAAACTACTTTGCTTCTAATAAGGACTATAGCGTTTCCTTAACTAAAGGTAAGGGGTACTAGTCCTATTCTATAATCTTATTTAATATGTAATAGTCCACATAAAACCTTTAACCTCCTCCTAGCTTCTTTACTAATAGCACTAGTGCTATAGCCGCTAATAAGCTGGCCTAAATCTAACCTTTATCTATAAGATCTATAACTTACTTCCTAATCTTAAGTAAATATTAATAAGGCATGCTATATAACAGCGCCTATAGCAGGTCTGGCATATTCCCTTCTATATCTTTCTTAAGGCGAATATAGTAATCTAACTTCCCTTAATATAGAGGTAGGGCATTTGCCTTACTCTCCTAGAAGAGATCCTTAAAATCCTATAGCGCCTCTAGTAAGGATTTTAATAGCTCTTCTTCTAATGCTTCTAGTGTGGCGTTAATCTATAAGATAGACATGATTTCCTATAGACTTATAGCTAGAAGCTAGATATGCTGCTTCTGCCTTTTTGCCCTATATACTATCCCCGCAAAGGTTAATCCTAGGATCGCTACTATAGGTTAGTTAACCTTCCTATATAGCGTAGCCTATACTTTTAAGTTATTTACTAAACCTATAGTTAACTAGCAACACTTTATTTCTAGCTTTATATTATAATATTTTATCTATAGTGTCCTAAGGATTAACTCTCTAGTTAAACCTGGGATTATATATGCTATAATTAGCATTTCCTATCTGTCTATGTTAACCTAAAAACGAATAATATGCGTTATATATAAACATTTTTCGTGACTCTTAGTCCCCCCTTATTTTACACTAATTGCTATATAAACTAGCCTCTTAGCTAGTAGGGGGATGTGTTCTAATTAAAGCTTCTAGATAAGGTGTTTACTTATAGTAGCGTAGTAGTTATAACCTATATTAACCTAGGTATCTATAAAGGTAGTTTTATTAATTAATACCGGAAATAAAAAGGGTGTTAAATCTATATTATTCTAGATCTATTTAAAATCCTTATTAGTAATAACTATATGCTATAATGCCTCCCTAGGCTCCCTACTCTTAACCCTATTTAAATAACTTAATAAAGGGGTTATTCTTTTCCTAACTATTTATTAGCCTTACTACCTGAATTATTAGGCTTAACCTCTGCTAAGTTATAAGCGTTAATTAATAACCTCCCCTAAGGGGGGATAGTAGTATATAGTGTATATCCTAAGATAAAATGCTTAGTAGAGCCGCACTATAGGCACTTACCCTTATCTTTTTATGTATTAATTACTTCCTAAGAGACCTACTTAGCTTATTTTACACTACTCCTGCTGGCTAACTTTAACTAGCCCTATGGCTTCCTAGAGCTCTTTTAGGTATAAGACGTGCCTATAGATTAGATATCTATTATTAGTGTGTCCTTATCCTGCTGTTACCTAGCCGCTAGTGGGGCATTCCTTTGTGACTAATATTTCTTCTCTAATTAGTATAACTTAATATCTAAAGTAATGTTATAGTAGTAAGCTATAGCTAATAGGTAGTTAGCATAGGGTATGTCCTGCCCTACACTATAATCCCTTATCTGCTTATTAAGTGCTATATGTAATTTAGCTAGCTTTATAGCGTTATCCTATCCTAGCCCCCTAGTAAGCGCTAATTTTTATTTAAATTAAATATAGAAGTCACTAAAATACTTATTCTATTATTACATAAGCTAGTTAAGTTCTATAATTACTATTTCCTATTAATAAGGATTATTAAATATCTCCCTAAGGTATTAAAGGAACTGCTTAGGCTAATAATATATTATATAGCCCTGTTTAAAGAAGAGGGTAATATAGGCCTAGACCTTAGGAGATAGGTTCTAGTAGATAAAGAACTACTAGTCCTGCTTATTTCTAATGAAGTTATAGTTAGCTACTAACTTATAAGCTATTAGGCCCTTCTATAATATAAATAGTCCTTTATCCCTATTAAATAGGGGGCCTATAGGTAAGGGTTTGTGTTTTAGTTAAGTTAGGTTAGTGGCTATATTTAACTATTCTTATAAGAATTCTAATTGCTTAGTCTGCTTTTTAATTACTTCCTATAGTCTAGTTACTTTGTCTGTTTCTATTTCTAAAGGTAATAGTGTCTGCTCTAGATCTTTTAGTCCTATAGTAAAGAATATTAAATGTTATAAACTAGCCTTATAGCTACTATATATAAGCGTTTAAAGTGTAATTAATATTCTTATAGAAGAAGAAGAAGACTAAGCTTAGGGTCTTATAGTATCCCCCTTAATAAGGGGCTGTGCTTAGTTAGTGCGCGACCTGCGCACTGGCTAGCGTTTAGCCGCGTATAACCTGCCCTCTTTCCGGAGACTCTCCGGAGGCTTCCCTGCTCCGCTCATGACCCGAGCTCATAGCTCGAGTCCATAACAAATACTCTATAAATAGATCTAAACTTATAACCTTAAATTCTAGATAAGGCTATACTAGGTAATAATATAGAGGTTACTTAGATAATTATAGGGCCTTCTAAAGACTATAATAGCCTAGCTACCTATAAGGAATCTTTAGAAGCATATAAAGGGTTAGAATACCTATAAGAGAGCCTTAGTATAGAGATATTATAAGAAGGCATGTAAACTAGCTCTAGATTATAAAAGAAATAAGAGCAGGGCCTTATTCTAGACTATAGCCTACTAGTTAGAAGGAGGAGGAGGCCTAATAATATTCTTACTAGTAGCCTTTAGAATCTAAAGAAGCTTTATAAAGAGCTTAGACTACTCCTTAAAGTAAATAATAATTCTAAAGGGTACTCTAATACTAAGAGTATTAGAATAATATATTTAGTGCTTAATACTTATTATAATAAAGAAAATAGATTACTCCTTAAATAGAAAATAAACACTAGTATACTATATTAGTCTAATCTAGTAAGTCCTCCTAAGAATTAGAAGGAAGCTAATAATTATATATTTAGAAAGGAGTAGAAGAAGGTAATAGACACTAAGATTAATAAATTAAAGAAATAGGGAATATAGAAGTAGATTAAACGCTCTATAGTATATTCTTAGCTATTACTACTAAAATAGGTCTATTTATATAAGTTTAATAAAGAAGGTATTATATAGCGTTTTAAAGCGCATATCTATATACACAGAGACCTATAGGATAGCTTTATAATTAAATAAACCTATATAGTAACGCTTATTGCTTACGTGTTTTATATATTTATAGCTCTAGTAGTATATTTTAATCTAGAGACTAGATAATATAATATAAAGAATGCGTTCCTCTATATAAAGCATAGATTAGATTTAATTCCTATTACCTATAAGCTTCCTAAAGGTTATAAGGTTATTAGAGAATATATAGAACTACTTAAAGCTCTCTATAGACTTAGGGACTCTTTACTACTTTAGTTTAAAGAATTAAGTAGGTAACTTAGAGAACTTAGGCTTAAATTAAGTAATAAGAAGCCCTATATCTTCTATACTAAAGCTTAGGACTTATACCTTATATTCTTTATAGATAATATTCTTATAGCTTTCTATAAGGAAGACACTAAGACTATAGACTATATCTCTAAAGGACTTAAGGAAGTATATAATATAGATAAAAAGGGAGAAGCACACTACTTCCTAGGAATTTAGATTATTAGGGACTAAAAGTAATAAATTATATACCTTAGTTATAAGGTATATATTAATAAAATTAGTAAAAAGTTTAAGTAAATAGGAAATAGTACTTTCCTTACTATCCTAATCCTAGTAATAAAGTATTATAAGTTTATAGAAAAAGCTAAGAAATAGGTAATAAAGGTATACTAAGAGAAGGTTAGATTAGTACTATACACTATAATTATAGTTAGGCTAGATATAGCCTTTATAGTAGTAAAGTTATTATAGTTTCTAATAAACCTAGGACTAGAGTATATAAGAGTAGTAAACTAAGCTATCCGCTATTTAGTTATTATAAGTAAGCTTACTATACGCTTTAGGGGTACTATAGAACTTTAGGCTCTTTAGATTATAAGTAATGTGTTATTTATAGATAACCTTAAGATATATAGATTATTATAGGGTTACCTAATTACTCTCTTTAGAGGACTAATTATCTAGAAAGCTACACACTAATTAACTATAACTATATCTATAATAGAGGCTAAATTACTTACTCTTTAATAGATAGTAAAGGAGACTATAAGTCTTTAGTGCTTATTTAAAGATATTAAATTTAATACCTATAAAGACTAGGTTATTAACTATAATAATTAATAGATAATTTAACTTATACTTAATAAGAGCAAGCGATTAAATACTTATCTATATTATATTAATATATATAATATATAGTTAAAGCAGGAATTTAAGAGGGGAAGCTTTAAAGTTATATATTTACTAATAGTAGATATACCTATAGATAGATTTACTAAGGCATTAGATTATTAGAGCTTTAAACGCTTTAGATCTATGCTTAGTTTAGTTAATCTACACACTTAGGATATTATAGAAAGCATATGTTATATAGAAGGGTATATTAATAAAGGGGTATAAAATTAATTACCCTAGAAATATATAAAAACCCCCTCCCTAATAAGTAAAGCGCTATTAGAATAAATAGGATTTTAGGAATATAAACACTAAATACTATTATATAAAAACATATATATAAACGCTATTCTAAAAAGATAAGAATAAGAACTTATATAAGGAGGTAAATAACCTCCTTAAGATAGGCTATTACTATAGTTACCTTCTCTTTACCTACTACTAATAAGCCCCTAATAGTAGTATTAGCCCTAATACTAGTACTAACCTTATTATATATAGAATCTAGCTCTATAATAAGTTCTAGATAGAGTTATAAAGCCTTATAGCACTAATCCACTATCTATATAGTTAGTAGAGCATAGGAAAGAGTAATAAACACGCCTTACCTTAGCGTTATTATCTAGCGCTAATAATATCCGCTTAGTAAGGGGAATATAAGTATTATATAAAGGCTAATAATAGTAATTACTAACCTTATATAAGTAATATCTCTAAGATTATCTAGACCTAACCTTATAGTAATAACCTAGGTTACCCTTACCTATAATACCTACTCTTATATACCCTTTATAGGGAATATCTTATAAAACACTATAAGGAGTAGGATTACTAGGCTAAGGAAGGTTAATATAATTAGGAAGAAAGAGTGTAATACTTAGCATAAACTATTAGCTACTATATAAATCTTTAAGGATTATACCTTACTTACCTACCTCTTACCTATACCTAAATAGGGCATAATAATTATAATAATATATATATAGAGCGCTCCTTACTCTCTCCTCTCTCTAATATAAGAGATAATAACTTACTAGTAGGCTACTTAGAGCTAGCTAGGGGTTTAGAAAGATCTTTATAGGCTATACTAAGGCCTAGAAGGGAATTTAGTATAAGAGTACTAATAATATAAAGCTTACACTTAGAAGTTATTAAGCCCTCCTAAGAGCTTACCTCCTCCTTAGCTTAAGCCTATATATATAAGGATATATTAATTAAAATATAGAGATAGTTAATAAAAGTATATTATAAGGGAATAAAAAGGAAGCTTATAATTAGAAGATTATAAGAGCTTTTACCTATAGGGAATACTTACTTTTACCTTACTATAATCTTATAGTATATAATACTATAAAAATATTAATAGTGTAGATTAATTAAAGTTATAATAACCTTAACTTTAATTAGGGGGTGTGTTACCTAGGGTAGCGTGCTATATTATAAGTTATAATATCTTATACTAGTGTGTGTAGGAATATAGGGAGAAGTAATCTATATTATATAGGTTAGAGCACTATAATAGGTAGTCTAGCGATCCCCCCTATAAAAGGGACGCTTATATCCTCTCTTTTGTATAATAGATATAGTTAATTTAATCTTCTTTATAATTATCTCTTAGGGGGTCCTCTCATATTAATCCAGTGAGAATCCTATTTGTTGCGTCACGTGATCGTGCGACAGCTACAGGCAGGGTGGGGCAGGGTGGGGGCTGGGTGGGGGCTGCATGGTGGTCATTGAAACCGTTTGCCTTTGCGGGACGCGCCCAATTTGCAAGTTGACGACGACAACAAGTCATCAATCGCACAGCAACATCTGGCACATATTCAGCTCACATTGAGATGTCTATTGTGGCGGTTGTGATGTCGTCCGTCAATCACTCACACTACTCCCGTGACTCCTGTCAAACTAGATAGTGATCAAACCACGAAACAGCCTGCGCAAAGGCCTGCTCCTTTGCATACTTCTGCGTCTTAATCTTCAGGTCGCCACGCACGGCAAATCCATGCTCCACGCCAGAGAACAAGTTGATCTGATACGGCAGCTTGGTGCTCCTGAGAATCTCCTCCGACTTGTGACGCTTCTCAACGGGGAAGATGGTGTCTGTCTCAGCTGCGGCGATGGCCAGAGGTCCCGTGATGGCGGCGAGCTCGTCTTCCTCGACAAAGGACGGGTGAGCCACGAAGCCTACGTCGATGCCGTCTTTGTAGTGGCGGACAACGTACTAATTGGATTGCATGGAAACATTAGCCCAGGTTATCCTTTCCCCCCTTCTTCTGCCACAATGAGAGCTCACCTTTGCGCCAAAGCAGTACCCAACTGCTCCGAGCTTGGTCACGCCCAGTCCCTTGATGTACTTGATGCCAGCCTCGACGATGGGGTCAACATGAGGCGGGGTGTGGGGGTTGTTTCCATCGGACCCCTCGGTCAACCACTTCATTATGTCGAACCCCTCTGGCCGGTTGAGCTTGACGGGGTCGCCGTTGAACAGGTCCAGAACGACCGTCGTGTAGCCGCTCTCGGCGAACAAATCAGCCATGAGCTGACTGTTCTGCCAGATGCCAATGACATCGGGGAGGTAGAGGATTCCGTGGCCAGCCTTGGCCTTGCCCTCGGGGGGCGTGGCAACGTAAGCCTCGATCTTGCCGTCAATCTTGGTGGTTTTGCCCTTTGGCGTTCCACTGCAAGAGTAAGGGGCAGTTCAGTTAGAAAGTTTTTCCGTTTCCCCATCAAATCATGTCGTGAAAAGCGCCGATCGATCAAGCTCAAAGCAAAGAAAAGACCTACTCAAACAGGGTGCCGAGCGCGCAGCAACGTCCAGGTGCGTTTGAAGTCATGATGCGTCTATGAAATTCGCTCGTCAAACTCCTCTGCTGGGTGAATTAAAGGCAGGTTTCGCAAAAGAGCAACAAGGTTTGGAATTATATGCCGCGAGGCCCTTGACTGTTTGCGCAGTCTCTCTCCTTCTTTTCAAGCTGAAGAGTGGTGACGCAATTCGGCCCACCCACCCATGATCGAGCTGCAGAATGCCTCAATCTGAGACGTGACCGCCTCTGCTCTCTCCTCATCCGACAACCTTGCTTATCCCCGCGTATTAATCCCATGCCTGCAGGTATTGCTCAAAAAGAAGAAAAGGACCGCTCTCACATTCATCGTCCCATGGGTATCATATCATCACCGTACTTCAATAACAAAAGGCCGCCCCCAAACTACTTTGTCCGCAAACCCTTGGGCTTCTTCTTCTTAAACACCACGGGCGCTATCCCCGGTTTATCTTCACCGTCATTCTCTTCCGCCTTGACCTTCACCTCTGACATTTCCTCTTTACCGCTCTCGCTCTGAACTGGTAGTCCCTCCGTGATGTCCGGCTCATTCTCGACAGCACCGTCTCGCTCCTCCTCCTCCTTCACTCCAGCCTGACGGTCGCCCTGCTCCCCCTTCAACTTCACGCTGCCACTCAGCAAAGCATCCAGCGCTGCGTCCTCTCCTTCCGACAAGGCCTTTGTGTCCCGCCCCCAGCGCCTGGGCTTCTTGAACAGCCCCCTCACTGCATCTTTCTCCTCCTTGTCCTCTTCCGTCTCACCCCTCTTCCTCACGCCCGTGGCAAGCCTCTCCTTGGCGTCACCATCCTCAATCACCCGTGAACTCGTCACGGTCCACTCCCCGGGCATGGCCATCTCCGGCAGGAACGCGCTCGGTATCGACACTCCCATTTGCGCAAGTTGTTCGCGCTGCTGCTTCAGGGCAGAGTCCGTGCCAGTTCCTTGCTGGGATGATGTCTTTTTGAACCGAGAATCGTCGGCCGGGAGGCCTGCCACCACGCCATTGAGTCGGTCGATTTCTCGTCGCGCCCGTTCCTTGTCGCGCTCTTCCCTGTCATGCGCGCGGTGAAGGTCCCGGAGGGATCGCTTGATGGCATGCTGGTGCTTGCCTGTAGCTTCGTGATTCTGGCGCTCGAGCTTGGTGTCGCGGACGTAGACGGCGCAATGTTTGCACCAGTAATTTGGTGAGTTCTTCCAGTATTCTGTCATGTCGGGCAACTGCACAAGCTTGATATTGCTGGTGAGATGAGAGTTGAGTGGAAAAGATGTTTAGGGAGGGACGGGGTTGGAAATCTTCAAAGGCAGCCCCCCGATAATTATGTATTACGTAAGCACGCAGCGGCGGGAAAAGTCGGCTTTCCAGTGCCCGTATGGCAATGTTACAATATAATCATCACCAGGATTTACTTTTGAAATTGTGAATTAAGATTATGCAGCCCAGAGGCTGAGCGATCATTCGTATTTGCACCGCTGACCAACCTAATATGTATATCACCCTATGTATTACCAATCCAGACATGGAGGGTCCCTCACCAACATTCGCATTAAATTCCGGCGTCTCATAACCGCGTACATGAAAAGAAATCGCAAGGGGGGTGATATGCACGCCGAAGCGTGACCGAGGACGCGGTGAAGAAACACATTCCTGTTCGCAGAAAATATTGCTGATTGAATATAGCATTTACTTTCACAGAAATTGACGGCATCAAAGTTCGCTCAACGCGCTCTCCACAGAACAGCCTGCGCTTTAGAGGAGAACCATACCGAAGAAGGCCACGGCGGCGGCGGCGACGAAACCAGGGAAAACCTTCTCGGCGGCGGCGGTAGGGGCGGAGGGGACGACGCCGGTAGGAGTGCCAGAGGGAACTTGAGAGACGACGGGTGCAGTGTTGTTGGAAGCCTGGGGCTGCCCGTCAGGGATCTGGCTGACGGGAGGGGGAGCAACGGCAGTCTGGGTGGGAGCTTGAGGCTGTCCATCACCGATCTGGCTGACGGGAGGGGGAGGAGCAGCAGTCTGGGTGGGAGCTTGAGGCTGGCCGTCACCGATCTGGTTGACGGGAGGAGGAGGAGCAGCAGTCTTGGGAGGAGCCTGAATCTGACCATCGGAGATCTGGGAGACGGGAGGAGCACCGGTAGGACCCTGAGGCTGGCCATCCGCAATCTGGGTCACCGCGGGGACGGAGGCGCAGGGAGTAGTGCGGACTTGGACCTGGCCATCGCCGATCTGGCACATGGGGATAGGAACATCCGTGGTGCGGACCTGGGGCTGGCCGTCGGCAATTTCAGTGACCATGGTGGTGTGAACCATGCTGGTGCCGACAGGCTTGCTGCCGCCATTGCCAGCACCGCCGCCGCCGCCGCCACCGCCGTTCCTGACGCCGTCGCAAGAAGTGGCCACGATCTCGATGGGCTCGCACTGAGGAGCCCAGTGGCGGTCGTACAGGTTGTAGAAGTCGCCAGAGAGGCATCGGTAGAAAACGGTGGAGCCACCGAGGGCAAGTGAGCCATTGTTGCAGGTAGAGAAACCGGCAGTGTAGATGGCGCCGGCCTGGGGAGGGCCGTCGAACTGGAACTGGTAGTTGGAGGCAATATAACCAGTTCGGTCCTTGGCATCCTTCAGGACACCATTCTGCAACGTCATGATCAGGGTGCCTTCACCACCACAGGCGCGTTTCTGGACAAACGGAACATTCATTGTCAGTCCACCAGGTCTTGGTATAGATATCGAACGAAGGACCTCTTACCTCTAGATCGCGCTTGCTGTTGCCCAGGGAGTAGATGGAAACCTGGAACTTGCCATCGCGAGATGAACTGCAGCCGCCGGGAGCAGGGCTATCAGGCTTGACGATGCCGGTTACAGCAGCACCTTGGTCGGCAACGGCAGAGGCGGCAAGGCCGAGGACAGCAGCAGATGACCACTTCATTTTGCTGTTTTGAAGCGTCAGTTCATGGTATATTCTGGTTGTCGAGATGGTGTGGCGAGGGCTGATGGAGCAGGACTCGAATGCGCCGCCGACATGGAGAAAGTGAGCTCGAGGTGAAATGCTGCTGCAGGACTAACCTTGATATTAGATGATATTAAAACTAGGGTGGAAATTTCACAGGCAACCAAGGATGATGTGCGTTCGAATCGAGAGCAGTCCTAACGAAAGGCTAGTTGACAATCCCAGCGATAGGAAGGGACAAATCAATGAATGCTTGACAACAACAAAGTGCAACAAGGAGAAGCAGGTGTGAGAGCGAAGGTGGTTAGAGGGAGAAGGGCAACAGGCAGAAGTGAGAGGGAGGGTGGGCACTGATAGATATTATTATAGTCAAGTCAGCCGGCTTCACATCCTCCAACTCGGCGTCATTCTGCATTTGCCATGACAACAAACCCTCTTGTTCTCTTGTTTCTTCTCTTGGTCTGGTCAGATCCATCCCCGGGCAAGGACGGCGGCCGTATGGTTCTTGGCTAGCGCCATGTAACTGTAACTCGGCTCACAAAGTGGACAAGGTCATGGAGATCCCCATTTCAGAGATGGGGGGGCTTCTTTTTGTTTCTGATGGGCGGCGCTGCTGGCCTGACACCAACACCCTCGTCTTCGCCTAGCGCGTTTTTCCTTCCAAGACATTGCATCAAGTGAGTTGCTCATTCTCCAGTCGATAACAACAACAAAAGCCGGAACGTGAAGCTCGAGAAGTTGAAGGATGGAATCGGCGGCAATTGTCAGACGACTGCAGAATGCCTCTCGCGAACACACCGCGGGAGTAGAACCGAACCAAAGGGAAATGAGAATTCTGCCTCTCTCACTTTCACGTGCGCTAGCAAAACAAAACCCCCCCCCCCTCTCAGATCAGATTGTCAAGGACGGGTAAAAGGTGGCTTGTTTACCCAACCGTCGGAGGCCAACCTCGGACCGTTCTTGACGAACCTTCGACAAACCTTGGTCGTCTTGATGATCCCTTTTGGATTTGATCTTAAATGTTCTTTCCTAGCTTGTTTACCATGAAGAAGCAGCCACTTTCCGTTGCCCTAACAAAACTCTCCCGCCTCTCGCCTCTCGCCTCTCGCCTCTCGCCTCTCGCCTCTCGCCTTTCGCCGGCATGAGCGTGATGGCGAGGGTGTGAGCCGATGAAACAGCGCTCCATTGGGCCGGAATGGTGACTGAACTCATTCCCAGCCCGCCAGCCTTCTTCATCTACGTGCGGCGAGACCAACAAGCTACGGAATTTACGAGCCGCTAGCGATTTTCGCCCCAACTTCGCGATCCTCTCGCGGCGACTACTCCGGGCTGTCCTCTCGAGAAACAAAAAACAAAAGCAAAAACAAGCACGAATGAATGGGCTGGCAGGAAAGCAGAACACTCTCTGTCCGTTGTCCATTTTCCCCCGCCGGTTGAAGATTCGCCAACCTTCCGCACTCCCTTGCAGAACAAATATTTGTTTAGCCCATTCACTGATGTTCCCCCCAACCCATCGACCCATCGACCCATCGACCCCCATCGACCCCCATCGACCCCCATCGACCCACTGCCACAGGGAATCACCCATGTCGTCCAGCCGGCCATGCCCCCCGGAAAAGGTCCAATGGCCGTTCATGAAACACCATGCCCTGGTCCCTCACCCTTGTCAGCCCAAGAAAACCGACGAGAGGCTAAAACCCCCATCCTCCCCCATCCTCCCATCCTCCCACCCTGTTGTTGCGGACGAGGCTGTGTGGGGGCCGTCTTGACTCTTAACATCGAGATACGTACGTACATATGTACATATATGTACAAGATGTGTAGCCATCGCTTTGGAGATATCGCCCGGAGCTGGCTGCTGACCACTCTTGATACGTGGGCCAAACTCTGACTTGGCAGAACGAGCCAAGGCGCATCTGAAAGTCGAGCAGTAGGTTTTTCGTCAGGACATTGCGGCGGTGGCGGTAGATGAACGAGTAAATTTATTTCCTAGTCGTATTCCCATCTGCCCACGTGCTCGCTTACGGTCGGTCAGCCTCAAACTTTAACAATGCGCAAATTTTGAGCCAATCTGTGACTAGGCCATAACCTTGTGCATTGCCACGTCTTGTCCCCTTTCATACCGCAAAAGATTGACAATGAAATCACAATCCTTGGCCGGCGAGTACGTGTCCAGCAAGTTGCGACGTCGTCTATATGCGGAAAACTGCACTGATATTATTCCAGAAATAACATTAAAGTCCGTGTCAAGTCCAGCGAGAGTACATGGAGTCTGTATCCGAGGATTCATGGGATCACCAAGAGTTTATTGATGAAAAAACTACAAGGTTGGGCTTGACCTATTCCAGGGAGTGGAGCCAAACGGTGACGATTAAAGAGCGAATAGGTGATTGGCTACTATACGTCAAGGTAACCCACAGAATTCAGCTTCTCCATCAAATCATTCATCGTCTGTCCTCCCGATTCGATGGTCTCGGTTGGGAACGAAAACTGCGTACTCGACGAATTTTCACGTTGTCGGAGGTTTGGAAGGAAGCCGGCTTAACTAGCTTCACTTGTATGTACATACAGTGGAGAGGCAGATGTACATGTACGGAGAACTTGAGCCCCCGGCCCCACTCGCCCCCCCCCCCCTGCTAGCAACTCGAGGCGAGTTGTGAGCCGAGCCAGGGCCGCCCAGGGCCCAGGGGGGAGGCAACAAGGCACCGACATTGACTCTACAGCGGTGGGGGGCCGCGCGATGAAGCCGCTACAGAAGGCAAGCTCTGGCGCTGTGCTAGTGCTCAAGCCACTAAGCCGGCCGGGCTGCCCGCCCTCAAATGACCCAACTCCCCGGCAAGCCCGGCAGCACCAGCCCGGCAGCATAGCATCTTGCCAAGTTGGCCAACCAGCCACGGAGCCAAGCCGTTGCGGCCGTTCGGACCAAGACCTGAATCGAGTGCGCGTCATAACAGACCATGTTTCTAATTGTTCTCGTCGTTGTTGTCCATGGTGTCAATCACCATCCTCGAATCTTACTGCAATTCATCCACGAAGAAAAAAGAAAGGGCTGAAGTAAAAAAGTTAGTTTGAATGGCCGCGGATGCAACACACATGGATACATGTGAAACATCTTGAGAAGAAAAGCAAGATGCCGACCATGCCGGCCAATGCCTAGGCACGCCCGACTTCGTACGGGCTCGTATAACGTCAGGGTCGCCGGGGCATCCGGTGGGGAAATTCCACAGCATTCTGCATCGATGCCCCAACATGGCTTTTCACAAGGCATCTCTTTTGGTTTCGCGCTGTCCTTAATTAGCCAGCTGTCGATCTAGCCGCCAGGTCCTACCTCTAGCGCGGGAGCTTGGGGCAGACGCCCCGGCTGTGAGGAACGCAGGCAGAATCCTGGTTCCTGGTAACGGACGAGTCAATACGATGAGAATGACGAGATTTTGGTGTAGGGTAGCTACTGGTGGCTCGGACATATCCATCTGGGATGAAGTTCTTGAGAGATATTGGCTACACCCAATAAATACAGCAACAGCAGCTGTTGTTGCGTAGGGTAAGTCACGAACGCTGACCGCCTGCCTCGGCATTTCTGCATGATGACATCATCTAATCGAAGACGGGACCTTCTCCACCAAGCTGGTCGGTCGTGCCGCCATCTCCAAGTTTCTTATCTCCATCCATGTCAACGCGCGGACAATTTTTGGATCCTGTTATCCTGCGGATCCTACGCTGCGGCGCTTGTGCATCGCATTCGTCGAGGCCTAAACGACGGAAGAGCTTGTTGACCTCCGCTCAGTAGTGTCGTGCCAATGATTGGATTTTAGCTCTGGCCTCTTTTGCCCCTCGATGAGTGCGGTCAACGCGCCCAATCTGGCAGGTCGGCTTGTTCGCTTCTCCCCGTGCCATTTGCAGTTGCCCCGACTTCGGGCGAATGATTTATTCACCATGGCCAAATGTCGAATGAATGAAAGAAGGCACTCGTGGGGGGAATCCGTGACAGATTGATTCGTCGGCGGCCTCATGCGAATGCCATACCGGATAGATCAAGTGCAGCCCCTATACTCAATATTCACCGAATGGACAAGTTTGACGGCGTCGGTCCACTCGTCAAGTGCCGTGTGAACGACGAAACCATGTTTCTAGAGCCTCAGACTAACTCAGGAAGTCAGGACAGCCATCTGGTCAACCTTGTCCGAATAGTCGCCTGATTTTCTTCGTGCAACCAACTGTCCGTTTCTGCTGATGAAATCCATCCCAAGAAGCAACAAGGACGCAGTTGGCGGGCGCGGTCTCGCTCACCTTCCCATCTCGAACGACATCTTCTTACCCCGTATTCGCCATGAGAGTTAAACGACGGGGTGAACCGGTAGTAACATCGGAGCACAAGTGGGAGTGAGTGTTTCGGGCGGGTCAGCATGACCCGGAAAGGATCATGACGGCTCGGTCGTGAGTAGACCAAAAGGGAAGCTCGAAACTCGCGATATCGCTTGGCAACGAACGAGCTTTACCATTCAGCCTGCGCCTGCACCAAGTCGGCCGACACTTTCGGGCAGGATTCCCATTTACCCATTCATATATATATATATATATGAATATATATATAAATTCAAGATGGTGCCCATCAAGGTCAAAAAGGAAAAGTTGTAGAGGCAGACTCAAACCCGGCAGCATTGATAAGTTCACTCGGGAACAAAGAATACCGCCCCGTCCTTTTTCTCTTATACTTTTGATCCGTCATGAAGGCTGCTGCTCTTCTTGGCCTCACGGGCCTGGTCACCCATGTGCTGGCCCATCCCGAGAGACGTCACGCCAACGACGTCTCTCTCAACAAGCGCGGCGTGGACTTGAGCAAGTTCCGCATGCCCGAACTCCTCACAGAGTACACTGCTTCCAACAAGGCCAAGTCCCAAGCAGCCGTCAGCGCCATCCACAAGCGAGGAGACTATGTCGGAGCTGCCCGGCAGCTTGTCAAGACCGTTGCTCCTGGTGCCGAGTTCCGCGTCGTCGACGACCACTACGTTGGTTCTGACGGCCTCGCCCACGTCAACTTCAAGCAGACCCTCCACGGCATCGACATTGACAATGCCGACTTCAACGTCAACGTCAGCCCCGATGGCACCATCTTTTCCTACGGGAGCAGCTTCTACAAGGGCGAGGCCCCCAGGGAGAGCCCGCTCACCAAGCGAGCATTCACTGATCCCGCTGCCGCCCTGAAGGGTGTCGTCCATGTCCTCGGTCTTCCGGTCCAGGCGAACGATGCCAAGGCCGAGTCGAAGCAGGGCAAGGAAAAGGAGACGTATACCTTCAAGGGAACCCAGGGTGCCGTCAGTGACCCCGAGGCCAAGCTGGTGTACCTCGGCAAGAGCGATGGCTCTCTCGGCCTGACCTGGAGAGTTGAGACGGACGTCATGGACAACTGGCTGCTGACCTACATGGATGCCGATAACAGCAAGACGGTCCACGGCGTTGTCGACTACGTGTCCGACTTTGCCACGATGCGAGTTTACCCCTGGACCGTGACCTCTCCCGACCAAGGCCGCCGCTCTGTCCAGGCCGACCCGTGGAACGTCGACAGCTCCCCCTTCACCTGGTTCGGCGACGGATCCAACAACTACACCACTCTCTGGGGCAACAACGCCGTTGCCCAGACCAACCACGACGGCCACAACAACGTCGACGACTACCGAGGCAGCTACCGCCCGGAATCCACCAGCCGCAAGTTCGAGTACAAGTACTCCCCTGGTCAATCCGACAAGAGCGACTACCAGAATGCCTCCATCACCCAGCTCTTCTACACCGCCAACACCTACCACGACCTGCTCCACGCCCTGGGCTTCAACGAGGCCGCCGGCAACTTCCAGGCCAACAACAACGGCAGAGGAGGCGAGGGCAACGACCTCGTCGTCCTCAACGCCCAAGACGGCAGCGGCACCAACAACGCCGACTTTGCCACCCCCCCCGACGGCCGCCGCGCCCGCATGAGAATGTACATGTTCACCGAGACCACCCCCAACCGCGACTGCGCCTTCAACGCCGACGTGGTTCTGCACGAGTACACCCACGGCCTCTCCGAACGTCTGACCGGCGGACCCGCCAACTCGGCCTGCCTCACAACCCTCGAGTCCGGAGGCATGGGGGAGGGATGGTCCGACTTCATGGCCGCCGCCGTCCTCGTCAAGCCCGCCGACACGCGCGCCACCAACTTCCCCATCGGCGCCTGGATCTCCAACAACCCCGGGGGCATCCGGTCCTACCCTTACTCCACCAGCATCAAGACCAACCCCCACACCTACGGCGCCGCCAACAAGATGAACGACGTCCACGGCGTGGGCGAGATCTGGGCCAACACCCTCTACGAGGTCTTCTGGAATCTCGTCGACAAGCACGGCAACACCGCCGACAAGTACCCCTCCACCGACGGCAGGGGCGTCCCCACGGACGGCCGCTTCCTCGCCATGAAGATTGTCATGGGCGGCATGGCCATCCAGCCATGCCGCCCGAACATGGTCTCTGCCCGCGACGCCATCATCGACTCGGACAAGCAGCTCACCAGCGGTGCCAACAAGTGCGAGCTCTGGAAGGGCTTTGCCAAGCGCGGTCTCGGCGTCGGCGCCGCGTTCAACGACGGCGGCAGCGAACGTGTCGAGGACTTTACCCTGCCGTCTGGCTGCTGAGGGTTTTTTTTTTTTTTTGGACGTCGAAACCCCAGAATGACTCGCTTCAAAACATGACACCACTCATGGTAGCATGAGAAGAAAAGTATCGCATCTTGGTTTCTATCAAGACGTGTTTCTTCCTCTTCTTCTCGTTCTAATTTTTTTTTGTCAGCGATTTGCAGGGGGGTAGTTGGTTGATTTGATTTTCTTGTTTAAAAAAAAAAGACACCTTGTCTCCGTACATGTCTGGTATATATTTCTTCTTCTTCCACCCTCTCATGAACCGTATATATCCCTCATGAACCGTATATAGTCAAGTCAATGCCATGTACATGCATGCCATACCATGTCTCGCTTCGCGTCAAATGTGAAATGGCTGGTAGTGGGTCGAAAGTAGTCCGTAGTACCGTTCATTGCTTCACTTTGCAGCCCCTCGTGTGTACGGAATATGCTGCGCACACAGATTGATAGGTCAGTCTGCCACACAGAGGCGTGGATTCAAAATCATTTCGTATCGTCATGCGACCGACCGCCCTTTTGCTCTTCATATGCTCACAACATTACATTAATCGACCATGAAGTAATACCGGTATTCTAACTCATCTTTTTTACATGAATCCACATCTCATACATGGGGCACCTTGCCTCAGCAGGGCAAATCGAAATCATCTCTTTGAAAGTCTCTTGAGGATATTCCTCAGCTTCCACTTTCCCATTGGGCCGGCAGCCTCGTCCGCACCGACCAATCTCCTCACGAGGATGTTGTACAGTCCTCCAAAGGCTAGCGCGATGGCCGTGGATGTGAAGATGATGACGTTGTAAGGCATGCTGAAGTCTGGCGTCGGGAGGTAGAGGAGTAGACTTGTGGTGCGCAGGTTCATGACGCTTGGTTCCAGAGTGCGGATGATGGCGGCGGCGACGTCGAAGCCGCGATTCGCGTCGGGAGGGTACTCGGTGTAGCGAAGAATGGCCTTTTCAAAGTCGTACGTGAGGAATACTGTGCACCGGGGGGGGATGCGCATCTGCAGCTCGAGTTGGGTGCCGCGGGTGCGGTCGAGGGCTGGCCGGTAGTGGATTTCTTTGATGAGGGATGAGGAGCTGGAGTCTGGCCCGGCAGAGGTGGAGATGCGGGTGGACAGAGTATGGAGGAAGACGCGCATGAACCAGGGCAGAGACTCGAGGTATACGAATTCAACCTCGTACGGGTTCGGGTTGGTGAGGATGGCCTGCACGCCGCCGTGTTGCTGGCCTTGGCCCGTGAAGCTGCGCTCCGCGTAGAGTAGAGGCTGGATGGGCCGGACCAAATCCTTGGAAGCCTCTTCTGGCGTCTTGGCCTCGGATTTCGGAAGGACAAGGGCGAACTCGCTGTCCGATGGGAAGGTGTAGCACCGGGACATGCCGTCATTTGTCTTGATCTCCTTGGATCCGTCAGATGCGTGGACAGCACGGGAGTCGGGAACCTGCAAGCAGACGGGGGGCACGCTCGAGTCTGCAAGAGGACAGGTCCCCTTCATGGGTCGACCAAAGATCTGAGAGAGCGTCCAGTCTTGGTTGTTGAGATGGTCGGCTGGGAAGCAGTGAGAGTCATCATGGTAGGGCTTGGACGTGTCGCAGATGAGTTCGTGGTTCGGTGGCGGTCTTGGGATGGGATTGTCTGTAGATTTGTGTTCAGTGGACTAACACGTGGAATTTCATCATTGAGGTTCGACGCCGGGCTTTGCTTCTTCTTCTTCTTCTTCTTACCTCTGGGTCTCTTGGATCGTTCAACGTCCATGACCATATCTATTGTCTGCTCCATCTGCAACACGCATTTACCACTATTGTCGCAAAGTGGCTTCACATCAATGGCCATGCTTTGAAAGGACGAATCGAATAATTTATGTCCATCCAGCAAGCTCGCAATACCCGCCTTCCCATGACAAGGCAATAGTTTGAGAAAGGGTGTCAAGTTCTCGGTGCACACCACCTCGTGCGGCAGAACGCCGTGTAGTAGTCTTGTGTTTGCCAAGGCATCATTCGCATGATGGCCCTCGGGTTGGAAGGACAGCGCCGGTCTGATTGTCCTCGTTTCATCGATAAAGTTGAGGCTCGCGCAGAACAGTCCTGACAGGGCGTTTGTCAGCGTCAGCCAATTCTCGTCTGCGTGTTTGTCGGTCTCGGCATCCATCCATGCCCATAATTCCACACCCGTGCCGCCCTCCTTGGTGCCGTCCCAGGGCCGAGCCCCCCAGTTCTCTGCATCCCAGCGTCCCAGTGTAAATCTCAGATGTAGTTCGCGTGTGCCCGCATATTCGAGAATTTGACCCAACGATCGGGGAAATAATCGGAAATTATGGGCTTCGAAGTCCGCTATCGAAGTGTTGGATTTGAAATTGAAGCTCGCAAGAAGCTGAGAGAGCGGCAAAGGGCGCAAAGTAAGCTGCTCGTGATAGTCGGCGGCCGCAACGAGCCCGGGAACGAGAGATGCCAGCAGCGGCGCCAGCCACGGAATCATGATTTATGTAGGGGAAAGTGTGCAATGCGGGCGGAAAGGCTTGGAGTAAGCGGGGGAATGTGACAAGTAAAGTAGATGAAGGAATATAAAATGGAAAAGGAACAAGGAACAGAAGCTCCGTTATCGTAAAAGAAAGAGAGACGGAAGGTCAGAGTGACGAGGCTACCTGCACATTTCCAGCTAAAAGGACATCTCAGCGTTGGATGCGTCGTGAAAAGGTTGCGGACCGAGCTCCCTCCATGAGTTTATCGCGAAGGATCAGACTGACCCTCGCCCTCGACAAGCTAGAGGCGGCGCGGCCCTGGACTTGGAAGCGACGAGCAGGAACGTGGATCCCCGTCGGGCGGTGACAGACGGCAAAATGAATACCGCAACAGCGACTTGGAGCTTCAACGCCAACTTTCAGTGCCAAACATTTCTTCACTCTCTCAGTCCTCACATTCTCGCGTAGCTCTCGCAGAAACCCTCCAGTCCCAATTAAAAAAAAACAAAAAAAACAAATAAACTACTACTCGATAACTCGAACGATCGCGACAAAGAAGAGGTGCCGCCGGCGACAATAAGTCTAAACATGGCCGCCGAGCAAAGAAAGCTGCTTGAGCAGCTCATGGGCCATCAATCCACCTCGCGCGCCGCACAACTATCCCTCGACGACCCTAAAGTCTGCCGTTCCTACCTCGTCGGCACATGTCCTCATGATTTATTCACAAATACAAAGCAAGATCTCGGCCAATGCCCCAAGGTCCATTCGGAGCCCCTCAAAGTGGAATACGAGGCACTTTCGGATCGAGAAAAGCAGCGTTACGGGTTCGACTACGACTATATGCGCGACTTGCAAAAGTACATCGACGATTGCAATCGCCGTATTGATGCGGCACAAAAGAGGCTTGAGAAGACGCCTGATGAGATAAGACAGACTAATGTTCTGGTGAGCCAGCCCCTCCTCCTCCACCACCCCCCAATTCTCTTGTGCTAATATCAAGGCAAATGTGCAGCTGAAAAATATCGCCGATTTATCAAGCTCGATTAGCAACGGCCTTCTCGAGGTCCAAGTACTCGCATCCATGAACGAAGTCTCGCGCGCCGTCGACGAAAACTTCCGCATCAAACAAACTATGCAACAGAAGTCCGACAAGGAGAGGGAACTGAAGGCACTGTCAGATACCTCTGGTCCCTCTGGGCACCAGAAGCTGCAAGTGTGCGACGTATGCGGCGCTTATCTGAGCAGATTAGACAACGATCGCCGACTGGCGGACCACTTCTACGGCAAAATGCACTTGGGCTATGCCTCCATGCGCAAGACCTACGAGGCGTTCCCGCGTGAGTTGAAGAGTAGACAGAGACAAGGAATGATGGATGATGACGCCGGCGGGGGAATGGGAGGGCCCAGAGGCCCAAGGGCGGGAGGATACAGAGGGGGTAGAGGGGGCAGAAACTATCGCGGTGGCTGGTAATGGCCTTGTTGAACCCCGAGATTGTTCAAGAACGACCCATGTCCGAGGTCTGTTGTGTAGGTGACAAATCACCTTGACGTCTCTAGTGTACATATATTGCATTGCCTATGGCTCACGCGGTGTTCTTCGGGTGGGATAGGGGTTTGGCGTTCTGATGATTTGTGCAGTCGGTGGGAATTGAATGAAAAAATACCCTGCTATAGATGTCCTCACAGTTCACGTATACACTTATGAGCTTCCAGGAACAATGCGCTTCGTCATGTCCTATACCTGGGTAGATCTGCTCCATCCATGGACAAACATTTGCTGCTTCGAGCCCATGGCTCTAGTGCACCTTGGAGAAGGACGCCCCCGCGGAGGGTTCGCAAAATTCGGCTCGTGTTCAATCAATCCTATGAGTTGCCACAAGAATGAAGACATCTCATCAAGCCTTTCCATCTATTGTATTTTGCGCGGCGCCATGTGCGCCCAGAGCCCCCGGGGCCTGAAGGTAATATCCAAAACGTGTATTTCCCATTGCCCTGACGGCGTCCCCCACTGCCGCTGTCATCCCTGGCAATTACCTACAACAGCCGCCTTTCATGCGTGATGCTATGCTTATGATTGGCCTTGCTTCTTCAGTTCGTCAAGAGCTTCCATTTCATCATCCCACTTGCTACCAGGAGGCGGCGGTGTGGATAACGATGGAATGGGCGCGGGCCCTGTTTTGGGAGGTGGATATACCGGCACCGTAGGATTGTCGCAAGTCTTCTTGCTCACGTCTGAGGGTAATGCGGGAAACTCGTCGGCAGTGAGAGTCGGTGCAGGGCCGTTGCCGCTCGTCGGCTTGGACGACGGGCCGCCGTCGAATCCTCCTCGTCCACGACCGCCGCCTCCTCGTCCTCCGCGACCGCGTCCGTTGCCACCACGATGGCGCTCGTCCAGAAAGCGATCTACATCGGGATGCTCTTCTTCCCCTTCTCTGGCGGCGAATCTGCTGCCACTGAGGCCTCCGCGCCTTGTCCCGCGTACACCTCCATTGGCTCCACGGAACCCCTTTCGGGCTTCCTCTTCCAAAGCAGCCGCCTTCCCCTCGTCCCAGCCGCCTTCCTTCATGCCCATAGCCTTGAGCTTGCGCTCACGGTTTTTGGCTCGCTCTTCTTCCAGCTTGCGCTTGTCGTCCTCACCGCGTCGTCTTCGTTCGGCATCCTCTGCTCGTCGTTTGCGAGCGTCCTCCATGCCCTTGGCGTAGGCTTCCGCATGCTGTTTCTCATCCTTCTCGGCCTTTTCAAACTTGCGCGCCTTTTCGGCTGACAGCAGCTTCATTTGCTCCATCTTGGTGGCAAGCTCCTCCTCTGTCAGCTTCTGGCGCGGATTGCCTCCGGACCCCAGACGCGCTTGCGGATTGGCAGCGGCGCTCTGAGAGCCGTGAGGCTTCTTCTCCTTTGATGGGGCCGTAGGGGCGTTGGGAGGCGGCGATGCGCCGTCCGTCTCTTTGGACTCGGGTTGGTGAATTACCTTGGGTTTATCCTTGGCGTCCTTGGAAGGTACGGGCGATTTACTCGCTGGCGGGGGAGGTGGTGTGGATTGTTGCTTTTGATTGGCGTTCCCTTTGCGAGCGAAGCGCGATGAAGACAGGTTGCCGCCTTTGGCTTGCGGCTGCGACGATGACGTTGGAGGTGCCTCGTTGGTTGAGGTATTCGCAGGGGGCGATGATTTCTTAGGCTTCGGCTGTCGGGGCTGCGAAGGTTCTGCTGGCGCTGACGGCGGCGCAGGGGCAACAGGAGTTGGCTCTGGGGGATGTTGAGGTATTTGGACCTCTTGCACTACAATGGTCTCGCTCTCGACGGGTTCAAAATCGTCGTAGAAGAGGTCATCGTCCGTGCGACCTCCGAATTGGTCGTCCATTTTCGATTGACTGAAAAAAAAACTGCTTCAAAGTCAGAAGGATGAATTGACACGGGCGCCGTCGATTCCAAAGAATCGATGCAATGTAAAAAAAAACCGGAAAGGAGGAGGGTTGGCGTCTTACTAGATGTGACTATCGGGTTCGGGATGGTCAAGGAAGGAAGAAGAAGGCTGGGAGCAGCGCAAGCTGGTTGCTGGCCATGGTCATGGACGGACTCATGGATGACGGCGCAGATACTGCCGCCGCCACCCTGGCCCGGCCCGGCCTGGCCTGGCTCCATTCAATGTTGCCTCAGCGTGCATTGACCAATCCAGCAATGGCCAGGTCACGAAAAAGCAGGTCTGACCAATCACAGCCAGGGTGGCTAAGAGGTACTACAATTTAGGTAGGAATCTCATCATAATTTAAGTCCTAGCAAGGTTCGCTAGTACAAAGAGGTACATTGTAGCCCCACTGCGACTGTGGCTATTTAGAGGGACCAGTGAAGTATCGAAGAAGATGTGGGTCCCGCGACCGTGGCCCTCGTGTAAGTCGAGGTTGGATTAGATGAAAGAATCACGACGTCTTATTCCTGGAGAGCTGCAGTTTTTGGAGATTTTCAAAAGTAAAAAAAGTTCAATTCAATTCAATCTGTTTGGTACAAAATCATCTTGAACGTCCATGCGTTGACCCGCCACAACACAAACATTCTCATGAAATACGCATACATGAGAAATTACATGGAAATGGCCTGTGTAGCAGAAGCCTTGGCGCCCTTGGCAGCGGATGTGACAGAGCCGGCCTGTTGTTTCGTTTTCGTTAGCATTCTCAAGAGTCCGAGCTATGCATGTGTCATCACTGATCACTGTGATGTGCCTTGTTCAAATGTGCAAATGTCACTTACAGCACTCATGGCCATCTTCTCACCCCTCTTCTCTTCCATTTTGGCGGCGGACATGGCAGCGGAAGTGGCAGAGGCGGCCTATTCATTCTTGTTAGAACATTCCCCAGTTGTGTTGGATAGTAGACACTGTTGAAATGTCCAAGTGTAACTTACAGCACTCTTGGCGTCCTTCTCACCCCTCTTCTCTTCCATTTTGGCGGCGGATGTGGCAGAGGCAGCCTGCTTCTTCTTGTAAGCATTGTTAAAATTTGCACGATAGGTGCTGTTTGGTTTAACTTACAGCACTCATGGCACTCGTCTTCGCACCCCTCTTCTCGTCTATATTGGCCTCGGACATGGCAGAGGCGGACTATTGTGCATTAGTTATTAGTATTTCCTAACTAATAATAAGACACTATTTAAATATTTAAGTGTAACTTACAGCACTTATAGCGCTTGTCTTCGCACCCCTCTTCTCGTCTATATTAGCCTTAGACATAGCAGAGGCGGACTATTGTGCATTAGTTATTAGTATTTCCTAACTGATAATAAGACACTGTTTAAATATTCAAGTGTAACTTACAGCACTCATGGCGCTCGTCTTCGCACCCCTCTTCTCGTCCATATTGGCCTCGGACATGGCAGAGGCGGACTATTGTGTATTAGTTATTAGTATTTCCTAAGCAATAATAAGACACTGTTCAAATGTTCAAGTGTAACTTACAGCACTCATGGCGCTCGTCTTCGCACCCCTCTTCTCGTCCATATTAGCCTCGGACATGGCAGAGGCGGACTATTATGCATTAGTTATTAGTATTTCCTAACTAATAATAACACACTATTTAAATGTTTAAGTGTAACTTACAGCACTTATGGCGCTTGTCTTCGCACCCCTCTTCTTGTCCATATTAGCCTTGGACATAGCAGAGGCGGACTATTGTGCATTAGTTATTAGTATTTTCTAAGCGATGATAAGACACTGTTCGAATGTTCAAGTGTAACTTACAGCACTCCTGGCGACCTTCTTACCACTCTTGGAAGCCTTGGAAGCCTCGAAGGACATAGAACGGGCCTCGATAGCTTTCTATTCACGTATTAGTTGGGAAATTGTCCCGGTAGCGACTAGTCCGCTCAAATCGGGTAAACATACAGAGGCAGCCATGCCGGATGGGAGAGAAGCGCTAGTGGAAAGCATCATGGTCTTTTTGGAAGCGCTGCCCTGGTCCATGGGGCTGGCGATGGCGAGGCCAACAATGGCAGAGAAGACGGTAGTGGTGAACTTCATGATGGAATTGGTAAGTTTGTGGGTGTAATTGTCGTTTTGCGAGTCTGATTATGTGAATAGGTTGAAGAACTGGCTGGAGAACTGGCTGGAGAACTGGCTGGAGAACTGGCCGGAGAACTGGCTGGAGAACTGGCTGGAGAACTGGCTGGAGAACTGGCTGGAGAACTGGCTGGAGAAACAGATGTCATCCGGGGCCGGAGAGATGGAATACTTATACTTGGAGATCTTGGTTCTTGGTCGTCGGCTCTGTGCGGCTCTCAGATCTTGCAGTTCTTCACCTGCGTTGGGATGGCTTTGAGCCACGATCCTCACTCTCATTCCTTCCGCCAACCACCCAACGCCTCGGGTCAGGAACTTGTCTCCCAACGCCTCGGTTCTGGGACATTCAGACACAGTTTGGCCAACTGCTTCTTCAAGATGGTGCCGTAATAGACCCTGGCTTCACTCTGGTCTTGCGACAGAGAGGCTTGAAAAAAAGATTCCATCTGCTGGATGCCAGGGAGGAATATCCTCCTCCGCTAGCCGCCTTGAGAATAGGTGTCTCTAATCTCCATGCAGCAACAGCACGACCTGAGACTGCTCAACCACGCAAGGTGGTACAGTGGTTTCTTGTTGGCGCTGCAACTGTAAACCATGCTGAAGAATGTGGTTGCGTGCTTTTTGTCTGGGGTTGCTGTTCGGGATGTCATCTCCCGATCGTGTCTCACCAACTTACCCTCAATCGGCGATGTCATATCCATTGTCGCAGTTTACGCCAGGGAATTCGTGTCGACGGCGGCCGCACCGTTGGAACATTGAACCATGTTCAGGTTCAGAAATCAGAATGCACCCACGACGTGACGAGAGCTGAATTCAGCATCTGCGCGGCCGCGGGCACGAGACGAGGGGAAGTGGAAGTGGCAGGAAACAAGGCCCGTTGCAACGGTGCCATCGTCGTCCCGTGGCCGTGGCGCCTGGAGATTTCTCGTCTCGCAATGCAACCCGGCATCACATGACAAGCAGCAGCTGCTTTACTAATCAGCCTTTGACCACAGATGGATTAATGCGGACAGATACGACAGATGCACAACAAATCATGGTGCGGCATGACAAACGCCTCTATCGCTCCATTTGTCTCCACGACCCTGACAGCTTTTCACCAACCATTTTTACCCCTACCTTTGACAATAATAAATATAAAATTCGTGGGTAGTGTAAATTACAAATGTAGGATTTTTCAATTTTCTAATTTTTTAAACTTCTGATTGTTTAATTTTCTGATTTTCCGATTTTCCGATGTGGCAGCGTTTTGCCGAGCCTCTCCAAGGTGCCACCGTAGACGGGTACCCCGAACCCCGAACCCCTCAAGTCGTCGTCTGCGCTATTATTAACAACACCTTGCTTCCGGCCGCCTCGCTTATCTCATCTCAGCGGCTTCAACATCATTGTTCTTCAGACGTGACCATTTTCGTGCTACCCATCGCTGGCTTCGAATCACGAGTTGAGGCCGGCCAGTCAAATGGCTCTTTCTTTCTGATCAAAGTCCCCTTCATGTATATAAAGCCTGGCGCAGATCTCTTGTCCTATCCACACACTAGGCTAGGTCGAAATCGCCCATCTGCGTTTCGCCCACAAATGACAGAACTCATATCTTCCATCTACAGAAACTCATTCTTACATGCCACCTCGCCTGTGCACAGACATGTCCATCATACAAGTCGGCGAGACAACTCTCCCGTCTGCGTACCCGTCTGCGTACCCGTCTGCGTACCCGTCTGACCTTCCTGACTGGAGCAATGTCGATGTGATACATCGCAACACTCTCCCTCCCCGGAGCAGCTTCTACCTATACGACAATGAAAAGGATGGCCTTGCGCGGGACGTGACCAAGGCTAGAGCACAGTGCCTGTCTGGAAGATGGAAGTTCCACCTGTCCAAGTCACCTTTCGCCGGACCGCGAGAGTTTTACAAGCCCGGCTTCGATGCGTCCGAGTTTGGGCACATCAACGTGCCGGGCATGTGGCAGCTCCAAGGATATGGCAAAGGCCCGCACTATACCAATTTTCTGTATCCTTGGCCCATTGAACCACCGAATGTTTCTTACCAAGAGAATGAATGCGGTCGATACATGACCTCCTTCTCGGTGAACAAATCCTTCAACGATCAACAGTTCCGGCTCCGATTTGAAGGCGTCGATTCCTCATTCACACTATGGGTCAACGGCAAAAAGGTTGGCTACTCTCAGGGATCGAGAAATCCCAGCGAATTCGATGTGACCGATTTGATCCACACCGGCAAAGACAAAGACAACCAGTTGGCGGTGGAGGTATATCAGCGCTGTGATGGAAGCTACATCGAAGACCAGGATGAGTGGTGGCTCAGCGGCATCTTTCGTCATGTGTACCTCCACGCATTCCCCAAGGTACATCCCATTGACTTTCACGTCAACACGGAGCTGGATAGCAATTTCGAGAATGCCACCCTACGAGTCAAGGTAGATGTCAGTGGCTCTCGGTCGGTCGAGCTGAAACTCCTGGACTCTAAGCCACAGGAAGTAGTGTCCAAGACCCTGGAGATTTCCAAATCGGGCGAGTTTACACTTGATGTAGAAAATCCCCACAAGTGGACTGCGGAAACACCGTATTTATATCATCTTGTGCTCAATTTTCTGGGCGATGATAAGTGCAGCATAGTGCAGCGCATAGGGTTCAGAACAACGGGTCTCATTGACGGCGTGTTCTGCATCAACGGGAGTCCCGTCAAGTTCAGAGGCGTCAACCGCCATGAGCACCATCCTGACCATGGCCGTGCTGTACCCTACGATTACATGAGACGCGATCTACTCATCATGAAGGCGCACAATATAAATGCCATTCGAACATGCCACCAAATCAACGACCCTCGGCTATACGACGTTGCAGACGAACTGGGGCTATGGATCCTTGACGAGGCCGATCTGGAGTGCCATGGCTTCGCGGCCGTTGGAGGTGACGCAGCGAGCTACACGTCTGATAACCCGGCCTGGAAGGAGCAGTATGTCGACCGAGCTCGCCAGATGGTTGCCCGCGACAAGAATCATGCAAGCGTCATCATGTGGTCACTTGGTAACGAGTCATTCTATGGACGTAACCACCTAGCCATGTACGATACCATCAAGCTCATGGACAATACTCGTTTAATTCACTACGAAGGCGACGAGAATGCGCAGACGGCCGACCTCTTCAGCCGCATGTATCCCGATCTTGCCTTTATTGAGTCGTTTGCCAAAGAAAGAGACTGGAAGAAGCCCCTCGTTTTGTGTGAATTCTTGCACTCGATGGGGAACTCTGAGGGAAACGCAAAGGAGTATATCGACTTGTTCTATAGATATCCGCGACTCATGGGTGGGTTTGTATGGGAGTGGGCAAATCATGTGAGCATGCCTCCTACTCTGATCTTCTTCTTCTCTCGACCAGCCTTCGTTTGTTCTGCATGTGTGTTCTGACGGGCAAGTTAGGGCCTTCGCACCAAGACGGAAGACGGCGAAGAATTCATGGCGTACGGCGGTGATTTTGGAGATGAACCCAACGACTACAACTTTGTAATGGATGGTCTTTTGGTATCGGAGCACAACATCTCCTCCAACATTACCGAGTACGCCAAGTCGATTGAGCCAGTGCAAACACTGTTTCTTCATCATCACGACATGACGGTTGTGAATCGTTATGACTTCCTGACTCTCGATCATCTAGTTGCGGAGTGGTGCGTAGTTTCGGACGGGAAGAAGCTTACGGGAGGGCGAGTCAACATACCCAAAGGTGAGTTGCGTTTTCAGTAATTGTCTGCATTGTAATGCCCTGCGCACACACGTTGGGGTCATGGATGAAATTCTGACAGTGGCTGTCAATCTTTGCAGGCGTCAAACCACACACAGAAGCCATTGCCACCGTAGAAGGCTTTCACGACGGAATGCTGCG
Organism: Epichloe elymi; assembly: GCA_023658475.1. Taxonomy (NCBI): domain Eukaryota; kingdom Fungi; phylum Ascomycota; class Sordariomycetes; order Hypocreales; family Clavicipitaceae; genus Epichloe; species Epichloe elymi. The sequence continues at coordinate 2,890,931 of CP098276.1, forward strand.
CGAAACACACGGTGAAGGCTACTTGCAAGTCCGATACAGGAACAAGTTTGAGACGAACTGGGCCCCTGCCGATCACCAGGTAGCGACGGGAGAGCTGCGGGTGTCGAAGCCACTCCCTGTCAATGCCATCCAAGCGGTTGAGCCACCGATGCCGAAACCAACCATGCAAATGGCGTCAGAGTCTCTCGTCAAAATCAGCTCTGCGTCTGGTGAGTCGGTATGGACCATTGACACTGTGACGGGCACGCTCGTCAGCTGGAGACGCAGGAGCCTCCCTGATGCCGAGCTCATTAGCAAACCAGTTACCATGGACTTCTACCGCGCGTTGACGGACAATGACCGCGGAGGCCACGGACGAGAATGGCGGCAGAGGCGGCTGCATCAAACATCAACGCACGTCAAGCAGGTGCGACTCGACAAGGTCAAGAATGGCATCGTGGTGAAAATCAAGCAGCGCATCGCGCCCCCAGCACTGGCCTGGGCCGTCGACACCACCTGGACGTACCACTTCCGAGGCGAGTCGGTGGCCATCAACGTCAGGGGCAAGCCACACGGCCCGAAACTGCCGTCGACTTTTGCGCGGATTGGCATCACCGTGGGCCTGTCGGGTGCGACCCGGGTCCGATGGTGGGGCCGCGGACCGGGCGAGTCGTACCGAGACAAGAAGCATTCGCAACTGCATGGAAACTGGGTTTCGAGCGTCGACGACCTGTGGGTGGACTACGAGTTCCCCCAAGACGGCGGGAACAGAACCGACGTCCGCTGGGTCGAGATCCTCGGGGACAAGGGCCGGCTGCTGCGCGCCAACTTTGGAGACTTGGACGGAGCCAGTTTCTCGGCGGCGCACTATTCGCCAAAGGACGTGGACGAATGCGCGCACCCGCACGAGCTGCACAAGCGAAGGCGCGAGGACACGATTGTCAGACTTGATTGGGCGCACCACGGCCTGGGAACGGGGTCCTGCGGCCCGTGGACCCTGCCACAGTATTCACTCGAGGCGGATCGTGACTTTGGCTTTGATCTTCTTCTGGACTGAGCTCGCAACGGGGAGAAGTCTTGGATCGATCATCTGACAATTTGTTTTCACGTACGGAGTCGGTCAGTGACATGACTTGTCCGCGTCGGCACTGCATTGCATTGCGAATGTGCATATGTACTGCGAGCTCCGTATAATATAAAGAGGACAGACACCTGCCACTGCCAAATTACTTGCCTTGATGTCGTATGCTCCGTATGCCCCCCGTATGCCCCGTAGCACGTGCAGCTTTTGTCATCTCAACTGCAGGCGACGCCATCTCGATCCTGACTGATTCAGATTCAGACTCAGACCGACTCCAACCACGGGCAGGAAGGATCCCGATGCCCCCCTGTCCAGACGCGCCCTGGCTGGCTCAGATGGCTCAGATGGCTCAGACGGCTCAGATGGCTCAGACGGCATCCATTGCAGGCACCCCGTCCAGCGGGCGATGTAGGGGCTGCGATCAGATTGTGCAGGCGGAAAAGGAGCAGAGACGAGATGCGGGTGGGTTCGCAGGCGTGAAGGCTCTACCTGGTGTTGATCTTGTTGGTCCTGGTAAGTTCGTTCATTGGTCCGTTTGTCAGTCGACTTCGACAACTTCTCGTCTGGCGCCATAATGGCGGTCTGTCTTGGCGGCGGGTACACCCACTGTTACCTTGACACCCCCACTGCACGTGGGGCCACGTGGGCAGGGAGACACCCAAAAGTCCGCCGACGTCGGTCCAACAAGAGCGGCTGGCTGGTGGCCTCAGACGCCGTTTGATGTGACGCCATGGCAACTTTTTGGAGGGACGTCGAGTTCACGTCTCCCATGTTCCGCATCACGTATTCATCATCAGCGAGCTGCTCCATCACCCAGCTAACCGCCGAGGCCTTCTCGGCCGCTCTCAGCGACAATGCCGTCTTCCACAGACTCTTCAACTCTCTCATTCTCAGTTGGCGATGCCCTCGAAACCCTCGAGGCCTCGAAACCCACCCCCGAGTTGGTCCATACCCTTCAACATAACAGCACCGTGCTCACCCTCGCCGTCAGCCCCGAGCACGACTTAATATATGCAGGCACGCAAGACGGTGAGATTGTCGTCTGGTCATTGGATACCTTTGAACAGATTCTCCAGGTACAGGCGCACAAGCGCAGTGTCCTGTCGCTCGCTCTGTCCCCGGACTCGTCTCTTCTCTTCTCGAGCGCCTGCGATGCCATCATAAACGTTTGGTGCCCCAGGACTCTGCGCCGCCTCCACGAGGTATACGGGGTGCACGACGTTGGTGACATCTTTTGTACTGCGTACAGTCCGCAACAGGAAACACTCTACATCGGTGCCCAGAATACAACGATTCAGTGGGTGGCGTTGAATAGCCCATCTGGATGCGTCTCGCCCGACTCGCGGAATCACCCCGATCGCCGCAGCCACCCATTCTTTGACTCGAAAGCGATTGGCGGCAGTGCCACGCCGAGACGAAACGAGGACCGGTGGGCTCTGATCCCCCGCGCGCGAGTCGTTTCGGAGATTGACGGTGGAAGCATCCGCCAATTTGCCCACTACGGTTTCGTGTATTGTATGCTCATGGCGAGAGGTCCCACGGTCAAGGTGGACTCTGACGAGGACGTTCTGATATCCGGCGGCGGCGACGGTACCATTAAACTATGGAGCTTGGGTGGTTCCGGAAGTAATGGCCGGGATGAAGACGCGTCTGGCCGCATCGAGGAAATCATGACCTTGGGCACTGATGACGCCGAATCTGTCCTGTCACTTGTTCTGGATGGATCCTTTCTCTACGCCGGAAAGCTCGATGGCATCGTAGAGCTGTGGGATTTGGACACGACACAACGCTTGAGAGTGATCAAAGCGCATGAAGGCAATGTGATGTCGCTGCAGATGGGATGGGGTTGCTTGTGGGCCGCATCTACAAATGGATGGGCCAGTGTAAGTCACGACTTCCTCCTTCTTGCTCGCACTGCTTCACGCGAACCCTTCAGTATGGCTAACTAGGTATTCCACAGAAATATAGCACGGCCCATTACGGAGCTTATCGGCACGCCTCGTCAGGCGACGTCACCCAGAAGTACCAATGTCTGGCTAAATGGCAAGCACACCACGGCAAAATCTTGGCCTCCGCCGTCACAAACTACAAGTCTGGGGAATACTACATCACTGGCGGAAATGATGACAAAATCTCCATCTGGTCTGTGAAAGATTTGGCATCATTATGCAAACAAGCCACAACCAACATGAGCAATGACCTTTTGTTTGACCCATTGCTTAGCACACTGAACGAATTCGTCTCGTACAAGACTGTGTCCTCCCGCCCCGAATATGCCGAAGATTGCCGAAAAGGTGCTTCATTCCTGGCCTCGCTATTCAAGGGACTGGGCGGCCACGTTGAAATGCTCGGCACGGAAACGGCACGTAACCCTGTGGTGTATGCCAGATTTTCGGGGAAAAAAGAAGCCTCGGAAAATCGCAAGCGAATCCTTTTCTACGGCCATTACGACGTAGTTGCAGCAGACGAGAAGAAGGGAAACTGGGCGACCGATCCATTCGATCTCACAGGAATCAACGGGTTTCTTTACGGCCGCGGAGTCAGTGACAACAAAGGGCCAATCGTTGCCGCGTTGTATGCTGTGACCGATCTTATGCAAGCGCAAAAGCTGAATAATGATGTCATCTTTCTCATCGAAGGCGAGGAGGAGTTCGGCTCCAGAGGCTTTGAGGCAGCAGTGAACAGAAACAAGGAGCTCATCGGCCACGTCGATTACATCCTCCTTGCAAATAGCTACTGGCTGGATGACGAAGTTCCGTGCTTGACATATGGCCTTCGCGGAGTGCTTCACGCGACGATCTGCGTTGACTCGCCCCGACCGGATGTTCACTCAGGAGTAGACGGATCTCATCTTTCCGACGAGCCTCTCACCGACTTGACGTGCGTCTTGTGCAAGCTGAAAGGCCCTGGGAACCGAATTCAGATCCCGGGATTCTACGACGACATCCCGCCCATCACTGCCGAGGAGGAGGCACGATTCGACGACATTGTTTCCATCATGGTCCATCACCAGTCACAACCGCTCCCCGAACGAAAGCTCAAGTCTTCCATCATGGCGCGCTGGAGAGAACCCAATCTCACGATCCACAAATACCGGGTTTCAGGACCAGACGGCAGTCTCATCAGCAGCCACGCCAGCTCCCACATTAGTCTCCGTTTGGTCCCCGGCCAGGAAGTAGAGGACGTTTCAGAAGCTCTCTCGTGGTATCTGCGCCGCGAGTTCGGCTTGCTCGAGTCCCAGAATCGAATCAGCGTGAACATTGACAATAAAGCGGAGCCCTGGCTAGGCGATCCCAACAACGAGATATTCCGCACTCTGGGCCAGGCCATCATGGAAGCCTGGCCCGATCGATTCGATCAAAGCAGCCACCCCGATGAAAAGGCTCAGGCGTCATCCGTGGGCAAGTCATCGAAACCTCGGGAACCACTTCACATCCGGGAGGGTGGATCCATTCCCGCCATTCGATTTTTGGAAAAGGAGTTTGGTGCTCCGGCGGCGAATTATCCATGTGGACGTGCCACGGACGCGGCTCACCTGGACAATGAACGCATGAGTCTGATCAATTTGCTGAAAGCGAGAGAAATATTCGGCAAAGTGTTTGCCCGACTATAGAGAGATTGCGTTGCGAGACGCGTTGTACCATAATACAAGGGCGAGCAAGAAGGCAGCCGCCCCGTCCGCCCGTCCGCCCGTCCGCCCGTCCGGCGTTTCCGGATAAGACGGCGATTCGGGGGAAGTGTCATGTCATGTAGAGCTATCACACCAATGCCTCCCCCTTTCCTTGCGGGCGTGGAATCGTAATTTCTCAGCGATCGACGGATGGCGTGCGATGTTGGAACACGAGAATGGAAACTCCCAAAAATCCGAAACAAAGAAGGAAAAAAAAAAAAAAACCCCTTCAGCGTCAATGTCCATCAATAGAAATTGACAATGTCACACAACAGCTTTAGAGTGCACAAGGCGTACGAGAACAACTCGTTTGCATCACAGCACCACACTATACACCTGTGTAGTTCAAGATACCCTCTCCAGTCCGGTTGGAAGTTGAAAGTAGCAAACCCTTCCTTGACATGGGACTGACTTCCTCGGAGCAGAGGATGAAGGCGTCCCATGCGCACATCACCTCGTCCAACATGTAACATGCATCAGCTGAAAATCGGTGGCGACCGGGGTCACATTTCCATGACGAAGACGACAAACCCCTGCCTTCAACAAGTTGTTTGACTGGACAAGGATTCACCGATGCCCGTTTTGGCCGTTTTCGAAGGACAAAATCAATTTCCATCCCATCTGACCAGCCGAGGCTGACAGGTCAAGACCGGGCCCGGCGCAACCCTTCTGGGATGAACCAAAGACACTAGTGCTGCGTAGATGTATGACATGACATGACATGGCGCACGCAGGTCGAGGAACCAACAGCCAAAACGAGCAACTGCCAATGGGATTTCTTCATCATCATAAATCATGACGTTCTTCTGCCCACTTCTACTACTGCTACTACTGCTACTACTACTACTACTGCTTGCCCTCTGTCCGCGAAAGAGCTGGATTGCTTTCGTTGCAAGCAACGCCTCCAGCATCGCATTTTCATAAATGGCCCGAAGAATCACGGGTGTCACCTTGATGATCCGGGTACTCCGTACACTTTGTTTGTTACGACGAACGACCCCTGACCCTTGCCCGTCCCATTTATTTCGTGGAGCAATTGCCATAGCCGCTTTGTCGTGTTTGTTGGTTGGTTGGTTTGTTCGCTGCAGCAACCGAGTCATGGGTGTGCCATGCTTGATTCCACGTCTTCATTGTCCTGTCTGCGCGTCATCTGCACCTCTTCTTGGTCAGGCAGAGTCGCTAGGGCAGCTGCTGTCATATGTGAGCCATCCATCCATATCTTCAATGGCTGTGTTGTCTGTGTCTGTGTCTGACCAGATGACTCTGCAGTAAACGCATATCCACATGGCGCCAGACCAAGATTGTGCGACTGCTTTCAGTTCCCGCATGCTTGTAGCCAGATCTCGGGCCGCATGTGTCGCGTTGATGCGGCAAGATCCCGGGCTGTTGATGTCCTGAGCAGACGCCACGGAGCAGGCAGACCGTCACTGCCAACAGTAGGGGGAAGAGGCTCTGGGTTATCGTGCAGAGCGCCGAGTAAACCTGACAGAACAAACAGCCTGCCGAAGCCAAAAGGCTAAAAAGGTCACATATAGGCGAGTGGGCGGGACTATGAACCAAAAGGACCCTGCCTATGAACGTTGCACCAATTTTTTTTTTTTTTGTTTGAGGTTGACACCAAACCTCCTCCTTCATCTTCTTCCTGCCACTTTCTCGCTCGCTCGGTTATGTGTCTTTGGGCGTCATACAACCCATAGATAGGTTTGGAGTTTCCCTCCTTTTCATCGTCTTGGCTACGACGAGCTTTCGTCCCAGATGGGCAGTATGGGGAATCTGCTGGTCAAGTCACAGGCGACGCCGTCTGCCGACCGTCTCACGGCCATATCAAGACAGATTGGAGAAAATACGCAGATACTAACCGAGGGATTACAGGCACGAGGGCTGAGTGCCCCGTCCTACGAGGCAGAAGGCCCTCCGGACTTTCCGTTGACGGGGTCGGATGCCGAAACACTCAAAGCCCGACAGCAAGTCTTGTCATTGACGAAGGAGCTGCGAGACTTGGTGCTGGGTCCCCGGGAAGCTTTGAAGCTCATGGCCCTAGATGTAAGTTGCGTCCCCCACAAATATATATATATACATGTATCGTTCATACCTGGGCATCATCTAATCTTGACAGATTGTAAACTACGTCCCGTTACACGCCATTTACACATTCAGGATAGCCGAAGCGGTTCCTCAAACGGGATCCATCTCATACGAGGACCTCGCGAGGCAAGTCCTCAAGGTATCGGGGTATAAGATACCCGCCTCAGAGCTTCGCAGGATTCTGCGCCTGGCCATGGCCAACAACCTGTTCTGTGAGCCCGAGCTCGGTCATGTAGCACACAATTGCACATCGCTGGTCATGCTGGAAGACGAAGCACTCGCCAGCTGGGTCGGATTATACACTGTTGACCTATTTCTTCCCGTCGGCAACACGGTGACTGCTATGCAGAAATGGCCTGGCTCCGAAGACCTTACTGAAACTGTGCGTGGCCGAAATGGTTCCGTCGATGCGGTTGAAGCAGGGCATTGCGCTGACCACTACTGCCGTCTCTTTAGGCCGTCAACATTTCGTATAGTCATAGAGATACTTTCTTTGATCATACCCAGAGCGATGCAACGAGAGCAAAACGATACGATCTCGCCATGAGAGCTCATGGCTCCCGCGAAGGATTCGACGTCGTGCACACAGTTCAGAGCTACCCGTGGGCCAAGCTGGCCAGCGCCACGGTTGTTGACGTAAGGACTACCTGCCCACTATCATTCCCGGGCATGCTGAAGCCAGTATTGCAAAGCAAAAAAAATAAAATAAAAATAAAAATAAAGTAAAATGAAATTGACTAACATGGGTGACGGGAACTTCAGATGGGCGGCAACGAAGGCCATGTATCAATGGCCATCGCAGAAGAATTCCCCTCGCTATCGTTTGAGGTCCAGGACCTGCCGGGCATGCGATGCGAAAAGACGCTGGGTGAAGTACCAGCTCACTTGGCAAACCGAGTGAAGCTGACAACACACGACTTCTTCGACGAGCAGACGACCGTGGCGGGGGCCTACTTCTTCCGTCACATCTTCCACGCGTTCCCAGACAAGGTGGTTGTGCGGATCCTCAAGAAGCTCGTTCCGGCGTTGAGGCAAGGGGCCCGCGTCATCATCAACGATGTGGTGTTGCCTGCGCCGGGAAGTGTGTCGTTGATGGAGGAGCGCACTTTCCGGTTGCTGGATGTCCTGATGAAGACGGTGTGTAATGGGCGCGAAAGGGAAGTCGGCGACTGGAAGACGTTGTTCGAGGAGGCTGACGCCCGGTTTGCCTGGCAGGGGGCGTGGAAGTCGAGCGGGAACCTGTGGTTTGTCGAGGCTGTCTGGGATGATGACGGCGGTGAAAAGATGGCCCCCATGGCCACACGTAATCCGTAATGTAGTCGCTGTTTGTCGGCTTGTTGGAGACCAGACGTGACGCCTCACGCGAGCTGTCGTACCAAGACCAAGACGGGGGTTGTCCAGTAGTCCTGATCGTATAATTGATATTGCGGTAAATCGAGCAACGGAATCGTGTCTACAAAACTGATTCATCATTCTAGTTCCTATTTTCTCATATAATAGCTTACCTTTTCCCCGGGGATTTACGCCAGTCCGTCCACTTCCATTTCCCAAGGAAGGAAGGAAGGCTGACCACCTACATCAAGCCCTCGACTGCGTTCCATCACCGAGACTTCTAGAAAAACTCCACCGCCATACTTGCATCAATGTCCATGCTCCCATGGTGAATCGCCTTGCCCACCGCCCTCGTTCATGTCTTGGACAAACTATAATGAGAGAAGTCTGGCAGCAAAGAGTCCGTCCGAGAGCGGCAGGCAGAGCCAGAGCACCCACCCCGTCCGTCAGGTGTCTTGCAAGCACCAAAACCTCCTCTCAGGCAAGACAAGCTCTGCGACGGGATTATCGCCCCAGACGTCCTCGGGTGTCATATATCCGAGAAGCACGTACCCCGGCTCCTTCATGAGAAGCATTGTCCGTTTCTCAGACTGGCAGTCTCTTCGTGTTCCAGATATCTTCTCTCCCATGTCGCCCCGAGCATCGCGGTGTCAGGAACGAGACCTACCTGGCCTCCTCCTACTCATGCTAGCGGATTTGACGCGAGCAGACTTTGTTGTCGATAACAGGCCGCCCCCGACAGAGGCACCTGCGGCGGGAAGACAAGATATTCCAGCTTGAACGGCGGTGGAGAACCAATCAGCAGCGGGAAACGGGCAGCGAGTCGTCAAACCGGATCATCTGGGCCAAGGGAGAGAGATCGCATCGCTGGCTCAGCTCTCTGGGGAGTTCCCACTGATCCCGTTATCGTAGACGGGCCCTCATTATTGGTGGATTGGAATATAGTGGTATCCACAGCTCGCCGGCCTCGAAAACTTCGCACAAAAGCAGGACAATGAACGTGATGCTACATAAACCTGATTAATGGTTTGGCATGCAACTGACTCACGAAGGCGCTAACAAAAGACTTTGCAACGGGCACGTGTCGCCCGCGCCTACGAGAGCAAGAGAGGTTCAATGAATGAATCGGGGCAAAGACAAGAAAGTCAGGGGACAGCTCTCACAGGCTGGATTTTCCGGGTGCCTGTTCGCGATTGGCTAAATTGTTGGAGTGATGAATAATAAGAGGGTACTCATTATTACTTTGGCGGCCCGCCCGCCTCTTCGAAGACAAGACCATCAATTGTCGCCCATTCAGGTGACGAGCAACGAATCCAGCCATGACTTCGGACTGGAGATGCAGCAGCCATCACCACATCACTTGTCGAGATGCACAGCCAAAGGGGGACGCACCGCAACTACGCGCCCGTGCTGACTTTCCAAGACACGAGCATTTCCTTGATGTATGTAGGCAGCTGGAGAGAAATGTAGGGCGTCTGATTGGTATTACGAACCTCGCTCGCGAGACAAGGCATGGGACCCGTGCGGATTAGTAAGAGTCTGTCTGGTTGCAGTCGACAAAGTCGTCAGCCTACTACATCAGCAGTCACGGTTCCGCCAATGCTGTGTAGCGCAGCCAGACCTGCCTGTGCTCCTGCCGACAAGTTGCTTCTCCCTGTCCCAGGCAGATCGGCCGATAAAGCGTCAACTCCAGTCCCATGTTGGTCTGGCACCTCGCAAGGGATGCCATGTGCTCCAGTCCAAGTCTCCGACTCGCGACGGTCGAAAAAAAAAAAAAACCCACTCGACACTTGGCCGACGTACCGGACGCCGCCCTTGAATGCTCTTATTGTCCCGGGGATGCTCTGTCAGAAACTCCGGATTCCGCACGTCACTGGAAATTGCCATCTCCTGCTCCCTCCCATGTGTGTCAGGCCTGGATGGAGCCCTTAGGTACTCGAGGAGTGACATCCTGGAAAGCAGCTGAGCCAACACCAGTAGGCAGGGAATTGCTCAGTACATGCCTGGTACGGTACTTCGCACGACCCTAATCTCCATCGATCAACCCCCCCCCCCTCCCCCCCAACCACGGCTTGCCCGCACCTGCCCTCCCTGCCAACTTGCCCACTTTTCGGCGTCTCCTTTTGCTTGGGCCACCCACCAACTGGCGAGGCACCCGTTTTGTCGTTGGCCGCCTCCTCTATTCAGCGCGAGGCTCACGCGCTCGTTTTCTCGTCTGTCAAGCCCGAAACATCGAGGCTTGCAACGTACAAAGCCTACAGACCTATACACGACAAGACGTTTGGCTCGACTTCACCGCTCTGTACGTGTCTTGCCATCTGCCATCATTGTGTCAACATAATCCTCGGGGCTCAACTGCCCGGCGCTGAATCCACCGCCTCTTCCTGTCTGCCGGCTCCGGCGTTGCCTCTCTCGCAGACAAACCGGCCATGACAACGTCACCGATACCCTCCGGCCAGGAGTTGGAGCCACGGCGTCCTCGAAGCGCCCAGACAGTGTCCGTCAACATAGCCGAAGGATCCAAGGATAATGGACGACGATTTCAACTCCAAGTCAGCGAGTGCGTTGAGACCAAGACGGTCACCACCACCACACGGCTTACTCGAAAGTTTCCTCGTGTCTTTCTCCGTGACCCGGCCCCGCTCGAAACTCTCGACACCAAGGAGTATCCATTAGCCTTGAAGCCAACGCCACCGGAATTGCTGGAGTTTTCTTACGAAGCCCCCGACGAAGAACGCCTGGAGGAAGAAGCCTTTGATGGTGAGGAAGAAGACGATGTCCCACAGAACCGAAACTGTGGGCAAGAAGCGGCAAAATTGGTACGTTGCACATATCACCACATGCATGCCCCTCTGGCGGCAAAGATTATGCAGACAAGCCATGTCGAGCAACAGGAGACCGCCACCGCGGGCGTCACATTCCTCTGTTTGATTTATTTATGCTGACTGTCAATCGATGAGAGCAGATGAAACCACTGACAACTGGTACTCCAACCCCAACTGCCGTCAAACTTGAGCCGGGCCTTCACGAAACCCCAATACAAAGTCGAACTAGCCGGTTGTCGTCACGCTCTCCCTCGGAAGGGTACACGCGACAGGCTCGACAGGCTCGTGCTAGCCTCGTGGGATCACCAACTGCCATTGTGTCCCAAACGCCTCTAGGGTCTTTCTTTACACCCAGAACATCCCAAAGACTAGCCAGGTCCTCCTCCAACCCTCATGCTGTATCAGATAAGCTCAGGCGGCCGATGACACAAGGCAGCTCGACGGCCACAGGTCTCGCTGGCAGCGGCAACACATCCACCAATGGCGTGCTGACTTCGAGCCGCCGCGACGTCGGAGAACGACTGTCCCGAGCAGGATCCGGCTTCCTGGCCACACCCGACACTTCGGAGCTCATCAGCTCCCCCCAGCGAAACCGTTTCTCCCAAGCCGATCGTCTCCCGGCATCTCCTGATCCATTGCAGGTGCCGACCGGCACTTGTGATGCTGCCAGCCCAGCAGGAAGCGATTCGCACACTGTCTTCAGTAGCAATGTTGCTACACCCCCCATCACAGACGCGGAGCCCGAGCCCTTTGGAGACGCAGATGACTCGCTCCAAGACTCTCTTCGCGCTGCCATTCAGCACAGGCCTACAATTGACGTCGTGGCTGCGCAGGATGCAAGTTTGCCCAGTCCGAGACTGTCCCCGACTTTGGCCGCCTCTCAGCTACACACCGCTGAGTCTGACGGTGGTGCCCAGTCAAGCTTTCAAACATCGACGACAGATAACACCTTGTCCTGGGTGGATGAGTCCCATCCACGAGAAGATTCCCAACACCCGCAACTAACTCATCCATCTCAAGCACATGGTGACGGCCGAGTTTCTTCAAAGCGATCAGCGTTTGGAGATGCTCATCGCCCTTTCGCCTTTGACACTCGGGGCCTTCTCGAGGCCTTCGATTCAATGAAGACGGAAATGAAGTCCTTCATGATGTATCAGTTTCTGCGTCGGTGCCCGCGTCCTACGCTGCGAGTCGTTGCAAATGCTGTGAACCCGGCCCTCAAGTGCGACTTTCTTAGACAGCTTCCCTTGGAACTTGGGTACCATGTCCTTGCATGTCTCGACCACGCGGACCTGTGCAGAGCTGCCCAAGTTTCCAAGCACTGGCGCAACATTGTGGATCGTAACGAAACGGGCTGGAAAGAGCTCTTGGACAGCGATGGCTACTCCATGGCGCCTGGTGAACTGAGCAAGGCCATCGTGCAAGGCTGGGGCTGGCAAGATCCCGTTGGCGCTTCCGGCTATGAACAAGATCTGAGCATGCACGGGCGTCTTACTGCCTCGGAGTATGAGCTGACACGAGCTTTCCGAAACGACACGGCCCCCAGGTCTTCCAGGAGCTCCAAGCGGAAGCGGGCTTTGAACACGTACTCTGCATCAGAACGATCGAAGCGACGAGCTGGAACATCACAAGAGTCTGCCGTCTCCAGCGTGCGGGATTCAAAAACTCATACTCAAGTCAAGCAGCACAAGTCCGAGGGCCCACTCTCGGCCGCCAACGCCGCCGCCACTGCCGTCCCGGACCCTCAGCTGGGCCTGCCCAGTCTTCGACAACTCCATCTCTTCAAGTCCATCTACCGTCGTCACCACATGATTCGCAAGAGCTGGACTAGTGGCGAGGTCAAACCGGGTCATGTGGCATTTGCGGCTCATCCTCGCCATGTGATTACATGCTTGCAATTCGACGACGACAAGATCATAACTGGAAGTGATGACACTTTGATCCACATCTACGACACCAAAACCGGCAAGTTGCGAAAGAAACTCGAAGGTCACGAGGGTGGTGTGTGGGCTTTGCAGTACCAAGGCAACATTCTCGTATCAGGGTCGACTGACAGATCAGTCCGCGTATGGGATATTGAACGGGGTCTGTGTCAACAGGTGTTTTATGGCCACACTAGTACGGTGCGATGCCTGCAAATCCTCATGCCCACTGAGACCGGAAGGGATACCAGTGGTCGCCCAATCGTACAGCCCGAGAAGCCATTGATCATCACCGGTTCGCGTGACAGCCAACTTCGGGTGTGGCGTCTCCCCGAGGTTGGTTCCCGGCGGTACATCCAGACAGGACCTCCAGCCCAGGAATCCGACTGCCCTTACTTTATCCGAGTTCTGACCGGCCACACTCATTCTGTCCGCGCAATCTCGGCCCACGGCGATACCCTCGTGAGCGGTTCATACGACAGTACGGTCCGTGTCTGGCGAATCAGCACTGGCGAATCTTTGCTCGTACTCCGTGGACACTCACAGAAAGTGTACTCTGTTGTCCTTGATCACAGGCGTAACCGATGCATTTCCGGCTCCATGGATTCGCTCGTAAAGATCTGGGATCTTGCAACGGGGGCTTGTCTGCATACTCTTGAGGGCCACACGCTTCTTGTTGGGTTACTGGACCTCCGAGATGAGCGACTTGTGTCTGCAGCAGCAGACTCTACGCTCCGAGTCTGGGACCCGGAGAATGGAAGGTGTAGGAACACCCTCATGGCGCACACTGGAGCCATCACTTGCTTCCAGCATGATGGGCAAAAGGTCATTAGTGGCAGCGAAAAAACGGTCAAAATGTGGGATGTCAAGACTGGGGAATGCGTGCAAGATTTGCTAACAGATCTTACCGGCGTCTGGCAAGTCAAATTTGATGGGAGGAGATGTGTGGCAGCCGTGCAGCGAGATCAGCTGACTTATGTCGAGGTAAGCGAAACTCTCCCCCCCTCAATCCCAAGTGGGTTGGTTATTCCGAGAAAACCCACTGACGCGGGAATCCCAGATTTTGGACTTTGGGGCCATCCGTGATGGTCAGCCGGCTGAAGAACTCGGCAAACGTATATTGCTGAACGAGCATGAAGTGCGCGAAATTGTTGAAGACGGAGCTGTCTGAGAAAAACACACACACACACACACGCACACACGCACACACACACACACGCACGCACACACAAGGCATCTGTCTGTACATGAAACCAGATTCGAGGAACACATGAAATAAGCGTAACGAGATACGAGGATTTGTTTGGCGTGATTATGCGGACATGGCATTAGTGAATGATTGCATTAACAAAAGGTCGCCCCCAGCGACATGATGGATTAGGCTTTTGTTGTTTACTTTTGATATGAAAGTGTGCATTGCTAGGATGGGAAGGTTTCTGGCGTCGAAAAGGGTTCTTACGAAAGAGTCATGTTCATAGTTGATTTGCTCTTGCAATCATTTCGGGTAATTGGCAGATGTGAAAGGTCCAGAGAGTGCCTGTGCATGAGAAGGAGTTGTCAATGAACAAATTGTATGAAAATGATGTTTATGCAGGTGACATGTGGTTCTATCGTCCTCGTCTTGGGCTACTACACTATTGAAGCCTAATCGAGCATGGTTATCAAGAGTATTGGCCGAGGACTTTTTTCACAGGTCGGGCACGCAGGGGAGGCTGACTTTCTGGGGCAGAATGATGCTTGATCTAGTTGTGAGTTGTGTTTGTGTGAGGAGCCCACGTCCTCAATCCGGGGGAATACTATTTTGAGGATCCCCCCTCCCCTATTACCATCCCCGAGGCCGGGTCGGTCTCTTCGGACCCTGTGAAGCCATCTCGTTCAACTCCGAGTACCCGGCAGACACAAAGAACGGACACGGCTCGCTCTTCGTCCTGTACCACGGGAGCGGCTTGTCAGGAAGATGGGAGCTCTCTTTGTCTTGGGCAGCCATGGATCAACTTGGGGCGCATCCGATGGGCCGATGAAACAGATTTTGATGACACAGCTCCTCAAGGCTCGTTGGGTACGGATGGGGGAAAAAAAAATGAGATGGGAGAGTCTACATACTCACGCCGTATGTTCTTCGTCATATCAGGCAGAAAGAAACAAGGTGGCGAGCGAAGAGGAACAAGGTGGAAGCAGGTGGGTGGGGTGAGACTCGATGTCTTTTTTTATTTTATTTTAGGAAATAGCGAGTTGGGGAAGAAGCGACAAATTGATGCCTCCAGTTCAAGTTCCGGTGATGACGTCCGACCATGATGATATCCTGCAATGCACTTCCAAACTTGCAGATGCAGTGAACAGCTCCCACGACGAGCGCTCTCCATTTTGCCAGCGAACCCGTAGATGGGCCGTGGCACATCCATATCCTTGATGGCGCGTGGCAGGACGTCCGTCGGGCGGTTGGGCAACAGCTTGCTTGCAGCTGGTGATTGAATGGCATCCAACGCAGGGCGGCCCGCTTGCAGATGCAACCTATGAAAGTAACTTTGCATTGCAATTGGGCTGCGTGAGTGATTTCAGTTAAGTTGTCCCGATTCCAGCGGGGCAGTTGCCGGGTTGTTTCATCCGTTTCGAGTGGCTGGGCAAGTAACAAGTACTATTGCAGGCCAAGCAAGACCTACCACTTGTCCGTCACCTATTGAGTTGGGCGCCTCCCCAATCATCATCATCATCATCATCATGCACCAGCGCCTGACGAGACGTGCAAAGCAGGGTGAGGAACTTGTGACGGGCCAATAGGCACAAACGTCGCAGAACCAGACTGGGCCAGATGAGGCAATGATGAGCACCGCACGAATCTTAAAAATCTCCTTTCCTCCCCTCACCCTACTTGTGTGACCCCAACCAGCACGGTAGCTATATGATCAGTTAGCATCGACTGCAACGACCTGCCCGTTCTCCGGACGCTGCTTCCCCCTGAGTAGGTTCCTGTGTTCCTGTGTTCCTGTGTTGTTGTCTTGGTGGATAGTACGGTATCCTAGTACGGGATAGTTAGTACTCCGTAGTGGGGGGGCGAGGTTTGTTGCTCCATTCGATTCCAGGGTTCATTCTCCGGAACATCTTCACCGACAACCCATCAAGGTGGGGTTCGAGAGTCGAGACACAGACGGCCATCTTGAACCGTGATTCAATACCGCCTTTTTGGCACTCCTTGGGAGCTCGCCGAACAATGAAGCTATAGCTGCCTCCCATTCCCTTCCCGGCCAGATCTGCTGTCGCTCGACCTACCTCGAGCCAACGAGCCAACGAGCCAACGAGTTAGCGATAGAGGTTTCGGCCCCGTCTGGCTCTCCTATCAACATGCCGCTCGAACAAACCGTCACCATAGTCAACAACTCGGGCAAGATAATTAGCACCGTACGTTGCCCCGTCCGAGCTCATGACACTCGCGGCGCTTTTTGGAGGACCAAAAAGTGACTGACAGTGCTTGAACAGGGAAAGCAGCTTTTCTCCATCTTCAAAGAGGCAAAGGCATCTTACGACGAGAAGAAGGCAGAGATCAAAGGACTAAAGCGCGCCGAGACATTCGACCAGCCACGAAGCTTACAACGCAAGAATGACCATCGTCGCCCACGAACCTTGGCCGCCCGGCACGCCGCGTATGAGCCTGAGTATTATACCGAGTATGATTACGGCAGAAACCCCCCCGAATATTCAGACGGTCGAAGCCGTTCGTTCGATGTATACAGCGAGACAAGCTCTCCAAGGAGTCATCGGGGTTCGCCTTCTCAAACGAAACAACGACACCAGGTCTCCAGAAGCCGTCCCGCGTTGACGGAAAGCAACCTCAAGACACTGAGTGAGGCATCCAGCACGGCGCCAAGAAAGGCTCCGAACAAGGTTTCGGCGCGGAAAGCATATCGTAGCCCCTACGCAGAGACTCTTCCAAGAGATAGCCGCATCTCTTGGATGAACCTGACGCAGTGTGACACCAAGATTGCTGCCGGGCCGGATTGGAGGCAGAGCACACTTCTGCCACGCAGGCGATCCGAGCCAGAGATGGGCACCCACCAAACACCCAAGGCTAAAGAAATCGATATGCATCTCGCCTATGGCAACGTCCCCCCGGATTTGGCAGATAGAGTTGACCTGGATCCGTCCATGACGGGTGAAGATCAAGCAAACCAACTCGTGCGCAGGGTTGAAGGCCTCTTGGACGAAGCGCATTGTGTGCAGCATTCGGCCACGTCCATTATCAAGCATTTGCAGGAGAAGCCAGAGGCTGCAGCCGCAGTCGCACTGACGCTTGCCGAGTTGTCCGCTGTGGTCGGCAAGATGTCACCAGCATTTCTCGGGTTCCTCAAAAGCGGATCCCCGGCCGTCTTTTCTCTACTTGCATCACCTCAGTTCTTGATTGGCACCGGCATCGCTGTTGGCCTCACTGTGGTCATGTTTGGCGGGTGGAAGATTGTCCAGCGAGTGAGGGAACAACATGCTGCTCGTGAAGCATTAGCATGGGAAGGGACCTCGGTCGATAGACCGGCATTGTTGAGAAGTCGGAGTGAACAACAAGCCGGCAGCTTTGAAGAAGCTTTGATTGTCGATGACGAACTGAGTACCATTGAGACATGGCGACGAGGCATCATGCCTCCCGGTGCTGATAATGAAAGCGCTGATATCGAGCTCATCACGCCCGTGGCGGAGCGAGCTCAGAGAGAAAAGTACAGCAAGGATGACTTCGACCTTCGCTCACACAGAAGCACACGCACGGCAAAGACCAACAAGACAACAACGAAGACATGCAAGACATGCAAGACGTCGAAATCTAGCAAGACACAAAAGACGTCGAGTAAAGGCAAAGAGAAGGAGGTCCCTGAAGGCCGCAGCAGCAGAAGGGCCACCGTCGAGAGCATTGCCGGCGATTCAGAATTCGGGACACGCAAGTCCCGCAGCAAGGACAAGGAAAAGGAACGACCTAGAGATGGAGGTGTCAAGATGATTGAAGATGGTCGAAGCAGTGGCATGGAGCTCATGTTTCGACCAAAGGCGCAAAGCCAGGGCGACAATATGCTGAAAGCGCTCTTCAAGAGCAAGGACAGAAAGGAAAGGGGGAGCAGGACTGAGCTTGTCATGGCTTAGATGGGCCAGGGATGATGTACTACAGACAATGGGCACACGGAACCGAGACCATTCGGCATTGATGCATACGACTTGGAACCCCCCATACTAGAACGCATTGGATGACGAGGAAAGAAAACGGCGTTCTGGACGGCGTCGAATCACATTTGGGAATTTGGCGATTTACGCCATGTAATTCAACGTGTCCTGTATATAATGTTTTCTACCCCCTTTGTTCAGGGCACGTTTTAATTAGATTGAACTGTTCACAATTCTGAAGAGGTACTGGCCATGGCGTATATGGGATTCACCATGACCACCTGGGTTTTGTTCATGTTGGCCCCACGGACACGGCGTCTTGAATCTGATTCTGATCACGCTGGGTAGGCTTTGAGTAAGACCTACGCTCACTTCGCCAAGCTCCAAATATATGCCCATGCCGAGCATAACTGGCTGGTTCAATTCCAAAAGCTTTTCCCTAGTTGTATTCTCCATTTCAAACAAGACACGGAGACCAATGCCCATCAACAAGATGAGACGTCTAGAACCCCCCGCGTGAGCCGGCACTAGTAGTAGTAGTAATCCGTAATGGTTGTCCTAAAATATAAACCGCTGTGAAATGATTTCTATCCCAGTCGCTCGAATTTGATCCACAGCTTTTCCGTGCCTGATCCGTCCAGGAATCCTTCATCACCCGGATAGTTTGATTCATCGGCAACCGTGGTTCTGAAGTTGGCATACACGGCCGCCAAAGCGTTGCGCATCACTGCATGTATGAAGAAGAGTCAACTCGCTGTGGTTCCGCAACATGCACATCCATCCCGAGGATAGACATGGTCAGCGGCTCCGACTTACGTTCATTCGCGACATGTTGACCAATACATCCCCTGCTGCCTCCGCCGAAGGCGAACAGCGCTCTGTTCTTCCCGTCCACGGAGGCGGAGGTGCTTCCCTCGCTCAGCCAGCGATACGGATTCCAGACACGAGGGTCATCGAACAGATGGCGACTGCGATGGAGCAAGTGCGTGTAAGCCCCGACGCGGACTCCAGGAGGGATGTCCTTGTAGGGGCCGATGGCCGATGAGCGGCCCGGGGGAGTCACGCGAGGATCCATCGATGGCGGGCTGTTGCGCAGTCTGAGGCCTTCCCTGATCACCGCGTTCAGGAGAGGAAGGCGCTGCAGATCTTCTGGAGGCGGCAATCGCTCATCTGCCACATTCTGTTCGTGGCGCGCGAGGAACGGCCCGTCGGGCATGGAGACGAGTTCTTTGCGAAGTTCGTCTTGGACCTCTTGGTGCTTTGACAGTTGGTAGAAAATGTAGCTGAACGCGTTGCCTTTTTTTTTTTTCCGCGCCAAAGATTCGTTGTTAGTCACTGGATCTATTCTAGGGCTTATCGAGAAGCAAAGTGAGGCTCTTACCGATAGTATCACTTGCAGCCACTTGTGTTATTAAAAAAAAACATATTAAATTAGCAATTGAGTCGAGAACTGCGGGCATGACCATGCGGCCACAAAACTCACCAATGTGATCGTTGCATTCACTCGCCGTCTCTCGGCGCTGCTCCGCATTCATGACGAACGCTCCTCCGTCTCTGTCTGTGCCAGCGTCCCGTGCCATCCCGTCCCTCACTGCGCTGAAGAGAACCGGGAAGTCGCCATCGGCAAACCCTTGGCCATGGCCGGAGGGGTCTGACCGGACAAGACGATCATCAAGCCTGTCCACCTTGCGGCTTGCCCACTCCTCGCTGCGCTGCCTGGCCTCTGAATACCCATCCGGGAGCAGACGGAGCCCGAGTGAGCCCATGCAACGGGCGAACCACCCGAACTCGGTGAGCAGGGTGACTGCTCTCGACTGGAAAATGAGCGAGAAGGTATCGAGCCATAGCCGTCTCGCATCCAAGTCCTGTATGAGATTGTATGACTCGGACAGGCCGAAAACAAAGGCCGACATGGAATCCGCCGCGTACGCAAGGAGGAGGGGCAGGACGTCCAGGCTTCCAGAGGGGCTCTGTGACGCCCGCGTCACGGCGGGAATGATTCTGCCCAGCAGGACGGACTTGAGGATGCTCCGGAAGTGAGGCGAAGTCTGGACAAACGATTTGGAATAGACGAGGGAGACGCGGGCTCGGCG
This sequence comes from Epichloe elymi, assembly GCA_023658475.1. NCBI lineage: Eukaryota > Fungi > Ascomycota > Sordariomycetes > Hypocreales > Clavicipitaceae > Epichloe > Epichloe elymi. The sequence goes on from CP098276.1 coordinate 2,911,054, forward strand.
GTGGCTGTGCTGTCTTGCGTCAAGGGAAGTGAACACGTTGCGGACACTATAGGAAACATTTCAGCTCAGATTTATATGAGGGAGTGAGTTTCGCCCCCCAAGTCACCGCGCTTGCACGCACCCGTGGCTCATGAAGTAGTCGTACGTCTTGTACTTGTCGAGGTTTCTCTTTCCCACGCCGTAAACGCACTCGAAGCCGTCCTTTGAGTTGGTCGCAATTTCGTCGCGTCCGACGCGTACGTAGGGCCCTTTTCTCTCAAAGGCAGCCGCCACGGCGTCAAAATCGCTGCCCCTCCATCTGTGCCATTGTATCCAGATGGTGGAAAAGGAGGCGAGCGGGTGGGCGGCGGGGACTCTGGAAAGGGGCGACAGGAAGACGGGATGAAGAAGCAACTTCCACACGAGTATCACCGCAACGGCCGCCAGCCCGAGCCGTTGCCATTGCTCGAGAATCGGAGTAATGAATGCCATATCACTTGGTTCTCTTGCAGCGTGGCAGCGTGGAAGTGAGTGAAGAGAAGAAAGATGGGGGACGTGAACGACGGACGGCATTCACGGGAGAGTGCGGAGAACATACAAGGCTGAAGGGAAACCTTGTTGTGGAACAGGACCTTCTTATTTTGTTTCCTTTGTGTTTCCAACGTCAGCTTACTCATGCAGGTGGTGTGAGAATTACACGAGAAGTCGAGACGGTGTGGGCTGGGATTCGTCATCGCGGGACACGATTGATAGTCGGATGAAATCTATGCCTTCATTCCGTATGTCCAATATGTAGAATGTGATCAAATAGAAAGCGTATACTCGGTTTGTACCTCGGATGATGAAATTAGCCACTTGTGAATGTAATTTATATTTGAACACCGCTTTCGATGCAATTATGATAGATGGGATTCAGTTCGACAATGTCTTGTTTTTTTCATGGTGGGTCGGCCACCATGTCTCGTGTGTAAAATTTCACAACGCATGGTCATGGAAATACATGAGCTGGTCCTATGATGGAGGCCCCGAGTCCCTGACGAGCCCATGGACGATGATGTTGATGTGAGGGTCCGACGAAGCTCACATATCATCGATGCAGATTGCTTCGGGGAATGAGCTGCATACAGCTGCATTGCATACAGCTGCGGCTGGCCACAACTGAGTCGTCACTTTTTCCTTTCCGTGCGTCTCCTGCTCGGTGTGATTTCTCGGTCGACTGACGAATGACGAATTACGTTGCGTGATCTGATCTGATCTGATCCCCGAGCGGAAGAGGTGCATCCGCCCCTGTTTTCCCAGGGAAAAGACAACTTCATGAGATCCTAGGAAGATGGAAAGGGAATGACGTTTGCAAATCCAATAATCCAACCCGGCAACGAAGGTATTTGGTCCCTGGCTTGGGGCCGGTCCGGACTCGGCTTGCGTGTGTTTTTGTGGAAATATGAAGAAGACGAGGTCAAAAGCCCCGCCCCTCCCCCTCCTACTCCGTATCCTCGATTCACGTCAATTTTGTCCTGCACGATCCGTTCATCGCGACTCTTGTCCCCCGTCCTTGCTTCCGTCGAATAACCATCACAATGACCGCAGGAGACGCGACACTCATCTCGGCTGACAATGAGTGGTCACCGCTCAGGGCCGTCATTGTCGGCCGTGCCGAGAACTCGGCTTTCCCCTCGGAGCCAGCACAAATGATGGAGGCTACGATGCCGGCGGAGCATGCCGCCAACTTCAGGCCGGGCAACCCGTTCCCGGCAGAGATCCTGTCCAAAGCACAGGAGGAGCTTGACAACCTCGCTGCCATTCTCCAAAGCGAGGGCATCCGGGTCTACCGGCCCAAGAAAGTCGACTGGCTCAAGGAGGGCGGCTACACGGGTGCCATGCCAAGAGACGGGCTTTTGACAGTTGGCAACACGCTCATCGAGGCTCCGTTCGCATGGGGCTGCAGGCGTAACGAGATCAACCTGGGGTACGTGGATATCCTGAGTGAACTTGGCGCCAGCGGCACATCCAGGATCTGCCGAGCGCCGCAGATCATTGGACGAGACACGATATACGACGACGGGAAGACCAAGGGGTTCGGCAGCGGCATCGGCAGCGGCAACCGCCACTCCAATGACAGCAGCCACTGGGTCGTGAACAACTCGAGACCGGCGTTCGACGCAGCTGACTTTATGCGGTTCGGCAAGACCATCATCGGGCAGCTAAGTCACGTTACGAATCGAAAGGGCGTAGACTACCTTCAAGCAATCATTCCCGGGGGCTACTCGGTCGAAATCCTCAAGACCACTGATGAGCATGCCATGCACATCGATGCGACAATCTTGCCGCTACGCAAGGGCCTCCTGGTATATCATCCCGAGCGGACCAGCGAAGCGGCCCTGCGAGGCCACGACGTCTTCCGAGACTGGGAGCTTCATGCCTATCCCTTCGCACCGCAGCCACGGGAGCCACCCGGGCCCCCCATGTTCATGTGCTCTCCGTGGCTGCTCCTCAACGCTCTCAGTCTGGACGAGAACAGGATCATGGTCGAGGAAAATGACACGCAGTTCGCATCTTGGGTAACGGAAAAGTTTGGGATGACGCCGATACTGTGTCCTCTCCAGCATGTGAACAGCATTGGCGGATCGTTCCACTGCGCCACGGTGGACCTTGTCCGATCATCTGTGTAGATGCGGAGGACGGAGACTCAATGATTGCTGGAGGGAGAGAAGAGGAGAGGAGAGGAGAGAGAAATCATGATACTCCGTAGATGAATCAATCCATCAGATGCACCCTCGTGTTGAAAATTGCCCACTCAAACGCCACAATGCCACGAGTCCAGACCCCAGATTCGGCCCACGGGGTAGATGAAGTGCATCTCGATTCACTCTGACTCCAGATGTTCAATGACAGGCCCTCAATTGTCGTAGTCTAGTCCGTGTTCCAAGTCCCTAATCTTACTAGCTCTCGTCTCGTTTCCGCAGGTTCGGCATGTCTCGCCTTGGCCAGCCTCGTTGCTCCTTTCGGGATCAGCCGCAGGTCCCCCCCTCGACGCCTGAAAAACTGAAACAAAGAAAAATCCCGCAACACGGAGCCGGTCGATGAGATGAGATCTTAGCACGCGCACGAGCGGGAAAAGTGGCGGTCCGTACTCCGTACTGTTCGCCTTCGTTGGGGTCGTTGTCGTTGTCCGAGAATGGACTTTTCCATCCAGCCGACGACAAGTTATCCAACAGGATAGTACGGATTAGTCCGTATGAGATGGGGACTAATGAAAGCGGGTGAGCACTGATGAGCAGCGGTGACGCGATATTATGGCGGAGCTTGTTTCTTCAACAGGCCTGCCTGACTGAGGCTTGGCCGCGTAGTAGCTGATCCCGGTCTATCAACCCATGCATGCATGCACGTATGTACGGACTATGTCTCTGTCTCAATCTGCGGGCTGACAGGGAAAAGTGGACGTGATATTGAGAATGAAGGACTCTGTACGGAGTACCGTCCGCAGCGCCATGTACCCGGTACAAAGCAATGAGCACCATGAAGTTCTTGTTTGTTTTGCAAGTGGAGAATTTTCTCATCCACTGTTGGACTGCGAAGCTAGGGTTCAATGTGATCACCTCTATTGAGTTGTCTAACCCTATAAGAGGGTGCGGACTATAGTCTAAATACCTAAGTACCTCTACTATTAGTAGGGTACTTATATAGTGCTAAAATATACTATAAAGTTATAGAGGTCTTAGAAAATAACTAGCTAGGGGTAGACTCTTATCTTAGCTAGTTAAGTAATAAGACTATTATATAGCTAGGATTAATTATACCCTTATAGGTATAATATACCCCCCTAGGGAACCTTATTTAAGGTTCTTTATAATAATTCTAAATTAATAAAATTAGTTAAATTAATATTATAATATTTAAATTAATTCTATAGTATAGAAATATAGTTAATTAGTTATAATCTTATCTAAATTAAGGTTATTTATTTATTTATTTATTTATATACACTAGCCAGCCTGATTTAGCTGTCTCTAGTACTCTAGCGGTTTAGTTAAAGGGGAAAACCTTCTAGAGAATAAAAAACCCCCTTATAACTCTATATAGTCTAGCGCTAGCTCTATAGTAGGCTAGCGCTACTATTATAGTTACCTATTATAGTTATTTATTACTAGCTTATACTAGACTTATCCCTATTAATAGAGTTACCTCTACCTTATATCTTAAGCCTAGCTCTAGGCTCTTCTCTAGCTCTACTCTAATCTATTTCTAACTACCTCCTACTAGGTAAAATCTAATACTATATAGTAATCTACTCTTAGCTTACTTTTTTTATACTTTATTATTAATATATCTAATACCCTACTTTTTAGTTTATTCTACCTTTTCTCTAGTCTAGTCTAGTTATAAAGTTAGAGTACCTAGTTTTTTAAAACTCTAGGGGGGGAGAGGGTAAAGCTAGCTTAGTTCCGCTATAATCCCGCCGCTCTCTTATATTAGGCTTTTCTATCTATCTACGGCATCTATATATTATCTTTAAATCCAGGCAATGCTTTAAGGACCCCCCCCCCCTCTAGAGATTATAAAAGAAATCCCTTCCGCCTCCGGATCTAGGCCTCTTTCCTTCTTCCTTCATCACACTTCCTGTGGGTTCTCTTCCCCTTTCCTTTTTTTTCCCTTTTGAAAACGGAGTGCGTCGGCGGTGGGTCTGGTCCGGGGGGAGGGCGGGTCTGCAAGAGACCAGCATAAGGAGATGATCTTCTGGCTGCGCAGACTAGACGCTCGGATAGCGGAGTCAATCCGGCTCCAGGTCGCTGCCCTGCTGGCTAAGAGCTGGGCCAGGGCCCTAGAGGACGCGATCCCCGTTCCAGAAGAGGAGTAGTTGTTTTTCCTTTGTTTTTGTGTCGGCGCAGCGGTGGTCCTAGTCTCTCGCTACTCCCGCCGTCTCTGCTATCTGCCGTGGTCGTGGACCCTAGATTCGATCTCCCGCGTCGCGAGCGCTCCGGCTCCGGTTCTGGTGCCCTTAACTTAGCCGCTAAGTTATATGCTAGCGTGTAGTATTATAGTCTCTTTGTGGCTAGGAACCATTTAGCTAAGTATCTCACCCTCTAGGGGTCATCCAGGGCCAGCCTCGCCTCCCGTGTATCTGCGGGCCAGCGCTAACAGGGTCGCATGTAGCTGTATTTGCGGCAGTTAATGATTACATAGTACTGGTCCTCTTCTGCTTGTCCGCAGCTGCATAAGGGCGAAGCCACCCCGGGGACGCCTCTAAGGAAGAGGAATTTATTGAGACCGATCTTGCCTAAAATTAAGGTTATTATATAATACTTACTCTTTAGGTTCTTTACTAAGTATACTAGAGAGTAGATATATAAGCCCTAATACCTTATAGAAGCTTATAAAAGTATTCCTTATAAAAGGCTTTATAAGGCTATTAGTAATTATCTCTTTAGTAGTAATCTAGTTAATATTAAAGGTTTCTTTTATAACCTCTTAATAAAGCTAGTAGTAATAAATATTTATATACTAAAGCTTTATAATAAGCTTAATAAACTCTTCCTTAAGGAGGTAAATTATCTATATATTATTATATTTAATTTTAAGTGTATTATTACCTAAGTATAGCCTAACCTCTTAATATAGTTATCTAAAGGCTATAAGCTCTTTACTATAGTAAGATAGCACTAGAAGCTCTACTTTAGTTAATAATATTATTATAGTAGCTTACCTTCTTATCTTAAAGAGTATAGGTTCTTTAAAAAGCTTTATAATATAGCCTTATAAGCTTTTTTATATTATAGGATTATTAGTAAAGAAAGTATTACTATATACCTCTAATTTAGGGTTATTACTACTATATTTAATTACTAGGTCTGCCTATATATACCTATACTTAAGGGCTTTTTCTACTACTTTTATATACTATAGCCTTAGGTTTTATAGGTATTATAAAAGTTATAAAGCTATAAAAGTAATTGTTGGAACAAGCATGATATCAATCGCGCTTGGCAGCCGCAATTCCCTTCGGCTAAAGGTCGGCCCGACCGGAAGAAGGTCGGCTGCTGCGCGTGTGTGCGTGCGTGTGCGCGTGCCTCCCTTCCTGCCCACGGGCAGGCCTGCGATAGGGCAGGGCCCGGGTCACGTGACCCACCCACATCACGTGACCCACATAGCTGCAGCTGCCTTTTTCCCTCTCACGGGAGCCCTCTCTTTTTCTAGCTTCCTTTAATAGAATATAGAGCTTATAATAGATTATTTAATTAATACTATCACAAGCGCGCCTAATTAATAACTAGCCATTATCACACCTAGTGATTCTAATACTAATTAGTGGTTAACTTTATAACCACTTTTATTTATAAATACCTATTATCTTTTAAAGATACTGTAGATTAGCTAGGTTCTATCTAGAAGAGACCTTTATAGAAGCAGCGTAATTTAGCTAGCCTATTAAGGTAATAAGAGTAGCTTTATTATTTAAGATCCCTAATTATACTAAGGAAGAAGCTAACTCTAGCTAGCTTATTAAGGTAATAAGAGTAGCTAGAAGAAGCTAAAGCCTAAACTAAGAAGAAGAGTTTAACTCTAGTAGCTAAGCTATTCTATTATTCTTTAACTTAGTATATTCTATTATACACGAAGCTAATCGCTAGAGCTTATAATCCTTCTTATCTCCTTTTCCCTAATCCCTTTATTATTACTTCCCTTATTCTATCTCCTCTAATACTATAAGTTATAATAGTTAATAAGAAGGAATAACTATAAAACCTAATAAGTTATAATAGCTCTTAAGTAGATCCCTTAGAAGCCCTAGAATTTACTATCCCCTTTCTCTATATCCTATAGTAACTATATTAGTATATTATAGAAGAAATACTTACTAGGGTGGATAAATTTAATATTAAGGATAATAATATACCTAAGATATAAGTAGCCTATATTCTCTCTTAGGTTAAGGACTATATAATATAAAAGGTATATAGAAGATTGCTCTTTATAGAATTTACCTAAGATTTTAACCTATAGACCTATAGTAACTTTCTTAAGACCCTAGTTATAGTCTTAAGGCACTTATAGGACTACCTTATTAACTCTAGAATCTATATAATAATTAACTAGAATATAAATATAGTAATAAATCTCTAAGAAGTCCTTAACTAATAGGAATTCTACTTCTAGTTATAAGAAGAAGTAAAGGATACCTAGAAGAAGTATAATAACTTCTAAAAGAATATAATTAAGAATAGTAATTTCCTTAATAACCTCTATAAGGATAATAACCTCTAGGACTAAAGGAGTATAAGAACTACTTATTCCTCCTACTAACCTTTATAACCTCTATAAGGAGCAATATTAGTAACTTTTCCCTAAGAATAGAACCCTTAGCCCCTTCCTTAAATACCTTAAGCCCTATAAGCCCTTCCTTATTATCCCTAAGAACCTATATTTACCTAGTAAAGAACCTCTACTCCCTAATAATAAGCCCTTCTTATTTACTAAAGAATAATATATAAACCTACTAATAATCCTCCCTTTAAGCCTCTATAACTAATAATAAAGTAGATCTTAGACCTTATTAAGATATATATATCTAAGCAGTAATATAGCGCTAATAACTATAATATACTTAAACTAAAGCTCTAAATCTTTAGGTAGAAGTGTAAGCTTCTAGATATTAAACCAGAATAAGCTAGGTATATATTTAAAGTAATATTAAAAGGAAAAGCTTATTAGTACTACTTAGACTATCTCTCTAAACCTAGTAACCCTTAGGACCTTACTACCCTAGTAAGAAGAATAAAGGAGAGGTTTAAGACTAAAAATATAAGGTAGAAGTATCTCCTTAAGTAGTATAATACTTTACTCTAGAAAACTATTAATAAAAACCCTAATAAATTAAAGATAGAATACTTTAATAAGCTTATTAAGAGGCTATTAATATTATAGTAAGCTATTCCTAATATAGGTTAATTAGAAAGAGCCCTTAGGAACTAGATTATAACCGCTTATAATAGGATTCCTAAGTATAAAGGGTGCCTTACTAACCCTCTAGATAGCCTCTAATAATTCTATAAGCGTGTATATATAATAATCTAGCTTATTATAGAAGAATCTAGCGGTTAATATTAATTCCCTACTAATGCCTAGACTCCTAATGCCTTCTAGACTAATAGAAGGTATAATAGTAAGGGTAAAGAGTTAAGATACTCTCTATAAAGGTAGAAAGGTAGAAGAGGCCCTCCCTATATAAAGAAATATTATATATATAATAAAGAGGGATACTAGTTAATAAAGTATCCTAAGGAAGAGCATAAGAAGGTATACTAGTAATATAAGAACCATTACCTAGTAGATACCTTATTATCCTTACTAGCTTTATATAATGCTTTTCTTACCTAGTATAAAGGTACCCTAATAGAAGATCCCACTCCTTATCCCTCTAAAGTTAATAAGGTTACCTAGTATATAATAAGCCTTAGATTTAATACTAAGCTAGAGAGAGAGGAAGAAGAAAGGGTGCTTATAAGCTTCTTTATCTATAGTGTAACCCTTAATGGTTAGAAGATAGTTAAAGTCCTTATAAATTAAGCTATAATACATAAACTAAGTAAGAAGAACCTATTTAATAATAGGAACGCCGCTAGGCCTTCTTACCTATTCCTACTTAAAGACTATTACTTATCTAAGGCCTTCTAAGGTATTATACTAGATACTAGAGCGGCATAGTTCTCTATAGTAGGCTAATCTTAAGTTATAGCACTATAGAAGATAATGCTAAAGATTTATCTTAACACTATAAGGGCAGGTAAAGCAGTTATTATATTTAGTAGAGGCTAGCTAATTACATTACTTAGAATAATTAATATGCCTATACTATTTAGTAATATTACTTTTTATATAATACTAATAAATACTCCCTTCCTACTTTACCTTAATAATATAGGCTAATTAAGAATTAACTTTATTACCACTAAGAACATCCTCTAGCAAGGGAATATTAAAGTGCCCCTAGTATATAAATAGGGCTATGTATAGATGCTACTAATATAAGATAAGAAGGCAGTAGCGTGGAATTATTTAACTAAGATTAAATTATAGTGGTTATATTGCTGCTTTAGTTATCCTTTAGTACGCTAACTCTATAATCTCCTAAGTAATATAGGGCATAAGATTACCTTTAAAGCTATTAAGGTAATATTAAAGGTATACCACTAGTGCTAGATAAATGCTAATAGCCCCTATTACTTTAAATTTACCCTTAAGGATAAGTGTGCCTTTAACTTTAAAGTAATAGTTAATATTATATACCTTAATAGTAACTACCTAACGCTCTATGTAGTAGATGTGGCTATAGTATTCTATGTAGTAAGATTCCTTCCTAATATCTTAGCTAAAATAACTTAGGAAGCCCTTAGAATATGCTAGATTAATATATACTAAGGACCTCCTAATTAGATTATTACTAATACTAGCACAAACTTTTGCGGCAAAGAATTTCGCTAATTTACAGTATTAATATTAATCTCTATTAAAGAGGTCCTAATTAAGGTATATTATAGCATTAGAAAAGTTAAGAGATATTATAGGCCGCTCTAAAGGGCCTATAATATTATCCAAAGAGAATGCCTAATAACCCTAGAACCTATTACCCTATAGATAGCTATAAAAGCCCTTAATAATACTATAGGTCTAAATAGCCTTATTCTAACCCTCCTTATCTTTAGCGCCTACCCCTATATATTAAGTGACTCTCCTCTATTACTAGAGATCTTATAATATGTTATTACTATATAAAAGGTAATAAAGGAAGTTAAGCGCCTCTATATAATCTAGAAAGTTAGCAAAGCCCTTATAGTAAGGAATAGTCTAGATATAAGCAAGACCCTTAACCTCCTACTTAGATCACTAGTCTAAGTTTAGCGCAAAGGTAAAGGGTAGTAAGGCCTATATAACCTCCTCTCTATTAATAGAGAGACCTATACCCTTAACCTCCTATAAGGCCTAAAGGCCTTCTACTTAACTTCTATTAGGCCTTATTATAAGGACCCTAATATAGAAGCCCTCCTACCTTAGGAGGGCAGAGAAGAGGGAGAGACCTAAACTAGGCTACCTAGCAAGACCCTAGAGATCCTGCTAAAGAGATACCTAGGCAGACCCTAAAAGAACCCTCTAGTAATTATTAATAAGACTAATATGTTTATCTTAGCTAAGGAGGAAGCTAACCTTAACCTTATAATCTAATTATATAAGGAAGGCATTATTATAACCCCTGGCGCACTATTTAAGCTCTCTATAAAGACTAAGATTAATACACTAATTAATTAGGGCATATTTAAATTTATTACCTATAATAAGAGAGAGTATAGTAGCATGCGAATCTTTAATTTGCGAATTATTAATAAGGTAAAAGGCAAGATAGGCTAACTATATAAGAAATTAAGGCTTATAGTATAAGGCTTTAGAGATAAGGCAAAGCAAGTGATCTTAACATAGGCTTTAATAATCTAATAAGCTAGTTAATGCCTTATTCTTATAATAGCACCTTCTCTCTTAATAAAAGGCTTTGTCCTGTGGATTCGCGATATTACCTAGGTATATATCTAATTAACTACGCAATTAAATAGGGTAATCCTTATATAGCTTCTAACCTAAATCCATAACTAACACCCTAAGGGAATAATTATAAGGGTAATTAAACCACTCTACAGCATTACAGAGGCTAGAACACACTAGTGGGTTATGTACTATAGGCACTATAGAGAGAAGCTCTAGATAGAGACTTCTATATATAATCTATGCCTATTAGTAACTATAGAAGATAGCCTAGAATTTATATATATAGGTATATAGACTAATAATACTCTTAGGCTATTAGATAAGGAGTTCTCTAAGAAAGAAGAGAGAGAATTAACTATAGTGGCTTTTATAGCAAAGCTAAAGCAATTCCTCCTTAAGAACAATTCCCTAACCTTTAATAGGGGAATTATTAAATTAGTAGCTAGCGTGGCTATTTTACTTTAATAAAAAGGCTAAAGTAGTAAGCTTAATTTAATCCTGCTTATAGATTTAAAGCAGAAGTATATTAAACAAAGGGCTTAAGGCACCTACATTACCTTAATCTACTAACCGGAAGCCTACTATAATCTATCTATTACCGCTTAATACTAAGAACTAATAATTAAGAATATTAAAGCCCTTAATCGCCGGATCTAATAGTAGATAGATTACCCTGATTAAGGCCTGATGTTTATTCCGATTAACCTTACTAAAGCGAAGCTATATGTGTTTATAGATAGGTTATTTATAAATAATTAGGACCTTACCTTATAGCTTAGTTACGTGCTAATCCTTACTAATAAAGACTATAAGGATAGTAAGTTTATAATTAAAGGTAATATTATATACTTTAGCTTAATAAAGAGTAAGAGAGTTATATAAAGTGTGCTTACCTCTAAGGTCTATAGTATGGTTACTAGCGTTAATATAGCATATATAATAGCCACTACCCTTTATATGCTTATAGACTAATTAAATCTCCTTGCTACACTAGTTATAGTATATATAGATTTATACTCCCTCTATAAGTGCCTTATTAAGCTTAGTATAATAAAGGAGAAGTGCCTAATAATTAATATTATAGCCCTATAATAGTTATATAAATACTATAAGCTTTATAAGATCTATTAGATTAATAGAGTAGATAATCTAGCTAATACCTTTATAAAGGCATTACTAAACAAGGCCCTAGAGCAGTTTATCTCTAGTAACTAGATAATAATCTAAATAGAAGGGTAGGTAACCTATGTAGAGGATAGCCCCTGTGAATAGCAGCGGGAGGGTAACCTATAAGGAGGATAGCCCTATAGGTAGTAGTATTAGGGGACTATTAATCCCTATACTATAGGAAGAAGTAATCTTCCCTAGTATTAGGGGATTATTAACCCCTATACTATAGGAGGATATAGACCCTGCTCTCTTAGGGATAGTAAAGGAAATTAGAGAAGGAGTAATGCTCTAGGGGGAGTAGGAGGAGGAGGGGGAAGAGGAGCTATATAGCTCTTTCTCTAACCTCTAGGGAGGGCCTCTAGTAATTCTATAACTCTATATAATCTATATAGAGTATAGAGCTATAAGGGAGGTCCTCCTTTAGATTTATAAGATACCTATACTTTACTTTAGTAGGGATAGAAGGGTGGATATAGGAGATAATAGGGTTAAGGAGAGGGGTAAAGGGGAGGAAAAGAGATAATAGGATAAGGGAGTTACTATATAGATATTATTAATAATATTAGGAAGGGAAAGGGATTTAGGAAGAGGCCTGCTTACCCTCTTAGTAGGAGGTTAAAGATAGATTATTACTTTCCTTTGTTATTACCTGCTATAGGCATACACCGCTTCCCCTTCCTTTCCTTTATTAGTCCTATTTATTAGGGGATCACAACCCCTCCTATTATTATCTATTACTTTATTAGCGATTGATATTATGCGTTGATAATTATGTTAAAAAGAGAGTTCCTAGTGTTAGAATAAGCATAATATTAATCGCGCTTAGCAGCCGCAATTCCCTTCGGCTGAAGGTCGGCCTGACCGGAAGAAGGTTAGCTGCTGCGCGTGTGTGCGTGCGTGTGCGCGTGCCTCCCTTCCTGCCCACGGGCAGGCCTGCGATAGGGCAGGGCCTGGGTCACGTGACCCACCCACATCACGTGACCCACACAGCTGTAGCTGCCTTTTTCCCTCTCACGGGAGCCCTCTCTTTTTCTAGCTTCCTTTGATAGAACATAGAGCTTACGATAGATTATTTAATTGATACTATCACGAGCGCGCCTAATTGATAACTGGCCATTATCACACCTGGTGATTCCAACAGTAATATTAGGTTTTAAAACTATTATTAAATATAGTAGGGTTCTAATTAAAGATTAATATCTTTTAAGATCTTAAGCACTAATCTCTCCCTTAAAAGGTTCTAGTAGTATAGTAATTATTAGAGCTATAGGCCTTTATTAAGGAATCTTTATATTAAATTTAGTAGTAGCTTTATCCTAATAGGATTTCTAATTAAGCTATACCTTCCTATTAGTATAATCTCTAATAATTTTAATACCTAGGAACTATTAAAGCTCTCTAAGGTCCTTAATATTATACTTTATAAAGAGTCTTACTCTAAATTTATTATATAAATATAATTTCCCTTTAGTAAATAAGGTAATAAGGTTATTTATATAGAAGAAGATAATTAACCTATCCTTAATAAATATATAAATATCTTTAAAGATTTATATAAAGCCTTTACTAATTAGCTAGCTAATGTTATGGACTGGCCTTGGGGCAACTGCAAACAAGCGTCTAAAGTGCGATTACTATTCTTAAAGAGGAAAGAAAGAGCTAAGCAAGAGATCGCATAGCGTGTAGCTATATATCCTCCTATGCGTGGTCTGTGCGCGTGGTGCGCGTAGTAAGCCCTAAGTCCGCATAACCTCCGCACACTGCCTTGTGCACTCTCCGCGCCCTTTCCGGAGCCCTCCCGGACCCGAGAAGGACCCGAGCCTCGAGCTCGAGTCCATTACAAATATATAACTTTAAAGCTTCCCCTCTTAAATTCCTGCTTTAACCATATATTATATATATTAATATAATATAGATAAGTATTTAATTACTTACTCTTATTAAGTATAAGTTAAATTATCTATTAATTATTATAGTTAATAACCTAGTCTTTATAGGTATTAAATTTAATATCTTTAAATAAGCACTAAAGACTTATAGTCTCCTTTACTATCTATTAAAGAGTAAGTAATTTAGCCTCTATTATAGATATAGTTATAGTTAATTAGTGCGTAGCTTTCTAGATAATTAGTTCTCTAAAGAGAGTAATTAGGTAACCCTATAATAATCTATATATTTTAAGGTTATCTGTAAATAATATATTACTTATAATCTAAAGAGCCTAAAGTTCTATAGTACCCCTAAAGTGTATAGTAAGCTTACTTATAATAACTAAGTAGCGGATAGCTTAGTCTACTACTCTTATATACTCTAGTCCTAGGTTTATTAGAAACTATAATAACTTTACTACTATAAAGGCTATATCTAGCCTAATTATAATTATAGTATATAGTACTAATCTAACCTTCTCTTAGTATACCTTTATTACCTATTTCTTAGCTTTATCTATAAACTTATAATACTCTATTACTAGGATTAGGATAGTAAGGAAAGTGCTATTTCCTATCTACTTAAACTTTTTACTAATTTTATTAATATATACCTTATAACTAAGGTATATAATTTATTACTTTTAGTCCCTAATAATCTAAATTCCTAGGAAGTAGTATACTTCTCCCTTTTTATCTATATTATATACTTCCTTAAGTCCTTTAGAGATATAGTCTATAGTCTTAGTATCTTCCTTATAGAAAGCTATAAGAATATTATTTATAAAGAATATAAGGTATAAGTCCTAAGCTTTAGTATAGAAAATATAGGGCTTCTTATTACTTAATTTAAGCCTAAGTTCTCTAAGTTACCTACTTAATTCTTTAAACTAGAGTAGTGGAGAGTCCCTAAGTCTATAGAGAGCTTTAAGTAGTTCTATATATTCTCTAATAACCTTATAACCTTTAGGAAGCTTATAGGTAATAGGAATTAAATCTAATCTACGCTTTATATAGGGGAATATATTCTTTATATTATATTATCTAGTCTCTAGATTAAAATATGCTACTAGAGCTATAAATACACAAAATATATAAGCAGCGAGCGTTACTATATAGGTTTATTTAATTATAGAGCTATCCTATAGGTCTCTGTGTATATAGATATATACTTTAAAACACTATATAATACCTTCTTTATTAAACTTATATAAATAGACCTATTTTAGTAGTAATAGCTAAGAATATACTATAGAGTGTTTAATCTGCTTCTATATTCCCTATTCCTTTAATTTATTAATCTTAATATTTATTACCTTCTTCTACTCCTTTCTAAATATATAATTATTAGCTTCCTTCTAATTCTTAGGAGGACTTACTAGATTAGACTAATATAGTATACTAGTATTTATTTTCTATTTAAGAAGTAATTTATTTTCTTTATTATAATAAGTATTAAGTACTAAATATATTATTCTAATACTCTTAGTATTAGAGTACCCTTTAGAATTATTTTCTACTTTAAGGAGTAGTCTAAGCTCTTTATAGAGCTTCTTTAGATTCTAAAGGCTACTAGTAAGAATATTATTAGGCCTCCTCCTCCTTCTACCTAGTAGGCTATAGTCTAGAATAAGGCCTTACTCTTATTTCTTTTATAATCTAGAACTAGTTTATATACCTTCTTATAATATCTCTATACTAAGGCTCTCTTATAGGTATTCTAACCCTTTATATACTTCTAAAGATTCCCTATAGGTAGCTAGGCTATTATAGTCTTTAGAAAGCCCTATAATTATCTAAGTAATCTCTATATTATTACCTAGCGTAGCCTTATCTAGAATTTAAGATTATAAGTTTAGATTTATTTATAGAGTATTATACTCTATACTCTATAGAGCTCCTATATTAGAGAGTATAAGCTCTCCTATTATTAGATCTAGTATTTACTAAGGAGTTTAAAGTCCTATTTACTTAGTTATTATATCTTTTACTTAAATAACTTTAGTGCTTATAAGTATATCTACCCCTAAGTTTAAACCCTTATCTAGATCCGCTAATTTAATAGTCTTACCTAGTAAGAGAAATAAATTTATTTCTTTATCTAGTTCTATATTAATCTCTAATTAGTAAAACTACGCTTCTAGCTTACTAATTAACTACTCTATAGTGCTTTCCTTAGTAGTATTATAAAAGATTATCTTATTAAAGGTAATATTCCTTATTATTATTACTCTTCCTAGTTATAGGATCTAAATATAATAAATATTAGAGGCATAGTAACTAATAAGATATCTAATATATCCCCTAGGATTTATCTTATAATAGCGCCTATATTATCCTACTTTATAATCTCTTTCTATTAGATATATATAGTAGCTATATACATATAAACCGCCCTAATTAGGTCTAAGGTCCATAGAAGGCTCCCTTATTAGTAGGTAAGCATTATTATAAAACTAGCTTTCTAAGGTCTTAATAGGTATCTGTTAAAATTATGCTATTTATAGCACTATTTTATAGGCCCACTAGTTGCCTAGTTGCGTTGTTGCAACGTTGGTTACAAGGCGTTGCCTGCAGCGTTGTTGGCTGCGGCCAGCTTTGGCTGTGACCTGCGTTCACAACCAACCCACAGGCTTGTATGACTAAGCCGACTAGGCTACCCTATAGGGAAGCTAAAATCGACTGTAACTAGGGAACTAGTAGTTGTATAAAAGGCTGACTTATACTATTCGAATCCTTGATTTTTTCTGGATTTAATGATGTATTTTATTTATAGGGTTGCTTATTAGATTGCTTAGTTAGTGCACGTGGGTGGCTAGATTGTATGGTCGTGAGTTGATTTTTTACTTTTCACATATAAATGAATTTTACGGAAAATAAAAAATAGCTCTTAAGGCCCGGCTAGCGACCCCTTTCTATCGATATGGTTGGTAGGTCTATGAGGGGACTTAGAAAATCCTCTTATTGCTCGTCAGATCGTTTGTCTAGCTAGAAATCTACTATATTTAACTATCAACGCTCTATATCTTGAAGAATCGTCGTATTATAGTGAATCTAGAAGCCGCCGCGTTGAATCTACTAGGGAGGTCTTCCTATCCCTCTAGTACAGATTCCCTTCCATTTTCATTAGGTTATGAGCCCGGAAGGCCTATAAGATTACTACATTACTGCGTTATTCTACTGCGATTAGTGCTTGATTTTGGGTACTAGTTACTCTCTACTAGACCTGTGGGCTCTTAGATTACGAAGGAAACCGCTAGTTGAAGCTTTTATCTACTAGCTCTACGCATCGCAACATCAGACCCTTAGTGTTAAATTCATTTACAGCCGCACCTGCAACCACCACATTGCAACCGTAACTATTTAGTTACAACCACAACCTCTTTTAGTGATTCTATTCACTACCGCGACCGTCATATTTAATATTATCTACTCTGTAGATACGCTGCATCCTTTTATAAATCATCGAACATCTAGTATCTTAATACTAGGCTTTTTGACCTATTACACTACGTTGCACGCACTATACATTACGTTGCGTTACGTTGCACGTTCTGTAATATCTATAACCTACGATTCCTATCCGCTATTTTTGGTGTTGAGAAAATTTTCGCAGAGAATCTTCTCCGGTCCGTTTCTGCCCGCGCATACCGCAGACCCACTTTTAGACCTCAAGGGGCACCCTTTCAAACAGCCCCACCACACAATTTGCGTACGCGGCCAGGTTGCACCACAACCAGCTTCTAGCGCGCGTTATTTACAACAGGAATAAATTTGGAGATCTTGCACAGGAATTTTTAAGAGATGGCACCACCGAATTATAAGGGTAAGGGACCTGCTGCAGGCCCTTCTAGCCCTCCTAGGGACCCTGATAGGATGGATATAGAAGGTCCGGCTGTTTAAGCCAGTGCTTTACAACTTCAACAACAGATGCAGAGCTAAATTGAACAACAAGGCAAGACCTTAACTGATTTTATTAAGCATACTGAGTTAAATCGTCTAAAAAACGAGGCTAGCATTAAAGATCTATTAGATAAATTAACGCAAACCATAACTACTATGCAAGGTCTTCAGGATTCTACTAAGCTAAGGGAAGAAAATACTAAGGCTCTAGTAGAAGACCTGCCTGCTACTAATTCTGCGAGTTTACCTTCTAGTAACTTACAAGCTGCCTTTAATATAGGGGCTATTAAGGAACTAAATAAGAAGGTTCACTCTATTCCTGAGGGAGCTAAGCTAAAAGGCCCTGAAAACTATGATCAGTGGAAGCAAGCCCTGAGCATTCAATTTAGAGCCCTAGGATTGCCTGAATTTATAGATAATCCTAGCTTAGCAGGCTATCTAGCTGACTGTGATTAAGCTATTCTTTTGATGATATTAAGAGATAGTTGCTAACCTGGGCCACAGGTAGCTATATGTTGGCAAAAATCCCCCGAAGAAGCCTATAAAGTCCTTATTAGGCAGTATTCGCAGAGTGCTGAAATCCAGCGAGGTACGCTATACGCTAGCTACCACTCCCTAAATTTTTTAAATTATAAGGGATCTTTAGAGGCTTTTAATGCTGATTTTAATAACTTACTAGCTAGACTACAGCTTTGTAGTGTAGAGATCGCTCCTATAGATTAAGTAAACCATTATATTAACGCATTAAAGCAGACCTTTCCTAGCTAGGCTAAGAGACAAAGATTTACTATCAGAGCTGCTAGGGCACAAGGGCTGCCTGTAAATACCTTAAATTTACAGTTCCTAATGGCGGATTTATTAGAAGAGCAGAGGGATAAAACCTCCCCTATAGCTAAAGCTCTTAGCTATAAGGCTTCTAATAATAAGGGAAATTCTAAGGATGAGGAAAAGAAATCATCTAATCCTAATACTAAGAAGGACTCTACCAACGCCACTAAAGAGCAGGATAAGAAGGATTTAAACCCTTCTAAAGCCTCTAGGAAGAAAAAGCAGAAGAAGAAGAGTGGCAACGGGGATAATAAAGGAAAAGAAGCTGCTTTTGCGTTAGGCTATAGCCTAGCCACGGGATACGTTGAAGAACTAGATTCTAGCGAGTCTAGCAGCGAGGATAGTAGTGATTCTGAATCTAATTTAGATACTTCTAGTGCTACTAGTGACACTACTACCAAGCCTACTTTTAGCTACTCTAATGATGTGGTTAAAAACTCCCTTCTATACAATATAGGTTCTTCTTGTCATATTTGTAATAATAGGGCTTTCTTTAGGGACTTTAAGCCTCTTAAGAAAGGTTAAACCGGCCCTATAATTACAGCAGGAGGACCTATCTATCCTAAAGGAAGAGGCACCGCTGTTTTTAACGTTCTGGTCAAGAAAAATCCACTAGAATATAGGCCTCTAGCTCTGTTAGATGCCCTATATTTCCCGGGTATAGATACTAACCTAGTTAGCGGTTTATCCCACTATCTTAAGGGAGGTTATCTAGCTAAAGATCAGCTTTTCCTAGCCGATAAAAGCCCCTGTGGGTTATTAGAACCTACTAAACACGGCTTCTTTTTGCAGATTAAGGGGCAAGCTACTCCTAAGATCTGCAAGCATTCAACCTACCTCTCCTTTATGGGCTAATAACAACGAGCCTATAAGACTAAATTAGGGTTTTCCTACCCTATAGAGGTTCAAATTCCACAGCTAGCATTTAATCCTGAGGAATATTAACGAATCGAAGAATTAGACTCCGAAGAAGAAGAAGATTTAGCCCTATGTCCCACCGAAGCTCCTCCTAGTCAGGTATCTTCTATAGGGGGTTTAGAAGGTCCATACCCTAATGACTTGGGTGACGATAGTGGCCGTCTACTGCCCCCAGAGGCCTGTGATTCTTAAGAGGCCTGGCAACAGAGGGAGCTAGGGGATAATAGCTCTGAAAAGCTAGATTCTAGCTATAAGAAATTGCTAGATTTAGCCCTTCTTTGGCATATTCGATTAGGCCACATTGGCCTCCCTTTACTTAAGAAATCTTCGAAATTAGCTAAAGGGATCCCTGATTTTTCCGCTATTAAAGATAAGGATTTTAACTGTATAGCCTGTATGCAATTAAAGGCTATTAGAAGACCTACTAAAAGACCTATTCAGGACCCCCCTAGGGTTTTAGATATCCTAGAGGGAGATATAGTTAAAATCGAACCTATACCACACAATAAGAAGGCCCTAGTCCTTATACTTATTGATCGAAAATCCTGGTATAAATGGTGCTTTTTATTAGCTAATAAAGAAGGTTAGACCCTTTATACTGCTATTAAGGGCTTCTTTAAGGCCCTGAAAAACCGATATAACGCGTATCCTAGGCACCTTCACTTCGACGGAGGTACTGAAATTAACAACGAACTTCAGTCTTGGTTATCTTCTAAGGGAATTTGCTTTAGCACCTCTTACCCCTATATTCATGAACAGAATGGGCTAGTTAAGAGGGCTATTAGGGTTATCCTAGACTGGCTTAGAGCTACACTTTAGTGGTCTAAGCTGCCTTTATATCTATGGTCTTACATCCTTCTAGCTATAGTGGACTTAGTTAACATTACCGCTAATATAACTAAGCCCCTAACCCCTAAGCAGCTATTTCTAGCTAACTTAGAGCCTAAGACTATCTATAAGCCTGATTTCTCGAAAATTAGGGCTATAGGGTCTTATTGTGAGGTTCTAATACCTCTGGAGCAGAGATTAAAGCTTCAGAAGCTAGCCCCTAGGACCATCCCTGGCCGGCTGCTTGCTACTCTAGGTTCCAGCGTTTATCTTGTTTATATACCCTCTAAAAGGTTAGTCATTAAGACTAGCTTTGTTAAGATTATAGAGGATATAAGCTCTATAGGGTCCCCTAAGCCTTTAGGGAGCTATCCTTCAGAGGGAGAAGCCGATATCTCACGAGATCTAGAGGTTCAGGATAGCTATCTAAAGCCTCTAGCGCCCCTAGCGCCTAAAGCGCCTGCAGCGCCCGCCGCGCCTACAATAACGCCCGGGACAACCGCTGTAACGCCTCTAGCGCTACCCCTAGAGAGCCTAAGCTCTAGCGCCCCTAATAAGGGTGCTATCGAAAAACCGTTTTTAGATTCGGATTCTTTAATCGACCCTGATTCTATGGATATCGATGATTTCAACCTATCTTCTTTCGTTAAGGAGATATGCTTTAAGGCACAACAAAAGGCTAAATCATCATCTAATAACAACAATCCGGATACCCCTAAGACCTAGAAACAAGCTTTAAAAAGCAAGGATAGCCAAAAATAGGTTAATGCTACCTTTAGCGAATTTAAGCAGCTATTAGCTGCCGGAACTTTTAAATTTATAGGGATAGACTAAATTCCTAAGGGCCGAAAAGTTCTTAAAAATAGGCTTGTCTATAAGCTTAAAAAGGATAAAGAAAATAATCCTATAAAACACAAGGCCTAACTCGTTGCAAAAGGCTTTATGCAGATAGAAGGTCAAGATTATATTGAAACCTATGCTACAACTAGCATTCCCCCTAGTTAGCGGATTTTACTAGCCCTAGCGGCTTGTAACGACTGGGAAGTTGAACAGGTTGATTTTATAGGGGCATTCTTAAATAGCTTATTAAAAGAAGCTATTTATATGCAGATCCCTGATGGATTTGTTGAATTTGCCGAAGCTGCTTCGCCTGAGATAGCTAAATTACTCAAGAAATACGGCTATAATCCCTCTTAAAAGCAGGTTATCTTCCTACAGAAAGCTTTATATAGATTAAAATAGAGCTCTAGAGAGTGGCAGCAGGCCCTAAAGGAACTTCTTCAAAAATTAGGCTTCCACCCCCTTATATCTGACCCGGCTGTCTTCTTTAACCTAACTACATCTACATATATAGTGACTTATGTGGATGACTGTCTTCTAATAGGACCGGATCTAGCTTATATTAATAAGCTAAAGAAGCTATTACACAAAGCTTACCCTATAGAAGATCGTGGGCTAGCCGAATTTTTCCTAGGCGTTCAAATCACTAGAAATCGAAAGAAAGGGACCCTAACTATTCACCAGTCCCAGTACATTTCTGAAGCCCTAGAGAGATTCAACATGAAAGATGCTAGGCCTGCTAAAATTCCCCTACAACCCGGAATTATTAAACAGGCAGCCCACCTTACTAAACCTCTTTCCCCCTCCGATCACAAGCTATATCAGAGTATTATAGGGACTATTATGTACCTAATGCTCCTTACAAGGCCTGATATTGCCTTTCCGGTTCAGTGGCTTTTAACAGCGTTAGCTAAGCCTTATATAGAGCACTTAAATGCTACTAAACATCTGCTTAGATACCTTCTAGGCTCTATGAGTTATTCTATAACCTATAGAAGGTCTAAGAACGCTAAAGCTTCTGCAACCCTTATTAGCTTCTGTGATAGCGACTTTGCGGGAGATAAGTCCTCTAAATCAACTTATGCTTATCTCTATAAGCTAGCTGAAGGACCTATTAGCTGGAAATCAAAGAAAGTAACTACAATAGCTTTATCAACATTAGAGGCCGAATTAGATGCTCTATGTGAAGCTATTAGGGAGCTAGAGTGGCTTTATGGTCTCTTTAAAGAGATAAAGCTGCCTATAGCACCTCCTGTTCCGATTTTTAGTGATAACTAAGGCGCTATTACGACCGCTAATAACCCTGCTCTTCATAGTAGAATAAAGCATACCCTGCTAAAATTTAACTATACTAGAGAAAAGGTACAGAAGGGTATAGCTAAGGTTATCTACATTAATACTAAAGAGATGCCTGCAGATGGCTTAACTAAGCCCCTGCCTAACAAAAATTTCAACAATTTATTTAACTATTAGGCCTTACAAATACAAAGGCCTAGCTTTAAAAACAACTAAAAAGTCGAAAAACCTTCAAATCAACAAAAACACTGGAATTCCGTTGAAAAGTTATTGATTTTAGTTGAAAAGTTATTGGATTTATTATTGAATTTATGGTTAACTTAGATATCTATTAAAGAGCTAAGTTCAGGTATCAAATTAGTTACCTCATACTTTTCTAGAGGGAGTGTTAAAATTATGCTATTTATAGCACTATTTTATAGGCCCACTAGTTGCCTAGTTACGTTGTTGCAACGTTGGTTACAAGGCGTTGCCTGCAGCGTTGTTGGCTGCGGCCAGCTTTGGCTGTGACCTGCGTTCACAACCAACCCACAGGCTTGTATAACTAAGCCGACTAGGCTACCCTATAGGGAAGCTAAAATCGACTGTAACTAGGGAACTAGTAGTCGTATAAAAGGCTAACTTATACTATTCGAATCCTTGATTTTTTCTGGATTTAATGATGTATTTTATTTATAGGGTTGCTTATTAGATTGCTTAGTTAGTGCACGTGGGTGGCTAGATTGTATAGTCGTGAGTCGATTTTTTACTTTTCACATATAAATGAATTTTGCGGAAAATAAAAAATAGCTCTTAAGGCCCGGCTAGCGACCCCCTTCCGTCGATATGGTCAGTAGGTCTATGAGGGGACTTAGAAAATCCTCTCATTGCTCGTCAGATCGTTCGTCTAGCTAGAAATCTACTATATTCAACTATCAACGCTCTATATCTTGAAGAATCGTCGTATTATAGTGAATCTAGAAGCCGCCGCGTTGAATCTACTAGGGAGGTCTTCCTATCCCTCTAGTACAGATTTCCTTCCATTTTCATTAGTATCTTCTAATCTAATTATTAAACAGGGCTAATATTATAAAGGTATACTATAGTATATATACTCTCTAACTATAGGTTTATAGGAAGCCCTATGCCTATAAGTATTATATTTAACTTTATTATAATTATCTAATTTACTCTTTTAATATGCCTATTTAGCTTATATATATAGGGAGGCGAAAGCTCTAGCTTAATGCCTTAAGCCTGTGCCTATTATTAAAAGATTATATCCTTAGATTAACTAATGACTATACCTTTATTATCTTGCCTAATTTTTGCGATTAATAGCCTAAATTATCTTATAACCTATTATTTAAAATAAATTAATATATTAAACACTAATTAATATAACTTATTAGGAATAGTATATACTTAAAGCATCCCTAAATACTTATTCTTAATAACTAGTAACTAATTTATTCTATTATAGCTAGGCTTATAGTCCTAAAGGTCCTAATAGATTCTCTAATAAGGCCTTAGTAACTTATATTCTAGTAGTTACCTAGATATAACTTTATAGGTATTTATTAGTAAGTAGGTTATATAGTCCTTATACTCTATTTCTTATAAATATACTCCCCTTATATAGGTTATAATCTTACTAAGCATGTCTTTCCTAAGGTGCCTAGACTATAGGTACTATAGTTTTTCTAAATTTATTTATAGTAAGCACTATTTCTTTAATAATTACCTATACTATAAGTATTATATATATATATTATATAATCTAATTATAAAGAAAATCACTAGTATTAAAGTAAATATTACTATATTTATTTTTTAGGGAACTATTAAATAATTAAATAAGGGCTTATATTAAAGAAAGATAATATTATACTTCCTAATAAGTTTTACTAGTAGTAAGCTATCTTCTATAGGTCTAATATATAGGGAGCTATTAGCTTTATAATACTATATACCCTTCTTTATAAGAAGACTCTCTAATATAATATTAATATAAAAGCCTTTAATAAGCGCTATATTTTATAATATTAGGTCCTTAGTCTAAGGTCCCTAAGGCCTATTTAAGATATCCTTAATTATATATATACCTCTTCTAGTAATTTAGAAAGAGATTATACCTACCTTAAGATAGTTATTATATACTTACTTAAATATACCTAGCTTAAAGTAGGAGATATTATTAATAATATATAGAGTGCTATAGTTATTAAAGAGAGTGCTCTTAGAGAGTATATATTTTATATTCCCTAGTATAATATAGCTTCCCTTTATTAGTGCCTTTTCTTTAATAGTTACTAGATTAATAATTACTATAGTAATTACTCTAGGATATTTATTATCCTAATTATTCTTTCCCTTTACTTCCTAATTATTTTTTATAATCTTAGTATAAAGATCCTTTTATTTACCACTATTATAGTACCTCTTAATTTTCTTATAGTCTTACTTCTTTAATATCTTATAACTATTAGGTATTTAACTAGTTATAGTATAATATAAGGTTTAGTAGTTATAGGGATTCTAGCTATAATAGCTAATCCTTCCTACCTAGTAGGGGTACTTCTTTATTTCCTTACTAGCTTTCTAACTATTATTAGAGCGCCCCCTAAGAGTTATTATATAGCTCTCTTTTCTAGAACCTATATCTATAACTTATATTACCCTATAATACCTTATATACTTAGAAGTAAGTCCTTATAGAGTTATATTAGCTAGAAGATTATTAGTAACTTAAATAAGCTATATAATCTTTATCTTTACCTATTAAGAATTAAATTAGGCTCTAATTACTTAAATAAAGTTATAGATTATATTAGGTTCTTTAACTTTATTAATCTTATATAATATAGCTTTCTAATATAGCTTATCCTACTACTTAATCTAATACTTAAATTATATATTTATATACTTAGTATTATAAAGATAGGCTATATACTTTACTAATACTTTAGCTTATATAATAACTAGACCTAGTAAGAACTTCTTTTTAAGACTAATAAGAATTTATTAAAGTATTAGATTCTTACCCTCCTTTTCTTTTATAATCTTATTAATAGTTATTATATAGGTATTTAGATTAATAGTATTAGTAATCTAAGTACTAATAGTCCTTTCTTATAACCTAAGTAATTTAAAGGTTTAATACTTTATATTATAACTATAAGAGAGAAATACTAAGGCTTTTAAAAATAAGAGTTACTTTCTATTAGGTAAAGCCTCTACTTATCTTTAAATAAGTTCTAAGTAATTAGTTAGTTAGACTATAGAAGGCTTAATAAGATAGTTAGAGGGAAGCTCTAGGAGATCTAGATTAACTTATTCCTAGATCTCCTAACTTTATACTACTTACTTTAATACTTTAAACTATTCTTCCTATTTCTCTAATAATACTAATTTAATATCTATCTTAAGATTATAGATAAGAGAGGTTAAGGTCTTTATTAAATACTTAGTTAGATAAATAGGCACTATATATATATATATCTTATACTTAGGGGAAGCTATAGAAGTTATAGGTAATAATACCTCCTAGGCTTATAACTATTATATAATTATATAATATAATAAATAGGACTCTTACTAGATTAATATAAGAGGACCCCCTAAGAGATAATTATAAAGAAGATTTAATTAACTATTACTATTATATAAAAGAGAGGATAAAAGCGTCCCTTTTATAGGGGGATTACTAGACTACCTATTATAGTGCTCTAACCTATATAACGTAGATTACTTCTCTTTATATTCCTACGCGCACTAGTATAAGACATTATAACTCATGACACGGCACGCTACCCCGGGCAACAGTTACGTAGCCCGAGACCCACACCACCGCGGAGACCCACACTACATGTATGTATGTACAACATATATGTATGTGTCGTATCATGCAGCCATATCGCATGTCAGCGCCCGACAAGTGGCCAATTTGCTTCTCACAGCACAGCTCTCCTCATTCTGCACATCCGGCAAGCCGTCGAGGCGCAGGCCGTGCCTAAACAAGAGGCAATAGCTGGAGCCTCCAAAGCGAAACATGCCCGTCTCGTCCCCCTTCACGACATGCTGGCCCTCGCGTACCGTCACGTCGCACGTGCTCACCTCGGACATGCCCACGGCGACAAAGGCCACCAGCCCAATCTCCCTGTTGTCCGCCTCGATGATGACGATGCCCCTCGTCGCCATGGCCGATAGGTAACTCTGCGAAGGCACCATTCTGTCGGGATTGTCCCCCATGCTCGCCACACCCATCCAAGACGGGAGACTAAAGTACGTCCCCGCCTGCACAAAAGCCCGGCGCACCACCCCAGAGACCGGGGCATGCCAGCGGTGATATGCCAGGGCCGAGAGGAAGGCTTGATACACGGTGCCCCGGGCAAAATACGCTGCCAAGGGGTCGTCGGCAAGCATGTCCTGCGGAGAATATGGTTGTCCCTTGACGAAGAAGTTGTCCCGCAAGTTTACCCCTTCCTCGAGATTGTACGCGACCGACTCACGCGTGAACAAGTACATCGTCGTCATCGGGTTCTGCCACGGGTCGGACGCCGGTGCGAATTCTTCGAGTGAAGAAGTCTGTTTTGTTTTTCTTGTCAGTTACGTCCCCATCAGCCAACTGGAGTCAAAGTTGAGGTGGAAAAGGGGCAAAACTTACCATCCCAGGATTCGAATCCGTAGTGGGCGTCATTGGAATCGCAATCGTAAAACTCATCAAACTTGTGGTTCGACTGACTTGGATCGTTTGCACATCGAGTGAGTGCTTGTATGGCGGTTGGCCAAAACCACCCGAGTTCGTGTGTATCCAAGACATGCCTCGAGGCCGATGACTTTTCACCTTGTTAAGCCGGCAATTTCATGTCGAAAAAAGGGGGAGCAACATACCTGGAGATACATCCCCCACTCGTCCAAGATGTCCTTCATGTGCACATTTACATCTGGGTCCAAAAAGGCGGCATAACCACTGTCAGGAAGATCATGATGAGCAAACGCGCCATGGGAGGAGGATGACGAATGCCAAAAGGCCAACGCACCTCTTACTTGGTCATCCCCAAGACGGAGTCCATGACGGCAAACATGGGCAGCCCTACCAATCCCACTCCAGACGCAGCCGTGGTCCAGTCCGGGGCGCTGCGCAGGATGTAGTCTAGGACCGCCAGCATATGCTTGTAGTCGCTGATCCTGTCCCCTCCCGCGGAGTCCTTCCACGAAGGATGCTGGCGAGGAACCTCATCGAACATTTGTGAAAAGTACATCAAGATGCGTGGATTGCTCTCGATGAAGTTCTGGAACCTCCGCAGGGCTGGGGATTGCAGCCCTCGTTCCGGGCTGGCCCTGGCCACTATTTGTCGAACAAACTCGTCGCGCATTTGATAATGCTCAGGAAGCCACATGCCCGGTCTTCAGAAACGTCAGTTTACGATACGTGCGATTGAACAGCCCTTTCGGGGGGTTTGTTTTTTCCTCGACTGACAGTGGTCAAGGGACAGACGAGCCTCACTGCCTTTTCGGACACGGATGAAAAATAAGAATCCCGTGTGACCATGACAGGATCTGCAGTTGCAAGAAAGCGCACGAACAATGACGTCTTTGGAAATACATCGGCCGCTAGCACGGAGCTGAAAGGCGTGCGCCTTTTCTGGATGGATGATGGATGATTTCGACATGTGATTGGCTCAGTCCCCTGACTTGTCTCGGAACTTCTCTTAAGCCACCCCGTGGATCCATGATGCGGGCTGGTCCGCTCCGCTCCACCAAGATGGGTGGATGTTGCACCCACAAGGGCATAATTGATCCCGGCCGCACGATAGTCTCGCTACTCAACTAGTTTCTTCTCTAGTAATAGCTACTAAGAGGTTAAAGTTAGGAATATTACTAACCTCTAATACCCTATAAACCTATAGAAGTATAAAATATAAATAAATAACCTAAACTATGCCTTTAATAGGGTAAAGTAAAAGTATTAGTATAATTACTAAAAAATCCTCTTTATACTTAACTATATATATAGTAATTATAGGGTAAGATAGAACTAATACCTTAATAAATAAATAGCTAATAACTAAAGTAATCTTAAAGATAACTAGGATATATTTAAGACCTAGACTCTTATACTACTCTAAGATACTACTAACTATAATACCTAAATAGCTATATAGCTAGAGAATATAAAGTAATATAAGGGCTAGAGTCCTATTAAATTTAGTATCTACCTAGATTTACTAGAGAAACACCTAGAAAAAGCTACTAAAAAGTTATAAGCTTTTATATTCTTTATAAAACTACTCCCTAACCTATAAGACTAGATTAACCTATATACCTTTATTATAGGAAAGGTATAAAAGGAGGTTATATAACTTACTTAGTAACTCTAGGAGGCTATACTAAAGAGTAAGTAAAAGTCTAAGTATTTAGAAGATAAGGGCCTAAATAAGGCTCCCTAATATTATAAATATAACTTTCTATAAGGTAGAAGGTCTAATAAAGATTAGAAGGATAAGGACTAAGAGAAGTTTCCTACTACCTACCTAAATAACTATAAACCTAGGTATAAAAGGTAGTGTTTTAACTATAATAGTATAGAGTACCTTATAAATAGATATAATAAGCTAAAGAAGGAGTAATAAGACCTAGAAAACTCCCTAAGGTAGAAGTAAATACCCTTACCTCTGCCTTAAATACTAAGGTACTAATAGGGTATTAATTTTATATACTAGTTACTATTTATAGGCATATAGATATTAAAATAGCGGCAGATCTTAATAGTTATACTAAGATTAATATTATTAGCACTAAATTTATATAAGCCTATAAACTTAACTAAGCTAAGGCTATAGTACCTATTATTAAGGTAGTAGGGGCCCTTATAGTTCCCTAATATAGTATCTATAAGGTCCTTATTATAATTAAAGACTTAAGAGAAGAAGAAAAGGACCTTAAGCTACTATATATAGCTATTAATAGGGACCTAAGAACTAAGGGAAGCCTTATATTAATTAGGATATATATACTTACTAAGGAATATATCTACCTTTACTTATACTCCTAAGAGTAGTAGTTTAAGAAAAGAAAAAAGGCTTTTTTACTTATAACTCCTTATAAATTTATAAAGGTTATATATAATAAGACTATTATATATATTATTAATAGGGTTATAGAAGATAAGTTTATTATCCTTAGAGATAAAGAAAAGGTAAAGGTATATAAAACTATTAAAGATATCCCCTAGGAACTATATAAGTTTAAAGATATATTTATATTAGATAAGGTAGGGAGCTTACCTTTAAGAAAGACTACTAATTATGTGATTAATCTAATACTAGGGGCCACACCCCTATATAGACTAATTTACCCCCTTTCCTAAGGTAAATTAAAGGAACTTTATAAATATATTAATAAGAACCTATAAAAGGGCTAGATAAGACTATTAAAGAGCCCTATAGGCATACCTATCTTATTTATACTAAAGAAAGA
The DNA here is from genome assembly GCA_023658475.1 of Epichloe elymi. Classification (NCBI taxonomy): domain Eukaryota; kingdom Fungi; phylum Ascomycota; class Sordariomycetes; order Hypocreales; family Clavicipitaceae; genus Epichloe; species Epichloe elymi. Next base: position 2,940,735 of record CP098276.1, read on the forward strand.
TAGTATACTCTAATTATATATAGATTACTAGGGTCTTAATAGGGTAATATAGAAGAATTACTATACTCTCCCCCTAATTTTAGAGATCCTAGACTAGTACTAAGGAGCTTACTTCTTCTTAAAAATTAATATTAAGAATACTTATTATAGAATCTAGATTAAAGGGGGTAATAAGTAGAAGACCGCGTTCTACACGCGCTATAGGTACTATAAATATCTTATAATACCTTTTAGGTTAATAAATACCCTAGCTATATTCTAGAACTATATCTATAAAGCGCTTTATAGGCTAGTTAATACTATTTATATAGTATATCTAGATAATATCCTTATCTTTTTAAAAATATAAGAGAAGCACACTATATATATTAAAGAAGTCCTAGGGTATATAAGAAAAGTAGAATTATATATAAAACCCTCTAAATATAAGTTTTACTAGGAGTTAGTAAAGTTCCTAGGGTTTATTCTCTTTATTAATAGGATCTTAATAAATACCTACTAAGTTATTACTATTTAGAATTAGAAGGAATCTATAAGTTTTAAGGATATATAATCCTTCCTAGGGTTCTATAACTTTTACTAATAGTTTATCTATAGATACTCTAGGATTATAGCACTACTATATATATTAATAAAGGGTAGTTAGAATAGTATCTAGACTAGGAGGTTTATATTTAGGGTAAGAGAATAGGTAGCATTTTACTAGCTAAAAAATACCTTTTAGTAGGCTCCTCTGCTTTATTATTATAACCTAAGTTAACTAGTATATATTAAGATAAATACCTTAATCTTTATAATAATAGGAATCTTATTATAATAAGATAATAAAGGCTACTAGTACCCTATAGCCTTTTAGTTAAGGAAGTTTACTAATACTAAATAAAACTATAGTATACCTAACTAAGAGCTACTTACTATAGTTAAGTTATTTAAATACTAGTAATATTATATTAAAGGCATAGAGACCCTAGTAGAAGTCCTATTAGACTACTATAACCTATAGACCTTTATAAAGTAATAGAAGCTAAATAGAAAATAGGCTAGATAGTATATATTCCTATACCTACTAAATTTTATAATTAAGTATAGACTAGGGAAAAGTAACCCTATAGATATACTATTAAGAAGGTCTAATTATAAGAGTAAACCCCTAATAAATAGGGCACTTTTACTAGAACTTAAGAAAAAGTTAGTAGCTACTAAAGAAATAATAGAAGAAAAGATACTAATATATTAAAGAAAATATAATAAGATACCTTTAGGGGAGGAAAATACCCTAGTCTTTATAAAGAGATATAGTAAGATACCTTTAGGGAAGGAAAATACCCTAGCCCCTATAGTAAAGGCTAGAGTAGCTATATTAAGAGGCTAGTTAGCTACTATAAATCTAGTAAAAGGTTAGCTAAATAAAGGTAATTTCTAGAAGAAGGTAGTATATATCTAGGATACTAGTATAGTATAAGAGATCTAGGGGGCTATTATATTACTAGATCCCTACTAATCTAGCCTAAATAAACTATTAGTATAGCTACTATAGAAGGCCTAAAGCTAAGATCTAGACCTATAAAGGTAAAGTCAGGAGATTAATTCCCTAGAGAGAGGGAAAGCTAGTCTATAGTTATATAGTATAAGGGGTTTCCTAATATATAAAGACTAGGTAGTTATTCCCTAAGAGCCTACCTTATAATAAAAGCTTCTATAGCTATACTATAATAATTTACTAGTAGGTTACTTTAGGACTAAGTAAATACTTAAGCTATTAAAGTATTACTTTTAGTAGCTAGCTATAAATAAGTCTATATTAAACTATATTATAAGCTATAGGATATATTAGTAAATAGTTATAAAAAGGTATTATCTATATAGAAGTCTTAAATTATTACTAATACTAGAGTAATTATAGGTAGAAATCTTAATAGACTTTATTATAGGATTACCTATTATATAAGTAGGTAAATAAGAAACTAATATAATCCTAGTAATTATAGACTAATATACTAAGTACTCTATCTTCCTACCTATAATAATTATAATTAATATAGCTAAGTTAGTAAAACTTTTCTATAAGGAGATTAAGCTATAATTTAGGCTACTAAAGGGTATTATATCTAATAAAGGATTTATTTTTATAAGCTAATTCTAGTTAGACCTATATTACCTATTATATATAAAATATAGGCTTTTTATAGTATTTTACCCCTAAACTAATAGGTAAACTAAAAGGACTAACTAGGTACTAGAGTATTACCTATAATACTTTACTTCTAAAAACTAGTAAATATAGCCTAAGCTACTCTTAGTTATATAATTTACCTATAATAATATAGTAAATAAAACTATAGGTTACTTACTAAACTATATACTTATAGGGTACTTACTAGAGTTTTAGCTAGCTCTTAGGGATAAGGTTATAAAAAGGAAGGTACTAAAGGCTTATACTTATATTATAAAGTTATATAAAGTTAGGGAGTAGCTAAAGTAAAACTAGGTAAAAGCTACTAAATCCTAGGTAAAGTACTATAATAAATATTATTAATTACTTACTCTTAAAAGAGATAACCTAGTATTATTATTAGTAAAGAATATATAGCTTAAGGAAGTAAAATAGAAGCTAATCCCTAGGTTTATTAGACTATTTTAGGTACTTAATACTATTAGTAAGTAAGTATATTAGCTTATACTACTAGAAAAATATAATAGGTTATATAATATATTCTATATTAGCCTACTAAAGCTATAGACCTATTATAAGAATATAGATAAAGAAAAAATACTAATACCTAATCTTAAAAATAAAAATAATAAATATAAAGTTAAGGAGATTAAGGAATATAGAAAGACCTATAAAGGTAATAAATACCTAGTAAAGTAAAAGGATTAGCTAAGTAAATATAACTAATAGATTCCTATTAAAGATATAAAAGAAGCTTAGTATATAATTTAGGTATTTTACTAGAATAAGTTAAAGGGAAAGAATAATAATATATAAGTAAGTTATAGGTAAAAGAGTATAAAGTTTCTATAAGAAAGATATAGCCTTACTAGCTACTATAATATACCTAATAAAAGAAAATAACTAAACTATACCTAAAAAATAAAAGAAAAAATATAAAGGAATAAAATAAAGAAAACTATCTATAGCTTTAGGAGAGTTAATAAAAATCCCTCTATAGTTACCCCCTTATAGCTAAAGACTTAGCCCCTATAGACTATATACTTAGTGTTATTCTTATCTACTATAACCACCTCCTTTATTCTATAATAAAAATAATATAATACTATTCCCTAGGTAATAAATCCTAGATTACTTAGCCTTAGCTATAAAACTATTACTATATTCTATATAGTAAGGATTTATAGATAGTTAGCTTACTAAAATATTAGTAAATAGATAGTAAAATAGGGCTAAGATATAACCTACTATCCCTAGGATTAGAGCTAGATTTATAGTAACTATAAGGGTTTAATAAGAGACTATATACTACTAATATATAATTAAAGTATCCTACCTAGATATATTAGTAAAGAGCTAGTAAAAAGGGAAGAAATATATAGACCTAGTAAACCTTAGTAGCCCTTATTAACCTAAATATAATATAATATATTATATTAGTATAGTTAAAGCCTTATATAAGCTAAAGATAATAGGTAGTAAAACACTACTAAGTTACCTCTAAGAATATAAGGTCTTTAGGATTATCCTTATCCTTATTACTAAGTGCCTCTATTAGGATATCTACCTAATCTAGTACCTTTAATAAGTTAAGGAAGTTATTATATATAGTAGCTATAGACTATATAATTATTAGTAAATAGGAACTAAAGAGTAAAGGAAAAGTAAGATACTTATAGCCTTATAACTATCCCTATATAAATAACACTAAATATAGCGCTTTAACTACTTTATCTTTAACTAACCTATATATAGGTTAGTATTAAATTAATGATTAATCTAGGGAAGTTTAGAGGTTAATAGGGGGCTCTTTTTATATTTAGTATATCTAGTATATAAATAGTGTATATATAAGTAATTATAAAGTAGAATTATTAGCGTACTTATAGTAATTTATTAGTAATTAATAATAAATAGATAATAGTGTTATAGAAAAGTAATAATTTAGCTAATAATATAGAAATAAAAATAGAATAATATAGTAGAGAGTTAGAGGTAAATTTATACTAAAGCGCTAACTGTAAGGGCTTGGGCTTTGCCTAAGCATTCTCTAGAGTGCACACGTGTCGCGTATACGTAGGGATAGATAGTCCTAAGTATCTGCTGAAGTGCATATATGTTATATATATATAGGGGCAAATCCTAAGGGCCCTAAGTCTAGAATATATATATACTATATATATAAAGGTATAGGGAAGAGGATAAGTATAAGGTAGTTAGGGGGTTATAAGAGCCCTAATAAGAATAGGTTTCCTACCTTCCTCTTCTCTTTCCCTAAGTTTCTTAATACTATACTAATACCCTATTATAGTTACCTAGGGGCTAGTCTATAATAATTAAGAAACTTCCTTTAGTCTTATAATAGCTACTAAAAGATAATAAAATAGATTTTAATATACTAATAGATATACTAATAGGTATATAAAACACACTTTAACCTTAGGATTATCCTAACTAAGGGACTATTACCCTAGGATCTAATGCTATAGTGCCTCTAGTAGCTTAGTAAGTATAATTTAAAATACTTTACTATATACTAAATAAGCAGATAGTAGAAATAATATAACTCTAGGAGTAAGTTAATATAAATTATATAGAACCCTTAGTAGATTATATAGGACCCTTAGCCTAACTAACTTAACTAAACCCTAGGGTCTAGCGCTAAGCTCTAACCCCTACTATATTTACTACCTTATAGGTAGCTATAGTAGCTAAATTAAAGTAAAAACTAATCCCTATAGGTAACCTATATAATAGTAATAAGGCTATATTTACTATATAGAGGCTCCTAATAGAGTATAAGCTACTAGTAAATAAGGACTTTATTAGCACTAATAAGAATAGGTAAATATTTATTTACTAGAACCTCTTCTCTAAGGTATAGTCCTAGGTAGCTAACTTCTTTAAGTTAGGTAAAAATATTAACTTTAATCCCTTTAAGTTCCTAGAGTATCTTAAGACTATATTTACTAACCTATATAGATAAGAGATAGCCCTTATAGAGCTTAACTAAATAGAATAAGGACCTAGGGAGGTATTCTCTATATTCTTTATTTACTTTATAGATAAGCTTTTATTAGCTAGGGAGGATCTTTAGGTAAATAATATAAAGCTAGTAAAGCTTTAATATACACTTAATAAGTGTCTTTAAGAGATTAGTATAGGGTAGGGCGTAAGCTATTATAATTAGTATATAGTAGTTATATAGTATTATAAGATAGCGGTTAATATTAAGGCCCTTACCTTAGAGGATAAGTATTAGACCTAATATAGGGTCCTATACCCTAAACCCTTAAACCTAACTAACTATAATAGTAACACTCTAATAATAGGGGTTTGTGTAGTAAGAACCTAGCTAGGGAAATAGGCTAAGAAGAAGGGTAAGGAAGTAAAGGCTACCCTAAATATAGAATAGGTAAAATAGGTATTAGAGGTAGTACTAGCTAGACACCACTAAGAAAGATACTACCTCTAATATAGGTCTAAGGATTACTTTATTTAAGAATATACCCTTCTCCTACCTTAGCACTAGTAGGTTAGCGTTAATATATCTAGGGTAGATAAGGAAAGCGTAGATAAGGAGGTAAATATCCCTCCTATAGAAAATAAGTAGCCCCTAAGTAGAGTCTTATATAGGGGTTAATAGGCTAGTTAACTTCTATATTATAGGATAATTTTAACTACTATATAGAAATAGAATAGGATATAGTAAAATATATAAACTAACTACTATTCCTTATTTCTATACTTTTTAATATATATTATTTTATTAATATCTAAATTAATTATAGTTATAATTACTATAGTGCTATAAGCAAATTAGCGGTAAGATAGCTTAGCCTAGAGCTTATATAGTTACTAAAATAGAGGTATGTTTATACTATAGTAGAAATAGAATAGAAAGAAAAGTAGGTTAAGGAAGATATCTCTTTTATAACCTATATAGTGCACACTAGAATTAATATAGATAGCTAGGAGTTATTTATATACCTATATATTATCCCTAGCCTAACCTAGGATATAATATTTAGAATGCCTTAGTTAGAGTAGCGTAGAGTGGTGATTTATATAGTATAATAATAACTAGTTATTAGAGCTATAGAGGGCCTTTATATTTCTAAGTCCTTTACTTAGGTAATAGAGGTCCTAATATAGGGAATTATTAGATCCCTATATACTACTAAGGCTTATAGGGCACACTAGAATAAGGACACTACTATAAGGTTTATTACTATAAGCTTAAAGGAGATAATAATAGTACTATAGATTATAGCGCCTAAGATAGAGCTAGCTACTCCTAATATATTAGCGTTACCTAAGGAGTTAGTAGACTTTATAGACCTCTTTAATAAGTCTAAGGCTAATAGCTTACCCCCTTATAGAGGGTCTCTTAATTACTATATATATATATATAAGAACCTAGATAGGTCTAAACTAGTACTCCTATAGGGACCCTTATATAATATATTATAGGATTAGCTTTTAGAGGTTTAGCGCTAGATTATAGATCTAATAGATAAGGGATAGATCTATACTAGCTCCTTAGTAGCTATAGCCCCTATCCTTCTTATTAAAAAGGTAAATAGTAGCTAGCGTTTCTATATAGACTACTATACTCTTAATAAGATAATAGTATAAGACTATTACTCTCTCCTACTAATTAAAGAGATATTATATTCCCTATCCTAAGTGTATTAGTTTATAAAGGTAGATATCTATATAGTATTTTATAAACTATAGATAGCTAAGGGCTAAGAGCACCTTATAGTATTCTATATAAGGTTTAGTTTATTTAAATAGCTAGTCTACTACTTTAGCTTAGCTAGCGTACCTATAATCTTCTAGTATTATATTAATAAATCCTTAGGGGATATACTAGGAGACTTTATTATAGCCTACCTTAATAATATCCTACTTTATTTAGGGGGGTTAAGGAAGGATTATATAAAGAAGGTCTAGTTAGTCCTTAGTTACTTAAGGGCTATAGGTCTATACCTTAACCTTAATAAGTCTATATTTGCTATAAAAGAGGTTTAGTATCTAGGATATATTATTATAGTAGGCTACTTAATCTGCCTAGATCCTATAAAGGTTATAGCTATAAGGGAATAGGTAGTACCTATAAAACTATATAGGGTTTATAGCTTCCTAGGATTTACGAATTTTTACTATAATTTTATTAGTAACTTCTTAGAGATAGTGGCTCTACTAATATAACTTACTAAGAGGAATATTCCTTTCTAATAAGAACCTAAGGAAGAGAGGGCCTTTAAGAGGTTAAAAAATACCTTTATTATATATCTAGTACTAGCGTAATAGGACCTAGACTAGCTAATAGTAGTAGAAGCTAATTATTTAGGTAAAGCTATTAATAGGTACCTCTTATAATAAGGTCCTAATAGTATTCTATACCTAGTTACTTACTTTTCTACTAGCCTTATATCCTTATAGAAGAATTATATAATTTATAATAAGGAGTTACTTACTATTATCTCTTACCTTAAGGTATAGTTAGTAGAACTTTAAGGTATACCTTATCTATTTACTATCTATATAGATTATAAGAACCTAGAGTACTTTACTACTCCTTAGTTAATATTAGAGAGATAGGCTTAGTAGGTAAATATACTTACACTATTTAACTTTTATTTATAATATAGACCTAGTATATAAGCCTAATACCTAGATACCCTTTTCTAGAGAGAGTAGGACTAGACTAGATTACCTCTAAGGATAGGGTATATCTTATAGCCTATTATAATTATATAACTCTTACTATTACCTAAGGAGTAGAGGGATAATACTAATCTAGCGCTATACTATATATAAGTATTACTACTACTAGTAGGGAAGGTCCTTTTTACTACTAAGTACCTTTAGTCCCTATAGGATTAGGCTATTATATTAGACCTAATATATAGTATTTAATTAAGGACTATGTAAGGATAAAGGTAGCTAGGCAAAAGGATATAGGGTGCACTTATATATTAACTGAAGCTTGCTAGGTCTAAGTGTAATATATGTGCGAGTCGCTGGTTTATAGCTAGCGGCTTGCTAATATCACGTGGACCTAGCCCTTCCTTCTAGTGTTAGGCGCCGCGGTGCTCTGGCGCTGTGGTGCACGCATGCGCGTGGGTTATGTTATAAGGGGCCTTATAATTATCCCCCCCCTTATTACCGGGCTCCTAAACAGCTTTTACCCTATATTTTATAACTATTTGCTAACTAGCAGTTATATTAAAATAATAACAAATAACAATCTATAATAACAAACAATAGTTAGCGCTTTAGTATAAATTCACCTCTAACTCTCTACTATATTATTCTATTTTTATTTCCATATTATTAGCTAAATCATCACTTCTTTTATAATACTATTATCTATCTATTATTAATCACTAATATATCACTATAAGCGCGCCTATAATTCTACTCCACAATTACTTATATATATATTATTTACGTACTAGATACGCTAAACACAAAAAGAGCCCCCTATCTACCCCTAAACTTCCCTAGATTAATTATTAATTTATTACTAACCTATACATAGGTTAGTTAAAGATAAAGTAGTTAAAGCGCTATATTTAGTGTTATACATACAGGGATAGTTACAAGGCTATAAGTATCTTACTTTTCCTTTACTCTTTAGTTTCTATTTACTAATAATTATATAGTCTATAGCTACTATACGTAGTAACTTCCTTAACTTATTAAAGGTACTAGATTAGGTAGATATTCTAATAGAGGCACTTAGTAATAAGAATAAGAATAATCCTAAAGACCTTATATTCTTAGAGGTAACTTAGTAGTGTTTCGCTACCTATTATCTTTAGCTTATATAGGGCTTTAACTATACTAATATAATATATTACGTTATATTTAGGTTAATAGGGGCCGCTAAGGTCCGCTAGGTCTATATATTTCTTTCCTTTTCGCTAGTTCTTCACTAATATATCTAGGTAGGATACTTTAATTATATACTAGTAGTACATAGTCTCCTATTAAACCCTTATAGTTACTATAAACCTAGCTCTAGTCCTAGGGATAGTAGGTTATATCTTAGCCCTATTTTGCTATCTATTTACTAATATTTTAGTAGGCTAACTATCTATAACTCCTCACTATATAGAATATAGTAATGGTTTTATAGCTATAGCTAAGCAATCTAGGATTTATTGCCTAGGGAATAGCATTATATTATTTTTATTATAGAATAAGAGAGGCAGTTATAGCGGATAAGAACAACGCTAAGTATATAGTCTATAGGGGCTAAGTCTTTAGCTATAAGGGGGTAACTATAGAGGGATTTCTATTAACTCTCCTAAAGCTATAGATAGTTTCCTTTATTTTATTCCTTTATATTTTTTTCTTTTATTTTTATATATAGTTTAGTTATTTTCTTTTATTAGGTATATTATAGTAGCTAGTAAGGCTATGCCTTTCTTATAGGAACTTTATACTCTTTTACCTATAACTTACTTATATATTACTATCCTTTTCCCTTAACTTATTCTAGTAGAATACCTAAATTATACACTAAGCTCCTTCTATATCTTTAATAGGAACCCACTAGTTATATTTACTTAGCTAACCCTTCTACTTTACTAGGTATTTATTACCTTTATAGGTCTTTCTATATTCTTTAACCTCCTTAACTTTATATTTATTATCTTTATCCTTAAGGTTAGGTATTAGTATTTTTTCTTTATCTATATTCTTATAATAGGTCTAAGGCTCTAGTAGGCTAATATAGAATATATTATATAACCTACTATATTTTTCTAGTAGTGTAAGCTAATATACTTACTTACTAATAGTATTAAGTACCTAAAATAGTCTAATAAACCTAGGGATTAGCTTCTATTTTACTTCCTTAAGCTATATATTCTTTACTAATAGTAGTACTAGGTTACCTCTTTTAAGAGTAAGCGGTTAGTAATATTTATTATAGTACTTTACCTAGGATTTAGTGGCTTTTACCTAGTTTTACTTTAGCTACTCCCTAGCTTTATATAATTTTATAATATAAGTATAAGCCTCTAGTACCTCCCCTTCTATAACCTTATCCCTAAGGGCTAGCTAAAACTCTAGTAAGTACCCTATAAGTATATAGTTTAGTAAATAGCCTATGGTTCTATTTACCGCATTATTATAGGTAAATTATATAACTAGGAGTAGCTTAGGCTATATCTACTAGTTTTTAGAAGTAAAGTATTATAGGTAGTGCTCTAGTACCTAGTTAGTCCTCTTAGTCTGCCTATTAGTTTAGGGGTAAAATACTATAGAAAGCCTATGTTTTATATATAATAGGTAATATAGGTCTAACTAGAATTAGCTTATAAAAACAGATCCTCTATTAGATATAATGCCCTTTAGTAGCCTAAATTATAGCTTAATTTCCTTATAGAAAAGTTCCGCTAACTTAGCTATATTAATTATAGTTATTATAGGTAGGAAGACAGAGTACTTAGTATATTAGTCTATAATCACTAGGATTATATTAGTTTCTTATTTACCTACTTATATAATAGGTAATCCTATAATAAAGTCTATTAAGATTTCTACCTATAGTTACTCTAGTATTAGTAGTAATTTAAGGCTCCTATATAGGCAATGCCTTCTTATAACTATTTACTAACATATCCTATAGCTTATAATATAGTCTAATATAGACTTATTTATAGCTAGCCACTAAAAGTAGTGCTTTAATAGCTTAAGCGTTTACTTAGTCCTAAAGTAACCTACTAGTAGATTATTATAGTATAGCTATAGAAGCTCCTATTATAAGGTAGGCTCTTAGGGAATAACTACCTAGTCTTTATATATTAGAAGACCCCTTATACTATATAACTATAGACTAGCTTTCCCTCTCTCTAGGGAATTAATCTCTTTACTCTGCCTTTATAGGTCTAGATCTTAGCTTTAGGCCTTCTATAGTAGCTACGCTAATAGTTTATTTAGGCTAGATTAGTAGGGATCTAGTAACACAATAGCCCCCTAAATCTCTTATACTATACTAGCGTCCTAGACATACACTACCTTCTCCTAGAAATCACCTTTATTTAGCTAACCTTTTACTAGATCCATAGTAGCTAACTAGCCTCTTAATATAGCTACTCTAGCCTTTACTATAGGGGCTAGGGTATTTTCCTTCCCTAAAGGTATCTTACTATACCTCTCTATAAAGACTAGGGTATTTTCCTCCCCTAAAGGCATCTTACTATATCTTCTTTAATATATTAGTATCTCTTCTTCTACTACTTCTTTAGTAGCTACTAACTTTTTCTTAAGTTCTAGTAGAAATACCCTATTTATTAGGGGTTTACTCTTATAATTAGACCTTCTTAATAGCGCATTTATAGGGTTACTTTTCCCTAGTCTATACTTAATTATAAAATTTAGTAGGTATAGGAATATACACTATCTAGCCTATCTTCTATTTAGCTTCTATTACTTTATAAAGGTCTATAGGTTATAGTAGTCTAATAGGACTTCTACTAGGGTCTCTATGCCTTTAATATAATATTACTAGTGTTTAAATAACTTAACTATAGTAAGTAGCTCTTAGTTAGGTATACTATAGTTTTGTTTAGCGTTAGTAAACTTCCTTAACCAAAAGGCTATAGGGTGCTAGCAGCCCTTATTATCTTATTATAATAAGATTCCTACTATTATAAAGATTAAGGTATCTATCTTAATACACACTGGTTAACTTAGGTTATAATAATAAAGCAGAGGAGCCCACTAAAAGGCATCTTTTAGCTAGTAAAACGCTACCTATTCTCTTGCCCTAAATATAAACCTTCTAGTCTAGATACTATTCTAACTACCCTTTATTAACATATATAGCAGTGCTATAATCCCTAAGTATCTATAGATAAACTATTAGTAAAAGTTATAGAACCCTAGGAAGGATTATATATCCTTAAAGCTTATAGGTTCCTTCTAATCCTAGATAGTAGTAACTTAGTAGGTATCTATTAAGATCCTATTAATAGAGAGGATAAACCCTAGGAACTCCACTAACTCCTAGTAGAATTTATATTTAGAGGGTTTTATATATAATTCTACCTCTCTTATATACCCTAGGACTTCTTTAATATATATAGTGTGCTTCTCTTACGTTTTTAAAAAGATTAGGATATTATCTAGATATACTATATAAATAGTGTTAACTAGCCTATAAAGCGCTTTGTGGATATAGTTTTAGAATGTAGCTAGGGTATTTATTAACCTAAAAGGTATTATAAGATATTTATAGTGCCTATAATACATATAGAACGCAGTCTTCTATTTATCACCCCCTTTAATCTAGATTCTATAATAAGCATCCTTAATATTAATTTTTAAGAAGAAGCAAGCTCCTTAGCACCAGTCTAGGATCTCTAAAATCAGGGGGAGAGCATAGTAATTCTTCTACATTACCCTATTAAGACCCTAGTAATCTATATATAATTAGAGCGTACTATCTTTCTTTAGTACAAATAGGATAGGCGCGCCCATAGGGCTCTTTAATAGTCTTATCTAGCCCTTCTATAGGTTCTTATTAATATACTTATGAAGTTCCTTTAATTTACCTTAGAAAAGGGGGTAAATCAGTCTATACAGGGGTGTGGCCCCTAGTATTAGATTAATTATATAATTAGTAGTCTTTCTTAAAGGCAAGCTTCCTGCCTTATCTAATATAAACATATCTTTAAACTTATATAGTTCCTAGGGGATATCTTTAATAGTTCTATATGCCTTTGCCTCTTCTTTATCTCTAAGGGTAATAAACTTATCTTCTATAACCCTATTAATAGTATATATAATAGTCTTATTATATATAACCTTTGTGAATTTATAGGGAGTTATAAGTAAAAAGGCCTTTCTTCTTTTCTTAAACCACTACTCTTATAAGTATAAGTAAAGGTAGACGCGTTCCTTAGTAAGTATATGCATCCTAATTAATACAGGGCTTCCCTTAGTTCTTAGGTCCCTATTAATAGCTATATATAGTAGCCTAAGGTTCTTTTCTTCTCCTTTTAAGTCTTTAATTATAATAGGGACCTTATAGATACTATATTAGGGAACTATAAGGGCCCCTACTGCCTTAATAATAGGTGCTATAGCCTTAGCTTAGTTAAGTTTATAGGCTTATATAAATTTAGCGCTAATAATATTAATCTTAGCATAACTATTAAGATCCACTACTATTTTAATATCTATATGCCTATAAATAGTAACTAGTATATAAAATTAACACCCTATTAGTACCTTAGTATTTAAGGTAGAGGTAAGGGTATCTACTTCTACCTTAGGGAGTTTTCTAGGTCTTATTACTCCTTCTTTAGCTTATTATATCTATTTATAAGATACTCTATACTATTATAGATAAAACACTACCTTTTATACCTAGGTTTATAGTTATTTAGGTAGGTAGTAGGAGACTTCTCTTAGTCCTTATCCTTCTAATCTTTATTAGACCTTCTACCTTATAGAAAGTTATATCTATAATATTAGGGAGCCTTATTTAGGCCCTTATCTTCTAAATACTTAGGCTTTTACTTATTCTTTAGCATAGCCTCCTAGAGTTACTAAGTAAGTTATATAACCTTCTCTTATGCCTTTCTTATAATAGAGGCATATAGGTTAATCTAGTCTTATAGGTTAGGGAGTAGTTTTATAAAGAATATAAGAGCTTATAACTTTTTAGTAGCTCTTTCTAGGTATTTCTCTAGTAAATCTAAGTAGATACTAAATTTAATAGAACTCTAGCCCTTACATTACTTTATATTCTCTAGCTATATAGCTATTTAGGCATTATAGTTAGTAATATCTTAGAGTAGTGTAAAAGTCTAGGTTTTAAATATATCCTAGTTATCTTTAAGATTACTTTAGTTATTAGCTATTTATTTATTAAGGTATTAGTCCTATCTTACCCTATAATTACTATATATATAATTAAGTATAAAGAGGATTTTTTAGTAATTATACTAATACTTTTACTTTGCCCTATTAAAGGTATAGTTTAGGTTATTTATCTATATCTTATACTTCTATAGGTTTATAGGGTATTAGAGGTTAGTAATATTCCTAACTTTAACCTCTTAGTAGCTATTACTAGAGAAGGAACTAGATCTTTACTACCTTTTTATCTTCTCTTTCTCTCTACCTAGCTATAGAAGATTAATAAGCTTTTACTCTTATTCCTATAGTTCTTTAAGTTTCTTAAGCTAAGTAATTTGCTTATTTATTACTATAGTATTAGCCCTAATATTAGAGAGTCTAGGTTTAGTCCTAGTTCCTATAGAATATAGTATATCTTTAGTAGTAATACTACCCTTATTTAATTAACTTTAGTTATTATCTAATATTACTTAGGTTAATTAGGTAATTCTTAGCCCTATATTACTCTTAGGTAGCTAGTAGTAGAAGCTTTAGAATTATAAGAATAAAGGTAGCTAGGTAAAAGGATATAGGGTGCACTTATATATTAACTAAAGCTTACTAGGTCTAAGTATAATATGTATGTGAGTCGCTGGTTTATAGCTAGCGGCTTGCTAATATCACGTAGACCTAGCCCTTCCTTCTAGTGTTAGGCGCCGCGGTGCTCTGGCGCTGCGGTGCACGCATGCGCGTGGGTCATGTTGTGAGGGGCCTCACAGACTATCTAGGAAGGGGGTTAAAGGTTTCCCCTAGAGGCACTAATAAGGGAATAGGTTATAGATTATTCTATAAGTATATATAGAGTGCTTTAGTTTAGGGGCTATATATAGATTTTAGCTTAGGAGCTACTTATAATAACCCTTATATAATAATACTATAATTTACTAGTAGTAGGGCACCTAGGTTATAATACTATATTTTAATTATTATAATAATAATTCTATTAGGATAGGATATTATAGGATATTACTTAGTTTATTTATAACTATTATTATTTTAGTAGTTATAAGAGTTAGTAATAGCACTAGGGTTTACTAAAGCCTTTACCTATTCCTAATTAGTTCTAGTCTTAGATCTCTATTAACTTTATAATAAACTTACTAGTAGTATCCCTAGAGAGGCTATAGTATCTTATAGTTATTATAAATAAACTCTTAAAGTTTATATAGTTAGAAGCTATAACCTCTATTAAGGCTAAGGAGTATATAGAGTAGTTTAAAATAGTCTAGTAGAGGTTTTAGGGTTTTCCCTAGTTTATTATTATAGATTAAGGGTTAGACTAGTTAGGAAAATTTTAGATAATATTATACTCCCTTATAGGGATAGACTAGTTACTCTCTATATCTTACTACCTATAGACTAATAGTAGTATAGAGTAGGTAAACTAAGAAGTTTAGGTAATATTATATATTATAGTTTTCTTTTTATAGTTTAATTAGCTAGAGTACTTAGCTACTTATTAGCTTATAATTAATAATAGGCCCTCTTTTATAATAAGAGTTAGTCTAAATAAGTTACTTTATAGCTATAATTTAGAACCTATTTAGATATAACTAGACTAATTAGTATCTATAATAATACCTAAGAGATAAGCTATATAGTTCCTTAAGCACCTATAAGAGAGTACTTAACTAGTATAGGCTATAATAGCCTATACTTAATAAAGATAGTAGGACACTATATTAGCTTCCTAATAGCTAGTAGAATAGTTCTAGGTAGGGGATAAAGTATAGCTTTTACTAAAGAATATTAAGATAAACCACCCTTTATAGAAACTTAATTAGGTTATAGTAAAATATATAGTCTTAGAAGTGCTAATACTACTAATAGTATAGTTAGATATCCCTAGGGGTATTTATCTAGTTTTCTATATAGACCTTATTAAATAAGCTATAGAGAACCCTCTTCCTAGCTAGAGGCTTTAGGACTCTTACCTAGGGCTAGAATAGGTTCTAATAGAGAATAATAATAAACTTATTAAGGAGTACTAGGTAGAATAGATTCTAGTAATATAGAATACCCTAGGTTAGGGGAGGAGATATAATATACTAGTAAAATAGGTAGGATATATTTAGCTAATATAGAAGCTATTAGAAAGTATAGTATAGATATAAGCCCTTAATAAGTTTAAGGTAAGGTAAGGAGATATATAATATAATAATAGACTAAATTAATTATAAACTACTTATACTTCTATAAAGACTTCTAATAATATATAAGGTATACCTAGTCTATATTCTATTAACTTATAATAACCACTAGAGTAAACTTAGTACTTTCTACCTATTATAATAGATATATTACTTAAGCCCCTAACTAAATTATTATTATAGTTAAGAGAGATAGTAGCTAGTATTACTATAGGTATAATAAGGGTATAGGTAGTATTATAATAGAGGGGATAGATATTTCTATAGTTCTAGATAGTATAGGTAGAATAATAATTAGTAAGTATAAAGGTTAACCTATCTCTAGGTTAGCCTCTAGTAAGGGATAAGTAAAGAATAGGGTCTAGCACTAGGGGGCGCCTACTAGTTAGGGTATATTAAATATAATAGTTAATAAGCCTTAGGTTAGGGCTAAGTTAGGAGTATTTATAGTAATAATAAGAAGGTAAGTTATCTTTATACTTAATATATTATTAACTACTATAGTAATAAGAAAAAAGAGCTTTAAGGAGAAGAGTAGATTAATTATAGTATTCCTAATATATAGTATTTAAACTACCTATAATCTACTAGTTCTACTAGAGTAGAATACCTATAACTTACTATATAGACCTTACTATACTATAGCTACTTATAGGGCTACTATAGCTAAAAGGAATAATCTTAAGTTTATTTAGGGCTATAGTAAGGGAGGTAAAAGAAAGGGGTACCCTAAGGGTAGAATAAATAGGAGCTAGGTTAAACTAGGCCTAGTCTAGAAGGGCTTTTTATTAACTTATAAGGGTATAGAAGCCCTAGGATAGCACTAGTATCTATCTCTTAGTTTCTACTATCTTTAGGATACTAGGCTAGATAATATAGTTACCTACCTTAATTATAGCCTTAAGATCCTTTAAGTAATATTAAAGTTAAGGGTCTATAGATAAATACCTTATTATCTAAATATAGGTTATATAGTTTTACTAATATAGGAAATAGGAGGTATTACTAGGGGGAGGACTATAGTTTAGAATACCTATAGTAAGGGATTTCTTAATATATAGCCTATAGGGCTACTATACTACTTATAGAGTAGTATACTCCTTATTATCTAAGTTTCCTTCTATAAAGAACTTACTAATAGACTAATTTATAGATATAGAGGGAATAGCTAGGATATAAGGAGGATAGTAACTAGAGTTACTATAATAGTTATTACTATAGTTAGCTATATTTAATAAGGGTATAATATAGGGATAATAGGTAAATAAAGTATTATTTAGAGGGGTATAATAGGAAGGTATAATAGGGTTTATAATATCTTAGAGAATTTTCTATATAGGGGAAAGTAAAAGTTATAATAAAATAAATAGTAAATAGAAAGTAAGGGTAGGGCTAGGGTTAATATAATAATAATATAGGGCTTAATAACCGCATTACACACCTAGCCTATGCCTAGGACTAAAACAAAATAATAGGATAGAAGGTTTAAGATAGGGCTAGGGTTAATATAATAATAACGCAGGGCTTAGTAACCGCGTTACGCGCCTAGTCTAGTCCTAGGATTAAAATAATAGGCTTATATAATATATTAAAGAGGAGGAGTAAGGGTATATATAAGGGCTTAGGCTTTACCTAAGCATTCTCTAGAGTGTATATGTGTTATATATACATAAGGATAGATAGTCCTAAATATCTGCCAAAGTGTATATATATTATATATATAGGGGTAAATCCTAAGGGCCCTAAGTCTAGAATATATATATACTATATATATAAAGGCATAGGGAAGAGGATAAGTGTAAGGTAGTTAGGGGGTTATAAGAGCCCTAGTAAGGATAGGTTTCCTACCTTCCTCTTCTCTTTCCCTAAGTTTCTTAATACTATACCGACGCCCTATCGCAGTCGCCTAGGGGCCAGTCCATAACACTAACTATTATTTATTATTATAGATTATTATTTATTATTATTTTAATATAACTACTAGTTAGTAAATAGTTATAAAATATAGGGCAAAAGCTATTTAGAAGCCTAGTAATAAGGGGGGGGATAATTATAAGGCCCCTTATAATATAACCCACGCGCATATATATACTATAGCGCTAGAGCACTGCGGCGCCTAATACTAGAAGGAAGGGCTAGGTTTATGTAATATTAGTAAGCCGCTAGCTATAAACCAGTGACTTACACACATATTACACTTAGACCTAGCAAGCTTTAGTTAATATATGAGTGCACCCTATATCCTTTTGCCTAGCTACCTTTATCCTTACATAGCACTAATCTACTATCTATATAGTTAGCAGAGTATAGGAAAGAGTAATAAACGCGCCTTACCTTAGCATTATTATCTAGCGCTAATAATATCCGCTTAGCGAGGGGAACACAAGCATTATACAGAGGCTAATAATAGTAATTACTAACCTTATATAAGTAATATCTCTAAGATTATCTAGACCTAACCTTATAGTAATGACCTAGGTTACCCTTACCTATAATGCCCGCTTATATATACCCTTTATAGGGAATATCTTATAAAGCACTATAAAGAGTAGGATTACTAGGCTAAGAAAGGTTAATATAATTAGGAAGATAGAATATAATACTTAGTATAAACTATTAGCTACTATATAGATCTTTAAGGATTATACCTTACTTACCTACCTGTAAGGATAACAGTAGCTAGGCAAAAGGATATAGGGTGCACTTATATATTGACTAAAGCTTGCTAGGTCTAAGTATAATGTGTGTGCGAGTTGCTGGTTTATAGCTAGCGGCTTGCTAATATCACGTGGACCTAGCCCTTCCTTCTAGTGTCGGGCGCCGCGGTGCTCTGGCGCTGCGGTGCACGCATGCGCGTGGGTCATGTTGTGAGGGGCCTCACACTACCTCTTACCTATGCCTAAATAGGGCGTAATAATTATAATAATATTGTTAAAATTATGCTATTTATAGCACTATTTTATAGGCCCACTAGTTGCCTAGTTGCGTTGTTGCAACGTTGGTTACAAGGCGTTGCCTGCAGCGTTGTTGGCTGTGGCCAGCTTTGGCTGTGACCTGCGCTCCGCGCACAACCAACCCACAGGCTTGTATGACTAAGCCGACTAGGCTACCCTATAGGGAAGCTAAAATCGACTGTAACTAGGGAACTAGTAGTTATATAAAAGGCTGACTTATACTGTTCGAATCCTTGATTTTTTCTGGATTTAATGATGTATTTTATTTATAGGGTTGCTTATTAGATTGCTTAGTTGGTGCACGTGGGTGGCTAGATTGTATGGTCGTGAGTCGATTTTTTACTTTTCACATACAAATGAATTTTGCGGAAAATAAAAAATAGCTCCTAAGGCCCGGCTAGCGACCCCCTTCCGTCGATATGGTCGGTAGGTCTACGAGGGGAACTCAGAAAATCCTCTCATTGCTCGTCAGATCGTTCGTCTAGCTAGAAATCTACTATATTCAACTATCAACGCCCTATATCTTGAAGAATCGTCGTATTATAGTGAATCTAGAAGCCGCCGCGTTGAATCTACTAGGGAGGTCTTCCTATCCCTCTAGTACAGATTCCCTTCCATTTTCAATAGGTTATGAGCCCGGAAGGCCTATAAGATTACTATATTACTGCGTTATTCTACTGCGATTAGTGCTTGATTTTAGGTACTAGTTACTCTCTACTAGACCTGTGGGCTCTTAGATTACGAAGGAAACCGCTAGGATTTGAAGCTTTTCATCCACTAGCTCTACGCATCGCAACATCAGACCCTTGGTGTTGAATTCAACTACAGCCGCACCTGCAACCACCATATTGCAACCGTAACTATCTAGTTACAACCACAACCTCTTTTTTAGTGATCTAATTCACTGCCGCGACCGTTATATATTAATATTATCTACTCTGTAGATACGCTGCATTCCTTAAATCATCGAACATCTAGTATATTAATACTAGGCTTTTTGACCTATTACACTACGTTGCACGCACTATACATTCGTTGTGTTGCGTTGCACGTTCTGTAATACCTATTTCCTATCCGTTATTTTTAGTGTTGAGAAAATTTTCGCAGAGAATCTTCTCCGGTCCGTTTCTGCCCGCGCATACCGCAGACCCACTTTTAGACCTCGAGGGGCACCCTTTCAAACAGCCCCACCGCACAATTTGCGTGCGCAGCCCGGTTGCACCACAACCTAGCTTCTAGTGCGCGTTATTTGCAATAGGAACAAATTTGGAGATCTTATATAGGATATCTTTTGAGATCCTAGGGAACTTTTAGAGATAGTACTACTGAGTTATAATAAGGGTAAGGGACCTGCTATAGGCCCTTCTAGCCCTCCTAGGGACCCTAATAGGATGGATATAGAAGGTCCGGCTGTTCAAGCCAGTGCTTTGCAACTGCAACAGCAGATACAGAGCCAAATTGAACAATAAGGCAAGACCTTAACTAATTTTATTAAGCATACTGAGTTAAATCGTCTAGAAAACAAGGCTAGCATTAAAGATCTATTAGATAAATTAACGCAAACCATGACTACTATGCAAGGTCTTTAGGATTCTACTAAGCTAAGGGAAGAAAATACCAAAGCTCTAGTAGAAGACCTGCCTGCTATAACTACTTCTGTGAGTTTACCTTCTAGTAACTTATAAGCTGCCTTTAACACAGGGGCTATTAAGGAACTAAATAAGAAGGTTCACTCTATTCCTGAGGGAGCTAAGCTAAAAGGCCCTGAAAACTATGATCAGTGGAAGCAAGCCCTGAGCATTCAATTTAGAGCCCTAGGATTACCTAAATTTATAGATAATCCAAGCCTAGCAGGCCATCTAGCTGACTGTGATCAAGCTATTCTTTTGATAATATTAAGAGATAGTTGCCAACCTGGGCCACAGGCAGCTATATGTTGGCAAAAATCCCCCGAAGAAGCCTATAAAGTCCTTATTAGGCAGTATTCGCAGAGTGCTGAAATCCAGCGAGGTACGCTATACGCTAGCTACCACTCCCTAAATTTTTTAAATTATAAGGGATCTTTAGAGGCTTTTAATGCTAATTTTAATAACTTACTAGCTAGACTACAGCTTTGTAGTGTAGAGATCGCTCCTATTGATCAAGTAAACCATTATATTAATGCATTAAAGCAGACCTTTCCTAGCTAGGCTGAGAGACAAAGATTTACTATTAGAGCTGCTAGGGCACAAGGGCTGCCTGTAAATACCTTAAATTTACAGTTCCTAATGGCTGATTTATTAGAAGAACAGAGGGATAAAACCTCCCCTGTAGCTAAAGCTCTTAGCTATAAGGCTTCTAATAATAAGGGAAATTCTAAGGACGAGGAAAAGAAGTCACCTTCTAATCCTAATACTAAGAAGGACTCTACTAACGCCACTAAAGAGCAGGATAAGAAGGATTCAAACCCTTCTAAAGCCTCTAGGAAGAAAAAGCAGAAGAAGAAGAGTAGTAACAGGGATAAAGATAAAGGAAAAGAAGCTGCTTTTGCGTTAGGCTATAGCCTAGCCACGGGATACGTTGAAGAACTAGATTCTAGCGAATCTAGCAGCGAGGATAGTAGTGATTCTGAATCTGATTTGGATACTTCTAGCACCACTAGTGACACTACTAGCAAGCCTACTTTTAGCTACTCTAACGATGTGGTTAAAAACTCCCTTTTATACGATACAGGTTCTTCTTGTCATATTTGTAATAATAGGGCCTTCTTTAGGGACTTTAAGCCTCTTAAGAAAGGTTAAACCGGCCCTATAATTACAGCAGGAGGACCTATTTATCCTAAAGGAAGAGGCACCGCTGTTTTTAACGTTCTAGTCAAGAAAAATCCACCAGAATATAGGCCTTTAGCTCTGCTAGATGCCCTATATTTCCCCGGTATAGATACTAACCTAGTTAGCGGTTTATCCCACTATCTTAAGGGAGGTTATCTAGCTAAAGATTAGCTTTTCCTAGCCAATAAAAGCCCCTGTGGGTTACTAGAACCTACTAAACACGGCTTCTTTTTGCAGATTAAAGGGCAAGCTACTCCTAAGATCTGCAAGCATTCAACCCACCTCTCCTTTATGGGCTCTCAATTTTGCAACCAACAATAAAGCTAACAGCAAAGAGCCTATAAGACCGAATTAGGGTTTTCCTACCCTATAGAGGTTCAAATTCCGCAGCCAGCATTTAATCCCGAGGAATATCAACGAATCGAAGAACTAAATTCCGATGAAGAAGACGAAGATTCAGCCCTATGTCCCACCGAAGCTCCTCCTAGTCAGGCATCTTCTATAGGGGGTTTAGAAGGTCCATACCCTAATGACTTAGGTAACGATAGTGGCCGTCTATTGCCCCCAGAGGCCTGTGATTCTTAAGAGGCCTGGCAACAGAGGGAGCTAGGGGATAATAGCTCTGAAAAGCTAGATTCTAGTTACAAGAAGTTACTAGATTTAGCCCTTCTTTGGCACATTCGATTAGGCCACATCGGCCTCCCTTTACTTAAGAAATCTTCGAAATTAGCTAAAGGGATCCCTGATTTTTCCGCCATCAAAGAAAAGGATTTCAACTGCATAGCCTGTATGCAATCAAAGGCTGTTAGAAGACCTACTAAAAGACCTATTCAGGACCCCCCTAGGGTTTTAGATATTCTAGAGGGAGATACGGTTAAAATCGAACCTATACCGCATAATAAGAAGGCCCTAGTCCTTATCCTTATTGATCGAAAATCCCGGTATAAGTGGTGCTTTTCATTAGCTAATAAAGAAGGTTAGACCCTTTATACTGCTATTAAGGGCTTCTTTAAGGCCCTGAAAAACCGATATAATGCGTATCCTAGGCACCTCCACTTCGACGGAGGCACTGAAATTAATAACGAACTTCAGTCCTGGTTATCTTCTAAGGGAATTTGCTTTAGCACCTCTTGCCCCTATATTCACGAACAGAATGGGCTAGTTAAGAGGGCTATTAGGGTTATCCTAGACCGGCTTAGAGCTACACTTCAGTGGTCTAAGCTGCCTTTATATCTATGGTCTTATATCCTTCCAGCTATAGTGGACTTAGTTAACATCACCGCCAATACAACTAAGCCCCTAACCCCTAAGCAGCTATTTCTAGCTGATTTAGAGCCTAAGACTATCTATAAGCCTGATTTCTCGAAAATTAGGGCTATAGGGTCTTATTGCGAGGTTCTAATACCTCCGGAGCAGAGATCAAAGCTTCAGAAGCTAGCCCCTAGGACTATCCCTGGCTGGCTGCTTGCTACTCTAGGTTCCAGCGTCTATCTTGTTTATATACCCTCTAAAAGGTTAGTTGTTAAGACTAGCTTTGTTAAGATTATAGAGGATATAGGCTCTGTAGGGTCCCCTAAGCCTTTAGGGAGCTATCCTTCAGAGGGAGAAGCCGATATCTCACGAGATCTAGAGGTTCAGGATAGCTATCCAAAGCCTCTAGCGCCCCTAGCGCCCACAGCGCCTACAGCGCCCGCCGCGCCTATAACGCCCGGGACGACCGCTGCAACGCCTGTAACGCCTCCAGCGCTACCCCTAGAGAGCCCAAGCTCTAGCGCCCCTAATAAGGGTGCTATCGAAAAACCATTTTCAGATTCGGATTCTTTAATCAACCCTGATTCTATGGATATCGATGATTTTAACCTATCTTCTTTTGTTAAGGAGATATGCTTCAAGGCATAACAAAAGGCTAAATCGTCTAATAACAACGACCTGGATACGCCTAAGACCTAGAAATAAGCTTTAAAAAGTAAGGATAGTTAAAAATGGATTAATGCTACCTTTAGCGAATTTAAGCAGCTATTAGCTGCCGGAACTTTCAAATTTATAGGGATAGACCAAATTCCTAAGGGCCGAAAAGTTCTAAAGAATAGGCTTATCTATAAGCTTAAAAAGGATAAAGAAAATAATCCTATAAAACACAAGGCCCGACTCGTTGCAAAAGGCTTTATGTAGATAGAAGGTCAGGATTATATCAAGACCTACGCTGCTACTAGCATTCCCCCTAGTTGGCGGATATTACTAGCCCTAGCGGCTTGTAATGACTGGGAAGTTGAATAGGTTGATTTTATAGGGGCATTCTTAAACAGCTTATTAAAAGAAGCTATTTATATGCAGATCCCTGATGGATTCGTTGAATTTGCCAAAGCTGCTACGCCTGAGATAGCTAAATTACTTAAAAAATACGGCTATAATCCCTCTCAAAAGCAGGTTATTTTCCTACAGAAAGCTTTATATAGATTAAAACAGAGCTCTAGAGAGTGGTAGCAGGCCCTAAAGGAACTTCTTCGAAAATTAGGCTTCCACCCCCTTATATCTGACCCTGCTGTCTTCTTTAACCTAACTACATCTACATATATAGCGACTTATGTAGATGACTGTCTTCTAATAGGACCGGATCTAGCTTATATTAACAGGCTAAAGAAGCTATTACACAAAGCTTATCCTATAGAAGATCGTGGGCCAGCCAAATTCTTCCTAGGCGTTTAAATCACTAGAAATCGAAAGAAAGGGACCCTAACTATCCACCAGTCCTAGTACATTTCTGAGGCCCTAGAGAGATTTAACATAAAAGATGCTAGGCCTATTAAAATTCCACTTTAACCTGGAATTATAAAGCAGGCAGCCAACCACCTAACTAAACCTCTTTCCTCCTCCGATCACAAGCTATATTAGAGTATTATAGGGACTATTATGTATTTAATGCTCCTTACAAGGCCTGATATTGCTTTTCCGGTTCAGTGGCTTTTAACAGCGCTATCTAAGCCTTATATAGAGCACTTAAATGCTGCTAAACATCTGCTTAGATACCTTCTAGGCTCTATGAGTTATTCTATAACTTATAGGAGGTCTAAAAACGCTATTAAGGCTTCTGTAACCCTTATTAGCTTCTGTGATAGCGACTTCGCGGGAGATAAGTCCTCTAAATCAACCTATGCTTATCTTTATAAGCTAGCTAAAGGACCTATTAGCTGGAAATCAAAGAAAGCAACTACGATAGCTTTATCAACATTAGAGGCCGAATCAGATGCTCTATGTGAAGCTATTAGGGAGCTAGAGTGGCTCTATGGCCTTTTTAAGGAAATTAAGCTGCCTATAGCACCTCCTGTTCCGATTTTTAGCGATAACCAGGGCGCTATAATAACCGCTAATAACCCTGCTCTTCATAGCAGAACTAAGCATACCCTGCTAAAATTTAACTATACCAGAGAAAAGGTACAGAAGGGTATAGCTAAGGTTATCTACATTAATACTAAAGAGATGCCTGCAGACGGCTTAACTAAGCCCCTGCCTAATGATAAATTTCAACAATTTATTCAACTATTAGGCCTTATAAATACAAAGGCCTAGCTTTAAAAACAACTAAAAAGTCAAAAAATCGAAAATCAACAAAAACACTGGAATTCCGTTGAAAAGTTATTAATATTAGTTGAAAAGTTATTAGATTATTATTGGATTTATTATTGAATTTATTGTTAACTTAGATATCTATTAAAGAGCTAAGTTTAGGTATCGAATTAGTTAACTTATACTTTTCTAGAGGGAGTGTTAAAATTATGCTATTTATAGCACTATTTTATAGGCCCACTAGTTGCCTAGTTGCGTTGTTGCAACGTTGGTTACAAGGCGTTGCCTGCAGCGTTGTTGGCTATGGCCAGCTTTGGCTGTGACCTGCGCTCCGCGCACAACTAACCCACAGGCTTGTATAACTAAGCCGACTAGGCTACCCTATAGGGAAGCTAAAATTGACTGTAACTAGGGAACTAGTAGTTGTATAAAAGGCTGACTTATACTGTTTGAATCCTTGATTTTTTCTGGATTTAATGATGTATTTTATTTATAGGGTTGCTTATTAGATTGCTTAGTTAGTGCACGTGGGTGGCTAGATTGTATGGTCGTGAGTTGATTTTTTACTTTTCACATACAAATGAATTTTGCGGAAAATAAAAAATAGCTCCTAAGGCCCGGCTAGCGACCCCCTTCCGTCGATATGGTCGGTAGGTCTACGAGGGGAACTTAGAAAATCCTCTCATTGCTCGTTAGATCGTTCGTCTAGCTAGAAATCTACTATATTCAACTATCAACGCCCTATATCTTGAAGAATCGTCGTATTATAGTGAATCTAGAAGCCGCCGCGTTGAATCTACTAGGGAGGTCTTCCTATCCCTCTAGTACAGATTCCCTTCCATTTTCAATAAATATATATATAAAGCGCTCTTTACTCTCTTCTCTCTTTAATATAGGAGATAATAACTTACTAGTAGGCTACTTAGAGCTAGCTAAGGGTTTAGAAAGATCTTTATAAGCTATACTAAGGCCTAGAAGGGAATTTAGTATAAAAGTACTAATAATATAAAGCTTATACTTAGAAGTTATTAAGCCCTCCTAAGAGCTTACCTCCTTCTTAGCTTAAGCCTATATATATAAGGATATATTAATTAAAATATAGAGATAGTTAATAAAAGTATATTATAAGGGAATAAAAAGAAAGCTTATAATTAGAAGATTATAAGAGCTTTTACCTATAGAGAACACTTACTTTTACCTTACTATAATCTTATAGTATATAATACTATAAAAATATTAATAGTGTAGATTAATTAAAGTTATAATAATGTGAGGCGCTGTGTGCGTGGCCCTAGTGGAGAGGGACCGACCGCACAGGTCTTATAATCAATTGTAAGGTGCAATGTTAGCGATGGCTAGCATTGGCGGATCTTTTGGTCTATTAGTGTCAAGGCTTCTGGGCCAAATATGATGAACAGGGTGATGGTATGATCAAGGTAGCAGCTATAGAGCTAGAAGGTAGGTGTATGTGCTTAAAGGTTTTAATCTCTAGCCTCCTATATTCTATATATATAACCTTTACCTAAATACCCCCTCTACGTATATATAACTAGCTTATGGTGACCTTATAGCTAGAGCGCTATAAGCTATAACTAGGCCCTACTATATATAATGCTATTACCTTTATAGCCTCTATTACTCTATTACCTCTATAACCCTAATATAGTTCCCCCTCTTCTTTATAATTACCCTTAATTATAACTAGCTACCTAGTTAGTGTAAACTTACTATCTTAATTTCCTATATAAATCTAAATAACTTTTTATATTATAATATAATATATAGGGAGATATAATAGCCTTATTAATATAGGTTATAGATTATTCCCTACCTTACTTATAAGCTCTTAATTACTATATAATTATAGCTATAGAGTTACTTTATAAATACTTATATTATCTTTATTATAGTTTCTATAGAAGTAGATACCCTATATTAAATTTTCTAATTAGGTTAAATAAATAGGGTATTAGATACTATATATCTAAGTAAGTTTAACTATAAGTTCTAGTAAAGTTACTATAAACTCACTAGGTATATATAACTAGCTATAATTTTTACTATTAGTAGCTATAATACTAACTCTTTAACCTATAGCTTACTTTTACTACCTATATAGATTACTTAAGGGGCTATAGTTAATATAAAAAAGCCTAGATTTCCCCCCCTTTATCTCTTCCTTTCTTCTTTATCCTTCTTAATTACTCTATATAAATTATAAGTTAGCCTTACTAGCCCTATAGTAATGCTCCTATTACTATTACTTAGTAGTTACTAACCTTACCTAGGATTATATTATTCCTAGCTCTTACTTCTAAGCTTCTTTATTATTAGTCTCTTATTACCCTACTTCCTTACTTACTTACTACTAACTTATAGCTAGTTTACTATATTTACTATCTACCTAGTAACTCCTAGTCCCTTAGCTCCTACCCTAGAAAAATCTCCTTATAAATAAGTATCCTAAGCTTCTAAGATTACTATATAAGTTTTACCTCTTACTTATAGTATTATAGTAGCTAACTTACTAAATAGTAGTATTAAGATCCTATATCTATACTATAGTTAGTAAGCTATTATCTAGTAGATTATACCTAAAGATAATAGTAGTAAGCTATAATATATTATTAATAGGAAACCTATTCCTAATAAGTATTATTATTCTTCTAGTATAACTAAGCTACTTACTTATTACTTTCTTATTACTAACTTTAGCTAGGAAATTCCTCTAAGTATACTTATTATATAAAAAATAATAAATTATATATTAGTATAAGTACCTTTCTAATAGAAACTACTTCTAGATAACTAATACACTACTAGTATCCTACCTAAATTATAAAATTATATTATAAGTTATTTAAGATAATAAGAAATATCCTAGAAGGTATTTAATATTATAAGTATCTAGTAAGAATATTAACTCTAATAACTTAGTTATAGCTAACTTATTACTAGGGTCTTATAGAGGCTAAATATAAGTTATATAATGCCCTCCTAGCTATAAAAAATGCTAATTAATATAGATATATTCACTAGGCTTAATTAACCGCTAAGGCTATATATAAGGCTAATACTAATAAGTATACTATAATATTATAGCTATTTAATACTATAAACCTTAAGGTATAGATTAATATTATAAATAGCTTATGCTTTATTACCTAGTATACTCTAATAGTAATATCTTATTATTTTAGGTATAGCTTTTAATTTACTAACTTACTACTAGTTTACTAAGTTTACTTCTAATATCCCTACCTATATTAGCCTCTTTAAGCTCCCTAAAGAGCTTTATATATTTATTTATAGGGATAAGGAGAAGTCTTCTAATAATAAGGCTCCTATAATTACTATAGATAAAAATATAGCTACTAATATAATAATAGAATAGTAAATACTAGATAGCTATAAGGTAGTTTTTTACTTTAAGAAAAATATAACTTATACTATAGGATATTTATATACTAAATTACTAAAGTAATTATATCTCTATAAACTAGCTACTTAATTACTACTTATAATTATTTATAATATTCTTTATAATAAAATCCCTTTTTAATACCTATAAATTTTCTAAACTATTATAGCTTTTCTACTTTACTAGGTATTTATATTATTTTCTATTATAATAATATAAAATAATTCTCTTAACTTTAAACTCTTCTTTATTATCTTTAATATTATCTTATAATAAGGATATATCTATATAGCTAGTAGGGTCCCCTTTAAAGGGTTTAAGGCTTATAATATTAAATATATTATAAAGTCTTAAGCTAGCTAGTAATTATAATTAATAAGCTAAGCTATAATTACTAATTACCTTTTTAATCTTATAGAGCCCTAGGTACTTTATAGTAAGCTTTTAGCTTAGGTATCTTAGGTTAATATTTTTTATTAATAGTAATATATAATCTCTAACCTTAAACTCTATTAGTATTCTCTTATAATTATAGTACTTCTTTTACTATACTTATATATTACTTAGTAGCTACTTAATCTCTAAGTATCTATATCTTAGTTCTAAGACTTTATTTTCTACCTAGTTATTTACTAAATTAGGTATTAGAATAGCCTAGTATAGTCCCCTTAGGTTATACCTATATAGTGCCTTTACTAGTATTAGGCTATAACTACTATACTTACTTATATTATAGGTAAACTATACTATTAGTAAATATTCTACCTAGTTATCCTATTTAGTATATATATAGGCTCTTAGATAGTGCTTAAGAACCTAGTTTAATTACTCTATCTATCTATTTATTTAGGGGTAGAATATAATACTTAGTTACTACTTTATTATAATTAGGTAGTAGAATATCCTCTAGAAACTACTAGTAAATATTAACCCTTAGTTTATAATAATACCTTCTAGGGCACTATAGTCCTTAAAAATATTTTCTAGGAATACTATAGCTAGCCTATTACTAGATAGGTCTATAGACACTAGTATATAAATACTATACTTTAAAAATTAGTCTATAATAACTAGTATTATATTATATATCTAGTGCTTCTAATCCTTTACTAGCGGTAAGCCTATAATAAAGTCTATTAATAATTCTTAGAAAGGGTAATTAGGCACTAGTAGTGTAGCTAACTTACTATAAGGTTTATATAACCTTAGCTTTAAAACTTAATAATTAATATAAGTCTATATATATAACTTAATATCCTTCTTTATTAATAGCTAGTAATATTAGCCTATAATTTAATAAAGGGTTCTACTAACCCCCTAATAACCTACTATAGGATTATTATAGGTTAATAGTAAGACTTCTTTTTATATACCTTATAGAATAAAAACTTAATTATTATATATTAGTAACTTAGAGGGCACCCTAGTCTATATCTATAACCCTTTAGCCTCTAGCTTAGAGGGACTAATTAACTATAGTCCTAATATACTAGAGTTACTACTTATTAGTAATAACTTTTACTATACTATAAAGGTATTCCCTTATTACACTTCTAATAATAAGACTAGAATTAGGGCTTCTAATTCCTATACCTTGCTCCTACTAGTAGAGTTTAATATTATAAAGATTCTCTAAACTACTAAGATTCTTACTATAATACTACTATAAGCCTATAGCTTTTTAGTAGTGCCTATAAACTATCTAATTAGCCTAGTAAAGATTAACTTTATAGAGGTTCTCCTACCTACTATTAGACTTCTTACTATACTATTAATAGGTAGTAATCTTAGATATAGGGTATTAATAAAGTTACTACTACTCTTATATTACTTATTAATTATAAACCTAATATATTATAGCTTTACTAAACTAGTAGTAGTACTATACTTATTATAGTGCCCCTATAGCTTAATAGTAGTAAACTTAGTAAGGAAGGTTAGTAACTAAGATATAAATACCTTAGCTTTCCTTTCCTTACTAATATAATCTAATCTCTATAATAGAGTATTAGTAGGATTTAGCTTACTTACCTAGTATTTAATAATAAAGTTAAATAGGCATAGCTTATCTAATATAGTAACCTACTAGCTTATTAGCTTAGGCTTTAAAATAAGGTATTTATAGTTTAAGTAATCTATTATTACTTTTACTAGGTAAGCTAAGTAAGTAAGGTAATACCTCTAAGTTTAAAAGGCCTCCTAAATTACTAGTAACTCTATATCTAGCGTTATATAGTGTAATTTAGTATCCTTTAACTTCCTTAATATAAATACTATAAGGTGCTAGTAACCTAGCACTAATATTATAAGGATAGCTCTAATTATATATCTAGAGGTATTAGTCTTAACTTATAATAGTAGTGCTAGATTAAAATACACTAAAATTAGTGCCTCCTAGAATTACTTTTATAGTTCTCTAAACGCCGCTAGCTTATAGGGCTCTAGCTTAAACTTTACTAGTTATTTCCCTTATAGATAGTTAGTTAATAGGATAATAATTTTACTATAATTCTTAATAAAGCGCCTATAGAAACCAGTGAATCCCAGGAAAGATTGGATATCGAACACGCAGATAGGTATCAGCCACGTCGCAATCGCTTCGACTCTACTGGGGTCTATCGAGATTCCTTCTTCTAATTCGATCGCATACGTCCGCCCACCTAATCCAGGGAGGGTGCTAGCCTCGTGGCTTAAGAACACATCCTTAAACTCCATGTAGACTTCTAGGAGGGCTACCTTATAAATAGCGTTAGATAGATCTATTATTATATAGACACTGCTTAGTTTCTGCTCTTTTAGCGTATCCCTAATAGAGGCTACACGCTTAATTAGACCTATTAACTAGGGGGGAAGCATTACTATAACTAATAAGTATTTCTCTATACACTATCTATCCTATAACTCTATTACTAATAAGATATATTCCTTTATTATAGGGTATCTCTAAAGTCTTTTTCCCTATAATATTATAATAGGTTTATATTATCTTACCTAGTTAATACCTAGTACTAGCTTTTTACTACTATTAGTAATATAGTAGCTAACTTAGTATATCTTTATATATCCTATACTATCCCTTACTAATATTACCTTTTTTAAAATTCCTTAATATAGTATAATATTACTAGATACACTCTTAAGTATACTATTACTTAGTTATATATTTACCTAGTCTAGGTCTATTAATATATCTAGATAAATTAAAGAATATATAGCGCTAGGGTTAAATAGTATTAGTACTACTACCTAGTAGTAATCTTACTATAACTTAACTTCTATATAAATTTATAGGTCTAATTACCTATTCTTATTAAGTTATATTATATTAAGAGTGTTTTCCTAGGGTTATACTAAGCTAATTAGGGCCTTATTTAGGTTTAACTAGCCCTTAGCTTAGTTACTACTACCTTAGTGCTAGTTAGTAGTATAGCTACCTCTATAGTAAATACTATAGTCTAGCTTAGGGCACTTAGTTAAGAGGTAGCTTAGTTTTTTACACTTAAAATAGGTAATAGGCAAGCCCCCTATTTCTATATAGTATCCTTCCTATAACCTACCTTCTAGTAAAGCTAAGTAATTCCTTCTCTTCTATTAGTTACCTTCTTAGTTACCTTTATAGTAAGGCCTTTTTTTCTCTTTTATTACTACTTTTACCTTCTTTTCTTAGCCTATAAGATAGTTCTAACTTATAGGGTATTCTTAGCTAAATACCTACTTCTTTATAATACTATTTAGGCACTATATAAACTAGGTAATTCTTATAGGCTTAGGTATAAGCTTAGGTAATTCTACTTCTACCTTACCCTAAACCTTAATAAATACTTAGAATAACTAGTCCTTACCTTACTAAAGGGTTAGTGTTAAAATTATGCTATTTATAGCACTATTTTATAGGCCCACTAGTTGCCTAGTTGCGTTGTTGCAACGTTGGTTGCGAGGCGTTGCCTGCAGCGTTGTTGGCCGTGGCCAGCAGCTTTGGCTGTGACCTGCGTTCCTGCACATAACCAACCCACAGGCTTGTATAACTAAGCCGACTAGGCTACCCTATAGGGAAGCTAAAATCAACTGTAACTAGGGAACTAGTAGTCGTATAAAAGGCTAACTTATACTATTTAAATCCTTGATTTTTTCTGGATTTAATGATGTATTTTATTTATAGGGTTGCTTATTAGATTGCTTAGTTAGTGCACGTGGGTGGCTAGATTGTATGGTCGTGAGTTAATTTTTTACTTTTTATATACAAATAAATTTTGCGGAAAATAAAAAATAGCTCCTAAGGCCTGGCTAGCGACCCCCTTCTGTTGATATAGTCGGTAGGTCTATAAGGGGACTTAGAAAATCCTCTCATTGCTTGTTAGATCGTTCGTCTAGCTAAAATCTACTATATTTAACTATTAAAGCTCTATATCTTAAAGAATCGTTATATTATAGTGAATCTAGAAGCCGCCGCGTTGGAATCTACTAGGGAGGTCTTCCTATCCCTCTAGCTAGATTCCCCTTCTATTTTCAATAGGTTATGAGCCTAGAAGGCCTATAAGATTACTACATTACTGCGTTATTCTACTGCGATTAGTGCTTGATTTTAGGTACTAGTTACTCTCTACTAGACCTATAGGCTCTTAAGATTACAAAGGAAATTCGCTAGAATTTAAAGCTTTCATCCACTAGCATCACGCATCGCAACATCAGACCCTTAGTGTTGAATTCATTTACAGCCGCACCTGCAACCACCATATTGCAACCGTAACTATCTAGTTACAACTATAACCTCTTTTAGTGATTCTATTCACTACCGCGACCGTCATATTTGATATTATCTACTCTGTAGATACGCTGCATCCTTTTATAAATCATTGAACATCTAGTATCTTGATACTAGGCTTTTTGACCTATTGCACTACGTTGCACGCACTATACATTACGTTACGTTGCGTTGCGCGTTCTGTAATATCTATTACCTATGATTCCTATCTGTTATTTTTAGTGTTAAGAAAATTTTCGCAGAGAATCTTCTCCGGTCTATTTCTGCCCGCGCATACCGCAGACCCACTTTTAGACCTTGAGGGGCACCCTTTTAAACAGCCCCGCCGCATAATTTGCGTGCGTAGCCCGGTTGCACCATAACCTAGCTTCTAGCACGCGATATTTGTAACAGGAAGAAATTTGGAGATCTTGCACAGGAACTTTTAGAGATGGCACCACTGAGTTATAAGGGTAAGGGACCTGCTGCAGGCCCTTCTTCTAGCCCTCCTAGGGACCCTAATAGGATGGAAATAGAAGGTCTGGCTGTTTAAGCCAGTGCTTTGTAACTGTAATAACAGATGTAGAGCTAAATTAAATAATAAGGCAAGACCTTAACTGATTTTATTAAGTATACTGAGTTAAATTGTCTAAAAAACGAGGCTAGCATTAAAGATCTATTAGATAAATTAACGCAAACCATAACTACTATGTAAGGTCTTTAGGATTCTACTAAGCTAAGGGAAGAAAATACTAAAGCTCTAGTAGAAGACCTGCCTGCTATAACTACTTCTGCGAGTTTACCTTCTAGTAACTTATAAGCTGCCTTTAATACAGGGGCTATTAAGGAACTAAATAAGAAGGTTCACTCTATTCCTGAGGGAGCTAAGCTAAAAGGCCCTGAAAACTATAATTAGTGGAAGCAAGCCCTGAGCATCTAATTTAGAGCCCTAGGATTACCTGAATTTATAGATAATCCTAGCTTAGCAGGCTATCTAGCTAACTATGATTAAGCTATTCTCTTAATGATATTAAGAGATAGTTGCTAACCTGGGCCACAGGCAGCTATATGTTAGCAAAAATCCCCTAAAGAAGCCTATAAAGTCCTTATTAGGTAGTATTCGCAGAGTGCTGAAATCCAGCGAGGTACGCTATACGCTAGCTACCACTCCCTAAATTTTTTAAATTATAAGGGATCTTTAGAGGCTTTTAATGCTAATTTTAATAACTTACTAGCTAGACTATAGCTTTGTAGTGTAGAGATCGCTCCTATCGATTAAGTAAACCATTATATTAATGCATTAAAGCAGACCTTTCCTAGCTAGGCTGAGAGACAAAGATTTACTATTAGAGCTACTAGGGCATAAGGACTGCCTATAAATACCCTAAATTTACAGTTCCTTATGGCGGATTTATTAGAAGAACAGAGGGATAAAACCTCTCCTATAGCTAAAGCTCTTAGCTATAAGGCTTCTAATAATAAGGGAAATTCTAAGGACAAGGAAAAGAAATCTTCTAATCCTAATACTAAGAAGGACTCTACTAACGCCACTAAAGAGCAGGATAAGAAGGATTCAAACCCTTCTAAAGCCTCTAGGAAGAAAAAGCAGAAGAAGAAGAGTAGCAACAGGGATAAAGGAAAAGAAGCTGCTTTTGCGTTAGGCTATAGCCTAGCCACGGGATACGTCGAAGAACTAGATTCTAGCGAGTCTAGCAGCGAGGATAGTAGTAATTCCAAATCTAATTTAGATACCTCTAGTACCACTACTACTAGTGACACTACTAGCAAGCCTACTTTTAGCTACTTAAATAATGTAGTTAAAAACTCCCTTTTATACGATACAGGTTCTTCTTGTTATATTTATAATAATAGGGCTTTCTTTAGGGACTTTAAGCCTCTTAAGAAAGGTTAAACCGGCCCTATAATTACAGCAGGAGGACCTATTTATCCTAAAGGAAGAGGCATCGCTGTTTTTAACGTTCTAGTCAAGAAAAATCCACCAGAATATAGGCCTCTAGCTCTGTTAGATACCCTATATTTCCCCGGTATAGATACTAACCTAGTTAGCGGTTTATCCCACTATCTTAAGGGAGGTTATCTAGCTAAAGATTAGCTTTTCCTAGCTAATAAAAGCCCCTGTGGGTTACTAGAACCTACTAAACACGGCTTCTTTTTGCAGATTAAGGGGCAAGCTACTCCTAAGATCTGCAAGCATTCAACCCACCTCTCCTTTATAGGCTCTTAATTTTGTAACCAACAATAAAGCTAACAAAGAGCCTATAAGACCGAATTAGGGTTTTCCTACCCTATAGAGGTTCAAATTCCACAGCCAGCATTTAATCCCAAGGAATATTAATGAATCGAAGAACTAAATTCCGATGAAGAAGACGAAGATTCAGCCCTATGTCCCACCGAAGCTCCTCCTAGTTAGGCATCTTCTATAGGGGGTTTAGAAGGTCCATACCCTAATAACTTAGGTGACAATAGTGGCCGTCTATTACCCCCAGAGGCCTGTGATTCTTAAGAGGCCTGGCAACAGAGGGAGCTAGGGGATAATAGCTCTGATAGATCTTCCAAGCTAGATCCTAGTTACAAGAAGTTACTAGATTTAGCCCTTCTTTGGCATATTCGATTAGGCCACATCGGCCTCCCTTTACTTAAGAAATCTTTAAAATTAGCTAAAGGGATTCCTGATTTTTCCGCTATTAAAGACAAGGATTTTAACTGCATAGCCTGTATGTAATCAAAGGCTATTAGAAGACCAACTAAAAGACCTATTCAGGACCCCCCTAGGGTTTTAGATATTCTAGAGGGAGATACAGTTAAAATCAAGCCTATACCGCACAATAAGAAGGCCCTAGTCCTTATCCTTATTGATCAAAAATCCCGGTATAAGTGGTGCTTTTCATTAGCTAATAAAGAAGGTTAGACCCTTTATACTACTATTAAGGGCTTCTTTAAGGCCCTAAAAAACCAATATAATGCGTATCCTAGGCACCTTCACTTCAACGGAGGTACTAAAATCAACAATAAACTTTAGCACTAGTTATCTTCTAAGGGAATTTGCTTTAGCACCTCTTGCCCTTATATTCACGAACAGAATAGGCTAGTTAAGAGGGCTATTAGGGTTATCCTAGACTGGCTTAGAGCTACACTTCAGTGGTCTAAGCTACCTTTATATCTATGGTCTTATATCCTTCTAGCCATAGTGGACTTAGTTAACATTACCGCCAATATAACTAAGCCCCTAACCCCTAAGCAGCTATTTCTAGCTAACTTAGAGCCTAAGACTATCTATAAGCCTGACTTTTCAAAAATTAGGGCTATAGGGTCTTATTACGAGGTTCTAATACCTCCGGAGCAGAGATCAAAGCTTCAGAAGCTAGCCCCTAGGACTATCCCTGGCCGGCTGCTTGCTACTCTAGGTTCTAGCGTCTATCTTGTTTATATACCCTCTAAAAGGTTAGTTATTAAGACTAGCTTTGTTAAGATTATAGAGGATATAGGCTCTGTAGGGTCCCCTAAGCCTTTAGGGAGCTATCCTTCAGAGGGAGAAGCCGATATCTCACGAGATCTAGAGGTTCAGGATAGCTATCCAAAGCCTCTAGCGCCCGCAGCGCCCGCCGCGCCTATAATAACACCGCCCGGGACGACCGCTGCAACGCCTATAACGCCTCCAGCGCTACCCCTAGAGAGCCCAAGCTCTAGCGCCCCTAATAAGGGTGCTATCGAAAAACCGTTTTCAGATTCGGATTCTTTAATCGACCCTGATTCTATGGATATCGATGATTTCAACCTATCTTCTTTCGTTAAGGAGATATGCTTTAAGGCATAACAAAAGGCTAAATCGTTAGCTAACAACAATAACAATTCGGATACACCTAAGACATAGAAGCAAGCTTTAAAAAGCAAGGATAGTCAAAAATGGATTAATGTAACCTTTAGCGAATTTAAGCAGCTACTAGCTGCCGGAACTTTTAAATTTATAGGGATAGACTAAATTCCTAAGGGCTGAAAAGTTCTTAAAAATAGGCTTATCTATAAGCTTAAAAAGGATAAAGAAAATAATCCTATAAAACATAAGGCCCGACTCATTGCAAAAGGCTTTATGCAGATAGAAGGTCAGGATTATATCGAGACCTATGCTATAACTAGCATTCCCCCTAGTTAGCGGATTTTACTAGCCCTAGCGGCTTGTAACGACTGGGAAGTTAAACAGGTCGATTTTATAGGGGCATTCTTAAACAGCTTATTAAAAGAAGCTATTTATATGCAGATCCCTGATAGATTCGTTGAATTTGCCGAAGCTGCTACGCCTAAAATAGCTAAATTACTTAAAAAATACGGCTATAATCCCTCTTAAAAGCAGGTTATTTTCCTTTAAAAAGCTTTATATAGATTAAAACAGAGCTCTAGAGAGTAGCAGCAGGCCCTAAAGGAACTTCTTCGAAAATTAGGCTTCCACCCCCTTATATCTAACCCGGCTGTCTTCTTTAACCTAACTACATCTACATATATAGCGACTTATGTGGATGACTGTCTTCTAATAGGACTGGATCTAGCTTATATTAATAAGCTAAAGAAGCTATTACACAAAGCTTACCCTATAGAAGATCGTGGGCTAGCTGAATTTTTCCTAGGCGTTCAAATCACTAGAAATCAAAAGAAAGGGACCCTAACTATCCATCAGTCCCAGTACATTTCTGAGGCCCTAGAGAGATTTAACATAAAAGATGCTAGGCCTGCTAAAATTCCCCTATAACCCGGAATTATTAAATAGGCAGCCTACCTAACTAAACCTCTTTCCCCCTCCGATCACAAGCTATATTAGAGTATTATAGGGACTATTATATATTTAATGCTCCTTATAAGACCTAATATTGCCTTTCCGGTTCAGTGGCTTTTAATAGCGCTATCTAAGCCTTATATAGAGCACTTAAATGCTGCTAAATATCTGCTTAGATACCTTCTAGGCTCTATAAGTTATTCTATAACTTATAGAAGGTCTAAAAAGGCTATTAAGGCTTCTGCAACCCTTATTAGCTTCTATAATAGCGACTTCGCGGGAGATAAGTCCTCTAAATCAACCTATGCTTATCTCTATAAGCTAGCTAAAGGACCTATTAGCTAGAAATCAAAGAAAGCAACTACGATAGCTTTATTAACATTAGAGGCTGAATTAGATGCTCTATATGAAGCTATTAGGGAGCTAGAGTGGCTTTATAGCCTTTTTAAGGAAATTAAGCTGCCTATAGCACCTCCTGTTCTGATTTTTAGCGATAACTAGGGCGCTATAATAACCGCTAATAACCCTACTCTTCACAGCAGAACTAAGCATACCCTGCTAAAATTTAACTATACTAGAGAAAAGGTACAGAAGGGTATAGCTAAGGTTATCTACATTAATACTAAAGAGATGCCTGCAGATGGCTTAACTAAGCCCCTGCCTAACGATAAATTTCAACAATTTATTTAACTATTAGGCCTTATAAATACAAAGGCCTAGCTTTAAAAACAACTAAAAAAGTCGAAAAATCAAAAATCAATAAAAACACTGGAATTCCGTTGAAAAGTTATTAATTTTAGTTGAAAAGTTATTAGATTTATTATTAAATTTATTATTAACTTAGATATCTATTAAAGAGCTAAGTTTAGGTATCAAATTAGTTAACTTATACTTTTCTAGAGGGAGTGTTAAAATTATGCTATTTATAGCACTATTTTATAGGCCCACTAGTTGCCTAGTTGCGTTGTTGCAACGTTGGTTGCGAGGCGTTGCCTGCAGCGTTGTTGGCCGTGGCCAGCAGCTTTGGCTGTGACCTGCGTTCCTGCACATAACCAACCCATAGGCTTGTATGACTAAGCTGACTAGGCTACCCTATAGGGAAGCTAAAATCAACTGTAACTAGGGAACTAGTAGTTGTATAAAAGGCTGACTTATACTATTCGAATCCTTGATTTTTTCTGGATTTAATAATGTATTTTATTTATAGGGTTGCTTATTAGATTGCTTAGTTAGTGCACGTAGGTGGCTAGATTATATGGTTGTGAGTTGATTTTTTACTTTTCACATACAAATGAATTTTGCGGAAAATAAAAAATAGCTCCTAAGGCCCGGCTAGTAACCCCCTTCCGTCGATATGGTCAGTAGGTCTATAAGGGGACTCAGAAAATCCTCTTATTGCTCGTTAGATCGTTCGTCTAGCTAAAATCTACTATATTCAACTATCAAAGCTCTATATCTTGAAGAATCGTCGTATTATAGTGAATCTAGAAGCCGCCGCGTTGGAATCTACTAGGGAGGTCTTCCTATCCCTCTAGCTAGATTCCCCTTCCATTTTCAATAGTTAGTAATATTCCTATAGCTTCTAGGTAGTAACTATCTTTATCTATTTCTTTAGTTTTTAACTATTATATAAACTTTATCTAAATATAGCTCTAGTAGTTTATATAACTATCTATAGTAGTAAAATATATTTACTATTACTTTACCTTATCTACTAGGTAGCTACTAGTATATATAACCTTTATTATATTATTTATAAATATATTCTAATTTATAGTAAAAACTATATTTAAATCTACTAAGAATATCTATAAATTCTTATAGGTATCCCCCTTATATATAGAAGTCTTAAGCTATATCTTTACTATACTATATCTATATAGCTTTAGTATAGTTAGTACTAACTAGGGAATAGGAATAAGGGCTTAAGTAAGAGAGGTTTATAGGGTAGAAGTAAAGCCTTAGTTAGTATTATCTAATTAGGGAGAGGTATTTACTTCCTATAAATTTTTCTATAGCTACTTAAGTTTATATTTTTTTTAGGTAATTTATAGCTATACCTTTACTTATATAAGGCTATAGTTTAATATAGCTTCTTTATTATTAATAGCTAGCTTTAATATATAGGAATTCTTTAGGGTAGTTAGATAAGAAAACTTATACTTTAGGAGTAGGTATTAATCTATAAATATATCTTTATATAGTATATTTACTCTAGAGTTATTAGTACCTATTAAATAGGTATTTATTCTATATAGTGCTAATATTCTTAACCTACTAATAGCCTATTACCCTAATAGGAAAGAGAGATTAACTTATTAAGGCTTCTAGGCTAAATATAATAAATAGGGTAATAGTATAATTAAGGTAGTAGCTATAGAGCTAGAAGGTAGGTATATATACTTAAAGGTTTTAATCTCTAGCCTCCTATATTCTATATATATAACCTTTACCTAAATACCCCCTTTATATATATATAACTAGCTTATAGTAACCT
The DNA here is from genome assembly GCA_023658475.1 of Epichloe elymi. Taxonomy (NCBI): domain Eukaryota; kingdom Fungi; phylum Ascomycota; class Sordariomycetes; order Hypocreales; family Clavicipitaceae; genus Epichloe; species Epichloe elymi. Next base: position 2,981,762 of record CP098276.1, read on the forward strand.
TATAGCTAGAGCACTATAAGCTATAACTAGGCCCTACTATATATAATGCTATTGCCTTTATAGCCTCTGTCGCTCTATTGCCTCTGTGACCCTGATAATTAGGGAATTCAGCACACCTTCTGGGTTCTTACAAATAACCTTAACTTTAATTAGGGAGTGTATTACCTAGGGTAGTGTGCTATATTATAAGTTATAATATCTTATACTAGTGTGTATAGGAATATAAGGAGAAGTAATCTATATTATATAGGTTAGAGTACTATAATAGGTAGTTTAGTAATCCCCCTATAAAAGGGACGCTTTTATCCTCTCTTTTATATAATAGTAATAGTTAATTAAATCTTCTTTATAATTATCTCTTAGGGGGTCCTCTCACATTAATCCAGTGAGAGTCCTATTTGTTGCGTCACGTGATCGTGCGACAGTAACGACCATCACAACAGTACGTACGGATTAGTCTATTTATGATTCATAATACGGTTTGAATTGTACTTGGATTTAGTAGAGAAGAAGAAATCACGTCTCAAATATTCACACCAAGATGCGCAATACATAGACCGACTGTAGATACAATGAATGGTAAGGATTATGGAGCCGTTCACCACGCTGACCCAACTAAGTACATTGCCGGTTCGATACGAAAAGAGGGCAAGTTGATGTCACGCATGTCTCAGTTGCGATTTGATTTCTCGCTTAAATACTCTCCGTACATTGGTTTCTAAACTTCTCTAGCTCATTAGTGCCTTCGCTTCTCTGGCTTGGTTGCAGGAGAACCTTGAACCCAATTCCGATTCCGATTCCAATTCCTAGGGAAACGGAGCTGCATCCCAACGCACACGCCGCAAGTGCCTCTCCAGATCCATCACGCTGTTCCTGGCATGCAGCCACCTCCCGTTGTCGATCATGATGATGCTCCTTTCGGGAAGCTCCTCGGCTCAAAGGTGCACGGCAAAGTCGTTGACCAAGCCGCTGCTGAAGACGTCCATAGCCCTCGACGCCGCTTCGGTCATCGGGTCCACGATGCCCTCCCTAAGCCGCATGACTGTGCATGGCCCGAGACCGCCGTGGATTTGCGGCTACGCAGCGCGATTAATATTAGGCTTGTCCTAACAGTTATATAGAGGTCACGTACCAAAGGGTCACGTTAGCCTTTGCGTGGTCGCGATCGCGGCTATGGTTAGCCCGCGCAGGCAGGCCCTTATGAAAGCTGCGCAGCGCGATGAACATTATTCTTATTATAATAAAAATTTATTTTAATATCTTGTGTTCATTAAGGATTTCTTAAATTACTGTTAGAACAAGCATAACGTTAATCTCGTTGCGTAGCCGTAAATGTGGCCTAGTAAAAGGTTGCGTGGTTGGGTGGGTCTCGTACCCCACCAATTCCGAAGTTCTGCGATAGATGCTGCACCAAATTTTCTAGATCGTAAGGAAGGGTTCATTGTCAACATTGGATTTGGCGCACGCAGACTTGCCACTGACGGAGACTGGCATCACTCGAACGCGTCGTTTTTTCTTTCGATGGAAAAGGACGATTCCTGACGCAAAAATCTGTGGCTTCCACCCTACCGCAAGTGTGGTTGGGATCATGGCATCTTCGGTTGACATGCAGCCCAAGCAGCAGCTTGCTGATCACTTGCCGAAGCGCTTCAATGCTATCAAATTTGGTATACCGTGAGAACACCCCTCAAAAATGCGTGATTACTTCCTTGCTGACTAGTGGCCATCAACTTCAATAGGTCTAATCAGAATATTGCAAATCAAGCCGTTGTTGAAATCTCCAACAGGCTTCTATACGATATCGAGAACAACCGCGCGCCTTATCACAACGGCCCCCTCGACCCTCGACTGGTAAGCTGCCGCCCCTGCCTTCCTAGTAGCATTGCTACTTACACGGGCACTCGCAGGGCACATCGAGCAAGTTCGCCAAGTGCAACACTTGTCAAGAATCTCTTCAAAACTGTAGTGGGCATTTTGGCTACGTCAAACTTCCGCTGCCGGTACTTCACATCGGATACCTGCGGTTTGTTATCTCCATTCTTCAGAATATCTGCAAGGTAGGTGCACTCATATGGCCGTGCTATACGTGGCACCATCGACTTCGCAGTCTTTTTTAACAAACCTTACTAGAACTGCGGTCGCGTTCTACTGGAGGATTCTGATCGACGAACCTTCTTGAAAGAGCTACGGCGCCCTCATCTCGATAACCTTCGCAGAACACAGATTTGCAAGAGGATAAACGAACAGTGTCGCAAGGTGAAGCAATGTCATTCTTGTGGCTCTGTCAATGGCCAAATTCGCAAAGTCGGCGTGCTTAAGCTTGTGCACGATAAATATTCTTCTTATAACAGATCTACTGCTGCTAAGAAGATACCACCAGAGAGCAAAATCAAATTCGATGAGTCTTTTGCTGAGGCCCGCCGCCAAACGCCTGATCTTGATAAGCATTTACGCAAGGCTATGGAGGACCTGAACCCTCTCCGAATTCTTAACCTTTTTAAATGCATTCCGTCAATAGATTGTGAGCTCTTAGGCTTAAACCCGGTTGAAGGTCGGCCTGAGATGTTTATCTGGCAATACCTTCCAGCTCCACCTGTTTGCATACGGCCATCTGTTGCGCAAGAAAATGCTAGTAATGAGGATGATCTAACCACTAAACTTGCTGATATTGTTTGGGTTAGTGGTATGATTCGCTCAGCATTACAGAAAGGCACCTCAATTCAGACTGTGATGGAACAGTGGGAGTATCTCCAAACCCAAGTTGCTATGTACGTCAATAGTGATGTGCCAGGCCTCCAGCAAGCTGGATTCGGAAAGACTATTAGAGGGCTTTGCCAACGCCTAAAGGGGAAACAAGGCCGGTTTCGCGGAAATCTTTCTGGGAAAAGAGTTGACTTCTCCGGTCGAACGGTTATTTCCCCGGACCCGAATCTGAATATCGACGAAGTGGCAGTTCCTCAGCTTGTTGCGAAGAACATGACCTATCCAGAAAAGGTCCAGCGGCAAAACATGGAAAAGCTACGGGAACGCATCAGAAATGGTCCAGACACCTGGCCCGGCGCCCAATGTGTTATAAAACAGGGCGATGGAGGTTACAAAATATCTCTTAAATTTGCCAATGCCGAGACAGTCGCCCGCGAGCTCACCTTTGGAGACGTTGTCGAACGCCATATCGAAGATGGCGACATCGTTCTGTTCAACCGCCAGCCATCGCTTCACAAGCTCAGCATTATGAGTCACTTTGTCAAGGTTCGACCCTGGAGGACATTTCGGCTAAATGAATGCGTATGTAATCCATACAACGCTGATTTCGATGGTGACGAGATGAATTTGCACGTCCCGCAAACAGAGGAGGCACGCGCTGAAGCAATGACTCTCATGGGTGTTCGGCATAATTTAATCACTCCAAAAAGTGGCGAGCCCATTATTGCAGCAACCCAAGACTTTATCACTGCGGCATTCCTGCTAAGTGGTAAAGATCGCTTTTTTGATCGCAAGACCTTTACATCTATTTGTATGCATATGCTACAAGATCACACCCTTTTTGACGTCCCACCGCCAACGATCATTGTCCCAAAAGCACTATGGACAGGCAAGCAAGTATTTAATGTGTTAATGCGACCGCATAAACAGTCACGAGTCATGATCAACCTTGATGCCAAATGCAAGAATTTCACTGCCCGTCCAGGATCTTGTCCTGATATGGATCCAAATGATGGATGGCTCGTGGTTCGGAACTCTGAGATTATGTGTGGGCAAATGGATAAGTCTACTGTGGGCGCAGGGAAGAAAGATTCTATTTTCTACGTCATCCTTCGTGATTATGGCCCCGATGAAGCCGCGACTGCTATGAATCGTTTAGCCAAGCTATGTGCTCGCTATCTTACAAGTCAAGGGTTTTCTATTGGTATTGGCGATGTGTTCCCAACGGCTCGGCTTAACACGGAAAAAGAGCGTCTTGTCTCGAACGCATACGATCAATGCGATAATATTATCACAACGTTCAAGCTCGGGAAGCTAGAAAAAGCTGCAGGCTGTAATATGGAAGAAACTTTGGAGAATTCTATCTCCGGAATTCTTAGCAAAGTGAGACAGCAAGCTGGTCAGCATTGCATTGATACACTTAGCCGTAATAACGCCCCGTTGATCATGGCTAAGTCAGGGTCAAAAGGTTCTGATATCAATGTCGCACAGATGGTTGCTCTTGTGGGCCAACAAATCATCGGTGGGCAAAGAGTGCCTGATGGCTTTCAAGATCGAACATTACCACATTTCCACAAGAATGCGCGCCAGCCTGACTCAAAAGGCTTTGTAAAAAACAGTTTTTACTCGGGGCTTCTTCCGACCGAGTTCTTGTTTCACGCTATTTCTGGCCGAGAAGGCCTAGTTGACACAGCTGTGAAAACTGCGGAGACTGGATATATGTCACGAAGACTAATGAAGTCTTTAGAAGACCTCTCTACACAATATGACGATACCGTTCGCACATCAGGAGGGACTATTGTGCAATTCCAGTTTGGAGCTGACAAGCTTGACCCTGCAGACATGGAAGGTCCAGGTACCCCAGTTCATTTCCAGCGAACCTGGACCCATGCTGAAAGTCTTACGTGGGATATCGAAGAGCCATCATTGACGCCGCACGAGATTCAAGCTGTTTGTAACTCCATGCTTGAGATCGAGCGCAAACGGTTTTCCCGCAAAGGTCTGAAGCGGAATGAAGAGCTCGACTATGAGGATTGCAGCGATTACGCAATTGACGAACACGAAGGTGGACGGAAGTTTCTACAGTCGATTGAAACCTTCATCAACAATCTAGCTTCAAAAGTGGGCAGAGTACGAACATTGGCTGGCTTAGACGACAGCAACATTTCGGTTAGCAAGACAACAGCGCAGGACCACGTGGATCGAACTGCCAAAGTGGCAGCAACAACCATACGACTTTTTATTAGAATTTGCCTCCAGAAATTCAAAAAAGCTCACGTTGAACCCGGCCACCCCGTTGGCGCTGTCGGCGCGCAATCCATCGGCGAGCCGGGAACACAGATGACGCTGAAAACATTTCACTTCGCGGGCGTAGCTGGCATGAGCATTACTCAGGGCGTGCCCCGCATCAATGAAATCATCAACGCCTCTAAGAATATCAGCACACCAGTTATAACATGTCCGCTGCTAAACGATCAGCAGATTGAAGCTGCTAGAGTCGTTAAAGCTCGAATTGAGAAGACATACCTGGCGGATATTCTTCGCTATGCCGAGCTTGAATGGCATTCTGAGGGCGGGCGTATTATTTTACAAATTGATACCAGCATACTGGCCGCCTTACACCTTGGCATTAGTGTGTTTGATGTTGCTCACGCTATTTGCAGCCAAAAAAAGCTAAAGATACCCCCGGATGACCTCGCCATCGACAAGGCCAGAATTGTCGTTCGTATTAGGGACGCTATCGACATACCTGCAAAGCAAAGCGCTAGGGGCAAATCAACGGCTGACGAATCTTCCGATATGTTAATCAGAGCCAATTTCTTGCGCCGACAGCTCCCATCTGTGTGTATCTCCGGATACTCAGGGGCAACACGGGCCCTGATTGAAACCACCGAGGAAAATACTCATAGGGTTTTGGTAGAGGGCCAGGGCCTTCGGGCATGCATGACGACAGAAGGTGTGATTGGCACCAAAACCCGTACAAACAGTGTAATGGAATGTGGTCAGGTACTAGGGATCGAGGCGGCAAGAACAACAATTGCCGACGAGATCGCTGAAGTGATGGGCTACATGGGCATCGATCCTCGGCACATGCAGTTACTAGCTGATGTAATGACGTACAAAGGCGAGGTCCTGGGAATCACCCGGTTCGGATTATCGAAAACGAGGGATAGTGTTTTACATCTGGCTTCCTTCGAGAAAACTGCGGATCACTTGTTTGACGCAGTTGCTGGCATGAAAACCGACCAGCTCGAAGGCGTCTCCGAATCTATCATTTTAGGGCAAACAATGAGTATCGGCACTGGGTCTTTCAATGTGGTGCGGCGTCTAGGAATTCGGCCTAGCGATTTGCAACAGAAGCCGACTTTGTTTGAGGACGCCTGGAAGGCAGAGCAAAAATTGAGGGCAGGCCGTGTAAAGAAGTGGCACCAAACATGAGAAGTCTCATTCTAGCTCTAGCGCGAGGCTCTAAGCGATACATTTTTTTAAGAATTCAGCAAAATGTTGAGATTTGAGTAAGAGTACAAGGACACTCATTCGAGCAGGCTATCCTCTGCCATACATGACAATTTTTCAGTGCAACTTTGAGCCTTGACAAAAGTAGCCGCTCCTCCCGATCCCCCGCGCGCTCCAACGTATCCAAGATCGCTGAGGTAAAAGGTTACAGCTACCTGTATCGACTGCTGCCTTACTGCGGCGAGCCCTTCGACTCGTGTGAAGGTGCGTGGTGGAACAAGTCAAGGCAGGTGCGAGCCAGCTGCTCACTACAGCAAATCTATTCACAGGTACAGTGGGGTGTACCTAGGTACTCACTCGAACGACGGAATGACCCATAGACTCTCTTTCTTCTCAATGAGTTGCGATAACGTCTTTTCTCCCAAACTATCATTTATTCTTTCCTCCATCCTCTCTGATCAGCCGAAGACCGACTGCCGCCCTAGAGAACCCCCCCCCCTTCCCCACCTAGGGGGCAGTGAAGGCATCTTTCAAGATGCGGAAATTGCCCCAAACTGCCGAGATTGCCCATCCCATCATATATCATATAACTGCCAGCTGCCAGAACTTGTTGCACTCTCATTCTTCCAACTCTCGTCATGGGGCTCTTGAAAAGAATTGTGCATCAGCATACAGAGCATTTCTCTAGCCGTTGACAACAAATTCATGTCACAAAAGATGGGGGGGTTCTTTACCAAGAGGCAAGAGCCGAAAAAAGACGTCAACGCAACTACAACAAGCCCTTATGCCCCACCGACTACCAAGTTCACTGGTCAGCAACTCTTCTACCTTCTCTGCCTCGATGGTATCGGGGGCATGGTGTTCTCCGCTGGCATCAACCTGACTACTGCATACGGTAAGAACACGTGTGTACCTTTTGTCACCTGTATCAATAGCAGTTAGATGATGCAGTTTCTGGCTGTGCGCGTGTGAGTGTATTTACTCTTTGTCGGTTCCAACTGACCTCGCGCAGTCATGTACAAGGCGGCCAACGACAGTTCGATCCCCATTCGGCTGTTCCACCTCCCCATCACCCTTGCGGGTGATGCAGCGGTGACAATTATCGCCCAGTGCATATCTACTTGGTTCATAAAGTATGGTCTCGTGCCTTTTGATCTTCGTCGTCGTTTAGTACAGCCCATCGGCTTCATCAACGAACCGGTCAGCAAAGCAATGCGTTGGTACATGTTCCTGTCTCCACGGAGAGGGTCCAAGATCGAGCCTGTTAGAATCAATTCATTCAGGTTGGCTGCTCAACATGCCATGAAAGTATTTGTGCTCGCCGTGGTGTTTTTTATCCTTCTTTGGCCAGCATCGGTCGGTGCACTCACTGCCTTTGGGGTTCGCGATCGAGACGAATACACATATGACACAACATGGGTACCGCTAATCTTCAAGGCCGTCCTAGGAGGACTACTTGGGTTACTAACAACACCGTTGTTGTCATTGTTTTGGTTAGTCAGATCTGGATGGGAGGCCAATCAAGGAGAATAAAGATTCGCGAGAAAATGGGTTGTGAACTTGTGAGAACGTACCTATTCCATGCATCAGTTTGAATTATCCATAACAGAATGATAGTTGATACAAGTCTATTCTTTTGGAGCTTGGCTCCCAAATGTCCCCTCTTCGCCAGGGCCATTCATTTGAAGGAGGAGGTGGAGGACGTCACTTCACTCCAAAACGCGTCACATGGTCTAATCTCTTCAAGCTTTTACAATCATTGTTCGGAAGAGATGGTCGCTGACTCGCTAATAGTAGATTCATTTTAGGTGGGGGTTTCCACCAGTAGATGAGGTGATTTCTCGAACACCGACCGTGCGATGACACTATTCAGGACCAATTCTTCGGTTTGCGCTCTGAATGCGAGACGCCCCCGCGCTTCCCTGGTGTCGACCGACTGGAAAAATATTCACCAGGCGGTTACCACCCTATCATGATTGACGACTTGCTACAAGGCCGCTACCGAATGATAGACAAGCTTGGATATGGGGGCTATTCGACCATCTGATTGGCTCATGACGTCAGACAAAAACATTTTGTCGCCGTCAAAGTGGGAGTGTCCAGTTCAGCGGACCTCCGACGCGAGTCCAAAATTTTACAGGAATTGTCTAGCCTGCCATCAAGGTCGATGAACGCGACACTATACTAATCATGCAGGATTCCTTCGAGATACAAGGACCCAACGGGACACATCCTTGCTACACATTGGCCCCTACGCAGGGAAATTTGTCTTTGAGTCGCCTTTTTCCTGTTCAAGTCGATCGTGCGCTGGCTGTCGCCTCGGTCCACTCGCGCGGCTTTGTCCATGGAGCTTTTCCTCATCGGCCCCAAATATGATAGCTTGGTGTAGCTAAACCCCCTCTTCTAGATATCCATCTTCGAAATGTGCTGATCGGACTTCCCTCGACTTTCGATGAGCTGTCGATCCATCAGTTTTGGCAGGAGTACGGTGAGCCTGAGAGAATACCCATTAGTCGTGTCGATAGTCAAGAAATGCCGAGTGAAACGAGTCGTTGCCTTTCAGCCTGGGGAGTTTAGATAAATGACTCAAATATAGCACGTGAATATACCAAGACAAAGAAGGTCAGCTGGGTTCTCCGCATTCGGAGCGGGGGTGGCCGAGTCGAGTGGCTCGGGGAATGGAGGGGCGGGCGGGCAGCTTTAGTTTGACCGAGCCGAGACCGCTTTCTTCACTCCACGGGTTTGTGCGGGACTTATCACAACTTCACAAGGAGTATTTTTGACATCTGACCTCATCTCCTTCTGAAGACCTCCTGCAACGAAGTGACGTGACCTACCACGGTCTTTTGTAATGGTTCGTGTGCAAGCGCCTACCGAACTCCACCGGATGATGGGTCAAGGATCGCCCTTCGTCGGAGGCAAAGACGGCAGCAAGTTTCGTTTTACTGTCATCACCGACGGTGTGCTAAGGTACGAGTGGGCTCCAGATGGCAAGTTCGAAGACCGGCCGTCGGCATTTGCAGTACAAAGGGACCAAGCGACAGTACCAAGTTACCGCTTGAAGGAGACCAACGACTCGTTGGAAATCATCACATCACGCTTCCATGTCACGTACAACAAGCAAGCCTTCAGTGCCCATGGCCTCTTCGCCGTGGTTCATGGCTTCACAAGCTCAACTTGGCGATATGGGGAGAGGGGTGGCACACTCGGGGGCACTTATCGGACTCTCGACACGGTCGACGGCCGTGTGGACATGGGCCATGGCGTCACCTCTCGGGATGGCTTCGCCTGCATCGACGATTCCCACACCATGCTCTTCACCGAGGAGGGCTTCATTGCACCAAGACAGCCTGGGAACGGCCGTGTAGATGGATATCTGTTCTGCTATGGACACGACTACCGCGAAGCTGTCCGCGCGTTGTACAAGGTTTCGGGACCACAGCCACTGTTGCCGCGATGGACGCTCGGCAATTGGTGGAGTCGCTACTACGAGTACACGGCGGGCACGTACCTCGAGCTCGTGGACAACTTCAAAGCAAATCGCATACCTCTTTCCATTGGTGTCTTAGACATGGACTGGCATCTTGTCCGGGATCCTCGCGTCAAGGCTGCTGGCGTGACCGGGTGGACAGGCTACACGTGGAATCGAGACTTGTTTCCTGATCCCCCAGCATTTGTCAAGGAGCTTCATCGCCGGAAACTAAAGATGTCGCTCAATGAGCATCCTGCAGAAGGCGTTGCCAACTATGAAGACGTGTATGCCGCCATGGCGAAGGCCCTGAATTTCGATGCATCCAATCAAGAAACGATTCCCTTTGACTGCACTGATCAGAAGTTCCTCGACGCATACTTTGATATTCCCATTAAGCATCTTGAAGATGATGGCGTGGACTTCTGGTGGATTGACTGGCAGCAAGGCCCGTTCTCTCGCCTGCCGGGCGTGGATCCGCTCTGGGTTCTCAACCACTTCCACTATCTGCACAATGAGCAGCTTCAATCTGAGAGAAGACCCAGCGAGGGCGGCGGCAGCCGGCCCGTCATCTTCTCCCGTTACGGCGGTCCGGGCAGCCATCGATATCCCATCGGGTTCTCGGGCGACACCGTCACGACATGGGCCTCGCTCCAATTTCAACCAGAGTTCACAGCTACGGCGAGCAACATCGGGTATGGGTGGTGGAGTCACGACATCGGTGGCCACATGGACGGCATTCGAGATGATGACTTGACCACTCGCTGGGTGCAGTTGGGCGTCTTCTCTCCCATCATGAGGCTGCACTCCACCAAGAACAAATGGGTGTGCAAAGAGCCGTGGAAACTGCCCGCTGGCTCTGGCAAGGGCCCTCGCGACGTCGTTACAAAGTTTATGCGATTGAGGCATCGTCTGATTCCATACCTGCATACCATGAATGCCCGCGCGGCGGGGCAAGAGTCTCCGTTGATCCAGCCCATGTACTGGGAGTATCCGGAACGCGACGAAGCTTATCAAGTGCCGAACCAGTACTTGTTCGGTACAGAAATGATGGTCGCACCAATCACGTCGCCGCAGAATCCAGCGACAAAAACCGGGAAAGTCAGGGCTTGGTTGCCCCCAGGTCGATATGTCGACTACTTCACGGGTGTGGTGTATGAGGGTGATCGCTTCATGTGGCTGAATCGTACGTTGGACAAGGCACCCGTGCTGCTGAAGCAAGGTGCGATTGTCCCGCTTGATGCCAACCCGGAGCCCGGCAATGGCGCGGCGAACCCAGATGGTCTTGAAGTCGTGGTTGTGGTTGGCGCAGACGGCAAGTTCGACTTGCTGGAAGAAGACGAGACGGACAATGACGAGCCCAGACCCCCCAGCAAGTCTGTTTCGTGGCTCAAATCATCCATCACATTCACCCAGGCAACAGGAACCGTGAGCATCTCACCGTCTGGCGAGGGCAAGTCGCCCAGGGCGCGAGATTGGACTGTCCGTTTTCTGGGTTACGGAGAAAAGACAGGCTCCGCAATCACCGGGGACGCCGGGCGTGACACGGGATATTGCGCGACTACCAAGGAGGTACTCGTTCATCTGGGCAAGATACCTCCCGGGGGAGAGGGAACGGTTCTGCTGGGAAGCAATCCGCAATTGGCCAGCAATGATGCATCGTCCATGGCAGACGCGATTGTGTTTGATGCGCTGATTCCGTATGAGACAAAAGATGCAATCGACAGAATCATGAGCCCCAGGGATGTGCCGTGCACGATTCGGGCGACGCAGGTGGATGCCACGGAAATGGATCCTGATCTGCGGCTCGTGTTGAAGGAGTTCCTGCTGGCGGACGGAAGGGGATAAAAGAGCAATAAGATGATTCATTTAGTGAAAGATTTCTAGATTTCTCTGCGCCGTTTGTGTCCACGGAGCATGATGCCAGAGTCGACACTCTACAGTGGGTTCAGGTAATTTCGAAAACGCCGCCTGCGACCATGCACCAGATAATTTTCGGAATTACCCAAGACCCACTGTAGGGACCTGCTGACAGCTGCTGACAGCTGCTGACAGCTTGCCGAGGCCGAGGCCTGAAACAGTACCAAAATTGATAGGGATAAAGTGCGTTGTATTCTCTAGTAATCTAACTACGGTCTCCTCCACAATAACATTACCTCCGATTACCTAAGCCATTCCCTACCCTAATAGGCTGGCCTGATTTCAGATAGTGTTAACCACAACACCATAACTTATTAGCAATTAGCAATCTCTTCTAATTATTCCCCCTCTCTATTATCCTTCTCTAGCTCCTAATGATTCTATGTCTCTCTCTCTAGATCCTAATTAGCTATATCTTATGTATTTAGCCTTAGGGGTTGTAACCTTTCCTAGCGTAGGATATATATCTTTAGGTTATTAATATAAATCTTTTAATTATGCCCTCCTCCTAAGGGTTTAATCTTATATAATACTAATAATAACTTTCTCTTTATTATTAAAAGCTTTCCCTAGGTCTTATAAAACTTCCCCTTAAGCTTATTTTCCTTATTTATTTTCTCCTATATAAGATTACTAATATTAAACTAATATAAGGGTTTTAAGGAGTCTTCTTTAATATTAGTCTTTTAAGTTTAAACTAATTCCCTTCTTTCCTCCCTTAAATCTAAATACTATAAGTTTATTTCTTAGATTATAATAGGGTTATTTTCTAATTCTAATATATTAGGTTCGTCTAGATTATTACTAACCCCTATGTGCTTAGTAAATAGGTTAAACCCTAACATTAATATAGCTAGGGTTATCCCTACACTTAATATAAACTAATTATTTAAAATAACTATAATACTTAGGATAGCTTAGTTCTATAAATTAAGTAATACTCTATCCCTTTCTATGGCCTACTTTATTAGTTATTATTTTACTAGGCAGATATTCCGCTTAGTAAGTCCTATAGAGGCTAGGTGGGAAATAGGGCTAAAAGTAATTATTATACTATATTTCCCTATGGTTAATTTAAAGTTAAGGTTCTTAAAGTGGGATCCATTATCGCAGTAGATTCTTTTTAGCTAACTAAAAATAGAGCTCTAGTGCTTATCCTATATCTAGGTAACTAAATCCCTAGTAGCTTTATTATAGGACTATCCTAATGTAAACCTTATTATATAATCCACTGCTACTAGCACATATAAGTCTCTGTTCTAAGCCTTTAGGGTAATAGGACTAAGGTAATCTATTATAACTAAAGCCTAAGGTTCTAACACTATAATAGTTCTTAGAGTGGATTTAGGTAACCTTATTCCTGTTTGCTAGTAGACTAGACAGGATTAGTAGTAAGACTTAATATCTCTTACTCTATCTAGCCAGAAATATCTTCTATAAAGCTTTTATATTATAATAGTTAGCCTAAAATGTCCTACTATATCGTAGGCTTATTAAAGTTTTATTAGAACCTCTTTAGAGATTACGCATTCTAATAGTAATTTATTAAGTTCTATGTAATAGAGTTTTTAGTCTAAGATTCTGTATTTTAGTGCTTAACGCTAGACTAGTTTGCGTTATTTAGCTAGGATTATATAGTAACCATAGATAATCAAGGTCAAAATCTCCCTATACCACTTAGAGTTAAGCTATTCTCTAAGCTTAGTTCTTATTATCTCTATAGCTTTATTATCTAATCTTTTACCTTCTAGTAGAATCTCGCTCCTTATTAATATCCCTATTAGTTAATCTTTTGTAGCTAGTATTATATTAATACCTATTCTCCTCTCCACTTTATATAGATTAGACCTAAGTTCCTCTAGTAGTTATAACATCCTGTTAGTAATCTTTATAATCTTTATTATATTAGGGCGGTGTATATATTCTATATCTAATTCTTAGAGAACATTTACCTATTAAGTAACTTTACTATAGACCTTAGAGAGATTAGCTATAGAATTAATAATTCCCTTATAATCCGTGTATACCTTTAGAGGGTAAGGTAAACTATCCACTAACCATCGCGTCTCCTTTAACCTAATAACAATTACTAACATTTCCTTCTCTAGTATAGTGTATTATTTTTTAGCGTCCCCTAGTTTATAAGATATCTATATAATAATCCATACCTTTAAGAAATTTAATTCTATTATATTCGTGCTAGGTTCAGTGTCCTCTAGTTAAAATAGGACTCCTCTAGTACCTATATCTAAAGCATCTATTACTAAATAAAACTATATCCCTAGCTAGGCCCTAAAAGTAGTATTTACCTAAATACTATAATAGATCTATAGTAGAGTGTCTTAAGCTTCTTATATCTATTTAGGGTTTTCCTTTAGAACTTCTACCCTCTAAACTAATAGCTTTCCTAACTTAGTAACCTTCTAAATGTCCTAGAAGAAGACCTTTTTTATCATTAGCACTAGATCTGCTCTCCCTAGGATAAACTTTCTTAGGAATAGCATTAGATATATTAAAACTAAGATTTCGTTCTAGGTCTTTAGGGGTTATTATTAGAAATATCTTTCTAGATTTATAAACCATTCCTAATATTTCCTAGCTAGCTTAATCTTCCTATCTTCTAATAAGTATCTAATATAGTCTACCTTAGACATAAAGAGAGTTATCTTACGTCCACTTAGCCTAATTAGTGCCTAGGTAACCCTTAGGAAATATTATATCTATAAGAAGTTAAAGTAATCTTCCTATATTTTAGAGCCTAAGTGGTGGTTATCTATATAAATAGAGAATAATGTCCGGATATCCTCTATATACCCTAGTATTAACTTACTTTCTATTCTATCTTTAAAGAATAAGTACCTAAAGGTTATATCTCCAAACCTTACGTAGCTCACTAGCAATCCCGTTAGACCCTAGGCTATATTATTGTAATAATACATGCCATGAGGTCCTGAAAAGGCTGTCTTATATTTATCCAGTAGGTAGATTCCAATTGCCTAGAATCCATTCGACGCATCCGCTTAGGAGAATATTTTTAACCTTCCACAATAAACCGAATCTAAATTGGCTTCTATATTATAATAGGGATAGGCAGTTTTAATTATCTTACTATTTATGTCTTAATAGTTATGTATAACCCAAAACACCTTCGGAGTTTTCAGAGCAAAAATTATTAGAGCCACCCACTCTAATTCCCCCTAATAAATAATACCTACCTTTTCTATAGCTAGGAATACCTTCTTTAAGAACTTATAGTGTATTCCTAAATATTAATATTACTTCCTCTTTCTAGGTTATATATTTAGAATTAGAGGAATATAGTGTTGTAAAAGGTTAGTTATATAAATATCCTTAAGTTTCTTAATAAAACATTCTCTATAGGTATAGCATAGCCTTATAATCATTATTCTTTACTCCACAGTGCCCACACAGTCTCTAAGGGTAATATTAGATTAATTAAACTAAGAAACAATAGTTTTAGATAGTAAGTCTAATAATAGTTAGTTTATGTGTAAGTTTTAGTATTATAAGGGATATCCCTTAATTTCCAGGTTTCCCCTGCAAATCTCTAATTTAGGCTATCCCGCACTATCTTAGATTCCTGCCTTCCTATCCGCGCTATAAATAGGCGCATAACTTACGTAATTTAACCGCATTACTAAGTCTATATAATAGACCCCGCTATCCCTAGCTTCCTTAACTAATTCTTTAATTTAAGTATTTATATAGTAATTTCTAATTTCTAAGGGGGAGGCCTTAATTTTCCCTTTTCTCACCTAAACTAGGCTATTATTATGTCCTGGCGTGTCTACCTCTAGTTCCTGTTCCTCTAATATGCCTAAGTCTAATGTATTACCTATCCTATCCTCTACTTCCTAGTCTAAGTCCTAATATTCACGATTTAGGTGGTAATTCTCACTTTACAAGGGGTCCCCCTTAATTTTTAATTTTCCTATACAAATTAAGGGCCTGCCATATCTAGCAGCGTCTTCTATTAGTTCCTCCTAATATCTCCTATTAGGCATGCCCCCTAGGATTCTAAAGAGATTAAGTTCATCGTAACTATCCTAATCCTATCCCTTAGCTAGACCTAACCCCTTAGGTTTCTTATACTCTTCCTAATTTATTCCTTCTCCCCCTCTACCTTTAGAATTATCTCTTATTATATCTTCCTAAGATAATCCTATTTTAGGGCTATCCCTATCTATTTATGTTATTACTATACCTTACTTCACATAGTTATAGCTTATATTTATCACCGCTCTCTTTTCCTATGCTACTTTATAGCGGTCTATCTAGCTCTAGGTAATAGTCTAATATGCTAGTATAGGTTTTAATAGATTAATACCAGGGTAGTAAGAGGTAAATAATTTAATTTCTATCTTAGGACTTAACTTAAAGACCTTTCTATCTATAGTAACGTCCTACAGTGGTTTCTAGATAACCATAGCAGTAGACTTTAATTCTAGTGCGCGGATAAGAACTCATTCCCTAGTTATTTCTATTACATTATCTAGGCTAGATCTATGTAAACTATATACCTTACTACTAACTTTGCCTATAATAGTGTTGCTCTTCCTTTTGATTTTTCCTATAGTCTTCCTATCTTCCTATATTACCCTTTATTCTTATTTAATTCCCTAAGTATCCTCCACTAGTATTTCCTTAAAACCTATTATCCTAATTTTATCTAGCGGTAGTAAGTCAAGAACACGCAAATAATCACCAGTATTATCCGCAATATTTAGTTTTCTAATTCTTAGCTCCTAGCTCTATTATATAATTTACTATTTAATCCTCTTAAGATCTCTTTAACTTTCTCTAGGATTTCTTAATTATCCTCTATAAACTCTATAATCTTATCTAGACTTATCCTCTATAGTAGCTAAGCACGCAGGTTAGATTGTTAGAATAGGTCTAGGTATAAATATATTAGAAGAGTTTATGTTTTGCCCTTAGTACTAGTAATCGTGATTTTCTCTAGTCTATGATATTTAATAGCATTTACCTATTATAACTAAACCTTCCCTAGTAAAATATCCTAATCCTATTAAGCTGGCATAATGTAGCATTTAGCTAATGCCAAAATTCCACCTACTATAATCTAGAGATAGGCACAACAGGTAATAGAGTGACGCGTATTATTTACTATCTTAATAAATCTCTTTTTATAAAGTTAGACTAATAGAATCCTATGCTTTTTTAGATAACTTTTATTTACCAGCTCCACACTAGATCCGCTATCTAGTAACACTAAGTCGCACTAAATGCCTTTAATATATACTATAATATATCCTAAGGTTATTAGCACCTCCCTATCCGGTTAAGCGATATTATTCTATATGACCACGGCATTTATTAACCCTAGGGATTTGTAAGCTAGTATATTAGGATATACTACTTCTTTAAATAGTTCTATAAGGTAAGAGATAATAGACTTAGCCCTATTACTCTTTATCTTTTATTAATATTATATTAAATAACTTAGTTATTAGCGAATAATCAGGGCTATTTAGAGAAGCTATAAAATACTAATAGACACTGTGGTTTTACTTAATTATTTTCCTAAGTTAAATAGTAGAACTTTATATTCCTTAGTAGCTTAGATATTCTCTAGGGCTAATCTTTATTAGGGTTATAGGTTTAAGGCAGTGTCTTCTCTTCCTACTTCCCTTAGTAAGATTATAACTGGTTCCTAGGAATCCGCTATTATTTTCTCTAGATATAGATATAATATAGGGAGTAACCTTTAAAACTCTTTAGAAGATATTTCTTATAATAGTAGGCGGGTACTTAGCCTAGGATTATTCCTATTCTATATAGTTTCTTCTAAGTCTAGGATTTCCTTAATTCACTATTAGGATAGTTTACCTAGGGTATTCTTAGGTTTAGTAGATAATTTAATAATCCTCTTAGCTAGTCCTTAGGTAGATACTAGCTTACCTACCTTCTCCTTTCCCTTTAATATAGCAGTAATATTAACGTAACTAACCTTATTCTCCTCCTAGATATAGCTTAGGGATTAGTAGTTTAAAGGTAATATTATAAGAGGCTATAGTTTTATATTAAGGATATACCTATAGGGCAGGATTAGTTAACCTATTTCTATAGTACTAATATAGTTTAATTGGTTTAAGTTATCTAATTCCCTCTGTTAATCTCTCTTTATCTATAACCCTTTATAAGTCTATTAATCCTAGTGTCTCTTAAAATCTTTAGTTAAGTACCTGTCCTTTTGTAAATAGTTATATCCTATATATCCCTATTCTCTATATAAGAAACACTAGAAGAAATTAGGGTCCCTCTAGGGTTCTCCCTAAGGAGGGAACGTTTATGGTTCTCCCCTAGGAGGGAATATACTAACTATATTCCTAGTGGGTTAGGCTCTGTTATTTATGTTATATCTTGCTTAATTATATTAGCCTGTAGTCTAAGTTATATTGCTAGCGGTCTAAGCTTAGAATGCTTTAAGTTATCTTACTAACTCTGCTATCTAGTCTAAGGTCTGTTTCTCTCTCTAAGATTATTCTTCTACCTATTTCTAGAAAGGTGCTATACCCGCTGTTAAAACCTTATTATTAGATAGTTAGGTAATCTTTTTAGAGGCAGATAAGCGATAGTTATATAGAATAAGTTTTAGGTTAGATATTGTTAAGTCCTTAGATGCTATACTGTCTGTCTATTTGCTTAATGTAAATAAATAATTAGACACTCTCTCTTGTAGTTAGGCGTCTATTTCCCTGTCTGCTAGATAGGAAACAAAGTTAGTAAAGAGAACCTAATGTATGCTGGATTTTGCCTTAGTGGCTAGACGCTTAGCTTATTAGATATAAGCACTTAATGTCTTACCTAGTTCTTAAGCAAAACTATACACCTCTCTCTATATAGAAATCTTAATAAATAGGTCTAGCTTATTAAATTTAGCTAGGAACTTTTTAGCTATCTTTTCCTAAGTTCTATCCTTATATTTAAGGTCCTTATACTAGATAGCTGCTTTCCCACATAAGCCCTAGATAAAGGTAGAGCGGGTAAAGGTATTAATATATTCTTTTAGTGCTTATACTATTATAGCTATTATTTTATAATATTTAATATATTCCTTAGCTAGCCTATCTTTAGGTAGGCCAGAGAACGTAATCCTATTAGCTAGAGCTGGGTTTATTAGGAAGAATGGACTACCTATGTTAACTCTCTGTCCTGTTTCCCTAATATTATTAGTGTTAGTTAATTATAATGTTAGAGAGGGGAAAAGTAGAATAATCTTATTTAGCGGGGACTGCTTTAAGGGATAAACTAGGCTAGGAATGAATTCTAATAATAAGCGGTTGTCTTAGTCTAATCCTAAACTTAAGATTAGATCTTCTTAGGTCCTAGTGTCTAACTCTATAGGAAGTTATCCTATTATAAAGTAGAAAACCTAGGAGGTAATATTTTAGGTTAATAGATATTTAGTAAGAAAGGTAATAGGGATTTTTTTTTTTCTTTTTATAAAGGTTTTAGTGTTTCTAGACTCTCTAAACTTTATTATAATAAAGTTCTTCTAAGGAAAATCTAGATAAGAGCATAGAACTTAAAAATAAGGGAAAACTTTAATATAAGTACTAAACTCAAATTAATCCCTTTATCTAGCTAGCTTAAAGAAGAAAAAAGAGTTAGAAAAGCTAAATCCCCCCTATTTCCTATAATAAAACTTTCTCTCTTAATAACTCCTTCCCTAATTTAAGCGGCCTTCCACTATAGATATAGTGTATATAAGGAGCTTTCCTATAGTATTAACTAACTAAAGGATCGGATTAGCAAGAAAGTGGACCTAAAAGTGGGTTAAAAATGGGGCGGTGGTCCGTGCGCTACACCTCTAATTATAGTGGCAGGACTATCTTAGCAAACCTAGGTTTTTAAGGTTAAGAGATACCTTAGCAGGGTCCCCGCAGCGCTAAGTGTAGCCTCTAATCCACTTATATCTAATGGTTCCCCTAGGATATCCCGCATCACAATACCACGCGAATATCATCAGTCCCTCTAGCAGCTATAACACTAGTCAGCCGTTCTAAGCAGGTCTAGTAGGGCTCCTTATAAGTAGTTTTCTCTAGTCTATAGCACTTCTCCAGGGCTTTATAAAATAGCGAGTTTAAGGTTAAAATACCTATTCCTAGGGCGGAGTTTAGTAGTTTAGGTTAGGTTCTAGAGATAGGAAATTTCTTAATATTATATCTAATATCTAATATTATCTGTCTCTAGTTTAAACGGATTATTATAGAGCCTGGTTCCGCTAAGTGTGTAAATAATGTCTCCTAGGACTGGATTCCCTAGCTTAAGTAGGGTCCGTAGTAATCCCTAAATTAACAAGTTCTAGTGCCCTATTCTGTAGTATCCTATTCCTATTTAACACAGCCGCTAAGATCAGCCAAGGTCATCGCGCGTCGCGATCTAGTCTGCCAGCATTGTGCTATCCTAGAGCCATGGTGTTTTATTAGATATTCTTCGCTTATTCCCCTATAGCTAGATATTATCTAATTGCTTAGCCTATTTATTTCCTATAATAGGGCCTTCTTATTATATATTCCCCCCACTATAATAATATTATAATACTTTATTTTCCCCTTATCCTCGTTCCTATCTAGCATCACCTCCTATTATCTAGTCTCTAGTATTTATAATCCCTCACACTAGTTCTTTATAAGTCTTACATAGCCCTATAGTTCTATGCCTATTATATTAAGTCCTATAGTCCTTAGTAATCTCGCCCTTATTAATAGAATTACTTCTAACTATAGCTAGATATTTCTCTTAATTATAGTAATAATAACTATAGCTATCTCCTACTAACTTCTTTCCTAGTCCTTATAGTTATAACTATAGCTATATCCTATTACTCTATTTCTAGCTATAGTTATACTCTAGTAAACTTCTAAGCTTTAAACCCCCTTACCTAATTATATATATTTAATTATTTGGTTTTAATTATTTAGATATATAGATTTTAAGTTCTTTTAAACTAGAGATAAGGGTAAAATAGTCCTAGTCTTATTACTATAAAATAGTACTAAAATTAATAGGGATAAAGTGCGTTATATTCTCTAGTAATCTAACTACGGTCTCCTCCATAATAACATTACCTCTGATTACCTAAGCCATTCCCCACCCCAACAGGCCCCTGCAGCGGGTCCCTGCGTCGCCAGCCCGGCGTCGTGCCGAACTGTGCACACTGTGACACTGCACACTGTACAGCGATCGTGATCTGCTCCGGGATAAGGTGTAAGATACCGAGGGGTAACCCTGGGTAACTTACGGGCTAGTACTGGGTGGAACCAAACCATCGGGTCCTTCAGGGTCTAGGCACCTAGGTTATAACCCAACCTTCTGGGTTACTTATTGCCCATGGCTCTCTCCTATTAGGGCCTGGGTATAGGTGCCCTTGGGTATGCCCCATATGCCTGCCTGTATTCAGCATGGGTTATCCATGCTGAATATGCCCCCAAAATTTTACACCCTACTCCGGGCGACCACTTCTCAGACTTCACATCTGACCTGAAGCTCTCCATCGTCGAAAAACCATGGCCCTACGCAGAAACTTGGTGGCCATCGTTCTAGCAGCTGCTCAGGCAGCTGCTCTGAGTCCCGCCGGGCCATGGCTACCGGTCGAACGAGGGACCCCAGTTACAGGTGATGGAGAGGGATGGGATTCCGTCACCAACGTGGATTCCGTCACCAACGTGGATTCCGTCACCAACGTGGATTCCAAAGTCAAAGTCAAGGCGTACAATTTATCGGTGCCCATTGACCACTTCCACAACGACACCAAGTACGAGCCTCATTCTGATGGATTCTACAACCTTCGCTACTGGGTTGACACCTCCCACTACAAGGAGGGCGGTCCCGTCATCATCTTGCACTCGGGAGAATTCGACTCCGAGGACCGCCTGCGTTTTCTCGAGCACGGCATCGGCTCAGTCCTCACAAGGGCTACCAGTGGTGTCGGCATTGTCCTGGAGCACCGTTACTATGGCACCAGCTACCCTACCGAGGAAACTGATAGCAAAAGTTATCGGTTCCTCACTACCGACCAGGCTCTCGCCGACACGGCATACTTTTCCAAGAACCTCAAGGTCCCAGGGCTGGAACAGCACAATCTCACAGCTTCCGGGGCCCCTCACATTCTTTACGGAGGGTCCTACGCGGGCGGCCTCGTGGCTCTCGCCCGCAGGCTCTACCCGGAGGTTTTCTGGGGAGTCATCTCTTCTTCTGGTGTCACGGCAGCCATCGACGACTTCTGGCAATACACTGAAGCAGCTCGCCACTTTGCTCCGGGGCACTGCTCGCCCACCAATCAGAAGCTGATTGACATCATTGACAAGCAGCTGCTTAGCGGTGACGCGGAGAAGGAGGATGAGATCAAGTCCCTCTTCGGGCTGCGCGAACTGTGGAACGATGAGTTCGCCGGTGTCCTCATGGGCACTCAGGGCGCTCTGCAGGCCACGAATTGGGATCCCGCAGAGGACAGCACAACCCTTGGTATATTCTGTGCGGTCATCTCCTCCGATGCCGCGCTCTTCTCCAGCACCACGCACTTGCGATCGCGTGTGCGTAGTGTTGTGCAAGCAGCCGGGTACCCCCCTGAGCCGCTGACATCCCGCATGCTTAATTTTATTGGATTCATCAGAGACTTGGTAAAGGATCAAAAGACTCAGGGTTCATGCAAAGACAAGACAAATCTTCGCGAATGCCTGTCAATGCGTTTGGCCGAGGACGATCCGCGTCATTCCTCGACCCGCAGCTGGTTATACCAGACTTGCACCGAGTCAGTAGATGTGCCCGTTTTATTTCTCATTTGCTTTCCCTTTTCTCGCAGCTAACAAAGCTCAGGTGGGGATATTTTGTGAATGGAGCATCTACTCCCAAAGACCGTCTCCCTATGATATCACGAGCCCTCGGCCTCGAATACAGCTCGTACCTCTGCAAATCGGCCTTCAATATCACCACTCGTCCTGACGTCAACATGATTAACCAGCATGGCGGCTTCCACTTCAGCTATCCTCGCCTCGCCATTATTGACGGGAAGCAAGATCCATGGCGGGCCGCGGGGTCTCATGCTATCGGTTTGCCGGACAGGAAGTCGACGCCTTCGGAACCTTTTGAGTTGATCGATTGGGGTGTGCACCACTGGGACGAAAATGGACTAAGCGATGATGCTGAGAAGGAGCCGGGCTTGCCACCCCAGCAGGTGGTTGACATGCAACAAAAAGAGGTTGACATCGTTACTCACTGGCTCAAGGAGTTCAAAGAGCTCCGCGGAAAACAAGAGCATTTCGATCTCTGATGAAGAGATGGATTCTAGAAGGTGGGGAATAGACAAGACAGCATAGACAGCATAGACACAGCATCCCCAGCGTACACATGACGTAAAATTTCACCATGGAAACTTTTCTTTTCTCATCATGCATGTCTCATCATGCATGTAACCATTCGTTGGTCATCTCTACAACATCCCTACACATTGATTTCTTTAGGGAAAGGGGATGAAAAGAAGGCAAGGCCACCTGACCTGCACAATAGTCGATAGACATTCTCGTCAACCCCGGCGGCGCATGACCAAGTTCATCCAAAGAAGGGGGCTGGCCTGGGTCAGAGCTTTGTTGAAGAAAAGAGGTCACAACCGCAGTTCCTTCCAAGGGTCTCTTCGGGCTATGAGCCCGCTAACCATTGAAAATTTTCGAAAATTCTTCCACTCCACTTGAAGAACCGGGTTGAAGACCAGAGCCCAAAGAGATGATAGCCAGGCTTCATTTAGAAATGCCAACTTGTTGGGGTGTGATCCACGAGAAGTCTGCGGAGTACGCAGCTTGTATGTGGATCACTATGGGGCGGCTACTTTGTACAGTCTGAGCTCGCATCTTGTGGCATTTGTTTTTTTTTTTTTTTTCACCGGCTTTGTGTCTGAAGCCCCGTATGACTCCTTCTTATCAATTGGCAATGGTTAAAAAATTTGATCTATATTGTGATTTATAAGCAAACGCCTTGTAATTTGAATCGTTGATTAATGTCATGCCTCAACCCTCATAGTCAAAGATGATCATCTTCTTCTTCAACAACAACGGCAAGGTGCTCAAAAAGAGGTTGTAATCTCCCAAGAAAGGGTCGTCATGGTGCTCTGCCAACTTTTTTTGTAAAGCTCTTCTGCAAAGTTTGCAGAGCAATTTACTCCCTGCAAATTTATGAGCCAAAGAAAAACAGGATTTCCTCGATTCTCAGCATCTAATCCGATTGCAGGCATTTATTACGCGCCCCTCGCTAGTGTAAGAACATGACGAACAGGGAAAACAGGGATTAATATGAAGTTGGACTTAATGCCATGACCTTTTATGCAAATTTGCTGCTGAAAATGGTTAGCGCGTCCTTTGTGCATTGTCGTGCACTCTGCCAACTTGGCAAAAGTTTTGGTGGATCACACACACCCTTGCGGGCAAGTAAATTTTCCCCTTCTTTCCGTGTTAGTCGGCCGTTCATATCAGTAGATGTGTGTGTTTTTCAACGTCTTTTTTTTCCGATTGCACCTATTTACAATATCTCTGAGGGTCTTGTGGCTGCCCCTACTCCTACTGACAGCCCAGAAGAAAAATAAACAGGGCCAATAGTACTTGGTGCAGGGCGGGCCAGAATCCAGCTTGGTCCCGGTGGGAAAATTGAAGGCTCCAGTGGGAGGTTTGTTTGCCCGGCTTGGTACACCTTGCTCCGTGTGTAGGGTCATGGGCTGATTCCCAAGTGATGGAGTGGAGCGGGTGGGTTTTTTTTCTGCAATGGTTCGGAACCGGATTCTTGGATTTGACCCCAATAGCGGATTAATTTCATCTTATCTAATGTGGGCCTAAATGACTTGGTCCTGGAACTTGTCCCCGCTCATTCGCATCTTGGTAACTGATGGATTGACTTTGCACGTCCATGCAGTAACTTTACCCAATATATATGTATAAACCGGTAGGGTATATTATTATATACAGTAGCCATAACGCGCGGCGCTGTGTCATCTGACTCATACCGACTCATACCAGCGCCCGCCTGTGTCCTGACCACTTGTCAATGACATCTCTGAGCTTCCCTGAGCTTCTTCCAAATGCCAACAAAGACTATATATTCGACAAGACGCCCGTGAGCCGATTTGCCTTTTTGCCCTTCTTGTGTCACACCACAACAACTCAATCTACCAATCTTTCTGCTGCCTCTGTCACACCACAACAACTCAATCTACCAATCTTTCTGCTGCCTCTGAACAAAATTCCAAGATTACAAGCTTACAAGACTCAAACATCGCAACCATGAAGATCGAAATTTTAGCAGCAATCCTCTCTTGCGCCTCTGCAGTCGTTGCAGCCCCTCTCGAAACTCCCGGAACTCGTTCAACTTCAAGAGTCCACCGCCGCCTCACATTTGACGCCGCAGCCTGTAAAATTATTCAGTTCTCCCATATCAAGGCACCCAAGGCTTGCGAAGAGGACAAAGAGCGGGCAAAGCCTGAGGAAATGAAAGTGATGGGTAATGGACTATGATACAAGTTTTTAGCGTCGAGTATACGAACGATGTGGAAAAGTCGCTTCAGAAGTTCAGATGCAATACACCGAAAGTTGCCGTTGCCGCGCATGGCCCAATGTGAAGTTATACCGACCCTGCCGTGCCTGTATAGTCCGTAGTTTTACCGTGCCTGTATCGTCCGTAGTTTTACCGTGCCTTGTCAGACCCCAGCCGTCCCACCCCTGCAATTTCTCCACCGCGTTGACGGACAAGAAGGCGGCAAGAGGCGAGGGGGCGCGAAATTTGCCCAAGTTCCCCCCGCCTTTTAGCGATGCAACGTCAAGACTCAAGTTTCAACTTTTTTCAACTTTCAACCATCGCAACATCACCGCCCGGACCCAACTGCTTTCCCTCCTCATCTGGCTGTTGGATCGGGCCATGGAGAAAGTGGCTTGGAGTTGGGGGCCTTTTCTTTCCGGATCGCCGGCTCCAACTCACCTCACCCACCTACTCCTGTCTGCAGATGTCTCTCTTCGGAGAGACGTGGATGGCTCTTGTTCGTCCTTCACACGGGTGGTTATAGGATGATCTTTTATTGCCAAGACTGGTCATGAGGGGTTTTTTTTTTTCAAAATGTCACGGCGGATCTCTTGGTAGACATTTTTAACCCCGTCATGCCGGGTGGCAGCTCATCAGCATCAAACGTTTGTAACATGAAGAAACGCCGTTGAGTAATGCTATTTCTTCTTTAAAACCCCCCCTGAACCTCTCCGTGCCCCAAGACAAGAAGCTTCATTTCATATCATTGCATTGCCGCCTTCTCCACCAGCACCAAAGGCATGTTCCAGCCAACCAACCTCAATGGCCCCGTACGAGTTCCCTTGTTTCATCGTCACCGTCGACAAGTCGAGCCCCGACAAGACGGCCGGAGCATCCTACTTGGGCGAGGTGAACCCCCCTCCATCTCATCCATCTTCAAATCTGACATCCCCACCGGCGATAAGGGCAAGACCTGCACGCTAGTCTTCCTCCTTCTTCCCCCAACCAGTCTCAGCTCGAGACCTCGTCATATACCTTCTCAGGCGACGGCAAGATCGACTTCTCCCTGCTCAATGGTCCTGCCAGCGCCAGCACCACTTGGAGACGACAAGCCGGGCAAGAAGTTGTGCATCACAAAGTGCTAAGCGTGTAGTGAGAGGGCGACAAGAGTCATGACTCACTCGGGCGGGCATAGCACCACCGGTTTGGCACACTGATTCCCAGAGTTCATGGAATTCATCAATGACATCATGGTTTCCGTCCAATACTTGTCTTGACTTCTCCAACAACCCTTTCCTGAGGCAAAAAAAAAATTTGAAAGTGAACCGCCTCTTAAAACAGCTCTCGCGCACTCTGTCTTTGACGAGACGGAAAGATTTAACTATGCGTCAACTCTCCTCGATCAATTGATCAAGACTCTTTACTTACAGCATGGTATGATTGCTCATGAACATGCTGAAAATGTAAAGTTTCTGTTCACAAAGTCACGCATGTAAAAAGTAAGCCTTTCATGCAAGTCTCAAAGTCTAAATGAGTGAGGTCACATGGACACAAGTGTGATGTCTGCAAGCCCCATGTTGACAAGTGCGACTTGAAAGGGGTCACACCCAGTCCTACCAAGTGGAGGGCGGGGTTCTTCACCTACTTCTTTTCGTCGACAAGGTGACGATGCCACACCAACAAGGTTCAAGGCGGGCCGAAGCTAGCTCTATGTCGTGGAAACTCTGGCGACGAAAGCGGAAACATCTTGAGCACTTGTGGCTCTTCTTGTTCATGTCAACCAGTCCCTTTCTTGTACGGAAACCGCCGGCTCCAAAGTCAAAACTTGCCTTGGCTCTGACTCAAACAAGTACATGTGCCCTCCGGTATCTGAAGGATCGAATTCGCATGTGACTCAATGCTTAGGTTGCTTGCTACACGAAGCGAAACAATTATCAGCGAGGCAGGATCGTTGTGGGCACGTTATATAGTTCTCTATAGGCTTCGTCCAGGCTTCTCCATTGTTGAGGAGATGCGAGGATATTAAAAAAAACACCCGTCTGATTACTCACTCTGCCCTGTCAGAGTGGTATTTTCCTGCAGAGCAAACCCGGGTTGCCGAAACCCCATACGCACCAACAATCGCGTAGTGCCGTGCCGGCCTCGAGATTCAACAACCCCGAGAAAAAAGACGTGAACCAACCCGGAACGCCAAAGCGCACCTCCTCCACTGATGGGTATCCCAGAAATGACTCGATCGCTTACCATCCGAAAGCGCCAAAAGGCCAAGGCACCGCCTCCGCTGCCAGAGGACCTCATTCAGCCTGAAGAGCCCAGCCTACTGGCAATACCATACGCCTCAACAGCGACGTCGAGTCCGCCCGTTCAGCTTGCGCCGGCGAGGATCCCGAACAGCCCTTCGACATTATGCGCGAGCCCACCATCGCCAGCCAAGCCAATGTCATCACCATCCTCATCCATGTACCCCAGCTCGACACACTCGACACACTCGACCGTGCTGCCCGAGTCGGCTCACTCCAGCATTCTCTCTCCGTTTCCACCCCCGGGACCGGGACGGGCCCGCCCATCTACAATGGCAGGCAGGAAACGCAGCTCGGTCCACGCAGCCACGGAAGCATGGGATGACGTCTACGGCGCCCCGGGACCGACGTACGAGGTTGAAGCTGAAAACGAACTGCCGGCCTACTTGGGCCCTCACATCATCGGCAGCGAGCGCGACGAAGATCAGCCCGCAGAGTTGTTCGCCACGCCGCCACCACGACTCCATCAAGTAGTCGCCATCGGGTCCATCCATCCAGTCGCTTTCTCGTCCGGGAAAAACAGCCAGTGCGCTGAGACGGAGTCGGTGGTGACGACGCCGAGAAAGAAGAAGAAGCGCAGCTTCTGGGGCACGTTTCGCCTCGGCGGGAAACAACAAAGCGTCAAGTCTTCTTCGGTGGAAGAGCCTCCGCCCTTGCTGTCCGGAAACACCACCAGACACAGTCGGCTGGATTCGAACACCGACACGCTTGCGACGGAGGAGTCGGCCGTCACGCCCGACGCTGCGTGTCCGTGTCCGTGGGAGGCAGTTCACGGCAATGGTATGCCAGCAAAGAAAACGAACTGCGGTGTGAACGTAGTTTCCAGGAAGCAGGACGAACGAGGAATATTGGATGCAGCAGAGGTGGTGGCAGGCAGTCGAGTTGATTCACACGGATATGAATCGAACCAAGAGCCGTGCCACACCATCGTGGTAGAAATACCGGGGGACTCTCATTTTGGAAATGACTTCTGGGCACGGTTCCCGCGCCGATTCATCTGATACCACGCCCCTCCTTCTTTTTTTTTTTTCTCCATCTTGTGTTATTATCTCCTAGAGTATGTAGGTTAGCAATGAATGTAATAAGAGATATTCAACTCTGGCGTGCTACAAATAGACAGGGATGCCCCCCAACTTCCTCCATCAAGTCAGCAAGACATTTTTGCTCATCCGCGGTGTCAATTATACTGGCAAAAGGCAGAGAGCAAAGACCAAAAAAGGGAGTCATTGACCTCGGAGTCATGTGGACGGCCAGCATGCAAGGCTGCCTCCCCTCATACGCGGCATCTGAAACGGTCAACGTCAACCTTGAACCGACGCAGAAAACGTGTGTTCCGATGCACGATGGCTCCGATACAAGATACACGTGACTAAAGGCAGCTACCGACCTCCTGCCAAGTCCGGCCGCATAAGTTTGGCATTAGCCTCAGCGTACCCCAGACGCCGCGGCAGTGTAAAGATGATAATAACAATAGAGAGAGAGAGAGAACCCACATTCAGCCGGGAAACTTGCGAGGCTAGATGGATGGGGCATAGACAATGTGTGCGAGACTCGGGATGTCGATCGGAGGAGCCTTGGAAACAAACCTATACCGAGCACATGTCATTGTCGACCGGGTAAAATGTGACTGGCCACGATAGTACCAGCGGGGGGTCGTTTGTGCGGCAAGAGACAAATCCCAGACTTGAAATGGGTAAGCGGAAGAGTTCATGAATGGAAGAAGAAGGAAGGGGGGGGAAGGATATAAACAAGGAGTCGTCTTCCGCGAGAATCAGACAAATCAACAAACACTGGTTTTTTTCTTCTTTCCCTTCCTCTTAGAACAGAGAGACGTGGTTTCTATAGTTGAAACAAAAAGCCATCATGCTTCTCAGCTCAGTCGCAACGCTTCTCGTCGGAGCCGTCGGCAGCGTCTCGGCCGCGCCAGCCACGACCAACGAGCTCGCCCAGCAAACACCCCGGGGCTCAGGCTTCCACGACGGCTACTTCTACTCCTTCTGGGCGGACTACGGCGCGGTCAGCTACCGCAACGGCCCAAGCGGCTCGTACAGTCTGGTGTGGGCGGATGGGGGCAACGTCGTTGCAGGCAAGGGGTGGAATCCAGGAAGCGCCAGGTAATGTATTCCATTCCCCCAACCAACGTCCCCAACCACGTCGTGGACCCGTGGCTTGGCTATTGTCTTGTCCTAGTCCCTCTGGCTGACGAATGATGCCCTCACGAGCCAGAAAAGTCACCTACTCCGGCAGCTGGGCCCCCAACGGCAACGCCTACCTCTCCGTCTATGGCTGGACCAGAAACCCCCTCGTGGAATACTACATCGTCGAGAACTTCTTCGGCTCCCACAACCCGGCCTGGGGCGCCCAGAAGCGCGGCCAGGTCACGGCCGACGGATCCGTCTATGACATCTACGTCAGCACGCGCGTCAACGCCCCGTCCATCAAGGGCACGGCCACCTTCCGGCAGTACTGGTCCGTTCGGCGCAACAGGCGCGTGGGCGGCACCGTGACGACGAAGACGCACTTCGACGCTTGGGGGTCGGTGGGCTTGAAGCTCGGCTCCTTTGACTACTTGATTGTTGCCACGGAGGGGTTCTGCAGCTCGGGTGCCGCTTCCATCACCGTCAAATAGAAGACGGAGGGAAGTGAACTTTGGAGGGAGATGGGATTGAGCAATGCGGAATGATGCGAGCGATGCCAAAGAATGGGAAAAGAGAAGAAGATGATTTACTATCTAGGAAATCTAATAGAGGGGAAAGGGGAGCTTATTATAAGCTTTAAATGTATTAATAAGTGAATCTAGGTCTTTAAACAAAGCCTTATCCGTATAATAAATATAATAACAAGCAAGATGCGTGAATCTATATTAATAAACAAAGAGGGGATAACGAGGATAATGCCTTAGATGTAAGGCTTCGATGTGAGGCTTCGATGTGAGGCCGCAGTTGCGATATGAGGCTGCGATATCCCTAACTTTTTGTGCCATATCACGTGACACGTCTTTCGTTTTCGAGTACGTACCTGCCCAGATAGATGCCTAGGTAGGTAATTTGTGAAGTCTCGCAGCGTTGCATCTTGTTCAATAAAATCTCCTTCATTCAACACATCTTAGGCAACCATGACATTGTAATCGCGTTTTTTTTGCCGTTTTTAACCCCCCCAACATGCCGCTGGAGGGACAAGTTGGTCATAGTGCGGGTGAGGTAGGTGCAGAAGGGCAGCTTGCGTTACATTGTGCGAGGCTTGAACAGCGTCAACAGTTGCCCGCAATCCTTTAAAAATCCCGTGTTGCATTCTAGACCGAAACAAGTCGGTCGATTCCCAGTCTTCTTGCTACTCAGTAGCTCGTACTCCGTATGTGGTCGCCGAAATCCATCTGACTAGTATATAATTCACCTAGATATTGCTTCACCTCCTCCACATCTCGGCCAACATACCCCAGGTACATGTCTGGCCGGACCACGACGTAGAAGCCGTCATCATCCTCTGAGACCCAGCCTGCCGTGTATGTGTGCACGGCGGTTTCTCCGTCTGAGCGGGAGCCTCGAGTCGGGGCATCCGTCGTGTCAGCCTGCGGGTGGATGGAGTATGGCACTGCCATGTCGGAGAAGCCCAGTGTGGTGGTGGCTGCCGCATTCGCTCCAATCTGCAGAACAATGAACTTGCCGTATGTCGCCTCGGTGTAGAGCCTCGTTTTCTTGCCGTCGGACTTGCTGAGGACCATGTCGGGGCATCTGTTGCCTGCTTTCCAGATGCCGTGCTCCGAGGCTTTGACCAGAGGCGAACCGAATTCGCTGTACGTCACACCCATGCCTAGTGTGTGCATGTAAACGAACGAGTGAGTGAGTGAGTGAGTGAGTGAGCAAACTTGGACATGATGGGCATTGGGTCGCATCTTGTCAGATGGGAATCAACGTACCTGTAATGTATCCGGCATTCTTCTCAATAGTGCCGACGTATTGCTTGGCTGTGTGCACAGTGTCTCTTACCAGACGTGCAGCAACATCAATCACATCCCGGGCTGTGTTTCTTCGCTCCGTGTCGTAGCTGCGGATGACTTTTTCCACAGCACCAGGCTGAAGAAGATTCTTGGCCTTGATGGCTGTGGCCAGGCGCCACGCGAGGCTAAAGGCGTCTGACATGCCCGTGTTCAAACCCTGTCCATTGACGGAGTGGACGTGTGCGGCGTCGCCGGCAAGGATGATGCGTCCGCCGCCATCCTTTGAGATGAATGTCGAGGCTATTCTCTCTTTGACTGTGCATGTTGGTCAGCCAGGTCTTCCGAACAGGACCGTCTGTCTTCTATACTCAGCTGACCATCGAATGTGCTGTACCATTCCGTCTTCTTGAAGGCAACCGTGTGGGGAGCAAGATGCTTCCTTATCGAGTCTTCAGCAAGGGCCTGCGTGACTTGGCCCTCGAGCAGCACGTAGAAGCGACACATTCCTCGTTCTCTTGGAATCCATGAGACGCGTGACTGTCCGTCATGCTGAAAGGTGATGATTTCTGGGCAAAGCGGGAAGTCGGTTTCAATAAAGTTATCCAGCACCGCCCACTTCATTTCCGGCTTTTCACCCGTAAAGGACGCCCCAATCTGCTTTCGCACCAACGACCTGGTCCCGTCGGCTCCCACGGCATAACGGCTTCGAATCTTGGATCCAGATTGGGTGGCAACTTGGACAGAATCGACATCCTCGGTGACGGAAACAACTTGTTCGTTGAAACGCACAAGCCCGTCCAACTTGCTGTTCAACATGTCCTCAATCACCGGTTGACCGATCATGAGGAAGTTCTTATGGAGAGCATGCTCAAGTCCAACCCACCAGGCATTCTGGCGGGACTTGAACTGGCCTTCTGCAAAGGTGGAACTCGCTGCGAGAAAAGCATCGTGAGTGAGTGGGTGGTCAATGGTCATTGTTGTGAAGGTCAAAGCACCATGCACGTGCCGGCTTACTGTTGCACTTCAGGCCGATGGGCAAAAGCTCATCCAGCAGGTCAGCTACTTCCAAGTACTGTTGCGTGCGTGCATTGAGTGCATCCGCTCTGCCCAGCTCAAGAGGGCCGGGCTTTGCATCTGTGTTTGTCCGAGTTAGAAAACCGCAATATGCCCGATGGACGATGGACGATGGACGATGGACGGGGGTCAGATTCTGGAGAGAGGTTACTTATTTACTTGCCTAGTATACAAACAGATACACCGAGACGATGAAGTAAAAGTCCGGTGAACAAGCCCGTTGGTCCACCTGCGTCCATGTTACTAAGTTGATTTTCTGACATTTCGGGAGTCAAGTCGTTCGTTCATCAGGACACAAACCTCCAATGATACAAACATCCACAGTGGCTGAACCAGCAGCCATGTCTTTTTCCGCGTACATGGTGACTCGTGACTGGCAGTGTGTGTTTTCTTTTTTTCCTTTTTGGAATATACCCGTTTACCGCCTTGCTTTGCTGCTGATGGGAAGATGCTGCTGAATGTTGGAGACCGGGGCATGAGGATGACAAGTAAGTGAATACGTATGGTATCTACCGAGTATAAATGCATGTTTTCCACAATCCACAATGGTTCTGGTGTCTGGTGACAGTCAGCCTGCATCGAAACACCCCCTTGCTTAAGAGTCAACACGGCCAAGTGGTAATAGAAATAATGGTAAGTGGTGGCATAAGCTGACCGCCGCGGACCGCCGCGGACCAACAATTCGGAATATAATACGTATTGGGGGCGGGATCCCTCAGCCATGTCAGGATCTAATTGATTAGTCCCTCTCAGTGAGAGAATAGTTCCTCTCAGTGAGAGAATAGTTCCTCTCAGTGAGAGAATAGTTCCTCTCAGTGAGAGAATAGTTCCTCTCAGTGAGAGAATAGTTCCTCTCAGTGAGAGAATAGTTCCTCTCAGTGAGAGAATAGTTCCTCTCAGTGAGAGAATAGTCCCTCGTAGTGGAAGATTAGTCCCTCGCAGTGAGAGCGCCATGTTGCCCGGTCTCGCCATGTTGCCCGATCTCGCCACTACTGCCCGTTGGTGTGGTGTATTTCTTGAGGAGGCTAACTTAGCTCTACAACCAACAACACTCATTCGTCCATGCATCTTTGGTCGCCCGGGAACGCCGTCCATCACGTCGTTGGATGTAACAACCCTTGCTGTCATGTCTGCCAAGTCTACTCTTTAATGGCTCATTCAGGACCCATTTCATAAGCTGGTGGATAGCTAGCTGTTGAAGCTGGCATATTGCAACATAATCTTGACGGGATCCTCGTAACTGACCCACGGTGTGGGATCCGAGTGAGGGCTTAGAGGCATTCATGGCAGGCCCGAAAGCATATAAACGTCAAGGCACCCTTCGTCTTGTTCAGCTTGATTTGGCCTCATCATAGGCACCGGTGCATTCAAATCCTTCTCTGCCTCTCCTCTCCTCTCCTCTTCTCTCCGCCCCTTGTATATCACTCCTAGTAATATGCCGACTGCGGTGTCGCCAGAACGCGAAAGCGTTCCTGCAGTTCCCAAGGGCTCTATGAGTCCTCGTTCTATCAGCGTTGAGGACCTCCCTACACTAGTAGTCGACTCCTCAGCACTTGACATCGCATCCAGAGTCCTGGCTATCATCAATCAGTATCCTTGCAGGGATCGCGAAATGACTCTGCCAAGGCGGATGAAGGCGCATCCAAGTTCTTGGCTGTGATTCATAGCCATGTAAGAGCTGGAAACGCTGTCCCAATGTGTCTTCCTGCATTTCCTTTCAAGTCACCAAACAATTCGGCAAAGGTGCTCGGCAAACTTCCGGATAGAGCTGAAGAGCTAGCGCTTGCTCACCTTAATGGTCTTTGCCAGGCTATTCAGGACATATATCCACCTGGCGCAAAATTGACCATCATCTCTGATGGACTTGTATACAATGGTACGTCTTCAACGAGGTCGAAATTATGCTATCCTCTTTCAAAAAGAAGACAATTAGACCGAGGTCCTTTTGCTGACCCTTCGTGCAGATCTGCTCGGCGTTCCGGACAAGGACGTATGGAATTACGGCCAAGGTCTCCGGCGCCTTGCGCATGCAAAAGGCTTCTCTCGAATCGAGTTCTCGCGGTTGAGAGATCTTGTGTCCCTTTCCGTTCCCGCGGAACTTGACGAAATGGCTTATGTTGCCAATGCCTCCAACTTCCGTCGCGCACTCCTCAACACCTTCGGAAACCCCAACTGGGAATGGGAGGAAGTCAGCCGGATGAAAGACGTGTGTCTGACCTATAGAGGGTACATCAAATTCCTCCAGACCGACCTTGCAGATGTTTACCCCGTCGGAGATGGCCGTACCAAGTCCAGATATAAGCGTGGTATCGAATACATCGCGAAGCAGATGATGACTCGTGGAGATGTAAGTTTATCTCGAAGTCGCGTTGGTTCCCGTGGAGTGACTTTGACTGACCATCGACGAAAGGCTTTCGCTAGTGCAGTTCGACAGAATTACAAACATCACGTTCGTCTGTCCATCCATCCTTCCACGGGCGCCAACAAAATGTCCATAGGTCTTCTCCCCACTACGACCATGTACACGACGCCTTGGCATTGCACAATTGCCTACAAACTCGATGGCACAGTCGTCTCGGGCATGAGGTCAGACTTCGACAATGACAGCTCCTACGAGCTGGTGTTGGAAAACGGCGCCCCGAGTTATTTCCGAGAAAAGTCGCATCTCTTTACCTGGGGTGCTGAAAAGGGCGGCGTCGCTTTTGAGCCGATATATCCCAGTGGCTGGATGTTGCGGCCCTCGAGAGGCCCCGGTTCCATGTCCATTCATGATATAGACGCCAACAAGGTTCGCTCATTGGCCGAAATCAACTCCCCTATTGTGATGCGTGGTTTCTTCGAGTCGCCAAAGCAACATGTATTCGTTGAAAAGGCTAAGGAGTTTGGCGAACCCTTGCCATGGAAATTTGGCCTCGTACTCGAAGTCAAGGATCAAGGATCTGACACCCGCGGCTTGAACAATGTCTTGTCTTCTGAATGGATGCCATTCCACTATGACGGTGTTTTCAAGACAGTCACCAAAGTCAACGATAAAGGCGAAGAGATCAGGGTCTCCGACCCGCCACAGTAAGTTGCTCGCTGATGTCGAAGCTCATTCGCGAGCGTTGTTCGTTGACTGAGATGCG
The DNA here is from genome assembly GCA_023658475.1 of Epichloe elymi. Taxonomy (NCBI): domain Eukaryota; kingdom Fungi; phylum Ascomycota; class Sordariomycetes; order Hypocreales; family Clavicipitaceae; genus Epichloe; species Epichloe elymi. The sequence continues at coordinate 3,017,288 of CP098276.1, forward strand.
AAAGGTTCCAATTTTTTGCTGGTGCAACTTGCTCTCCTAAGGATACAGGGTTTACACTGTTCTCATCATCCACGATGTTATTCAAATACCTTCCCAAGTGGGTGAGCGCCGATGATCTTTCCACCAAGACTTGGACGGTCTCGACATCCTCGTTCGACTCTCCTTTGCTCAACGGACTGCCTCTGATTGCCCGTCATCCGACTACTGGTAAGTTCTGCCTTCGATACCACGAGCCATGGCCTCAGTCCAAGACCAATTTTGAAGCCATTCTCGTCACTATTGACGACACCGACGAGACGACGGGCAGGGCGATTTGCGAGGCTATCGACGCAACTCTACACGACAGGCGTGTCGCCTATTACCACACTTGGGAGAAGGGGGACTTGGTTGTCAGCGACAACATTCTCATGATGCATACCCGAAGTGGTTATGATTCTGGAAGTGATAGGGAGCTGTGGAGAATCCATTTCGACTGAAGGATGGATGGATTGGATGGGGTTGATGCAAATAGGCATACAGTAAATCTCGGCTCCAAGAAAGTTCGTCTCGTATCCAGGGGAAGGCCTCTAAACCCTAATTAGGTAGGCGGTGAAAAATCGCTACATATGCCACACTTTGTGCACTGTGTGCACTGTGTGCTGCTCTACCTTCTCGGCCCACTTCGCACCACCACCGTGAATCGCGAAATCTACTTCCAAGTTCTGACTCTTTACGTAGCACATTGCTCCCTCCCACCCATGCAGTGAGTGTTCCGCCTTCGGTTTCGGTTTCTCGTCTTGGTTGATCCAATGCAAGATCTTGCCGGTAGCGCCTCACCAACTTAATGCGTTTCCAAGGATCCCAGTCTTTCCCTCTCCTGGCAGGAACCACGTTGATTTTCCAACATGTCAACATTCAACGGTCTTGTATCTGAATTTCCAGAAATCAGAAGTAATTGGACCGATAGCCACAACTGAGCTGAAAACCTGCAAATCCAGCTAATTCTTCTCGAGTTGACTTTTTCAGAGGGCACCCATGTCGCACGCCGCCGTTGGCGTGCTTCTTGAGCCATGTCCATAGCGATCATCTCGCTGGGCTTGAAACTTTACGTTCTCCCTTGTTCGTCAATCCTGAATCTGGCTGTTTCTTGTACGGTAACTAACACGCTCAGCGTATACTGCTCTGCGGCAACGAGAGAGATCCTGCTGCGTCTTGAAAAGTACACATGCAGGATAAACTACGCTCGAGGTGTTCTAGAGGCCAGACAACAAACTTATAAGCACCTTCGGAAAGTCTTGGTACGACAATTCAATCAAAAAGAACCCCTCAGTCTACCTAATTCGATAACTAAGAATTTGAATAGAAAGCTCTCCCTCTGGAAACCCCAACAACAATGGAGTTAAGACCTGGGTACAAGATACAGGTCACACTCTTTGATGCAAACCATTGTCCCGGTTCTACAATGTTCTGTATGTCAGGCTCAGTCCTTACACTCTAAATTCTCCATCTCATAGCCATAACAGTCATCGAAGGGCAAGGAAAGGCCATTCTCTACACCGGCGATGTTCGTGCTGAGCCATGGTTTGTCAATTCCATCGCACGCAACCCGGTTCTTATTGAGTACACTCATGGTCTCAAAACACTGGACAACTTATATCTCGATACGTCATTCATCGAGGATGTTTCCTTTCAAACCAAGTCAGATGGTATTGCAGACCTTCTCAGGAAAGTGAAAATGTATCCACCTGACACGATATTCCATCTTCAGGCATGGACATTTGGTTACGAGGAGGTGTGGATCGCCTTGTCCAAGGCCTTGAATTCTCGTGTAATATTCTTGTTCTCACATCTTCAGGTCTACAAGCTACATCATGCTGATCTCATTTAGATCCACGTTGACGAATACAAGTTAAAGATTTTCCAGTTTCTGAAGAGCCGGTCTTCCGACGATCCCTTCTCTGCCGATTTTCATCTCACAACTGGCGCTGCAGCGTTGAACGGGCATCTGTGTGGCAACACCCAGCATCCAGGTTGTCTCACATCAGACCAACATGTGCGCATACATAGTTGCGACAAGGCAAACATGTGCTCGATTGCTAAGAAAGCCGAGATCATTTCTATAAGACCTGTCGTTTGTCGCCTTCCTGGTGGAGAGACAATCATGGAAGCTGGTGTGGGTGGCGGTGGAAAGGATTTCTCTCGGGAAGCTGAATTAGAACGGATTGCAAACAATGACATTGGAGAACTCTTACAATTGTAGGATCAGGACATTCAACCTTTTGACTACTTCCTCGGCTAACGCATATCAGTCTACCAAACTACAATAGTATGGATAACGGAATGAGGGAGGAAATCACAGCTGCATTAAAGGCCGAGGCGACCAGTGGCCGCCAGCTCTCCCTGAACATGACTATTGACGAGTTCGATGATGACCTATCAACAGGGTTGAAGGATGCACTACGTTTTCTCTCCGACAAGATTCGCCAGGAGCCCTCAAAGGCTTTAAGCGAGCAAGAGAACAGCAGGAGGCTCGATGGACTGCCCAAAGCAATTTTTTTCCCATTCGCAAGGCATTCTCCTTACCGAGAGCTCTGCCATTTAGCGGACATCTTTAAGCCGAAAGATATCTGGCCATGCACAGTAGGCCGACGATGGAAGGAAAGAGGTATGGCAACAAGGCTTGCGAACATCACTTGAGTCAATTGTGTTACTGATTTCATCTCGTCTGATTTTTTTTTCAGGAGCAAGTGTACAGTCGTTATTCGGCGAATTCTGTTCCGAGAAGATTTTCAACCATGATCAAGAAATGGCTTCACGTCCTGAAGAGTATGAAACTATGCCAACTCAGGAACAAAGAACGCCGGACCTCCTCAGTTCACAACGGAGCTACAGTGATGGCCTCGGTGATTGTCGCCTGCCCTCGGTCGTTGACGTCGCCGCACCTACCAATGTACTTGGTGCAAACCAACACCGAGATGACTCTTCAATGATCGATTCATCAACGCATGCTGGTATCGGCACAACGACGCCCCGGGAACTCGCGCCATATTCTGCTGCAGCCGCCGATGCGCCCGAAAAATCATTTCGCCACGGCCATTCCGTCCTTCAAGAGATTACGTCAACAACCAAGGATGTTGCTGCATTCTCATCGAGGAAATGGCTCTTTTCAGATTCAGACGACGATGTCGGCGGTGTTCAAGAAAATGGCGAGCGGGATTCCCAAAGAACGAATACATCATCAGCAGACTCTGCCTCAATCTTGGACACCACATCGCGTTACGATGCGTACCAAGCCATGCTAAGTAACAGCACTGGGAATGAATCATGGACGTGTATAAGTCTTCTTTCGACCGATGGAAATCACGGACTTGCAGAGACCGAGCTTTGAGATAAAACTTTACATCAGATGGATGAGGTAAATGGGCCGATACACAATTGTGCGTCAGCTCCCACACCCTCCCGTCCCAACTCTCATATGGTATCCCGCCGCCCCCTCCTCAGCGACGGGGGAGTGTGCCAACAATGACAATCCGGGTTCACTGGTTCAATGAGTGAGCTACGACGTACGGTCACTCAGCCGAAGAGGTGGTGCTTATAGCTTAGAGCAGCCAACCAACGTCGCATCATGTCCTGCATCGCATGTTTTGCTGCGCGATATTATACATTCACAACCTGGACAGTTTGGATCAAGTACCATAGCCGCGGCCCATGTCCGCAATAGGACGATAAAACTCACATTACTAGCGAGTAGGAACAGAAAGTCAAGCGAGTCTTGTGAATGCATCGACTCAACTGCGAACGCCAGTATTAGTCAGCTTTGACATCCCGAACCTTTACGGCTTCCAAATGATTATCGGTGCCATGGAGATTCTGGAGGCTATTTGTGTCTTGACATTTTGTCAACTCATGATCTACTTCCTTTTACTACCTCCTCTGTCTTACATCTACGTGCTTCTGATTCGCCCCCAAATCACCGATGGATTTTCCAAAGCTGAAAGTGATCAAGGCCCAGCTACGCTTTTTCAATTCAAGGTTTGGGCCGGGTCGCGACAGCGGCAGGGCGGAAACTGGCTACATCAAGGTAAACCTATCACAGTATCTTGTGTGAAAAATATACAGCACGGTCAAGAAGTTTACTCTTCCATGGTTCGGCCGGGAAGTTAGGGCATTTGTTCTACCGAGGTTACTTTCACGGAGACACGATGTCGTCATCCCTTGATCCCAAATCCGCTGGCTTAGCATGTGAAGTGCACAGAAGAACATTTTTTGTTTTACGGTTACACACATTTTTGGACCATGGACTTGCCAAGGAATATTTCTCGAAACTGGTTATGCATCGGTTCGCTGCGCGTCACATCGCATCCTCTGCATGATTCCGATGCTGGCGCACCTACTCACTCACTACGATGGCAAAATATTGGACGAGCGCCCAGAAGCGAAATATATTGGGCCGACGCCTGTTCCACATCTGAGGGCGTGCATTGAGATTCGAAGGAGAGATATTTGCGTCCTTTTTATCAGTGTGGTGCATTCAAATGGAAAGATGTATATTTATGCAGGCCTTGCCAAGTTCGAAATGTAACGCGTGGCTACCGTGGATATGCGTGTTGAGCCGAATACAACAACACTGGCTGGTGCATATCTCGACAAAACTCCGATGCAACAGATTTGGTGCAAATCCATGGCTTGCATCGTATGTAATGTATGTATTCATATCCTAGCGATACAGGAATCTCTGATGAATAAGCTCTGTCCAACAATCGTACTCGCATGACGACATCACAGCAATCCCAGGCCCAGGTTATCACCGCCCAAGAAGATGCCACCAACAGAGTTGTCCCTCTCCTTGAGCAGCTGAGCGACATCTACCCTCCCTCCAGTAATGTACCTCTCGCTCACGCCCAGATTCACTCTCTGGCTCAGCTCATGCCTCAGCTGGGCCTTCAAAGCGCCCATCTCGGCTTTCGTCAACGCCCGAGCCTCCTTCTCCTTGCGACGTCTCCCACCGCCCCTGCTCCCTCCACCCCAACCGCTTGCCTCTGTGGCCTCGAATTCCTCGGAATCGTACTCCACGCCCAATTCATCTGCCGCATTGCGAAGCCACGCGTCGTTGCTATGGGCCTTTTCTTTCGCCAACGCCGCATCCGTAATCTTCTTGGCCAGATCGAGACGCGGTCTCAGGCGAGAAGCGATTTTTCTATCAATGGGCAAACTCTCAATCATGCGCTGTTTCTTGCCGGCTGCTGCACGTTGGGCATGAACCTTGCCGGCGAGTCTCCTCATCGGGAGGACCTCGTCCGGGGAGCAGAGGATGATGCTGACGCCGCTTCTGTCCGCGCGGGCTGTTCGACCAGAGCGGTGGATGTACGCGTCTGCTGCGCGGGGGACGTGATAATGAATCACTTGATCGACGTCTTTGATGTCCAGACCACGGGCAGCCACGTCGGTTGCCACGAGGACGGTGTTGCGAGAGGCCGTGAACTTCTCCAAGGAGCGCAACCGAGCTTTCTGGATCATTTGGGAGTGGAGAGGTAGGGCGTTTTGGTTCAAATTCTGCAGCAGAGGCGTGATGCGGCGGACAGCAGAAATCGAGTTGGTGAAGACGAGGGTGCGGCGGCCAGGATTGAGAAGGAGGACGGCGTAGAGGTAGAGATCCTGTAGGTGGGCGAGTTAGTGTTTGAGAAAAGAAGGGCGAGGCACGTTTGGTGCTGAAGAGAAGTGAGAATAGAGGTGAAGAATGTATCAAAAATGTGCAGAGGCGCCTTACCTTTTCCATAGCTCCGCATTCAATTAGACCCTCACGCAGGTTATCAGCCATTCGGCTGACGGGATTGACGTCAATGAATTTGGGCTCTCCTCTGAATTTGAGGCATTTCATAAGATATGCCATCTTCTCGTCTTCGCTCCCCGGTTTGGAAAACTTGCCAGCCAGCTTAGTCTGAAGATCTTTGTCAAGGGTTGCTGAAAAGACAAGAGTCTGACGCTCTCTTGTTTCATGGCCAGCATCAGAATCGGAGTCGTCGCCGTACCCATCCTCGGGTGTTTGTCTGTCCAAGGCACCGATGATGTCCTCGGCCTCCTTGAACTGGCCGACTTTGAACAATCTGTCTGCTTCGTCAATGACGAGGAACTGGATCTTGGTGAATTGTTTTTGAAGACGGGCGTCGCCATCGAGCACTTCCCATAGTCGGCCGGGCGTGCCAATCACAATATCGGCCTTTTCCAACTGCCGCTGCTGTTTCTGAATGCTCAGTCCACCAGTGACAACACAGACATATGGCGACGTGGGCAGACCATCGCAAACAGCTCTGATGTGCTCGCCAATCTGTTTGCCCAGCTCCCTTGTCGGACTTAAGATGACGGCTAACGGAGCCTTTGATTTCTTCTTGTCACTTTTCTTCGTCGTCGTCCTCGATTCGTCTTCGTCCTCGTCGTCCTCGTCCCCGGCTTCTGCTTCTTCCAACTGACCCTCGTACATCTCAAGCCATCTTTCTACAATGGGAATACCAAACGCGAGCGTTTTACCCGATCCCGTCTGCGCCTTTCCAATGACATCCCCCCCGGCCACAATCTCAGGAATCGTCTTTTTCTGAATGGCCGTGGGTTTCACGAAGCCCAGCTTCGCAACGGCAGATACCAAGCCCGGCGACAAGTTCAACGCCACCCACTCAGTCATGTCGAGGTCGTCTTCGTCTTCGGCCTCGCCGCCCTCCATTTCTGCCAGGGCCATGAACTCGTTTTCCCTCCCATGTGAGGAGGATTTCGGTAGCTTCTTGTCCGCAATCTTCTTCTGCTTACATTTCTTGCCGCCCTTGTCCGTCGCAGCACCCTGAACCTGCTCCGCCTTCTTGGATTTTCTCCTCTTCTCATCCATTCCGTTGTCGTTGTTCCTGTCGACATTTTCCTGCCTCGCCTTCGTCTCCTTGCCCGCTGCGGCAACAGACGCAGTCTCTCCCATAAGTCTCTCGCCCCCCACTTCAGCTTGAGCACCGCCAGCTTTGCCGGGATCCATATCTTGACCTTCCACATCGTCGTCGCTAAACCCCTCAAAAGACTGGCCTTCATCTTCATTTTCAGCACCCAGATTCTTCGCCTCTGTCGCATCGTCCTTTGCCTCTGTCGCATCATCCTTTGCTCCTGTCGTATCGTCCTTCACGATAAACCGGACACGTTCGCCATCTTTGACAACGTCGACGCCTGACAGGACTTGTAGCCCGCCAAAGCCCTCACCTACAGATTCCCACCCCAGGGTCGAGGCATCAAAGACCGCTCTTCCAGCGAGCGCGGCCTTGGCCTTGGTCTTGTGGGTCTTGGGTTTCGTATTGCTCGCTTTCGCTCGTGGTCCTGCCTTGGGCAACTTCTTGGTTCGCTTCGGGTCAGGTCCCGTGGTTGGAGGAACCTTGCGCTTGTTGGGGGGGGGGGAGACCATGGGGGGCTGCAAATTCGCTGTTTGATCTGATCGTGCGGCCGGCCTGGTCGAGACCGAAATGCGTAAGGTAGGTGGGTAAGAATGCGCGCAAGGGCGATGAAAACAAGAGGTTATCGAGATTTGACAATAAGGAAGAGAGCAGGATGAGCGCTGGAAATTTTTAGCAGTGGCGGCTGGCATCGGCGCAAACTAGGGCCGATCTCCGACCTGACTTGACTTAACCTGCTAGGGAGGGAGGGTGTGAAGGGATTGTAGGTAAGGTTGATCCATTCATCTGTAGGTGCGCCTGTGGCGTGCTAATATAGCTATCTATTAGGTCACATGCTATAATAGGTGCCGCTAATATATTAATAATGCCCTTATTATGCTTCTTTATCTAGTAATTAGTATTATTTTTCTTCCTTAAGTAATTATATTAAGTAAATATTCTAAGCTACTCTCTTTATTCTATATAGAAATACTCTTCCTATTATATATTCCTCTTAATCTCTAATACTTCCTATAGGTCTATAGCTAGGTAGCCTATCCTTATTATATACTATATTAGTAATGCTATATTTCTATTAATTATCTCTAACCTTTATAATTAGAATATAAGGTATCTTATTTAAGTATTAATAATATTTCTATTTATATATATAATTATATTATACTATAGTTATACTACTATTATTATATTATTCTTAATAGCCTCTACTAACTTCTTAAATACTATTCTACCTTATCCTACTATATTAACTATTTATTTAGTATCCCTAACCTATCTAGTTATATCTATACTTAGTTATAGTCTTTTTACCTATAGTTTAGGGCTTTTATTTACTATAATAAATATCTCTTATTACTACTAAACTAGTAATTAGCTTAGTCTTAGTAGTTTATTATTTAAAGTTAGTAATTAACTTAGGGATAGTAGCTTATTACTAACTAGTACTTAGCTTAGTTTTAGTGGTTTATTTAGTAATTAGCTTAATCCTAATAGTTTATTTATTAATATAAATACTACTATATTTATATTTACTATTATTACTTATACTAATAAAGTAGGGATTAGTTAGTATATCTTTATTTTCTTTCTTTTCCTATTCTTTATTAGTATTACTTACTTTTATATTTCCTTTTACTATATCCCTATATATACCTTTATAGGTAGTTAATTTAATATCTTAGTATACTTAGCGGAGTTAACTATATATACTTAATTACCTTTATAGGCTATTTTTCCCTAGATTAATCTAGCTAGGGCTATTATAGCTAATACTTTGCCCTATATAATATAAGTATTACCTAACTTCTTTATTAATCTATAGTTTAATAGTTATAAGGTTAATTTTATAAATCCTAAAAATTTATTAAGGAATATATTATTTTATAATTATACCTTTGCTTTTAGTATTATAAATATCTAGTATTTACTACTAAAGTTATATACTACTAAATATATATTAGTATTAGTAAATATACCTTATACTTTATATATCTAGTCTATAGCCTCTCTATTTACTATTATATCTATAATAATTATATCTTAAATAGTTATATACCTTTATCTTAGTGCTTAGGTAATTATACCTAGCTTAAATATATACTATAATAATTATTAAGAGTATATAGAGTATAAAAGAGTAAAATTAATATTAAAGTTTAGTATATAGTATATAGAGTATAAAAGAGTAAATTCTTTACTAAAATCTAGGGAATATAAGTAATATTCCTTACTTAGCTATCTATAATAGCTAGTGTAGTCTAACTTTTAAGTGTCTATAAACTATTTATTAATTTAGTAACTACTATTAGTAGTAACTATTAGTTATATACTACTATTAGATTCTTAAATTTAACTAAATATTTAATAACTCCCTACTCCTTATTCTAAGTAAGAATTACCTTAACTTTATAATCTACTAGGTAGATTAGCACTATTACTCTAAATTACCTATTATAGAATTATTCTAGATAGTCTACTAAGATAACTAGGTAAATTTACTAATTATCTAGTATATCTAGCTTATAAGCTAACCTCCTAACACACTATAAGACTTAAAATAGTCTAGTAAACTTTAGTCTATACTTTAGACTTATTTACCTTAGGATTATATATACCTAATTGTTATGGACTGGCCCCTAGGCAACTGCGATAGGGCGTTGATATAGTATTAAGAAACTTAGGGAAAGAGAAGAGGAAGGTAGGAAACCTCTCCTTACTAGGGCTCTTATAACCCCCTAACTACCTTACACTTATCCTCTTCCCTATGCCTTTATATATATAGTATATATATATTCTAGGCTTAGGGCCCTTAGGATTTGCCCCTATATATATATAATATATATACACTTTAGCAGATACTTAGGACTATCTATCCCTACGTATATATAATATATATACACTCTAGAGAATGCTTAGGTAAAGCCTAAGCCCTTATATATACCCTTACTCCTCCTCTTTAATATATTATATAAGCCTATTATTTTAATCCTAGGACTAGACTAGGCATGTAACGTGGTTACTAAGCCCTATATTATTATTATATTAACCCTAGCCCTATCTTAAACCTTCTATCCTATTATTTTATTTTAGTCCTAGGCATAGGCTAGGCATATAATATAGTTATTAAGCCCTATATTATTATTATATTAACCCTAGCCCTGCCCTTACTTTCTATCTACTATTTATTTTATTATAACTTTTACTTTCCCTTATATAGAAAATTCTCTAAGATATTATAAACCCTATTATACCTTCCTATTATACCCCTCTAAATAACACTTTATTTACCTATTATCCCTATATTATACCCTTATTAAATATAGCTAACTATAGTAGTAACTATTATAGTAACTCTAGTTACTATCCTCCTTATATCCTAGCTATTCCCTCTATACCTATAAATTAGTCTATTAGTAAGTTCCTTATAGAAGGAAACTTAGATAATAAGGAGTATACTACTCTATAAGCAGTGTAGTAGCCTTATAGGCTATGTATTAAGAAATCCCTTACTATAGGCATCCTAAACTATAGTCCTTCCCCTAGTAGCACCTCCTATCTCCTATATTAGCAAAACTATATAACCTATATTTAGATAATAAGGTATTTATCCACAGACCCTTAACTTTAACATTGCTTAAAGGATCTTAAGATTATTCCTTTTAGCTATAGCAGCCCTATAAGCGGCCGCGGCATAGTAGGGTCTATATAGTAAGTTATAGGCATTCTACTCTAGTAGAACTAGTAGATTATAGGTAGTCTAAATACTATATATTAGGAATACTATAATTAATCTACTCTCCTCCTTAAAGCTCTCTCTCCTTATTACTATAGTAGTTAATAATATATTAAGTATAAAGATCTCTTACCTTCTTATTATTACTATAAATACTCCTAACTTAGCCCTAACCTAGGGCCTATTAACTATTATATCTAATATACCCTAACTAGTAGGCACCCCCTAGTGCTAGACCCTATTCTTTACTTATCCCTTACTAAAGGCTAACCTAGAGATAGGTTAACCTTTATACTTACTAATTATTATTCTACCTATACTATCTAGAACTATAGAAATATCTATCCCCCCTATTATAATACCCCCTATACCCCTATTATACCTATAGTAATACTAGCTACTATCTCTCTTAACTATAATAATAATTTAGTTAGGGGCTTAAGTAATATATCTATTATAATAGGTAAAGAGTATTAAGTTTACCCTAGTAGTTATTATAAGTTAATAAAATATAGACTAGGTATACCTTATATATTATTAGAAGCCTCTATAGAAGTATAAGTAGTTTATAATTAATTTAGTCTATTATTATATTATATATCTCCTTACCTTACCTTAAACTTATTAAAGGCTTATATCTATACTATACTTTCTAATAGCTTCTATATTAGCTAAATATAACCTACCTATTTTACTAGTATATTATATCTCCTTCCCTAACCTAGGGTATTCTATACTACTAGAATCTATTCTACTTAGTACTTCTTAATAAGTTTATTATTATTCTCTATTAAAACCTATTCTAGCCCTAGGTAAGAGTCTTAAAGCCTCTAGCTAGGAAGAGGGTCCTCTATAGCTTATTTAATAAGGTTTATATAGAAAACTAGATAGATACCCCTAGGGATATCTAACTATACTATTAGTAATATTAGTACTTCTAAGACTATATATTTTACTATAACCTAATTAAGTTTCTATAAGGGGTAGTTTATCTTAATATTCTTTAGTAAAAGCTATACTTTATTCCCTATCTAAAACTATTCTACTAGCTATTAGGAAGCTAATATAGTATCCTACTATCTTTATTAAGTATAGGCTATTATAGCCTATACTAGTTAGGTACCCTCTTATAGGTACTTAAGGAACTATATAGCTTATCCCTTAGGTATTATTATAGATACTAACTAGTCTAGTTATATCTAAATAGGTTCTAAATTATAGCTATAAAGTAACTTATTTAGACTAACTCCTATTATAAAAAAGGGCCTATTATTAATTATAAGCTAATAAGTAGCTAAGTACTCTAGCTAATTAAACTATAAAAAGAAAACTATAATATATAATATTACCTAAACTTCTTAGTTTACCTACTCTATATTACTATTAGTCTATAGGTAGTAAGATATAGAGAGTAACTAGTCTATCCCTATAAAAGAGTATAATATTATCTAAAATTTTCCTAACTAGTCTAACCCTTAATCTATAATAATAAACTAGAGAAAACCCTAAAACCTTTACTAGACTATTTTAAACTACTCTATATACTCCTTAGCCCTAATAGAGGTTATAGCTTCTAACTATATAAACTTTAAGAGTTTATTTATAATAACTATAAAATACTATAGCCTCTTTAGGGATATTACTAGTAAGTTTATTATAAAGTTAATAAAGATCTAAGACTAGAACTAATTAGGGATAGGTAAAGACTTTAGTAAACCCTAGTATTATTACTAGCTCTTATAACTACTAAAATAATAATAGTTATAAATAAACTAAGTAATATCCTATAATATCCTATTCTAATAGAATTATTATTATAATAATTAAAATATAGTATTATAACCTAGGTGCCCTGCTACTAGCAAATTATAGTATTATTATATAAGGGTTATTATAAGTAGCTCCTAAGCTAGAATCTATATATAGCCCCTAAACTAAAGCACTCTATATATACTTATAGAATAATCTATAACCTATTCCCTTATTAGTATCTCTAGGGGAAACCTTTAGCCCCCTTCCTAGATAGTCCTTAATTAAATACTATATATTAGGTCTAATATAATAGCCTAATTCTATAGGGACTAAAGGTACTTAGTAATAAAAAGAACCTCCCTTATTAGTAATAGTAATACTTATATATAGTATAGTATTAGGTTAGTATTATCCCTCTACTCCTTAGGTAATAGTAAGAGTTATATAATTATAATAAGCTATAGAATATACCCTATTCTTAGAGGTAATCTAGTCTAGTCCTACTCTCTCTAGAAAAGGGTATCTAGGTATTAGGCTTATATACTAGGTCTATATTATAGGTAAAAGTTAAATAGTATAAGTATATTTACCTACTAAGCCTATCTTTTTAATATTAACTAAGGAGTAGTAAAGTACTTTAGGTTCTTATAATCTATATAGATAGTAAATAAATAAGGTATACCTTAAAGTTTTACTAACTATACCTTAAGGTAAGAGATAATAGTAAGTAACTCCTTATTATAAATTATATAATTCTTCTATAAGAATATAAAGCTAGTAGAAAAGTAAGTAACTAGGTATAGAATACTATTAGGACCTTATTATAAGAGGCACCTACTAATAGCTTTACCTAAATAATTAGCTTTTACTATTATTAGCTAGTCTAGGTTCTATTATACTAGTACTAGATATATAATAAAGGTATCTTTTAACCTCTTAAAGGCCTTCTCTTTCTTAGGTCCTTATTAGAAAGGGATATTCCTCTTAGTAAGTTATATTAGCAAAGCTACTATCTCTAAGAAGTTACTAATAAAATTATAGTAAAAATTTATAAATCCTAGGAAGCTATAAACCCTATATAGTTTTATAGGTACTACCTATTCCCTTATAGCTATAACCTTTATAGGATCTAGGTGGATTAAGTAGCTTACTATAATAATATATCCTAGGTACTAAACCTCCTTTATAGTAAATATAGACTTATTAAGGTTAAGGTATAAACCTATAGCCCTTAAGTAACTAAGGACTAACTAGACCTTCTTTATATAGTCCTTTCTTAACCCCCCTAAATAAACTAGGATATTATTAAGGTAGGCTATAATAAAGTCTCCTAGTATATTCCCTAAGGATTTATTAATATAATACTAGAAGGTTATAGGTACACTAGCTAAGCTAAAGGGGTAGACTAGCTATTTAAATAAACTAAACCTTATATAGAATACTATAAGGTACTCTTAGCCCTTAGCTATCTATAGTTTATAAAACACTATATAGATATCTACCTTTATAAACTAATATACTTAGAATAGGGAATATAGTATCTCTTTAATTAGTAAGAGAGGGTAATAATCTTATACTATTATTTTATTAAGAGTATAGTAGTCTATATAGAAATACTAACTACTATTTGCCTTTTTAATAAGAAGGATAGGGGCTATAGCTACTAAGAAGCTAGTATAAATCTATCCCTTATCTATTAGATCTATAATCTAGTATTAAACCTCTAAAAGCTAATCCTATAGTATATTATATAAGGGTCCCTATAGGAGTGCTAGTTTAGACCTATCTAGGTTCTTATATATATATATATAGTAGTTAAGAGACTCTCTATAAGGGGGTAAGCTATTAGCCTTAGACTTATTAAAGAGGTCTATAAAGTCCGCTAACTCCTTAGGTAGCGCTAATATATTAGGAGTAGCTAGTTCTATCTTAGGCGCTATAATCTATAGTACTATTATTATCTCCTTTAAGCTTATAGTAATAAACCTTATAGTAATGTCCTTATTCTAGTATACCCTATAAGCCTTAGTAGCGTATAGGGATCTAATAATTCCCTATATTAGGACCTCTATTACCTAAGTAGAGGACTTAGAAACATAAAGGCCCTCTATAGCTCTAATAACTAGTTATTATTATACCACATAAATCACTACTCTACACTACTCTAACTAAGGCATTCTAAATATTATATCCTAGGTTAGGCTAGGGATAATATATAGGTATATAAATAACTCCTAGCTATCTATATTAATTCTAGTGTGTACTATATAGGTTATAAAAGAGATGTCTTCCTTAACCTACTTTCCTTTCTATTCTATTTCTACTATAATATAAATATACCTCTATTTTAGTAACTATATAAGCTCTAGGCTAAGCTATCTTACCGCTAATTTGCTTATTACACTATAGTAATTATAACTATAATTAATTTAGATATTAATAAAATAATATATATTAAAAAGTATAGAAATAAGGAATAGTAGTTAGTTTATATATTTTACTATATTCTATTCTATTTCTATATAGTAGTTAAAATTATCCTATAATATAGAAGTTAACTAGCCTATTAGCCCCTATATAAGACTCTACTTAGGGGCTACTTATTTTTTATAAGAGGGATATTTACTTTCTTATCTATACTTTCCTTATCTACCCTAGATATATTAATACTAACCTACTAGTACTAAGGTAGGAGAAAGGTATATTCTTAAATAAAGTAGTCCTTAAACCTATATTAGAGGTAGTATCTTTCTTAGTAGTATCTAGCTAGTACTACCTCTAATACCTATTTTACCTATTCTATATTTAGGGTAGCCTTTACTTCCTTACCCTTCTTCTTAGCCTATTTCCCTAGCTAGGTCCTTACTATATAAACTTCTATTATTAGAGTATTACCCTTATAGTTAATTAGGTTTAAGGGTTTAGGGTATAGGACCCTATATTAGGTCTAATACTTATTCTCTAAGGTAAGGGCCTTAATATTAACTACTATCTTATAATACTATATAACTACTATATACTAATTATAATAGCTTATACCCTACCCTATACTAATCTCTTAAAGATACTTATTAAGTATATATTAGAGCTTTACTAGCTTTATATTATCTACCTAAAGATCCCCTCTAGCTAATAAGAGCTTATCTATAAAGTAAATAAAGAATATAAAGAATACCTCCCTAGGTCCTTATTCTATTTAGTTAAGCTCTATAAGGGCTATCTCCTATCTATATAGGTTAGTAAATATAGTCTTAAGATACTCTAGGAACTTAAAGAGATTAAAGTTAATATTTTTACCTAACTTAAAGAAGTTAGCTACCTAGGACTATACCTTAGAGAAAAGGTTCTAGTAAATAAATATCTACCTATCCTTATTAGTACTAATAAAGTCCTTATTTACTAGTAGCTTATACTCTATTAGGAGCCTCTATATAGTAAATATAGCCTTATTACTATTATATAGGTTATCTATAGGGATTAGTTTTTACTTTAATTTAGCTACTATAGCTACCTATAGGGTAGTAAATATAGTAGGGGTTAGAGCTTAGCGCTAGACCCTAGGGTTTAGTTAAGTTAGTTAGGCTAAGGGTCCTATATAATTTATATTAACTTACTCCTAGAGTTATATTATTTTTACTATCTACTTATTTAGTATATAGTAAAGTATTTTAAATTATACTTACTAAGCTACTAGGGGCGCTATAGTATTAGTGTCAAGGCTTCTGGGCCGAATATGATGAACAGGGTGATGGTATGATCAAGGTAGCAGCTATAGAGCTAGAAGGTAGGTGTATATGCTTAAAGGTTTTAATCTCTAGCCTCCTATATTCTATGTGTGTGACCTTTGCCTAAATACCCCCTCTACGTGCACGTAACTAGCTTACGGCAACCTCATAGCTAGGGCGCTATAAGCTATAACTAGGCCCTACTATATATAATGCTATTGCCCTTATAGCCTCTATTACTCTATTACCTCTATAACCCTAATATAGTTCCCCCTCTCCTTTATAATTACCCTTAATTATAACTAGCTACCTAGTTAGTATAAACTTACTATCTTAATTTTCTATGTAAATCTAAATAACTTTTTATATTATAATATAATACATAGGGAGATATAATAGCCCTATTAATATAGGTTATAGATTATTCCCTACCTTACTTATAAGCTCTTAATTACTATATAATTATAACTATAGAGTTACTTTATAAATACTTATATTATCTTTACTATAGTTTCTATAGAAGTAGATACCCTATATTAAATTTTCTAATTAGGCTAAATAAATAAGGTATTAGACACTATATATCTAAGTAAGTTTAACTATAAGTTCTAGTAAAGTTACTATAAACTTACTAGGTATACGTAACTAGCTATGATTTTTACTATTAGTAGCTATAATACTAACTCTTTAACCTATAGCTTACTTTTACTACCTATATAGATTACTTAAGGGGCTATAGTTAATATAAAAGAGCCTAGATTTCCCCCTCTTTATCTCTTCCTTTCTTCCTTATCCTTCTTAATTAATCTATATAAATTATAAGTTAGCCCTACTAGCCTTATAGTAGCGCTCCTATTACTATTACTTAGTAGTTACTAACCTTACCTAGGATTATATTATTCCTAGCTCTTACTTCTAAGCTTCTTTATTATTAGTCTTTTATTACCTTACTTCCTTACTTACTTATTACTAACTTATAGCTAGTTTACTATATCTATTATTTATCTAGTAACTCCTAGTCCTTTAGCTCCTACCCTAGAAAAATCTCCTTATAAATAGGTATCTTAAGCTTCTAAGACTACTATATAAGTTTTACCTCTTACTTATAGTATTATAGTAGCTAACTTACTAAATAGTAGTATTAAGATCCTATATTTACACTATAGTTAGTAAGCTACTATCTAGTAAATTACACTAAAAGATAATAGTAATAAGCTATAATATATTATTAATAGGAAACCTATTCCTAATAAGTATTATTATTCTCCTAGTATAACTAAGCTACTTACTTACTACTTTCTTATTACTAACTTTAGCTAGGAAATTCCTCTAAGTGTGCTTATTATATAAAAAATAATAAATTATATATTAGTATAAGTACCTTTCTAATAGAAACTACTTCTAGATAACTAATACACTACTAGTATCCTACCTAAATTATAAAATTATATTATAAGTTATTTAAGATAATAAGAAATATCCTAGAAGGTATTTAATATTATAAGTATCTAGTAAGAATATTAACTCTAATAACTTAGTTATAGCTAACTTATTACTAGGGTCTTATATAGGCTAAATATAAGTTATATAATACCCTCCTAGCTATAAAAAATACTAATTAATATAGATATATTCGCTAGGCTTAATTAACCACTAAGGCTATATATAAGGCTAATGCTAATAAGCGCGCTATAATATTATAGCTATTTAATACTATAAACCTTAAGGTATAGATTAATATTATAAATAGCTTATGCTTTATTACCTAGTATACTCTAATAGTAATATCTTATTATTTTAGGTATAGCTTTTAATTTACTAACTTACTACTAGTTTACTAAGTTTACTTCTAATATCCCTACCTATATTAGCCCCTTTAAGCTCCTTAAAAAGCTTTATATATTTATTTATAAGGATAAGGAGAAGTCTTCTAATAATAAGGCTTCTATAGCTACTATAGATAAAAATATAGCTACTAATATAATAATAGAATAGTAAATACTAGATAGCTATAAGGTAGTTTTTTACTTTAAGAAGAATATAACTTATATTATAGGATATTTATATACTAAATTACTAAAGTAATTATATCTCTATAAACTAGCTACTTAATTACTACTTATAATTATTTATAATATTCTTTATAATAAAATCCCTTTTTAATACCTATAAATTTTCTAAACTATTATAGCCTTTCTACTTTACTAGGTATTTATATTATTTTCTATTATAGTAATATAAAATAATTCTCTTAACTTTAAACTCTTCTTTATTATCTTTAATATTATCTTATAGTAAGGATATATCTATATAGCTAGTAGGGTCCTCTTTAAAGGGTTTAAGGCTTATAATATTAAATATATTATAAAGTCTTAAGCTAGCTAGTAATTATAATTAATAGGCTAAGCTATAATTACTAACTACCTTTTTAATCTTATAGGGCCCTAGGTACTTTATAGTAAGCTTTTAGCTTAGGTATCTTAGGTTAATGTTTTTTATTAATAGTAATATATAATCTCTAACCTTAAACTCTATTAGTATTCTCTTATAATTATAGTACTTCTTTTACTATACTTATATATTACTTAGTAGCTACTTAATCTCTAAGTATCTCTATTTTAGTTCTAAGACTTTATTTTCTACCTAGTTATTTACTAAATTAGGTATTAGGATAGCCTAGTATAGTCCCCTTAGGTTATACCTATATAGCGCCTTTACTAGCATTAGGCTATAACTACTATACTTACTTATATTATAGGTAAACTATACTATTAGTAGATATTCTACCTAGTTATCCTATTTAGCGTATATATAGGCTCTTAAATAGTACTTAAGAACCTAGTTTAATTACTCTATCTATCTATCTATTTAGGGGTAGAACACAGTGCTTAGTTACTACTTTATTATAATTAGGTAGTAGAATATCCTCTAGAAACCGCTAGTAAATATTAACCCTTAGTCTATAATAATACCTTCTAGGGCACTATAGTCCTTAAAAACATTTTCTAGGAACACTATAGCTAGCCTATTACTAGATAGGCATATAGACACTAGTATATAAATACTATACTTTAAAAATCAGTCTATAATAACCAGTATTACGTTATATATCTAATACTTCTAATCCTTTACTAGTGGTGTTAAAATTATGCTATTTATAGCACTATTTTATAGGCCCACTAGTTGCCTAGTTGCGTTGTTGCAACGTTGGTTACAAGGCGTTGCTTGCAGCGTTGCCTGCAGCTTTGGCTGTGATCTACGTTCCCGCACACAACCAACCCACAGGCTTGTATGACTAAGCCAACTAGGCTACCCTATAGGGAAGCTAAAATCGACTGTAACTAGGGAACTAGTAGTCGTATAAAAGGCTGACTTATACTGTTCGAATCCTTAATTTTTTCCGGATTTAATGATGTATTTTATTTATAGGGTTGCTTATTAGATTGCTTAGTTAGTGCACATGGGTGGCTAGATTGTATGGTCGTGAGTTGATTTTTTACTTTTCCTATATAAATAAATTTTGCGGAAAATAAAAAGTAGCTCCTAAGACCTGGCTAGCGACCCCCTTCCGTCGATATAGTTAGTAGGTCTATAAGGGGACTTAGAAAATCCTCTCATTGCTCGTTAGATCGTTTGTCTAGCTAAAATCTACTATATTCAACTATCAAAGCTCTATATCTTAAAGAATCGTCGTATTATAGTGAATCTAGAAGCCGCCGCGTTGAATCTACTAGGGAGGTCTTCCTATCCCTCTAGTATAGATTCCCTTCCATTTTCAATAGGTTATGAGCCCGGAAGGCCTATAAGATTACTACATTACTGCGTTATTCTACTGCGATTAGTGCTTGATTTTGGGTACTAGTTACTCTCTACTAGACCTGTGGGTTATTAGAACCTACTAAACACGGCTTCTTTTTGCAGATTAAGGGGCAAGCTACTCCTAAGATCTGCAAGCATTCAACCCACCTCTCCTTTATGGGCTCTTAATTTTGCAACCAACAACAAAATCAACAGCAAAGAGCCTATAAGACCGAATTAGGGTTTTCCTACCCTATAGAGGTTCAAATTCCGCAGCCAGCATATAATCCCGAGGAATATCAACGAATCGAAGAACTAAATTCCGATAAAGAAGACAAAGATTCAGCCCTATGTCCCACCGAAGCTCCTCCTAGTTAGGTATCTTCTATAGGGGGTTTAGAAGGTCTATACCCTAATGACTTAGGTGACGATAGTGGCTGTCTATTGCCCCCAGAGGCCTGTGATTCTTAAGAGGCCTGGTAACAGAGGGAGCTAGGGGATAATAGCTCTGAAAAGCTAGATTCTAGTTATAAGAAATTACTAGATTTAGCCCTTCTTTAGCATATTTGATTAGGCTATATTAGCCTCCCTTTACTTAAGAAATCTTCGAAATTAGCTAAAGGGATCCCTGATTTTTCCGCCATTAAAGACAAGGATTTCAACTGCATAGCCTGTATGCAATCGAAGGCTGTTAGAAGACCTACTAAAAGACCTATTTAGGACCCCCCTAGGGTTTTAGATATCCTAGAGGGAGATACGGTTAAAATCGAGCCTATACCGCACAATAAGAAGGCCCTAGTCCTTATACTTATTAATCGAAAATCCCGGTATAAATAGTGCTTTTCATTAGCTAATAAAGAAGGTTAGACCCTTTATACTACTATTAAGGGCTTCTTTAAGGCTCTAAAAAACCAATATAACGCATATCCTAGGCACCTTCACTTCAACGGAGGTACTGAGATTAACAACGAACTTCAGCACTAGTTATCTTCTAAAGGAATTTGCTTTAGCACCTCTTGCCCCTATATTCACGAATAGAATAGGCTAGTTAAGAGGGCTATTAGGGTTATCCTAGACCGGCTTAGGGCTACACTTCAGTGGTCTAAGCTGCCTTTATATCTATAGTCTTATATCCTTCCAGCCATAGTGGACTTAGTTAACATCACCACTAATACAACTAAGCCCCTAACCCCTAAGCAGCTATATCTAGCTAACTTAGAGCCTAAGACCTTTTATAAGCCTGATTTTTCGAAAATTAGGGCTATAGGGTCTTATTGCGAGGTTTTAATACCTCCGGAGCAGAGATTAAAGCTTCAGAAGCTAGCCCCTAGGACTATCCCTAGCCGGCTGCTTGCTACTCTAGGTTCCAGCGTTTATCTTGTTTATATACCCTCTAAAAGGTCAGTCATTAAGACTAGCTTTGTTAAGATTATAGAGGATATAAGCTCTGTAGGGTCCCCTAAGCCTTTAGGGAGCTATCCTTCAGAGGGAGAAGCCGATATCTCACGAGATCTAGAGGTTTAGGATAGCTATCCAAAGCCTCTAGCGCCCACAGCGCCCGCAGCGCCCGCCGCGCCTATAACAACACCGCCCGGGACGACCGCTGCAACGCCTATAACGCCTCCAGCGCTACCCCTAGAGAGCCCAAGCTCTAGCGCCCCTAATAAGGGTGCTATTGAAAAACCGTTTTTAGATTCGGATTCTTTAATCGACCCTGATTCTATGGATATCGATGATTTCAATTTATCTTCCTTTGTTAAGGAGATATGCTTTAAGGCACAACAAAAGGCTAAATCGTCAGCTAACAACAATAACGATTCGGATACGCCTAAGACCTGGAAACAAGCTTTAAAAAGCAAGGATAGCCAAAAATGGGTTAATGCTACCTTTAGCGAATTTAAGCAGCTATTAGCTGCCGGAACTTTTAAATTTATAGGGATAGACTAGATTCCTAAGGGCCAAAAAGTTCTTAAAAATAGGCTTGTTTATAAGCTTAAAAAGGATAAAGAAAATAATCCTATAAAACACAAGGCCTGACTTGTTGCAAAAGGCTTTATACAGATAGAAGGTCAAGATTATATCGAAACCTATGCTGCAACTAGCATTCCCCCTAGTTAGCGGATATTACTAGCCCTAGCGGCTTGTAATAACTAGGAAGTTAAACAGGTTGATTTTATAGGGGCCTTTCTAAATAGTCTACTAAAGGAAGCTATTTATATGCAGATCCCTAATGGATTCGTTAAATTTGCCGAAGCTGCTACGCCTGAAATAGCTAAATTACTTAAAAAATACAGCTATAATCCCTCTTAAAAGCAGGTTATTTTCCTTTAAAAAGCTTTATATAGATTAAAACAGAGCTCTAGAGAGTGGTAGCAGGCCCTAAAGGAACTTCTTTGAAAATTAGGCTTCCACCCCCTTATATCTAACCCGGCTGTCTTCTTCAACCTAACTACATCTACATATATAGCGACTTATGTGGATGACTGTCTTCTAATAGGACTGGATCTAGCTTATATCAACAAGCTAAAGAAGCTATTACACAAAGCTTACCCTATAGAAGATCGTGGGCTAGCTGAATTTTTCCTAGGCGTTCAAATTACTAGAAATCGAAAGAAAGGGACCCTAACTATTCACCAGTCCCAGTATATTTCTGAAGCCCTAGAGAGATTCAACATAAAAGATGCTAGGCCTACTAAAATTCCCCTACAACCCGGAATTATTAAATAGGTAGCCCACCTTACTAAACCTCTTTCCCCCTCCGATCATAAGCTATATCAGAGTATTATAGGGACTATTATATACCTAATGCTCCTTATAAGGCCTGATATTGCCTTTCCGGTTCAGTGGCTTTCAACAGCGTTAGCTAAGCCTTATATAGAGCATTTAAATGCTTCTAAACATCTGCTTAGATACCTTCTAGGCTCTATGAGTTATTCTATAACTTATAGAAGGTCTAAAAACGCTATTAAGGCTTCTACAACCCTTATTAGCTTCTGTGATAGCGACTTCGTGGGAGATAAGTCCTCTAAATTAACCTATACTTATCTCTATAAGCTAGCTAAAGGACCTATTAGCTAGAAATCAAAGAAAGCAACTACGATAGCTTTATCGACATTAGAGGCCGAATTAGATGCTCTATGTGAAGCTATTAGGGAGCTAGAGTGGCTTTATGGCCTTTTTAAGGAAATTAAGCTACCTATAGCACCTCCTGTTCTGATTTTTAGTGATAACTAAGGCGCTATAACGACCGCTAATAACCCTGCTCTTCATAGCAGAACAAAGCATACCCTGCTAAAATTTAACTATACTAGAGAAAAGGTACAGAAGGGTATAGCTAAGGTTATCTATATTAATACTAAAGAGATGCCTGCAGATGGCTTAACTAAGCCCCTGCCTAACGATAAATTTCAACAATTTATTCAACTATTAGGTCTTACGAACACAAAGGCCTAGTTTTAAAAGAAAAACAACTAAAAAGTCGAAAATCCTAAAATCAACAAAAACACTGGAATTCCGTTGAAAAGTTATTAATATTAGTTAAAAAGTTATTAGATTTATTATTGAATTTTATTGTTAACTTAGATATCTATTAAAGAGCTAAGTTTAGGTATCGAATTAGTTAACTCATACTTTTCTAGAGGGAGTGTTAAAATTATGCTATTTATAGCACTATTTTATAGGCCCACTAGTTGCCTAGTTGCGTTGTTGCAACGTTGGTTACAAGGCGTTGCTTGCAGCGTTGCCTGCAGCTTTGGCTGTGATCTACGTTCCCGCACACAACTAACCCACAGGCTTGTATGACTAAGCCGACTAGGCTACCCTATAGGGAAGCTAAAATCGACTGTAACTAGGGAACTAGTAGTTATATAAAAGGCTGACTTATACTGTTCGAATCCTTGATTTTTTCCGGATTTAATAATGTATTTTATTTATAGGGTTGCTTATTAGATTGCTTAGTTAGTGCATATGGGTGGCTAGATTGTATGGTCGTGAGTTGATTTTTTACTTTTCCTATATAAATGAATTTTGCGGAAAATAAAAAGTAGCTCCTAAGACCCGGCTAGCGACCCCCTTCCGTCAATACGGTCAGTAGGTCTATAAGGGGACTTAGAAAATCCTCTCATTGCTCGTTAGATCGTTTGTCTAGCTGAAATCTACTATATTTAACTATCAAAGCTCTATATCTTGAAGAATTGTCGTATTATAGTGAATCTAGAAGCCGCCGCGTTGAATCTACTAGGGAGGTCTTCCTATCCCTCTAGTACAGATTCCCTTCCATTTTCAATAAGTGGTAAGCCTATAATAAAGTCTATTAATAATTCTTAGAAAGGGTAATTAGGCACTAGTAGTGTAGCTAACTTGCTATAAGGTTTATATAACCTTAGCTTTAAAACTTAATAATTAACGTAAGTCTATATATATAACTTAACGTCCTTCTTTATTAATAGCTAGTAATATTAGCCTATAATTTAATAGAGGGTTCTGCTAACCCCCTAATAACCTACTATAGGATTATTATAGGTTAATAGTAAGACTTCTTTTTATATACCTTGTAGAATAAAAACTTAATTATTATATATTAGTAACTTAGAGGGCACCCTAGTTTATATCTATAACCCTTTAGCCTCTAGCTTAGAGGGACTAATTAACTATAGTCCTAACACACTAGAGTCACTACTTATTAGTAATAACTTCTACTACGCTATAAAGGTATCCCCTTATTATACTTCTAATAATAAGACTAGAATTAGGGCTTCTAATTCCTATACCTCACTCCTAATAGCGGAGTTTAATATTATAGAGATTCTCTAAACCACTAAGATTCTCACTATAATACTACTATAAGCCTATAGCTCTTTAGTAGTGCCTATAAACTATCTAATTAGCCTAGTGGAGATTAACTTTATAGAGGTTCTCCTACCTACTATTAGACTTCTTACTAATAGGTAGTAATCTTAGATATAGGGTATTAATAGAGTTACTACTGCTCTTATATTACTTATTAATTATAAACCTAATATACTATAGCTTTACTAGACTAGTAGTGGTACTATGCTTATTATAGCGCCCCTATAGCCTAATAGTAGTGAACTTAGTAAGGAAGGTTAGTAACTAAGATATAAATACCTTAGCTTTCCTTTCCTTACTAATATAATCTAATCTCTATAATAGAGTATTAGTAGGATTTAGCTTACCTACCTAGTGTTTAATAATAAAGTTAAATAGGCATAGCTTATCTAACGCAGTGACCTACTAGCTTATTAGCTTAGGCTTTAAAATAAGGTATTTATAGTTTAAGTAATCTATTATTACTTTCACTAGGTAAGCTAAGTAAGTAAGGTAATGCCTCTAAGTTTAAAAGGCCTCCTAAATTACTAGTAACTCTATATCTAGCGTTATATAGCGTAATTTAGCGTCCTTTAACTTCCTTAATATAAACACTATAGGGTGCTAGTAACCTAGCACTAATATTATAAGCATAGCTTTAATTATATATCTAGAGGTATTAGTCTTAACTTATAACAGTAGCGCTAGATTAAAATACACTAAAATTAGTGCCTCCTAGAATTACTTTTATAGTTCTCTAAACGCTACTAGCTTATAGGGCTCTAGCTTAAACTTTACTAGTTATTTCCCTTATAGATAGTTAGTTAATAGGATAATAATTTTACTATAATTCTTAATAAAGCGCCTATAGAAGCTAGTAAATCCTAGGAAAGATTAGATATTAAACACATAGATAGGTATTAGCCACGTTATAATCGCTTTAACTCTACTAGGGTCTATTAAGATTCCTTCTAGGGAGATTATATAACTAAGGAATTTAACTTCCTTAATAGAGAATTAGCACTTATCTAGGTTAATAAAAAGATTAGTGCTTTAAAGCCTCTTAAGAACCTGCTTAATATAATTCTTATGCTCTAAGATATTACTACTATATATTAGGATATTATTAAGGTAGATAATGTAGATAATATCTATAAGACCTTCTAAAGCTATATTAATATATTCTTAGAAGGTAGTAGGCGTATTAACAAGCCTAAATAGCATTATAAGATACTTAAAGTGACTATATCTACACTAAAAGGCTATCTTCTACTTATCTCCCTTATGGATATGTAGCTAATAGTATGTATCTTTAAGGTCTAACTTTATAAAGATCTTTATACCTCTTAGCTAATCTAAGATTTCCGGAATTAGGGGTAAAGGGGCCTTATCCTTAATTATAATCTTATTTAGGCCCCTATAATCTACATATAGTTATAATTTTCCCCCTTTCTTTAGTATAAATAGGATTAGGGCACCTGCTAGACTAATGGATCTTTGGATCTAACCTTATTCCTGCGCACTTGCTAGGTACTTATAGAGCACCTATAGCTCTTTCTTAGCTAGGTTATATATAGGTCCCTAGGGTAGTGTTTTCCCTTCTTCTAGTTTAATTATATATATTTACCTACCTAATCTAGGGAGGGTGCTAGCCTTATAGCTTAAGAATATATCCTTAAACTCTATATAGACTTCTAGGAGGGCTACCTTATAAATAGTGTTAGATAGATCTATTATTATATAAATACTACTTAGTTTCTGCTCTTTTAGCGTGTCCCTAATAGAGGCTATATGCTTAATTAGACCTATTAACTAGGGGGGAAGTATTACTATAACTAATAAGCATTTCTCTATATACTATCTATCCTATAACCCTATTACTAATAAGATATATTCCTTTATTATAGGGTATCTCTAAAGTCTTTTCCCCTATAATATTATAATAGGTTTATATTATCTTACCTAGTTAATACCTAGCACTAGCTTTTTACTACTATTAGTAATATAGTAGCTAACTTAGTAAATCTTTATATATCCTATACTATCCCTTACTAATATTACCTTTTTTAGAATTCCTTAATATAGTATAATATTACTAGATATACTCTTAAGCATGCTATTACTTAGTTATATATTTGCCTAGTCTAGGTTTATTAATATATCTAGATAAATTAAAGAATATATAGCACTAGGGTTAAATAGTATTAGTACTACTACCTAGCGGTAATCTTACTATAACTTAACTTCTATATAAATTTATAGGTTTAATTACCTATTCTTATTAAGTTATATTATATTAAGAGTATTTTCCTAGGGTTATACTAAGCTAATTAGGGCCTTATTTAGGTTTAACTAGCTCTTAGCTTAGTTACTACTACCTTAGTGCTAGTTAGTAGTGTAGCTACCTCTATAGTAAATACTATAGTCTAGCTTAGGGCACTTAGTTAAGAGGTAGCCTAGTTTTTTACACTTAAAATAGGTAATAGGTAAGCCCCCTATTTCTACATAGTATCCTTCCTATAACCTACCTTCTAGTAAAGCTAAGTAATTCCTCCTCTTTTATTAGTTACCTCCTTAGTTACCTTTATAGTAAGGCCCTTTTTCCTCTTTTATTACTACTTCTACTTTCTTTTCTTAGCCTATAAGATAGTTCTAATTTATAGGGTATTCTTAGCTAAATACCTACTTCTTTATAGTGCTATTTAGGCACTATATAAACTAGGTAATTCTTATAGGCTTAGGTATAGGCTTAGGTAATTCTACTTCTACCTTACCCTAAACCTTAATAAATACTTAGAATAACTAGTCCTTACCTTACTAAAGGGTTAGTAGTATTTCTATAGCTTCTAGGTAGTAACTATTTTTATCTATTCCTCTAGTTTTTAACTATTATATAAACTCTATCTAAGTATAGCTCTAGTAGTCTATATAACTATTTATAGTAGTAAAATATATCTACTATTACTTTACCTTATCTACTAGGTAGCTACTAGTATATATAACCTTTATTATATTATTTATAAATATATTCTAATTTATAGTAAAAACTATATTTAAATCTACTAGGAATATCTATAGATTCTTATAGGTATCCCCCTTATATATAGGAGTCTTAAGCTATATCTTTACTATACTATATCTATATAGCCCTAGTGTAGTTAGTACTAACTAGGGAATAGAAATAGGGGCTTAAGTAAGAGGGGTTTATAGGGTAGAAGTAGAGCCTTAGTTAGTGTTATCTAATTAGAGAGAGGTATTTACTTCCTATAAATTTTTCTATAGCTACTTAAGTTTATATCTTTTTTAGGTAATTTATAGCTATACCTCTACTTATATAAGGCTATAGTTTAATATAGCTTCTTTATTATTAATAGCTAGCTCTAATATATAGGAATTCTCTAGGGTAATTAGATAAGAAGACTTACACTTTAGGAGTAGGTATTAATCTATAAATATATCTTTATATAGTATATTTACTCTAGAGTTATTAGTACCTATTAAATAGGTATTTATTCTATATAGTACTAATATCCTTAACCTACTAATAGCCTATTACCCTAATAGGAAAGAGAGATTAACTTATTAAGGCTTCTAGGCTAAATATAATAAATAGGGTAATAGTATAATTAAGGTAGTAGCTATAAAGCTAGAAGGTAGGTGTATATACTTAAAGGTTTTAATCTCTAGCCTCCTATATTCTATATATATAACCTTTACCTAAATACCCCCTCTACGTATATATAACTAGCTTATGGCAACCTTATAGCTAGGGCGCTGTAAGCCACGACTAGGCCCTACTGTACATAATGCCATCGCCCTTATAGCCTCTGTCGCTCTATTGCCTCTATGACCCTGACAATTAGATCCTAGGGTAATAATCCCCTAGTTAGGATAATCCTAAGGTTAAAGTATATTTTATATACCTATTAGTATATCTATTAGTATATTAAAATCTATTTTATTATCTTTTAGTAGCTATTATAAGACTAAAGGAAGTTTCTTAATTATTATAAACTAGCCCCTAGGTAACTATAATAAGGTATTAATATAGTATTAAGAAACTTAGGGAAAGAGAAGAGAAAGGTAGGAAACCTCTCCTTACTAGGGCTCTTATAACCCCCTAATTACCTTATACTTATCCTCTTCCCTATGCCTTTATATATATAGTATATATATATTCTAGGCTTAGGGCCCTTAGAATTTGCCCCTATATATATACAATATATATACACTTTAGCAGATACTTAGGACTATCTATCCCTACACATACGCGACACGTGTGCACTCTAGAGAATGCTTGGGCAAAGCCCAAGCCCTTACACTAATTATCTAATCTAATTAACACTTAGTCTCTATACTTAAAAAACTTACTTATATATTTCTAATTATAATATACCTTAGTCTAGATTACTACTAAGGTAATTATATTATATACTTATAGTTATTCTAATAGCTTATCTAGCATTTCTAGCTCTATTAGGTATAGTAATAAAACTATATTATTAGGGGAGAACCCTATAATAATCTAGTTTAGAGATTATCCTATTACCTTAATTACTATATTATTAAATTTAAATTATAATTATAGTAATATTTATTACTATAACTAATTATTATTAAGTTATATAAAATATATTTAGATTACTAACTTAATTATTTAAATAGTTTATTTAGTCTACCTATCTATCTATAGATAATATGCTATTAAGTGTAATAGTTTTATTCTAACTAGCTCCTAGAATATCTTCTATAATACCACTAGAAATCTTTAATTATAATTACTTATAATTACCTTAGGTATTCCCTAATTAGATATTAGTAAGTAATTATATAATTTCCTTATATATATTACTACTATAATATTATTTTAATAAGGTTCTAATATAGTTTATTTACTAAACTTATTAATAATTACTAGTATTAAGTTATTACCCTCTATTAATATAGGAAGAGATAGTAGAAAATTAATTAAGATTATATAATATAGTGCTAGTAGTGCTAATAATAGTTATAAATTCCTATACTATAGGTATCTTCTTAGTTAATAAATCTAATATAATAGATATATTTTTAGGTAATTTTATAGTCTATATAACCTATAAGGTATATAGAATTATTAGACTATCTTACTTAATTTTAGATATCCTATATAATTACTATTATATATAGTATTATATAATTCCTTTACTACAGACTTTAGTATATATAGCTATAGCTAGAATCCTAGAGTTATCTTCTATAATAATTTATCCTCCTAGCTAAATAGTAGCTTTACCTAGTTCTCTATAGGTAATTAGGTATTACTATCTAAGACTATCTTAATATATTACTATATTAGGTCCTAATTATATCCTAATTATATTAATTTCTTAAAATTAGGTAATATTCTAACTAATAACACTATTAGCCTCTCCGCTTTAGGCATAGTGAATTATAGTATTAGTGCTATAACTAGATTATATTCTATATACTACACTATATATAAATTATAAAGTAACTGTTGGAACAAGCATGATATCAATCGCGCTTGGCAGCCGCAATTCCCTTCGGCTGAAGGTCGGCCCGACCGGAAGAAGGTCGGTTGCTACGCGTGTGCGCGTGCCTCCCTCCCTGCCCACGGGCAGGCCTGCGATAGGGCAGGGCCCGGGTCACGTGACCTACCCACATCACGTAACCCACACAGCTGCAGCTGCCTTTTTCCCTCTCACAGGAGCCCTCTCTTTTCTAGCTTCCTTTTATAGAATATATAGCTTATAATAGATTATTTAATTAATACTATCACAAGCGCGCCTAATTAATAACTAGCTATTATTACACCTAGTGATTCTAACACTAATTAGTGGTTAACTTTATAACCACTTTTGTTTACAAATACCTACTATCTTTTAAAGACACTATAGATTAGCTAGGTTCTATCTAGAAGAGACCTTTATAGAAGCAGTGTAATTTAGCTAGCCTATTAAGGTAATAAGAGTAGCTTTATTATTTAAGATCCCTAATTATACTAAGGAAGAAGCTAACTCTAGCTAGCCTATTAAGGTAATAAGAGTAGCTAGAAGAAGCTAAAGCCTAAACTAAGAAGAAGAGTTTAACTCTAGTAGCTAAGCTATCCTATTATTCTTTAACTTAGTGCGTTCTATTATATATAAAGCTAATTACTAGAGCTTATAATCCTTTATATCTCTTTTTCCTTAATCCCTTTATTATTACTTTCCTTATTCTATCTCCTCTAATACTATAAGTTATAATAGTTAATAAGAAGGAATAACTATAAAACCTAATAAGTTATAATAGCTCTTAAGTAGATCCCTTAGAAGCCCTAGAATTTACTATCCCCTTCCTCTATATCCTATAGTAACTATATTAGTATATTATAGAAAAAACACTTACTAGGGTAGATAAATTTAATATTAAGGATAATAATATACCTAAGATATAAGTAGCCTATATCCTCTCTTAGGTTAAGGACTATATAATATAAAAGGTATATAGAAGATTACTTTTTATAGAATTTACTTAAGATTTTAACCTATAGACCTATAGTAACTTTCTTAAGACCCTAGTTATAGTCCTAAGGCACTTATAGGACTACCTTATTAACTCTAGAATCTATATAATAATTAACTAGAATATAAATATAGTAATAAACCTCTAAGAAGTCCTTAACTAATAGGAATTCCGCTTCTAGTTATAAGAAGAAGTAAAGGATACCTAGAAGAAGTATAATAACTTCTAAAAGAATATAATTAAGAATAGCGACTTCCTTAATAACCTCTATAAGGATAATAACCTCTAGGACTAATAGAGTATAAGGACTACTTATTCCTCCTACTAACCTTTATAACCTCTATAAAGAGTAATATTAGTAACCTTCCCCTAAGAATAGAACCCTTAGCCCCTTCCTTAAATACCTTAAGCCCTATAAGCCCTTCCTTATTACCCCTAAGAACCTATATTTACTTAGTAAAGAACCCCTACTCCCTAATAATAAGCCCTTCCTATTTACTAAAGAATAATATATAAACCTACTAATAATCCTCCCTTTAAGCCTCTATAACTAATAGTAAAGTAGATCTTAGACCTTATTAAGATATATATATCTAAGTAGTAATACAGCGCTAATAACTATAATATACTTAAACTAAAGCTCTAAATCTTTAGGTAAAAATATAAGCTTCTAGATATTAAACTAGAATAAGCTAGGTATATATTTAAAGTAATATTAAAAGGAAAAGCTTATTAGTACTACTTAGACTATCTCTCTAAACCTAGTAACCCTTAGGACCTTACTACCCTTATAAGGAGAATAAAGAAGAGGTTTAAGACTAAAGATATAAGGTAGAAGTATCTCCTTAAATAGTATAATGCTTTACTCTAGAAGACTATTAATAAAAACCCTAATAAATTAAAGATAGAATGCTTTAATAAGCTTATTAAGAGGCTATTAACCTTATAGTAAGCTATTCCTAATATAGGTTAATTAGAAAAAGCCCTTAGGAACTAGATTATAACCGCTTATAATAGGATTCCTAAGTGTAGAGGGTGCCTTACTAACCCTCTAGATAGCCTCTAATAATTCTATAAGCGTGTATATATAATAATCTAGCTTATTATAGAGGAATCTAGTAGTTAATATTAATTCCCTGCTAATGCCTAGACTCCTAATGCCTTCTAGACTAATAGAAGGTATAATAGTAAGGGTAAAGAGTTAAGATACCCTCTATAAAGGTAGAAAGGTAGAAGAGGCCCTCCCTATATAAAGAAATATTATATATATAGTAAGGAGGGATACTAGTTAATAAAGCATCCTAAGGAAGAGTATAAGAAGGCATACTAGTAATATAAGAACCATTACCTAGTAGATACCTTATTATCCTTACTAGCTTTATATAATACCTTTCTTACCTAGTATAAAGGTACCCTAATAGAAGATCCCACTCCTTATCCCTCTAAAGTTAATAAGGTTACCTAGTATATAATAAGCCTTAGATTTAATACTAAGCTAGAGGGAGAGGAAAAAGAAAGGGTACCTATAAGCTTCTTTACCTATAGTATAACCCTTAATAGTTAGAAAATAGTTAAAGTCCTTATAAATTAAGCTATAATACATAGACTAAGTAAGAAGAATCTATTTAATAATAGGAACACTACTAGGCCTCCTTACCTATTCCTACTTAAAGACTATTACTTATCTAAGGCCTTCTAAGGTATTATACTAGATACTAGAGCAGCATAGTTCTCTATAGCAGGCTAATCTTAAGTTATAGCACTATAGAAGATAATACTAAAGATTTATCTTAATACTATAAGGGCAGGTAAAGCAGTTATTATATTTAGTAGAGGCTAGCTAATTATATTACTTAGAATAATTAATATACCTATACCCTTTAGTAATATTACTTTTTATATAATACTAATAAATACTCCCTTCCTACTTTACCTTAATAATATAGGCTAATTAAGGATTAACTTTATTACTACTAAGAACGTCCTCTAGTAAGGGAATATTAAGGTGCCCCTAGTATATAAATAGGGCTATATATAGATACTACTAATATAAGATAAGAAGGCAGTAGCGTAGAATTATTTAACTAAGATTAAATTACAGCGTTTATATTACTACTTTAGTTATCCTTTAGTATACTAACTCTATAATCTCCTAAGTAATATAGGGTATAAGATTACCTTTAAAGCTATTAAGGTAATATTAAAGGTATACTACTAGTGCTAGATAAATACTAATAGCCCCTATTACTTTAAATTTACCTTTAAGGATAAGTATACCTTTAACTTTAAAGTAATAGTTAATATTATATACCTTAATAGTAACTGCCTAATGCTCTACGTAGTAGATATAGCTATAGTATTCTATGTAGTAAGATTCCTTCCTAATATCTTAGCTAAAATAACTTAGGAAGCCCTTAGAATATGCTAGATTAATATGTACTAAGGACCTCCTAATTAGATTATTACTAATACTAGTATAAACTTTCGTAGCGAAGAATTTCGCTAATTTGCGGTATTAATATTAATCTCTATTAAAGAGGTCCTAATTAAGGCATATTATAGCATTAGAAAAGTTAAGAGATATTATAGGCCGCTCTAAAGGGCCTATAATATTATCTAAAGAGAATACCTAATAACCCTAGAACCTATTACCCTGTAGATAGCTATAAAAGCCCTTAATAATACTATAGGTCTAAATAGCCTTATTCTAACCCTCCTTATCTTTAGCGCCTACCCCTATATATTAAGTAACTCTCCTCTATTACTAGAGATCTTATAATATATTATTACTATGTAAAAGGTATTGAAAATGGAAGGGAATCTGTACTAGAGGGATAGGAAGACCTCCCTAGTAGATTCAACGCGGCGGCTTCTAGATTCACTATAATACGACGATTCTTCACAAGATATAGAGCTTTAATAGTTGAATATAGTAGATTTCAGCTAGACGAACAATCTGACGAGCAATGAGAGGATTTTCTAAGTTCCCCTTATAGACCTACCGACCGTATCAACGGAAGGGGGTCGCTAGCTGGGTCTTAGGAGCTATTTTTTATTTTCCGCAAAATTCATTTGTATAGGAAAAGTAAAAAATCGACTCACGGCCATACAATCTAGCCACCCACGTGCACTAACTAAGCAATCTAATAAGCAACCCTATAAATAAAATACATTATTAAATCTAGAAAAAATCAAGGATTCGAACAGTATAAGTCAGCCTTTTATACGACTACTAGTTCCCTAGTTACAGTCGATTTTAGCTTCCCTATAGGGTAGCCTAGTCGGCTTAGTCATACAAGCCTGTGGGTTGGTTGTGTGCAGGTCACAGCCAAAGCTGCTGGCCACGGCCAACAACGCTGCAGGCAACGCCTTGTAACCAACGTTACAACAACGCAACTAGGCAACTAGTGGGCCTATAAAATAGTGCTATAAATAGCATAATTTTAACACTCCCTCTAGAAAAGTATAAGTTAACTAATTCGATACCTGAACTTAGCTCTTTAATAGATATCTAAGTTGACGATAAATTCAATAATAAATCCAAGAACTTTTAACTAAAATCAATAATTTTTCAACGGAATTCTAGTGTTTTTGTTGATTTTCGATTTTTCGACTTTTTTAGTTGTTTTTAAAGCTAGGCCTTTGTATTCGTAAGGCCTAATAGTTGAATAAATTGTTGAAATTTATCGTTAGGCAGGGGCTTAGTTAAGCTATCTGTAGGCATCTCTTTAGTGTTAATATAGATAACCTTAGCTATACCCTTCTGTACCTTTTCTCTAGTATAGTTAAATTTTAGCAGGGTATGCTTAGTTCTGCTATAAAGAGCAGGGTTATTAGCGGTTATTATAGCGCCTTAGTTATCGCTAAAAATCGGAACAGGAGGTGCTATAGGCAGCTTAATCTCCTTAAAAAGGCCATAAAGCCACTCTAGCTCCCTAATAGCTTCACATAGAGCATCTGATTCGGCCTCTAATGTCGATAAAGCTATTGTAGTTGCTTTCTTTGATTTCTAGCTAATAGGTCCTTCAGCTAGCTTATAGAGATAAGCATAGGTTGATTTAGAGGACTTATCTCCCGCGAAGTCGCTATTACAGAAGCTAATAAGGGTTGCAGAGGCCTTAATAGCGTTTTTAGACCTTCTATAAGTTATAGAGTAACTCATAGAGCCTAGAAGGTATCTAAGCAGATGTTTAGCAGCATTTAAGTGCTCTATATAAGGCTTAGCTAACGCTATTGAAAGCTATTGAACCGGAAAAGCAATATCGGGCCTTGTAAGGAGCATTAAGTACATAATAGTCCCTATAATACTCTGATAAAGCTTGTGATCGGAGGAGGAAAGAGGTTTAGTTAGGTAGGCTGCCTGTTTTATAATTCCGGGTTGTAGGGGAATTTTAGCAGGCCTAGCATCTTTTATGTTGAATCTCTCTAGGGCCTTAGAAATGTACTGGGACTGGTGGATAGTTAGGGTCCCTTTCTTTTGATTTCTAGTGATTTAAACGCCTAGGAAGAATTCGGCTGGCCCACGATCTTCTATAGGATAAGCTTTGTGTAATAGCTTCTTTAGCTTATTAATGTAAGCTAGATCCGGTCCTATTAGAAGACAGTTATCCACATAAGTCGCTATATATGTAGATGTAGTTAGGTTAAAGAAGACAGCAGGGTTAGATATAAGGGGGTGGAATCCTAATTTTTAAAGAAGTTCCTTTAGGGCCTGCTGCCACTCTCTAGAGCTCTGTTTTAATCTATATAAAGCTTTCTGTAGGAAAATAACCTGCTTTTAAGAGGGATTATAGCTATATTTTTTAAGTAATTTAGCTATTTCAGGCGTAGCAGCTTTGGCAAATTCAACGAATCTATTAGGGATCTGTATGTAAATAGCTTCCTTTAGTAGACTATTTAGAAAGGCCCCTATAAAATCGACCTGTTTAACTTCCCAGTCATTATAAGCCGCTAGGGCTAGTAATATCCGCCAACTAGGGGGAATGCTAGTTACAGCATAGGTTTTAATATAATCTTGACCTTCTATCTGCATAAAGCCTTTTGCAACGAGTCAGGCCTTATGTTTTATAGGATTATTTTCTTTATCCTTTTTAAGCTTATAAACAAGCCTATTCTTTAGAACTTTTCGGCCCTTAGGAATCTGGTCTATCCCTATAAATTTAAAAGTTCCGGCAGCTAGTAGCTGCTTAAATTCGCTAAAAGTAGCATTAACCCATTTTTAGCTATCCTTGCTTTTTAGTGCTTGTTTCTAGGTCTTGGGGGTATCCAGATTGTTGTTATTAGATGACGATTTAGCCTTTTGTTGCGCCTTAAAGCATATCTCCTTAATGAAAGAAGATAGGTTAAAATCATTGATATCCATAGAATTAGGGTCGATTAGAGAATCCGAATCTGAAAACGGTTTTTTGATAGCACCCTTATTAGGGGCGCTAGAGCTTGGGCTCTCTAGGGGTAGCGCTGGAGGCGTTACAGCGGTCGTCCCGGGCGTTGTTGTAGGCGCGGCGGGCGCTGCGGGCGCTGTGGGCGCTAGGGGCGCTAGAGGCTTTGGATAGCTATCCTGAACCTCTAGATTATCTCGTGAGATATCGGCTTCTCCCTCTGAAGGATAGCTCCCTAAAGGCTTAGGGGACCCTACAGAGCTTATATCCTCTATAATCTTAACAAAGCTAGTCTTAACGACTAACCTTTTAGAGGGTATATAAACAAGATAAACGCTGGAACCTAGAGTAGCAAGCAGCCGGCCAGGGATAGTCCTAGGGGCTAGCTTCTGAAGCTTTAATCTCTGCTCCGGAGGTATTAGAACCTTACAATAAGACCCTATAGCCCTAATTTTCAAGAAGTCAGGCTTATAGATAGTCTTAGGCTCTAAGTTAGCTAGAAATAGCTGCTTAGGGGTTAGGGGCTTAGTTGTATTAGCGGTGATGTTAACTAAGTCCACTATAGCTGGAAGGATATAAGACCATAGATATAAAGGTAGCTTAGACCACTGAAGTGTAGCCCTAAGCCGG
This sequence comes from Epichloe elymi, assembly GCA_023658475.1. Taxonomy (NCBI): domain Eukaryota; kingdom Fungi; phylum Ascomycota; class Sordariomycetes; order Hypocreales; family Clavicipitaceae; genus Epichloe; species Epichloe elymi. Next base: position 3,054,534 of record CP098276.1, read on the forward strand.
TCTAGGATAACCCTAATAGCCCTCTTAACTAGCCTATTCTATTCGTGAATATAGGGGCAAGAGGTGCTAAAGCAAATTCCTTTAGAAGATAACCAGTGCTAAAGTTCGTTGTTAATCTCAGTACCTCTGTTGAAGTGAAGGTGCCTAGGATACGCGTTATATTGGTTTTTTAGAGCCTTAAAGAAGCCCTTAATAGTAGTATAAAAGGTCTAACCTTCTTTATTAGCTAATAAAAAGCACCATTTATACCGGGATTTTCAATCAATAAGTATAAGGACTAGGGCCTTCTTATTATGTGGTATAGGTTCGATTTTAACCGTATCTCCCTCTAGGATATCTAAAACCCTAGGGGGGTCCTAAATAGGTCTTTTAGTAGGTCTTCTAATAGCCTTCGATTGCATATAGGCTATGTAGTTGAAATCCTTGTCTTTGATGGCGGAAAAATCAGGGATCCCTTTAGCTAATTTCGAAGATTTCTTAAGTAAAGGGAGGCCAATATAGCCTAATCAAATATGCCAAAGAAGGGCTAAATCTAGTAATTTCTTATAACTAGAATCTAGCTTTTTAGAGCTATTATCCCCTAGCTCCCTCTGTTACCAGGCCTCTTAAGAATCACAGGCCTCTGGGGGTAATAGACGGCCACTATCGTCACCTAAGTCATTAGGGTATGGACCTTCTAAACCCCCTATAGAAGATGCCTGACTAGGAGGAGCTTCGGTGGGATATAAGGCTGAATCTTCGTCTTCTTCATCGGAATTTAGTTCTTCAATTCGTTGATATTCCTCGGGATTAAATGCTGGCTGCGGAATTTGAACCTCTATAGGGTAGGAAAACCCTAATTCGGTCTTATAGGCTCTTTGCTGTTGATTTTGTTGTTGGTTACAAAATTAAGAGCCTATAAAGGAGAGGTGGGTTGAATGCTTGCAGATCTTAGGAGTAGCTTGCCCCTTAATCTGTAAAAAGAAGCCGTGTTTAGCAGGTTCTAGTAACCCACAGGGGCTTTTATCGGCTAGGAAAAGCTGATCTTTAGCTAGATAACCTCCCTTAAGATAGTGGGATAACCCGCTAACTAGGTTAGTATCTATACCGGGGAAATATAGGGCATCTAACAGAGCTAAAGGCCTATATTCTAGTGGGTTTTTCTTAACTAGAACGTTAAAAACAGCGGTGCCTCTTCCTTTAGGATAAATAGGTCCTCCTGCTGTAATTATAGGGCCGGTTTGACCTTTCTTAAGAGGCTTAAAGTCCCTAAAGAAAGCCCTATTATTACAAATATGACAAGAAGAACCTGTATTGTATAGAAGGGAGTTTTTAACCACATCATTAGAGTAGCTAAAAGTAGGCTTGCTAGTAGTGTCACTAGTGGTGGTACTAGAAGTATCTAAATCAGATTCAGAATCACTACTATCCTCGCTGCTAGACTCGCTAGAATCTAGTTCTTTAACGTATCCCGTGGCTAGGCTATAGCCTAACGCAAAAGCAGCTTCTTTTCCTTTATCTTTATCCCCGTTGCCACTCTTCTTCTTCTGCTTTTTCTTCCTAGAGGCTTTAGAAGGGTTTAAATCCTTCTTATCCTGCTCTTTAGTGGTGTTGGTAGAGTCCTTCTTAGTATTAGGATTAGAAGGTGACTTCTTTTCCTTGTCCTTAGAATTTCCCTTATTATTAGAAGCCTTATAGCTAAGAGCTTTAGCTACAGGGGAGGTTTTATCCCTCTGCTCTTCTAATAAATCCGCCATAAGGAACTGTAAATTTAAGGTATTTACAGGCAGCCCTTATGCCCTAGCAGCTCTAATAGTAAATCTTTATCTCTCAGCCTAGCTAGGAAAGGTCTGCTTTAATGCATTGATATAATGGTTTACTTGATCGATAGGAGCGATCTCTACACTACAAAGCTGTAGTCTAGCTAGTAAGTGTAAGGATAAAGGTAGCTAGGCAAAAGGATATAGGGTGCACTTATATATTAACTGAAGCTTGCTAGGTCTAAGTGTAATGTGTGTGTGCGAGTCGCTGGTTTATAGCTAGCGGCTCGCTAATATCACGTGGACCTAGCCCTTCCTTCTAGTGTTAGGCACCGCGGTGCTCTGGCGCTGCGGTGTATGTATACGCGTGGGTTATATTATAAGGGGCCTTATAATTATCCCCCCCCTTATTACTAGGCTCCTAAACGGCTTTTGCCCTATATTTTATAACTATTTACTAACTAGTAGTTATATTAAAATAATAATAAATAATAATCTATAATAACAAATAATAGTTAGCGCTTTAGTATAAATTCACCTCTAACTCTCTACTATATTATTCTATTTTTGTTTCTATATTATTAGCTAAATCATTACTTTTCTATAACACTATTATCTATCCGTTGTTAATCGCTAATCACTAATAAATTACTATAAGTGCGCCAATAATTCTGCTTTATAACTACTTATATATACACTATTTGCGTACTAGATGCACTAAACACAAAAAGAGCCCTCTGTCCGCCCCTAAACTCCCCTAGATTAATTATTAATTTATTGCTAACCTATATATAGGTTAGTTAAAGATAAAGTAGTTAAAGCGCTATATTTAGTGTTATACGCGTAGGGATAGTTATAAGGCTATAAGTATCTTGCTTTTCCTTTACTCTTTGGTTTCTATTTACTAATAATTATATAGTCTATAGTTACTATATATAGTAACTTCCTTAACTTATTAAAGGTACTAGATTAGGTAGATATCCTAATAGAGGCACTTAGTAATAAGAATAAGGATAATCCTAAAGACCTTATGTTCTTAGAGGTAACTTAGTGGTGTTTTACTACCTATTATCTTTAGCTTATATAGGGCTTTAACTATACTAATATAACATATTATATTATATTTAGGTTAATAGGGGCTACTAAGGTCTAATAGGTCTATATATTTCTTCCCTTTTTACTAGTTCTTTACTAATATATCTAGGTAGGATACTTTAATTATATACTAGTAGTATATAGTCTTCTATTAAACCCTTATAGTTACTATAAACCTAGCTCTAGTCCTAGGGATAGTAGGTTATATCTTAGCCCTATTTTACTGTCTATTTACTAATATTTTAGTAGGCTAACTATCTATAACTCCTTGCTATATAGAATATAGTAATAGTTTTATAGCTAAGGCTAAGTAATCTAGGATTTATTACCTAGGGAATAGCATTATATTATTTTTATTATAGAATAAGGAAGGTGGTTATAGCGGATAAGAATAATGCTAAGTATATAGTCTATAGGGGCTAAGTCTTTAGCTATAAGGGGGTAACTATAGAGGGATTTCTATTAACTCTCCTAAAGCTATAGATAGTTTCCTTTATTTTATTCCTTTATATTTTTTTCTTTTATTTTTATATATAGTTTAGTTATTTTCTTTTATTAGGTATATTATAGTGGCTAGTAAGGCTATGCCTTTCTTATAGGAACTTTATACTCTTTTACCTATAACTTACTTATATATTACTATCCTTTTCCCTTAACTTATTCTAGTGGAATACCTAAATTATATACTAAGCTCCTTCTATATCTTTAATAGGAACCTACTAGTTATATTTACTTAGCTAACCCTTCTACTTTACTAGGTATTTATTACCTTTATAGGTCTTTCTATATTTCTTAATCTCCTTAACTTTATATTTATTATCTTTATCCTTAAGGTTAGGTATTAGTATTTTTTCTTTATCTATATTCTTATAATAGGTCTAAGGCTCTAGTAGGCTAATATAGAATATATTATATAACCTACTATATTTTTCTAGTAGTGTAAGCTAATATACTTACTTACTAATAGTATTAAGTACCTAAAATAGTCTAATAAACCTAGGGGTTAGCTTCTATTTTACTTCCTTAAGCTATATATTCTTTACTAATAGTAATACTAGGTTACCTCTTTTAAGAGTAAGTAGTTAGTAATATTTATTATAGTACTTTACCTAGGATTTAGTAGCTTTTACCTAGTTTTACTTTAGCTACTCCCTAACTTTATATAACTTTATAATATAAGTATAAGCCTCTAGCACCTCCCCTTTTATAACCTTATCCCTAAGGGCTAGCTAAAACTTTAGTAAGTACCCTATAAGTATATAGTTAGGTAAGTAGCCTATAGTTCTATTTACTACGTTATTATAGGCAAATTATATAACTAGGAGTAGCTTAGGCTATATCTACTGGTTTTTAGAAGTAAAGTATTATAGGTAATGCTCTAGTACCTAGTTAGTTCTCTTAGTTTGCCTATTAGTTTAGGGGTAAAATGCTATAGAAAGCCTATATTTTATGTATAATAGGTAATATAGGTCTAACTAGAATTAGCTTATAAAAACAGATCCTCTATTAGATATAATGCCCTTTAGTAGCCTAAATTATAGCTTAATCTCCTTATAGAAAAGTTCCACTAACTTAGCTATATTAATTATAGTTATTATAGGTAGGAAGATAGAGTACTTAGTGTATTAGTCTATAATTACTAGGATTATATTAGTTTCTTATTTACCTACTTATATAATAGGCAATCCTATAATAAAGTCTATTAAGATTTCTACCTATAGTTACTCTAGTATTAGTAGCAATTTAAGACTCCTATATAGGTAATACCTTCTAGTAACTATTTACTAACATATCCTATAGCTTATAACATAGTCTAATATAGACTTATTTATAGCTAGCTACTAAAAGTGGCACTTTAATAGCTTAAGCGTTTACTTAGTCCTAAAGTAACCTACTAGTGGATTATTATAGTATAGCTATAGAAGCTTCTATTATAAGATAGGCTCTTAGGGAATAACTACCTAGTCTTTATATATTAGGAGACCCCTTATGCTATATAACTATAGACTAGCTTTCCCTCTCTCTAGGGAGTTAATCTCTTTACTCTACCTCTATAGGTCTAGATCTTAGCTTTAGGCCTTCTATAGTAGCTATACTAATAGTTTATTTAGGCTAGATTAGTAGGGATCTAGTGATATAATAGCCCCCTAGATCTCTTATACTATACCAGCGTCCTAGACATACGCTACCTTCTCCTAGAAATTACCTTTATTTAGCTAACCTTTTACTAGATCTATAGTAGCTAACTAGCCTCTTAATATAGCTACTCTAGCCTTTACTATAGGGGCTAGGGTATTTTCCTTCCCTAAAGGTATCTTACTATACCTCTCTATAAAGACTAGGGCATTTTCCTCCCCTAAAGGTATCTTACTATATCTTCTTTAATATATTAGTATCTCTTCTTTTACTACTTCTTTAGTAGCTACTAACTTTTTCTTAAATTCTAGTAGAAATACCCTATTTATTAGGGGTTTACTCTTATAATTAGACCTTCTTAATAGCATATCTATAGGGTTACTTTTCCCTAGTCTATACTTAATCATAAAGTTTAGTAGGCATAGGAATATACACTATCTAGCCTATCTTCTATTTAGCTTCTATTATTTTATAAAGGTCTATAGGTTATAGTAGTCTAATAGGACTTCTACTAGGGTCTTTATGCCTTTAATATAATATTACTAGTGTTTAAATAACTTAACTATAGTAAGTAGCTCTTAGTTAGGCATGCTATAGTTTTATTTAGTATTAGTAAACTTCCTTAACTAAAAGGCTATAAGGTACTAGCGGCCCTTATTATCTTATTGCAATAGGATCCCTACTATTACAAAGATTAAGGCATTTATCTTAATACGCACTGGTTAACTTAGGTTATAATAATAGAGAAGAGGAGCCTGCTAAAAGGTATCTTTTAGCTAGTAAAACACTACCTATTCTCTTACCCTAAATATAAACCTCCTAGTCTAGATGCTATTCTAACTACCCTTTATTAATATATATAGTAATGCCGCAATCCTAGAGTATCTATAGATAAACTATTAGTAAAAGTTATAGAACCCTAGGAAGGATTATATATCCTTAAAGCTTATAGGTTCCTTCTAATCCTAAATAGTAGTAACTTAGCGGGTATCTATTAAGATCCTATTAATAAAGAGAATAAACCCTAGGAACTCTACTAACTCTTAGTAAAACTTATATTTAGAGGGTTTTATATATAATTCCACCTCTCTTATACGCCCTAGGACTTCTTTAATATATATAGTATGCTTCTCTTATATTTTTAAAAAGATAAGGATATTATCTAGATATACTATATAAATAGTATTAACTAGCCTATAAAGCGCTTTATAGATATAGTTCTAGAATATAGCTAGGGTATTTATTAACCTAAAAGGTATTATAAGATATTTATAGTGCCTGTAGCGCGTGCGGAATACGGTCTTCTACTTATTACCCCCTTTTATCTAGATTCTATAATAAGCATCCTTAATATTAATTTTTAAGAAAAAGCGGGCTCCTTAGCACTAGTCTAGGATCTCTAAAATTAGGGGGAGAGTATAGCAATTCTTCTACATTACCCTGTTAAGACCCTAGTAATCCACGTATAATTAGAGTATACTATCTTTCTTTAGTATAAATAGGATAGGCATACCTATAGGGCTCTTTAATAGTCTTATCTAGCCCTTCTGTAGGTTCTTATTAATATATTTGCAAAGTTCCTTTAATTTACCTTAGGAAAGGGGGTAAATTAGTCTATATAGGGGTGTAGTCCCTAGTATTAGATTAATTATATAATTAGTTATCTTTCTTAAAGGTAAGCTCCCTACCTTATTAAATATAAATATATCTTTAAACTTATATAGTTCCTAGGGGATATCTTTAATAGTTCTATATGCCTTTGCCTCTTCTTTATCTCTAAGGGTAATAAACTTATCTTCTATAACCCTATTAATAGTATATATAATAGTCTTATTATATATAACCTTTATAAATTTATAGGGAGTTATAAGTAAAAAGGCCTTTCTTCTTTTCTTAAACCACTACTCTTATAAGTATAAGTAAAGGTATACGCGTTCCTTAGTAAGTGTATATATCCTAATTAATATAGGGCTTCCCTTAGTTCTTAGGTCCCTATTAATAGCTATATATAGTAGCTTAAGGTCCTTTTCTTCTCCTTTTAAGTCTTTAATTATAATAGGGACCTTATAGACACTATATTAGGGAACTATAAGGGCCCCTACTGCCTTAATAATAGGTGCTATAGCCTTAGCTTAGTTAAGTTTGTAGGCTTATATAAATTTAGCGCTAATAATATTAATCTTAGCGTTACTATTAAGATCCGCCGCTATTTTAATATCTATATGCCTATAAATAGTAACTAGTGTGTAAAATTAACACCCTATTAGTACCTTAGTATTTAAGGCAGAGGTAAGGGTATCTATTTCTACCTTAGGGAGTTTTCTAGGTCTTATTACTCCTTCTTTAGCTTATTATATCTATTTATAAGGTACTCTATACTATTATAGTTAAAACACTGCCTTTTATACCTAGGTTTATAGTTATTTAGGTAGGTAGTAGGAGACTTCTCTTAGTCCTTATTCTTCTAATCTTTATTAGACCTTCTACCTTATAGAAAGTTATATCTATAATATTAGGGAGCCTTATTTAGGCCCTTATCTTCTAAATACTTAGACTTTTGCTTACTCTTTAGTATAGCCTTCTAGAGTTACTAAGCAAGTTATATAACCTCCTCTTATGCCTTTCCTATAATAGAGGTATATAGGTTAATCTAGTCTTATAGGTTAGGGAGTAGTTTTATAAAGAATATAAGAGCTTATAACTTTTTAGTAGCTCTTTCTAGGTATTTCTCTAGCGAATCTAGGTAGATACTAAATTTAATAGGACTCTAGCCCTTATGTTACTTTATATTCTCTAGCTATATAGCTATTTAGGTATTATAGTTAGTAGCATCTTAGAGTAGTGTAAGAGTCTAGGTCTTAAATATATCCTAGTTATTTTTAAGATTGCTTTAGTTATTAGCTATCTATTTATTAAGGTATTAGTTCTATCTTACCCTATAATTACTATATATATAGTTAAGTATAAAGAGGATTTTTTAGTAATTACGCTAATACTTTTACTTTACCCTATTAAAGGCATAGTTTAGATTATTTATCTATATTTTATACTTCTATAGGTTTATAGGGTATTAGAGATTAGTAATATTCCTAACTTTAACCTCTTAGTAGCTATTACTAGAGGAGAAACTAGATTTTTACTACCTTTTTATCTTCTCTTTCCCTCTACCTAGCTATAGAAGATTAATAAGCTCTTGCTCTTATTCCTATAGTTCTTTAAGTTTCTTAAGCTAAGTAATTTACTTATTTATTACTATAGTATTAGCCCTAATATTAGAGGGTCTAGGTTTAGTCCTAGTTCCTATAGAATATAGTGTGTCTTTAGTAGTAATACTACCCTTATTTAATTAACTTTGGTTATTATCTAATATTGCTTAGGTTAATTAGGTAGTTCTTAGCCCTATATTACTCTTAGGTAGCTAGTAGTAGAAGCTTTAGAATTATAAGGATAAAGGTAGCTAGGTAAAAGGATATAGGGTGCACTTATATATTAACTAAAGCTTACTAGGTCTAAGTGTAATATATGTGTGTAAGTCGCTGGTTTATAGCTAGTGGCTCGCTAATGTCACGTGGACCTAGCCCTTCCTTCTAGTGTTAGGCGCCGCGGTGCTCTGGCGCTGCGGTGCACGCATGCGCGTGGGTCATGTTGTGAGGGGCCTCACAGTAAGTTATTAAAATTAGCATTAAAAGCCTCTAAAGATCCCTTATAATTTGAAAAATTTAGGGAGTGGTAGCTAGCGTATAGCGTACCTCGCTGGATTTCAGCACTCTGCGAATACTGCCTAATAAGGACTTTATAGGCTTCTTCGGGGGATTTTTGCTAACATATAGCTGCCTGTGGCCTAGGTTGGCAACTATCTCTTAATATCATTAAAAGAATAGCTTGATCACAGTTAGCTAGATGGCCTGCTAAGCTAGGATTATCTATAAATTCAGGCAATCCTAGGGCTCTAAATTGTATGCTCAGGGCTTGCTTCCACTGATTATAGTTTTTAGGGCCTTTTAGCTTAGCTCCCTTAGGAATAGAGTGAACCTTCTTATTTAGTTCCTTAATAGCCCCTGTGTTAAAGGTAGCTTGTAAGTTACTAGAAGGTAAACTCGTAGAATTAGCGGCAGGTAGGTCTTCTACTGGAGCTTTAGTATTTTCTTCCCTTAGCTTAGTAGAATCCTAAAGACCTTGTATAGTAGTTATGGTTTGCGTTAATTTATCTAATAGATCTTTAATGCTAGCCTCGTTTTTTAGACGATTTGACTTAGTATGCTTGATAAAATTAGTTAAGGTCTTGCCTTGTTGTTCAATTTGGCTCTGCATCTGTTGTTATAGTTGTAAAGCACTGGCTTGAACAGCTGGACCTTCTATATCTATCCTATTAGGGTCCCTAGGAGGGCTAGAAGGGCCTGCAGCAGGTCCCTTACCCTTATTATAACTTGGTAGTGCTATCTCTTAAAATTCCCTAGGATCTTAAAAGATATCCTATGTAAGATCTCTAAATTTCTTCCTGTTACAAATATCGCGCGCTAGAAGCTGGTTGTGGTGAAACCAGGCTGCGCACGCAAATTATGTGGCGGGGCTGTTTGAAAGGGTGCCCCTCGAGGTCTAAAAGTAGGTCTGCGGTATGCGCGGGCAGAAACGGACCGGAGAAGATTCTCTGCGAAAATTTTCTTAACACCAAAAATAACGGATAGGAATCGTAGGATATAGGTATTGCAGCAGCCATAACGCAACGCAACGTGATGTATAGTGCGTGCAACGTATTGTAATAGGTCAAAAAGCCTAGTATTAAGATACTAGATGTTCGATGATTTAAAGGATGCAGCGTATCTACTGTTTGTAGATAATATCAAATATAACGGTCAAAAAGCCTAGTATTAAAATACTAGAGGTTGATGGTTGTAACTAGATAGTTACGGGTGCGGCTGTAAATGAATTTTAACACCAAGGGTCTGGCGTTGCGATGCGTGATGCTAGTGGATGAAAAGCTTCGAAAGCTAGCGGTTTCCTTCGTAATCTTAAGAGCCCACAGGTCTAGTAGAGAGTAACTAGTACCTAAAATCAAGCACTAATCGCAGTAGAATAACGCAGTAATATAGTAATCTTTAGGCCTTCCGGGCTTATAACCTATTGAAAATAGAAGGGAATCTGTACTAGAGGGATAGGAAGACCTCCCTAGTAGATTCAACGCGGCGGCTTCTAGATTCACTATAATACAACGATTCTTCATAAGATATAGAGCTTTAATAGTTAAATATAGTAGATTTCAGCTAGACAAACGATCTAACGAGCAATAAGAGGATTTTCTGAGTTCCCCTCATAGACCTACCGACCGTATCGACAGAAGGGGGTCGCTAGCTGGGTCTTAGGAGCTATTTTTTATTTTCCGCAAAATTCATTTGTATAGGAAAAGTAAAAAATCGACTCACGGCCATATAATCTAGCCACCCACGTGCACTAACTAAGTAATCTAATAAGTAACCCTATAAATAAAATACATTATTAAATCCAGAAAAAATCAAGGATTCGAATAGTATAAGTCAGCCTTTTATACAACTACTAGTTCCCTAGTTACAGTCGATTTTAGCTTCCCTATAGGGTAGCCTAGTCGGCTTAGTCATACAAGCCTGTGGGTTGGTTGTGTGCAGGTCACAGCCAAAGCTGCTGGCCACGGCCAACAACGCTGCAGGCAACGCCTTGTAACCAACGTTGCAACAACGCAACTAGGCAACTAGTGGGCCTATAAAATAGTGCTATAAATAGCATAATTTTAACAAAAGGTAATAAAGGAAGTTAAGCGCCTCTATATAATCTAGAAAGTTAGCAAAGCCCTTATAGTAAGGAATAGTCTAGATATAAGTAAGACCCTTAACCTCCTACTTAGATTACTAGTCTAAGTTTAGCGTAAAGGTAAAGGGTAGTAAGGCCTATATAACCTCCTCTCTATTAATAGAGAGACCTATACCCTTAACCTCCTATAAGGCCTAAAGGCCTTCCGCTTAACTTCTATTAGGCCTTATTATAAGGATCCTAATATAGAAGCCCCCCTACCTTAGGAGGGCGGAGAAGAGGGAGAGGCCTAAACTAGGCTGCCTAGTAAGACCCTAGAGATCCCGCTAAAGAGATACCTAGGTAGACCCTAAAAGAACCCTCTAGTAATTATTAATAAGACTAATGTGTTTATCTTAGCTAAGGAGGAAGCTAACCTTAACCTTATAATTTAATTACATAAGGAAGGCGTTATTATAACCCCTAGCGCACTATTTAAGCTCTCTATAAAGACTAAGATTAATATACTAATTAATTAGGGCGTATTTAAATTCATTACCTATAATAAGAGAGAGTATAGTAGCGTGCGAATCTTTAATTTATAAATTATTAATAAGGTAAAAGGCAAGATAGGCTAGCTATATAAGAAATTAAGGCTTATAGTATAAGGCTTTAGAGATAAGGTAAAGCAAGTAATCTTAACATAGGCTCCAATAATCTAATAAGCTAGTTAATGCCTTATTCTTATAATAGTACCTTCCTTCTTAACAAAGGGATTTATCCTATAGATTTATAATATTACCTAGGCCTATATCTAATTAACTATATAATTAAATAGGGTAATCCTCGCGCGGCTTCTAACCTAAATCTATAACTAATACCCTAAGGGAATAATTATAAGGGTAATTAAACCACTCTATAGCATCGCGGAGGCTAGAACACACTAGTAGGTTATATACCACAGGCACTATAGAGAGAAGCTCTAGATAGAGACTTCTATATATAATCTATGCCTATTAGTGACTATAGAAGATAGCTTAGAATTTGTATATATAGGTATATAGACTAATAATACTCTTAGGCTATTAGATAAGGAGTTCTCTAAGAAAGAAGAGAGAGAATTAACTATAGTGGCTTTTATAGCAAAGCTAAAGTAATTCCTCCTTAAGAATAATTCCCTAACCTTTAATAGGGGAATTATTAAATTAGCGGCTAGCGTGGCTATTTTGCTTTAATAAAAAGGCTAAAGCGGTAAGCTTAATTTAATCCCGCTTATAGATTTAAAGCAGAAGTATATTAAATAAAGGGCTTAAGGCACCTATATTGCCTTAATCTGCTAACTAGAAGCCTACTATAATCTATCTATTACCGCTTAATACTAAGAACTAAGAATTAAGAATATTAAAGACCTTAATCACTGGATCTAATAGTAGATAGATTACCCTGATTAAGGCCTAATGTTTATTCTAATTAACCTTGCTAAAGCGAAGCTATATATGTTTATAGATAGGTTATTTATAAATAATTAGGACCTTACCTTATAGCTTAGTTATATACTAATCCTTGCTAATAAAGACTATAAGGATAGTAAGTTTATAATTAAAGGTAATATTATACACTTTAGCTTAATAAAGAGTAAGAGAGTTATATAAAGTATGCTTACCTCTAAGGTCTATAGTATAGTTACTAGCGTTAATATAGTATATATAATAGCCACTACCCTTTATATACTTATAGACTAATTAAATTTTCTAGCTACACTAGTTATAGTATATATAGATTTATACTCCCTCTATAAGTACCTTATTAAGCTTAGTATAATAAAGGAGAAATGCCTAATAATTAATATTATAGCCCTATAATAATTATATAAACACTACAAGCTTTATAAGATCTATTAGATTAATAGAGTAGATAACCTAGCTAATACCTTTATAAAGGTATTACTAAATAAGGCCCTAGAGTAGTTTATCTCTAGTAACTAGATAATAATCTAGATAGAAGGGTAGGTAACCTATATAGAGGATAGCCCCTATAAATAGTAGTAGGAGGGTAGCCTATAAGGAGGATAGCCCTATAGGTAGTAGTATTAGGGGACTATTAACCCCTATACTATAGGAAGAAGTAATCTTCCCTAGTATTAGGGGATTATTAACCCCTATACTATAGGAGAATATAGATCCTACTCTCTTAGGGATAGTAGAGGAAATTAGAGGAGAAGTAATACTCTAGGGAGGAGTAGGAGGAGGAGGAGGAAGAGAAGCTATATAGCCCCTTCTCTAACCTCTAGGGAGGGCCTCTAGTAATTCTATAACTCTATATAATCTATATAGAGTATAGAGCTATAAGGGAGGTCCTCCTTTAGATTTATAAGATACCTATACTTTACTTTAGTAGGGATAGAAAGGTAGATATAGGAGATAATAAGGTTAAGGAGAGGGGTAAAGGGGAGGAAAAGAGGCAGTGGGATAAGGGGGTTACTATATAGATATTATTAATAATATTAAGGAGGAAAAAGGGATTTAGGAAGGGGCTTACTTACCCTTTTTAGTAGGAGGTTAAAGATAGATTATTATTTTTCCTTTATTATTACCTACTATAGGAATACACTGCTTTCCCTTCCTTTTCTTTATTAGTCCCCTTTATTAGGGGATTATAACCCCTCCTATTATTATCTATTACTTTATTAGTGATTAATATTATACGTTAATAATTATATTAAAAAGAGAGTTCCTAGTGTTAGAATAAGCATAATATTAATCGCGCTTAGTAGCTATAATTCCCTTTAGCTAAAGGTTAGCCTGACCGGAAGAAGGTCAGTTACTACGCGTGTGCGCGTGCCTCCCTCCCTGCCCACGGGCAGGCCTGCGATAGGGCAGGGCCTAGGTCACGTGACCCACCCACATCACGTAACCCACATAGCTATAGCTGCCTTTTTCCCTCTCACAGGAGCCCTCTCTTTTCTAGCTTCCTTTTATAGAACACATAGCTTATAATAGATTATTTAATTAATACTATCACGAGCGCGCCTAATTAATAACTGGCCATTATCACACCTGGTGATTCCAACAGTAACTTCTAATGCTCTAGTCTATTATCTAGTATATTATCTAATTATCTAGGAGTATTATTATTATATATCTTCTTTATTATTTTTAACCTACTTAAGGTATCTAGTACTAAGTAGTCCTTTCCTAGCTTATAAATTACCCTAATACTAAATTAGCTAATATATTCTATAGCTTATATTAACTTCTTATTTACTATATATCTACTTATTATATTTATAATATCTAATTACTAATCTATATTAATAATTAAGTAGTAATCTATAAAATATATTACTAGTAGTAATTAAGTTACCTTAATCTACTACCTTAATTTATAAAGTATCTATATATAACTATAAACCTTAAGCTCTATTAACTAGTACCTCTTCTCTATATCTAAGAGAGTTCTTAAAAGAAATATAATTAGCTAAATTACTATCTATAGAGGGTATTTTATAATTATTCCCTCTATCTTTAGTTTTAGGATTACTTTATCCTTTATATAATATATTATAATACTAATACCTACTCTAGATATATTAAAATCTATAAATAACTATTAGTTTAGGGAGAATAGTATTAAAGTAGTATATTTTATTAATACTACCTTTAATATATTAAATACCTTAATTTCCTACCTAGATAGTAATAGTATATTAACACTCTTTACCTAATTATACCTTACTAGTTTAGATATCTTCTTCTTTAAGGTCTTATTATCCTTATCTATCTTAATTACTTAATATACTTATAGTAAGTTTATTTTATAATCCTATAATAGTTTAATAATTAAAGTATATCCTAGGATATACTATCTTAAAGCTCCTATAAACCCTAATAAGTATTCTAATACTCTTAATATTTTTAGAAATTTAAGATACCTTATTACCACTAATTTTTTAGCTAGTATTACTATTCCTAAGGAATTAACTAGCTTTCCTAATACCTTAGCTATTAGGTATACTATAAATATTTTCTTTAGACTAATTAAAATATTATTATTTACTAGATACTAAAAAGTCTATTAAAGGTCTATAATATACTATTTAAAGCTAATTAACGTAATAACTATATTATTATAGTACGCTATTGCTCCTATATCTTATAATATATTATCTATATGCCTCTAAACATAGGTGTTTAATCCCTTATATCCTATAATTAGGACATTAAATATAAATTATTTATTATATATAATAACTAATAGTGCCTACTATAAGTCTAGGTAAACTATCTATTAGTAATAAAATAATATAGTATTAATAACTATAATATATATTATATTTATAATTCCTATAATAACCTCTTCCTGCTATCTTATTAGATATATATCTAATATTATTATTATATTTAATCCTTATATATTAACCACTATATATCCTTTTTAATTATCTCCTATTCCTACCTATACTATAAAGACTAGAAATATAAATAATACCTATAATATTATATAGATAACTTTCCTTACTACTAATAATTCTCTTATAGTCTTCTCTATAATTATTTAATTATTAGGGCCTACTAGATAGATTCTACACTTCTTTAGCACTAAATCCTACTACCCTAGTTTTATTTATAATTATATCTATTCCTACTAGGGAACTAAGGTAAATCCCTTATTATAGAATAACTCTATATAATCTTCTAGGAGCTTCTATATCTACTATTATTTACCTTTATCCTAGGGGTTAAAATAGTTTACCTATATAGTTATATAGATTATAGTATATAATTCTATTATAATCTATTCTATTATTAATAAGCGCTTCTTAGTATATACCTCTATTACTATTATAAGGTCTACTACTAAGGCCTATTCCTTAGGGTTAACTATATATACTCTAGCTACTAGGTTAATAGACTTAAATCTTCCTAGCTCTTATTTTCTACTAATTATTACTAGTCTATTACTTATATTATATACTATAATATATCCTATAGAGCTATCTATAATTACTATATATACTCCTAGTTTTTATAATTACCTTAGTTTAAATAATACCCTATTATCCTTACTAAGCTAATAATCTACTAGAACTAATATTATAGTTCCTAGTTAAATAATTACTATATAGGCTACCTTAACTAGTATATTAATTTTTAGTTAATTATACTATACTACTATTAGAATAGTAATATTCCTATATATACTAATAATTACTTTCCCTTTACTTACTATAATATTAATTTACTAGGGTATAATATAGTCTATACCTAAGAGTATATTTACCCTTAATATTTTAATAATTAATATCTCTCTAATAAATAAGGTAATTACTAGCTATCTATCTAGTATACTACCTAGAAAGTGTATTAGTAGTAGTATATATTTATTAGTAAAATAGGTATCTATACTAATTCCCTTTACCTTAATAGGCGCTACTCTAGTTTATATTTTAATATCTAGATACTATTTAGCTACCTATATAGTATCTACTAATATAATTAAGTATCTAGTATTATAATAGATATCTACCTAGTTATCTAGATTATCTAAATCTAGGTAAATCTAGAATTATAGATATATTTATAACTAAAATATATAGCCTATGCCTATATTATATTATATACTAACTATTAATTAGAAGATTAATATTTAGTTACCTATCTTTATCTTAAGCTTTATTAGGTCTACTAGTTATAGTTCCTCTACTACTAATTCTATTTATATTTATATCTTATCTATTATAATATTTAAATAATTATAATTACTAAGTATATAGGATAAAGGGTAAGAGTCTAAAATTTTATTATAAGCTACCTTACCTCTAATTATACTATTATATAGTAAACTATATATAATACTTAAATAACTAAAAAGCGTGTTATTAGATATAAACTAAGTAAAGTATATTTAATAGGTATAAACTATATTATTAATTCCTATAAACTAAACCTATTCTATCTAGTTATTAGTCTATAGGACTCCTTCCTAGTTATCTTAAGGATATAGTTCCTACTATTCTATATTTAGGTATAGTATATATATATCTAGATTCTCCTAATTAAGTTATTAATAATTATTCTCCTACTCTATATTATTAGCCTATTCCTCCTACTATAGGGTACTCTATTCTTTACTACCTATCTAATCTAATTTATCTACCTAATTGTCAAGGCTTCTGGGCCGAATATGATGAACAGGGTGATAGTATGATTAAGGTAGCAGCTATAGAGCTAGAAGGTAGGTATATATGCTTAAAGGTTTTAATCTCTAGCCTCCTATATTCTATGTGTGTAACCTTTGCCTAAATACCCCCTCTATGTATATATAACTAGCTTATAGTAACCTTATAGCTAGGGCGCTATAAGCTATAACTAGGCCCTACTATATATAATGCTATTACCTTTATAGCCTCTATTACTTTATTACCTCTATAACCCTAATATAGTTCCCCCTCTCCTTTATAATTACCCTTAATTATAACTAGCTACCTAGTTAGTATAAACTTACTATCTTAATTTCCTATATAAATCTAAATAACTTTTCGCGTTATAATATAATATATAGAGAGATATAATAGCCCTATTAATATAGGTTATAGATTATTCCCTACCTTACTTATAAGCTCTTAATTACTATATAGTTATAGCTATAGAGTTACTTTATAAATACTTATATTATCTTTATTATAGTTTCTATAGAAGTAGATACCCTATATTAAATTTTCTAATTAGGTTAAATAAATAGGGTATTAGATACTATATATCTAAGTAAGTTTAACTATAAGTTCTAGTAAAGTTACTATAAACTCGCTAGGTATATATAACTAGCTATAATTTTTACTATTAGTAGCTATAATACTAACTCTTTAACCTATAGCTTACTTTTACTACCTATATAGATTACTTAAGTGTGAGGCCCCTCACAACATGACCCACGCGCATGCGTGCACCGCAGCGCCAGAGCACCGCGGCGCCTGACACTAGAAGGAAGGGCTAGGTCCACGTGACATTAGCAAGCCGCTAGCTATAAACCAGCGACTTACACATATATATTATACTTAGACCTAGCAAGCTTTAGTTAATATATAAGTATACCCTATATCCTTTTACCTAGCTACCTTTATCCTTATAATTCTAAAGCTTCTCCTACTAGCTACCTAAGAGTAATATAGGGCTAAGAACTACCTAATTAACCTAAGTAATATTAGATAATAACCAGAGTTAATTAAATAAGGGTAGCATTACTACTAAGGACACACTATATTCTATAGGAACCAGGACTAAACCTAGACCCTCTAATATTAGGGCTAATACTATAGCGATAAATAAGCGAATTACTTAGCTTAAGAAACTTAAAGAACTATAGGTATAAGAATAAGAGCTTATTAACCTTCTATAGTTAAATAGAGGGAAAGAGAAGATAAAAAGGCAGCGAAGATCTAGCTCCTCCTCTAGTAATAGCCACTAAGAGGTTAAAGTTAGGAATATTACTAACCTCTAACACCCTATAAACCTATAGAAGTATAAGATATAGATAAATAACCTAAACCATACCTTTAATAGGGTAAAGCAAAAGTATTAGTGTAATTACTAAAAAATCCTCTTTACACTTAATTATATATATAGTGATTATAGGGCAAGATAGGACTAATACCTTAATAAATAGATAGCTAATAACTAAAGCGATCTTAAAGATAACTAGAATACATTTAAAACCTAGACTCTTACACTACTCTAAGATACTACTAACTATAATGCCTAAATAGCTATGTAGCTAGAGAACGCAAAGTAATATAAGGGCTAGAGTCCTATTAAATTTAGTATCTACTTAGATTTACTAGAGAAATACCTAGAAAGAGCTACTAAAAAGTTATAAGCTCTTATATTCTTTATAAAACTACTCCCTAACCTATAAGACTAGATTAACCTATATACCTCTATTATAGGAAAGGTATAAAAGGAGGTTATATAACTTACTTAGTAACTCTAGGAGGCTATGCTAAAGAACAAGCAAAAGCCTAAGTATTTAGAAAATAAGGGCTTAAATAAGGCTCCCTAATATTATAAACATAACTTTCTATAAGGCAGAAGGTCTAATAAAGATTAGAAGGATAAGGACTAAGAGAAGTCTCCCGCTACCTACCTAAATAACTATAAACCTAGGTATAAAAGGTAGTATTTTATCTATAATAGTATAGAGTATCTTATAAATAGATATAATAAGCTAAAGAAGGAGCAATAAGACCTAGAAAACTCCCTAAGGCAGAAGTAGATGCCCTTACCTCTACCTTAAACACTAAGGTACTAATAGGGTATTAATTTTATACACTAGTTACTATTTATAGGTATATAGATATTAAAACAGCAGCGGATCTTAATAGTTACACTAAGATTAATATTATTAGCGCCGAATTTACATAAGCCTATAAACTTAACTAAGCTAAGGCTATAGTACCTATTATTAAGGTAGTGGGGGCCCTTATAGTTCCCTAATATAGCGTCTATAAGGTCCCTCTTATAATTAAAGACTTAAGAGGAGAAGAAAAGAACCTTAACCTACTATATATAGCTATTAATAGGGACCTAAGAACTAAGGGAAGCCCTATATTAATTAGGATACACACACTTACAGAGGAACATATCTACCTTTATTTACACTTATAAGAGTGGTGGTTTAAGAAGAGAAGAAAGGCCTTTTTACTTATAACTCCCTATAAGTTCACGAAGGTCACGTATAATAAGACTATTATATACGCTATTAATAGGGTTATAGAAGATAAGTTTATTACCCTTAGAGATAAAGAAGAGGCGAAAGCATATAGAACTATTAAAGATATCCCCTAGAAGCTATATAAGTTTAAAGATATGTTTATATTAGATAAGGTAGGGAGCTTACCTTTAAGAAAGATAACTAATCACGCGATTAATCTAATACCAGGGGCTACACCCCTATATAGACTAATTTACCCCCTCTCCTAAGGCAAATTAAAGGAACTTTATAAGTATATTAATAAGAACCTATAGAAGGGCTAGATAAGACTATTAAAGAGCCCTATAGGCACGCCTATCTTATTTATACTAAAGAAAGATAGTACACTCTAATTATATATAGATTACCAGGGTCTTAATAGGGTAATATAGAAGAATTACTATACTCTCCCCCTAATTTTAGAGATCCTAGACTAGTGCTAAGGAGCTTACTTCTTCTTAAAAATTAATATTAAGAATACTTATTATAGGATCTAGATAAAAGGGGGCAATAAGTAGAAGACCGCGTTCCGCATATATTATAGGCACTATAAATATCTTATAATACCTTTTAGGTTAACAAATACCCTAGCTATGTTCTAGAACTATATCTATAAAGCGCTTTATAGGCTAGTTAACACTATTTATATAGTATATCTAGATAATATCCTTATCTTTTTAAAAACATAAGAGAAGCACACTATATATATTAAAGAAGTCCTAGGGCATATAAGAGAGGTAGAATTATATATAAAACCCTCTAAATATAAATTCTACTAGGAGTTAGTAGAGTTCCTAGGGTTTATCCTCTTTATTAATAGGATCTTAATAGATACCTACTAAGTTACTACTATCTAGGATTAGAAGAAACCTATAAGCTTTAAGGATATATAATCCTTCCTAGGGTTCTATAACTTCTACTAATAGTTTATCTATAGATACTCTAGGATTATAGTACTACTATATATATTAATAAAGGGTAGTTAGAATAGTATCTAGACTAGGAGGTTTATATTTAGGGCAAGAGAATAGGTAGTGTTTTACTAGCTAAAAGACGCCTTTTAGCGGGCTCCTCTGCTCTATTATTATAACCTAAGTTAACCAGTGCGTATTAAGATAGATGCCTTAATTTTTATAATAGTAGGAATCTTATTATAATAAGATAATAAGGGCTGCTAGTACCCTATAGCCTTTTAGTTAAGGAAGTTTACTAACACTAAATAAAACTATAGTATACCTAACTAAGAGCTACTTACTATAGTTAAGTTATTTAAACACTAGTAATATTATATTAAAGGCATAGAGACCCTAGTGGAAGTCCTATTAGACTACTATAACCTATAAACCTTTATAAAGCAATAGAAGCTAAATAGAAGATAGGCTAGATAGTATATATTCCTATGCCTACTAAATTTTATAATTAAGCATAGACTAGGGAAAAGTAACCCTATAGATACGCTATTAAGAAGGTCTAATTATAAGAGTAAACCCCTAATAAATAAGGCATTTCTACTAGAACTTAAGAAAAAGTTAGTAGCTACTAAAGAAGTAGTAGAAGAAGAGATACT
This sequence comes from Epichloe elymi, assembly GCA_023658475.1. Classification (NCBI taxonomy): domain Eukaryota; kingdom Fungi; phylum Ascomycota; class Sordariomycetes; order Hypocreales; family Clavicipitaceae; genus Epichloe; species Epichloe elymi. The sequence goes on from CP098276.1 coordinate 3,075,576, forward strand.
AATATATTAAAGAAGATATAGTAAGATACCTTTAGGGGAGGAAAATACCCTAGTCTTTATAGAGAGGCATAGTAAGATACCTTTAGGGAAGGAAAATACCCTAGCCCCTATAGTAAAGGCTAGAGTAGCTATATTAAGAGGCTAGTTAGCCACTATAGATCTAGTAAAAGGTTAGCTAAATAAAGGTAATTTCTAGGAGAAGGTAGCGTGTGTCTAGGACGCTAGTATAGTATAAGAGATCTAGGGGGCTATTATATTACTAGATCCCTACTAATCTAGCCTAAATAAACTATTAGTATAGCTACTATAGAAGGCCTAAAGCTAAGATCTAGACCTATAGAGGCAGAGTAAAGAGATTAATTCCCTAGAGAGAGGGAAAGCTAGTCTATAGTTATATAGTATAAGAGGTCTCCTAATATATAAAGACTAGGTAGTTATTCCCTAAGAGCCTACCTTATAATAGAAGCTTCTATAGCTATACTATAATAATCCGCTAGTAGGTTACTTTAGGACTAAGTAAACACTTAAGCTATTAAAGCGTTACTTTTAGTGGCTAGCTATAAATAAGTCTATATTAAACTATATTATAAGCTATAGGATATATTAGTAAATAGTTACTAGAAGGCATTGCCTATATAAGAGTCTTAAATTACTACTAATACTAGAGTAACTATAGGTAGAAATCTTAATAGACTTTATTATAGGATTGCCTATTACACAAGTAGGCAAATAAGAAACTAATATAATCCTAGTAATTATAGACTAATACACTAAGTACTCTATCTTCCTACCTATAATAACTATAATTAATATAGCTAAGTTAGCGGAACTTTTCTATAAGGAGATTAAGCTATAATTTAGGCTACTAAAGGGCATTATATCTAATAAAGGATCTATTTTTATAAGCTAATTCTAGTTAGACCTATATTACCTATTATATATAAAACACAGGCTTTCTATAGTGTTTTACCCCTAAACTAATAGGTAGACTAAGAGGACTAACTAGGTACTAGAGCACTACCTATAATACTTTACTTCTAAAAACCAGTAGATATAGCCTAAGCTACTCCTAGTTATATAATTTACCTATAATAATATAGTAAATAGAACTATAGGCTACTTGCCTAACTATATACTTATAGGGTACTTACTAGAGTTTTAGCTAGCCCTTAGGGATAAGGTTATAGAAGGGGAGGTGCTAGAGGCTTATACTTATATTATAAAGTTATATAAAGTTAGGGAGTAGCTAAAGTAAAACTAGGTAAAAGCTACTAAATCCTAGGTAAAGTACTATAATAAATATTACTAATTACTTACTCTTAAAAGAGATAACCTAATATTACTATTAGTAAAGAATATATAGCTTAAGGAAGTAAAATAGAAGCTAACCCCTAGGTTTATTAGACTATTTTAGGTACTTAATACTATTAGTAAGTAAGTATATTAGCTTATACTACTAGAAAAATATAGTAGGTTATATAATATATTCTATATTAGCCTACTAGAGCCTTAGACCTATTATAAGAATATAGATAAAGAAAAAATACTAATACCTAACCTTAAGGATAAAGATAATAAATATAAAGTTAAGGAGGTTAAGGAATATAGAAAGACCTATAAAGGCAATAAATACCTAGTAAAGTAGAAGGGTTAGCTAAGTAAATATAACTAATAGGTTCCTATTAAAGATATAGAAGGAGCTTAGTATATAATTTAGGTATTCTACTAGAATAAGTTAAGGGAAAAGGATAGTAATATATAAGTAAGTTATAGGTAAAAGAGTATAAAGTTCCTATAAGAAAGGTATAGCCTTACTAGCCACTATAATATGCCTAATAAAAGAAAATAACTAAACTATATATAAAAATAAAAGAAAAAATATAAAGGAATAAAATAAAGGAAACTATCTATAGCTTTAGGAGAGTTAATAGAAATCCCTCTATAGTTACCCCCTTATAGCTAAAGACTTAGCCCCTATAGACTATATACTTAGCGTTATTCTTATCCGCTATGACCGCTTCCTTTATTCTATAATAAAAATAATATAATACTATTCCCTAGGTAATAAATCCTAGATTACTTAGCTATAGCTATAAAACCATTACTATATTCTATATAGTAAGGAGTTATAGATAGTTAGCCTACTAAAATATTAGTAAATAGATAGCAAAATAGGGCTAAGATATAACCTACTATCCCTAGGACTAGAGCTAGGTTTATAGTAACTATAAGGGTTTAATAGGAGACTATATACTACTAGTATATAATTAAAGTATCCTACCTAGATATATTAGTAAAGAACTAGTAAAAAGGGAAGAAATATATAGACCTAGCGGACCTTAGCGGCCCCTATTAACCTAAACGCGATGTAATGCGTTGTATTAGTATAGTTAAAGCCCTATATAAGCTAAAGATAATAGGTAGCAAAACGCTACTAAGTTACCTCTAAGAATATAAGGTCTTTAGGATTATCCTTATCCTTATTACTAAGTGCCTCTATTAGGATATCTACCTAATCTAGTACCTTTAATAAGTTAAGGAAGTTACTATATATAGTAGCTATAGACTATATAATTATTAGCAAATAGAAACCAAAGAGTAAAGGAAAAGTAAGCTACTTATAGCCTTATAACTATCCCCACGCGCATAACACTAAATACAGCGCTTTAACTGCTTTATCTTTAACTAACCTATATATAGGTTAGCAATAAATTAATAATTAATCTAGGGAAGTTTAGGGGCGGATAGGGGGCTCTTTTTGTGTTTAGTGTATCTAGTATATAAATAGTGTATATATAAGCAATTATAGAGCAGAATCGTGGGCGCGCTTATAGTGATATGTTAGTGATTAATAATAGATGGATAATAGTGTTATAAAAGAAGTAATAATTTAGCTAATAATATAGAAATAAAAATAGAATAATATAGTAGAGAGTTAGAGGTGAATTTATGCTAAAGCGCTAACTATTGTTTATTATTATAGATTATTATTTATTATTATTTTAATATAACTACTAGTTAGTAAATAGTTATAAAATATAGGGCAAAAGCCGTTCAGGAGCCCGGTAATAAGGGGGGGGATAATTATAAGGCCCCTTATAACATAACCCACGCGCATGTGTGCACCGCAGCGCCAGAGCACCGCGGCGCCTGACACTAGAAGGAAGGGCTAGGTCCATGTGACATTAGCAAGCCGCTAGCTATAAACCAGCGACTCGCACACACACATTACACTTAGACCTAGCAAGCTTTAGTTAATATATGAGTACACCCCATATCCTTTTGCCTAGCTACCTTTATCCTTACATTAAGGGGCTATAGTTAATATAAAAGAGCCTAGATTTCCCCCCCTTTATCTCTTTCTTTCTTCTTTATCCTTCTTAATTACTCTATATAAATTATAAGTTAGCCCTACTAGCCCTATAGTAGCGCTCCTACTACTATTACTTAGTAGTTACTAACCTTACCTAGGATTATATTATTCCTAGCTCTTACTTCTAAGCTCCTTTATTATTAGTCTTTTATTACCCTACTTCCTTACTTACTTATTACTAACTTATAGCTAGTTTACTATATCTACTATCTACCTAGTAACTCCTAGTCCCTTAGCTCCTACCCTAGAAAAATCTCCTTATAAATAGGTATTCTAAGCTTCTAAGACTACTATATAAGTTTTACCTCTTACTTATAGTATTATAGTAGCTAACTTACTAAATAGTAGTATTAAGATTCTATATCTATACTATAGTTAGTAAGCTACTATCTAGTAGATTATACCTAAAGATAATAGTAATAAGCTATAATATATTATTAATAGGAAACCTATTCCTAATAAGTATTATTATTCTCCTAGTATAACTAAGCTACTTACTTACTACTTTCTTATTACTAACTTTAGCTAGGAAATTCCTTTAAGTATACTTATTATATAAAAAATAATAAATTATATATTAGTATAAGTACCTTTCTAATAGAAACTACTTCTAGATAATTAATATACTACTAGTATCCTACCTAAATTATAAAATTATATTATAAGTTATTTAAGATAATAAGAAATATCCTAGAAGGTATTTAATATTATAAGTATCTAGTAAGAATATTAACTCTAATAACCTAGTTATAGCTAACTTATTACTAGGGTCTTATATAGGCTAAATATAAGTTATATAATGCCCTCCTAGCTATAAAAAATACTAATTAATATAGATATATTCGCTAGGCTTAATTAACCACTAAGGCTATATATAAGGCTAATACTAATAAGCACGCTATAATATTATAGCTATTTAACGCTATAAACCTTAAGGTATAGATTAATATTATAAATAGCCTATACTTTATTACCTAGTATACTCTAATAGTAATATCTTATTATTTTAGGCATAGCTTTTAATTTACTAACTTATTACTAATTTACTAAGTTTACTTCTAATATCCCTACCTATATTAGCCTCTCTAAGCTCCCTAAAGAGCTTTATATATTTATTTATAGGGATAAGGAGGAGTTTTCTAATAATAAGGCTTCTATAGCTACTATAAATAAAAATATAGCTACTAATATAATAATAGAATAGTAAATACTAGATAGCTATAAGGTAGTTTTTTACTTTAAGAAGAATATAACTTATATTATAGGATATTTATATACTAAATTACTAAAGTAATTATATCTCTATAAACTAGCTACTTAATTATTACTTATAATTATTTATAATATCCTTTATAATAAAATCCCTTTTTAATACCTATAAATTTTCTAAACTATTATAGCCTTTTTACTTTACTAGGTATTTATATTATTTTCTATTATAGTAATATAAAATAATTCTCTTAACTTTAAACTCTTTTTTATTATCTTTAATATTATCTTATAATAAGGATATATCTATATAGCTAGTAGGGTTCCCTTTAAAGGGTTTAAGACTTATAATATTAAATATATTATAAAGTCTTAAGCTAGCTAGTAATTATAATTAATAGGCTAAGCTATAATTACTAACTACCTTTTTAATCTTATAGGGCCCTAGGTACTTTATAGTAAGCTTTTAGCTTAGGTATCTTAGGTTAATATTTTTTATTAATAATAATATATAATCTCTAACCTTAAACTTTATTAGTATTCTCTTATAATTATAGTACTTCTTTTACTATACTTATATATTACTTAGTAGCTACTTAATCTCTAAGTATCTCTATTTTAGTTCTAAGACTTTATTTTCTACCTAGTTATTTACTAAATTAAGCATTAGGATAGCCTAGTATAGTCTCCTTAGGTTATACCTATATAGCGCCTTTACTAGTATTAGGCTATAACTACTATACTTACTTATATTATAGGTAAACTATACTATTAGTAGATATTCTACCTAGTTATCCTATTTAGTATATATATAGGCTCTTAGATAGTGCTTAAGAACCTAGTTTAATTACTCTATCTATCTATTTATTTAGGGGTAGAATATAGTGCTTAATTACTACTTTATTATAATTAGGTAGTAGAATATCCTCTAGAAACCACTAGTAAATATTAACCCTTAGTTTATAATAATACCTTCTAGGGTATTATAGTCCTTAAAAACATTTTCTAGGAATACTATAGCTAGCCTATTACTAGATAGGTATATAGATACTAGTATATAAATACTATACTTTAAAAATTAGTCTATAATAACTAGTATTATATTATATATCTAATACTTCTAATTCTTTACTAGTGGTAAGCCTATAATAAAGTCTATTAATAATTCTTAGAAAGGGCAATTAGGTACTAGTAGCATAGCTAACTTGCTATAAGGTTTATATAACCTTAGCTTTAAAACTTAATAATTAATGTAAGTCTATATATATAACTTAATATCCTTCTTTATTAATAGCTAGTAATATTAGCCTATAATTTAATAAAGGGTTCTACTAACCCCCTAATAACCCACTATAGGATTATTATAGGTTAATAGTAAGACTTCTTTTTATATACCTTATAGAATAAAAACTTAATTATTATATATTAGTAACTTAGAGGGCACCCTAGTTTATATCTATAATCCTTTAGCCTCTAGCTTAGAGGGACTAATTAACTATAGTCCTAATATACTAGAGTTACTACTTATTAGTAATAACTTCTACTATACTATAAAGGCATCCCCTTATTACGCTTCTAATAATAAAACTAGAATTAGGGCTTCTAATTCCTATGCCTTACTCCTAATAGCGGAGTTTAATATTATAGAGGTTCTCTAAACCACTAAGATTCTTACTATAATACTACTATAAGCCTATAGCTCTTTAGTAGTGCCTATAAACTATCTAATTAGCCTAGTAGAGATTAACTTTATAGAAATTCTCCTACTTACTATTAGACTTCTTACTATACTATTAATAAATAGTAATCTTAGATATAGGGTATTAATAGAGTTACTACTACTTTTACACTACTTATTAATTATAAACCTAATATACTATAGCTTTACTAGACTAGTAGTAGTACTATACTTATTATAGTACCCCTATAGCCTAATAGTAGTAAACTTAGTAAGGAAGGTTAGTAACTAAGATATAAATACCTTAGCTTTCCTTTTCTTACTAATATAATCTAATCTCTATAATAGAGTATTAGCAGGATTTAGCTTACCTACCTAGTATTTAATAATAAAGTTAAACAGGCATAGCTTATCTAATATAGTAACCTACTAGCTTATTAGCTTAGGCTTTAAAATAAGGTATTTATAGTTTAAGTAATCTATTATTACTTTTACTAGGTAAGCTAAGTAAGTAAGGTAATACCTCTAAGTTTAAAAGGCCTCCTAAATTACTAGTAACTCTATATCTAGTGTTATATAGCGTAATTTAGTGTCCTTTAACTTCCTTAATATAAACACTATAGGGTACTAGTAACCTAGCACTAATATTACAAGGATAGCTCTAATTATATATCTAGAGGCATTAGTCTTAACTTATAATAGTAATACTAGATTAAAATACACTAAAATTAGTGCCTCCTAGAATTACTTTTATAGTTCTCTAAATACTACTAGCTTATAGGGCTCTAGCTTAAACTTTACTAGTTATTTCCCTTATAGATAGTTAGTTAATAGGATAATAATTTTACTATAATTCTTAATAAAGTACCTATAGAAACTAGTAAATCCTAGGAAAGATTAGATATTAAACACATAGATAGGTATTAGCTATATTATAATTACTTTAACTCTACTAGGGTCTATTAAGATTCCTTCTAGGGAGATTATATAACTAAGGAATTTAACTTCCTTAACAGAGAATTAGCACTTATCTAGGTTAATAAAAAGATTAGCACTTTAAAGCCTCTTAAGAACCTACTTAATATAATTCTTATACTCTAAGATATTACTACTATATATTAGGATATTATTAAGGTAGATAATATAGATAATATCTATAAGACCTTCTAAAGCTATATTAATATATTCTTAGAAGGTAGTAGGCATATTAATAAGCCTAAATAGCATTATAAGATACTTAAAGTAACTATATCTACACTAAAAGGCTATCTTCTACTTATCTCCCTTATAGATATATAGCTAATAGTATATATCTTTAAGGTCTAACTTTATAAAGATCTTTATACCTCTTAGCTAATCTAAGATTTCTAGAATTAGGGGCAAAGGGGCCTTATCCTTAACTATAATCTTATTTAGGCCCCTATAATCTATATATAGTTATAATTTTCCCCCTTTCTTTAGTATAAATAGGATTAGGGCACCTACTAGACTAATAGATCTTTAGATCTAACCTTATTCCTATACACTTACTAGGTACTTATAGAGCACCTATAGCTCTTTCTTAGCTAGGTTATATATAGGTCCCTAGGGTAGTGTTTTTCCTTCTTCTAGTTTAATTATATATATCTGCCTACCTAATCTAGGGAGGGTGCTAGCTTTATAGCTTAAGAATATATCCTTAAACTCTATATAGACTTCTAGGAGGGCTACCTTATAAATAGTATTAAATAGATCTATTATTATATAGATACTACTTAGTTTCTACTCTTTTAGCATATCCCTAATAAAGGCTATACACTTAATTAGACCTATTAACTAAGGGGGAAGCATTACTATAACTAATAAGTATTTCTCTATATACTATCTATCCTATAACCCTATTACTAATAAGATATATTCCTTTATTATAGGGTATCTCTAAAGTCTTTTCCCCTATAATATTATAATAGGTTTATATTATCTTACCTAGTTAATACCTAGCACTAGCTTTTCGCTATTATTAGTAATATAGTAGCTAACTTAGTATATCTTTATATATCCTATACTATTCCTTACTAATATTACCTTTTTTAAAATTCCTTAATATAGTATAATATTACTAGACACACTCTTAAGCGTGCTATTACTTAGTTATATATTTACCTAGTCTAGGTCTATTAATATATCTAGATAAATTAAAGAATATATAGCACTAGGGTTAAATAGTATTAGTACTATTACCTAGTAGTAATCTTACTATAACTTAACTTCTATATAAATTTATAGGTCTAATTACCTATTCTTATTAAGTTATATTATATTAAGAGTATTTTCCTAGGGTTATACTAAACTAATTAGGGCCTTATTTAGGTTTAACTAGCTCTTAGCTTAGTTACCACTACCTTAGTGCTAGTTAGTAGTATAGCTATCTCTATAGTAAATACTATAGTCTAGCTTAGGGCACTTAGTTAAGAGATAGCCTAGTTTTTTACACTTAAAATAGGTAATAGGTAAGCTCCCTATTTCTATATAGTGTCCTTCCTATAACCTACCTTCTAGTAAAGCTAAGTAATTCCTCCTCTTCTATTAGTTATCTCCTTAATTACCTTTATAGTAAGGCCTTTTTTCCTTTTTTATTACTACTTTTACCTTCTTTTCTTAGCCTATAAAATAGTTCTAACTTATAGGGTATTCTTAGCTAAATACCTACTTCTTTATAATACTATTTAGGTATTATATAAACTAGGTAATTCTTATAGGCTTAGGTATAGGCTTAGGTAATTCTACTTCTACCTTACCCTAAACCTTAATAAATACTTAGAATAACTAATCCTTACCTTACTAAAGGGTTAGTAGTATTCCTATAGCTTCTAGGTAGTAACTATCTTTATCTATTTCTCTAGTTTTTAACTATTATATAAACTCTATCTAAGTATAGCTTTAGTAGTTTATATAACTATCTATAGTAGTAAAATATATTTACTATTACTTTACCTTATTTACTAGGTAGCTACTAGTATATATAACCTTTATTATATTATTTATAAATATATTCTAATCTATAGTAAAAACTATATTTAAATCTACTAGGAATATCTATAGATTCTTATAGATATTCCCCTTATATATAGAAGTCTTAAGCTATATCTTTACTATACTATATCTATATAGCCTTAGTATAGTTAGTGCTAACTAGGGAATAGGAATAGGGGCTTAAGTAAGAGGGGTTTATAGGGTAAAAGTAAAGCCTTAGTTAGTATTATCTAATTAGGGAGGGGTATTTACTTCTTATAAATTTTTCTATAGCTACTTAAGTTTATATTTTTTTAGGTAATTTATAGCTATACCTCTACTTATATAAAGCTATAGTTTAATATAGCTTCTTTATTATTAATAGCTAGCTTTAATATATAGGAATTCTCTAGGGTAGTTAGATAAGAAGACTTATACTCTAGGAGTAGGTATTAATCTATAAATATATCTTTATATAGTGTGTTTACTCTAGAGTTATTAGTACCTATTAAATAGGTATTTATTCTATATAGTACTAATATCCTTAACCTACTAATAGCCTATTACCCTAATAGGAAAAAGAGATTAACTTATTAAGGCTTCTAGGCTAAATATAATAAATAGGGTAATAGTATAATTAAGGTAGTAGCTATAGAGCTAGAAGGTAGGTATATATACTTAAAGGTTTTAATCTCTAGCCTCCTATATTCTATATATATAACCTTTACCTAAATACCCCCTCTATATATATATAACTAGCTCACGGTGACCTTATAGCTAGGGCGCTACAAGCCATGACTAGGCCCTACTATACATAATGCCATCGCCTTTATAGCCTCTGTCGCTCTATTGCCTCTGTGACCCTGACACTAATATACTACCTATAGATATTATAGTAATATTACTAGTTTATTTAGTAGTTTTATAGTATTACTAAATAAGGTAGCTCTATCTATAACTAGTCTATTATATTAGGGATTAGGATTCCTATATAGCCTCTATTAGTTATTATAAAATAGCTAATTACTAAACTATTATTCTTAATTATTATAGTAGGGCCTCTATTACCTATATTACTATTATTAAGTAGGGTTATAGTATAGTTAAATACCCTAATAGTTATTTCTATTACTATTCTAGAAGTTATTTTAATAACCCCTAGCCTATAGCCTAGCCACACTATTATAGGGTTAGTATCCCCTATATTAGCCTTAAGTATTATATCCACTATATATATTTAATCCTTATTATATATCTTAGAACTATTAATTAGTAATTTATTAATATCTATCTTATACCCTACTTATAATTATTAATTCCCTCTCTCTAATTTATATAAGGAATTATGTTGGAATCACCAGGTGTGATAATGGCCAGTTATCAATTAGGCGCGCTCGTGATAGTATCAATTAAATAATCTATTATAAGCTATATGTTCTATCAAAGGAAGCTAGAAAAGAGAGGGCCCCTATAAGAGGGAAAAAAAAAGGTAGCTGCAGCTATGTGGGTCACGTGCTGTGGGTGGGTCACGTGACCCAGGCCCTGCCCTATCGCAGGCCTGCCCGTGGGCAGGAAGGGGGGCACGCGCACACGCACGCACACACGCGCAGCAGCCGACCTTCTTCTAGTTAGGCTGACCTTTAGCTAAAGGGAATTATGGCTACTAAGCGTAATTAATATCATACTTGTTCTAACACTAGGAACTCTCTTTTTAACATAATTATTAACGTATAATATTAATCGCTAATAAAGTAATAGATAATAATAGGAGGGGTTATAATCCCCTAATAAAGGGGACTAATAAAGGAAAGGAAAGGGAAGTAGTATATACCTATAGTAGGTAATAATAAAGAAAAGCAATAATCTATCTTTAACCTCCTACTAAGAGGGTAAGTAGGCCTCTTCCTAAATCCCTTTCCCTTCCTAATATTATTAATAATATCTATATAGTAACTCCCTTATCCTATTACCTCTTTTCCTCCCCTTTACCCCTCTCCTTAACCCTATTATCTCCTATATCTACCCTTCTATCCCTACTAAAGTAAAGTATAGGTATCTTATAAATCTAAAGAAGGACCTCCCTTATAGCTCTATACTCTATATAGATTATATAGAGTTATAGAATTACTAGAGGCCCTCCCTAGAGGTTAGAGAAGGAGCTATATAGCTTCTCTTCCCCCTTCTTCTCCTACTCCCCCTAGAGTATTACTTCTCCTCTAATTTCCTCTACTATTCCTAAGAGAGTAGGATCTATATCCTCCTATAGTATAGGGGTTAATAATCCCCTAATACTAAGGAAGATTACTTCTCCCTATAGTATAGGGATTAATAGTCCCCTAATACTACTGCCTATAAGGCTATCCTCCTTATAGGTTACCCTCCCGCTACTATTTGTAGGGGCTATCCTCTACGCGGGTTACCTACCCTTCTATCTAGATTATTATCTAGTTACTAGAGATAAACTACTCTAGGGCCTTATTTAGTAATGCCTTTATAAAGGTATTAGCTAGATTATCTACTCTATTTATCTAATAGATCTTATAGAGCTTATAGCGTTTATATAACTATTATAGGGCTATAATATTAATTATTAGGCGCTTCTCTTTTATTATACTAAGCTTAATAAGGTACTTATAGAGGGAGTATAAATCTATATACACTATAACTAGTATAGTAGGGAGATTTAATTAGTCTATAAGTATATAAAGGGTAGTGGCTATTATATATACTATATTAACGCTAGTAACTATACTATAGACCTTAGAGGTAAGTATACTTTATATAACTCTCTTACTCTTTATTAAGCTAAAGTATATAATATTACCTTTAATTATAAACTTACTATCCTTATAGTCTTTATTAGTAAGGATTAGTATATAACTAAGCTATAAGGTAAGGTTCTAATTATTTATAAATAACCTATCTATAAATATATATAGCTTTGCTTTAGTAAGGTTAATTAGAATAAATATTAGGCCTTAATTAGGGTAATCTATCTACTATTAGATCTAGTGGTTAAGGGCTTTAACATTCTTAATTATTAGTTCTTAGTGTTAAGTGGTAATAGATAGATTATAGTAGGCTTCTAGTTAGTAGATTAAGGTAATATAGGCGCCTTAAGCCCTTTATTTAATATACTTCTACTTTAAATCTATAAGTAGGATTAAATTAAGCTTACTACTTTAGCCTTTTTATTAAAGCAAAATAGCTACGCTAGCTACTAATTTAATAATTCCCCTATTAAAGGTTAGGGAATTATTCTTAAGGAGAAATTACTTTAGCTTTACTATAAAAGCCACTATAGTTAATTCTCTCTCTTCTTTCTTAGAGAACTCCTTATCTAATAGCCTAAGAGTATTATTAGTTTATATACCTATATATATAAATTCTAGGCTATCTTCTATAGTTACTAATAGGCATAGATTATACGTAGAAGTCTCTATCTAGAGCTTCTCTCTATAGTGCCTATAGTACATAACCTACTAGTGTGTTCTGGCCTCCGTAATACTATAGAGCGGTTTAATTACCCTTATAATTATTCCCTTTAGGTATTAGTTACAGATTTGGGTTAGAAGCCGCGCGAGGATTACCCTATTTAATTGCGTGGTTAATTAGATATATACCTAGGTAATATTATAAATCTATAGGATAAAGCCTTTTATTAAGAGGGAAGGTGCTATTATAAGAATAAGGTATTAACTAGCTTATTAGATTATTAGAGCCTATATTAAGATTACTTGCTTTGCCTTATCTCCGAAGCCTTATACTATAAGCCTTAATTTCTTATATAGCTAGCCTATCTTGCCTTTTACCTTATTAATAATTCGTGAATTAAAGATTCGCACGCTACTATGCTCTCTCTTATTATAGGTAATAAATTTAAATATACCCTAATTAATTAGTATATTAATCTTAGTCTTTATAGAGAGCTTAAATAGTGTGCTAGGGGTTATAATAACGCCTTCCTTATATAATTAAATTATAAGGTTAAGGTTAGCTTCCTCCTTAGCTAAGATAAATATATTAGTCTTATTAATAATTACTAAAGGGTTCTTTTAGGGTCTACCTAGGTATCTTTTTAGCGGGATCTCTAGGGTCTTACTAGGTAGCCTAGTTTAGGCCTCTCCCTCTTCTCCGCCCTCCTAAGGTAGGGGGGCTTCTATATTAGGATCCTTATAATAAGGCCTAATAGAAGTTAAGTAGAAGGCCTTTAGGCCTTATAGGAGGTTAAGGGTCTTGCTTATATCTAGACTATTCCTTACTATAAGGGCTTTACTAACTTTCTAGATTATATAAAGGCGCTTAACTTCCTTTATTACCTTTTATATAGTAATAACACATTATAAGATCTCTAGTAATAGAGGAGAGTTACTTAATATATAGGGGTAGGCACTAAAGATAAGAAGGGTTAGAATAAGGCTATTTAGACCTATAGTATTATTAAGGGCTTTTATAGCTATCTATAGGGCAATAGGTTCTAGGGTTATTAGGCATTCTCTTTAGATAATATTATAGGCCCTTTAGAGCGGTCTATAATATCTCTTAACTTTTCTAATGCTATAATATGCCTTAATTAGGACCTCTTTAATAGAGATTAATATTAATACCGCAAATTAGCGAAATTCTTTGCTACAAAAGTTTATACTAGTATTAGTAATAATCTAATTAGGAGGTCCTTAGTACATATTAATCTAGCATATTCTAAGAGCTTCCTAAGTTATTTTAGCTAAGATATTAGGAAGGAATCTTGCTGCGTAGAATGCTATAGCTATATCTACCGCGTAGAGCGTTAGGCGGTTACTATTAAGGTATATAATATTAACTATTACTTTAAAGTTAAAGGTATACTTATCCTTAAGGGTAAATTTAAAGTAATAGGGGCTATTAGTATTTATCTAGCACTAGTAGTATACCTTTAATATTACCTTAATAGCTTTAAAGGTAATCTTATGCCCTATATTACTTAGGAGATTATAGAGTTAGTATACTAAAGGATAACTAAAGTGGCAATGTAAACGCTATAATTTAACCTTAGTTAAATAATTCCACGCTACTACCTTCTTATCTTATATTAGCAGCATCTATATATAGCCCTATTTGCGTACTAGGGGCACCTTAATATTCCCTTACTAGAGGATATTCTTAGTAGTAATAAAGTTAATCCTTAATTAGCCTATATTATTAAGGTAAAGTAGGAAGGGAGTATTTATTAGTATTATATAAAAAGTAATATTACTAAAGGGTATAGGTATATTAATTATTCTAAGTAATATAATTAGCTAGCCTCCACTGAATATAATAACTACTTTACCTACCCTTATAGTGTTAAGATAAATCTTTAGTATTATCTTTTATAGTGCTATAACTTAAGATTAGCCTGCTATAGAGAACTATACTGCTTTAGTATCTAGTATAATACCTTAGAAGGCCTTAGATAAGTAATGGTCTTTAAGTAGGAATAGGTAAGGAGGCCTAGCGGCGTTCCTATTGTAATGGACTCAAGCTCGAGGCTCGGGTCCTTCTCGGGTCCGGGAGGGCTCCGGAAAGGGCGCGGAGAGTGCATAAGGCAGCGTGCGGAGGTTATGCGGACTTAGGGCTTACTACGCGCGCCACGCGCATAGACTACGTATAGGAGGATATATAGCTATATGCTATATAATCTCTTACTTAGCTCTTTCTTTCCTCTTTAAGAATAGTAATTATACTTTAGATACTTATTTATAGTTACCCTAAGGCTAGTCTATAATATTTACTATTCTTTACTTTCTTTATATCCTTCCCTTTTTAGCTATATCTTAATAATAGTATAACCTTTATTAAGCAGGATAGAAATAGGTAAGCTAGCTATATTATAGGCACTTATTAGGGAGTAGTTAGTGTAGATCTAAGTACTTTATAAGAACTAACACTAAGTAAGGCAAAAGCTATTACCTATAGGGGTATTATTTAATAGTAATAGAATACTCTTTATAGCCTAGAAGAGTCTTATAGGCTATAAGCTAGTTATAGACTAGGGGTTTATTAGGGGCGCTAAGGACTAATAGTGCTTTATTTACTAGAACCTTTTAGTAAAGGTTTAGGCCTAGGTTATACCCTACTTTAAGAAGGGAAACTTAGTAAACTTTAATATAAGGCACTTCCTTAATTACTTAGGGGAAATATTTAATAACCCCTATTAATAAGAATTAGCTATTACTAAGCTTAACTAGTTATAATAATAATAATATAAGCGGTTTAGCGACTTCTATATATAGTTTAAATAGAAACTTACGCTTATAGGCAGGCTAGGTTAGGTAGATAAGGTAAAGCTTTTAAAGCTATATACTACCCTTAATAAGTAGATAAGGGACTATAGTGTAGGATAGGATATTCCCTAGGCTAACTACTCTATAGTATTAGCTTAGTTTAGGAATATTATATTAGATATTAAGTCTTATTATTTAGAGGAAAAGTATTGCTTATATTACTAGGTATAACTAGCTCCCTAGGCAGACTAGTCTTTAGGGTAAGATAAGGATATGCTAATAACAGATATCTAGTTAGCGGGTATAGTAGGGGCCTAGAAGGGCTCTAGGAAAGCTATAGATTACTAGTAGTAGGGGGTAAAAAGGGCTAAATAGGTTTCCTAGGAGGTACTTAATATATAATATAAGGAGGGTAAGTGTATATAATATAGCTCTAATAAGCACTAAGTTATAAAGTATTCCTTATATTACGCTATCTATTTAAAGGAGATGCTAGTGGTTAATGCTTATAAGGTAGAAGATATTAACTCTAAGGATTTAAGTAATAAGTTAGAAAAAGAGAATCCCCTTTATTAAGTTATTTAAATAGGGAGGAGGAATAGGAGCTTAGAGAGGCTTTATAGTATATAGTTAAGGTTAAGGATAACTTTAAATATATCTAGAGTAATATAGATATATTACCCTTCTTAGTCCCTATGTTAATAAATAAGATAACCTTTTTAGATATATAAGTTAATATAGGATATAACTACTATGCTACTATTAGTAAATGCCTAGTCTAGAAGCTATAACTAGAACGCATCCCCCTACTAACTAAGAGGTTGGTTTATATAGTAGTTAGTGTGAAAAGAGGGGGAAGGGAGAATTATAAGGTAAGCTTATTAATTATATATATTATCTGTTTTTAGATAGATATAGATAGATAGGAGACGCTAATTATAGTGTATATAATCCTAGGATTAATAAGATAACTTATCCTAGGGACTCTGTAGATAGTGTGCTATAATATTAACTTAAATATACAATACTAATAACTAACTATAGGAGTGGCTAATAACCTATAGATTTAGGCTATAACTAATAGAGAGGTAAAGAAGCCTACTATATATATTATAGGATCTTTATTTGCAGGAATAGTGCGTTAAGTAAGGAAGCAGAAGGAGTATATATAGCTTTATACTATAAGCTTATAGGAAATTATATCTATCCTATAGATTAATACTACACTAAAACCTATAGAGTAGGAGCTCTTAGTATCCTTACTAGAGGAGTTATAGGACTATAAGAACCTTTTCTAGGAGAGTAAGGCAAATACCCTACCACCACACTAGGGCAAGTCTAATTACCACATTTGCCTAAAGCGGGATACGGAGGGCAATAAACTAGACCTACTATAGGCTCTACTATATAATATACTATATTAATATCTCCTAGAGATATATAAGTAGGTAATAAACTTAATAGATAAGGGCTAGATTAGGGTAAGCTTATTATTAGTAATAGCACTAGTTCTACTTATAAAGAAGCCTAGGGGTGGTTAGAGGTTCTATATAGACTATTACACGCTAAATAAGATTATAGAATAGGACTATTATCCCTTACCTTTAGTAAAAGAGACGCTACACTCCTTAGCTAAGGTAAAATAGTTTATAAAGCTAGATATATAAGCAGTGTTCTATTATATTTATATTACTAAGGGCTAGGAACACTAGACTACTTTCTAGATATAATTTAGATTATTTAAGTAATTAGTATACCCCTTTAGTTTAGCGGGTGTGCCTATAACCTTTTAGAGGTATATTAATAATATGCTTAGTGGTATCTATTGAAAATGGAAGGGAATCTGTACTAGAGGGATAGGAAGACCTCCCTAGTAGATTCAACGCGGCGGCTTCTAGATTCACTATAATATGACGATTCTTCAAGATATAGAGCTTTGATAGTTGAATATAGTAGATTTCAGCTAGACGAACGATCTGACGAGCAATGAGAGGATTTTCTGAGTCCCCTCATAGACCTACCGACCGTATCGACGGAAGGGGGTCGCTAGCCGGGTCTTAGGAGCTACTTTTTATTTTCCGCAAAATTCATTTGTATGGGAAAAGTAAAAAATCGACTCACGACCATACAATCTAGCCACCCACGTGCACTAACTAAGCAATCTAATAAGCAACCCTATAAATAAAATACATCATTAAATCCGGAAAAAATCAAGGATTCGAACAGTATAAGTCAGCCTTTTATACGACTACTAGTTCCCTAGTTACAGTCGATTTTAGCTTCCCTATAGGGTAGCCTAGTCGGCTTAGTCATACAAGCCTGTGGGTTGGTTGTGTGCAGGTCACAGCCAAAGCTGCTGGCCACGGCCAACAACGCTGCAGGCAACGCCTTGTAACCAACGTTGCAACAACGCAACTAGGCAACTAGTGGGCCTATAAAATAGTGCTATAAATAGCATAATTTTAACACTCCCTCTAGAAAAGTATGAGTTAACTAATTCGATACCTGAACTTAGCTCTTTAATAGATATCTAAGTTAACGATAAATTCAATAATAAATCCAATAATAATCCAATAACTTTTAACTAATATCAATAACTTTTCAACGGAATTCCAGTGTTTTTGTTGATTTTAGGTTTTTCGACTTTTTAGTTGTTTTTCTTTAAAACTAGGCCTTTGTGTTCGTAAGACCTAATAGTTGAATAAATTGTTGAAATTTATCGTTAGGCAGGGGCTTAGTTAAGCCATCTGCAGGCATCTCTTTAGTGTTAATGTAGATAACCTTAGCTATACCCTTCTGTACCTTTTCCCTGGTATAGTTAAATTTTAGCAGGGTATGCTTTGTTCTGCTGTGAAGAGCAGGGTTATTAGCGGTCGTAATAGCGCCTTGGTTATCACTAAAAATCAGAACAGGAGGTGCTATAGGCAGCTTAATTTCCTTAAAAAGGCCATAAAGCCACTCTAGCTCCCTAATAGCTTCACATAGAGCATCTGATTCGGCCTCTAATGTCGATAAAGCTATCGTAGTTGCTTTCTTTGATTTCCAGCTAATAGGTCCTTCAGCTAGCTTATAGAGATAAGCATAGGTTGATTTAGAGGACTTATCTCCCGCGAAGTCGCTATCACAGAAGCCAATAAGGGTTGCAGAAGCCTTAATAGCGTTTTTAGACCTTCTATAAGTTATAGAATAACCCATAGAGCCTAGAAGGTATCTAAGCAGATGTTTAGCAGCATTTAAGTGCTCTATATAAGGCTTAGCTAACGCTGTTGAAAGCCACTGAACCGGAAAAGCAATATCGGGCCTTGTAAGGAGCATTAAGTACATAATAGTCCCTATAATACTCTGATATAGCTTGTGATCGGAGGAGGAAAGAGGTTTAGTTAGGTGGTTGGCTGCCTGTTTTATAATTCCGGGTTGAAGAGGAATTTTAGCAGGCCTAGCATCTTTCATGTTGAATCTCTCTAGGGCTTCAGAAATGTACTGGGACTGGTGAATAGTTAGGGTCCCTTTCTTTCGATTTCTAGTGATTTGAACGCCTAGGAAAAATTCGGCTGGCCCACGATCTTCTATAGGGTAAGCTTTGTGTAATAGCTTCTTTAGCTTGTTGATATAAGCTAGATCCGGTCCTATTAGAAGACAGTCATCCACATAGGTTGCTATGTATGTAGATGTAGTTGGATTGAAGAAGACAGCAGGGTTAGATATAAGGGGATGGAAGCCTAATTTTCGAAGAAGCTCTTTTAAAGCTTGCTGCCACTCTCTAGAGCTCTGTTTTAATCCATATAAAGCTTTCTGTAGGAAGATAACCTGCTTTTGAGAGGGATTATAGCCGTATTTCTTAAGTAATTTAGCTATCTCAGGCGTAGCAGCTTCGGCAAATTCAACGAATCCATCAGGGATCTGCATATAAATAGCTTCTTTTAATAAGCTATTTAAGAATGCCCCTATAAAATCAACCTGTTCAACTTCCCAGTTATTACAAGCCGCTAGGGCTAGTAATATCCGCCAACTAGGGGGAATGCTAGTAGCAGCGTAGGTCTCGATATAATCCTGACCTTCTATCTGCATAAAGCCTTTTGCAACGAGTCGGGCCTTGTGTTTTATAGGATTATTTTCTTTATCCTTTTTAAGCTTATAGACAAGCCTATTTTTAAGAACTTTTCGGCCCTTAGGAATTTGGTCTATCCCTATAAATTTAAAAGTTCTGGCAGCTAGTAGCTGCTTAAATTCGCTAAAGGTTGCATTAATCCATTTTTGACTATCCTTGCTTTTTAAAGCTTGCTTCCATGTCTTAGGTGTATCCGAATCGTTATTGTTGTTAGCTGACGATTTAGCCTTTTGTTGTGCCTTGAAGCATATCTCCTTAACGAAAGAAGATAGGTTAAAATCATCGATATCCATGGAATCAGGGTCGATTAGAGAATCCGAATCTGAAAACGGTTTTTCGATAGCACCCTTATTAGGGGCGCTAGAGCTTGGGCTCTCTAGGGGTAGCGCTGGAGGCGTTACAGCGGTCGTCCCGGGCGTTATAGGCGCGGCGGGCGCTGTAGGCGCTGTGGGCGCTAGGGGCGCCAGAGGCTTTGGATAGCTATCCTGAACCTCTAGATTATCTCGTGAGATATCGGCTTCTCCCTCTGAAGGATAGCTCCCTAAAGGCTTAGGGGACCCTACAGAGCTTATATCCTCTATAATCTTAACAAAGCTAGTCTTAACGACTGACCTTTTAGAGGGTATATAAACAAGATAAACGCTGGAACCTAGAGTAGCAAGCAGCCGGCCAGGGATAGTCCTAGGGGCTAGCTTCTGAAGCTTTGATCTCTGCTCCGGAGGTATTAGAACCTCACAATAAGACCCTATAGCCCTAATTTTCGAGAAGTCAGGCTTATAGATAGTCTTAGGCTCTAAGTCAGCTAGAAATAGCTGCTTAGGGGTTAGGGGCTTAGTTGTATTGGCGGTAATGTTAACTAAGTCCACTATGGCTGGAAGGATATAAGACCATAGATATAAAGGCAGCTTAGACCACTGAAGTGTAGCTCTAAGCCGGTCTAGGATAACCCTAATAGCCCTCTCAACTAGCCCATTCTGTTCGTGAATATAGGGGCAAGAGGTGCTAAAGCAAATTCCCTTAGAAGATAACCAGGACTGAAGTTCGTTATTAATTTCAGTGCCTCTGTCGAAGTGGAGGTGCCTAGGATACGTATTATATCGGTTTTTCAGGGCCTTAAAGAAGCCCTTAATAGCAGTATAAAGGGTCTGACCTTCTTTATTAGCTAATGAAAAGCACCATTTATACCGGGATTTTCGATCAATAAGTATAAGGACTAGGGCCTTCTTATTATGTGGTATAGGTTCGATTTTAACCGTATCTCCCTCTAGGATATCTAAAACCCTAGGGGGGTCCTGAATAGGTCTTTTGGTAGGTCTTCTAACAGCCTTCGATTGCATACAGGCTATGCAGTTGAAATCCTTGTCTTTGATGGCGGAAAAATCAGGGATCCCTTTAGCTAATTTCGAAGATTTCTTAAGTAAAGGGAGGCCGATGTGGCCTAATCGAATATGCCAAAGAAGGGCTAAATCTAGTAATTTCTTATAACTAGAATCTAGCTTTTCAGAGCTATTATCCCCTAGCTCCCTCTGTTGCCAGGCCTCTTGAGAATCACAGGCCTCTGGGGGCAATAGACGGCCACTATCGTCACCCAAGTCATTAGGGTATGGACCTTCTAAACCCCCTATAGAAGATGCCTGACTAGGAGGAGCTTCGGTGGGACATAGGGCTGAATCTTCATCTTCTTCGTCAGAATCTAATTCTTCGATTCGTTGATATTCCTCGGGATTAAATGCTGGCTGCGGAATTTGAACCTCTATAGGGTAGGAAAACCCTAATTCGGTCTTATAGGCTCTTTGTTGGCTTTGTTGTTGGTTGCAAAATTGAGAGCCCATAAAGGAGAGGTGGGTTGAATGCTTGCAGATCTTAGGAGTAGCTTGCCCCTTAATCTGCAAAAAGAAGCCGTGTTTAGTAGGTTCTAATAACCCACAGGGGCTTTTATTGGCTAGGAAAAGCTAATCTTTAGCTAGATAACCTCCCTTAAGATAGTGGGATAACCCGCTAACTAGGTTAGTATCTATACCGGGGAAATATAGGGCATCTAGCAGAGCTAAAGGCCTATATTCCGGTGGATTTTTCTTGACTAGAACGTTAAAAACAGCGGTGCCTCTTCCTTTAGGATAGATAGGTCCTCCTGCTGTAATTATAGGGCCGGTTTGACCTTTCTTAAGAGGCTTAAAGTCCCTAAAGAAAGCCCTATTATTACAAATGTGACAAGAAGAACCTGTATCGTATAAAAGGGAGTTTTTAACCACATCATTAGAGTAGCTAAAAGTAGGCTTGCTAGTAGTGTCACTAGTGGTGGTACTAGAAGTATCTAAATCAGATTCAGAATCACTACTATCCTCGCTGCTAGATTTGCTAGAATCTAGTTCTTCAACGTATCCCATAGCTAGGCTATAGCCTAACGCAAAAGTAGCTTCTTTTCCTTTATCTTTATCCCTGTTACCACTCTTCTTCTTCTGCTTTTTCTTCCTAGAGGCTTTAGAAGGGTTTGAATCCTTCTTATCCTGCTCTTTAGTAGCGTTAGTAGAGTCCTTCTTAGTATTAGGATTAGATGATTTCTTTTCCTTGTCCTTAGAATTTCCCTTATTATTAGAAGCCTTATAGCTAAGAGCTTTAGCTACAGGGGAGGTTTTATCCCTCTGCTTTTCTAATAAATCCGCCATAAGGAACTGTAAATTTAAGGTATTTACAGGCAGCCCTTGTGCCCTAGCAGCTCTAATAGTAAATCTTTGTCTCTCAGCCTAGCTAGGAAAGGTCTGCTTTAATGCGTTAATATAATGATTTACTTAATCTATAGGAGCGATCTCTACACTACAAAGCTATAGTCTAGCTAGTAAATTATTAAAATCAGCATTAAAAGCCTCTAAAGATCCCTTATAATTTAAAAAATTTAGGGAGTGGTAGCTAGCATATAGCGTACCTCACTGGATTTCAGCACTCTGCGAATATTGCCTAATAAGGACTTTATAGGCTTCTTCGGGGGAATTTTACCAACATATAGCTGCCTACGGTCCTGGTTGACAGCTATCTCTTAATATCATCAAAAGAATAGCTTGATCACAGTCAGCTAGATGGCCTGCTAAGCTAGGATTATCTATAAATTCAGGTAATCCTAGGGCTCTAAATTAGATGCTCAGGGCTTGCTTCCACTGATCATAGTTTTCAGGGCCTTTTAGCTTAGCTCCCTCAGGAATAAAGTGAACCTTCTTATTTAGTTCCTTAATAGCCCCTGTATTAAAGGTAGCTTGTAAGTTACTAGAAGGTAAACTCGCAGAAGTAGTAGCAGCAGGCAGGTCTTCTACCGGAGCTTTGGTATTTTCTTCCCTTAGCTTAGTAGAAGAATCCTAAAGACCTTATATAGCAGTCATGGTTTGCGTTAATTTATCTAATAGATCTTTAATGCTAGCCTCGTTTTTTAGATAATTTGACTCAGTATGCTTGATAAAATCAGTTAAGGTCTTGCCTTGTTGTTCAATTTAGCTTTGCATCTGTTGTTAAAAAGCACTGGCTTGAATAGCCAGACCTTCTATTTCCATCCTATCAGGGTCCCTAGGAGGGCTAGAAGGGCCTGCAGCAGGTCCCTTACCCTTATTATAACTTAGTGGTGCCATCTCTAAAAGTTCCCTAGGATCTCAAAAGATATCCTATGTAAGATCTCTAAATTTCTTCCTATTGCAAATATCGCGCGCTAGAAGCTAGGTTGTGGTGCAACCGGGCTGCGCACGCAAATTGTGCGGCGGGGCTGTTTAAAAGGGTGCCCCTCGAGGTCTAAAAGTAGGTCTGCGGTATGCGCGGGCAGAAACGGACCGGAGAAGATTCTCTGCGAAAATTTTCTCAACACCAAAAATAGGATCGTAGGTAATAGATATTACAGAACATGCAACGCAACGCAACGTAATGTATAGTGCGTGCAACGTAGTGCAATAGGTCAAAAAGCCTAGTATAAAGATACTAGATGTTCAATGATTTATAAAGGATGCAGCGTATCTACAGAGTAGATAATATCAAATATAACGATCGCAGCAGTGAATAGGATCACTAAAAAAGAGGTTGTGGTTGTAACTAGATAGTTACGGTTGCAATGTGGTGGTTGCAGGTGCGGCTGTAAATGAATTCAACACCAAGGGTCTGATGTTGCGATGCGTAGAGCTAGTGGATGAAAAGCTTCAAATTCTAGCGGATTTCCTTCGTAATCTTAAGAGCCCACAGGTCTAGTAGAGAGTAACTAGTACCTAAAATCAAGCACTAATCGCAGTAGAATAACGCAGTAATATAGTAATCTTATAGGCCTTCCGGGCTTATAACCTATTGAAAATGGAAGGGAATCTGTACTAGAGGGATAGGAAGACCTCCCTAGTAGATTCAACGCGGCGGCTTCTAGATTCACTATAATATAACGATTCTTCAAGATATAGAGCTTTAATAGTTGAATATAGTAGATTTCAGCTAGACAAACGATCTAACGAGCAATGAGAGGATTTTCTGAGTCCCCTTATAGACCTACCGACCGTATCGACGGAAGGGGGTCGCTAGCCGGGTCTTAGGAGCTACTTTTTATTTTCCGCAAAATTCATTTGTATGGGAAAAGTAAAAAATCGACTCACGACCATACAATCTAGCCACCCACGTGCACTAACTAAGCAATCTAATAAGCAACCCTATAAATAAAATACATCATTAAATCCGGAAAAAATCAAGGATTCGAACAGTATAAGTCAGCCTTTTATACGACTACTAGTTCCCTAGTTACAGTCGATTTTAGCTTCCCTATAGGGTAGCCTAGTCGGCTTAGTCATACAAGCCTGTGGGTTGGTTGTGTGCAGGTCACAGCCAAAGCTGCTGGCCACGGCCAACAACGCTGCAGGCAACGCCTTGTAACCAACGTTGCAACAACGCAACTAGGCAACTAGTGGGCCTATAAAATAGTGCTATAAATAGCATAATTTTAACAGTATCCTTAGGGACTATATTACTACTTATCTTAATAATATCTTAATCTATATAGGGGGGTTATAGAAAGACTATATATAGAAGGTCCGCAGGGTGTTAGCTAGACTATAGTAGGCTAGGTTAAACCTAGATATTAAGAAGTGTGTTTTTATAATAAAGGAGGTTAAGTACCTTAGGTTTATTATTTATATAGGGAAATAGATTTGCCTAGATAATAAGAAGATTACTATAATTAGGGATTAGGAGGCCCTAATATAGGTCTAAGGAGTATGTAGGTTCCTAGGGTTTACTAACTTTTATTATAACTTTATACTATAGTTTTTAGAAGTTATAGGTCCCCTAATTAACCTAATAAAGAAGGGTATAGTATTTTACTAGATAGAGGCATATAAGAAGGCTTTTAAAACGCTAAAGCTAGCTTTTATATTATACCCTATTCTTATATAATAGGACCCTAATAAGGATATAGTAGTAAAGGCAGACTGCTTAGGAATAGCATTAGGAGGCTACCTTTCCTAGATAAATAATAAAGGGGTCTTATATCTAGTGGTATACTACTTAGCTTACTTATAGCTAGCTTAACGGAATTATATAATATATAATAAGGAGCTTCTAGTAATTATCTTATACCTTAGGGCATGGTTAGCAGAGCTATAAAGTGTTAATAGGCTATTTATAATACTTATAGATTATAAGAATTTAGAGTACTTTATAGCCCTAAGAGAGATATTAGAATAGTAAGCGTAATAGGCAGAGACTCTAGCGCTCTTTAACTTCTACTTACATTATAGACTAGGGACTTAGGTAAGTAAACTAAATATATTATTAAGACACTATTAGGAGGAGGTATAATTTACTAAGCTAAAGGCGCCTATTATATAGTTAATAATAATGCCTATATAGTTTAGCTTTAGTTAGGGATAACTATATGTAAATATTAAACCTATAGTAGCCCTAGTAAGCACTACTTTAGAGGATAGTTTAGCTTTAGCTCTAGGTGTTCTAGCTAGAGACTCCTTATTTATAGATAGGCACCTTTAGTCCCTATAGGATTAGGCTATAGCTTATAATAAGACTTATAGGTTATAGCTTAAGGTAGTAAAGGCTAGGGTTTAGAAGTTTCCTAACATAGTAGGTATAAGGGAGTAGATTATAAACTATTAGATTAGCGTAAAAGGAGCCCTTTAATTCCAGGGCTAGACTTAGGTGCTAAAGTAAGAACCCTTAACCATAACCTTAATCTAACGGACATATAACTTACCCTTACTAGGTTACCTAGGGTAGAATACTACCTTTAAAGCGCTCTAGAGGGACTTCTATTAGGATAGTATATTATAGGATATAGTATAGTTTATATAAAACTATTACTACTATAGGGGGCGGAAGAGCTAGTAGCTATAATAAGGCTTACTAAAGCTAATTCCTCTGCTAGATAGATATTAGTTATAGATCTCTATTAACTTTATAATAAAGCTCCTTACTTAAGATTAGGCTAACCTATAGTTCCTTATAGTAATTATAGATAGACTCTCTAAGTTTATATAG
This sequence comes from Epichloe elymi, assembly GCA_023658475.1. Classification (NCBI taxonomy): domain Eukaryota; kingdom Fungi; phylum Ascomycota; class Sordariomycetes; order Hypocreales; family Clavicipitaceae; genus Epichloe; species Epichloe elymi. The sequence continues at coordinate 3,101,678 of CP098276.1, forward strand.
CTTAAGGCTATAATATTAATAAAGGCTAAGATATGTGCGGAGCGGTTTAAACACTATTAGTAGCGGTTCTATAGGTTCTCTACCTAGATTATTATAGATTATAGTTTAGATTAGTTAAGTGGTTTTTAGATAGCGCTCTATAAGAAGGTAGGTATAAAGTAACTACTATTAACCTTATATTACCTATAGATAAATAGAGGTATAGAGAGAGCTAACTAGGAGGTTTAGGTAGTGTTATAGGTAATATTATCCTTCTTATAATTTAAGTAAGCTAATTACCTACTAGCCTGCTAGCTAGTGTTAAATAATAGGGATTCTTTAGTAATAGGAGTAAGCGTAAATATAATGCTCTATAGCTTTAATATGCCTATAATCTAGGAGGCGCCGCTATTAGAGGTATTAAAAACTTTACTAAAAGGATAGGTATAAGTATTCCTATAGTACTTAAAAGAGGGTATAGACCTAATATAGGCTATAATAGCCTTTATCTAATAATAATAATAAGAAAGTATAAATAGTAGTTAGAGACTAGCGGAATAGTTCTAGGTTAGGGACTATATATAGTTAAGCCTTTAGAATATTAAGATAAACTAACTATATAAGAAGTTAGATTAGGTTATAGCAAAGTATAAGGTGCTAGAGATACTAACGCTATTAACTATAAAGTTAGATATTCCTAGGGGGCTATATCTAATCTTTTATATAGATTTAGTTTAGAGGGTAGTAAAGGATCTATTACTAAGCTAGAAGCTAGCTAATAAATAACCTCTACTAGAGCTTATATTAACGGATATGGATAGTGACCTTATAGAGTACTAGGTAAAGGAGATCCTTATAGCTAAAAACGCCCCTAGTTAGGGAGCGAATTATAATATACTAGTTAAGTGGAAAGGTTATATTTAGCTAATATACAAGCCCCTAGAGAATATATAGGATACTAAGGCGCTAGATAGATTTAAGGCAGAATAGGGGGATATATAGATAAGTAATAGTCTAAAGTAAGTGTAGAAATAGGTATAGTTTAATTTACCCCTAGAGGAGTAAAGCCTCTAGAATATATACAGAGGGGGGAGGCAGGGATAAGGAGGAGGTAGGGTTTAAAAAAAAAATTTTTTCTTATATAATAAGGGGAGGGGAGGGGTATAAAGGGGGGTATATAATAAACTTAAGCTTAAGGCTTAGGTCCTTCTTAGGTCTAGAAGGGCTCTAGAAAGGGCGTGGAGAGTATATAAGGTAGTGTGCAGAGGTTATGCGGACTTAGGGCTTACTGCGCGCGCCACGCGCATAGACTATGCATAGGAGGATATATAGCCGCACGCTATGCGATCTCTTACTTAGCTCTTTCTTTCCTCTTTAAGAATAGTAATCGCACTTTGGACGCTTGTTTGCAGTTGCCCCAAGGCCAGTCCATAACACCTATTATTAAATAGATTCTTCTTACTTAGTCTATATATTATAGCTTAATTTATAAGGACTTTAACTATTTTCTAACTATTAAGGGTTACACTATAGGTAAAGAAGCTTATAGGTACCCTTTCTTCTTCCTCTCCCTCTAGCTTAGTATTAAATCTAAGGCTTATTATATACTAGGTAACCTTATTAACTTTAGAGGGATAAGGAGTGGGATCTTCTATTAGGGTACCTTTATACTAGGTAAGAAAGGTATTATATAAAGCTAGTAAGGATAATAAGGTATCTACTAGGTAATAGTTCTTATATCGCTAGTATGCCTTCTTATGCTCTTCCTTAGGATGCTTTATTAACTAGTATCCCTCTTTACTATATATATAATATTTCTTTATATAGGGAGGGCCTCTTCTACCCTTCTACCTTTATAAAGGGTATTATAACTCTTTACCCTTACTATTATACCTTCTATTAGTCTAGAAGGCATTAGGAGTCTAGGTATTAGTAGGGAATTAATGTTAACTACTAGATTCCTCTGCGATAAGCTAGATTATTATATATATATGCTTATAGAATTATTAGAGGCTATCTAGAGGGTTAGTAAGGCACCCTCTGCACTTAGGGATCCTATTATAAGCGGTTATAATCTAGTTCCTAAGGGCTCTTTCTAATTAACCTATGTTAGGAATAGCTTACTATAATATTAATAGCCTCTTAATAAGCTTATTAAAGTATTCTATCTTTAATTTATTAGGGTTTTTATTAATAGTCTTCTAAAATAAAGTATTATACTATTTAAGGAGATACTTTTATCTTATATCTTTAGTTTTAAACCTCTTCTTTATTCTTCTTACTAGGGTAGTAAGGTCCTAAGGGTTACTAGGTTTAGAGAGGTAGTCTAAGTAGTACTAATAAGCTTTTCCTTTTAGTATTACTTTAAATATATACCTAGCTTATTCTAGTTTAATATCTAGAAGCTTACACTTTTACCTAAAGATTTAGAGCTTTAGTTTAAGTATATTATAGTTATTAGCGCTATATTACTACTTAGATATATATATCTTAATAAGGTCTAAGATCTGCTTTGCTATTAGTTATAGAGGCTTAAAAGGAGGATTATTAGTAGGTTTATATATTATTCTTTAGTAAATAGGAAGGGCTTATTATTAGGAAGTAGAGGTTCTTTACTAGGTAAATATAGGTTCTTAGGGATAATAAGGAAGGGCTTATAGGGCTTAAGGTAATTAAGGAAGGGGCTAAGGGTTCTATTCTTAGGGAAGGGTTACTAATATTACTCCTTATAGAGGTTATAAAGGTTAGCGGGAGGAATAAGTAGTCCTTATACTCTATTAGTCCTAGAGGTTATTATTCTTATAGAGGTTATTAAGGAAGTTACTATTCTTAATTATATTTTTTTAGAAGTTATTATACTTCTTCTAGGTATTCTTTACTTCTTCTTATAACTAGAAGTAGAATTCCTATTAGTTAAGGACTTCTTAGAGGTTTATTACTATATTTATATTCTAGTTAATTATTATATAGATTCTAGAGTTAATAAGGTAGTCCTATAAGTGCCTTAGGACTATAACTAGGGTTTTAAGAAAGTTACTATAGGTTTATAGGTTAAAATCTTAAGTAAATTCTATAAAGAGTAATCTTCTATATACCTTTTATATTATATAGTCCTTAACCTAAGAGAGAATATAGGCTACTTATATCTTAGGTATATTATTATCCTTAATATTAAATTTATCTACCCTAGTAAGTATTTTTTCTATAATATACTAGTATAGTTACTATAGGATATAGAGAAAGGGGATAGTAAATTCTAGGGCTTCTAAGGGATCCGCTTAAGAGCTATTATAACTTATTAGGTTTTATAGTTATTCCTTCTTATTAACTATTATAACTTATAGTATTAGAGGAGATAGAATAAGGGAAGTAATAATAAAGGGATTAGGGAAAAAGAGATATAAAGGATTATAAGCTCTAGTGATTAGCTTTGTATATAATAGAATACACTAAGTTAAAGAATAATAGGATAGCTTAGCTACTAGAGTTAAACTCTTCTTCTTAGTTTAGGCTTTAGCTTCTTCTAGCTACTCTTATTACCTTAATAGGCTAGCTAGAGTTAGCTTCTTCCTTAGTATAATTAGGGATCTTAAATAATAAAGCTGCTCTTATTACCTTAATAGGCTAGCTAAATTACACTGCTTCTATGAAGGTCTCTTCTAGATAGAACCTAGCTAATCTATAGTGTCTTTAAAAGATAATAGGTATTTATAAATAAAAGTGATTATAAAGTTAACCACTAATTAGTGTTGGAATCACTAGGTGTGATAATGGCTAGTTATTAATTAGGCGCGCTTGTGATAGTATTAATTAAATAATCTATTATAAGCTATATGTTCTATTAAAGGAAGCTAGAAAAGAGAGGGCCCCTGTGAGAGGGAAAAAAAAAGGCAGCTGCAGCTATGTGGGTCACGTGCTATGGGTGGGTCACGTGACCCGGGCCCTGCCCTATCGCAGGCCTGCCCGTGGGCAGGAAGGGGGGCACGCGCACACGCACGCACACACGCGCAGCAGCCGACCTTCTTCCGGTCGGGCCGACCTTCAGCCGAAGGGAATTGCGGCTGCCAAGCGCGATTGATATCATGCTTGTTCCAACAAATTAATTAATTATTATATCTACTAATAGTAGGGTAATAATTATCTAAATTTCTAAGTTAAAGGCTTAATAGACTATTTATAATTATATTATATTATCCTAGTAACACGCCCTTATATCTTATAGTAGATTATATATAAAGATTATAATATCCTCCCTATTATAGTATTTTTATAATAAGTACTATATATTCTTAATCCTATTTAATGCTATAGACTATAGTTCTTAGAACCTCTCTATAAGGTATATATAAATAGTCTTTAATAATACTTCCTAAAGTAATTTATATTCTAATAGTATTAGTAGATAACTATACTAATTAAGGGCCTAACCTCTAAGGCATAATATCTATATATCCTTTACTAACTTCTCTAATTAGCTAGCTACTATATCCTCTAATTATTATATAAATATAAGTATATACTTATAAATAGTTATAGTAGATTTAGTATTTACTATAATCCCTTAACCTTTCTTATTATCTACACCTAGGTTAAAGAACCTAATATCTACTACCTATAATAGTAGCTATATAACTAGTATTATTTTAGGCTACCTACTTAGTAATAACTATCCCTAACCCTATTAGATATACTATAATAAGGCTTAATTAGTTTTAGTATTTTCTTTAAATAAATAATATATTATCTATATTATTTCTAATTATAAGGGTTATTATTAATCTAATAAAGTATATTAATCTACTAATAGTAGCTAAGGTAGTTACTATTCCTTATTAGCTAGTAGTATTATATTATAATACTATAATAATACCTAATTATATAACTTTACTAATAACCTAGAGTCTATAGAATACTAGCTACCTGTTAAAATTATGCTATTTATAGCACTATTTTATAGGCCCACTAGTTGCCTAGTTGCGTTGTTGCAACGTTGGTTACAAGGCGTTGCCTGCAGCGTTGTTGGCTGCGGCCAGCTTTGGCTGTGACCTGCGTTCACAACCAACCCACAGGCTTGTATGACTAAGCCGACTAGGCTACCCTATAGGGAAGCTAAAATCAACTGTAACTAGGGAACTAGTAGTCGTATAAAAGGCTAACTTATACTGTTCGAATCCTTGATTTTTTCTGGATTTAATGATATATTTTATTTATAGGGTTACTTATTAGATTGCTTAGTTAGTGCATGTAGGTGGCTAGATTATATGGTCGTGAGTCGATTTTTTACTTTTCATATATAAATGAATTTTGCGGAAAATAAAAAATAGCTCCTAAGGCCTAGCTAGCGACCCTCTTCTGTTGATATAGTTAGTAGGTCTATAAGGGGACTTAGAAAATCCTCTTATTGCTTGTTAGATTGTTTGTCTAGCTAGAAATCTACTATATTTAACTATTAACGCTCTATATATTAAAGAATCATTGTATTATAGTGAATCTAGAAGCCGCCGCGTTAGAATCTACTAGGGAGGTCTTCCTATCCCTCTAGCTAGATTCCCCTTCTATTTTTAATAGGTTATAAGCCTAGAAGGCCTATAAGATTACTACATTACTGCGTTATTCTACTGCGATTAGTGCTTGATTTTAGGTACTAGTTACTCTCTACTAGACCTGTGGGCTCTTAGATTACGAAGGAAACCGCTAGCTTTTGAAGCTTTTTATCCGCTAGTATCACGCATCGCAACGCCAGACCCTTAGTGTTGAAGTTCATTTACAGCCGCACCTGCAACCACCACATTGCAACTGTAACTATCTAGTTACAACCATAACCTCTTTTTAGTGATTCTATTCACTGCCGCGACCGTTATATTTAATATTATCTACTCTATAGATACGCTGCATCCTTTATAAATCATTGAACATCTAGTATATTTATACTAGGCTTTTTAACCTATTGCACTACGTTGCACGCACTATACATTACGTTGCGTTGCGTTGCGCGTTCTGTAATATCTATTACCCACGATCCTTTTTTAGTGTTAAGAAAATTTTCGCAGAGAATCTTCTCTGGCCCGTTTCTGCCCGCGCATACCGCAGACCCACTTTTAGACCTCGAGGGGCACCCTTTCAAACAGCCCCGCTACACAATTTACGTACGCGATCAGGTTGCACCACAACCAGATTCTAGCGCGCGTTATTTGCAATAGGAACAAATTTAGAGATCTTGCATAGGATATCTTTTAAGATCCTAGGGAATTTTAAGAGATAGCACCACTGAATTATAAGGGTAAGGGACCTGCTGCAGGCCCTTCTAGCCCTCCTAGGGACCCTAATAGGATAGAAATAGAAGGTCTAGCTGTTCAAGCCAGTGCTTTACAACTGCAATAACAGATGCAGAGCCAAATTAAACAACAAGGCAAGACCTTAACTGATTTTATTAAGCATACTGAGTCAAATCATCTAAAAAACAAGGCTAGTATTAAAGATCTATTAGATAAATTAACGCAAACTATAACTACTATATAAGGTCTTTAGGATTCTACTAAGCTAAGGGAAGAAAATACTAAAGCTCCGGTAGAAGACCTGCCTACTATAACTACTTCTACGAGTTTACCTTCTAGTAACTTACAAGCTGCCTTTAACATAGGGGCTATTAAGGAACTAAATAAGAAGGTTCACTCTATTCCTAAGGGAGCTAAGCTAAAAGGCCCTAAAAATTATGATCAGTGGAAGCAAGCCCTAAGCATTTAATTTAGAGCCCTAGGATTACCTGAATTTATAGATAATCCTAGCTTAGCAGGCTATCTAGCTAACTGTAATTAAGCTATTCTTTTAATAATATTAAGAGATAGCTGCTAACCTAGGCCACAGGCAGCTATATGTTAGCAAAAATCCCCCGAAGAAGCCTATAAAGTCCTTATTAGGCAGTATTCGCAGAGTGCTAAAATCCAGCGAGGTACGCTATATGCTAGCTACTACTCTGTTGAAACAAGCATGATATCAATCGCGCTTGGCAGCCGCAATTCCCTTCGGCTGAAGGTCGGCCTGACCGGGAGAAGGTCGGCTGCTGCGCGTGTGCGCGTGCCTCCCTTCCTGCCCACGGGCAGGCCTGCGATAGGGCAGGGCCCGGGTCACGTGACCCACCCACATCACGTGACCCACACAGCTGCAGCTGCCTTTTTCCCTCTTACGGGAGCCCTCTCTTTTCTAGCTTCCTTTGATAGAACACATAGCTTACGATAGATTATTTAATTAATACTATCATAAGCGCGCCTAATTAATAACTAGCTATTATTACACCTGGTGATTCTAATACTAATTAGTGGTTAACTTCATAACCACTTTTGTTTACAAATGCCTATTGTCTTTTAAAGACACTGTAGATTAGCTAGGTTCTATCTAGAAGAGACCTTCACAGAAGCAGCGTGATTTAGCTAGCCTATTAAGGTAATAAGAGTAGCTTTATTATTTAAGATCCCTAATTATACTAAGGAAGAAGCTAACTCTAGCTAGCCTATTAAGGCAATAAGAGTAGCTAGAAGAAGCTAAAGCCTAAACTAAGAAGAAGAGTTTAACTCTAGCAGCTAAGCTATCCTATTGTTCTTTAACTTAGTGTATTCTATTACGCACGAAGCTAATCGCTAGAGCTTATAATCCTTTATATCTCTTTTTCCCTAATCCCTTTATTATTACTTCCCTTATTCTATCTCCTCTAATGCTATAAGTTATAATAGTTAATAAGAAGGAATAACTATAAAACCTAATAAGTTATAATAGCTCTTAAGCGGATCCCTTAGAAGCCCTAGAATTTACTATTCCCTTCCTCCATACCCTATAGTAACTATATTAGTATATTATAGAAGAAGTACTTACTAGGGTAGATAAATTTAATATTAAGGATAATAATATACCTAAGATATAAGTAGCCTATATTCTCTCTTAGGTTAAGGACTATATAATATAAAAGGTATATAGAAGATTGCTCTTTATAGAATTTACTTAAGATTTTAATCTATAGACCTATAGTAACTTTCTTAAGACCCTAGTTATAGTCCTAAGGCACTTATAGGACTACCTTATTAACTCTAGAATCTATATAATAATTAACTAGAATATAAATATAGTAATAAACCTCTAAGAAGTCCTTAACTAATAGGAATTCTACTTCTAGTTATAAGAAGAAGTAAAGGATACCTAGAAGAAGCATAATAACTTCTAAAAGAATATAATTAAGAATAGTAATTTCCTTAATAACCTCTATAAGGATAATAACCTCTAGGACTAAAGGAGTATAAGGACTACTTATTCCTCCTACTAACCTTTATAACCTCTATAAGGAGTAATATTAGTAACCTTTCCCTAAGAATAAAACCCTTAGCCCCTTCCTTAAATACCTTAAGCCTTATAAGCCCTTCCTTATTATCCCTAAGAACCTATATTTACCTAGTAAAGAACCTCTACTCCTTAATAATAAGCTATTCCTATTTACTAAAGAATAATATATAAACCTACTAACTATCCTCCCTTTAAGCCTCTATAACTAATAGTAAAGCAGATCTTAGACCTTATTAAGATATATATATCTAAGTAGTAATACAGCGCTAATAGCTATAATATACTTAAACTAAAGCTCTAAATCTTTAGGTAAAAGTGTAAGCTTCTAGATATTAAACTAGAATAAGCTAGGTATATATTTAAAGTAATATTAAAAGGAAAAGCTTATTAGTACTACTTAAACTACCTCTCTAAACCTAGTAACCCTTAGGACCTTACTACCCTTATAAGGAGAATAAAGGAGAGGTTTAAGACTAAAAATATAAGATAGAAGTATCTCCTTAAATAGTATAATGCTTTGCTCTAGAAGACTATTAATAAAAACCCTAATAAATTAAAGATAGAATGCTTTAATAAGCTTATTAAGAGGCTATTAATATTATAGTAAGCTATTCCTAATGTAGGTTAATTAGAAAGAGCCCTTAGGAACTAGATTATAACCGCTTATAATAGGATCCCTAAGTGTAGAGGGTGCCTTACTAACCCTCTGGATAGCCTCTAATAATTCTGTGAGCGTGTATGTATAATAATCTGGCTTATCGTAGAGAAATCTAGCGGTTAATATTAATTCCCTGCTAATACCTAGACTCCTAATGCCTTCTAGACTAATAGAAGGTATAATAGTAAGGGCAAAGAGTTAAGATACCCTTTATAAAGGTAGAAAGGTAGAAGAGGCCCTCCCTATATAAAGAAATATTATATATATAGTAAAGAGGGATACTGGTTAATAAAGTATCCTAAGGAAGAGCGTAAGAAGGTATACTAGCGATATAAGAACCATTACCTAGTAGATACCTTATTATCCTTACTAGCTTTATATAATACCTTTCTTACCTAGTATAAAGGTACCCTAATAGAAGATCCTACTCCTTATCCCTCTAAAGTTAATAAGGTTGCCTAGTATATAACGAGCCTTAGATTTAATACTAGGCTAGAGGGAGAGGAAGAAGAAGAAAGGGTGCCTATAAGCTTCTTTACCTATAGTGCAACCCTTAATGGTTAGAAAATAATTGAAGTCCTTGTAAATTAAGCCATAATACATAGACTAAGTAAGAAGAATCTATTTAATAATAGGAACGCCGCCAGGCCTCCTTATCTATTCCTACTTAAAGACTATTACTTATCTAAGGCCTTCTAAGGTATTATGCCGGATACCGGAGTGGCATAGTTCTCCATAGCAGGCTAATCTTAAGCCACGGCACTGCAGAAGATAATACTAAAGATTTATCTTAATACCATAAGGGCAGGCAAAGTAGTTATTATATTTAGTAGAGGCTAGCTAATCGCGTCACTTAGAATAATTAACGTGCCTATACCCTTTAGTAATATTACTTTCTATATAATACTAATAAATACTCCCTTCCTGCTTTACCTTAATAATATAGGCTAATTAAGGATTAACTTTATTACTACTAAGAATATCCTCTAGTAAGGAAATATTAAGGTGCCCCTAGTATATAAATAGGGCTATGTATAGATGCTGCTAATGTAAGATAAGAAGGCAGTAGCGTGGAATTATTTAACTAAGATTAAATTACAGCGGTTATATTACTACTTTGGTTATCCTTTAGTACGCTAACTCTATAATCTCCTAAGCAACGTAGGGCATAAGATTACCTTTAAAGCCGTTAAGGCAATATTAAAGGTATGCCACTAGTGCTAGATAAATGCTAATAGCCCCTATTACTTTAAATTTACCCTTAAGGATAAGTATGCCTTTAACTTTAAAGTAATAGTTAATATTATATACCTTAATAGTAACCGCCTAACGCTCTATGTAGTAGATGTGGCCACGGCATTCTATGTAGTAAGATTCCTTCCTAATATCTTAGCTAAAATAACTTAGGAAGCCCTTAGAATGTGCTAGATTAATATGTACTAAGGACCTCCTAATTAGATTATTACTAATGCTAGCACGAACTTTTGCGGCAAAGAATTTCGCTAATTTGCGGCATTAATGTTAATCTCTGTTAAAGAGGTCCTAATTAAGGCATATTATAGCATTAGAAAAGTTAAGAGATATTATAGGCCGCTCTGAAGGGCCTATAATATTATCCGAAGAGAATGCCTAATAACCCTAGAACCTATCGCCCTATAGATAGCTATAAAAGCCCTTAATAATACTATAGGTCTGAATAGCCTTATTCTAACCCTCCTTATCTTTAGCGCCTACCCCTATATATTAAGTGACTCTCCTCTATTGCCGGAGATCTCGCAACGTGTTATTGCCGTGCAAAAGGCAATAAAGGAAGTTAAGTAACTCTATATAATCTAGAAAGTTAGTAAAGCCCTTATAGCGAGGAATAGTCTAGATATAAGTAAGACCCTTAACCTCCCGCTTGGATCGCTAGTCTAAGTTTAGTGTAAAGGTAAAGGGTAGTAAGGCCTATATAACCTCCTCTCTATTAACAGAGAGACCTACACCCTTAACCTCCTGCGAGGCCTAAAGGCCTTCTACTTAACTTCTATTAGGCCTTATTATAAGGACCCTAATGCGGAAGCCCTCCTACCTTAGGAGGGCGGAGAAGAGGGAGAGGCCTAAGCTAGGCTGCCTAGCAAGACCCTAGAGATCCCGCTAAAGAGATGCCTAGGCAGACCCTAAAAGAACCCTCTAGTAATTATTAATAAGACTAATGTGTTTATCTTAGCTAAGGAGGAAGCTAACCTTAACCTTGTAATTTAATTGCGTAAGGAAGGCGTTATTATAACCCCTAGCGCACTATTTAAGCTCTCTACAAAGACTAAGATTAATGCACTAATTAATTAGGGCGTGTTTAAATTTATTGCCTATAATAAGAGAGAGCATAGTAGTATGCGAATCTTTAATTTGTAAATTATTAATAAGGTAAAAGGTAAGATAGGCTAGCTATATAAGAAATTAAGGCTTATAGTATAAGGCTTTGGAGATAAGGCAAAGCAAGCGATCTTAACATAGGCTCTGACGATCTAATAAGCTAGTTAATGCCTTATTCTCGTAATAGTACCTTCTCTCTTAATAAAAGGCTTTGTCCTGTGGATTTATAATATTACCTAGGCATATATCTAATTAACTATGCGATTAAATAGGGTAATCCTTACATAGCTTCTAACCTAAATCCGCGACTAACACCCTAAAGGAATAATTATAAGGGTAATTAAACCGCTCTATAGCATTACGGAGGCTAGAATATATTAGTGGGTTATATACTATAGGCACTATAGAGAGAAGCTCTAGATAGAGACTTCTATGTATAATCTATGCCTATTAGTAACTATAGAAGATAGCCTAGAATTTGTATATATAGGTATGTAGACTGATGATACTCTTAGGCTATTAGATAAGGAGTTCTCTAAGAAAGAAGAGAGAGAATTAACTATAGCGGCTTTTATAGTAAAGCTAAAGTAATTCCTCCTTAAGAATAATTCCCTAACCTTTAATAGGGGAATTATTAAATTAGCGGCTAGCGTAGCTATTTTACTTTAATAAAAAGGCTAAAGTAGTAAGCTTAATTTAATCCTACTTATAGATTTAAAGCAGAAGTATATTAAATAAAGGGCTTAAGGCGCCTATATTGCCTTAATCTGCTAACCAGAAGCCTGCTATAATCTATCTATCGCTACTTAACACTAAGAACTAACGATTAAGAATGTTAAAGCCCTTAATCGCCGGATCTAATAGTAGATAGATTACCCTGATTAAGGCCTGATGTTTATTCTAATTAACCTTACTAAAGCAAAGCTATACGTATTTATAGATAGGTTATTTGTAAATAATCAGGACCTCACCTCGCAGCTTAGTTATATACTAATCCTCACTAATAAAGACTATAAGGATAGTAAGTTTATAATTAAAGGTAATATTATGCACTTTAGCTTAATAAAGAGCAAGAGAGTTACATAAAGTGTGCTTACCTCTAAGGTCTATGGCATAGTCACTAGCGTTAATATAGCATATATAATAGCTACTACCCTTTATATACTTATAGACTAATTAAATCTCCCTGCTACACTAGTTATAGTGTGCATAGATTTATACTCCCTCTATAAGTGCCTTATTAAGCTTAGCATAATAAAGGAGAAGTGCCTAATAATTAATATTATAGCCCTACGATAATTATATAAACGCCGCGAGCTCTGCGAGATCTATTAGATTAATAAAGCAGATAACCTAGCTAATACCTTCACAAAGGCATTACTAAATAAGGCCCTAGAGCAGTTTATCTCCAGCAACCGGATAATAATCTAGATAGAAGGGTAGGTAACCTATATAGAGGATAGCCCCTGTAAATAGTAGTAGGAGGGTAACCTATAAGGAGGATAGCCCTATAGGCAGTAGTATTAGAGGACTATTAACCCCTATACTATAGGGAGAAGTAATCTTCCCTAGTATTAGGGGATTATTAACCCCTATACTATAGGAGGACATAGATCCTATTCTCTTAGGGATAGTAGAGGAAATTAGAGGAGAAGTAATACTCTAGGGGGAGTAGGAGAAGGAGGGGGAAGAGGAGCTATATAGCTCCTCCTCTAATCTTTAGGGAGGGCCTCTAGTAATTCTATAACTCTATATAATCTATATAGAGTATAGAGCTATAAGGGAGGTCCTCCTTTAGATTTATAAGATACCTATGCTTTACTTTAGTAGGGATAGAAGGGTAGATATAGGAGATAATAGGGTTAAGAAGAGGGGTAAAGGGGAGGAAAAGAGGTAATAGGATAAGGGAGTTACTATATAGATATTATTAATAATATTAGGAAGGAAAAGGGATTTAGGAAGAGGCCCGCTTACCCTCTTAGTAGGAGGTTAAAGATAGATTATTACTTTCCTTTATTATTACCTACTATAGGTATACACTGCTTTCCCTTTCTTTCCTTTATTAGTCCCCTTTATTAGGGGATTATAACCCCTCCTATTATTATCTATTACTTTGTTAGTAATTAATATTATGCGTTAATAATTATATTAAAAAGAGAGTTCCTAGTGTTAAAATAAGTATAATATTAATCGCGCTTAGTAGCCGTAATTCCCTTTAGCTAAAGGTCAGCCTAACCGGGAGAAGGTCAGCTGCTGCGCGTGTGCGCGTGCCTCCCTTCCTGCCCATAGGCAGGCCTGCGATAGGGCAGGGCCCGGGTCACGTGACCCACCCACATCACGTGACCCACATAGCTGCAGCTGCCTTTTTCCCTCTCACAGGAGCCCTCTCTTTTCTAGCTTCCTTTAATAGAACATATAGCTTACGATAGATTATTTAATTGATACTATCACGAGCGCGCCTAATTGATAACTGGCCATTATCACACCTGGTGATTCCAACATACTCCCTAAATTTTTTAAATTATAAGGGATCTTTAGAGGCTTTTAATGCTAATTTTAATAACCTACTAGCTAGACTATAACTTTGTAGTGTAGAGATCGCTCCTATTAATCAAGTAAACCATTATATTAACGCATTAAAGCAGACCTTTCCTAGTTAGGCTAAGAGATAAAGATTTACTATCAGAGCTACTAGGGCACAAGGGCTACCTGTAAATACCTTAAATTTATAGTTCCTTATAGCGGATTTATTAGAAGAACAGAGGGATAAAACCTCTCCTATAGCTAAAGCTCTTAGCTATAAGGCTTCTAATAATAAGGGAAATTCTAAGGAAGAGGAGAAGAAATCTAATCCTAATACTAAGAAGGACTCTACTAACGCCACTAAAGAGCAGGATAAGAAGGATTCAAACCCTTCTAAAGCCTCTAGGAAGAAAAAGCAGAAGAAGAAAAGTGGCAATAGGGATAAAGGAAAAGAAGCTACTTTTGCGTTAGGCTATAGCCTAGCCACGGGATACGTTAAAGAACTAGATTCTAGCAAGTCTAGTAGCAAGGATAGTAGTGATTCCGAATCTAATTTAGATACCTCTAGTACCACCACTACTAGTAACACTACTAGCAAGCCTACTTTTAGCTACTCTAATAATATAGTTAAAAACTCCCTTCTATATAATATAGGTTCTTCTTGTCACATTTGTAATAATAAGGCTTTCTTTAGGGACTTTAAGCCTCTTAAGAAAGGTTAAACCGGCCCTATAATTACAGCAGGAGGACCTATCTATCCTAAAGGAAGAGGCACCGCTGTTTTTAACGTTCTAGTTAAGAAAAATCCACCAGAATATAGGCCTTTAGCTCTACTAGATGCCCTATATTTCCCCAGTATAGATACTAACCTAGTTAGCGGTTTATCCCACTATCTTAAGGGAGGTTATCTAGCTAAAGATCAGCTTTTCCTAGCTAATAAAAGCCCCTGTAGGTTACTAGAACCTACTAAACATGGCTTCTTTTTGTAGATTAAGGGGCAAGCTACTCCTAAGATCTGCAAGCATTTAACCCACCTCTCCTTTATGGGCTCTTAATATTGCAACTAACAACAATAAAGAGCCTATAAGACCGAATTAGGGTTTTCCTACCCTATAGAGGTTCAAATTCCACAGCCAGTATTTAATCTCGAGGAATATCAACGAATCGAAGAATTAGACTCCGAAGACGAAGATTCAGCCCTATGTCCCACCAAAGCTCCTCCTAGTTAGGCATCTTCTATAGGGGGTTTAGAAGGTCCATACCCTAATGACTTAGGTGACAATAGTGGCCGTCTATTACCCCCAGAGGCCTGTGATTCTCAAGAGGCCTGGCAACAGAGAGAGCTAGGGGATAATAGCTCTAAAAAGCTAGATTCTAGTTATAAGAAATTACTAGATTTAGCCCTTCTTTGGCACATTCGATTAGGCCACATCAGCCTCCCTTTACTTAAGAAATCTTCGAAATTAGCTAAAGGGATCCCTGATTTTTCCGCCATTAAAGATAAGGATTTTAACTACATAGCCTATATGCAATCGAAGGCTATTAGAAGACCTACTAAAAGACCTATTCAGGACCCCCCTAGGGTTTTAGATATCCTAGAGGGAGATACAGTTAAAATCAAGCCTATACCACACAATAAGAAGGCCCTAGTTCTTATCCTTATTGATCGAAAATCCCGGTATAAGTGGTGCTTTTCATTAGCTAATAAAGAAGGTTAGACCCTTTATACTGCTATTAAGGGCTTCTTTAAGGCCCTAAAAAACCGATATAACACGTATCCTAGGCACCTCCACTTCGACGGAGGCACTGAAATTAATAACGAACTTCAGTCTTAGTTATCTTCTAAAGGAATTTGCTTTAGCACCTCTTGCCCCTATATTCACGAATAGAATAGGCTAGTTAAGAGGGCTATTAGGGTTATCCTAGACCGGCTTAGAGCTACACTTTAGTGGTCTAAGCTGCCTTTATATCTATAGTCTTATATCCTTCTAGCCATAGTGGACTTAGTTAACATCACCGCTAATATAACTAAGCCCCTAACCCCTAAGTAGCTATTTCTAGCTAACTTAGAGCCTAAGACTATCTATAAGCCTAACTTTTTAAAAATTAGGGCTATAGGGTCTTATTGCGAGGTTCTAATACCTCCGGAGCAGAGATTAAAGCTTTAGAAGCTAGCCCCTAGGACTATCCCTAGCCGGCTGCTTGCTACTCTAGGTTCCAGCGTTTATCTTATTTATATACCCTCTAAAAGGTTAGTCGTTAAGACTAGCTTTATTAAGATTATAGAGGATATAGGCTCTGTAGGGTCCCCTAAGCCTTTAGGGAGCTATCCTTCAGAGGGAGAAGCCGATATCTCACGAGATCTAGAGGTTCAGGATAGCTATCTAAAGCCTCTAGCGCCCTTAGCGCCCACAGCGCCCGCCGCGCCTACAATAACGCCCGGGACGACCGCTGTACCCCCTGCGCTACCCCTAGAGAGCCTAAGCTCTAGCGCCCCTAATAAGGGTGCTATCGAAAAACCGTTTTCAGATTCGGATTCTTTAATTGACCCCGATTCTATGGATATTGATGATTTCAATTTATCTTCTTTCATTAAGGAGATATGCTTCAAGGCATAACAAAAGGCTAAATCATCTAATAACAACAATCCGGATACGCCCAAGACCTGGAAACAAGCTTTAAAAAGCAAGGATAGTCAAAAATGGATTAATACTACCTTTAGCGAATTTAAGCAGCTATTAGCTGCCAGAACTTTTAAATTTATAGGGATAGACTAAATTCCTAAGGGCCAGAAAGTTCTAAAGAATAGGCTTGTTTATAAGCTTAAAAAGGATAAAGAAAATAATCCTATAAAACACAAGGCCTAACTCGTTACAAAAGGCTTTATACAGATAGAAGGTCAAGATTATATTGAAACCTATGCTGCAACTAGCATCCCCCCTAGTTAGCGGATTTTACTAGCCCTAGCGGCTTATAATAACTAGGAAGTTAAACAGGTTAATTTTATAGGGGCCTTCTTAAATAGCTTACTAAAAGAAGCTATTTATATGCAGATCCCTGATGGATTCGTTGAATTTGCCGAAGCTACTTCGCCTAAAATAGCTAAATTACTTAAGAAATATAGCTATAATCCCTCTTAAAAGCAGGTTATTTTCCTATAGAAAGCTTTATATAGATTAAAACAGAGCTCTAGAGAGTGGCAGCAGGCTCTAAAGGAACTTCTTTAAAAATTAGGCTTCTACCCCCTTATATCTAACCTAGCTATCTTCTTTAACCCAACTACATCTACATATATAGCGACTTATGTGGATAACTGTCTTCTAATAGGACCGGATCTAGCTTATATTAACAAGCTAAAGAAGCTATTATACAAAGCTTACCCTATAGAAGATCGTGGGCCAGCCGAATTTTTCCTAGGCGTTTAAATCACTAGAAATCAAAAGAAAGGGACCCTAACTATCCACTAGTCCTAGTACATTTCTGAAGCCCTAGAGAGATTTAATATGAAAGATGCTAGGCCTGCTAAAATTCCCCTATAACCCGGAATTATAAAGCAGGTAGCTAACTACCTAACTAAACCTCTTTCCCCCTCTGATTATAAGCTATATTAGAGTATTATAGGGACTATTATGTACTTAATGCTCCTTACAAGGCCCGATATTGCTTTTCTGGTTCAGTGGCTTTTAACAGCGTTAGCTAAGCCTTATATAGAGCATTTAAATGCTTCTAAATATCTGCTTAGATACCTTCTAGGCTCTATGAGTTATTCTATAACCTATAGAAGGTCTAAGAACGCTAAAGCTTCTACAACCCTTATTAGCTTCTGTGATAGCGACTTCGCGGGAGATAAGTCCTCTAAATCAACCTATGCTTATCTCTATAAGCTAGCTAAAGGACCTATTAGCTAGAAATTAAAGAAAGCAACTATAATAGCTTTATTAACATTAGAGGCTAAATTAGATGCTCTATGTGAAGCTATTAGGGAGCTAGAGTGGCTTTATAGCCTTTTTAAGGAAATTAAGCTACCTATAGTACCTCCTGTTCCGATTTTTAGTGATAACTAAGGCGCTATTACAACCGCTAATAACCCTGCTCTTCATAGTAGAATAAAGTATACCCTGCTAAAATTCAACTATACCAGAGAAAAGGTATAGAAGGGTATAGCTAAGGTTATCTACATTAATACTAAAGAGATGCCTGCAGATGGCTTAACTAAGCCCCTGCCTAATGATAAATTTCAACAATTTATCTAACTATTAGGCCTTATAAATACAAAGGCCTAGCTTTTAAAACAACTTAAAAAGTCAAAAAACCTTAAAATTAACAAAAACACTGGAATTCCGCTGAAAAGTTATTAGTATTGATTTTCGTTGAAAAGTTATTGGATTTATTATTGAATTTATTTATTATTAACTTAGATATCTATTAAAGAGCTAAGTTCAGGTATCGAATTAGTTACCTTATACTTTTCTAGAGGGAGTGTTAAAATTATGCTATTTATAGCACTATTTTATAGGCCCACTAGTTGCCTAGTTACGTTGTTGCAACGTTGGTTACAAGGCGTTGCCTGCAGCGTTGTTGGCTGCGGCTAGCTTTGGCTATGACCTGCGTTCACAACCAACCCACAGGCTTGTATGACTAAGCCAACTAGGCTACCCTATAGGGAAGCTAAAATCAACTGTAACTAGGGAACTAGTAGTTATATAAAAGGCTGACTTATACTGTTCGAATCCTTGATTTTTTCTAGATTTAATAATGTATTTTATTTATAGGGTTGCTTATTAGATTGCTTAGTTAGTGCACGTGGGTGGCTAGATTGTATGGTCGTGAGTTGATTTTTTACTTTTTATATATAAATGAATTTTGCGGAAAATAAAAAATAGCTCCTAAGGCCTGGCTAGCGACCCTCTTCCGTCGATATAGTTGGTAGGTCTATAAGGGGACTTAGAAAATCCTCTTATTACTCATTAGATCGTTTATCTAGCTAGAAATCTACTATATTTAACTATTAACGCTCTATATATTAAAGAATCGTTGTATTATAGTGAATCTAGAAGCCGCCGCGTTGGAATCTACTAGGGAGGTCTTCCTATCCCTCTAGCTAGATTCCCCTTCCATTTTCAATACTACCTAATACTAAGTAGGATTAGGAATTATTAAGAAGGGAATTATAAAATAGGGAATTATTAAGCAGGGTAACTAGTAGTAACTTATATATTATAGGGCTATTCCTTCTATATTTAGGGGATAATATTAATACCTTACTTATTATAGGTAACTTAATATATAGGGTTTTATCTAGCTTAATACCTAGCTTAAAATTATACCTATAAGCGTGTAATAGCCTAATACCTAGCTTAGAAATAAGCTTATAATTATCTAACCTAAGGTTAAGCTCCCCTAACTGCTCTATAGCTAGTGTAACTAGATAGTTTATTAGCACTATATTAATTAAGTCTATAACCCTCTTACCTTATGCCTATTTAAACTATATTAGTCTATATCTAGGGCCTTATAAATTATATTTCTAATAACTTATTTACTTACTTATAGGTTATAACTATTAAGGTTATAACTATTATATAATTTTAATTATTATATTAATCTATAGAGGGGCGAATTATTTAGCCCTCTATAACTATCTGCCTAAAAATTAATAGAATCTTGATTTTTACTCTACCTATTTAACTAGGTAGTTAAATATTAGTGTCTTATTAAGTAGGTAAAAATTCATAGCTAGATATTATACTAGTTACCTCTAATTATTTATAATATCTAGTTTTATAGCCTTAATATATTAAAATAATTACTATACCTCTATAATTATCTTCCTATCTAGTATCTACTTAGATATTTAAAAAGAAAAGGGAATTATAAATATTTCTAGTTCTAGTTCTAGTTATTATAATGTGTAATTACTACTAACTATGAAGGGATTGTAGGTAAGGTTAATCTATTCATCTGTAGGTGCGCCTGTGGCGTGCTAATATAGCTATCTATTGGGTCACGTGCTGTGACAGAGGGGTACGGTGGCACCTTAGAGAGGCTCGGCAAAACGCTGCCACATCGGAAAATTAAAAAATCAGAAAATGTTGGTTACGCAGGGTCGTAACGTGTGTGAGCTCCGAGAATAGTATCGTTATTAATTATCTACTCTAAGCTATTAAAGGAAGGAAGGAAAAGAGAGGCTAAAAGTGAGGGCACTCTCGTGAGGTGAAAAACGGGCAGCTGCGTGTGTGTGTGGGTCACGTAATATAAGCCCTGCCCTATCACAGGGCCTAACTATAGATCGGAAAGTAGGGCCCCGCGCGCACACGTAAGCGCGCGCGTGGGCCGACCTTCTTCTAGCCACAAATTACGGCTACTAAGCGCGATTAATAGCCTTCTCACCCCTGATCCATGATTCAAGCCTGATCGGATCCATCGCCTTGGGATTTTGAATGTCATTGATGCAGCATAAAAATGTAGAAAAGGCACCTGAACAAGAACTGTATTTCAACAAAGAGAAATGGTGCAACGTCAGCGTGCTATCCAGGATACGACAGCCAACGTACAGATTAATGCACATCGTTCGTTGGCCACGGTTTTCAAATAGAAACACTTGTACCTAGACATCTTCTTCCTGGTGGCCTCAAAAATATAAATACAGGCAGAGCTAAAAGGCAGTATGAGGTCCCAAGCTTCATCCTATATAGCTTTTCCATCCATCTCTCCAATGTCCTTCCCTAGTCCTCAATCGAAATATGTCACATGCAAAACATTACAAATATTTCTTCAGTGCGCTCCTCGTGCTCGTTTGGCACCGCCTCCAATCTCCGAATCACCTCGTGGACGCTTGCTTCCTGGTTGAAAATCAGTCGCGCCTGGGTTCATTCCTCCACGTCCACCGCGGTGACCACCTCGGCCGCGTCCCGCTTGAGGACCTGTACCGCCTTCTTGGTTGCCGCTTGCAGCACGCTGGCCCGGTGGAAGGTAAGCGCCGCCGCGTCCTCGAGCGCCGCCTCTGGGCATCGGGATGCCAGAACCACGCGCGGGCTGCGATTGCTGACCGTGATGGAGCTGCTGGCTTTGTGGCGTCTGTTGAGCTTGCTGTGTAGGTTGGGCTGCCTGAGCAGGTTGGGGCTGTTGCGGCTGGCGGCTCTGCTGGCTCTGCTGGCTCTGCTGGCTCTGCTGGCTCTGCTGTCCCTGCTGGCCCTGTTCTGTCTTGGTCACGAAAGGGTTTGGGGCATCAGGCTTGGCAGCGTTTCCAGGTTTAACAGCAAATGGATTCTCATTCGCCTTCGGCCCGGCAGCGGCGCTGGCTGCTGGCGTCGATGCCGCCGGTGTGCCAGCAGTTTGTTGGACTGCTGGTGTGATTGGTGTGGTGATGGCAGCAGGATTCGCCTGAGCTACACCAGGTGTTGCAGGAGGAGCTTGTTTGGCTGCGGCTGCTCCTCCTCCCTTGGCTGGTGTTCCAGGTGCTGGTGCGGCTGGCGGTGGTTGCGCTACCTTGGCAACTTCCCAGACCTCGACAACGGGCTTTTGCGGCGTTTCATTTGCTGCTGTCTCTACAACGCCTAGTTTCGCCGTGACAGACTTGAGTTTGTTCTCGGTCATGTTAATTCGCAGGGTGGACTTCTTGGATTCCATCAGTTGAGCCTGTTCTCTTGCAGAAGTGATTTTCGACTCGAACTCAGCCTTGACTCTAGCATTCTCCGTTTCGAGCTTCTTCTTGATGTTGGCCGCGATGATACTCTTGACAGTGGCGTTTGTCGACAAGAATTGTCGAATGCTAGCGTCATCAAGCTGGGAAAGGTCGGACGCAGTTCCTCCAGCAGCGCTGGGCGTGGCTGGTGCCGCGGGAGGTGCTTGCGCCTGCTTCTCTTCTGGCTTGGCTGGCGATGGTGGCGGCTGAGTTTCTGAAGTGCTCTTTTCACCAGCATGCTCTGCTTGCCATATTAGTTTCTCTTGTTCGAGTCGAAGCTTCATATCGTCCTCCTTCTTCTTGTATTCCTCTTCCATCTTGGCCCTCCTGTCTTTGAGCTTGTTGTTGAGGGTGTCCCGCATCCTATCTGATCGCTCCTTGATAGTCTGCTGGATCTTGCTTTCAACTTCGTTTGCTTTCTGTTCATACTCGGCAGCCTTGGCTTCTGCTGCGGCGACCTTCTCCTCGAGCGAATTCATCAACTCAGCCGACACACCGTTCGGCGCGCCGGATGCAGCGGCTGCTGTTTCAGCATCTTCGGCCATTGCATTGCTGCTCTCGGCAGCTTCGCCATTCTGAAGCTTCTGTGTGGCGGCGTCTCGCTCAGAAATTGCAGTCCGCAGTTCGGTTCGGAGCTGCTCAAGCTGCTGTTCTGCGCCAAGCTTCTGCGCATTCACAGCTTCGAGTTCCATGCGGATGTCAGTAAGCTGTTGTTCCAATTGCTTAACAATTTCGGCCGATGCAGCTGCTTCAGCTGGCTGAGTCTCTGATGGGGCAGTGGGGGGGGGCTGCTGCTGTTCGGCTTGTTGTGCCTGAGCTTGTTGGCGAAGCTCATCCACTTGTTTCTTGAAAGACTGAATTTGTTCATCCAGCTCCGTCTTCTCCCTTCCGACGTCCTCGGCCAGCTTTTGGGCACCTTGAAGATCTCCGGTGACCTTGTCCAATTGCTCCTGGAGCTGGTTTGCTCTTTGGACAGCCTCGCCTTTATCGCTCCTAAGCATCCTGGAGTGTTCTTTGGCTTGCTCCACAAGTTTCGCGCGGCTTGTTTGCCAAGACTGCCTTTCACGCTCCAGAGTGGACTCCAGCTCAGTGACTTTCTCTTGGAGAGGCTTCTGGCCTTCTCGAAGCGTGTTGCGTTCCTCCTCAAGGTCGGTGATATTCTTCTTAAGCTGTTCCGTCTCTGCTGGATCGACACGGCCATACTTTGTCAGAATGCCTTCTGTCCTCTTCTGCCAGCGATCCCGGTCCTCTTGAACCTGTTTAATTTCTTCCTCTAGGTACGACTTTTGGGTGCCGAGGGTATCAATTTCTGCTTGCAAGGGTTGAACCTTGGCCTCCATCTCCTCAATTCGCCTGTTCTTCTCAGACACCTGATCCTTCAGCTGTGTATTCTCATTGCGAAGAGCGGCACTACTTTCGCGGTACAGGTTGAGCTCATTGAGTTTCTCCATCAGGTCTTGGTGCGTCATTGAGGTGCGGCCACCCTGTGCCGATTGTGCTCGCTCTTGGTCCAGTTTCAGGCGTGCCTCGTCCAACTGTGATTGCGTATATTCGACTTGCTGTTGCAGTCGTCTCGACTCTTGTGATTTCAAATCGTACTGAACCTCAAGAATTTCCTTCTCGCGTCGCAAATAGCTGTTGAGCTCCCGCAACCCCTCCAAAGCGTCGACCACATTGACGGGTGACATGGCCTCATCGCCACATTCATGGCCACCAGATCGGCTCTGTTGCAGAGCTGAAACCTGAGCAGTCAAGCCCTCGAGCTGTTGGTGGAGAAGTTTGTTTTGGGCATTGACATCCTCTCGGCGAGTTGTCAGCTCCGCCATTTCCTGCTCCAACTGCTGGCGACGATCCTCCCAAGAGCTCTCACTCTGTGCAAGCGTAACCTTGGCAGATTCGGCTTCAGCCCGTAGAGACGCCGACTCGCTCTTGAGCGCGTTGTGCTCGGTACGAAGTTGTTGAACAAGCTTGGCGGCTTCAGCATGCTTGACTAGTTCCTTCTCGTAGTCTTGCTGAGCTTTGGATGCGATTTCAGCCTGAGCCCGCAAGTCCTGTTGGTGGTAGCGAGTGGCCTCCGCATGTCTAGCGCTGTCCTCCCTCAGACGTTTCAGTTCATCCTCGAGAATGGACTTCTCGTCCTCAAACTTGCGAGCAACCTCGCCTTGGGAATCACGCAGCTGTGATAGTTCGGTATTGGTTCGCGACAGCTCCTCAGACATGTCCTCGATGCGCTGGCTCAGCTCTTTGATCTTGCTGTCCTTCTCCTCGATCAAAGACTCCATTTCCAGCCTGTACTGTTCTTGAGATGCTCGCAAATCCTCCAGAGTCTCTTCATTGCCCTGGCTGATTTGCCTGTATTGTTCAGCTTGCGCTTTGGCATTCTCAAGTTGCGTATTCGCCAAGTCAAGATCGCGCTTCAGGTCAGACATGTCATTATGAAGGTCGTGAAGCTCAGCTTCAAGTTCTAGCTGGCGCTCATTCCCGTCGCCGCCCAGTCCAGGACGAGGAGTAGGTCGTGGCTGCAACCGGCCAACTCGCTCTTCAGCGTTCCGTAACTCAACCGTCAGCTCGTCAACGCGTGCCTGCAGATGGTCCCGCGTCGTCCTGACACTGACATGTTCCTCACGAATTTGAGACAAGCTACTCATGAGCTCATCGATGCGTTTCTGAGACTCCTTGGCTTCGAATTCTTTTCTCAACTGCAGCTTCTTAGTCTCGTCCGCTTCGTTGGACAGTTTTCTCTGCGTGTCCGATAACTCGCGCTCCAGGGTTTCAATCTTGGCCTGAGCCTTTCGCCGAGCCTCAGATTCGGACATGTTCCGCTCATTCTCCAGAGACTGTTGAGTTGCAAGAAGATGGTTGAGTCTGTTCTTCTCTTCTATTAGACTCTCATTGTCTTTGCTCATTCGGTCTTGTATGTCCCTCCATAGCTTCTTCTCGGCCTTGAGGTTAGCGGTCTCGTTTCTCATACTATCCAGCAAGCCTTTGGTTTCGATAAGCTCTTCAGCCACCTGTTGCGTTCGGATATCCTGCTTCACTGCTGTTTCTGACAATGCCTGAATTCTCCGTTGAAGCTCGGAGTTTTCATTCTGAAGTGCGACATAGTTGCTTTGAAGCATCTCTCGCCTCTCTGACTCGAGTCTCACCTCGCCTTGCAACTTGACGCGTTCGGCGTGCAGAGAGTTCTTCTCAGACGACAAGTGATCTACCTGGTTTCTCATATCTTCACGAACACCGTCTTGGGCATCTCGGAAATTGTCGTACTCGGACTGCAGCTTTCGAAGAGCCTCGCTGAGCGACTCGGATTGGTCACCACCCTCGATGCTGGCCAACGGTGCACGCTGACTGCCATCCAAAGAGCTACGCATCATGGAAGCCTCGTCAACACCTGCGCCTCGCTGTTGGAGAATGCGGCGAAACATGTCACGCTCCATCTTGTAGCTCTCCATGGTATTTTTAATCGATCGACTTTCTTCGGTCATGTGCTCCAAGTCACGCTGCAGCTTTTCCACCCTATCGTGGTCCTCCTTGGCTTGGTGCTTAGCAGCGAGGGCCTCTTCACTTTCCAGTTGCTCGGCTAGTTCACGCGTGATGCGCATCAGATCTTCATTCTTTGCTTGAAGAGATTTGACATCCTTGAACACTACCAGTTTCCGAGTAATGAACTGGTGAGTGTCGGACAGATCTGAAAGGGCCTCCTCCGTGATCTCGCCACGCTCGAGCTGTTGTAAGCGGAATTTTTCCTCTTCAGTTAGCTGATCCATGCCCTTCTCAATGGCATAGATGTTGAAAACGAGCATCTGGATTTGTGTGCCCAGGTCACGTAGCTGCGTTCGCAGAATTTTCGCCTCAGACTGCGCGGTCGTCAATGCGCTCTCAGCCTTTCGGGCTGCCTTTCTCGCAAGGGCTCGTTCCTCAAAGCTCTGTTGAGACAGCTCTGACATGCGCGCAATCTCGTTGCGGAGCGTTTCCGACTCTGCCTGTAGCTCTTGGATCTCAGGCGCCTTGGCCTCGAGAGCGGTAATCATGTTGTCAAGCTCTTCGGAGAGCTGCTGATTTCGACGTTTTTCACTAGCCAGCTGACCCTTGACTTGGTAAAGCTGCTCGATAGCCTGGGTGGCAGTCATGACAGACTTGCTCCGGATTGAGGCAGGAGTGCCAAAGGGTGAGGCAGCTCGTGTCATAAAGGAACCATTGGCGCGAGGAGTCTGAGGTGCTGATTGGGGTGGCGGGCCTTGTTCAAGACGAGCTTGCACTTCGTCAAGCTCGGCTTCCAATTGTCGAATCCTTTCCTCCATCTCAGCCGTGGTCTGATGTTCCTGCTCCAGCTCAAGGCGAAGTCGTCGAATTTCGTTCTCGTAATTATTCTTGAGGCGTTCTTTTTCGGCTTCGAGGTCTCGTACACGTTCTTGGTGCTTCTTGCTAAGTTGTTCGGACATGTCGACGAGTCGTCTCTGATCCCCGAGCTCCTGCTTGTAGCTCTCGACTGTAGATGCAAAGGCACCTTCCTGCTTCTGAAGCTTAACGAGTGCGTCGTCAGCCTTGGTTTGCATAGCATCAAGACGTTCACGAAGCTGTTGCTCAGATCGCTTCAGGGCATCGACCTGTGATCGCGCATCTTCACTCTCGCGTTCAAGCTCGGCGATGCGGGCACCCTTCTCCTTTCTGGATTTCAATGACTCCTCACTCTTGGTCTTGAGCTCCTGTTCGAGCCACTCGCTGTTTCGACGAGCGAGCTCGAGTTGTTGTTTCAGTGAATCCTCCCGGTATTTGGCACTGTTCAGTTGGCCCTTGGCGTTCTGCTCTGACTGTTGAAGAGCAGTTACCTCTCGAGCGAGTTCAACATTTCGTTGGTGCTGCTTGGTGAGTTCTTCAGTGAGAGTTTGGTCTCGCTTATTGTTTGATTCAATGATGCTCAGGTTCGTTCGATTGGAAGACTGCAGTGTCTCGATCTTGTCGTTCAGGCTCTTGACCTCGGCAGCGTGGTCCGAGTTCTTGGCCTTCAAAACTCGTAATTCATTTTCGATCGACTGTCTCTTCGTCTCTGTCGGGGTCAGCTGCTTGGGTCCCAGTGTCGCAACGCACACGCGTTTCTGATGCATGTCGCGCAGGTAGCTCAAATGTGAAAGGTTGACCAAAAGGAAAGAAAGAGTCAAGCTTACCTTCCTCCTTCAGCTTTTGCCTTGCCTCCTCTACATCCTTTAACGCCTTTTCAGCTGTACCCTTTGATGCTTGCGATCGATTCTCTGAACTTCGGACTGCATTCTCGAGTTCAATATCGGTCTGCAGCTTGTCGGCATACAAGGTATCGAATTCATGGGCCTTTGCCGCAATCGCCTGCAGCAGCGTTGCCACCAGGTCGACAGTCGGTTCTGTTATAAGACTCGTCACTACAGACTGATCGAGGCCGAGATGGCCTGCGATATAGCCTGTATCAATTTGCGTGGCGGCCATGGTGTAGCCTACTTAGGACCTTGCAAAAAGCCGTCCCGTCATCACTCGCAGGTGCGCGATGGGAAACCGGAAAAGTCAAGAAGGCACAATTCGATTGTGACAAAAAAAAAGGAAGTGATAGTGACGCAGAACGGCTCG
Organism: Epichloe elymi; assembly: GCA_023658475.1. Lineage (NCBI taxonomy): Eukaryota > Fungi > Ascomycota > Sordariomycetes > Hypocreales > Clavicipitaceae > Epichloe > Epichloe elymi. The sequence goes on from CP098276.1 coordinate 3,128,797, forward strand.
CGAACTCCGCCAGCCGATTTCCTCCAAGGCGAGAAGGAAGCGGCGTTGCAAAGTATGATGCAGGTTCTGAGGTTTCGAGATGTTGAAGCTGAAATTGTTCCTGTGGCTGCCGGGCACGCGCTTGCATGCCAACAAACACCCCCCCCCCCCAGCTTGTCGCAGCTGGCAGGGAAAAATTGAGAGTGCCACCTGCTCTGATTGGCTGGCAATTGGTGATCTTTGATATCCGAAGTCGACCCGGCAGATTGGGCTACCCTATAGAGTCGTCACCAAAATTGATCTGCCTTGGCCTCGTCGACCTACAAGTCGGGATTCACACGGTAAATTTCGAAACTCAAACTCGCCGTGGTCAAGACGCCTTTCCATCTGAATTATGTGACATTGTATGTATGTATTTATATTGATATTTAGATGTGTATGTAATCTTTATGTATCCATGTATCCATGTATATTTGTATAGATATATATTTACCTCGATACGAAGTGGCACGTCAGATGCCGACCAAAAACGCTACAAGTGTCGCGCTCAGTTTAGACGATTTCGATTACACGAGGTATTGTATGTAACATGATGAATTAACTTATACGGATGACGTGAGTCCCCAAGTATACCTATAACATATGCCTGAGCGGATATCTCTCGCCATGCCGGGCAGCTCTCCGTGATGATTTGCCCCTATTCCCACCCGCTACGCTATGGTTGGCCTGAGAGAACAAATGGTGAAGCGATGAACGAACTCCAGCACCCCATGATGCGCGCCCTAGACCGATGTAGGCCCCCCTCAAACGCCATAATCATGACCAGTCCCAAATAAGAACAACATGATAAAAAAATAAAATAAAATAAAAATTGGGTATCACCATGCCGCATATGAGAATAAAGTGCTCGAAACATGAAGAGAAGACTCCCATCATGTGTTAGATCGACGAGCAGTGATGCGAGAAAGGATTCTGGGGATGCTCCCATGCCGGCCTGGCGATGAGCTCAGCGACATGCGCGGCGACACGGAGCCTTGCGAAACAGCAGTTGAGCATGAGTCTGCCGATGATCTCCTCGACGACGAGCGCCTCGGGCTGCCGACGGAGGAGTGAGAAACGCCGGAGGAGTGAGAAACTACGTTGGCGCATGCGGCGAACGAGTTGTTCCAGCAGACGGGGGCGGCGGGCCTGGCGGGCTCCTCGACGACAGCAGGCAGCTTCTGCTCTGCCGCGGCGCTCAGGACCTTCCACAGTCCGTGGCCCAGCTCATCCCACACGACTGGGGCTTTGAAGAGTTTCCTGCAGGTCCGGGTGCCTTCCTTCTCGTCCAAGTCGCCGTAGGATTCGAGCTCGTCCATGGTAGGCACTGCCTCGTACACGACGGTGATCTGGCCCATCTGATGACGCCACTCCGAGGCTTGGAGGAACTCGACGACGTAGTTCCATGCTCGAGTGCGGGACTCCTCCTCGGCTTCAAGAAGGGCTCTCTGGCGCTGCTCCTCCTCGATCAATCGGCGTTGTCTGCGTTTCTTGTGAGGTAGTTCGAAGAAGGTGGTGCTGTGGTGGCGGATAGGTATGGGCGTGACTGTGGTAGCCAATTTGGCAGTCTGAGCGACCATCATTTTGAGTGCGAGGTCGATTTTGAATGTTTCTGCCCAAGTCTGGTTGGGTTGCTGTTTTTTTTTTTTTTTTTGGTGATTGAAAGTAGATTGTAGCCTACTTATTTTGCCCAGGGGTTGAGGACGACTCGGCCAGGCCTGCGTATAATAAGGTTCAGGCTTCGCACTAAAAACTTTTGAACCGTGACCCTAACCTTGTCAACGGAGGAAAGTCCCGAGAAGATGGATTTGGGGGGTGTAGTGTTATCCTTGATCTTATGTATGAATAAGGCCGGGATATGCATGTAGCGTACGGAGTTCCCAGGATCGGTAGGGGTTCTCGGTCTCCAAGGGGAACAGATGAGCGGTCCTTTTTTTAAGGGTATTGTGCTTGTTGGTGGCTGCCTTGCTTTTTTTTCTTGGGTTTGTTGTTTTGTCGCAGCACCGGGTCCTCCGCACTTGTATGTATGTATGTTGTTGCAGCCCTATTTTTGTTTATCCAGCCCACTTTAATTAAGACATTCCCTCTCCTCGAGGCGGCTGAACAAAGGACAATGAACCCCTTCTCTCTCGGTGGGTGGCCTGGGATCTGGGGAGGGGCTGTTGTTTTTAGAAACGGTTGTTTTCTCAATTCGAGTCGATGGATGGATTCGTTGGTGTTGATCAGGTCGACGAGGCGGATCGAACAATATGTAGACACGTTTTACTAGGCAAGGGAAAATGGCAATGGATCGTGAACAGGGATTCTTCCTGGGGGATCTGGGCGGCAAAGGGATTCTTTATCTGGGAATCTGGGAATCTGGGGAGCCTGGAGGGTCTGGCCAAGCCCTTTTCTTATTGTTCGTTCCTGTGCAAGAAAGAAAAGTGTCTGCCTGCTCTTCTCCATCCATCGTGGCCAAGTCTGGCCCCTCCCCAGTCCCCACCCTTGTCCTGTTCCCTTTTTGTTGGTTTGCATGCAGCCGCATCCCGCCCCAGCTTTTTTCTCCCACTGCCATCCCATCCCATCCTGCAAACAAACACCCTGGGCAAATGCAACGTAGGAGGGGGCGTGAATGGGGCGTGAATGGGGCGGGGGGCGTGCTCGTGGCATATGCCAGCGTCACGTCACGTCACGTCTCTTCCCGGATCCCGGGGCTTTCGCGGGGAGTTGAGGACAGGATCAGGATGGTGACGACAATGTACGGATTACGGATTAAGTATTTACCATTGACAACTCTTTGGCAAAAGAAAAAGAAGAGACGATGCAGCGATGCAGCGATGCAGCGATGCAGCGAAGCAGTAATAGCGGTAGTGCAGTCAGCATCACTCTGATCAACTTGTCAGCAACGCCGATGGGGTGTGAGACGTCTGGTGGTCACTTTGGCGCGCCTTGTTTTCAAATGCGGTTGGCGATTGGATCTTGTGGTTTTCTGCAGCACATCATCCATCACCTGATACTTGGTGCCGTACGGAACAGTTACTCGGCTCCATACAAAGTAAAGTAAAGTGCTAAAGCGCAGCACGAATCGAACACGGATGAGCTTGGCGGACGGGCCGCGGAGGCTTTCGTCTGATGGCATCATTCACTCATTCCATTCCTCGCTTGGCTGCGTCTCGGGTCTCGGGCGCTTGATCTTGGTGCCCGTGCGAGCGAGTGAATAGTCTTGCGCGACGGACACGATGATAGATGCACGACACAACTCTGAGCGCATGGCCTGGTCATGTTCTGTCGGCGTCGGCGTCGGCGTCGGTGTCAGTGTCGGTGTCGGTGTCGGTGTCGGAAAGTGGTAGGTGATGATGGGCTTTGTTGTTGGTGGCTTGCTCCGTGGGCGGAACAACATGCGCTTCTTGGTACTTTCTAGTACTTCTTGGCACTTTTGGGCACTTCTCGGTACTTCTCGGTACATCCAAATGTCGGCCAGGACGGTGACCATCCGCCATCCGCCATCCGCCATCATCGGCTATTGTAACTCGTCACCGACAAAACAAGGAGGAAAGAAAGTCGGCCTTGGCGGATGAGACCAGCACACACTCACTCGCTCTGTTCGTGGAGTGAAAGTATAAGCGCGCGCGCGGTGTGCCCCTCGGCTCCGCATTGGGGGGTTCGTATGACGAGCAGCATTCCTCCTCCTCTCTACATAATGTACGAGTTTACACGAATTTCCAAGTTTAACATGGTGGACGCTTGCGACAAATGTTATTTCTATGCTGCCGATAGCCGCCGGGACAGGACAAGAATAGGCCCATTAGGCCCATCCCTACGTCATACCTCAAAGTGTCCGGTCTGAAAACGTCCACCGGAGGAAGCCCCCCGACAACATTTATTTCAAGGGTCCCGACGAGTTGCCGTCATCCTCACATCCTCACATCCTCACATCCGCATGTAGTCAAGCGGTGACGTTGAAAAAAAGTCCCTCCCATGCGCGAAGCACGCGCGCGGACAAATCACCCCTCCTCGACGAAATCTTGCCGAAAGGTCGCATGTGGCCCAGCCACCATGACCAAACCATTTCGGCACAACACGAAGCGAAGAAAGTCGCTGGCCAACTCGGCAAAAGAGGGTGAAAACCCGACAGCGCGGCCGGGGAAAGGAATGGGAAGGGAGGGGGAGGGGGGTGTGCCAAGTAACAAAAGTACAAGGGGGTGTCGTGCGTAATAGAGACGAGACGAGACGAGACGAGACGAGACAACAAGTGAGTGCATGACTACATAATAATAAACACAATCTATTTTTTCCGACAAGACAACATCCAGCCACGACACCAAAAAAAGAAGAGGCTGTTGGCGCGACGCGATTGATCCGAATGACAAGCGCCCCATCGCCCCATCGCCCACAAGACCAGACGACGCAACGCATGCACACATCATCGCGCTGATGAGATGCCCTCCCTCCTCACTACTCCGTAATGCAATGCCTCACCAATGCAACGCTTGCACCCTTCACGCAGTTTTTACCCGAACCCCCCTCCTGTTTTTTTTTTTTTTTCGTCGAAGCAATGGCTGTATATTTGTCTTTCACATATCATCAAAGGGGTTTGAACAACGGAGCTGCAGTCCCTCGTCTCATTTTTGGTCCTTTGACCCAACCAACCCGCATTGTGACTGACCTGTGAGCCCGTCGCCAAGTGACGTGACCAGTGAGCATGACGGCGTGAAATGGCTGGGAGCTGGGAGAATACGGACTAAGCCAGGCCACTTTACGGCGCGACAGTCGGCCATTTCCTCTATTCACACAGACAAACTCGTATTGATAAGTGACAGTGATTGGCTTGCTCTAGTCTAATCCGGTCCGGTCCGGCACTCTCCTGCCAAAAGGACGTCGGACCGGCGGAGACCACCAAACAACTAGAAAAAAGTTTAAAAATGAAAATAAAAATAAAAATAAAAATCACGCCACGGTCCGTCTAAACGAGGTTATGAAAGTCAAGATTCGCACCCCTGATACTACGAAGCAAGGACACTACCGAGACCCCAGACAGATGCCGCGGCGGCGCGTATCGACCCGATGACACAGATGCGACCCGACGAGTTGTCAATGGCGTTGGGTTGGGTAGGGGCCCCCCCCCCAAAAAAAAAGGGAAGAAAATGAAAAAAAAGAGATGCTATTTGATGCCGAGCCCCGGGACCCCATTCCGGATCAGATAAAACGCGGTGAAACCTTGGATCGCAAGTCGTGCTGGAAGTTGCGTCCTAGGATGACTAAGCGTTTTCGCCCAGCTACTGGCCAGTCACGTGTGCGTAATTATAAGGCAGGGTATAGCAAAGACCGCCCAGGTGAAAGATTGAAACCTTGACGCATTGATCCCTAGCTATTATCTGCCTGGCAGTGACTCGGAATCTTGACCTTCTCTCTGTTCTTAGAACCCAGGCCTTTAGCCGTGACAACCAGCGCCTTAAACAAGCCAAGACTTAGCCATGACATGCAGAAAAAAGACAGAAAATTGTACAAACTCTCGTCCGGGTTGATGCCATCCCTTGCCGGCCCTGTGATTACGTCTATCCTGCCTGAGCTAAGCGTTCGCACTCAGTTTTCTGTTCCTTTTTCTTTTTCCTTTTTTCGACACACAATTTTTGTACTGGGAGAGCTTATTCATTTTCTTGTTGAATTTTTCTATTTACTTACAAATAATTTACTATTTACTCGGATCATTTCTTGCCCATCTTTTCCAAATACGCCTCCACATCAATCTCCCGCAAAGTATTCGCTTTATCCTGGACCTGTTGCTCCATTTCCAGCTGGTAATCCTTCATTTTTTGCAGCAGCTCAGGCATGAACGCGCCAAGGAATCGAATGGCCAGCAACGCGGCGTTGGTCGAGTTGTTGATCGCCACTGTGGCGGTGGGCACACCTCGCTAAATGGAGTTAGTCAAAACATCGCCAATGCACCCTCGTGGGGGTAATACTTGGGAGCATAGAATGGGAACAGTGAAAATCCCCAGAATTTTACGTACAGGCATTTGGACAATGCTCAATAAAGAGTCATAGCCATCCAGGTGTGTTGCCTTGACAGGCACGCCGATGACTGGCAATGGGGTGTAGGCAGCCAACATGCCCGGCAGGTGAGCGGCGCCTCCAGCGGCAGCAATGATGACTTTGAGACCACGATCTGCGGCTTCTTTGGCCCTTTGTGCCATCTTGTCTGGCGTTCTGTGCGCAGAGGTTATGTCCACTTCCCATGGCACGCCAAACTGATTCAGAATGTCGATGCCAGCCTTGAGGACCGGCAGGTCCGAATCGGAGCCCATCGTGACCAAGACCAGCGGCGTGCCTTGCGGCCGTTTGACCTTTGCCGCGGCTGTAGCAGGGGCAGCCTCCGGACGCAAGGGCTTACTTGATGCCTGGAGACACTCTTGACGAACACTGTCCGTCAATTCCAGCAGCGGCTGAGCAAATCTTTCCAGCTCGGCGATGGATCCAAATCCTGTGACGGTGATGTGGCCAATCTTGCGACTGGGCTTGGGTTCCTTGCCGTAGAGATGGACATAGACTGCTGTCTTTTCGCCATACATGGACTTGGCCTTTTCCACGAGGGCCAGGTGGGAGTCCGGTTTGGCACCGCCTAGGATATTGATCATGATGCTGGACGAGACATGGGGTTCCAGGTGCTCTGGCAGAGGCTCATCCAAGATGGCTGTGAGTTGTGCTTTGAATTGAGACCTTGGACCAGTTAGCAGCAATTGGAAGCAAGCACTCGGGGTAACTTCAAACCTACATGTAAGGAATGGACTCGATGGATGCATGCCCACTGTTGTGCGGTCTTGGCGCACACTCGTTGAATATGATGTCACCCTCCTTTGTCAAGAAAAGCTCGACTGCAAAGACACCTCTACCCCAGAGCTTTTCGACCACCGAGGTAGCCACCTTCTGCGCCTTCCTGCGCACGTCCTCGGGAACGTTGCGGGGAGGCATGAACACCTTGGAGCAGATGTTCTCTTCGTGCACCGTCTCAACGACAGGATAAGGAATGACGCGCTTCGGGTTGCCAGCGTCGTCTTCCGTCCGAACGACCATGGCAGCAAGCTCTAGCTCAAAGGGAACCCACTTCTCGGCATAGCACGACAAGTTGCGGAATTCTTCCCACGCCTGCTTCGAATCCGCCTCGCTCGAGACCTTGAAGTTGCCGCGGCCATCATAGGAATCCTTTCGGGCTTTCAGCATCCAGGGAAAGCCGAACTTCTTGGAGGCCTCCTGCATTGAAGCGAGCATAGCGTCTCCCGACTCGATTGCCATTTGCTCGGCAATGGGAATGCCCTGTTTCTTCAAGTACTCTTTCTGTTCGTACTTGTTCTGAAAAAGGCGGAGAGTCTTCCATGATGGATGAATGGCGACCTTCTTTTGGGACGTGGTGCCATCTGCGTTGCGAACCTGTACTCCATGGGTGTCGATTTCCTCCAGAACCTCCGTGTCAATGTGCTCAATCTCGACAGTGAGGACGTCGCAGTTGGAGGCGAGTTCCTTGATCTTGGCAGCATCTTTGAAAGAGCCCGTGACATGGTATTCGTTGCTGTTGATCTGCTTGGCTGGGCATTTTTCTTCGTCGAGTACGGCTATCTGCGTATTGAGAGGCGCTCCGGCCTCGCAGAGCATCCGGCCTAATTGCCCGCCTCCAAGGAGGCCGACTACCGTGGGCTTGGAGCTCATCTTTGCGTTTCGTCTGGGTGAATTGAATGAGGTGATAGATTATGATGAAAGCCAGACGGAGCCAGTCCTTTCTGTGAGATCTAAAACCTTGACAGAGCAAATTTAGAGTCTTGCGACGCCGGACTGGGGGGTCCTCGCGGCTCCACTTTTCTTGACAATACACTTCCCCCCCTGAATTATTTTACAAATCTACATGCCCCAGTTTTCCGTTTCTCGGTACTTACTAATCCTAGTGTGATAATCTAGGCTTTGCCTAGACCTAGCAATAGGTGTTAACTGCACAAGTCTTAGGGACTTATATAATGCCGTATTCTTTTGCTGCCCTATGGCGCAATTGGATTGGGTACATTACCCGTATGGTGGGCCGTGGCGCAGGCACCCGCGATTAGTCCTATATAGTATGGGCTAGACTATCACACCTAGCCCCTTAGCTCCCTTATTTTCTTGCTGGTACCTGATTTGCTTAATCCCTCCTGTTATGTACGGATCCGTAGATTTGTAAAATAATTCAGGGGGTGTACTGACATACATATCAAATGGTCCGCAGCCAAGGATTGTGACGAACCAATATTGACTCATGCCCACCGAAACCCGACAAGAACAGCCACCAATGCAATAATAACCAGGCAACAATGTGCCAAAAAAAGACCCTATTTTTACTTTTGACTGCCCCAATACAGTAGACAACATGGCAAGTGCCGTGCCAAGGCGACGGACCTATTTCTGCCAGGAGAACCGCCCCATGGCTGACTCATCACTTCATGTGCCAGGAAGGGACCCAGCTCACGATGCCTGCCGGGGGCCCCGTAAATGCGCCGACCCGGCTGTCGAGCCGAATCAACTTTCAACCACACAACACCAGGCAGGCAGGCATTTTGTCGGGGCTTACCATGTACATGTATTCTGCCGCAAGTAATTTCGCGGCGCCACTTATTAACTTCCCACAGGGCCATCGGATCCGGCCCCTTGACAAGAAAGACGAGGATTGCCTTGCCCCATGGAGGAAAATTAAACTTTGGGGGGAATCGGTCCATTTCAGCATTTTCAGATGGAGCCTCGGCGATTTTCTTCTTGGCCCCGATTTACCACCTAGCGCTGGGTTAAATTGCGCTTTCACACCCCCCCCCTCCTTTCGTACATAGAAATCGTAGCATGGAGGAATTCGGATCTGATGTCATAGCAAGATGAGACGAAGCTTCATTCTCGCACAAAATGTGATACTGTTTCCCCATGTCCGGCTCGACAAAAACACAATCGTACCAGATTAAGCACCACTTACTCCGTAGATTCACTTGCTGCAATTCTGGTAAAAAAAAAAAAAAAAACCTACATTTGGTTTAAGCAAATCACACAACGAAAGAATACTTTGGCATTGAACCCCACCTTACCCTGCCTGCAAGCAAGAAAGTATCTAGAGATAGCCTGCAACTACGCCTTTTCTTCAAAAGGCCCATCAACAAACAACTTCGAGAACATCTTGAACCAGTACTGGGCCAAGCGCAAGAACATGGAAATCTACAAGACGCAAACAAGACCCTATAGCCCGACACATGACCAAGTACGAAATAACTTCAGTAAGAGATGGAACAAGGTTGCAGTGCAGTCGAGCAGCCTGCCCAGCTGCAAGCACAGATAGCAAAGCAGAAGAGAAGTCGTGTGCCCCGACTAACTGACTTGGCCCATTACGAGAGAAAACTGATGGTGCTCGAGGAGCGGCTGGATGCGAGAGAGAAATGATGAAAGAGCTGTGGATGACTCAAGTTGGGCAAGCGGGTTGGCATGGATTGTTCTGGAAGACCCAAGGCCTAGATTTGATAGCATAACATGGCAGATGTGATTTAACACGGACAATGTTAGAGAGAAGAGCGCCAAACCTTTGAGCATATCATGTCGATTCTGTCAAGTTGGGGCGGTTCAATGACATCCAAGGCAAGTTGTATCGATCACTTCTTGCGTTCATGCGAAATTGACGATAATATGGCCAATCGATAACAGCTAGTAGTAGTAATGCAACATGCTGCCCCCAACAAGACAGATTCCAACAGCGTGTCTTCTTCTCCCTCGATTTATATTTCCCGTCAGCATCTCTCTGAGCCACGAGCAAAGCATCATCTGCCATCGCATCTAGCCCAAAGCCGCGCAAGGCCAAGTGCTACGCCAATTTTGTCACTCGCAATTTCAACCAGAATATTTCTTCACATGTCGTCTGACCGGCGAAGCGTGCTTGCATGGCGTCAATAATCGTTTGCCACCCTATGACTTGGAAATTCGCCAATTCACATCAGCTTTGCTCCCCTCTGCGGCGGCGCATTTGACAACGCCCTTGACCCCCAGCACGGTTCCTGCTGAGTAATCCCGAAGACTGGTGCCCAGAAGCGTCTTTAGGTCCTTGTCGCCAATAGTGAAAGGGCCCTTGGACGGATCACGAGGCTGGAATCCGAGGGTGCAGTCCTTTGTTTGCAGAATGGGAGTAAATCCAGTGGCATCTACATTCCCGAGGTCAAAGGTTCCATTCTGCGAGGTCCAAGAGCTGTAGAGACTGACACACTCCCGCCAATCCGCGGCATCGACGCTCGGCGATCTCTCAAAAGTCGGAGCATCACATGTAGACACCGTGTCGCCAGATGGATGCCATGAGAGGCCGGTCGAGTTCGCAATGACGGAGACCACCGGCAACGCCCGGCCCAGGTTCGCGAGCCCAAGTACAGCCACCACGGCACAGAAGAGCCCGGAGATCATCTTGTCGAACCGGCTGTATGAGGATGAAATGATCGACTTATATGAGGAGTAGTAAACGGGCTTGTGTTTTTGTGTGTGCGACGTAGTCTAGGAGCTTCGTGCTACCGCGCGATGGACGGGACGATCTGAGTTGTTGATGCACGGATGCACGGGTACGGGATCGCTGGAATAGAGCTGACGAGAAAATAAACAAGATGCTGATGTTTTTTTTTTTTTTGGTATTCTCGGGTCGGACGGACGACTCGACAGGGAGTAATTCCAGGAACAAGATATAAGATATAGGAGATGACGCAGGATATTTGTTGTTGTTCAGCCTGGTTTATCACATGCAAAGCACGGTCCACCTTGAGGACAGTACGGACAGCGGGAGAAGATTGGCGAATTTGGCGGTTTCGTCAAGCACGGTCGGTTGTTCCTGCTTATTTTATTCGCACTCAACTTTGCGGGTAGATGGGTGGTTTCCTGCAACTTGGTTGGCTGTTCAACGCGACGATGACCACGCGGGTTCCTGGCTTCAGGGGTTGCAGTTGGCAACCACAGAACAATGAGCTCTCTTGGAAAGTTGTGAGGGCAAACAGCTCTTGTAACATGGCAAAGATCAACGTTTGATGCAGAAGGATTCGAGAGCAAGAGGGAAAAATCTCCTTGCAACAAGCTACAAGCCACTAGCTCCAGGCTCCAGGCTACAACAAATTCCTCGGCAGAGGAGACTTCTCCAGAACTAGCCAGGCAAGGGAGTTCGCTAGTGGCCGATGGTTGGCAAATAACGCAATCCACATTCCATTCGTATGTACTGTAGCATATTGTTTACGCACCAGGCTTGCTGATACACGCCGTGTTTGACCCGCCCGTGAGCCGTGAGCCTCCATCACTTGGTTGTCATTGAGATTTGACGCCGATGCTGGTTGTCCTCGCACCAAGACTCTGTCAAGACTCAACTTGTAGCACCTCGAGGGAAGCGAGCCCGCAGCAATGGCACGATTACCCGTTTAGGTTCCAAGTGTCGCCAAGACGATCGATCCCAGGGTCAGCCCCAGTTTGATTTTGATTAGAGCTCTCCACCGTTGGTTTCGCGATGGCATGACGGCATGGAGGAGAGACTTTCCTGGCTGAGACAACATCGACGACAGCATGCCTGCGCCAAACACGTGTTCTGGTGGACGAGACAACACGAGAAGCTGATGGCGCGGAATATCAATCCAGCCCCCCCCCCTCGCCTAAGACACCTGTCTGAGGGACACGGGACCAACCTTTCCAAAGCCCGGAGAGCAACCAACCCCGAGACGGTTGGTGCTGAAGCAGCTTAGGAATGCTGGCCATGTGGCGCCTGAAGTGGTTGTGCTTGGTTTCGCTGGGTCGGCGATGGCTGACATGAGAACTTCGTCATGATGGATGGAGCTGGGAGACGATATCTAAGCCGGGGGTTGAGTAGCGTAGCGTAGAATGAATTGCCAGACAAAGATATACAGTTTGCCAACCCAGCAGACGCATTATATATTATTTTATGCAACTAGAAAACCCGGAGTGCAAGTTTGCAGACTCAAGTCCGAACCTAAACATGATGATGGAAGCAGAGGACAATCACACCACCGGCACCGGCACCATTAGAAAGCTCGTAGGGCGACTCCGGGGCAGCAGTGTCGGCGCTCCGACGACTCCCCCGCGAGACGACAACATTGCATCATCATCGTCGTCGTCATCATCACTGCGGACGTCTTCGTTTCCAATCGGCACACCCCGAGCATCTCAATCACCAGATTCCCAGAGCACATCCTCATCCTCCTCCACAAGGAACCGAAGGGGCAGAAATGGCTCCCGCTCCCAAGCCAAGGACGCCCAGTCCTGTCTAGACTTGTGGAATGCAGCATACGATGCTCTTCAAGACGACCCCAGCTACTCAGGGCTGGTCGTTGCGTACGAAAACATCATATCACAAGAGTTGCCACACCACCTGAAAATGGGAGGCCTGCATTCTTCATTCCGCGGCAAACCAGCAGACGAACGCCAAGGCCTCTTGCAAGAGATCACGGCAGCGGGGCTCGAGAAGCGCCGAGCCTCCAGCACAAGCCAGGCGGATGACCTGGCCAAGAAAGTTCTGGATTCGGCGAGAGACCAGACTGAACTCGTTGCGTCCGAGTACAACGCAGCGTTTATTGCATGGACAGGCTTCTGCACGCTGACTCCGGTGAGTGCCCAAGGCTTTTTCCTAGACGCGAGCGAATAGACGCGAGCGAAACAAGGACGGACGGGACTCGCGTCATGCTGACATGGTCTGCGTCTCTCTTCTCTCCCAGCTTCTTCTCGACGCGATAGTCCGGCGACAAAGTTTCCGGAACGGCCTCGTTCACGTGGTCGGCCGCATACGGTGGTACACGCAGGCTGCACAGCTCCAGGTTCCCGGGTCCTGGGAGGACCATGACAAGTTCCGCCAACATCAAAGTGCTACAAGAGACATGCTCGTGAAGCTCAACGGAAGAGTTCTAGAATTCGAGATGAACTGCGTGTGCGCAGCAGCGAGCGCGTGGAACGCAGGCGCGAGGAATGTAGTTGGATGGAACACGATGGACCAGCTGGTGGACAGTATCATCAAGCTCGAGAAGCAGGTCATTGAAATAGTCGAGCAGAACTGCACGGCAAAGGTCAGGAACACGCTTTTGATGCAGTACCGGGACATGGATATTCCCTCGTCGAGGGTCGAGGGGAGTTGAGCCATCCGTAGCAACTATCGAGTGTAAAAGATGGGGGCTTATGAGGTGAAGGATATTAGTTGTGAACGGGTCGACTCGGTAGAATTGGTCGTCTCGCGAATCCACACATGTTTCCGTCGCAGCGCGCGTAGTTTTGCATTCATTCGACAGTTATTCATTCGACAGTTATTCATTCGACAGTTATTCATTCGACCAGAGGCAGGAATCGCGGCGTGGGACCAAATGGGGTTGGTGGGGGGGGGTTCGCACCGAGAGAATCCAAGAACCAAATTCCACTAACCGCCTTGCTTACCACTCCGTTGGTCAGCATATCGTGGGGCGCATCTGCACTCCCTTCTTTCAGCACGAACTGATATCTCAAAAGTATTTTCCTCCAATGCGGTCGGTGATGGGGGCAACAAAAAAACTAAAAAAAAACTATCCCGTTTTCGTCGTCTTTCATACAACACGACCAATGCGCCTGACGTCTCGATATATTTCCGCCCCAACCCAACTGCCTCCCCGACGACTTACATCTCTTCTCATCAACCAACTCGTCGGCATCCCAAACCTCCGCCACAAATGGCAACCAACACAACCGACCGACCCGATGGCAACCCCGCCCCAGACCAGCCTCTATCAGACCACGACTTTAAAATCTACAACCGCATGGCAGACCGCATGGAACAATTCGTTCGTTTGCCCCCCCTCCCTCCTTTCCCCTCTCGTCGCAATCTTAACACCCCCAGCTGACCAGTTCATCTCCCTAATTCTTTTTTGCTTTTTTTTTTTGTTTAAAGCACAACTACTTCCGCCAATCCTGGACCCTCCTCCACACCGCAGCCACCACCTCCCGCCGCCCGCAGAACCTCTCCCTGAAGCAGTTCCTCTCCCAAGGCATCTCCTTCGCCGAGCACCTCAACGCGCACCACTCGATTGAGGAAGCGCACATCTTCCCGCTGCTCGCGACGCGCATGCCCGAGTTCCACCCCAAGAGGGGGCCCCTCGTGAAGCAGCATGGCCAGATCCACGAGGGCCTGGAGGCGTTTGAGGACTACGTGAGGAGGTGTCATCGTGGGGACGAGCATCTTGAAATGGCCACGCTGAAGGAGAAGATGGATTCGTGGGGCGCCGTGCTGTGGGAGCACCTGGATGAGGAGGTGCGCATGTTGGGGGCCGAGAGGATGAGAAGGGTTTGGAGCAGGGAGGAGATGATGAGAATGCCCATGTGAGATTGTTTGGGTGGCGGGCTCATTCTTGTTTCTTCTGTTTTTTTTTTTTTTTTCCTTTTGTGCTGTGCTGTGGTTATCCGGGGACAGGTTACGGTTTACGGTGTTTTGGGATGAGGTTCATGCAAGGGTTTCAATTTCATATGAATCCAATGAGGTCACTTTCTCTTTTCAACGCGCGATTTTGTGCCGTGTGCCAGAGAAGGATGGTTCAGTAAAAGAAAAATCATAGTTCGTACACACACCCTGGATCTGACAAAGCAGACAACTCGGGACGAAGTCACGCATCACGACAAGTCCCCCCCCCCCCTACATTACGCCGTGCCCTTCCACAAATCCGTCATGGCACCCACGGCCGGGTAGAAACCCAGCAGCGAGATGGCAATATCTGGCAAGAAGCCGCCAGTTGTAGAGCCCCAGTGAACCGTCAACGGCGCCCACGACAGGTTTCGGTAGAAGCTCTTGTTCCAGTTCTCCGCCCACTCGGCATCCTTGGCCGCCAACCCGCTGCTCTGCTTGCGGCTTCGCTCGACCAGCAAGCGAGCGCCCTCCATGGCGACGTACAGACCCCATGCGCGCACGCTCAGCAATCCCAGCCGGCCTTGGGTGGCGGGCGCGAGCGGCAGCACCTTTTTGCTCGACAGGAAAGCCGCGTTTTCGGAAGCCTGGAAGACGATGAGCGACGTGATTTGCGCGTAGGCCACGAGCGTGTCAAACGTGGATTCGGCCGAGTCGTCCTCCTGCTGCTCGGCCTTGGCCGCCACGGACTTGAGGACCAGCCTCTTGGCCGCAAAGTACAGCCCGAGCAGACCCCAGAGGCGCGCCACTGTTCGGGTTTCGCTGATGACGGCCGACAGCGCCTTGAAGCGTCCTCCGATCTGGAGGGCCACGGCCGCCAGTGAAGGCTGCGGTTTCGTCGAGGCCATGACAACCGTCGTCGCAGGCGGGAGATTGTACGCCAGAGCAACCAGCCGACGGGCAGATTGTTTAATGGCGGCGCCCCCAACGCCCTCGAGAATCGAGCCGGCCAGGCGGGTGGCATAGCAGACGAAGAGGAGGACCGTCTCGGCGCCCGTCCGCGTCTGCATGCATTTGGCAAGGTGCGCGAGGAAGGCATCGATGCGGGAAGGACCTGTCGCGAGGACAGCCAGAACGGGCGCTTTCTTGTTCTTGTTCGGATTCTTGTTCGGATTCTTGTTCGAGGGCCGTGGCGACGAGGGCGGCAGCGCGGAATCGACACTCGTGTCGGCCTCGGCCGAGGGGGACTTTTCGGCAGCACTCATAATGTCTCTGTGTCTTTTTTTGTTCTGTCTTTTTTTGTTCTGTCTTTTTTCGTTCTGTCTTTTTTCGTTCTGTCTTTTTTCGTTCTGGTTTGTAAAAGGGCTGTAGGAACCGGGATCGGTGTTGGCGTCGAGTTTCTTTTTCGTGCAAGTGAAACGTTCTGATGCGATGCTGCCGGTGCTTTTATTCTTCCGGGAGGAGCTCTGATCTGATTGTTCACGAAGCGCTTGAAGTAGAAGAAACGACAAGGCAATCAAGAAACAGATGTGATACTGGGGAGAATGCCGCTCTTGGAGTGCCTTTCCTTTCGGGTCAACTTTCAGTCGGCCGTATCGGAGAAATGGCCAGCCATGTGCGAAGTCTGGTGGACCCACGGCCCCCGGGGCATCCACGGATCCACGGCTGGCCCCTGCGTCCGTCTTGCCCGTCGTCTCCCGTCACCAACCTCACCAACTCGAGAAGTCACATCCTCGATTACTATCGCTCGCCGAGTCCCGCACAAGTCACAAGCCACCATGTCCATGAATAATCATTTTATATTCTCCCAATCTCATCCCAGACACCCTCTTCATAGCAACCTTGTACCTAAGAACAAGGTGAGGAGAGGACGGGCTACAGCTTATAACACCCCTCTCCCCCCTCATGGTTCTTTCATCATGCGAATCGTCCCAATCCGACGATGACATTCGTTCCATCCATCGGGCCCCATTCCGTCTCATGCGTGACACGTACGAAACCCCCAAAAAATTGTAAAAATACGAGAGCCACAAACAGCTTGATTGTTTCTTTCTTCCCAAATGCCATAGGCTGCGCGGAGTTTGTGCGCCTACGCCCAAATTCCAAGTTCATCATTTTGGTAAAATCTTTTCAGATGCTCTCCATTATCAACAGCTTTCCCCGCCAAAATGCCTTCCTCATTTCTTAACCCCGTACGGCAGCTCCCAAAGCACCGCCAGTGAACTGAGTTCCACCGGCTTGCCTCTGGGGGTTTCCGCCTGTGCGAGCACCTCCTCGACCACCTCCTCGGCCGCCACCACGTCCACCACGTCCACGTCCTCCTTGTCGCTCGAAAGCGTTGGACGTGCCTTGAGTACGCTGTTCGAGGGTTCGCTCGTTGGTCTCGATGAGAGCACTGGCTTTGTCGGAAAGGGTCAAGGCCAAGGATTGTAGGCGACTCAATTCAACACCCTTGCGGAAGATGACGTTGTTGGTGACCTGGTCGAGAGAAGCGGCCAGCTCTTCATGGCTGATCATCTTGCTGACGATGGCGGCGGTCTTGGCATTCTCCAGCTCAAACATGGAGCTGAGTGTTTCGAGAGCCAATGTGTCATAGAAAGGGGCGTAGGTAAACAAGTATGTACGGAGCCCTTCCTCCTGGATCTGCTTGGAAAGCATGTCCTTGATGTCCTCGGCATTGGGCATCAATTCCCAAATCTTGATGCTGTGGATGAAAGTGGTCGACTTCTTCCACTCGCCGGCGGCAAGAGCCTTGGACGCCTGCATGACGTGGTCTCTTGTGTTCTCTGGGGGTCCAGTGAATATTTGTCTCTCGTGGTACTCGAGCATACGTCTATAGGTCTTGCTGATGACACGCTTCCTGACATCAGGAGACGATCCGGTCTGGGCCAGCAGAGGAATCTCGAGAAGCATGCTGCAGGTCAGATATACGCACTCCAAAAGCTCCAGGTTGATGTGCATGTGGAAGGGCAGCTGACGCTGCTTCTCCAAGCGCTCCTGCTCGGGGGTTACTTGGCTGTATCTTTGCATCATAACACCCTGCGCCAACAGTTCCTTTTGGCGGCCAGAGCCACAGATGTCCTGGAGGGTGTTCTGAGCATCGTAAATGAGACCCTTGCGGAACGCACACAAGCCAACCTGGACAAGGGTTCGGTTGTAGAGGATCTGAGACTGCACGTCGAAATTGGGTATGGTGTCTTGCAAATGGGACATGAGCATCATGTCACGAGCCTTGTAGTACTCCCCGTGAAGAGCAAGGAAGTAAACCTGGGACAACATGGCACGGGCACGAATAATGCCGTCACTGTTGTTGAACAGGTAGTTGCAGAGGATGTTGACCAGATCGTTAGCATCCTCAGATTTGGCGCGAGGGGTGATGAAAGAGTCAACTTTGTCACCCGCAGCCTTTGCGCAATTCTCCTCAAAGGTCTTGACGACTTGGGCGGGCTATATTATATATCTGATTAGCATACAGTTTTGTCCGTGGAATTTTTTTGATTGACAAGCGGTTTGTTTCTACCTTGAAGTAGACGTGTTCAAGACGTCGCATGACAATACGGTTGACGCTCTCTTGAGAGATCTCCAGGGATTCATCCGTTAGGAGGTCCTCGTAGTACAACTGACAGCGGAAGATGATGTTGTACAAAGAGCCCTCGTCTTGGAGACGCTCTATGTACTCAGAAGTATGGGGGTCAATGCTCTGCAGGGAGCGCACCAGCTCATCATCCAGTCTTTCGACATATGAGACCACGCTGCCAGCAACTTTGATATACTTCTCGCCAGGCTGAAGACTAGGAGGCTTCTCATCATCATCCCACTCCTCGACGTTCTCAACAACCACGTATTGATCCCGATTCTTGTCGAGAACGGTCAACAGAGTAGACAATTCTTTCTCAGCAGCCTTCCAATGCTCCAGCGGCATGACGTTGGAGGTGCCGGCACTGAGGTCAAAACGAGCAGACACGATGGCAAGCAAAACACGAATTTGCTGGTAGGGAGTGTTCGCAATTTCGCCAAGCTTTTCCATCACCTTGATCTGCTCAAGACGATCCGTGTTCTTCTTGCCACGAGACTCCATGATACCGCGCAAGTGCTTAAAAATGCTCTCAGGAGTATATTGAAGAGTGCGACCACCCTTTCCAACAGTAGCAAAGCCATCATCAGCAAATTCCTCAGCTATGGCAAGGTCGTCTTCGATTCGAACGACCTTCTTAGGCTTGGCAACTGGCTCCGGCTCCTCGTCCTCAGACTCCATGAAGCCGTCCTTGTCTGCTTTGTACGCATCGATTTCGGTCTGGTACTCTTTGCTTGACTTCTTGATTTTTTGCTTGACAGCGTTGAGGCCACGTGCTTGGGTGGCATTCATTTTCTTGGGTGTGACCTTTTGCTTGGCCAAGGCTTCGTTCATGAAATCCTCCAAGTCGGCGATGATTCGGATATAAGTTTTGGGGGTCCTGCGGCCGTCGTGCATGCGACTGACCTGTCGGCTGAGTTTGTCGAATTCTGGAACACGGGATATTTGTTAGCAACGACCCTCGTACATGCTCGACGATGATAATAAAAGGCACTCCTTTACTCAGTGCCTTTCCAACACAACAATTTCACCACGTACCAGCTGAGATCAAAGTCCAGTCGCCGTTCTTCTGTCCGTTCTCTATCTGCCTAATCGAGGCGTCAAGTTCGTCAAGACGCTTGTCCTTTGCACTCTTGACCTTGGCTCGGACATCTTCCTCCTCACTATCACTGTCTGACGCGGCGTCCCTCAAGAAACGGTTGGCACCACCGGCCTCGTCATCGCTCGAAGAATCGTCGCTGTCATCAGAGTCATCCATGTCGTCGGAGTCGTCGGAGTCATCCTGGGTCATGTCCTGCTGCTGCTTCTGCTGCTGCTCCTCGTCGGAGTAAAGCTCCTCCTCGTCAGAGGAGCTGTCGCTGGAGCTGTCCTCTCCACCACGAAAAAATCGAGACATGGTGGGCGAATATTTCTCTTGACTCTATTCCTCGGTCGAATACGTGTCGCCTCGGCGGGTTCGAGGGGGAAGATATAGACTTGTCGCGAGGTTGCGATGCGCGGGGTCAGGAATCGAGTCTGGCTCGTGAGGGTCGAAAATTGATGATTTTTGGTGGGAGGTGGGGCGCTCAACTTGGGGCTTAGCGAAAAGAGTCACAGCCAAAGGAGCAGCTGCACAGGCGCAGGCAGGCACTGTAGCTCCTCCCCCTGACTCAAAAAGGTGCGGCCCACCACGATTTTGTGGGCGATTATGTCAGCTGGTCGGTCTCTGTGTTTTTCCATCCGAGACAGACGGACATACAATTATCAATCCAGCTGCGTACAGTGGGTCAGCGAAAGTCTGTATAGCTAGAAGGTAACGTGATTTTCGGCGATGCTAGGTGGGGTCGCGCTCCATTATCCTCATATCTGCACCCCCACTGTACCAACAACGAACGGTCGGCTGATGGCGGGAGACCGTGACTGGCACCACTTGATTTCTCAGCAACTACGGATTACCAGCTCGACTTTCCAACAACATCTCTGCCAGCGACCACTCCTAAGACAGATCATCTGCTGTCGCAAATCCATTACGATGGCCAGTCTGGGCTGTGCAAAAGGCGCATTGGCCGCCAGGACGTTCATACGCATCGCAAAGCGCGGCTGCTCAACAGCTGCCACTCAATCATCTGCCCCTCTTGAGTTCTTGCTCCCGCGAGCCATTACCAAGACGAATGCCCATACTGCATTTCCTCTTCACTCGTCGAGCCATCACCTTACTATATGCTACTCAATACGGAAACTCGCAATCACCTATTCCGGACAACAACCACAAAGAAGAACCTTCGCAATCACAGCGAGTCAACGAGCCACGACGTGCGTTTTGAATCCGCAGACCGATGAAGATGGCAACGAAATGATGCTGGAGATAACGCCTAGGGCAGCAAAGGTACACACTCATGCTGTGGAATGTGCATCAGGGGCAATGAGCTAACTCATTACCTGGCAGCGACTGTCAGAAATCATGAAGAAGGACAATAATCCGAATCTGGCGCTTCGCATACAAGTTGAAAGTGGTGGCTGCCATGGATTTCAATATCTCATGGGCCTCGTTACGATCCCTGCCAAAGATTCAGCAGAGTGGTCAGCTATTGTAAACGACGACGATACGATCTTCCAGTTCTCCCCGGATCGCGAAGAGTCTAGTTCACCTTCCCCGATGAACGCTAAAATCATAATAGATGAGCCGTCCTTGGATTTGCTCAAAGGCAGCAAAGTAGACTTCACTATGGAGTTGATTGGATCCCAGTTTAAGATTGTGGATAATCCGTACGCAACGAGCAGCTGTGGATGTGGTACAAGCTTTGATATCAAGATGTAACGCGGCTTGCTATACCGTCTGGGAGGCATACCTATGGAATGCAGATCTTTGAAAGTGTGAAGCATTGGGCGATAAAGGAAGGTGGACAAACATAGCCTAGCTCCACTCATACACATGTCAATTCGGTCCATCATCATGTTGGGAGGAGTTGTCCCTTGCCGCTGGTGCATCAGGTGCTTGGAATGCACGTATTTATGAACGCCTTTTCGGTACAGCGTGCTGTACACTCATGCTGTGTCACGAATGGAGAAATCACGATTGGCATGCGGAACTGGTCTGTGTCATTCTTCCAGGATATCAATTACATGCAGCCTTGTCATGTACGGAACGCCGAGCAACCATGCCATAAAAAAAATCATTTTGCCCATTTTAAAACCCAGTCCATTTGTGGACGATTCGTCAGCTTTTTAATTGAGTAATCTAGTTCATCTGGCGAACGAGAGCGTTGATGTGCTCCTCACGGTTGCCAAGATCACCACCCTCGATGAAGTGCTTGAACTTGCGAGGACGGAAGCCACCAGTGGGGTTGGAGAGCTTGAAGGGCCACAGGAAGTTGGAGGCCTGCTTGAAGTTGGGGCCGACGGTGTAGATCTCGTGAACGAGATCCTCCATGCAGACAATGCCGTACTTGCCGAGAGACTCCTCGATGATGGAGTTGTCAGTCAGGGCAGTGCGCTGCTTGTTGACCTTGCCGTAACCGCGCTTGTAGACGAGCTCCTTGACAGTCTTCAAGTTGGGGTAACCGTAGGCAACCCAGGGCTCGATAATCTTCAACATCTCGGTGATGGCCTTGGTGGCCTTGAGGAATACACCGTTGTTAATCTGGAGAAGACGAAGGAGCTGAAGAGTCTTGCGGGGCTTGGGAGGCATCTTGTTGATACCCTTGATACGGACGACGAAAATCAACTTCGACTCAGCGGGGATGTAGGCGGAGTCGTTCTCCTTGGCGACGCGGTGAAGGCGGACCTTCTCACGCTCAGCATCACGGTACTCCTTGACGTACTTCTCAGCACGCTTGAAGATGACGCCGCGCTTTTCCTTGTTGGCCTTTTGGAAGAGGGAAAGTCAGTGAAATTTAGACCAATTTAATGCATGAAATGGTGATTTTAATCGGCTTGTATCAGACCCGAAAGAAGGTATAAAAATCAACAGCATCGACTATGTCTAGTTGATGGATATGTTGTACATCATAATGCCAGTAAATTCCAAACAAGATATACGTACAGCTTTTCTCTTCTTGATAGCGTCAGTGCGCTCAGCGCGAGCCTTCTCCTGAGACTTGCGCTTCTTGAGAAGGGTCTCAGGGACCAAGATCTGGTCGTTGGTGGGAACGGTACTGCCAAGCGAGTCAGATTAGTACGAGGTCCGGCATACTCTAAGGTATGAACAAGAGCGCCGGTGCGAGAACTGTAGCTGAAGCGCGACATTCTCTGCTTTGGCTGACTCGAATTTGAATTTAATCGGTGAGCATCACGTGGTAGGGAACTCGGCAAAAATTCTTGACCATTGAGATTCCTGGCTGCGAGTACTCATCCAACAACAACCCTGAGCATTAAGCTTAGGAGAAAACAGTCGCAAGAACGTTTTGGTCCGAGGTATATTCCAACCTACTACCAAAACTATCCATTCATTCGAGCAACAATGAATTTAAGAGCGAAAAATTGGCATCAATTCTTCATCTCCAACACCTCGTTCATCATCTCTCAGTTCGCAAGCTAATGTTCCAAGCCTGAGAACAGGGGGAGATGTCCAAGAGAGATCGAGCTGACGGGTTCTTCGATCTCACCATTCCTCGTGGGGAGGAGATGAGAACAAGATTTCCTGTCCAGCGAGAGGACCACGAACAATCTGCAAAAGAACTCGACACCGGGACCGATGTCCATGATCGAAGCGTTCAAGGAGGATTGACATACGTGGCACCCATTGTTGCGACTGGCTGTTGGACGGGAGTCGGTTAGTACTGGCGTGGATGGGGAGAGAAATAAGGGATGAAGTTAAATGTCAGTAGGTTTTGGTTTTTTTTTTTCCCTCACCTCCTCCGTCTCTCTGGGTGGGACGGCTTGGCGCAAAAGTGGGCTTCTTTTTCCCCGTTTCCACCAAATTTCAGCTAGGGTAGGGTTTTGGTGCAGTCCACACACAAAATCTTTACATTTTCTGCCATCATCCACCGCCTCTAGCTTCCCGCCCGCCAATCCACACCAACATGGCGCCTATCGCGACAATTGCGTAGAAAATTGGTTCTTCATTTCCAACTGCCAGTGTCGAGAAACCAGACGCACGATTCAAAATGCCTCCCAAGAAAACCGCCGCCGCCCCTAAGGAGAACATCTCCCTGGGCCCCTCCGTCCGTGATGGTACGTCTCATCATGCTCAGTCTTCTAAACCATTGTCAATTACAGACCATGGGAGGCGTCATTGCTACCTTGAATACCGATGTTCTGATAATGATTTGCAGGCGAGCTTGTCTTCGGCGTTGCTCGTATCTTCGCCTCTTTCAACGATACCTTCGTTCACGTCACCGATCTCAGGTTCGTTTCACCGATATGGCAGAATTTCCTGGCTTTTCAAATGGGATTTATTTTATGTCTGCGCGACGATGAACGAATTTCGCAAACTAACGTCCTGAATAGTGGTCGCGAGACCATCACCCGTGTCACTGGTGGTATGAAGGTCAAGGCTGACCGTGACGAATCCTCCCCTTACGCTGCCATGTTGGCTGCTCAGGACGTTGCTGCTCGATGCAAGGATCTGGGCATCAACGCCCTTCACATCAAGATCCGTGCCACTGGTGGTATGTTTTGCCCAAGTACCCCGCTATGCGCTTCTTAAGCAACGAAGGCGAAGGCGGAAGTCTAACATTTTTCCTCTCTTTAGGTAACGGTACCAAGACCCCTGGACCCGGTGCCCAGTCTGCTCTCCGTGCCCTAGCCCGTGCCGGCATGAAGATCGGCCGAATCGAGGACGTTACACCCACTCCCTCCGACTCTACTCGCAGAAAGGGTGGTCGCCGTGGTCGTCGTCTCTGAGCGACGTCATGGCGATGGACTTGGCTTGGTTTGGACTGGAGTTTCGCTACCTGGTTTCTCTTTGGCGTTGAGAAAAACGAGGGGAACGGCCATAGTGCCTGGTCTCCATTCTACTGTGCTCTGTCACATCCGATTAGTGGGTGTTTAGGCGAGCTGCTAGGTAGACGGATATGATTTCGCCGCCCGAAGCAGGCCATGAACAGTATTCGAGTCCCATTATCAAAACGGTCGTCCGTGTAAATGTGTCGCTCAGTCTCGACACACGTATCCTGGAAACGTGTTAACCTCGTACTTGGTCGTGTCAATCGTCTTACGCAAAACTTCTTTCTGATTAAACTATACCAATACTCCACGCTAATAGCGAACAGCCCAGCAGAGATCCAGTTCCATCGACACTTTCTCTCATTTGATTCCTGGTTTAAGTGTCCACATGCCTCGTCCTGCACCACCAGTCTTGTTTAGGACCGCAGTTCTATCCAAAGCAATCTTAAATTCATCACTTTGTTTTTTCCCAGGGCAGTAAGTGTTGAAATGATCAACCAGCATCTTGCTGGGAACCCGTCCCCCGTGCCTCTTTATGAACGCCTCGATCATGACCATAAAGTCCTTTGCTTTTAGGTTTTTGTCAACAGTGGGCGTCCCAGAGCGAGAACTGCCTGCACTGCCAGCATCTAACCCTTGTCGATTTGCCAAGTTGCTCATGATGCCGGCAGAGCTTGGTCCTCCACGACGTCTACTGCCGCCTGGACGTCCTCCCGAGCCAACTTCTCCGGTCCATGTAACCGTTCCAATCGGGATATTGCGAGCCTCCTTGGCGGCGTGTTTGAGGTGAGCTGCTGCTTGGCGGGCTACCTGGTTCGCTTCTTGACGCAGAACGCTCATGTCGGCTTTGGCTTTCTGGGCTCCATTTACAATCTGCTCATGATCGTAAGCGCTGTTGACCGATCGCGAAAATATACCCTCAAGCATGCGTCTTTCATCTTGAACAATTTCATCTTCCTGGAAATCCTCCATAGCTGTCACTGCTTTCATCTTCTGCAGCTCTTGTGTCTCAATATCTTCGTCATTTGTCCTCGCGCTGTCAACCGATGCCGACTTCTTGTCAGAAAGGTTGTTCTTGTCACCTTTTGAAGATATCTCTAATTCAGCGCCCTTGAATACGTCACTCCGCTGGGCTGCTGCTGCGTCACCAGCATTGTAGGTGAACAAATCGTACAAGTCGGACAAGTCGTAAGAACTTCGCTGCTTCGGATCTTTGAGCACTTTGTTCGTCATAAACTGTTTGAAGATTTGTCGGTGATAGATCTTTTCTTCAATCGTGCCTTCTGTCATCAATCGATAAATTTTGACTGGCTTGTTCTGTCCCAATCTCCATGCCCTCTCACGAGCTTGCAAGTCGGTGGACGGATTCCAATCTGGATCAAAGATGATGATTCGATCAGCACCCGTCAAGTTCGTGCCCAAGCCACCAGTTCGAGTGGTCATAAGAAACACATGAATTGAGGGATCAGTATTGAATCTGTCGATCATCGGTTGTCTATGGTCAACTGGAGTTTCTCCGTCCATTCGGACGTAGCTAATTCCGCAGTCGCGCATACATTTTTCGATAATGTTAAGCATGAGCTTTCCTTGTGAGAAAAGTAACGTCTTGTGACCGTTTGGTATCATCACTTTTTGCAGCAGATCCCTGGTAAGTTGGAGTTTGGCTGAAAGTTTCGGGCTACCAAAATCGTACCCAGGCTTTCCACCTAAGCTCTTGTCCAGCAAATCTGGATGGTTGCAAATCTTGCGAAGGATATCGATTCCATGGAGCGATTGTCGTCTTCTGTTCAGTATCGCCGAAACCTCGTCAGAGCCTATGAATGTTTCATAAGCCTTCCGCTGGCCATCGGTCAATTTGCAAAACAAGACTTGCTCAGTCTTCTCAGGCAAATCAGCTGCCACGTCGACCTTGAGACGCTGTAGAAGATATTCACTTATTGTCTCTTTGAGCGCCTCGGCACACTTTTCAGCGGTCATCACTTGAAGATTGGACGCATTTGCATATCCACCTTGTCGTATAGGGATTTCAAATTGCGCTCGAAAATTGACAAGTGTACCTAATCGCATGGGATAGATAAAGTCAAACAAAGACCATAGCTCAGTAAGATTATTCTGCACAGGAGTGCCAGAGAGTATGACTCGATTAGGCGTATTCAGCTCTTTACAAGACACTGTAATTTCCGCGTTGGGATTCCGGATCTTGTGCCCTTCATCAAGCACGGCATAATCCCATTCTATGGGCAACAGCTCCTCGGCGTAGGTTTGCAATCCGGTGTAAGTAGTCACAAGAACGTGGCCCTTGTCCACAACCCCTTTGACTATCCTTCGCGCGGCATTATGTGACCTGTTGGCGACTGGCTGGTAGTGATCAAGGTCATAATCGTCCTCCAACCTAGGGTTCATCATACCACTACCAGATGAATGTAGAATGGATACCCTTAGAGGCGGCCACCAACGGTGAAATTCGCCAACCCACTGCCGGAGCAATGTAGCAGGCGCGACCACAATTACAGGTCGCTTCAACTTGTTGCTGTAGTGCAATGCAGCAATGAAGGCAATGAGTTGTACGGTTTTACCCAGTCCCATCTCGTCGCCGATAATTCCTCCCACACCTTGCTTGTGCAACTCGGCAAGCCATTGCACTCCAGTTTTCTGGTATCCGAACAGTGACGGGTGAACATCACCAGGCAACTTCAAATTGTCATCAATGGAATGGTCGGGATAGTCGGGTGATGGTTTCATCCACTCATCCTCGTCTTCGCTTTCGACTTGAGAATAGTCATGTCCGCCAGCTGCTGCCTGTCGTTTTGCTCGCCTTGCTCGACTTCGTCTCGAAATCCAGTCGCTCAATCGTCGTTTATACAACGCCTCATTACCATCGTCCAGCTTGCTGAGGTCAATGCCTTCAAATTGTTGACCCCTTGACTTTGCCTTGGCCTTACGACGTTCTTGACGAATCAAGTCTTCCTCGTTTCCCTGTTGCCAGATCGTGGCGTCTTCGGAGTCTGATCCTGATGTTACGTTGGGCTCAAAGTCCGCAGACGGACTACGCTCTCGCCCTGTTCTCTGTTTCTTGCGTGGTCGTAGCGAAAACTCATTCTCCGCCACAGTTTTGGAAGGCTTGTCCTTCTTGTCGGCCACATCATCGGCAAAGCCTGGCCGTCGTAAGAGTTGATGAGAGGTGGGACCTTGAACGTCTTGGTTGAATTGCTCCGCCGCAGCCTCTTCTTCTGCTTCCAAAATTGTGTCGGCGAGTTGTCCTTCTATGCCCTGCGGCCGAGGCCCACCGATTTTGGCGAAAGGTGTGATCTTTCCAGTCCTGATGAGATAGTCGCGGTGGCTCTCACCTGGGAGCTTCTTCGACTTGGGTTGATCGGCGTCATCCAAAGGGTCCTCTTCATGTCTCTTATCAATCCGTGCCTGGAAGTCGCTGATATCATTTGAAACTCGCGACAGTTCTTCTTCCAGGTTTGCGATTTCTTTCTGGGCGTTCCGAGACTGGTACGGATTACCTGCTACCCGCTCAAGCCTCTTTTGCTCCTTCTCAAGCTGTGATTGCAGTCTTTGTCTTGTGGCATCTAGTTTACTTATTCGATTTTGGTCCTTCTTGTCTTCGGCTTCCATGAGTGCCGCATTTGCTTGTATAGTAATATCTCGCTCTAAATCGTTTTGGTCTCTGACGGCGCCTGTGAGATTCCTGAGGGCATCTTCCTCGGTCATGCTTTTCGGGTCTGCTTCTGGCCTCCCGCTCTCTGTATCTTTTGCGACCGCTTCCTGGGCAGCCGTGACCACTTTTTCGACTAGGGATTCACGGTTTGTGCCAGAGGCACCGTGAGGCTGCCCTGGGTCAGAGTCCATGTTGGGAGCGTTCGCGACGATAGCAACTGGTGTCAAGCCGTAATAGATACGCAGAGTTGCTGGCAATTTCCAAGAGTTCCCCCTTGTACTAGAAGCGTGGCGACAAAGTTGTTGATGCTTCGCGCAGCTTGATTACCTCAGCCTCGACTTCATTTCTCTGTTGGTGTGAACGAATGTGAAGCGTATGTGAAGTGTCGACGTCACTGCCGCCAGATAACCAGCTGTATCTCTTGGACTTTGTGTGAGCAAACAAGAAGGATGATTTTTTCCCCGCCACAATTGGACTCAAAACTGCAGTCCAACCCTTAAACAAAGCGGGGGAGAACGCTTCGTCCCGAATACTGTTACTTTAGAGATGAGTCTATAAAGGGAGTGATGCCTTGCACTTTTAATAACGTGAATGAAGAAAGTGCAAGGGTGGCAAGGCGGAGTCTGATTGGCTCTAACTTTGTTTTTTATGGGGCGATTGACTCGATAATTTCACACGCACTCCGTTATTGGATACCCTACGCTATAATGGAAAGAAATATGATTTTGTTCGAAGAAGTTGCTTTCTCCCTACCCTCTCAAGAATTAAGTACATATATTAGAGTTTCGATTTATTCTAAAAGCTGAACAACTGTCGAAACGAAACATGCATCTTCCAGCTTTGAAAGCAAAGGCCAATCTGTACACGTCGTGGGGGAAAATCGCGATTCGATTTCAAACATCTTGCGCGGGAGATGTTCTTTAGAAAACAAAGTTATAAACGAGGAATCCATCAAACTTCCCATCATTGTATCTGGTGAAGGCCTGCCACCACTCGTCTTCTGAAAATTCCTTGTTGGTGTATCCAAGTGAAAGACATGCTAGCACGAAAGTGAGCGTTATGCCAGTGTGTATGCTTCAAATTTATTGGAGACTGAAACTTGAGGAAGTATAGCGGAGGCGTTGCTTTTATAATCTGCCAATTTCTTCCCCCAGAGATGGTGTGGTAGGGCTTTTGGTAGTGTGCGCACCAGAGTTGACTGAGGGAAGCGAAGTGATACATGGTATACGATAGCATGATCTGAAGCGGCGGAAGAGTAAATGTCTAGGACAGAAAACAAATTGCGATATAAAATAACACTGTGAGTTTGGAGGGGCAAGGCGCTGAGCAATTGTCAAAATAGAATTACTGGACAGTATGGGCAAATCTTGTCGAATGATAGCATGACTGAAGTCATTTTGTATCTTTTGGCTCTTTGTTGCTGAGGTAGGAGACTTCTGATCGTGAAGAGAAAATGCACGTCTTTCACTCAACATTGTTGCTTCTTTATGTCGGTCAGGAAATTGTAGCAACAGAGTCGAGTCAACTGGGCCGACCTGTACCCAAGTTCGACGCAACAATTCTAGCCTCCATTCGCGACAAAGAAATCTCCAAATGTCGAATCCATTGCCATGCCATTTCTCGCGAACAGCGTCGCGGGTATCCTTTTGTCCAAAACTTGGTGGCAGAAGGCTGGGCCCACATTTGCCATGCAAGGGTGAATGAATGGAAGGAACGACATGAAAGCGTGAACTAAGAACATTGAGTAAGATCACTGGATCAGTGAATTTCTTAATTTGTGAATTTCTTAATTTAAGTACCGTTTCTGTGGATGGAGGCCAAAAAAATGAAGATGTGGCCACTCCCACATATGGGACAGACCGGTTGCTTTACTCCGTATTAAAGTTAGCCTTTTTATTATGCGACCCGACCAGGCAGCCCTACTGGCTGGCTGCACTGCCTAGACAACGCGCCGCGCCCATCAATTCGCGTCGCTGCCAAGCTGTAAAGCTGCCACCCAAACCAGTAGTACAAGGCACATGTGCAGCTTCCCCCATTTCAATGTTAGCTGGCTGGTCAATCTTGAACCGCATCACCACATCACCGTGTCACCTCCGCCGGCGAAGCCCATGCGACGTGCGCCCTCGACATGCACATTATAAAGCCCTCGTGGCTGAGCCACAGCGGCGAGCAAAAGGATTTCGAGGTCTACAGCTGCCACATTTCTCCTGATGGTCAACGCCTAGCCACGGCCGGCGGCGATGGACATGTTCGGGTCTGGTCTACCGATGCTATATATCATGCAAAAGATGCGAGCTACACGAAGCCGCGCCAGCTTTGTCACATGAGCCATCATCTGGGAACAATTCATTCCGTTCGATTCTCACCAAACGGACGATACCTAGCTAGCGGAGCCGACGACAAGCTTATCTGCGTCTATCATCTTGACAAAAGTGCGCCGGCCGTCACCTTTGGCAATAACGATCCACCACCTGCAGAGAATTGGAAGACATACAAGCGACTTATCGGCCACGAAAACGATGTACAAGATTTGGCATGGTCTCCAGATTCGTCCCTGTTAGTATCCGTTGGATTGGACTCCAAGGTCGTAGTCTGGTCTGGCCACACCTTTGAGAGATTGAAGGCAATCCCGGCGCATCAGAGTCATGTCAAAGGCATTACATTCGATCCTGCGAACAAGTTCTTTGCCACTGCAAGCGACGATCGAACCATCAAGATTTTCCGTTATACCCCTCCAGCCCCCAACGCAACCCAACACGACATGGTCAACAATTTTGTGCTTGAAACGACCATCAGCTCACCGTTCAAGAGCTCGCCCCTAACCACATACTTTCGAAGATGTTCTTGGTCACCCGACGGAAATCACATTGCTGCCGCTAACGCCGTGAATGGCCCTGTTAGTTCCGTGGCCATCATTGAGCGAACACGATGGGATAGCGAGATCAATCTGATCGGACACGAAGCGCCGACCGAAGTTTGCATGTTCTCTCCGCGATTATTTCATACAGTCAAACCGGATGATGGCGCCGCGACCAGTGGAGATGCTGGTCAGTTGGTAACGGTCATCGCCTCTGCTGGACAGGACAAGACACTGAGTATCTGGAATACCAACACCTCACGTCCGGTGGTTATCCTTCAAGACCTCAGCGGCAAGTCCATTTCTGACCTGTCCTGGACTCCAGATGGACAGACCATTTTCGCCGCAAGCTTGGATGGCGGTATCGTTGTTGTCAAATTCGATGAAGGAGAATTGGGATGGGTCGCGCAACCCGAGGAAAACGTCAAAGCACTACAAAAGTACGGTGCCTCACGCAAAGGCATGGGCATACCGGAAGATGTGGATGGCTTGTTGCTAGAAACACACAGCAAGGCAGGCGAATCGAGAGCAGTCGAGTCGAGGATGGGAGCGCTGATGGGGGACCTGCCATCGGACACACCCAAGGAGTCCACACCAGCTCTAAACGGGACCAAATCTGGTAAACCCGCGGCGACTAATGGGGATGCTGATGCAGCCGAAAAGCCTGAAGTGGAAACCGAGAAGTATGCAGAACGTGTCAAGGAACTGAAGTCTCGGGTTACGATTGGGAAGGATGGCAAAAAAAGGGTGGCACCTCTCCTGGTTTCATCATCAGGAACTGGTCAATCATCCCTGCCGCAAACTCAACTAGTTGGGTCTACTGCTGCAAAATCAACGCAAAACGACGTGCCACAAACAATGCTAGATCTGAGCAAGCCTTTCGACGGGCTACCCAAGGGAGGTATTGCTTCTATGCTACTTGGCAACAAGAGGCGATCCGTTGCCGCGGAAGCTGACGAAGAAGATGCACCAACGGCTAAACGCGCGGCAACTGGTCCTACGCAAATCGTCACGAACCGCGTCGACGGTGTTGAGCCCGCTGCCCTAGTTTCAACGCAGAATGGAGTAGTTCCGACTCCTGAGTTTCTGCGACCAGCTGTTCTAAACCCATCTATATCCTTTTCACAAGTCAGACTCGCGGTGCCTCGCATAAGGTCCCATATCCTCCGAGCAATGGACAAAGGCGTGTTGCAAAACGACGGCTCCCCCGAAGAGGCCTCGAAAGCACCCGAAAACGTCATCATGGAAGCTAAAAATGATGCAAACCCTCGCGACCCTTCTCATGTCTTAGTCACCAAGAGAGGTGAGTTGCTATGGCAGGAGTTCTTACCCCGAGCTGTCATCCTAGTGACTGCGAATAAGAACTTTTGGGCAGCAGCTTGTGAAGATGGGTCAGTTCATGTCTGGACTCCTGCTGGCAGACGATTGCTTAATCCGATAATCCTCGAATCACAGCCTGTCATCCTGGAGTGCAGGGAGTATTGGCTATTGTGCATTACAGCAGTTGGGTTGGCCCATGTTTGGGATCTGAAGACGCAATCATCACCCCATCCACCGGTTTCATTGGGACCTATTCTCGATGTAGCTGTAACGTCCTTGAATCAACATTCCGCTACCCCAGGTCCGGGGGTTACATCTGTTCACCTCAATACAACCGGCCACATTGTGGTGACCCTGACAAACGGGGATGGCTTCTGCTATGCCCGGGAGATGCACACTTGGCAAAGGCTCAGCGAAGCCTGGTGGGCAGTTGGATCACAATATTGGAACTCCAATGACTCATCAATCTCTGCCCTGCAATCCACAGCTGTTGGACCACACTCGGCAGAGAATAAAGAGAAGACCTCGGGCGTTACTGTATCATCGGGCATAATACCGTTTCTCGAACGCCACACTACAAACGAATTTCTCCTCAAAGGTCGTGCGTATGCATTGCAGCGCATCATCAAAACAGTCATTCAACGGAAGGAAGCGGAAGATTTGGAAAGCAGTATCAGCATTGCACATCTGGAGAATCGTATAGCTGGTGCTTTGCAACTTGGAGCCAAAGAAGAGTTTCGTTTATATCTTTTCATGTATGCCAAGCGCTTGGGTGCAGAGGGTACCAGGCCGAAGGTGGAGGAACTATTGAACAGTCTGTTGGGTGGGATTTTGCAGGACAAGCATTCCGGCAATAAAGCTGGGCGAGGCTGGTACGGCACTGATGATGAGATTTGTGGCTGGGATCGCAAAGAGCTTCTCAAAGGTGTCGTTCTAATTCTGGGTAAGTTTGAAATGCTTGCCCCTCCCTTCTCTCTTATTTGACAAATCATTCTGTCGAATATCAGAGCTGACAGATTGTAGGCAAATATCGCGAGTTACAACGCTTAACATCACAGTACGCAAGAGTACTCGACTTCGGCTTGGAAGACGGATCAGTCGACATTGATACAATGGACGTGGAGGCATAATTGGACTGACATGTTTTCACACATGTTCATCCAAGGTTCCTCAAATGGTTCTCATCAAACCGCCATCTTCTTGTACATTGAAGCCCTTTGAAAGCAGGAACAACCATGATTGGAGCAGAGTTTTTTTTTCTCCCGCTGGTCCATTGCGGATAGTGGGTTTGGGGCAAGGTCGAGGCGTTTCGTGTGTAATTTTCAATATAGCGATTGGGGTTATTTGTTTGACTGGGCGAGATCGTATGCTCAAGTACTTACTATGGATTTATATACTATTATTTGTATGTAAAAGCGCAATGCTGTGCGGATTCCGATGGCTTTATTGAACTTGATTTATGACAAGGACGGAGATGCTCTTGGCGCTTGTCTCTGACCAAACAACAATTACGCAGATGAGGAGAGCAAACCTCTTAGCATTAAATTACTTCTCTCATGTCTTCGATGCTAATATTTGTCATCATGCGCCGAGTGGCAGGAAAATTCGATCCCAGTATACCAGCCCCCGTCTCTGAGAAGTAGAATTTGAGCAAGGAGCGCCAGTGAATCAGGATTCTCCGTCAAGTGGCAAGTCAAACAGCTGACACGCATAGGGCAGGATGCCCTCGCAACTGCCTGCCAGGTGCATATTGAAACCAGATTGTGTATATTTCATCCTTTTTCGACGCGGGGTATTTTGGTTTCGCTTTCCTGCATTCTTCTCCCAATCACTTTTTTCTTCTCCAACCTCGATCGTCCACTCCAATTACGCTACTCGAAGAAAGCAGCTACCTGGGAGGCGACCCCTCGCTTCTTCTCCTCAACTTTCCTTGGATCACCTCTTTTCACCTCTTCCGAACCCCTCCACCTTCTTTGTGTCCCCTTAGAATCGCTACACAGAGGCGTCGAGACCTGTCATAGCAACAATTCGTCTCCGACCCAGCATGACGGGGCCGAGGCGATGCCAAGACCTGTTGCCCAACTTCTTACAGCTTGCAAAATGGTCATGGTTAGCGCTTCTCGTTACTCTTCCCTCGCCTGTTGGGGGACATTCTGTCAGCTCTGCATCTGCTCTTGATTCCACTCCAAGGGCAGCCCTCGTCACACTGGCCCATGAAGATGACCTAGAACCTTTGTTGTCATCAATGTCACAATTGGAGGATTCCTTCAACAATAGATACAAGTATGACTGGGTTTTCTTCGGTATTGATGTACTGAGCGAAAAATTTCGGCAATTGACGTCCAATGCTACCACCGCAACTTGTATCTATGAGGTTGCCCGCCAAAACGACGTCGAGCCACGACGGTTCAATAACATTTGTCATAGTGAAACTGAGTCAACACAAACTTTCCCACATACACCTTCTTCGACCAGAGGCGATTTATTTGAGCCCCTGCAGAGCATTCGTCAGATACAACGATGGAACAATGGGCCGTTTGCAAGGGAGAAGAGACTCCAGACATATGATTGGTTTTGGAGAATCGAGCCCGGAGTAAGACTTTGCTTTCTTCATGTTCTCATAACATGCAGCGCGATGAAGCTGATCCTTTCAAATAGGCTCAGTTTACTCACAATGTTGAGTTCGACGTTTTTCAATTCATGCGAGATCACAACATCGCTTATGGTTCGAACAGGGCCAGTCTGGGTCCTATCCACCTGACCTCTCTCTCTCAAGACGTCAAACGGTTTTTGGAGAAGCACCCTGATTTGTTGCACGCAGAAGCGGATGTGTCTTGGCTCCTAGACTCCTCTGACTCCCGACATAGAAGCGAGCCCAATTCGTACGACTACCTCAAAAGATCATCCCCGGCCCCTGCGAGCTCCCATTACGACGTATTTACAAGGGACTAGTGGTCCCCAAGCTTGAGTGCCCGAAATGCCAAGGAAGACACGGCAAGTTCTCCAGCGGAGGCATTTTCGTCGTGGTTGAGAACTTTTGGTGCTTCTAGCGATGCACCCAAATTCGAGATTGGCTCGCTCGGCTTCTTTCGAAGCTACAGTCACCAGGCATTACTGGAGCATTTTGACGAAATAAGTAGCCAGCACGATGAGGGATTACGTGATATGCTGGTGCCAACAATCAGTGCGAGTATGTTCTTACCGCAAAAGAGCGTCTGGAATTTCCGTCAAAAAGATCGAAGTCTGCCACACCCACCTGATTCAACACCCGAGCCAAAGCTTAAGCTGTGGCATCTGATGAGAAAGGCAATGCGAAACGACTCTCGGTTGAAGCCGACAAGATATAGATCGTCGTCTTTCAGGAACGACTTTGACGTTTTGAAAGAGCGATTTGCGATCTGGGACATGATAGCAGAAGATTTTGATAGACAAGACGCTATACCGGGTCTTCGGTCAGGAAACACGGTGATTGATGAGCGTAACTTCGCACTTGAATGACATGGTAAAGGAGCGCAGCTGGCTGAAAAATGGTTCCGAAACGATGAAGGGTATCACGACGACTCAATTTTACAAGGACTGGTCTTGCATGCAAATATGGGTACATGGTAGTTTAGATTCTTTCTGGCGTTTTTTTCTCTTTTTTTTGGTTTCGCAAATCTACCTTTGCCTGCTCGCTGCGTGTTAATTACGTGTTAATTACGATCTAGGTGTTAAGGAGTGATAGTCGTTGTCCGCACCCCGTAATATGGGCCATTGGGTCGACTTGACTGCACGCGATCATGATGAGATGAGGACTGGAGCTGGAGCTGGCTCACTTCCCTGACCTGCCAAGACTTCAAAATCAGGGAGGGCGAATGGGCAGCCAATTATACAAAACGACATGGACTTTTTGCTGTCGCGCCGTGACGGTGCTCTATTCTTGTTGCGCTGCCACCAGTTTTCTGCCACGCCAAGTCCCGGTTGCGGTTCACCACGCGTCATTCATCAGATCGGTCATTTCCAAAGCACGGATCTGATGCACGGGTCGGTCATCGATGGGGGCCCCGTCCCTAGTGCCCCATCATCCCGTTGAAATCAGATTCGTTCCCTTCGCTTTCGCTTCGGCACTTCCCTACTATTCTCGCTGCCCGAATCGATGCGGTGACCAATTGAGTGAGACGATTCGAAAAGCAAAGCGTGTGCTTCAAATTTCCGTGTCAGCAGATACCACCCTCCTTCCTCTTCGTGGTTCGGAAACCGGATCTCCAAATCCCAAAGCCTAAACTACTTTCCCGGCTGGCTGCAACGCTAAAACGCACCTCCCTTGACGACTTGTCTCATCAATCGTTTCCGATTTCTTTGGCCTCGCGATCCACATCTTTCCTCCTTTCTCCCGCTGCGCGCCTCGCCGCTCCTTTATTTCATTCTCGCAGGCAAGCACCTAGCGGCCTGCTGTGACCCTCGTCGCGACCCTCGTCGCGAACCTCGTCGCGCTTCTGGCTGAGGTGCAATTCGCACAGTCAGGCAAATTGATCGTCGCTTCTTTGGCGTGATATCGTCTCCCACCGAGAGTCAACGGTCATGGTGATTCTCGAGACTGCTGCCTCCAGGGCGGCTGGCACCGCTGGAAAGCGTGGCAGCCAAGGGAGTGGGCTGGTCAAAAATCTATCTCTGGTCTTTGTACGTGCTTCGTGTTCTGGCCATGTGTTGGAGTCGGCACGCGACCTGCGGGCTGGGAAAGCTGTCGATCATGCCTCGACTAACAATTCGGTTTGCATAGTTGACCTTTCAAAATTCAGCATTGATACTGGTAGGTCTGAGTCGACATCTTTCACGAGCTCGCCCTTGCTGCTCACCAAAAAAAAAAAAAAGAAGAAGAAGAAGAAGAAGAGGAAGAAGAGAACAAGAAATTAATGGTGCCAGGTGATGCACTACTCGAGAGTTATGCCCCCCGATGGCGACCATCGATACTTTACGTCCACTGCCGTTTTCCTCAACGAAGTGATCAAATTCGCCGTTTCACTTACTTTGGCAATGTACGAGACGTCGAAGACCCTCGCTCCAAGCACACCTGCTACGGTTCTCTTCGAACAGATTTACAATGGCGTGTTCTCAAGCGATGGCTGGTTATTGGCCGGGCCAGCTGCTCTCTATACCCTGCAGAACTTGTTACAATATGTCGCCGTGGGCAATCTTGACCCAGTTCATTTCCAAGTTCTGTACCAAGTCAAGGTACTGCTGCCTGCAATGACCTAGAGGCCAGATATCTCTTGCTTCGAGGTGCAATGCTGACTCAAGTGTTAGATCCTTACGACAGCCGTGTTCAGCGTTTTGCTGTTGCGTCGACATTTGGGTTTCAAGGGTTGGGTCTCACTTATCATTCTCACCTTAGGCGTCTGCGTCGTTTCCTTGCCTTCTTCCGAGAAAGCAGCCGATTCTTTCCTCCTCCATGGGGTCCCGGACCACTTTTTCCCACGATCGAAGCACGAGTTGGGCCAGACTGTTGCTGGTGCAGCGATGCCCGAGCCGGCACCGCATCTGAGCAAGCGATCTGCTACATACGAAGGCATTGCCAAGGATCTACCCCCTGCCGACCCTATTATGGTATACTCTGTGGGCGTCTCGGCTGTCCTGATCTCTGCCATTGTGTCGGGCCTTGCAGGCGTATACTTTGAAAAGCTGCTCAAAGAGAGCTCCACGAATGCCAGTCTCTGGACGCGCAACGTCCAGCTCAGCTTCTACTCTCTCATCGCCGCCTTTTTAGGTGGCTGTGTGTACCAGGACGGGGCTGGCATTAGGGAACACGGATTTTTTGAAGGGTACAATGCAGTTGTTTGGGCGGCCATATTGCTTCAAGCTGCCGGCGGCTTGTTGGCCAGCTTGGTGATCCGAGATGCTGACAACATCGTCAAGAATTTTGCGACGAGCATCAGCATCGTCATCAGTTTCATCTTTAGCGTGTGGATCTTTGACTTTACCGTCAACATTACCGTGAGTTAGGGCTCTTCTCTTGAACTTGATGTAACACGAAAGGAGTACCTATTTTTACAGAAGGCTAACCTTGACGGACAGTTCCTGCTCGGCACATCACTTGTCCTTCTCGCGACATACATCTACAGTGTACCTGAACGCAAGACACATCGTCCGCCTCCCGTGCGCATTGTCAGCTTTGAAAAGCCTGCCATTGAACAGACCATTACTCCGCTGCAAACTTCTCGCACAGTCGATGTTCGCCGGCTGAACTTGGATCCCTTTGACGGCAAGAACAGTGGCAAATCGACTAGTCGGCCGGGAAGCCCCATGTTACCTCGTACAGCAAGTCGCACTCACATCCCTCCAGAGGGGTCTTAGATGAGCTTTTGACGGGATTCCAGCGGACCTTTGTTTGGGACGGACATGGCGCTAATCATTGCATATGGCTCCAAAATGAAACTTGAATCTATTTTTCAAATCAAGTGGGTTGTATAACCATTAGCTGTGCCGTGTGCGGTTCGCGGCTCGCGGAAGGCGCATGGCACCTGGGGTGCGGTGGGTTGGGCATTTTAAAGTAACGGTAGAACATAGGAAGGAACCGGCATGGGGTGCTTGGAAAAGCCTGGATGTAGACGAGATGGATAGCGATACCATATACAGCGCAGTGGCGATAGAGTACAAAGGATCTACCTTCTCCTCAGACATGTAATCAATCAAGAATGCCAGATGGCTCATTCGGTAGACTCAATTGCGGCTTCTTTACGGACTACAAGGATAAAGACAACTGCTAGGTGGCCCACCGGCGAGATTAGGCAGAGAGGAAACCGTCAACCATGTCTTGAGAAACCTTCATATGTGGTGAAACGACTAGATAAAAGTCGTAAACTCGGACATGATCATGGACGGGAAAACAGCCTCTATTAAGAACGGATTTACACCGCAACTGATGAGGCTGAGGCTTGCGATTTGAGATTTCGGCCCCTGAATTTAGTATTAGTGCAGGACTCGTCATCAACACGAGTCGCTGGCGGAAGTAGCCAAAGTTGGTGGCGGGCGATGAAGCTTTTGGATAGCAAAAGGTTCTACTCCGTAGACGCCACGACAGGACGCTTTGCCAGCTGTTACGCGTTGTGTCAGCACTGTTCGTGATGCTCAAAGTGTAAAGTATTGGCCTGCGGCGATCGAAAGAAGTGGATGGGCCGCAACACCATGACTTGCATGCATCTGTACATTTGATATCAAGATCAGATGGAAACCATTTACACGATTATATATGTAAGTTAGCGGTGGGGCCACAAACTGCAGTTTAGAAATGCAGGGACCAGGGGGACCAGCGCGTCCCAGCCACCCACTTTTCACCCTCCAACACTGCGACAACTCCAGGCATCATTCATCTGTGTTAGCATCACAGAATATCAAGTCAATGCTCCCCAGGAACGCGGGCCATGAGGCTTTCAGAGAACCGGGGCTACATTTGACTCGTCGTCAAATTTCAAAAACGGCTCATTGAGAAGATCTTCCATCTCTCGCTTTGCGCCAGACTTGCCCGCCGTGTCGCTGCACTATCACTTCTTATCCTCGCCAGGTGTATGGGTAGAGCTGGCCTTAATAAGACAAACGCCGCCTTGGTCTATCTGGCCAAGCAACACGGCTTCACTTCACTTTTCCTTCACCTTTACCTTCACCTTCGCTTATGTCTTCTCACTTTACCTAACTCTCGACTTTCACTATAGAATTTCCAAGTGTATTGCTAGCAAACTGCGCTTCTTCTTTTTTTTCAACGACTACCTTTGGATCTTTCCTCTTGCAACCAACCATTCTTCTTCATTGACTTTGCGGCTTGTCTGCTTCTTCTTTACATTTCTGTTTGTACAATATCACCACAACAGATCCTGCCACTCGACAAACGGAAACCTCCTTCTTGCAATTCAAGAACAGACCTATGGTCACTTCGGTAAAAGGAATCTAGAAGTTTCTTGCTACAGCGTTTTCGCCAAACATGACGACGTCTTCCTTGCGACGTCACCGCGGTGGTGGAGGAGGTCCTCTTGATCCGTCTATCAAGCAGGACCCAGATGCTTCTCACTCGAGCGGACAGAACTATCACGCCATGGAAGAGGATCAAAACGAGGAAGATATGAGATCTTTGGCGTCCAACTATGGCTCGACTACTTTACGCCCTGAGGACCATGCTGGCAGAAACGGAAGATCTGATGCTCGTAAGTGATCTGCTAATTGTCCTTCTCCAGGGGCACTATACAATCTAACACACTGGTAGCACCGCCTAGTGAGCGCAGTATAGAACCAGGTCCTCTGTTTCGAGAAATCAGATCTCGGGCCCCAGTTAACGGCCAACCTGCTGCAAGTCCAGTGCACAATCCCGATGAAAGCTTCTTCAACACCTCTTTCCAGGACATTGGAAAGAGGCTCAAGGCTTGTAATGATACACTCGGGGAACTACAGCAGCTAGGCGTCTCACACGATGTCCAACTGCCTGAGCTGGTCCTGGTAGGCGATCAGTCTGCGGGCAAGTCGAGCCTCATGTCTGGTTTGGCCAATCTTGATCTACCACGAAGTGAAGGCACTTGTACACGCTGCCCTCTCCATATTCGAGTTTCAAAAAACAGCGACTGGTCATGCCGCGTGTGGATTCGGAAGGCTTACTCGTACCAACCACCAACTGACCGCTCGATCAATGAAACTGATGTAACCGACGAGGACCCGTTCTTCCCTTGGCGCAAACAGGCTGTGACGGCTGTGCATGAGTTCAAGACCATGCATGACAAGAGTCAGATCGAAGAAGTGCTGCGATGGGCCCAGATTGCAATACTTAATGATGATAAGCACCACAGCTTGTTCATTCCAGGATCCGGAAGTATTGCCATCAACACACTCGTCACGGAGGCCGCCGAAACAACCATTGCGAAATTCTCACCCAACATTGTGGCCCTGGAAATCAAGGGTCCAGATTTGCCAGACTTATCTTTCTATGACATGCCGGGCATTTTCCAGAACCCCGCGGATGCCCGCGACGATTATTTGGTCAATGTGGTTCGCAACTTATCTAGGGAATACATCCAGCACTCAACTGCTATCATCATCTGTGCGATGCCCATGAATAGTGATGCCGAAAACTCTTCCACATTTGGCCTTACTCGCCGACTGGGAGCCTCCTCAAGGACGATTGGCGTACTAACAAAAGCAGATCTCTTACCTGAAGGTGGCAACCATGACCAGTGGCTTTCTATCATGAAGCGACAAACCCACACGACCGGCCTGGGCTACTTTATCACCTCTCGACCACAAGGCAAAGACTTGGACGAGTTGAAGCGTTGGGAAGAACTCGTGTTTGAAGAGCACTCAATTGGGAGTTGGCCACTTGCGTTTTACGAGTTTTCTGAGCGGTGTGGAGTAGAAAAACTCAAGTCCTTCCTGTCTGAGCGCCTTGGAGAAGCATTCATCAGAAGGTAAGCAGCACAGTGTTTAATCTCCATGTCAAATCCTTTGGCCCATGGCAATACTAACGAGCATGACACAGCCTGCCTCACATAAAACACAAAGTGAAACAACATCTTGACAAGATTAAGAATCAGTTGTTAACGCTGCCAGAATTACCGGAGAATGTAGAGCTCGAGATTCAGACCGGGCTCATGACATTTGCGGACTCTTCGAGGTTCAAGTTGGACGAGTTTATGAGGCACTTCAACACCCTGCCGCATAACTTTCGCGATTGCCTCCTAGCTATCAAGCCCAAGTTTACATTGAAGGACAAGTCTGACTTTCCGGTGTACGAGATATCCGACGATGAGTCGGACAATGCCTCTGTCACCACAAACCAGACGACGGCAACACCAACCGCGAAGCGTCGATCGACAGCAACCACCATGACGACCCCTTCCAAGAGAGCTCG
Source organism: Epichloe elymi (assembly GCA_023658475.1). Taxonomy (NCBI): domain Eukaryota; kingdom Fungi; phylum Ascomycota; class Sordariomycetes; order Hypocreales; family Clavicipitaceae; genus Epichloe; species Epichloe elymi. The sequence continues at coordinate 3,170,313 of CP098276.1, forward strand.
TGTAGACGCCTCAACGAATGACGTGGCGCCACCGGCAACCCACGTCAAGCCCGAAGAACAGAATGGATGGCTCCCGAGAGGCGGCGTTGCTGGCCCCTCAAGACCCAAGAAGGTTATGCTACCAGACCCCTTCGCCGAGTTCACGGACGTGGGGCGGGGGTTTCGCACGCTTCGTCAAGTCCGAGAAGAAATAGAAGCGAAGACAAAGGCGGGCATGCCAGACCGAACCTCGGATGAGGTATATGAGGACCTTGTCAAGGAGGCAGTCCGACCGTGGAAGGGGCCTATGGATATCTTTATCAGGCAAGCTATGCGGGAGTTGCTTACGCAATTAGATGCCACGCTGAATAAGTCTCTGGAGAATCTCAAGAAGAGATTTATTTACAAAGAGGCCAAGAGGCACCTCCGGAGCTGCCTTGAAGACCACAGACGGGAAATAGAGCATGACCTTGTTCTTCTGTATGGAGACGAGACCCAGAGACTGCTAACATTTAACAAAGACGCATTCAAGCAGTACAAAGATGACGAGCTTTTGGAACTTACAAGATTTCGACACTACATGCGCCTGAAAGCTATCGGACCTGACCCCGGCAAATACGTCCCGGGTGACCAACTCTCCGAGGATAAACGAGCACAAGATACGAAGAAGAGAGAAGCAGAACTTGCCAAGCTTGGGCAAGACCGATTTGCGCGCGAAATCGAGGTCGTTGCATACGTTAGAGGCTATTACCGCCTTGCTGCGCTGCGCTTTGCTGATGCGGTGTCACAACGAGTCATATGCCGCATGATTCCCTCACTTCGGCGTCAGCTACCCTACTATCTGGAGGAAAAGTTGGGAATCCGTCGTCCTGATGCCACGAATGTTTATGTGAGATTAATGGAAGAGGATGACAAGACGGCCACGAGACGAGAAACGCTCAAGATTGAGAGGGAGAAGTTCGAGAAGGCTCTGGCTAGCATTGATGCACTGGAGACCGGATCCGCTGAGAGCAATTTGTCAATGTCAATGTCTGAGGGTATGATGGAGGCTACTACGCAGAGAGTAGAACAGCCTATGATTGTTGACGATGGCAACGCTGGCATCGAGGATGACGAGGTGTAGGATGTTTTCGATGTAAGGAATGCCTAGTCATTTGCGAGTGGAATATTCTTGTGCAAACAGGGCCAGGATTGGGGAAAAAAAATAATAATCTTGCTATTGGTTGTTGAAAACCGAACACAAGATTCGCTGAGCGGGAAGGAAAGAGGAATCACAATGTGGATAGTATGAAAGACCGACTGGATGAAGACATCTGGAAAAAGAAAACGCAACCTATGGATATGAAATTTGCCCGCGATGGCCGAAAAGGGTAGAATTCTGGGAAGTTGAGTACCTGGTTCCTATCCATAGGCATCTCTGAAGACAACGGACGGAAAATGTAGAGACACGATTTGCTATTCTGTAAATTCGATTCATAGCTCCATCATCAAAGTAGCTCGCGAAAGTCGTCATAGGACGGAGAGAATATAAGAAATATAATAGCCCTTGTCTGTTGGAAGTTATATTAAAGTACGGAGTTCAGCTCAAGCCACACGATGGATGAGGAGGGACTCGAGTCTGTGTAGTAGAGAAGCCATGCAGCGTAATATGGAAATGGAATTGGAAATAGAAAAGATTCGACATAATACGACGCACGACATGATGACGTGCAAGATCTGGATTAATAGTCCTTTATTTAGTAATTTATTAAACAGAACGCCCCTTAATATTAGCTAGACCATGAGGTAGGCTTTTGCCTCTAAAACCACCGAATTTTATTAATTCTTAAGCATTCTCCATTACTCTTCCTCCTCTGAGCTATCATTATTGTCCAAGCCATTATCTGATTCATTATCCGAACCATTACCATCTTCTGCGCGTATGGCACGATCTTCTACTGCCGAGTGAACTCGGCGGGCTGTTTCCACAATCTCATCTTGAGTTAGTCGTAATGGCGTGTCGAATTCATAGTCCTTAATCCAGGAGTCCACCACTTTTAAGTCAGTAGTTTCAAAGTGAGAGGCAAGGGCCATTAACATAGACTTTCGTAGGTATGGCCCTGGTGTAGGGAAAGGGCGTTGCTCGTAGTACTTGGCCCAAATATCTTGCCATCCATCGCGTTTCATGTCCTTTATACGGACAAGCGCCATGAAAAAGTGAAAGTAAAGGAAGCGCGAGACTGGACGCTTCTCATTGTGAAATCTAAGTTCCTTTCCGTCCAGTTCACTCGTGAGGTATTCACCATTGTACTTTTCGTTCATAATAGACGAACATATTATATCTGTTCGCCATCGTGTAATGGGATTCTCCGTTACATCAACAGGAACAATCACGAGATGATAGGTGTCAAACCAACCCTTAATTCGTTTTGACATGAGAAGTGCATTCCCTGGTCGTCCAAGTGATTGCGATCTTTCGCCAAAGATGACCTCACCAATGCCTTCGAAATCAAGGAAAGAAGGGACAATGTGTGCAGCCTTGACATCGTATTTGTGTAAACATCTGCCGCTTATATGGCACCAAACGCTATTGATGCTTTCTCCATGGTTAGCTCCATTGGCGTTATAATAGGTTAACGCATCCCGACGCCAGTTCGTGGGTCGTCTTTTTGGATAACCAAGGCCATCGGATTTCCTATAGAGAGCTAAGAGGCAATCGGATACGCCATGGCGGCGTAAGTCCAGTATAGGTACTTCTTCAGGATCAGGGTTGGTAAGTCGCATCTTCTTCTTTTGATGTCTCCATAGGTCGTCACCGGCAGAAATGTAGCGTTGGTTGGCGTCTCGTAAACGTTTCTTAACCACCTGAGGTGATATGAAACCAGCAGCATGCTCTGACTCGATAAGAGCCCGCTCTAAAAGAATTGTTTTCTTCTCCTGCGAGGCTAGCTCAATACCAAGTGATGCTAACTGAAGGCTTGCCTTGTGATCAAGTTCTGGCAGCTCCTGGTCTGGCGCGACGTATGGCTCAACTTTGCTCTGTAAAGCCTTGAAGTCATCCTTGAGCTGGTCTGAGACGCGTCGCGCGGTGTCGTGCTCTTTCTTAAGTCTTACAGTGTCTAGACTTTGTGGACGGATGGCTAGTGAGGGTCGGCTGCCCTTGGGCGAACCCATACCGATTGGCTGCGGGGAGTCTGACATTGATTGCTTCTCGTAGTGATGCTCTTTGGAAAGTGAATGCTTCTTTGCCGATGATATCGTCTCTGCATTGTTGAAGAAGTAAATCTCGCGTTGGGGTGCTACTTATATAGACAGTAAAAAGAGTAGCGCGGCCTGAGAAAGTCTTAATCGTGCCACTTCTTTTGGTTATCGCCTGCCTCTAACCACCTCTAACCACCGCACCTTCCCCCCTTCCGGTGGTTAGAGGCGGGCGATAACCAAAAGAAGTGGGGCGTGGCACGATTATTCAAACTTTGCGCGTGGAACAACCTCCCCAAACATGAGGGTCCGGTCGAGGAGCGAATGCATCGACTATGAGCCGAGATGTGTATTATGAATTAAAGCTAAACAACAAAAGTAAACAAATAGAATAAGTAAGAGTTTTGATGGACAGATAGTAGCCTGTACAGTACATGCTTTCGCACAATTATTTTGGTTGGTCATTTCCCTCCTCACTCACCCCCCTTATATCGTAATCGTATAATCACTTTCTACTTTGTACTTCAACGATTTGTTCTGAAGAACCAATGCTCCGGTACTCTACCACTTCCGAATCGATATAGGGGCCCGTGGCTTCTTGCCCATGGCCGCCTCGAAGCCTTTGGAGCCCGTGGGCTGCGCAGCGCCTGTACTGTTGCCTGGTGGGAGAGTGACGAGCACTGTGTTGTAAGCAGTCGCGACTCTGGTGGTAGCATTGACGGAGGGGCATGAGATGTTCGATGAGCCAGTTGCAGCAGGAGGCAGGTACTGGTGGCCGCCGGCATGGCAAGACTTGCCGCTGTGCTTCTTCTTGCAAGATGTCTCGCCAGTGTAGATGTTTATAATGATGATTTCAATATTGTCACCGCCTCCGCCAGCGACTGTCTTGGTCAACGTGGAATAGTGATCATCGTTTTGCACAGTCGTTTGGGTTTGCGGAGGTGCTGTAACGGCAGCCGCCTGCGCCGACGAAGAGTCTGGCTTGATCGTAACAATGACAGTCTTAGGTCCCTCAGGCTGGGCAGCCGCAATATTGTCGGCAGCCGGAGGCGCAGGGCTCGCAGTGACGGTGACTGCACTCGGGGGCTGCTGCTGCTGCGTTTGCGAGGATGACCCTCCCTGCGTCACTGTAACTACTGAGACCATCTTGGTCGGCGGGTTTGCGTTGACTGTCACCGTCTTGGGCCCCGAAGCTTCCTTGGGATCTTCAGGTAGAACCGTCTTGGTAACTGGCCCAGGCTGCGTATTTACGTTGACAACGGTGACGGTCTGAGGCGACTGAGGCTGCTGCTGCTGCTGCTGTGGTGCTTGACTGTCCCCATTTATCACGGTGACGGTTTTTGGCCCAGCCTGCTGAGGCTGCGGTTGTGGCGAAACGGTGACCACAATTTCATTGCCACCTGACGGTGCATTTGATGGAGTGTTGTTGGGCTGTGTGACGTAGACGGTGTGAGGCTCTGCAGTCACTGTCCGCTCAATAGTCACCGTATGCTTCGGGGATTCCTGTGCCTGACTGACATATACAGTCTGGGCAGGCTGTGTAATGGTGACAACACCGTTGCCGTGGTTTGGTTGTCCAGGTGCCGGGCAAGGACAGCATTCATTCGAGCTCTCGCGTGGTGAAAGTCGACCAAAGCGAGCTTGAGTCAAAGGCGCCAGCGCCAGCACGGTCCAGGGAAAAGCGCGAAGCATGGTGAATGTGGTCAGTCGGCAGACTGGAAGCAAAAGGATAGAAGAAAGTCGGCTGTTATTAGAGAACGAGGCAAACGGAAGTGACGGGGGGATGGAGGCTCGGCTCAGAACGCTGCGCGATGGTCACTTGTAGGACAACGATGATGCTTTGTGATGCTTTGTGATGCGATGTGGTGACTGATGATGGATCGTTGGAGAAGAGCGACTTTAGCCTCCTTTTATCTAACCTCGAGTTGCTTGTAGACCATCAAGCTGGCAAGAGCACGTCAATAGACTTTGACCCATGTATCAATCTTACCACGATAAGTAACCCAGACAAGAATGCAATGTCAATACAAAGGAGCTCGCGAGCCCCCTTCTCCATAAACGCCTGGACGTATGACATGACAAGACGGGATTTCTCTGTTGGCACTCATCTTCAGCATCGGTTTCACATATGCGCGGAGGGATGAATATAGAGTAATATCGACACAATACAGATAAAGGAGGTCACCACGATTTTAGCCTGGCTTTGCCCTTCTAGCGGGGCCAAGGGCAGCTTTGATCAGGGATGAGTCAAACCACGCAAAACACTCAGGAAGTATCCGTATCCCATGCCTTTGAAGCTGAGAAAGGACCCGAGAATGCAGCTGACGTGATGAAAGGATCTGGACGCTTTGAAGATGATTCGTGTCGTATTTAGTATTAATGTGGTGCTGTGAAAGGTTGCTTAGACTTGTTTGGAGATGATGGTTTGATAAAGTGGAAATGCACCGCGGGCCGTGATTTTCCCGGGTCTTGCCGTTTGCAAGCACGACCCACATTGCTCAGAGTGGTGCGGTGCGGTTGCTTGGAAGCTCCATCCTCAAAGCATCACGTTAGTGACGAGCTCTACGAGATCACATAGACGCCAAGCATAATACCGGTGATGTGAGCGCGTATATCATGCTATCATAGAGCCTCTACGCGGCATCGAACCTCATCCTTTCTGTCGTTTCTTAAAATGGGAATATGCCAATCGTGCCTCGGCCGGCGCGATAAGGACGTTTACGAAGAGGTAATCATCGCTTCTGGTCTGCCTTTCAACTATTGTTTGTTGTCGCTAATGAATCTTCAAGAGCGAGGAAACCCGCCTGTTGTATGATGATGGCCATGGGATGCAGTATGGGAGCTTCAATGACCAGAGCATGGGTGGCGACGACACAGTCGAAGCTCAACGCGAGCACGAAGCGTTACAACGAGTAATCGCCAAAACGTCAAAGTGTGTGCATCTTTCGCAAGAGGGCAGTAACTCTATAGCTAACACGTGGATCAGTAACATGGTAGATGTGTTTGAAATCGGACCCCACGACGCCTCCGGCCTCGTCGGCACCTCCACCCCTTTCGCCTACGCTGGACAAGGTGCCAGAGTTGCTCGTTATCAGCATCTAGTATCCAAACTGAGCGCCGAGGATGACAATACTGCACATGGTATCAAGGTAGATTGGCTCACCGACGACGACGACAGCCTGGAGATACAGAGCAATCGATCGGCAAGCATCAAAACATTGGACGATGAAAATAGCGGTCCGCTCGTGGGTACGTTTGCCGATGCCGCCGCGGCAATGAAATGACGAATGCACGACGACTAGCCAAAAGAAAAACGACGAGTCCACGAGCTCATCGTCTGTACCATTAAGTTCCCATACATCTTCAGTTTTCACTACTTGGCATAACTGTAAAGAGGGCATGTCGTTGGGAAATCTCATACCCACAGGCCACTGTTAAGCATATTGGACGAGGTCAGAGCACTTGCCCAGCAGGCATTCAATGATCCGAGAACGGAAGTTCGTACAAATGTCTTTCATGGTTCTCAGAAAAGAGCAGCGAGTTCCCGAATTCTTTCTGTTATCGCCCGACTCTCCTCTTTTCTTTTCTAAAGCATCTACCTCTTCCTCTTCCTTTTCGGTATACCCCCTCATCTTGTGTTTATCAACGCAGACTCTTTTTAGACTCTGTTTATTGGCAATGGCCTTGCCGGTAGAGAACGAGTCGACCTTTTGGTACTTCCATTTGTTTAATATGATGCGCAAGGAGGAAACCTGTACAAAAGCAATTCAAGATATGAATCAAGAGAAGAATGGATTGAACTCTCTATTTTTTCTTCTCTTAAAAACCAAAAATTATCTTCGTCAAGAGGCAGCTCATGAACACGATTAAAGATAGAGCACACCAGGCGATACTTTCATTGTTCGACAAGCAACACCCCAGCTCTCCCGGGAGCTGCGCAAATTCCGTCCTTCTCCTTCTGTCTGTGACAGCGAGTCGCGCGCCCGACGCTAAGTCGCAGGGATCCACGCGGACAACAAGACGGCAACCCAATTTTACTTTGCACAATATCCATTGAGCATCAAACACGTGCGCCGCTTGCTGGTGGAGTTTCGCTAGCCCTGGAAACCGATGTTCGAAAGCACTGCCTGTCGAACTGAACTGACTATTGGCTTTCTCCGTTTTCGGCTCGCACCGCTTCTTTAGTTCCCAGGTCCCAGTGAGGGGCGGCAAGCAAGGATCCTGCCGCACTTCTCTCCAAGCCACCGGGACGACGCGCACAGTAATGAAAGACTTTTTCGACTCACCTGTTCTTGGGTATTCAATATCTGTTCGTCGGCAACAGACCGGGCGTAGGCCATTGGCCACGTAATCAATCGGTCATGGGTCATCGCTGCCGTGCTTACTTACGACAAGGCGTTGCGGACAACGTTGCGGGCAACGTCGCCAAACTGCGCCCTCATATTCACGGCAACGAACGGACTGTGGACCATCTCAAGCCCTCTCTTGCGGAATAGCGTTTAGCCATGGCAATCAACTGACCCTGTCACAAGATGGATTTGTCCAAGCGCTCCACATCTCACGCAGCCAGCCCGCAGCAACGTCTCCATGCTTCACGCGTCACCTGGCCGTCACGGTACCTGAATCCTTCTACGCAAGCCTGCGGCTCACGGCCGCGGCTGCGTATTCCTGCATGATGATCGAGTTTGGAACCAGATTGGTGCTAGATCTTTCCCAATACCGACATGGCGGGACGTTGCGTACACCAGAAACTACGTATATCGTGCACATTGCATGCCTGCACCGTCAACGAACATCTTGGGTCCTGGATCACGTTAGCAAAGACCAAGCCGTAGGTAGGTTCCGAATTTCCGATAAGCGAGAACAAGGCACGTACGCACAACACACAACACGCGCACATACGCACAAACAAAGAGTTGCCCGTACACACATTCGAATTGTGTTTGCTCCAAACCTCCCTGCCTGCCTACTGATGAAGAAGAGTGGATGGATGCTAGAAGCCTATTTTTCGACTTGTTATAACCGACGTCCCCGAAAGTAGTGCTGCAAGCCGTTGTCTGCTTCCTGACGACCCGACGACCCGGAGCGAGCCACCGCTACTCTGGTATGTCACTCCCCATGCTTGTTTTTCCATCCTTGACACCCGAAAGATGTATCCCGAAGCTCAACTTTCAGTTGACCTTTGCCACGGCCGGCCCACTCACGACCGTTTGTCTTTCTATGGAACAATTTGCCGATGCCGTTGCCAATGCCGACCCCGACCCCGACATTCGTAAAGAAGCTTTGGGGAATCTACCTGCGAGGTATGAAGAACAAGCACTTTGACTCATGAATCGGACACTGCTCCGTGGTCGCCATTATATAGGTAATCTATTCACCGTTGAATAAGAGCGGTCTAAAAAATGCAGGCAATGTGAAACGTGCACACTGGTCATGAGAAAATAATAACGAAAATTTGACCGCCCAACGCCGTTGACGGGAAAAAAAAATATTGAAAGGAGAGCCCACTCAGTGCGCACACGAGCAAGACGCTGGTTCCGACCCACCGCGTTTCCGCCGTTTCCTCCTTCCTCCTTCTCTGACGCTGCAGAGCTTCCCACAATCCCATTTGCCGTCGAAATGGAAGCAAAACGTTGCTGATGCAATGTTCCCAACAAAACGGGATAAGTGATGTCGATTGCAACCTGTTCCGAGATCGGAGATAGCCTCTGGCTTGATCGTGTCCTCAAACCCTCTTGAAGTACATGTCTTTTATTCCTTATCCCTCGTTCCTCCCGCTCGCATTCTTGTTCGGACCTGTCGGCTCCATTCGAGTTCGGTAGCGCGGTTCGCTTCAAATTGCACCATTCGTCGAACCATTATACCTTTTTTTGGTCTCGCGGTATTCGGTTGCCCCCCATGTCCATGTCCATGTCCATGATCCTGTCACTGCATACAGTCCAACCATTAGTCACAATTCCATTCCGCCCCCAATGCTTCTGGAAGGCGCCCCTCTCTCTGACGTCGTTTGACACCCAATTCGTCCATGTCCCCTCTCACGCTCCTGCCCTACAGCTTTACTCCTTCCTCGCTATTCCTCGCTATTCCAAACAGGACTGATGGGTGGGAACATAGAGGAAGGAGGTAAGGACAGGGATGGGTATGCGTGTGGAAACATAGATGGGACGAGGACGGAAAAGATGATGAGGATGAGGATGGTGGGGATGAGGATGAGGATGAGAATGATGAGAATGAGAACGAGGATGAGGACGACGACGATGACGACGACGACGACGAGGATGAGGATGAGGATATGTCATACCTGGCCTAGCGACTGTAGTCTGTGTTCATGCTCTTCGCGCATTCGGTAGATTTGCCCAGATACATCTTGCATCTCGCCGCAAGTACGTTCTATCGTGGCATTCCTGTTTCCCTCCCGCTGCCAACGCTGTACATCCCGGTACATCTTGTCATAGCGACGCTGCTTCTTCTCCATGTCGTGGCACAGCTTACACACGTCCCTCTCTACCTTGGTCTCATACACCAGCTTGAGTCCACACGTCTCGCCCATTCGATATTCCTTGTTGCATTGCTGGCGGAAGTGTCCCCAGCGCCAATAACCGCAGCTCCAGCGTGTCTGTTCAAAGTAGCACATGGTCGAAGCATCGGCCAGCGGCATACAATGGGCCGAGGTGAGGGAGGAGAAAAAGCTGCAGAACCGGCAACCTTTCGTCAGCCAGCGAGCCTGCAAATGGAGACGCTACCCAACGGTTTCCCGGCCTTCGAAGAGAACCACCGGCGGCCATTTTGCCTCATCTCCTATCTAGCCTTGGGCGACGCTTAGTCCAAGGATTGCTGATTTTGCCCCCGTCTTCTCCACTGTTGGAACAAAATTGCTAGAAAAACATCACTTACTTACCGAATTTTCTTCAGCCCCGTCAATGCAGGTTACGCATCACACTGTCACTTGTATTCGGCCTACGGTAAACGGTAAGTGCGTGACGCAGAAGTCCCCCGTCCTCTCGGTTTTGATGTCGAGTCGAACCGAGTCGAGCCGATACGATACGATAAGATGCGATTATAGCTGGTTCACGAATCTGTGGCTGGTCTTTGGTGGTTCCTGTTCCTGCTCCTCTTTGGGCCACCTCCGTGAGTCGGGTAATCGAGAACGACTTTGTATCAGACCAACGACCTTGATAGAGCTGTGCAGGCTAATTAATTGGGCTTGGTGAAAGGGGACACGCATGCTAACTTATACCCGTTCAACCACGGTTGTTGTCCCTTCCATCCTTCGCCCCGTCTTCCTTCCATGTCATGCTCTCTTTTACTTGACCACAGTGGGACTATTCCGTGAGCGACAAGTACATTCCACGCATGCCAGCCAACAACATCTTCACTGTCATGTTGCTTGCTTCCTGCGGGATAAAGAGGCTTTGATACGTGGATTGGGTATCCTTACCTTTTTGCCCCATACACTGCACCCATCGTAATGCACAGCATACACGCCCCCTCGCGACCCCCCTCCACAGGCACCTCCGGACACCCCCTGACGGCAAGCAGCGTGGCAAGTTTCTGGCTGAGAGGCGGTGATTGGGGTGAGAGCATCAAGCTCTATCACCATTCTACAGGACCCTGCTTGCCCCCATGTGCTACCTTCCGGCGAGCCCAGACGAGCCCACAACTTGCTTGTATTCTCGAGTGCCTCGAGTTGCCCAATGCTCTGCGCCGGACAAGTCCATGTCTCTTCCCAAACGGCCCTGGTACTGAAAGAGTGGGCGGACTAACTTAAAGCTGCCAGCAGTTGTGAAAAAGACGCGCTGTCTACGTGCCACGTTGATCGGGCCTCAATAGTAGGCCTCCCAAGGTCAACGGGGGCGGAAGGAAGGCCTCTTCTCCCCTTCCCCACTGAAACGAGAAAAGAACACCAGGGTTATGCCCTCTTGGGAGATTCAGGCCGCTTCCAGGAGAGCCGACTTCTGGTCCAAGTTCACATTAATGATCAAGTTGGGGAAGTATCAACACCTGGTTCCACAGCTTCTCACGTCTTGCGGCAAGTTGACCTTGGATGCTGTGGCACATATATCATGATTGGGCATTGACATTTTGCTCCTGATCTCAACCTAGTTGCAGAAGCACGCTTGTGGGTGTACTTATAATGAATGCATGGCCCGCCTCTGACCATGCCATTCTCAGTATTCCAGGCGTTCTTTCCGCTGCAGGTTTTCCCACGGGCCTCTCTTCCCCTTCGGCCACAACAAATGGCGACCAGATCTGCGGCCGTGTGGGGGTTGGTGGTTCGTCCCAAAGACGGACGACTGCTAGCAGCCAAGAAGGCACGAGCTCGTCGAGCACCAAGTTCAAATGCGAAATTCGGTGTATACCGGGGTAATGGTTCGTTTGACCAGCCCCTGGACACGCCTCGTGCCTGTTCGCGGTGTTGGTACCGCTGCAGATTTCACGACTCCCAAATGGTCCGGCCAACCTGGGCACTCATCCTCATCCCCTTGTTGCACAACTTCATCCCTCCCTAAACTTTCATTCTGTGCTGTGTTTCCTCCCTTCGACGACGATTCGCATGGGAGTTATTTCTTCTTCTTCTTCCTTTTTTTTTTTAAACTTTCCTTGTCCGAGTAAGGGGTGTAGAAGATCAATCTAAGCAGCTGTACACAGAACTAAGCCTCCGAAGTCGCCTTGATGAGGCTGAAAGCCTTGGTTTGTCAAGGTACCGTCAATTTATTCGCCCGCCTTGGACTTGTCTCAAAGTGACGAGCCTAGCGACTTGGCTTACTACTGAAGCTCTTTTCAGAATGTGCTGTTCTAGATATGGGCATTTGGTTGCACCAGAACGGCGATGTTTGACGTGCATATTTGTCGGCAGTCAGTGCTGGTCACCACATATGTCACTGCTGCGGTACTTCTCGAGAGGCCCGGTCTCTTCCACGACCCCTTCAGAGCCTTTCCGATACTAAAAACCCCAACCCTTTTTCGGCGTAAGAAGATAGCTCGCAAAGTCGAGCCTCTCTCTACGGTGGTCTTTTTGCACATTCGAGGAGTCAGCCTTACCAAGATATGAGCTAATCAAGGAGAGAGATGTCTGCTCCCTATGGCTAAGACTGGTGGGACGCAGGTGGAAATGCAGACGGAACAACTAACTGTTCTCAGTTCCCCATACATGGTTCTCGCCTCACATGAAATGTGCTGACCTTGGAAGACGCATGCCGGATGGTAGAGCACTGCTGGCCGACACCAATAAGAACTCTGACAAGGAATACGGGAACAGGGGAGAGAGTTTCAGACGGCCCTTGACTTTGGCCCAACGCCAAAGTTTCGCTCCAAGATTATTGAAAGAGATGGAGGAGGGGTGGGACAGCAAAGAAGCTAGGTCCTGTCAACGTGTCCGCGGCCCTTTGGAACGAGGCCAAGACGCAACAAGAGGAGGGGAGAAAAAGGGATTGCCGCCGGCTACGAACTGCGCCGAAAAAGAGTGGGCACCCTTGAGAATCATGTGTCCTTCGTCACGACTTTCATCCTGTTGCCGTTTACTCCGTATACCTTGAATGGGTCATCCTTGCCGGGGCATTCGCCGTTTGCATCCATCTGCTAGCTTATTCGGCCTGGTCGTTGCGGTGGTGGGGAGAAGTGTAAGGCGACTCCACGGGCAAATCTACCGGAATGGATCGATAGGCACTCCTGTCTCAGACCGAATTAGCGGTTGTCCAAAGGATGTACAAGGCTTGGGGCCTGGCGTACGTATAATAGATGGGGTCTGCAGTGTACACCACCACCGAGCGGCGAGGAGGCAACTGTGATTACAAAACCGCGGCACTCTGCAGCCAGGGGCAGATACGACGGCCCCCTCCTCTCACTGTGGAGGTGGAGAGCCTTGGATCAATAGGTTGAGGCTGAGGAAACAGTGAGTGGTATGATTTGAATGGCCACCGCACAAGTGGTGTATCTGCCCTGGCCTGATGACAGGGCCTGCCCGGAAAACAGCGAGTTCATACCCACACAAGCGTCCCAATTCGCGAGGAAAAACTCTCCATGCCTTATTGTCTGGGACTGACCGGATAATACACATTCACCACTCAAATCGTTGGGTCAATACGTTGCGGGCAACGCCCGGTTTTCTGTCGGATCATGAATGGCCATGAACATCTGGGAACATGTTCTTCTCGAAAAAAGGATCCAATGAAGTCATTGGCTGTAGTCATACGCGACCCTAAGATCTGGATATATGATTCAAGCAGTCAAAGAACTGTTATTTACATTCTCCTGCCAGCGTCAGCTCGAGGGCGTCATCGTCACGGCATGCTGAGACAGGTCCTGGAAAAGGGCGACCAGCAGGTACAAAAAGCTTCACGGTCCTAATTGCAAATCAACAGCAAATCCTCCTCTTTTTGTTTCGATATCTGGTTATTCTCCCGGACCAGAAAAACGACCTACTATACCAATACTGGGATCATTGCGTGCGAGAGCTTTGCGCGTCTTTGTCGATGCCCGAGGGATCAGATACGCGACCGACAAAAATCCATTTTCGGACCCGATCGATAGTCAATGATGAGTGTCGAGTCTTGACGCGAGAGAAATGCAATATGATACACACGGAGAATAAACGACAGGAACCGTACCAGAATCAGAGCCCGGCTCAGTGGGAAACAGCGGTGCTGCCAGGCCACGCTGCACAGAGAGCCAGCCCAGCACCACCACCAGCACTACGGAGTACATGTGCAATTGCATGGAACGCCGTGTCATCATCATCAATGGCGTCGGCACATGTCGGAAATGGAAAGTCTCGAGGCCACAGCACCACAGCACCACAGCACTTGGCCGTGACATTAGTCACATTGCGACCCACGGTGGGACTTGGAAGCTCTATCGGGCTGTCGAGGCAGGGAGGGCGCACCCCGGCACCCCCGGGGGGGTCTCAGGGGTTGGGGATTGGAGATGGGAGATTGTGAAGGCGTTGGCCAGCGTCATGTCAGGTTGGGCGAAGTAATTAATAAGCCAAGCCGCGCAAGCCAAGCGCTTCTCCAGCGGGCCGTTTCAATTAACGACGGAACTGACCTGGTCTCCGCCGGCCCGTCCCGGACTAATCGAGATTAATATGGTAAGGATCAACAGCACTGGCTAAAAGCTAAAACGGTCTGGCTCAAAGACCCGTTGACGCTTGCTTGGTTTGTTCTGGGTCAGAGTGCCAGACAGACACAACCACACGAGGACATGTGGGATAGTTCGGTGGCATCAACCAAGCACGGCTGATTTCTCGTGGTACGCGGCATTTGGGCGCCGGTACTAGTAGGGCGTCGCGAGTCGCCTTGCGCGGGTTGCGTCGCGGGTTGCACCAGACGACAACCTGTTCGCAATTCGCCGGCCATGTTGTTGATGAGCACACCACTTTGATCCTCTGCATTTGCCTGACCCTTGCCTGACCTGACCCCTGGATGAGACGCCGCATCGGACTCACTCCGGAAAGAGGCTACACCACACCATGATTGTACTCGCCAACACCCAGCGCGGAGCTGTGCATGAGATAGATCTGAGGCTCAAGAAGGGTTCCCCCAATCGCATCGCTCAGTGAGATGGACTGTTGCGAAGCAAAGAGCCACAACATTGGACACAAAGCAGTTATCAGACCGCAACACCGAGTACGAATGGCCAAGACTGGAGCGATACCATGCTCTTTGATCGAGGGTTGATAACAATTCGTGGAGCTGTTGCAACCATCTCCAGCTATGCCAAACTAAAAATGAACGACCTATGAACTGGGGGTTCTTCTTCTTGATGCTCTCTTCTATGAAGATCTTTGCTGACAAAAAACCACACAAACGCGAGCTGATGAGAGCATCTCGTGAAAAATGTCGGGTATCTTTACATAGGTGCGAACCATACTTTTTAGTCACCTTCACGCCTACGCCCTATCGCCCCCTACCTTTGTTATGCCCAAAAGAAGTTGTTAATAACGATGAATGTTTATTAGCCAGCCCTCGAAAGCCAATGCAGGTGTATCTGGAAGCGTCGAAAGGAATGCGGTATCAAGCGCATGTGTTCCAGTGACGTATGTATAGTCATGGTTACGTCTGTCTTACTCTACCAAGCCA
Source organism: Epichloe elymi (assembly GCA_023658475.1). Taxonomy (NCBI): domain Eukaryota; kingdom Fungi; phylum Ascomycota; class Sordariomycetes; order Hypocreales; family Clavicipitaceae; genus Epichloe; species Epichloe elymi. Next base: position 3,185,546 of record CP098276.1, read on the forward strand.
TATGGCCCAAGCTGAAGCTCCACAGCCACGATTGATGTCAACGATTTCAGCAAAACCGAAGGTGCTCGCTCATCATGATGAAACGATGGCATGATGCAGCGTGGCATCGCCCGACCATTATTTCAGGGGGGGGAGAGAGAGATCAAAGATGCAAGGACTGGCCGCAACTTCAAGCATTAGCTGCAGCAACGGGGAACATCCGAGAAGCGTGTCTCACCTACACCTCAGGGTTATACACCGTGGGAAGAAGAAGAAACGGTTTGAGCCGTTGCCTGCTGCGTCATGACTCTCTTTGTACGTCCGTACGGAGTAGTGAAACCATGTGGAAAGGATCGCTCACTCCACTTTGCTTGAATGGAGGAGTCGTCATTCGGAGGTAGAAACGTTGACTACGGAGCACAAAGCTGCCAAATCCGTGCCCACGGCAGAAAAAGGGGGGGGGGAGGGACAAAGTCCGCGCGTGTAACATACCAAGAGCCCTGGAAAGTTGCGAGTCAGCCACATGATACCGAATGGCTTTTTTTTAACATACGGAGAGGGGTCTGAAGATCAAGTCGACTTCAAGCCACCGGCCGCAACATTGTCGGGATGTCAGCATGGTTGCATCCTGGGCTAGGGCTAAGGCTGAGGCTCCAGTTCACCAATGGGCCCGAAAGGGACTCACGGCCGCTGGAAAGGCCGCAGGACTCGGTGCATGTTTGCTGCCTCTACTCCGTACTCTGCATGGTAAAGCTTTATCCATTGTTTTATATTAGCTCGGGTCAATCTTGCAGACAAGGTCGACTAGGGAGTAGTCGGTAGGTACTTGGGAATTGCTTTACAACGGCGAGGGTGTGCTGACGTGATGCATACTTCAATCATTCTCACTACAAAACGCAAGACGCAAGACGCAAAGAAGTCTTGCTCAATCACAGCAAAGTGGCCCCGTTGTTGAACAAGGAGCTGATGTCTGATGGTCGATGGCGTGTATGTATAGCACACTAGGTCGTCCGACAAGACGAGGAAACTGGGGCGATGGACGTGCGAACATGTAGAGTCCGGGACTTATGCCCGTGACATTGACAATGACAATGACCACAATCCGCAGGCGACGAGAAGATGGCGGTCAGTGGGACACGGCGGTTGAAATTGGGATGGATGACGGATCAGACTGCTTCACTTCATGGCAGCCGCCACGGCACACCTCCATGATTTGCCGAGAGGCTGACGTTGATTGAGAAAGAGAAGGAACCAGACTGGACTCTGGACTTGGAGCCATGGCCCTCGTCTCCATGCGTTCGGCCTCGTTGTTTGACCGCGAGCCCCGACTGCGGACGAAGTGATGACGACCGCCAGCGGCGCTTCAGGCATGACAAAGTGCTGCCTAGTGACTGAATGCAGCGTATGTGACTGGACTAAGCAAGCTTAGGAATGCGCGCAGGAATGTTTATGTACATGTGTATACAATGCATATAACTTTAGCTTGTCCAAAGAGCTTCAGCTCTTTTTATAAAAGAGAGGTTCATACATATTAATCTAGAGGGTTGCTATTTGGAGCTGTGTTTTCTTGCTTACTAAAGCTATACTATTATTGACCTTTGTGTAGGGTGGTTAGAATGGAGTAAAGGCTAGATTCTTACTTGCTACTAGTAAAAGTGTGAGGCCCCGCTCCTAACACACAAGTGCACTTTCCGTTTCAAACCCACCTCAGGTGTTCGGTAGTCCCGTCAAAGACTTGTACTGACCAACTCTCCTCCAAAGAACATCGTGCCTTGAAGCGCCCCGATACATTTTGCCCGATACATTTTGCCCGGCTATCCTCATCAGCCCTCTTGCGGGGAAAGGCGTTGCTCGCTTCCTGCCTCCTGCGGGCTCGCCCAATTATCCTGGGGAAGCCGATGGTCTGGCGCTCCAGGCAGGCAGCCTGGCCGACCTGTCCGTTAGACCTTTGGCTCTTTTCGACTCACATCGCTTGACAACAGAGAAAAGCTTAGCGCTCATGTCAAACCGACGATTTAGTCTTCCTGGAACTTGATAATATCGACCTCTCTCCGGTCATTTCAATTCTTTTTCAATTTCTTTTTTGGGGGGGGGGTCGGGCATACGGAGTACGTCGGCCTTCCAAACGGACCCCGAAGTCGCCGGATCGAAGCTGTTGCTGCTACAAGCTGTTCTCATCTCAAATCAGCCGCCTAGGATCTCTTCCGCTGTCTGTTGGCATATTTTTGCACGTTTATAGCGCGCCGGGCCTTATTAGTTACGCGTGCTACTAGAATGGGCCCTGGTCCATAAGGTGGCATATTCACCCATCTACTGCCGGGGTCTACTGCTTGGACAACCCGTCTTTTGATTTCTGTTCTCGTCATCATGCATCCAGCGCGCCCTGCGATTCATCACATTGACCAGCTCAAAAACCACTTCCAATTTGGCATAGCCTCGCTGCCGCGTTCTCCAGCCTCGTCAGCGCATGAGGGTGTCCAAAAAGAGGAAGCCGTGGCCTCCCCGCCCCATTCCGTGGATGATGAGCTGGCTCGTCCTAAACAGTCAATATTACCAGTGGCCGCTGATTCCCAACCTTTCTCGACTGTTTATACTGACTCGCTTGAGATGGCGGTGACGGTGATGGCGAAAGAAGACTATCTGCTGCTCTGCTCTTTTGAAGGGGATGACAAAGCTTCCTACGGCCATGCTTGGAAGCCCACTGACGATCGAGTCAGGCATTCAAACGTGCTCGAGCCTTCTCCGGGAAGTCAGAGTTCGCTAGAATGTCTCCCCAATGAGGTCTTGCTACACGTTCTTGGTTTTTTGGACGTGAGCGACTTATTAGCTACGTCAAGGGTAAGCTTGTCACGATTCGTCGTATATACCACGTCATGAGCTTTTCAGTGTTTCCTGTTCATTTTCTTTCGTCTCCTTCTATCGGGGGTCTGACGCGTTTCATTGTTCATGGCTGTTTACGTCGCTGAATTTTCAACTCGCGTGGAAGAAGGCTGCTATTTTTTTTTTCCAACGTTCATAATTAAGCCACGAGTACTTACAAAAATAACAGGCGAACCATCTCCTTCGAGGACTCTCGCTTTCTCCCATTCTTCACCACTATCGACTTCAACGTACTCGCCATGTCCTACCCCCTTTGCTCTCGTCCCCGGCTCGCCCCACCGTAGCTGATCTGATAGCTCGCTCTATCTTTCTTACACATACTTCAGTCGTATCCCGCCGTCTGGCTTGGTCCTTAATCTCGATCCGTCTCTCAAGAAGACTTGCTTCTCGTCCACCTGCTGAAGTTCTCGTGGAACGATGCGTTCTGCCGAAAGAATGTGTTCCCGGCATGAGCTCAGTCCATGTTGCCCCAGGCTTGGTAGCGAAGCGCAGGGCAATTGAAAAGGAAAGGGTCAAAGATGGTCTGAGACGCTGGATCGCCGGCAAGTGGAAAGGCGAGGTGAGGGAGCGGGAGGAACAGCTGAGGCGATGGCATGAGAGTCGGGGAATTGGTCGTGTGTGGAGGCTGACCAAGTTTTGGGAGCGGGTTGGTCGCGGAGATGCGCTGCCTCTTGTCTAAGTAAAGCTAAAAAGGCGCTGAACACCGCCTCAAGTCAAGTTATTGCACGATGCGGATCCCAAGACTGTACATCTACCTGATTGAGGCTCTCCGTCAGTCCAATCGATTGGTACAAACCCCTTGATTTGCATTTTCCCGGTGATTTGGGGAGGGTGGCCGCGCGGCCGGCTTTGTCTATCACCGATATATGTCGGACGATCACTTTCTTTCTTGTTTATCCGCGACGTACTCAGGTAAGGTCTCCAGAGTCCATGTCTGCACAACGGTCGGATTGTTCTGCGCGATATTCTACACAGTATACGTAGTAATCCCATGGCAATACTTTATCTCGAGGATGAAGACTTGTTTCCAGCTCCAAAGTAGGTGCGAGAAGTGCACTTACTCTCTTTGCATTGCAAGTTCCAGAAATAGACATACGTTAGCGCTGTATGTTGCTGCAAATATATTCGGCATAAAAACTTGACGCATGGGATGGAGAAGTATACTTGTGAAATAGTTCTACTTTGGAATCAATCGCCATCAACAACGCCGAATGCCAAACCCTCATGTACAGGGTATATCCAGCTCACGTATTTGTGTACACACACGCTATGCAAATAATGTACAGCCCGAACCAGAGCGAACACCCCTATCAATGCAACCACATCTTGGGGCTGTAGCCAATATTGCACACAGGCCCAAGATTGAGATCACTTCTTCTATCTGCTCCCCCTTTCCAAGGAGCATATATAAAAAAGAAAGGGGAAAAAAAAGTAGAAGCGTTCTCACCGCCGGAACCGAAACGAATCCCAATCATCCTCATCCTCATCGTCGTCGTCGTCGTCGTCGTCGTCGTCGTCGTCGACCACCCCATCCCTCACACCATTTGAAACCTCCAAAACCGGTTTCGGTACTCCATCACGACTTATGCTCTCGCTTCTCTTCTTCAAATACGCCGCCCTCATTTCCTTTAATTTGTCAACTCGCTCTTCCAGCCCCTTCATCTGGTCGAATTCGTCTTCCAACGCCCTCTTCGCCTCTTCCTTTTCAGCTTCAATATCAATATCTACTTGTAGTTTTCGCTCCGCACTAGCCGCCTCTTCTGCTTCCTTGGCAGCGGCAGCTTCTTCACTGGTCATTGCTGGTGCGGAGATGACGGCACCTTGGTCGTAAGGGACCGTTGCGGCGGCAATGTCTGCTTCGAATGCGGCCCATTCTGATTCATCGACTGGTGCGGCGGCGGCAGAATCAGCCTTTGAAGTTGTCGAAGCTGCTCCCGTTGTGGTGGTCGCTGGCGCACGAGGTGCTACGGGCGTAGACGGTCCGTTCTGCGACTGTGCGCCGAAATATCCTCCCGATGAGGATGTCGACCCGCCGTCTCTATAGGCAGGCGTGGCAGGCCGCGAGGGGATCTGCAGCTCGACGCCCTGCGAGGGCGTGGACAACGTGCGCGTCAGACCAGGTGGTGTCCTTGTGCTTTCCTTGCTGTTGTTGCTGCCAGCACTGGGAATCTGGTCGGGCGTAAGGATCTCGCTCTTCCCATCACCGTCGTTCAGTGGCAAGCCTGCGAGAGTCATGAGATCAGATTTGCTTCGTTTCCTGCGCACCGCATCCCTCATCTCCACATCCTCTAGCGTATCTGCGGAATCAAGCTTCCTCTTGGCGACCCTCCCATTGCTGGTTTCGTCCAGTGGAAGCGAGGATTCTACACTACTGAATTTACGCTGCTGCTGCTGCTGAAGGTGTCCCTTGTGAGACTGACTGAGTAGATGCGTGTCCCATAGCGACTCGGCCTTGAGCTGTTCTCGACACAAAGAGCATAATAATTTGCCGGCGTCCGAGTATGCGGCATAGGGGTGATTGATGCGCCGAGCTGCTCGCTGCTGGCGCAGGAGGGAGCGCACATCTGATGACATGGCTTTTTTGTTCTTCCCTCGTGGATTGAGAATTGAGAATTGGAAATTGGAAGCTTGGACATGGATGAACCGAGCCTCAATGCTTTGGGATGGGACGACCGGGGAAGAGTTACGGCAAAGTGGCCATTGAACACTGTGCGTGATGCGCCCCTCGGCCGTTGGGAGAAGAGGAGGGGGGGTTCCACAGCCAGGAAAATTGAGCTGGTCATAAATGAAAAGTTGTTCGGAGCGGAAAGTGGAAAATGAAGCAAGGTTGAGATGATGTGCAAGCTGATGTCACCTGATGTCACCCGTCGGGTACAATGGGTAGATTAGTCAGCGCGGACAAACTATAGAGCGCATACCATTAGGGAATGTGTTGCGCCTCTGATTCCACGGGGGCATAAAATTCTCCTTCTTCAATCAATCGTCTGGTTCACCGAATGAACATCCCATCCCTAACATCTGTGTCACCCCTCGTCCCTCGTGTGCTAGAGCTGAGGACTTGAGTAGGTCCCGGTTGTCGTCTTTGTCTTGTTGGAGTGGGGAATGGATTACGTAATAAGAGGGTGTGTTATTCTGATGGGGGTTCACGATAGGGTATGTAGATAGATACCTGCGTAGTACGGAGTAAGTAGATATTAACTTAGGGAATACTCCGTGCGGAGTAGAAGCACTATTTGCCCCCTGATAATTCTGTGACGCCGGGTGGTATCCGACAGCCTCTCACTTCCCGTCGCGAGCACTTGGCACATTCCCAAGAGGAAGGGCAGTCAGAAGCATCAACCGGCTCGACCACCCTCTCTTGTGCGAGTCACCATGGCCGAGCAAGAAGCGCACTCGCTTGCCTCAACGTTCCCCAATCCCCCTTCCTTTTGGAAGGACTTTACGCCCGACCGAGTAGCACGTATAGAAGAACTGCGCAAATCGTTCGCCGGAGCCGGCGACTCATCCGCATCCGCAGTCCGTATCCCAGGTCTGCCACAGGAATTGACCAATCTACAGCCTCCCATGGAGCCAGCCGATGGGCGATGGCGAGTTTTCGGTGACCAGTACATGGTGATTGAGTCTCCGCCATGTTGCCTCTCCTGCAGAAACCGTCTTTGCTAATGCGGCACCCAGCTCGACGACAAACTGCCCACCCTCGAAGACCAGGGCATCGCCAACCTCCCCAAGCTGAACCTCCCCGCCTCCAAAGACGCCAAGCACTACGACCGGGCATTTGAGCTCAAGAAACTCGTCAAGTCGCTCCTCCTCAACTTTCTCGAGCTCTCAGGCACGTTGTCCCGAAACCCAGCCGATGCGGAATCCAAGATTCAAGACCTGCGCACGCTCTTCATCAACATTCATCACATTCTCAACGAGTACAGGCCCCATCAAGCGAGGGAGTCAGCCATCGCCATGATGCAGAATCACTTGGACAAGACGCGGAGCGAGACGGTGGCGATTCGCACCCAGGTTGATAGGGCGAGGAGGGTGTTGGAGGGTCTGGGAAGCTTGGGACTGGGAGAACAGGAGAAGCTCGGCAGTGGGAGGATCGATGAGGAGAGCGTGGAGGAAGAGCTGGCCCTGAGGTGGGAGAGAGAGATATGGGCTGCTACCGATGCGGAATTTGCGTCATGAGGATGTGAGAGGGGTGGCGTTCATTTTTTTTTTTTTGCTGCTCCGGTTTGGGCACGGGGTTGTATTGTATGCATACGACAAGGCATAACATTAGCACGGAGTTTTGGACGGCGCCGATGGCACCGGATTATTTTGGGATTCTCACTAACGGATGTGGTGGTGGTAAATGAATAGTTGCCAAGCTGGGTTCTATTGTTCCAAGCTGGACGGTGTTGAAGTAAAACGGCATTCCGACCGGACAAGACGTCAACAGTGACTTGCGAGAAATTCATCTTCCAGATGCCGACGTTGTCACAAATACTGATTGATACCCATCGTATTTCAAATATCTCAAGAATGTTGTCCCCGATATCATGACCCCCTCCCATCGCATCGCCTCCAGAGAACCCGTCCATGCCCATACTTTCTCCTCCTCCTCCCCCCGAACCCCGAGGCGAATAATTGGTCAGCGCCTTCCCATTACCACGATTCAAGCCCCTCGAGCCGTGGCACCACTACACACAAAGCACAAAACTAATACTACAGCACCACGCACGGAATAGGAATACAGCAGCATTCCGCATCTCCGCACTGGATGCACGGCGTCTGAGCATCCGACTTGATTATGCTATCCGCTGTAGAGACCGCCGCGCTGCCGGGGCCATTCCCGTTGATGAAGGTGGGTTGGTGAAGAGCCATGATGACGTCGCGATGGGGAAGCGGTCAAGGGATCCCCCAAGACGGCAGGATAGGATGATTGGGGGTCGGAACGGAATTCGTGATTTGGAATTAGGTATAATCGTTTTTTTTTTTCGACTAGATGGGTGGACTTGGAATATTTGGGTGAGGATGTATAAGAGCACTGATGAGCGGTGCTTTGTGTCCATCAAATCCAAAGAGGAGCTCACCGTGCAATGTGGACCCCTTGGAAATGTTGCCCGGGGTAGCGTGCCGTGTTATGAGTTATAATGTCTTATACTAGTGCGCGTAGGAATATAGGGAGAAGTAATCTATATTATATAGGTTAGAGTATTATAATAGGTAGTCTAGTAATCCCCCTATAAAAGGGATACTTTTATTCTCTCTTTTATATAATAGTAATAGTTAATTTAATCTTCTTTATAATTATCTCTTAGAGGGTTCTCTTATATTAATCTAGTAAGAGTCCTATTTATTATATTATATAATTATATAATAGTTATAAGCTGTCAAGGCTTCTGGGCCGAATATGATGAACAGGGTGATGGTATGATCAAGGTAGCAGCTATAGAGCTAGAAGGTAGGTATATATACTTAAAGGTTTTAATCTCTAGCCTCCTATATTCTATATATATAACCTTCGCCTAAATACCCCCTTTATATATATATAACTAGCTTATAGTAACCTTATAGCTAGGGCGCTATAAGCTATAACTAGGCCCTACTATATATAATACTATTACCTTTATAGCCTCTATTACTCTATTACCTCTATAACCCTAATATAGTTCCCCCTCTCCTTTATAATTACCCTTAATTATAACTAGCTACCTAGTTAGTATAAACTTACTATCTTAATTTTCTATATAAATCTAAATAACTTTTTATATTATAATATAATATATAGGGAGATATAATAGCCCTATTAATATAGGTTATAGATTATTCCCTACCTTACTTATAAGCTCTTAATTACTATATAATTATAACTATAGAGTTACTTTATAAATACTTATATTATCTTTACTATAGTTTCTATAGAAGTAGATACCCTATATTAAATTTTCTAATTAAGCTAAATAAATAGGGTATTAGACACTATATATCTAAGTAAGTTTAACTATAAGTTCTAGTAAAGTTACTATAAACTTACTAGGTATATATAACTAGCTATAATTTTTACTATTAGTAGCTATAATACTAACTCTTTAACCTATAGCTTACTTTTACTACCTATATAGATTACTTAAGGGGCTATAGTTAATATAAAAGAGCCTAGATTTCCCCCCCTTTATCTCTTCCTTTCTTCCTTATCCTTCTTAATTAATCTATATAAATTATAAGTTAGCCTTACTAGCCTTATAGTAGCGCTCCTATTATTATTACTTAGTAATTACTAACCTTACCTAGGATTATATTATTCCTAGCTTTTACTTCTAAGCTTCTTTATTATTAGTCTCTTACTACCTTACTTCCTTACTTACTTATTACTAACTTATAGCTAGTTTACTATATTTACTATCTATCTAGTAACTCCTAGTCCTTTAGCTCTTACCCTAGAAAAATCTCCTTATAAATAGGTATCCTAAGCTTCTAAGACTACTATATAAGTTTTACCTCTTACTTATAGTATTATAGTAGCTAACTTACTAAATAGTAGTATTAAGATCCTATATCTACACTATAGTTAGTAGGCTACTATCTAGTAGATTATACCTAAAGATAATAATAGTAAGCTATAATATATTATTAATAGGAAACCTATTTCTAATAAGTATTATTATTCTCCTAGTATAATTAAGCTACTTACTTATTACTTTCTTATTACTAACTTTAGCTAGGAAATTCCTCTAAGTATACTTATTATATAAAAAATAATAAATTATATATTAGTATAAGTACCTTTCTAATAGAAACTACTTCTAGATAACTAATACACTACTAGTGTCCTACCTAAATTATAAAATTATATTATAAGTTATTTAAGATAATAAGAAATATCCTAGAAGATATTTAATATTATAAGTATTTAGTAAGAATATTAACTCTAATAACTTAGTTATAGCTAACTTATTACTAGGGTCTTATATAGGCTAAATATAAGTTATATAATACCCTCCTAGCTATAAAAAATACTAATTAATATAGATATATTCGCTAGGCTTAATTAACTACTAAGGCTATATATAAGGCTAATGCTAATAAGCGCGCTATAATATTATAGCTATTTAACGCTATAAACCTTAAGATATAGATTAATATTATAAATAGCCTATACTTTATTACCTAGTATACTCTAATAGTAATATTTTATTATTTTAGGTATAGCTTTTAATTTACTAACTTACTACTAGTTTACTAAGTTTACTTCTAATATCCCTACCTATATTAGCCCCTCTAAGCTCCCTAAAGAGCTTTATATATTTATTTATAGGGATAAGGAGGAGTCTTCTAATAATAAGGCTCCTATAGCTACTATAGATAAAAATATAGCTACTAATATAATAATAGAATAGTAAATGCTAGATAGCTATAAGGTAGTTTTTTACTTTAAGAAGAATATAACTTATATTATAGGATATTTATATACTAAATTACTAAAGTAATTATATCTCTATAAACTAGCTACTTAATTACTACTTATAATTATTTATAATATCCTTTATAATAAAATCCCTTTTTAATACCTATAAATTTTCTAAACTATTATAGCCTTTCTACTTTACTAGGTATTTATATTATTTTCTATTATAGTAATATAAAATAATTCTCTTAACTTTAAACTCTTCTTTATTATCTTTAATATTATCTTATAATAAGGATATATCTATATAGCTAGTAGGGTCCTCTTTAAAGGGTTTAAGGCTTATAATATTAAATATATTATAAAGTCTTAAGCTAGCTAGTAATTATAATTAATAGGCTAAGCTATAATTACTAACTACCTTTTTAATCTTATAGGGCCCTAGGTACTTTATAGTAAGCTTTTAGCTTAGGTATCTTAGGTTAATATTTTTTATTAATAGTAATATATAATCTCTAACCTTAAACTTTATTAGTATTCTTTTATAATTATAGTATTTTTTTTACTATACTTATATATTACTTAGTAGCTACTTAATCTCTAAGTATCTCTATCTTAGTTCTAAGACTCTATTTTCTACCTAGTTATTTACTAAATTAGGTATTAGGATAGCCTAGTATAGTCCCCTTAGGTTATACCTATATAGTGCCTCTACTAGTATTAGGCTATAACTACTATACTTACTTATATTATAGGTAAACTATACTATTAGTAAATATTCTACCTAGTTATCCTATTTAGCGTATATATAGGCTCTTAGATAGTGCTTAAGAACCTAGTTTAATTACTCTATCTATCTATCTATTTAGAGGTAGAATATAGTGCTTAGTTACTACTTTATTATAATTAGGTAGTAGAATATCCTCTAGAAACCGCTAGTAAATATTAACCCTTAGTCTATAATAATACCTTCTAGGGCACTATAGTCCTTAAAAATATTTTCTAGGAACACTATAGCTAGCCTATTACTAAATAGGTATATAGACACTAGTATATAAATACTATACTTTAAAAATTAGTCTATAATAACTAGTATTATATTATATATCTAATGCTTCTAATCCTTTACTAGCGGTAAGCCTATAATAAAGTCTATTAATAATTCTTAGAAAGGGTAATTAGGCACTAGTAGTGTAGCTAACTTACTATAAGGTTTATATAACCTTAGCTTTAAAACTTAATAATTAGTATAAGTCTATATATATAACTTAATATCCTTCTTTATTAATAGCTAGTAATATTAGCTTATAATTTAATAGAGGGTTTTACTAACCCCCTAATAACCTACTATAGGATTATTATAGGTTAATAGTAAGACTTCTTTTTATATACCTTATAGAATAAAAACTTAATTATTATATATTAGTAACTTAGAGGGCACCCTAGTCTATATCTATAACCCTTTAGCCTCTAGCTTAGAGAGACTAATTAACTATAGTCCTAATACACTAGAGTTACTACTTATTAGTAATAACTTCTACTATACTATAAAGGTATCCCCTTATTATACTTTTAATAATAAGACTAGAATTAGGGCTTCTAATTCCTATACCTTACTCCTAATAGTAAAGTTTAATATTATAGAGATTCTCTAAACCACTAAGATTCTTACTATAACACTACTATAAGCCTATAGCTCTTTAGTAATACCTATAAACTATCTAATTAGCCTAGTAGAGATTAACTTTATAGAGATTCTCCTACCTACTATTAGACTTCTTACTATACTATTAATAGGTAGTAATCTTAGATATAGGGTATTAATAGAGTTACTACTACTCTTATACTACTTATTAATTATAAACCTAATATACTATAGCTTTACTAGACTAGTAGTAGTATTATACTTATTATAGCGCCCCTATAGCCTAATAGTAGTAAACTTAGTAAGGAAGGTTAGTAATTAAGATATAAATACCTTAGCTTTCCTTTCCTTACTAATATAATCTAATCTCTATAATAGAGTATTAGTAGGATTTAGCTTACCTACCTAGTGTTTAATAATAAAGTTAAATAGGCATAGCTTATCTAATATAGTAACCTACTAGCTTATTAGCTTAGGCTTTAAAATAAGGTATTTATAGTTTAAGTAATCTATTATTACTTTTACTAGGTAAGCTAAGTAAGTAAGGTAATACCTCTAAGTTTAAAAGGCCTCCTAAATTACTAGTAACTCTATGTCTAGTATTATATAGTGTAATTTAGTATCCTTTAACTTCCTTAATATAAACACTATAGGGTACTAGTAACCTAGCACTAATATTATAAGGATAGCTCTAATTGCGTGTCTAGAGGCATTAGTCTTAACTTATAATAGTAGTATTAGATTAAAATACACTAAAATTAGTGCCTCCTAGAATTACTTTTATAATTCTCTAAACGCTACTAGCTTATAGGGCTCTAGCTTAAACTTTACTAGTTATTTCTCTTATAGATAGTTAGTTAATAGGATAATAATTTTACTATAATTCTTAATAAAGTACCTATAGAAACTAGTAAATCCTAGGAAAGATTAGATATTAAACACGTAGATAGGTATTAGCTATATTATAATTACTTTAACTCTACTAGGGTCTATTAAGATTCCTTCTAGGGAGATTATATAACTAAGGAATTTAACTTCCTTAATAGAGAATTAGCACTTATCTAGGTTAATAAAAAGATTAGCACTTTAAAGCCTCTTAAGAACCTACTTAATGTAATTCTTATACTCTAAGATATCGCTACTATATATTAGGATGTTATTAAGGTAGATAATATAGATAATATCTATAAGACCTTCTAAAGCTATATTAATATATTCTTAGAAGGTAGTAGGTGTATTAATAAGCCTAAATAGTATTATAAGATACTTAAAGTAACTATATCTATACTAAAAGGCTATCTTCTACTTATCTCCCTTATGGATATATAGCTAATAGTATATATCTTTAAGGTCTAACTTTATAAAGATCTTTACACCTCTTAGCTAATCTAAGATTTCTAGAATTAGGGGTAAAGGGGCCTTATCCTTAACTATAATCTTATTTAGGCCCCTATAATTTATATATAGTTATAATTTTCCCCCTTTCTTTAGTATAAATAGGATTAGGGCACCTACTAGACTAATAGATCTTTAGATCTAACCTTATTCCTACGCACTTACTAGGTACTTGCGGAGTACCTATAGCTCTTTCTTAGCTAGGTTATATATAGGTCCCTAGGGTAGTGTTTTTCCTTCTTCTAATTTAATTATATATATCCGCCTACCTAATCTAGGGAGGGTGCTAGCCTTATAGCTTAAGAATATATCCTTAAACTCTATATAGACTTCTAGGAGGGCTACCTTATAAATAGTATTAGATAGATTTATTATTATATAAATACTGCTTAGTTTCTACTCTTTTAGTGTATCCTTAATAAAGGCTACGCGCTTAATTAGACCTATTAACTAGGGGGGAAGTATTACTATAACTAATAAATATTTCTCCGCGCGCTATCTATCCTATAACCCTATTACTAATAAGATATATTCCTTTATTATAGGGTATCTCTAAAGTCTTTTCCCCTATAATATTATAATAGGTTTATATTATCTTACCTAGTTAATACCTAGCACTAGCTTTTTGCTACTATTAGTAATATAGTAGCTAACTTAGTATATCTTTATATATCCTATACTATCCCTTACTAATATTACCTTTTTTAAAATTCCTTAATATAGTATAATATTACTAGACACACTTTTAAGCGTGCTATTACTTAGTTATATATTTACCTAGTCTAGGTCTATTAATATATCTAGATAAATTAAAGAATATATAGCACTAGGGTTAAATAGCGTTAGTACTACTACCTAGTGGTAATCTTACTATAACTTAACTTCTATATAAATTTATAGGTCTAATTACCTATTCTTATTAAGTTATATTATATTAAGAGCGTTTTCCTAGGGTTATACTAAGCTAATTAGGGCCTTATTTAGGTTTAACTAGCCCTTAGCTTAGTTACCACTGCCTTAGTGCTAGTTAGTAGTATAGCTACCTCTATAGTAAATACTATAGTCTAGCTTAGGGCACTTAGTTAAGAGGTAGCCTAGTTTTTTACACTTAAAATAGGTAATAGGTAAGCCCCCTATTTCTATATAGTATTCTTCCTATAACCTATCTTCTAGTAAAGCTAAGTAATTCCTTCTCTTCTATTAGTTACCTCCTTAGTTACCTTTATAGTAAGGCCTTTTTTTCTCTTTTATTACTACTTCTACCTTCTTTCCTTAGCCTATAAGATAGTTCTAACTTATAGGGTATTCTTAGCTAAATACCTACTTCTTTATAGTGCTATTTAGGTACTATATAAACTAGGTAATTCTTATAGGCTTAGGTATAGGCTTAGGTAATTCTACTTCTACCTTACCCTAAACCTTAATAAATACTTAAAATAACTAGTTCTTACCTTACTAGAGGGTTAGTAGTATTCCTATAGCTTCTAGGTAGTAACTATCTTTATCTATTCCTCTAGTTTTTAACTATTAAATAAACTCTATCTAAGTATAGCTTTAGTAGTCTATATAACTATCTATAGTAGTAAAATATATCTACTATTACTTTACCTTATTTACTAGGTAGCTACTAGTATATATAACCTTTATTATATTATTTATAAATATATTCTAATCTATAGTAAAAACTATATTTAAATCTACTAGGAATATCTATAGATTCTTATAGGTATCCCCCTTATATCTAGGAGTCTTAAGCTATATCTTTACTATACTATATCTATATAGCCCTAGTATAGTTTATACTAACTAGGGAATAGGAATAGGGGCTTAAGTAGGAGGGGTTTATAGGGTAGAAGTAGAGCTTTAGTTAGTATTATCTAATTAGGGAGGGGTATTTACTTCCTATAAATTTTTCTATAGTTACTTAAGTTTATATTTTTTTTAGGTAATTTATAGCTATACCTCTATTTATATAAGGCTATAGTTTAATATAGCTTCTTTATTATTAATAGCTAGCTCTAATATATAGGAATTCTCTAGGGTAGTTAGATAAGAAGACTTATGCTCTAGGAGCAGGTATTAATCTATAAATATATCTTTATATAGCGTGTTTACTCTAGAGTTATTAGTACCTATTAAATAGGTATTTATTCTATATAGTGCTAATATCCTTAACCTACTAATAGCTTATTATCCTAATAGGAAAGAGAGATTAACTTATTAAGGCTTCTAGGCTAAATATAATAAATAGGGTAATAGTATAATTAAGGTAGTAGCTATAGAGCTAGAAGGTAGGTGTATATACTTAAAGGTTTTAATCTCTAGCCTCCTATATTCTATATATGTAACCTTTACCTAAATACCCCCTCTACGTACATATGACTAGCTTATGGCAACCTTGTAGCTAGGGCGCTGTGAGCCATGACTAGGCCCTACTGTATATGATGCCATTGCCTTCATAGCCTCTGTCGCTCTATTGCCTCTATGACCCTGACATAAGCCTAGGAGGTATTATTACCTATAACTTCTATGGCTCCCCCTAAGTATAAGAAGTATATATATATAGTGCCTATTAATCTAACTAAGTATTTAATAAAGACCTTAATCTCTTTTATTTATAATCTTAAGATAGATATTAAATTAGTATTATTAGAGAAATAGGAAGAATAGTTTAAAGTATTAAAGTAAGTAATATAAAGTTAGGAGATCTAGGAATAAGTTAATCTAGATCTCCTAGAGCTTCCCTCTAATTATCTTATTAAGCCTTCTATAGTCTAACTAAATAATTACTTAAAACTTATTTAAAGATAAGTAAAGGCTTTACCTAATAAAAAGTAACTCTTATTTTTAGAAGCCTTAGTATTTCTTTTTTATAGTTATAATATAAAGTATTAAACCTTTAAATTACTTAGGTTATAAGAAAGGACTATTAGTACTTAGATTACTAATACTATTAATCTAAATACCTATATAATAACTATTAATAAAATTATAAAAAAGAAGAAGGGTAAGAATTTAATACTTTAATAAATTCTTATTAGTTTTAAAAAGAAGTTCTTACTAGGTCTAGTTATTATATAAGCTAAAGTATTAGTAAAGTATATAGCCTATTTTTAGGATACTAAGTATATAAATATATAATTTAAGTATTAGATTAAGTAGTAGGATAAGCTATATTAGAAAGCTATATTATATAAGATTAATAAAGTTAAAGAACCTAATATAATCTATAACTTTATTTAAGTAATTAGAGTATAATTTAATCCTTAATAGGTAAAGATAAAGATTATATAGCTTATTTAGGTTACTAATAATCTTCTAGCTAATATAACTCTATAAGGACTTACTTCTAAGTATATAAGGTATTATAGGGTAATATAAGTTATAGACACTAGTTTTAGAAAAGGGAGCTATATAATAACTCTTAGGGGGCGCTCTAATAATAGTTAGAAAGCTAGTAAGGAAATAAAGAAGTGCCCCTATTAGGTAGGAAAGATTAGCTATTATAGCTAGAATCCCTATAACTACTAAACCTTATATTATACTATAACTAATTAAATACCTAATAGTTATAAGGTATTAAAGAAGTAAGACTATAAGAAAATTAAGAGGTACTATAATAGTAGTAAATAAAAGGATCTTTATACTAAGATTATAAAAAATAATTAGGAAGTAAAGGGAAAGAATAATTAGGATAATAAATATCCTAGAGTAATTACTATAGTAATTATTAATCTAGTAACTATTAAAGAAAAGGCACTAGTAAAGGGAAGCTATACTATATTAGGGAATATAAAATATATACTCTCTAAAAGCACTCTCTTTAATAACTATAGCGCTCTATATATTATTAATAATATCTCCTACTTTAAGCTAGGTATATTTAAGTAAGTATATAATAACTATCTTAAGGTAGGTATAATCTCTTTCTAAATTACTAGAAGAGGTATATATATAATTAAGGATATCTTAAATAGGCCTTAGGGACCTTAGACTAAGGATCTAATATTATAAAATATAGCGCTTATTAAAGGCTTTTATATTAATATTATATTAGAGAGTCTTTTTATAAAGAAAGGTATATAGTATTATAAAGCTAATAACTCCCTATATATTAGACCTATAGAAGATAGCTTACTACTAGTAAAACTTATTAGGAAGTATAATATTATCTTTCTTTAATATAAGCCCTTATCTAATTATTTAATAGTTCCCTAAAAATAGATATAGTAATATTTACTTTAATACTAGTAATTTTCTCTATAATTAGATTATATAATATATATATATAATACTTATAGTATAGGTAACTATTAAAGAAATAGCGCTTACTATAAATAGATTTAGAGAAACTATAGTACCTATAGTCTAGGTACCTTAGGAAAGATATACTTAGTAAGATTATAACCTATATAAGGGAAGTGTATTTATAAGGAATAGAGCATAAGAACTATATAACCTACTTACTAATAAATGCCTATAAAGTTATATCTAGGTAACTACTAGAATATAAGTTACTAAGGCCTTATTAGAGAATTTATTAGAACCTTTAGGACTATAAGCCTAGCTATAATAAAATAAATTAGTTACTAGTTATTAAGGATAAGTATTTAGGGATACTTTAAGTATATACTATTCCTAATAAGTTATATTAATTAGTATTTAATATATTAATTTATTTTAAATAATAGGTTATAAGATAATTTAGGCTATTAATTACAAAAATTAGGTAAGATAATAAAGGTATAGTAATTAGTTAATCTAAAGATATAATCTTTTAATAATAAGCATAGGCTTAAGGTATTAAGCTAGAGCTTTTGCCTCCCTATATATATAAGCTAAATAGGCATATTAAAAGAGCAAATTAGATAATTATAATAAAGTTAAATATAATACTTATAGGCATAGGGCTTCTAATAAACCTATAGTTAAAGAGTATATATACTATAGCATACCTTTATAATATTAGCCCTATTTAATAATTAAATTAGAAGATACCTATTAAGACCTTAGAAAGCTAGTTCTATAATAATGCTTACCTACTAATAAGGGAGCCTTCTATAGACCTTAGGCCTAATTAGGGCGGTTTATACGCATATAGCTACCGCGTGTATCTAATAGAAAGAGATTATAAAGCAGGATAATATAGGCGCTATTATAAGATAAATCCTAGGGGATATATTAGATATCTTATTAGTTACTATACCTCTAATATTTATTATATTTAGATACTATAACTAGGAAGGGTAATAATAATAAGGAATATTACCTTTAATAAGATAATCTTCTATAATGCTGCTAAGGAAAGCGTAGTAGAGTAGTTAATTAGTAAGCTAGAAGTGTAGTTTTGCTAATTAGAGATTAATATAGAACTAGATAAAGAAATAAATCTATTCCTCTTACTAGGTAAGACTATTAAATTAGCAGATCTAGATAAGGGTTTAAACTTAGGGGTAGATATACCTATAAGCACTAAAGTTATTTAAGTAAAAGATATAGTAACTAAGCTAATAGGACTTTAAACTTGTTAAGGCTTCTGGGCCGAATATGATGAACAGGGTGATAGTATGATCAAGGTAGTAGCTATAGAGCTAGAAGGTAGGTATATATACTTAAAGGTTTTAATCTCTAGCCTCCTATATTCTATATATATAACCTTTACCTAAATACCCCCTCTATATATATATAACTAGCTTATAGTAACCTTATAGCTAGGGTACTATAAGCTATAACTAGGCCCTACTATATATAATACTATTACCTTTATAGCCTCTATTACTTTATTACCTTTATAACCCTAATATAGTTCCCTCTTTTCTTTATAATTACCCTTAATTATAACTAGCTACCTAGTTAGTATAAACTTACTATCTTAATTTTCTATATAAATCTAAATAACTTTTTATATTATAATATAATATATAGGGAGATATAATAGCTTTATTAATATAGGTTATAGATTATTCCTTACCTTACTTATAAGCTCTTAATTACTATATAATTATAACTATAGAGTTACTTTATAAATACTTATATTATCTTTATTATAGTTTCTATAGAAGTAAATACCCTATATTAAATTTTCTAATTAGGCTAAATAAATAAGGTATTAAATACTATATATCTAAGTAAGTTTAACTATAAGTTCTAGTAAAGTTACTATAAACTTACTAGGTATATATAACTAGCTATAATTTTTACTATTAGTAGCTATAATACTAACTCTTTAACTTATAGCTTACTTTTACTACCTATATAGATTACTTAAGGGGCTATAGTTAATATAAAAAAGCCTAGATTTCCCTTCTTTTATTTCTTTCTTTCTTTCTTATTTTTCTTAATTAATCTATATAAATTATAAGTTAGCCTTACTAGCCTTATAGTAATACTCCTATTACTATTACTTAGTAGTTACTAACCTTACCTAGGATTATATTATTCCTAGCTTTTACTTCTAAGCTTCTTTATTATTAATCTCTTATTACCTTACTTCCTTAGTTACTTATTACTAACTTATAGCTAGTTTACTATATTTACTATCTACCTAGTAACTCCTAGTTTTTTAGCTTCTACCCTAGAAAAATCTCCTTATAAATAGGTATTCTAAGCTTCTAAGACTACTATATAAGTTTTATCTCTTACTTATAGTATTATAATAGCTAACTTATAAAATAATAGTATTAAGATCCTATATCTATACTATAGTTAGTAAGCTACTATCTAGTAGATTATACCTAAAGATAATAGTAATAAGCTATAATATATTATTAATAAAAAACCTATTCTTAATAAATACTATTATTCTCCTAGTATAACTAAGCTACTTACTTACTACTTTCTTATTACTAACTCTAGCTAAGAAATTCCTTTAAATATACTTATTATATAAAAAATAATAAATTATATATTAATATAAGTACCTTTTTACTAGAAACTACTTCTAAATAACTAATATACTATTAGTATCTTACCTAAATTATAAAATTATATTATAAGTTATTTAAGATAATAAGAAATATCCTAGAAGGTATTTAATATTATAAGTATTTAGTAAGAATATTAACTTTAATAACTTAGTTATAGCTAACTTATTACTAGGGTTTTATATAGGCTAAATATAAGTTATATAATACCCTTTTAGCTATAAAAAATACTAATTAATATAGATATATTTACTAGGCTTAATTAACTACTAAGGCTATATATAAGGCTAATACTAATAAGTATACTATAATATTATAGCTATTTAATACTATAAACCTTAAGGTATAGATTAATATTATAAATAGCCTATACTTTATTACCTAGTATACTCTAATAGTAATATCTTATTATTTTAGGTATAGCTTTTAATTTACTAACTTACTACTAGTTTACTAAGTTTACTTCTAATATTCCTACCTATATTAGCCCCTCTAAGCTCCCTAAAGAGCTTTATATATTTATTTATAGGGATAAGGAGGAGTTTTCTAATAATAAGGCTTCTATAGCTACTATAGATAAAAATATAGCTACTAATATAATAATAGAATAGTAAATACTAAATAGCTATAAGGTAGTTTTTACTTTAAGAAAAATATAACTTATATTATAGGATATTTATATACTAAATTACTAAAGTAATTATATCTCTATAAACTAGCTACTTAATTACTACTTATAATTATTTATAATATCTTTTATAATAAAATCCCTTTTTAATACCTATAAATTTTCTAAACTATTATAGCTTTTCTACTTTACTAGGTATTTATATTATTTTCTATTATAGTAATATAAAATAATTCTCTTAACTTTAAACTTCTTTTTATTATCTTTAATATTATCTTATAATAAGAATATATCTATATAGCTAGTAAGGTCCCTTTTAAAGGGTTTAAGGCTTATAATATTAAATATATTATAAAGTCTTAAGCTAGCTAGTAATTATAATTAATAAGCTAAGCTATAATTACTAACTACCTTTTTAATCTTATAGAGCCCTAGGTACTTTATAGTAAGCTTTTAGCTTAGGTATCTTAGGTTAATATTTTTTATTAATAATAATATATAATCTCTAACCTTAAACTCTATTAGTATTCTTTTATAATTATAATACTTCTTTTACTATACTTATATATTACTTAGTAGCTACTTAATCTCCAAGTATTCCTATCTTAGTTTTAAGACTTTATTTTCTACCTAATTATTTACTAAATTAGGTATTAGAATAGCCTAGTGTAGTCCTCTTAGGTTATACCTATATAGTGCCTTTACTAGTATTAGGCTATAATTACTATACTTACTTATATTATAGGTAAACTATACTATTAGTAAATATTCTACCTAGTTATTGTTGGAATCACCAGGTGTGATAATGGCCAGTTATCAATTAGGCGCGCTCGTGATAGTATCAATTGAATAATCTATCGTAAGCTATATGTTCTATTAAAGGAAGCTAGAAAAGAGAGGGCTCCCGTAAGAGGGAAAAAAAAACGCAGCTGTAGCCGTGTGGGTCACGTGATGTGGGTGGGTCACGTGACCCGGGCCCTGCCCTATCGCAGGCCTGCCCGTGGGCAGGAAGGGGGGGGGGCACGCGCACACGCACGCACACACGCGCAGCAGCTGACCTTCTTCTGGTCAGGCCGACCTTTAGCCAAAGGGAATTGCGGCTACTAAGCGCGATTAATATTATGCTTATTCTAACACTAGGAACTCTCTTTTTAACATAATTATCAACATATAATATTAATTACTAATAAAGTAATAAATAATAATAGGAGGGGTTATAATCCCCTAATAAAGGGGACTAATAAAGGAAAGGAAGGGGAAGCAGTATATACCTATAGTAGGTAATAATAAAGGAAAGTAATAATCTATCTTTAACCTCCTACTAAGAGGGTAAGTAGGCCTCTTCCTAAATCCCTTTTCCTTCCTAATATTATTAATAATATCTATATAGTAACTCCCTTATCCTATTATCTCTTTTCCTTCCCTTTACCCCTCTCCTTAACCCTATTATCTCCTATATCTACCCTTCTATCCCTACTAAAGTAAAGTATAGGTATCTTATAAATCTAAAGGAGAACCTCCTTTATAGCTCTATACTCTATATAGATTATATAGAGTTATAGAATTACTAGAGGCCCTCCCTAGAGGTTAGAGAAGGAGCTATATAGCTTCTCTTCTCCCTCCTTCTCCTACTCCCCCTAGAGTATTACTCCTTCTCTAATTTCCTCTACTATCCCTAAGAGGGTAGGATCTATATTCTCCTATAGTATAGGGGTTAATAATCCCCTAATACTAGGGAAGATTACTTCTCCTTATAGTATAGGGATTAATAGTTCCCTAATACTACTACCTATAGGGCTATCCTCCTTATAGGTTACCCTCCCGCTGCTATTTATAGGGGCTATCCTCTATATAGGTTACCTACCCTTCTATTTAGATTATTATCTAGTTACTAGAGATAAACTACTCTAGGGCCTTATTTAGTAATACCTTTATAAAGGCATTAGCTAGATTATCTACTTTATTAATCTAATAGATCTTATAAAGCTTATAGTGTTTATATAACTATTATAGGGCTATAATATTAATTATTAGGCGCTTCTCCTTTATTATACTAAGCTTAATAAGGCACTTATAGAGGGAGTATAAATCTATATACACTATAACTAGTGTAGTAGGGAGATTTAATTAGTCTATAAGTATATAAAGGGTAGTAGCTATTATATATACTATATTAACGTTAGTAACTATACTATAGACCTTAGAGGTAAGTATACTTTATATAACTCTCTTACTCTTTATTAAGCTAAAGTGTATAATATTACCTTTAATTATAAACTTACTATCCTTATAGTCTTTATTAGTAAGGATTAGTATATAACTAAGCTATAAGGTAAGGTCCTAATTATTTGTAAATAACCTATCTATAAATACGTATAGCTTCGCTTTAGTAAGGTTAATTAGAATAAATGTTAGGCCTTAATTAGGGTAATCTATCTACTATTAGATCTAGTAATTAAGGGCTTTAATATTCTTAATTATTAGTTCTTAGTATTAAGTGGTGATAGATAGATTATAGCAGGCTTCTAGTTAGCAGATTAAGGTAATATAGGTGCCTTAAGCCCTTTATTTAATATACTTCTGCTTTAAATCTATAAGTAGGATTAAATTAAGCTTACTACTTTAGCCTTTTTATTAAAGTAAAATAGCCACGCTAGCCGCTAATTTAATAATTCCCCTATTAAAGGTTAGGGAATTATCCTTAAGGAGGAATTACTTTAGCTTTGCTATAAAAGCCACTATAGTTAATTCTCTCTCTTCTTTCTTAGAGAACTCCTTATCTAATAGCCTAAGAGTATTGTTAGTCTATATGCCTATATATATAAATTCTAGGCTATCTTCTATAGTTACTAATAGGTATAGATTATATATAGAGGTCTTTATCTAGAGCTTCTCTCTATAGTGCCTATAGTATATAACCCACTAGTGTATTCTAGCCTCTGTAATGCTATAGAGTGGTTTAATTACCCTTATAATTGTTCCCTTAGGGTGTTAGTTACAGATTTAGGTTAGAAGCTATGTAAGGATTACCCTATTTAATCACATGGTTAATTAGATATAGGCCTAGGTAATATTACGAATCTATAGGATAAATCCTTTTATTAAGAGGGAAGGTGTTATTATAAGAATAAGGCGTTAACTAGCTTATTAGATTGTTAGAGCCTATATTAAGATTGCTTGCTTTGCCTTATCTCTAAAGCCTTATACTATAAGCCTTAATTTCTTATATAGCTAGCCTATCTTACCTTTTACTTTATTAATAATTCGCGAATTAAAGATTTACACGTTACTATGCTCTCTCTTATTATAGGTAATGAATTTAAACACACCCTAATTAATTAGTATATTAATCTTAGTCTTTATAGAGAGCTTAAATAGTGCGCCAGGGGTTATAATAATGCCTTCCTTATATAATTAAATTATAAGGTTAAGGTTAGCTTCCTCCTTAGCTAAGATAAAGATATTAGTCTTATTAATAATTACTAGAGGGTTTTTTTAGGGTCTACCTAGGTATCTCTTTAGCAGGATCTCTAGGGTCTTACTAGGTAGCCTAGTTTAGGCCTCTCCCTCTTCTCTACCCTCCTAAGGTAGGAGGGCTTTTATATTAGGGTCCTTATAATAAGGCCTAATAGAAGTTAAGTAGAAGGCCTTTAGGCCTTATAGGAGGTTAAGAGTGTAGGTCTCTTTATTAATAAAGAGGAGGTTATATAGGCCTTACTACCCTTTACCTTTACGCTAAACTTAGACTAGTAATCTAAGTAGGAGGTTAAGGGTCTTACTTATATCTAGACTATTCCTTACTATAAGGGCTTTACTAACTTTCTAGATTATATAGAGGCGCTTAACTTCCTTTATTACTTTTTATATAGTAATAATATATTATAAGATCTCTAGTAATAGAGAAGAGTTACTTAATATATAGGGGTAGGCGCTAAAGATAAGGAGGGTTAGAATAAGGCTATTTAGACCTATAGTATTATTAAGGGCTTTTATAGCTATCTACAGGGTAATAGGTTCTAGGGTTATTAGGTATTCTCTTTAGATAATATTATAGGCCCTTTAGAGTGGTCTATAATATCTCTTAACTTTTCTAATACTATAATATGCCTTAATTAGGACCTCTTTAATAGAGATTAATATTAATACCGCAAATTAGCGAAATTCTTCACTGTAAAAGTTTGTGCTAGTATTAGTAATAATCTAATTAGGAGGTCCTTAGTACACATTAATCTAGCATATTCTAAGGGCTTCCTAAGTTATTTTAGCTAAGATATTAGGAAGGAATCTTACTATATAGAATACTATGGCCATATCTACTACGTAGAGCGTTAGGCAGTTACTATTAAGGTATATAATATTAACTATTACTTTAAAGTTAAAGGTATACTTATTCTTAAGGGTAAATTTAAAGCAATAGGGGCTATTAGTATTTATCTAGCACTAGTAGTATACCTTTAATATCGCCTTAATAGCTTTAAAGGTAATCTTATGCCCTATATTACTTAGGAGATTATAGAGTTAGTGTACTAAAGGATAACTAAAGCGGCAATATAAACGCTATAATTTAATCTTAGTTAAATAATTCCACACTACTGCCTTCTTATCTTACATTAGCAGCATCTATATATAGCCCTATTTACATACTAGGGGTACCTTAATATTCCCTTGCTAGAGGACATTCTTAGTAGTAATAAAGTTAATCCTTAATTAGCCTATATTATTAAGGCAAAGTAGGAAGGGAGTATTTATTAGTATTATATAAAAAGTAATATTACTAAAGGGTATAGGCACATTAATTATTCTAAGTAATATAATTAGCTAGCCTCTACTAAATATAATAACTACTTTACCTACCCTTATAGTGTTAAGATAAGTCTTTAGCATTATCTTCTATAGTGCTATAACTTAAGATTAGCCTACTATGGAGAACTATACTACTCTAGTATCTAGTATAATACCTTAGAAGGCCTTAGATAAGTAATAGTCTTTAAGTAGGAATAGATAAGGAGGCCTAGTAGTATTCCTATTATTAAATAGATTCTTCTTACTTAGTCTATGTATTATAGCTTAATTTATAAGGACTTTAACCATTTTCTAACTATTAAGGGTTACACTATAGGTAAAGAAGCTTATAGGCACCCTTTCTTCTTCCTCTCCCTCTGGCTTAGTGTTAAATCTAAGGCTTATTATATACTAGGTAACCTTATTAACTTTAGAGGGATAAGGAGTGGGATCTTCTATTAGGGTACCTTTATACTAGGTAAGAAAGGTATTATATAAAGCTAGTAAGGATAATAAGGTATCTACTAGGTAATGGTTCTTATATTGCTAGTATACCTTCTTACGCTCTTCCTTAGGATACTTTATTAACTAGTATCCCTCTTTACTATATATATAATATTTCTTTATATAGGGAGGGCCTCTTCTACCTTTCTACCTTTATAAAGGGTATTATAACTCTTTGCCCTTACTATTATATCTTCTATTAGTCTAGAAGGTATTAGGAGTCTAGGTATTAGTAGGGAATTAATATTAACCGCTAGATTCCTCTGCAATAAGCTAGATTATTATATATATATACTTATAGAATTATTAGAGGCTATCTAGAGGGTTAGTAAGGCACCCTCTGCACTTAGGGATCCTATTATAAGCAGTTATAATCTAGTTCCTAAGGGCTCTTTCTAATTAACCTACGTTAGGAATAGCTTACTATAATATTAATAGCCTCTTAATAAGCTTATTAAAGCATTCTATCTTTAATTTATTAGGGTTTTTATTAATAGTCTTCTAAAGCAAAGCATTATGCTATTTAAGGAGATACTTCTACCTTATATCTTTAGTCTTAAACCTCTTCTTTATTCTCCTTATAAGGGTAGTAAGGTCCTAAGGGTTACTAGGTTTAGAGAGGTAGTCTAAGTAATACTAATAAGCTTTTCCTTTTAGTATTACTTTAAACATATACCTAGCTTATTCTAGTTTAATATCTAGAAGCTTACACTTTTGCCTAAAGATTTAGAGCTTTAGTTTAAGTATATTATAGTTATTAGCGCTGTATTACTGCTTAGACATATATATCTTAATAAGGTCTAAGATCTGCTTTACTATTAGTTATAGAGGCTTAAAGGGAGGATTATTAGTAGGTTTATATATTATTCTTTAGTAAATAGGAAGGGCTTATTATTAGGGAGTAGAGGTTCTTTACTAGGTAAATATAGGTTCTTAGGGATAATAAAGAAGGGCTTATAGGGCTTAAGGTATTTAAGGAAGGGGCTAAGGGTTCTATTCTTAGGGAAAGGTTACTAATATTACTCCTTATAGAGGTTATAAAGGTTAGCGGGAGGAATAAGTAGTCCTTATACTCTATTAGTCCTAGAGGTTATTATCCTTATAGAGGTTATTAAGGAAGTCACTATTCTTAATTATATTCTTTTAGAAGTTATTATACTTCTTCTAGGTATCCTTTACTTCTTCTTATAATTAGAAGTAGAATTCCTATTAGTTAAGGACTTCTTAGAGGTTTATTACTATATTTATATTCTAGTTAATTATTATATAGATTCCAGAGTTAATAAGGTAGTCCTATAAGTACCTTAGGACTATAACTAGGGTCTTAAGAAAGTTACTATAGGTCTATAGGTTAAAATCTTAAGTAAATTCTATAAAGAGCAATCTTCTATATACCTTTTATATTATATAGTCCTTAACCTAAGAGAGGATATAGGCTACTTATATCTTAGGTATATTATTATCCTTAATATTAAATTTATCCACCCTAGTAAGTGCTTCTTCTATAATATACTAGTATAGTTACTATAGGATATAGAGAAAGGGGATAGTAAATTCTAGGGCTTCTAAGGGATCCGCTTAAGAGCTATTATAACTTATTAGGTTTTATAGTTATTCCTTCTTATTAACTATTATAACTTATAGTATTAGAGAAGATAGAATAAGGGAAGTAATAATAAAGGGATTAGGGAAAAAGAGATATAAAGGATTATAAGCTCTAGTAATTAGCTTTACGCGTAATAGAACACACTAAGTTAAAGAATAATAGGATAGCTTAGCTACTAGAGTTAAACTCTTCTTCTTAGTTTAGGCTTTAGCTTCTTCTAGCTACTCTTATTACCTTAATAGGCTAGCTAGAGTTAGCTTCTTCCTTAGTATAATTAGGGATCTTAAATAATAAAGCTGCTCTTATTACCTTAATAAGCTAGCTAAATCACGCTGCTTCTATAAAGGTCTCTTCTAGATAGAACCTAGCTAATCTATAGTGTCTTTAAAAGATAACAGGCATTTATAAATAAAAGTGGTTATAAAGTTAACCACTAATTAGTGTTAGAATCACCAGGTGTGATAATAGCTAGTTATTAATTAGGCACGCTCGTGATAGTATTAATTAAATAATCTATTATAAGCTATGTGTTCTATCAAAGGAAGCTAGAAAAGAGAGGGCTCCCGTAAGAGGGAAAAAAAAACACAGCTGTAGCCGTGTGGGTTACGTGATGTGGGTGGGTCACGTGACCCGGGCCCTGCCCTATCGTAGGCCTGCCCGTGGGCAGGAAGGGGGGGGGGCACGCGCACACGCACGCACACACGCGCAGCAGCCGACCTTCTTCCGGTCGGGCCGACCTTCAGCCGAAGGGAATTGCGGCTGCCAAGCGCGATTGATATCATGCTTATTCCAACAGTTATCCTATTTAGTATATATATAAGCTCTTAGATAGTGCTTAAGAACCTAGTTTAATTACTCTATTTATCTATTTATTTAGGGGTAGAATATAGTACTTAGTTACTACTTTATTATAATTAGGTAGTAGAATATCCTCTAGAATCTACTAGTAAATATTAACCCTTAGTCTATAATAATACCTTCTAGGGTACTATAGTCCTTAAAAATATTTTCTAGGAACACTATAGCTAGCCTATTACTAAATAGGTATATAGATACTAGTATATAAATACTATACTTTAAAAATTAGTCTATAATAACTAGTATTATATTATATATCTAATACTTCTAATCCTTTACTAGTAATAAGCCTATAATAAAGTCTATTAATAATTCTTAGAAAGGGTAATTAGGCACTAGTAGCGTAGCTAACTTACTATAAGGTTTATATAACCTTAGCTTTAAAACTTAATAATTAATATAAGTCTATATATATAACTTAATATCCTTCTTTATTAATAGCTAGTAATATTAGCCTATAATTTAATAGAGGGTTCTACTAACCCCCTAATAACCTATTATAGGATTATTATAGGTTAATAGTAAGACTTCTTTTTATATATTTTATAGAATAAAAACTTAATTATTATATATTAGTAACTTAGAGGGTACCCTAGTTTATATTTATAACCCTTTAGCCTCTAGCTTAGAGGGACTAATTAACTATAGTCCTAATATACTAGAGTTACTACTTATTAGTAATAACTTCCACTATACTATAAAGGTATCCCCTTATTATACTTCTAATAATAAAACTAGAATTAGGGCTTTTAATTTCTATACCTTACTCCTAATAGTAGAGTTTAATATTATAAAGGTTCTCTAAACTACTAAGATTCTTACTATAATACTACTATAAGCCTATAGCTCTTTAGTAATGCCTATAAACTATCTAATTAGCCTAGTAAAGATTAACTTTATAGAGATTCCCTTACTTACTATTAGACTTCTTACTATATTATTAATAGGTAGTAATCTTAGATATAGGGTATTAATAGAGTTACTACTACTTTTATATTACTTATTAATTATAAACCTAATATACTATAGCTTTACTAGACTAGTAGTAGTACTATACTTATTATAATACCCCTATAGCTTAATAATAGTAAACTTAGTAAGGAAGGTTAGTAACTAAGATATAAATACCTTAGCTTTCCTTTTCTTACTAATATAATCTAATCTCTATAATAGAGTATTAGTAGGATTTAGCTTACCTACCTAGTGTTTAATAATAAAGTTAAATAGGTATAGCTTATCTAATATAGTAACCTACTAGCTTATTAGCTTAGGCTTTAAAATAAGGTATTTATAGTTTAAGTAATCTATTATTACTTTTACTAGGTAAGCTAAGTAAGTAAGGTAATACCTCTAAGTTTAAAAGGCCTCCTAAATTACTAGTAACTCTATATTTAGCGTTATATAGTATAATTTAGTATTCTTTAACTTCCTTAATATAAATACTATAGGGTGCTAGTAACCTAGTACTAATATTATAAGGATAGCTCTAATTATATATCTAGAGGTATTAGTCTTAACTTATAATAATAATATTAAATTAAAATATATTAAAATTAGTGCCTCCTAGAATTACTTTTATAGTTCTCTAAACACTACTAGCTTATAGGGCTCTAGCTTAAACTTTACTAGTTATTTCCCTTATAAATAGTTAGTTAATAGGATAATAATTTTACTATAATTCTTAATAAAGTACCTATAGAAACTAGTAAATCCTAGGAAAGATTAGATATTAAATATATAGATAGGTATTAGCTATATTATAATTACTTTAACTCTACTAGGGTTTATTAAGATTTCTTCTAGGGAGATTATATAACTAAGGAATTTAACTTCCTTAATAGAGAATTAGCACTTATCTAGGTTAATAAAAAGATTAGCGCTTTAAAGCCTCTTAAGAACCTACTTAATATAATTCTTATACTCTAAGATATTACTACTATATATTAGGATATTATTAAGGTAGATAATATAGATAATATTTATAAGACCTTCTAAAGCTATATTAATATATTCTTAGAAGGTAGTAGGTATATTAATAAGCCTAAATAGTATTATAAGATACTTAAAGTAACTATATCTACACTAAAAGGCTATCTTCTACTTATCTCCCTTATAGATATATAGCTAATAGTATATATCTTTAAGGTCTAACTTTATAAAGATCTTTATATCTCTTAGCTAATCTAAGATTTCTAGAATTAGGGGTAAAAGGGCCTTATCCTTAACTATAATCTTATTTAGGCCCCTATAATCTATATATAGTTATAATTTTCCCCCTTTCTTTAGTATAAATAGGATTAGGGTACCTACTAGACTAATAGATCTTTAGATCTAACCTTATTCCTATATACTTACTAGATACTTATAGAGTACCTATAGCTCTTTCTTAGCTAGGTTATATATAGGTCCCTAGGGTAGTATTTTTTCCTTTTCTAATTTAATTATATATATCTACCTACCTAATCTAGGGAGGGTACTAGCCTTATAGCTTAAGAATATATTCTTAAACTCTATATAGACTTCTAGGAGAGCTACCTTATAAATAGTATTAGATAGATTTATTATTATATAGACACTACTTAGTTTTTACTTTTTTAGTATATTCCTAATAAAGGCTATATACTTAATTAGACCTATTATCTAGGGGGGAAGTATTACTATAACTAATAAGTATTTCTTTACACACTATCTATCCTATAACCCTATTACTAATAAGATATATTCCTTTATTATAGGGTATCTCTAAAGTCTTTTCCCTTATAATATTATAATAGGTTTATATTATCTTACCTAGTTAATACCTAGCACTAGCTTTTTACTACTATTAGTAATATAGTAGCTAAATTAGTATATCTTTATATATCCTATACTATCCCTTACTAATATTACCTTTTTTAAAATTCCTTAATATAGTATAATATTACTAGATATACTCTTAAGTATACTATTACTTAGTTATATATTTACTTAGTCTAGGTTTATTAATATATCTAGATAAATTAAAGAATATATAGCACTAGGGTTAAATAGTATTAGTACTACTACCTAGTAGTAATCTTACTATAACTTAACTTCTATATAAATTTATAGGTCTAATTACCTATTCTTATTAAGTTATATTATATTAAGAGTGTTTTCCTAGGGTTATACTAAGCTAATTAGGGCCTTATTTAGGTTTAACTAGCTCTTAGCTTAGTTACTACTACCTTAGTGCTAGTTAGTAGTATAGCTATCTCTATAGTAGATACTATAGTTTAGCTTAGGGCACTTAGTTAAGAGGTAGCCTAGTTTTTTATACTTAAAATAGGTAATAGGTAAGCCCCTTATTTCTATATAGTATCTTTTAATAACCTACCTTCTAGTAAAGCTAAGTAATTTCTTCTCTTCTATTAATTACCTCCTTAGTTATCTTTATAATAAGGCCTTTTTTCCTTTTTTATTACTACTTTTACCTTTTTTTCTTAGCCTATAAGATAGTTCTAACTTATAGGGTATTCTTAGCTAAATACCTACTTTTTTATAGTACTATTTAGGTATTATATAAACTAGGTAATTCTTATAGGCTTAGGTATAGGCTTAGGTAATTCTACTTTTACCTTACCCTAAATATTAATAAATACTTAGAATAACTAGTCCTTACCTTACTAAAGGGTTAGTAGTATTCCTATAGCTTCTAGGTAGTAACTATTTTTATTTATTTCTCTAGTTTTTAACTATTAAATAAACTTTATTTAAGTATAGCTTTAGTAATCTATATAACTATCTATAGTAGTAAAATATATTTACTATTACTTTACCTTATTTACTAGGTAGCTACTAGTATATATAACCTTTATTATATTATTTATAAATATATTCTAATTTATAGTAAAAACTATATTTAAATCTACTAGGAATATCTATAGATTCTTATAGGTATCCCCCTTATATATAAGAGTCTTAAGCTATATCTTTACTATACTATATCTATATAGCCTTAATATAGTTAGTACTAACTAAGGAATAGAAATAAGGGCTTAAGTAAAAGAGGTTTATAGGGTAGAAGTAAAGCCTTAGTTAGTATTATCTAATTAGGGAGAGGTATTTACTTCCTATAAATTTTTCTATAGCTACTTAAGTTTATATTTTTTTTAGGTAATTTATAGCTATACCTTTACTTATATAAAGCTATAGTTTAATATAGCTTCTTTATTATTAATAGCTAGCTTTAATATATAGGAATTCTCTAGGGTAGTTAGATAAGAAGACTTATACTCTAGGAGTAGGTATTAATCTATAAATATATCTTTATATAGTATGTTTACTCTAGAGTTATTAGTACCTATTAAATAGATATTTATTCTATATAGTGCTAATATCCTTAACCTACTAATAGCCTATTATCCTAATAGGAAAGAGAGATTAACTTATTAAGGCTTCTAGGCTAAATATAATAAATAGGGTAATAGTATAATTAAGGTAGTAGCTATAGAGCTAGAAGGTAGGTATATATACTTAAAGGTTTTAATCTCTAGCCTCCTATATTCTATATATATAATCTTTACCTAAATACCCCCTCTATATATATATAACTAGCTTATAGTAACCTTATAGCTAGGGCGCTGTAAGCTATGACTAGGCCCTACTGTACATAATGCCATTGCCTTCATAGCCTCTGTTGCTCTATTGCCTCTATGACCCTGACAAAACTCCTTAGTAGACACTAGATCTAATAATAGGAGAGCTTACGTCCTCTAATATAGGAGCTCTACAGAGCATAGAGTATAATACTCTATAAATAGATCTAAACTTATAACCTTAAATTCTAGATAAGGCTACGCTAGGTAATAATATAGAGGTTACTTAGATAATTACAGGGCCTTCTAAAGACTATAATAGCCTAGCTACCTATAGGGAATCTTTAGAAGCATATAAAGGGTTAGAATACCTATAAGAGAGCCTTAGTATAGAGATATTATAAGAAGGCATATAAACTAGCTCTAGATTACAAAAGAAATAAGAGTAGGGCCTTATTCTAGACTATAGCCTACTAGGTAGAAGGAGGAAGAGGCCTAATAATATTCTTACTAGTAGCCTTTAGAATCTAAAGAAGCTCTATAAAGAGCTTAGAATACTCCTTAAAGTAGATAATAATTCTAAAGGGTACTCTAATACTAAGAGTATTAGAATAATATATTTAGTGCTTAATGCTTATTATAATAAAGAAAATAGATTGCTCCTTAAATAGAAAATAAACACTAGTATACTATATTAGTCTAATCTAGTAAGTCCTCCTAAGAATTAGAAGTAGCTAATAATTATATATTTAGAAAGGAGTAGAAAAAGGTAATAGACACTAAGATTAATAAATTAAAGGAATAGGGAACATAGAAGCAGATTAAACACTCTATAGCATATTCTTAGCTATTGCTGCTAAAATAGGTTTATTTATATAAGTTTAACAAAGAAGGTATTATATAGTATTTCAAAGCGCGTATCTATGTACACAGAGACCTATAGGATAGCTCTACGATCAAATAAACCTATATAGCAACGCTCGCCGCTCACGCGTTTTATATATTTATAGCTCTAGTAGCACGTTTTAATCTAGAGACTAGATAATATATGTTAAAATTATGCTATTTATAGCACTATTTTATAGGCCCACTAGTTGCCTAGTTGCGTTGTTGCAACGTTGGTTGCGAGGCGTTGCCTGCAGCGTTGTTAGCCGTGGCCAGCAGCTTTGGCTGTGACCTGCGTTCCTGCACACAACTAACCCACAGGCTTATATGACTAAGCTAACTAGGCTACCCTATAGGGAAGCTAAAATCAACTATAACTAGGGAACTAGTAGTTATATAAAAGGCTGACTTATACTGTTCGAATCCTTGATTTTTTCTGGATTTAATGATGTATTTTATTTATAGGGTTGCTTATTAGATTGCTTAGTTAGTGCACGTAGGTGGCTAGATTATATGGTCGTGAGTTGATTTTTTACTTTTTATATATAAATGAATTTTACGGAAAATAAAAAATAGCTCCTAAGGCCTAGCTAGTGACCCCCTTCTGTTAATATAGTCAGTAGGTCTATAAGGGGACTTAGAAAATCCTCTTATTACTTATTAGATTGTTTGTCTAGCTAAAATCTACTATATTTAACTATTAAAGCTCTATATCTTAAAGAATTATTGTATTATAGTAAATCTAGAAGCCGCCGCATTAGAATCTACTAGGGAGGTCTTCCTATCCCTCTAGCTAGATTCCCCTTCTATTTTTAATAGGTTATAAGCCTAGAAGGCCTATAAGATTACTATATTACTGCGTTATTCTACTGCGATTAGTGCTTGATTTTAGGTACTAGTTACTCTCTACTAGACCTATAGGCTCTTAGATTACGAAGGAAACCACTAGCTTTTAAAGCTTTTTATCCGCTAGCATCACGCATCGCAACATTAGACCCTTAGTATTAAATTTAACTATAGCCGCACCTATAACTACTAGTTATAACTATAACCTCTTTTAGTAATTCTATTTACTGCCATAACTGTTATATATTAATATTATCTACTCTATAGATACGCTATATTCCTTAAATTATTAAACATCTAGTATATCTATACTAGGCTTTTTAACCTATTGTAATACGTTGCACGCACTATACATTACGTTGCGTTGCGTTATGGCTGTTGTAATACCTATTATTCCTATCTGTTATTTTTAGTGTTAAGAAAATTTTCATAGAGAATCTTCTCTAGCCTGTTTCTGCCCGCGCATACCGCAGACCTACTTTTAGACCTTAAGGGGCACCCTTTTAAACAGCCCCACTATATAATTTACGTGCGCAGCCTAGTTACACTATAACCTAGCTTCTAGTGTATGTTATTTATAATAGGAAGAAATTTAGAGATCTTATATAGGATATCTTTTAAGATCCTAGGGAATTTTAAGAGATAGCACCACCGAATTATAAGGGTAAGGGACCTGCTATAGGCCCTTCTAGCCCTCTTAGGGACCCTAATAGGATAGAAATAGAAGGTCTAGCTATTTAAGCTAGTGCTTTATAACTATAATAATAGATATAGAGCTAAATTAAATAATAAGGCAAGACCTTAACTAATTTTATTAAGCATACTAAGTTAAATTATCTAAAAAACAAGGCTAGTATTAAAGATCTATTAGATAAATTAACGCAAACTATAACTACTATGTAAGGTCTTTAGGATTCTACTAAGCTAAGGGAAGAAAATACTAAGGCTCTAGTAAAAGACCTACCTGCTACTAATTCTATGAGTTTACCTTCTAGTAACTTATAAGCTACCTTTAATACAGGGGCTATTAAGAAACTAAATAAGAAGGTTTACTCTATTCCTAAGGGAGCTAAGTTAAAAGGCCCTAAAAACTATAATTAGTGGAAGCAAGCCCTGAGCATATAATTTAGAGCCCTAGGATTACCTAAATTTATAGATAATCCTAGCTTAGCAGGCTATCTAGCTAACTATAATTAAGCTATTCTTTTAATGATATTAAGAGATAGTTGCTAACCTAGGCTATAGGTAGCTATATGTTAGCAAAAATCCCCTAAAGAAGCCTATAAAGTCCTTATTAGGCAATATTTATAGAGTGCTAAAATCTAGCGAGGTACGCTATACGCTAGCTACTACTCCCTAAATTTTTTAAATTATAAGGGATCTTTAGAGGCTTTTAATGCTAATTTTAATAACTTACTAGCTAGACTACAGCTTTATAGTGTAGAGATCGCTCCTATAGATTAAGTAAACCATTATATTAACGCATTAAAGCAGACCTTTCCTAGCTAGGCTAAGAGATAAAGATTTACTATTAGAGCTACTAGGGCATAAGGGCTGCCTATAAATACCTTAAATTTACAGTTCCTTATAGTGGATTTATTAGAAGAATAGAGGGATAAAACCTCTCCTGTGGCTAAAGCTCTTAGCTATAAGGCTTCTAATAATAAGGGAAATTCTAAGGATAAGGAGAAGAAATCTAATCCTAATACTAAGAAGGACTCTACTAACGCTACTAAAGAGCAGGATAAGAAGGATTTAAACCCTTCTAAAGCCTCTAGGAAGAAAAAGTAGAAGAAGAAGAGTGGCAACGGGGATAAAGGAAAAGAAGCTGCTTTTGCGTTAGGCTATAGCCTAGCCACGGGATACATTAAAGAACTAGATTCTAGCGAGTCTAGCAGCGAGGATAGTAGTGATTCTAAATCTAATTTAGATACCTCTAGTACCACTACTACTAGTGACACTACTAGCAAGCCTACTTTTAGCTACTCTAATAATATAATTAAAAACTCCCTTCTATACGATACAGGTTCTTCTTGTTATATTTGTAATAATAGGGCTTTCTTTAGGGACTTTAAGCCTCTTAAGAAAGGTTAAACCAGCCCTATAATTACAGCAGGAGGACCTATCTATCCTAAAGGAAGAGGCACCGCTATTTTTAACGTTCTGGTTAAGAAAAACCCACCAGAATATAGGCCTTTAGCTCTGCTAGATGCCCTATATTTCCCCGGTATAGATACCAACCTAGTTAGCGGGTTATCCCACTATCTTAAGGGAGGTTATCTAGCTAAAGATTAGGTTTTCCTAGCTAATAAAAGCCCCTGTGGGTTACTAGAACCTACTAAACACGGCTTCTTTTTGTAGATTAAGGGGCAAGCTACTCCTAAGATCTACAAGCATTCAACCCACCTCTCCTTTATAGGCTCTTAATATTATAACTAATAGCAAAGAGCCTATAAGACCGAATTAGGGTTTTCCTACCCTATAGAGGTTCAAATTCCGCAGCCAGTATTTAATCCCGAGGAATATTAACGAATCAAAGAATTAGACTCTGAAGAAGACAAAGATTCAGCCCTATGTCCCACCGAAGCTCCTCCTAGTTAGGCATCTTCTATAGGGGGTTTAGAAGGTCTATACCCTAATAACTTAGGTAACGATAGTGGCCGTCTATTGCCCCCAGAGGCCTATGATTCTTAAGAGGCCTGGCAACAGAGGGAGCTAGGGGATAATAGCCCTAAAAAGCTAGATTCTAGCTATAAGAAATTACTAGATTTAGCCCTTCTTTGGCACATTTGATTAGGCCACATTAGCCTCCCTTTACTTAAGAAATCTTCGAAATTAGCTAAAGGGATCCCTGATTTTTCCGCCATTAAAGACAAGGATTTCAACTGCATAGCCTATATACAATCAAAGGCTATTAGAAGACCTACTAAAAGACCTATTCAGGACCCCCCTAGGGTTTTAGATATCCTAGAGGGAGATATGGCTAAAATCGAACCTATACCACATAATAAGAAGGCCCTAGTCCTTATACTTATTAATTGAAAATCCCGGTATAAATAGTGCTTTTCATTAGCTAATAAAGAAGGTCAGACCCTTTATAATGCTATTAAGGGCTTCTTTAAGGCCCTGAAAAACCGATATAATACGTATCCTAGGCACCTCCACTTTAACAGAGGCACTGAAATTAATAACGAACTTTAGTCTTAGTTATCTTCTAAAGGAATTTGCTTTAGCACCTCTTACCCCTATATTCACAAATAGAATAGGCTAGTTAAGAGGGCTATTAGGGTTATCCTAGACTGGCTTAGAGCTACACTTTAGTGGTCTAAGCTGCCTTTATATCTATGGTCTTATATCCTTCCAGCTATAGTGGACTTAGTTAACATCACCGCTAATATAACTAAGCCCCTAACCCCTAAGCAGCTATTTCTAGCTAACTTAGAGCCTAAGACTATCTATAAGCCTGACTTTTTAAAGATTAGGGCTATAGGGTCTTATTATAAGGTTCTAATACCTCTGGAGCAGAGATTAAAGCTTTAGAAGCTAGCCCCTAGGACTATCCCTAGCTAGCTGCTTGCTACTCTAGGTTCTAGCGTTTATCTTGTTTATATACCCTCTAAAAGGTTAGTCGTTAAGACTAGCTTTGTTAAGATTATAGAGGATATAAGCTCTGTAGGGTCCCCTAAGCCTTTAGGGAGCTATCCTTCAGAGGGAGAAGCCGATATCTCACGAGATCTAGAGGTTCAGGATAGCTATCCAAAGCCTCTAGCGCCCACAGCGCCCACAGCGCCCGCCGCGCCTATAACAACACCGCCCGGGACGACCGCTGCAACGCCTGTAATGCCTCCAGCGCTACCCCTAGAGAGCCTAAGCTCTAGCGCCCCTAATAAGGGTGCTATTAAAAAACCGTTTTCAGATTCGGATTCTTCAATTGACCCTGATTCTATAGACATTGATGATTTCAACCTATCTTCTTTCGTTAAGGAGATATGCTTTAAGGCGTAATAAAAGGCTAAATCGTTGTCTAACAACAATAATAACGATTTGGATACGCCTAAGACCTAGAAGCAGGCATTAAAAAGCAAGGATAGCCAAAAATAGGTTAATGCAACTTTTAGCGAATTTAAGTAGCTACTAGCTGCTGGAACTTTTAAATTTATAGGGATAGACTAAATTCCTAAGGGCTGAAAAGTTCTTAAAAATAGGCTTGTCTATAAGCTTAAAAAGGATAAAGAAAATAATCCTATAAAACACAAGGCCCGACTCGTTGCAAAAGGCTTTATGCAGATAGAAGGTCAGGATTATATTGTCAGGGTCATAGAGGCAATAGAGCGACAGAGGCTATGAAGGCGATGGCATTATATATAGTAGGGCCTAGTCATGGCTCACAGCGCCCTAGCTATAAGGTTACTATAAGCTAGTTATATATATATAGAGGGGGTATTTAGGTAAAGGTTATATATATAGAATATAAGAGGCTAGAGATTAAAACCTTTAAGTATATATACCTACCTTCTAGCTCTATAGCTACTACCTTAATTATACTATTACCCTATTTATTATATTTAGCCTAGAAGCCTTAATAAGTTAATCTCTCTTTCCTATTAGGATAATAGGCTATTAGTAGGTTAAGGATATTAGCACTATATAGAATAAATACCTATTTAATAGGTACTAATAACTCTAGAGTAAATATACTATATAAAGATATATTTATAGATTAATACCTACTCCTAGAGTATAAGTCTTCTTATCTAACTACCCTAGAGAATTCCTATATATTAAAGCTAGCTATTAATAATAAAAAAGCTATATTAAATTATAGCCTTATATAAGTAAAGGTATAGCTATAAATTACCTAAAAAAGATATAAACTTAAGTAGCTATAGAAAAATTTATAGGAAGTAAATACCTCTCCCTAATTAGATAATACTAACTAAGGCTTTACTTCTACCCTATAAACCCCTTTTACTTAAGCCCCTATTCTTATTTCCTAGTTAGTACTAACTATACTAAAGCTATATAAATATAGTATAGTAAAGATATAGCTTAAGACTCCTATATATAAGGGGAATACCTATAAGAATCTATAGATATTCCTAGTAGATTTAAATATAGTTTTTACTATAGATTAGAATATATTTATAAATAATATAATAAAGGTTATATATACTAGTAGCTACCTAGTAAATAAGGTAAAGTAATAGTAAATATATTTTACTATTATAGATAATTATATAGATTACTAGAGCTATACTTAGATAGAGTTTATTTAATAGTTAAAAACTAGAAGAATAGATAAAGATAGTTACTACCTAGAAGCTATAGAAATACTACTAACCCTTTAGTAAGGTAAGAACTAGTTATTCTAAGTATTTATTAAGGTTTAGAGTAAGGTAGAAGTAAAATTACCTAAGCCTATACCTAAGCCTATAAGAATTACCTAGTTTATATAGTACCTAAATAATACTATAAAGAAGTAGGTATTTAGCTAAGAATACCCTATAAGTTAGAACTATCTTATAAGCTAAGGAAAGAAGGTAAAAGTAGTAATAAAAGAGGAAAAAAGGCCTTATTATAAAGGTAACTAAGGAGGTAACTAATAGAAGAGAAGGAATTACTTAGCTTTACTAGAAGGTAGGTTATAGGAAGGATATTATATAGAAATAGGGGGCTTACCTATTACCTATTTTAAGTATAAAAAACTAGGCTACCTCTTAACTAAGTATCCTAAGCTAGACTATAGTATTTACTATAGAGATAGCTATACTACTAACTAGTACTAAGGTAGTAGTAACTAAGCTAAGAGCTAGTTAAACCTAAATAAGGCCCTAATTAGCTTAGTATAGCCCTAGGAAAACACTCTTAATATAATATAACTTAATAAGAATAGGTAATTAGACCTATAAATTTATATAGAAGTTAAGTTATAGTAAGATTACTACTAGGTAGTAGTACTAATACTATTTAACCCTAGCGCTATATATTCTTTAATTTATCTAGATATATTAATAGACCTAGACTAGGTAAATATATAACTAAGTAATAGTATACTTAAGAGTGTGTCTAGTAATATTATACTATATTAAGGAATTTTAAAAAAGGTAATATTAGTAAGGAATAGTATAGGATATATAATAGGGTTATAGGATAGATAGTGTATAAAGAAATGCTTATTAGTTATAGTAATACTTCCCCCCTAGTTAATAGGTTTAATTAAGCGCGTAGCCTCTATTAGGGACACGCTAAAAGAGTAGAAACTAAGTAGTATCTATATAATAATAGATCTATCTAATACTATTTATAAGGTAGCCCTCCTAGAAGTCTATATAGAGTTTAAGGATATATTCTTAAGCTATAAGGCTAGCACCCTCCCTAGATTAGGTAGGTAAATATATATAATTAAATTAGAAAAAGGAAAAACACTACCCTAGGGACCTATATATAACCTAGCTAAGAAAGAGCTATAGGTGCTCTATAAGTACCTAGTAAGTATATAGGAATAAGGTTAGATCTAAAGATCTATTAGTCTAGTAGGTGCCCTAATCCTATTTATACTAAAGAAAAGGGGAAAATTATAACTATATATAGATTATAGGGGCCTAAATAAGATTATAGTTAAGGATAAGGCCCCTTTACCCCTAATTCTAGAAATCTTAGATTAGCTAAGAGGTATAAAGATCTTTATAAAGTTAGACCTTAAAGATATATACTATTAGCTATATATCTATAAGGGAGATAAGTAGAAGATAGCCTTTTAGTATAGATATAGTTACTTTAAGTATCTTATAATACTATTTAGGCTTA
Organism: Epichloe elymi; assembly: GCA_023658475.1. Classification (NCBI taxonomy): domain Eukaryota; kingdom Fungi; phylum Ascomycota; class Sordariomycetes; order Hypocreales; family Clavicipitaceae; genus Epichloe; species Epichloe elymi. Next base: position 3,227,218 of record CP098276.1, read on the forward strand.
TTAATATACCTACTACTTTCTAAGAATATATTAATATAGCTTTAGAAGGTCTTATAGATATTATCTATATTATCTACCTTAATAATATCCTAATATATAGTAGTGATATCTTAGAGTATAAGAATTATATTAAGTAGGTTCTTAAGAGGCTTTAAAGTACTAATCTTTTTATTAACCTAGATAAGTGCTAATTCTTTATTAAGGAAGTTAAATTCCTTAGTTATATAATCTCCCTAGAAAGAATCTTAATAGACCCTAGTAGAGTAAAAGTAGTTATAATATAGCTAATACCTATCTATATATTTAATATCTAATCTTTCCTAGGATTTACTAGTTTCTATAGGCACTTTATTAAGAATTATAGTAAAATTATTATCCTATTAACTAACTATCTATAAGGGAAATAATTAGTAAAGTTTAAGCTAGAGCCCTATAAGCTAGTAGTATTTAAAGAACTATAAAAGTAATTCTAGGAGGCACTAATTTTAGTGTATTTTAATCTAGTATTACTATTATAAGTTAAGACTAATACCTCTAGATATATAATTAGAGCTATCCTTATAATATTAGTGCTAGGTTACTAGTACCTTATAGTGTTTATATTAAGGAAGTTAAAGGATACTAAATTATACTATATAATACTAGATATAGAGTTATTACTAATTTAGAAAGCCTTTTAAACTTAGAGGTATTACCTTACTTACTTAGCTTATCTAGTAAAAGTAATAATAGATTACTTAAACTATAAATACCTTATTTTAAAGCCTAAGCTAATAAGCTAGTAGGTTATTATATTAGATAAGCTATACCTATTTAACTTTATTATTAAATACTAGGTAGGTAAGCTAAATCCTACTAATACTCTATTATAGAGATTAGATTATATTAGTAAGAAAAGGAAAGCTAAGGTATTTATATCTTAGTTACTAACCTTCCTTACTAAGTTTACTACTATTAAGCTATAGGGATACTATAATAAGTATAGTACTACTACTAGTCTAGTAAAGCTATAGTATATTAGGTTTATAATTAATAAGTAATATAAAAGTAGTAATAACTTTATTAATACCCTATATCTAAGATTACTACCTATTAATAATATAGTAAGAAGTCTAATAGTAAGTAGGGGAATCTCTATAAAGTTAATCTTTACTAGGCTAATTAGATAGTTTATAGGTATTACTAAAGAGCTATAGGCTTATAGTAGTATTATAATAAGAATCTTAGTAGTTTAGAGAATCTCTATAATATTAAACTCTACTATTAGGAGTAAGGTATAGGAATTAGAAGCCCTAATTCTAGTTTTATTATTAGAAGTATAATAAGGGAATACCTTTATAGTATAGTAGAAGTTATTACTAATAAGTAGTAACTCTAGTATATTAGGACTATAGTTAATTAGTCCCTCTAAGCTAGAGGCTAAAGGATTATAAATATAGACTAGGGTGCCCTTTAAGTTACTAATATATAATAATTAAGTTTTTATTCTATAAGGTATATAAAAAGAAGTCTTACTATTAACCTATAATAATCCTATAGTAGGTTATTAAGGGGTTAGTAGAACCCTCTATTAAATTATAGGCTAATATTACTAGCTATTAATAAAGAAGGATATTAAGTTATATATATAGACTTATATTAATTATTAAGTTTTAAAGCTAAGGTTATATAAACCTTATAGTAAGTTAGCTATACTACTAATACCTAATTACCCTTTCTAAGAATTATTAATAGACTTTATTATAGGCTTACTACTAGTAAAGGATTAGAAGTATTAGATATATAATATAATACTAGTTATTATAGACTATTTTTAAAGTATAGTATTTATATACTAGTATTTATATACCTCTAGTAATAGGCTAGCTATAGTATTCCTAGAAAATATTTTTAAGGACTATAGTGCCCTAAAAGGTATTATTATAGACTAAGGGTTAATATTTACTAGTAGATTCTAGAGAATATTCTACTACCTAATTATAATAAAGTAGTAACTAAGTACTATATTCTACCCCTAAATAGATAGATAGATAGAGTAATTAAACTAGGTTCTTAAGCACTATCTAAGAGCCTATATATATACTAAATAGGATAACTAGGTAGAATATTTACTAATAGTATAGTTTACCTATAATATAAGTAAGTATAGTAATTATAGCCTAATACTAGTAGAGGCACTATATAGGTATAACCTAAGGGGACTATACTAGGCTATCCTAATACCTAATTTAGTAAATAACTAGGTAAAAAATAAAGTCTTAGAACTAAAATAAAGATACTTAGAGATTAAGTAGCTATTAAGTAATATATAAGTATAGTAAAAGAAGTACTATAATTATAAGAGAATACTAATAGAGTTTAAGGTTAGAGATTATATATTATTATTAATAAAAAATATTAACCTAAGATACCTAAGCTAAAAGCTTACTATAAAGTACCTAGGGCCTTATAAGATTAAAAAGGTAATTAGTAATTATAGCTTAGCTTATTAATTATAATTACTAGCTAGCTTAAGACTTTATAATATACTTAATATTATAAGCCTTAAACCCTTTAAAGAGAACCCTACTAGCTATATAGATATATCCTTACTATAAGATAATATTAAAGATAATAAAGAGAAGTTTAAAGTTAAGAGAATTATTTTATATTACTATAATAGAAAATAATATAAATACCTAGTAAAGTAAAAAGGCTATAATAGTTTAGAAAATTTATAGGTATTAAAAAGGGATTTTATTATAAAAGATATTATAAATAATTATAAGTAGTAATTAAGTAGCTAGTTTATAGAGATATAATTACTTTAGTAATTTAGTATATAAATATCCTATAATATAAGTTATATTCTTCTTAAAGTAAAAACTACCTTATAGCTATCTAGTATCTACTATTCTATTATTATATTAGTAGCTATATTTTTATCTATAGTAGCTATAGAAGCTTTATTATTAGAAAACTCCTTCTTATCCTTATAAATAAATATATAAAGCTCTTTAGGGAGCTTAGAGAGGCTAATATAGGTAGGGATATTAGAAGTAAACTTAATAAACTAGTAATAAGTTAGTAAATTAAAAGCTATATCTAAAATAATAAGATATTACTATTAGAGTATACTAGGTAATAAAGTATAGGCTATTTATAATATTAATCTATACCTTAAGGTTTATAGTATTAAATAGCTATAATATTATAGTATACTTATTAGTATTAGCCTTATATATAGCCTTAGTAGTTAATTAAGCCTAGTAAATATATCTATATTAATTAGTATTTTTTATAGCTAGGAGGGTATTATATAACTTATATTTAGCCTATATAAAACCCTAGTAATAAGTTAGCTATAACTAAGTTATTAGAGTTAATATTCTTACTAAATACTTATAATATTAAATACCTTTTAGGATATTTCTTATTATTTTAAATAACTTATAATATAATTTTATAATTTAGGTAGGATACTAGTAGTATATTAGCTATCTAGAAGTAATTTCTAGTAGAAAGGTACTTATACTAATATATAATTTATTATTTTTTATATAATAAGTATACTTAGAGGAATTTCCTAGCTAGAGTTAGTAATAAGAAAGTAATAAGTAAGTAGCTTAGTTATACTAGGAGAATAGTAGTATTTATTAGGAATAGGTTTTCTATTAATAATATATTATAGCTTACTATTATTATCTTTAGGTATAATTTACTAGATAGTAGCTTACTAACTATAGTATAAATATAGGATCTTAATACTACTATTTAGTAAGTTAGCTACTATAATACTATAAGTAAGAGATAAAACTTATATAGTAATTTTAGAAGCTTAGAATACTTATTTATAAGGAGATTTTTCTAGGATAGGAGCTAAAAAACTAGAAGTTACTAGGTAGATAGTAAATATAATAAACTAGCTATAAATTAGTAATAAGTAACTAAGAAAGTAGGGTAGTAAAAAACTAATAATAAAGAAGCTTAGAAGTAAGAGCTAGGAATAATATAATCCTAGGTAAGGTTAGTAACTACTAAGTAATAGTAATAGGAGCGCTACTATAAGGCTAGTAAGGCTAACTTATAATTTATATAGATTAATTAAGAAAGATAAGGAAGAAAGAAAGAGATAAAAGGAGGGAAATCTAGGCTTTTTTATATTAACTATAGCCCCTTAAGTAATCTATATAGGTAGTAAAAGTAAGCTATAGGTTAAAGAGTTAGTATTATAGTTACTAATAGTAAAAATTATAGCTAGTTATATATACCTAGTAAGTTTATAGTAATTTTACTAGAACTTATAGTTAAACTTACTTAGATATATAGTATCTAATACCTTATTTATTTAGCCTAATTAGAAAATTTAATATAGGGTATCTACTTCTATAAAAACTATAATAAAGATAATATAAGTATTTATAAAGTAACTCTATAGTTATAATTATATAGTAATTAAGAGCTTATAAGTAAGGTAAGGAATAATCTATAACCTATATTAATAAGGCTATTATATCTCCTTATATATTATATTATAATATAAAAAGTTATTTAGATTTATATAGAAAATTAAGATAGTAAGTTTATACTAACTAGGTAGCTAGTTATAATTAAGGGTAATTATAAAGAAAAGGGGGAATTATATTAGGGTTATAGAGGTAATAGAGTAATAGAGGCTATAAAGGTAATAGTATTATATATAGTAGGGCCTAGTTATAGCTTATAGTGCCCTAGCTATAAGGTTACTATAAGCTAGTTATATATATATAGAGGGGGTATTTAGGTAAAGGTTATATATATAGAATATAGGAGGCTAGAGATTAAAACCTTTAAGTATATATACCTACCTTCTAGCTCTATAGCTGCTACCTTAATTATACCATCACCCTGTTTATCATATTCGGCCTAGAAGCCTTAACATAGAGCATATAAGAGTAGTAGACTAAGCTATCCGCTATTTAGTTATTATAAGCAAGCTTACTATATACTTTAGGGGTACCATAGAACTTTAGGCTCTTTAGATCGCAAGCGATGCGTTATTCGCAGATAACCTTAAGACGCGTAGATTATCACAGGGTTACCTAATTACTCTCTTTAGAGAACTAATTATCTAGAAAGCTACACGCTAATTAACCATAACTATATCTATAATAAAGGCTAAATTACTTACTCTTTAATAGATAGTAAAGGAGACTATAAGTCTATAGTGCTTATTTAAAGATATTAAATTTAATACCTATAAAGACTAGGTTATTAACTATAATAATTAATAGATAATTTAACTTATACTTAATAAGAGTAAGTAATTAAATACTTATCTATATTATATTAATATATATAATATATAGTTAAAGCAGGAATTTAAGAGGGGAAGCTTTAAAGTTATATATTTACTAATAGTAGATATGCCTATAGATAGATTTACTAAGGCATTAGATTATTAAAGCTTTAAACGCTTTAGATCTATACTTAGTTTAGTTAATCTATACACTTAGGATATTATAGAAAGTATATATTATATAGAAGGGTATATTAATAAAGGGGTATAAAATTAATTACCCTAGAAATATATAAAGACCCCCTCCCTAATAAGTAAAGCGCTATTAGGGTAAATAGGATTTTAGGAATATAAATACTAAATACTATTATATAAAAATATATATATAAACACTATTCTAAAAAGATAAGAATAAGAACTTATATAAGGAGGTAAATAACCTCCTTAAGATAGGCTATTACTATAGTTACCTTCTCTTTACCCACTACTAATAAGCCCCTAATAGTAGTATTAGCCCTAATACTAGTACTAACCTTATTATATATAGAATCTAGCTTTATAATAAGTTCTAATTAGAGTTATAAAGCCTTATAGTACTAATCCACTATCTATATAGTTAGTAAAGTATAGGAAAGAGTAATAAATATGCCTTACCTTAGTGTTATTATCTAGCGCTAATAATATCTACTTAGCAAGGGGAATATAAGTATTATATAGAGGCTAATAATAGTAATTACTAACCTTATATAAGTAATATCTCTAAGATTATCTAGACCTAACCTTATAGTAATAACCTAGGTTACCCTTACTTATAATACCTACTCTTATATACCCTTTATAGGGAATATTTTATAAAGTATTATAAAAAGTAGGATTACTAGGCTAATATAAGGATAAAGGTAGCTAGGCAAAAGGATATAGGGTGCACTTGTATATTGACTAAAGCTTGCTAGGTCTAAGTGTAATGTGTGTGCGAGTCGCTGGTTTATAGCTAGCGGCTCGCTAATATTACGTGGACCTAGCCCTTCCTTCTAGTGTCAGGCTCTATGGTGCTCTGGCGCTACGGTGCACGCATACGCGTGGGTTATATTATAAGGGGCCTTATAATTATCCCCCCCCTTATCGCCAGGCTCCTAAACGGCTTTCGCCCTATATTTTATAACTATTTACTAACTAGTAGTTACATTAAAATAATAACAAATAACAATCCATAATAACCAACAATAGTTAGCGCTTTAGCACAAATTCACCTCTAACTCTCTACTATATCATTCCATTTTTATTTCCATATTATTAGCCAAATTATCACTTTTCATAACACTATTATCTATCCGTTATCAATCGCCAATTACTAATAAATCACCATAAGTGCGCTAACGATTCTACTTTATAACTACTTATATATACACTATTTACATACTAGATACGCTAAACACAAAAAGAGCCCCCTATCCGCCCCCAAACTCCCCTAGATTAATTATTAATTCGTTGCTAACCTATACATAGGTTAGTTAAAGATAAAGTAGTTAAAGCGCTGCATTTAGTGTTATACGCACAGGGATAGTTATAAGGCTATAAGTAGCTTGCTTTTCCTTTACTCTTTAGTTTCTATTTACTAATAATTATATAGTCTATAGCTACTATATATAGTAACTTCCTTAACTTATTAAAGGTGCTAGATTAGGTAGATATCTTAATAGAGGCACTTAGTAATAAGGATAAGGATAATCCTAAAGACCTTATGTTCTTAGAGGTAACTTAGTGGTGTTTCGCTACCTATTATCTTTAGCTTATACAGGGCTTTAACTATGCTAATATAACGTATTATGTTATATTTAGGTTAACAGGGGCCGCTAAGGTCTAATAGGTCTATATATTTCTTCCCTTTTCGCCGGTTCTTTACTAATATATCTAGGCAGGATACTTTAATTACATACTAGTAGTACATAGTCTCCCATTAAACCCTTATAGTTACTATAAACCTAGCTCTAGTCCTAGGGATAGTAGGTTATATCTTAGCCCTATTTTGCTATCTATTTGCTAATATTTTAGTAGGCTAACTATCTATAACTCCTTACTATATAGAATATAGTAATAGTTTTATAGCTAAGGCTAAGTAATCTAGGATTTATTACCTAGGGAATAGTATTATATTATTTTTATTATAGAATAAGGGAGGTAGTTACAGCAGATAAGAATAACGCTAAGTATATGGTCTATAGGGGCTAAGTCTTTAGCTATAAGGGGGTAACTATAGAGGGATTTCTATTAACTCTCCTAAAGCTATAGATAGTTTCCTTTATTTTATTCTTTTATATTTTTTTCTTTTATTTTTATATATAGTTTAGTTATTTTCTTTTATTAGGCGTATTATAGCGGCTAGTAAGGCTATACCTTTCTTATAGGAACTTTATACTCTTTTACCTATAACTCACTTATATATTACTATCCTTTTCCCTTAACTTATTCTAGTAGAATACCTAAATTATATACTAAGCTCCTTCTATATCTTTAATAAGAACCTACTAGTTATATTTACTTAGCTAACCCTTCTACTTCACTAGGTATTTATTACCTTTATAGGTCTTTCTATATTCCTTAACCTCCTTAACTTTATATTTATTATCTTTATCCTTAAGGTTAGGTATTAGTATTTTTTCTTTATCTACATTCTTATAATAGGTCTAAGGCTCTAGCAGGCTAATATAGAATATATTATATAACCTACTATATTTTTCTAGTAGTGTAAGCTAATATACTTACTTACTAATAGTATTAAGTACCTAAAATAGTCTAATAAACCTAGGGGTTAGCTTCTATTTTACTTCCTTAAGCTATATATTCTTTACTAATAGTAATACTAGGTTACCTCTTTTAAGAGTAAGTAGTTAGTAATATTTATTATAATACTTTACCTAGGATTTAGTAGCTTTTACCTAGTTTTACTTTAGCTACTCCCTAACTTTATATAACTTTATAATATAAGTATAAGCCTCTAGTACCTCCCCTTCTATAACCTTATCCCTAAGGGCTAGCTAAAACTCTAGTAAGTACCCTATAAGTATATAGTTAGGTAAGTAGCCTATAGTTCTATTTACTACGTTATTATAGGTAAATTATATAACTAGGAGCAGCTTAGGCTATATCTACTGGTTTTTAGAAGCAAAGTATTATAGGTAATACTCTAGTACCTAGTTAGTTCTCTTAGTTTGCCTATTAGTTTAGGGGTAAAACACTATAGAAAGCCTACATTTTACGTATAATAGGTAGCATAGGTCTAACTAGAATTAGCTTATAAAAACAAATCCTCTATTAGATATAATGCCCTTTAGTAGCCTAAATTATAGCTTAATCTCCTTATAGAAAAGTTCCGCTAACTTAGCTATATTAATTATAGTTATTATAGGTAGGAAGACAGAGTACTTAGTGTATTAGTCTATAATTACTAGGATTATATTAGTTTCTTATTTACCTACTTATATAATAGGTAATCCTATAATAAAGTCTATTAAGATTTCTACCTATAGTTACTCTAGTATTAGTAATAATTTAAGACTCCTATATAGGTAATACCTTCTAGTAACTATTTACTAATATATCCTATAGCTTATAACATAGTCTAACACAGACTTATTTATAGCTAGCCACTAAAAGTAGCGCTTTAATAGCTTAAGTATTTACTTAGTCCTAAAGTAACCTACTAGTAGATTATTATAGTATAGCTATAGAAGCTCCTATTATAAGGTAGGCTCTTAGGGAATAACTACCTAGTCTTTATATATTAGGAAATCCCTTACACTATATAACTATAGACTAGCTTTCCCTCTCTCTAGGGAATTAATCTCTTTACTCTACCTCTATAGGTCTAGATCTTAGCTTTAGGCCTTCTATAGTAGCTACACTAATAGTTTATTTAGGCTAGATTAGTAGGGATCTAGTAATATAATAGCCCCCTAGATCTCTTATGCTATACTAGCGTTCTAGATATATACTACCTTCTCCTAGAAATTACCTTTATTTAGCTAACCTTTTACTAGATCTATAGTAGCTAACTAGCCTCTTAATATAGCTACTCTAGCCTTTACTATAGGGGCTAGGGTATTTTCCTCCCCTAAAGGTATCTTACTATACCTCTCTATAAAGACTAGGGTATTTTCCTCCCCTAAAGGTATCTTACTATATCTTCTTTAATATATTAGTATCTCTTCTTCTACTACTTCTTTAGTAGCTACTAACTTTTTCTTAAGTTCTAGTAGAAGTGCCCTATTTATTAGGGGTTTGCTCTTATAATTAGACCTTCTTAATAGCGTATCTATAGGGTTACTTTTCCCTAGTCTATACTTAATTATAAAGTTTAGTAGGCATAGGAATATACACTATCTAGCCTATTTTCTATTTAGCTTCTATTACTTTATAAAGGTCTATAGGTTATAGTAGTCTAATAGGACTTTTACTAGGGTCTCTATGCCTTTAATATAATATTACTAGTATTTAAATAACTTAACTATAGTAAGTAGCTCTTAGTTAGGCATGCTATAGTTTTATTTAGTATTAGTAAACTTCCTTAACTAAAAGGCTATAGGGTGCTAGCAGCCCTTATTATCTTATTGTAATAGGATCCCTACTATTATAAAGATTAAGGTATCTATCTTAATGCGCACTAGTTAACTTAGGTTATAATAATAGAGAAGAGGAGCCTACTAAAAGGCGTCTTTTAGCTAGTAAAACACTACCTATTCTCTTGCCCTAAATATAAACCTCCTAGTTTAGATACTATTCTAACTGCCCTTTATTAATATATATAGTGGTGCTGCGATCCTAGAGTATCTATAGATAAACTATTAGTAAAAGTTATAAAACCCTAGGAAGGATTATATATCCTTAAAGCTTATAGGTTCCTTCTAATCCTAAATAGTAGTAACTTAGCGGGTGTCTATTAAGATCCTATTAATAAAGAGAATAAACCCTAGGAACTCTACTAACTCTTAGTAGAACTTATATTTAGAGGGTTTTATATATAATTCTACCTCTCTTATATGCCCTAGGACTTCTTTAATATATATAGTATACTCCTCTTATGTTTTTAAAAAGATAAGGATATTATCTAGATATACTATATAAATAGTGTTAACTAGCCTATAAAGCGCTTTGTGGATATAGTTCTAGAACGTAGCTAGGGCATTTATTAACCTAAAAGGTATTATAAGATATTTATAGTGCCTATAATATATATAGAACGCAGTCTTCTATTTATTACCCCCTTTAATCTAGATTCTATAATAAGTATCCTTAATATTAATTTTTAAGAAAAAGTAAGCTCCTTAGTACTAGTCTAGGATCTCTAAAATTAGGGGGAGAGTATAGCGATTCTTCTATATTACCCTATTAAGACCCCGGTAGTCTATATATAATTAGAGTGTACTATCTTTCTTTAGTATAAATAGGATAGGTATGCCTGTAGGGCTCTTTAATAGTCTTATCTAGCCCTTCTATAGGTTCTTATTAATATATTTATAAAGTTCCTTTAATTTGCCTTAGGAAAGGGGGTAAATTAGTTTATACAGGGGTGTGGCCCCTAGTATTAGATTAATTACGTAATTAGTGGTCTTTCTTAAAGGTAAGCTTCCTACCTTATCTAATATAAATATATCTTTAAACTTATATAGTTCCTAGGGGATATCTTTAATAGTTCTATATACCTTTACCTCTTCTTTATCTCTAAGGGTAATAAACTTATCTTCTATAACCCTATTAATAGTATATATAATAGTCTTATTATATATAACCTTTATAAATTTATAGGGAGTTATAAGTAAAAAGGCCTTTCTTCTTTTCTTAAATTACTACTCTTATAAGTATAGGTAAAGGTAGATATATTCCTTAGTAAGTGTATGTATCCTAATTAATATAGGGCTTCCCTTAGTTCTTAGGTCCCTATTAATAGCTATATATAGTAGCTTAAGGTCTTTTTCTTCTTCTCTTAAGTCTTTAATTATAATAGGGACCTTATAGATACTATATTAGGGAACTATAAGGGCCCCTACTACCTTAATAATAGGTGCTATAGCCTTAGCTTAGTTAAGTTTATAGGCTTATATAAATTTAGCGCTAATAATATTAATCTTAGCATAACTATTAAGATCTACCGCTATTTTAATATCTATATGCCTATAAATAGTAACTAGTGTGTAAAATTAACACCCTATTAGTACCTTAGTGTTTAAGGTAGAGGTAAGGGTATCTACTTCTACCTTAGGGAGTTTTCTAGGTCTTATTGCTCCTTCTTAGGCTTATTATATCTATTTATAAGGTGCTCTATACTATTATAGTTAAAACACTGCCTTTTATACCTAGGTTTATGGTTATTTAGATAGGTAGTAGGAGACTTCTCTTAGTCCTTATCCTTCTAATCTTTATTAGACCTTCTACCTTATAGAAAGTTATATCTATAATATTAGGGAGCCTTATTTAGGCCCTTATCTTCTAAATACTTAGACTTTTACTTGCTCTTTAGTATAGCCTCCTAGAGTTACTAAGTGAGTTATATAACCTCCTCTTATGCCTTTTCTATAATAAAGGTATATAGGTTAATCTAGTCTTATAGGTTAGGGAGTAGTTTTATAAAGAATATAAGAGCTTATAACTTTTTAGTAGCTTTTTCTAGGTGTTTCTCTAGCAAATCTAGGTAGATACTAAATTTAATAGGACTCTAGCCCTTATATTACTTTATATTCTCTAGCTATATAGCTATTTAGGCATTATAGTTAGTAGTATCTTAGAGTAGTATAAGAGTCTAGGTCTTAAATATATCCTAGTTATCTTTAAGATTACTTTAGTTATTAGCTATCTATTTATTAAGGTATTAGTCCTATCTTACCCTATAATTACTATATATATAGTTAAGTATAAAGAGGATTTTTTAGTAATTATACTAATATTTTTACTTTACCCTATTAAAGGTATAGTTTAGATTATTTATCTATATTTTATACTTCTATAGGTTTATAGGGTATTAGAGGTTAGTAATATTCCTAACTTTAATCTCTTAGTAGCTATTACTAGAGAAGGAACTAGATCTTTACTACCTTTTTATCTTCTCTTTCCCTCTACCTAGCTATAGAAGATTAATAAGCTTTTACTTTTATTCCTATAGTTCTTTAAGTTTCTTAAGCTAAGTAATTTATTTATTTATTACTATAGTATTAGCCCTAATATTAGAGGGTCTAGGTTTAGTCCTAGTTCCTATAGAATATAGTGTATCTTTAGTAGTAATACTACCCTTATTTAATTAACTTTAGTTATTATCTAATATTACTTAGGTTAATTAGGTAGTTCTTAGCCCTATATTACTCTTAGGTAGCTAGTAGTAAAAGCTTTAGAATTATAAGGATAAAGGTAGCTAGGTAAAAGGATATAGGGTGCACTTATATATTAACTAAAGCTTACTAGGTCTAAGTGTAATATATATATAAGTCACTGGTTTATAGCTAGTGGCTTACTAATATTACGTGGACCTAGCCCTTCCTTCTAGTATTAGGCTCCGCGGTGCTCTGGCGCTGCGGTGCACGCATGCGCGTGGGTCATGTTGTGAGGGGCCTCACAGCTAAGAAAGGTTAATATAATTAGGAAGATAAAATATAATACTTAGTATAAACTATTAGCTACTATATAGATCTTTAAGGATTATACCTTACTTACTTACCTCTTACCTATACCTAAATAGGGTATAATAATTATAATAATATATATATAAAGTGCTCTTTACTCTCTTCTCTCTTTAATATAGGAGATAATAACTTACTAGTAAGCTACTTAGAGCTAGCTAGGGCTATTGTCTCTCCGCGCGTCGCGTCATGACGCGAAAAGTTATTCAGATTCACGTAGGAAATTAAGACAGCGAGTTCGCACTAACTAGGCAGCTAGTTACAATTAAGGGTAATCGTAAAGGAGAGGGGGAACTATGTCAGGGTTATAGAGGCAATAGAGCGACAGAGGCTATAAAGGTAATAGTATTATGTATAGTAGGGCCTAGTCGTGGCTTATAGCGCCCTAGCTATAAGGTCGCCGCGAGCTAGTTACGTGCACGTAGAGGGGGTATTTAGGTAAAGGTTATATATATAGAATATAGGAGGCTAGAGATTAAAACCTTTAAGCATATACACCTACCTTCTAGCTCTATAGCTGCTACCTTGATCATACCATCACCCTGTTCATCATATTCGGCCCAGAAGCCTTAACAACTGCTTAGACACTAGGACTTACTATTCTAGTTACTTTCTAGAACTTTAGTAGTTATATAGTATATTTTATATAGGTAATTATACCCCCTATAGTATAGATACTTAGTTATTTAAGCGAGCGTCCATACCCTCTTATAGGGTTAGGTAACTCAATCCATACCCTTATTTCTAATCCTAGCTACGCGGTCTGACAATAGGGGTCACGCGGCGTCATGATTCCAGCCTATGAGCCGCATCATATAGATGGATCCGTTTCAACGACATTCATTAACGTACGCTGCTGGGAAATCCAAAAGTAAACATCTGGCCAATTTGCATACTATTTCTTATAGCTTAGCTAGAAATAACAGATTACGGCGAAATGGTATCCCCCAAGTCGACTAATTCCGTCCACACACACATACGCATACACAGACATACGCACGCCGTACTCCAGACTCCGCGAGTTTTGCCAAATTCCATTCCCGTCCGCCCCAAGGGTTTGCCAACTTGTTCATTGCGCCAAATTGCAAAATATCAATCAAGAGATATATGTACAAGTGTAGAAAATCATCCATAGGATGGGTTGGGGAATAAAACAAGGACCTCAATTTTGCGTCACCATTTTACCGAAATGTCCTTCTCAGCGGCATTGTGCTTCTTTCCTACGTTGGCTTTCCTGCTGCTGCATTACTTTGGGCCCGTTTCTCGGCACCTTCCTTCTCTAGTATCTGACCAAGGTATTGCAGGTCATCACGGGCTCGAGGATCCTTCTCGTAGATGGATCGGATAACTTCCCACTCGCGTCGCGACATTTGATGGGCTTGCGGCAGAATGAACTGCACAGTGGGGACGCTGATGAGGTTTCCGAGAATCTCTCGCGCAATGACCTGACCTGTCTGCTGAGCCTGGAATTTCTGTGTTTCCGTCATTTGGCTGGCGGGCACCACTGGCGCGTGGCGAGGCGGTGGCACGCCCACTTGAGGAGGTGGTGGAGGCCGCTGCATGTGAGGCGGCTGGGGGATGGGAACTGGCGTTGTCGACTGGCCCGGAACTCCATGTTGGGATTGCGGTGTGAACTGCCCCTGTGGCGTGGAAGGCGAGAATGCTGGTCCGCACATGGAACTGTTTCGTACGGCGCCGGGCCCTGGTGTTGGTGAAGCCGTGACGCTTGGTGGTTGTGTTGTCGGCGTGGGTGTCTTTTCGTCGTTGCCTTGCTTGACCTGATCTGGTTCGTTGCGATACACAAACACCGCCAACAGCATCGGCTCAGTCCTTGTCTTGGGGATGTAGTTGTCCACAAGATTGAGCATGAACTCGGGGTGTCCATCATCTCCTGCCGGTACGGGCACAAGATACGTATCTCTGACGTTGCCAGCTACCTTATTCCCGACAACTCCGTATCGATTCTTGCTCACGAAATAATCCACAAGAGCACTGAAATCTTGCTGAGAGTCCGCCGAGGTGGGCGATATACTAACAACCACAATGTCAGTGAGATTGCTGTATCGCAAACTGCAAAGATACTCGATGGCGCTCTGTTGCGGAATGCGTCCGGCAACCGTCATCCGTTTGGGGATGAGTTTGGACCAAGGCCCAAATGAGGCAAAGTTGGCCCCTCCGACGTGTTTGGCAGTGGCTTGGAAATCGGCAATGGAGCTCATGGCAAGTGATCCCTTCCAAATTACATCAGGGTCTTGCGTTTCCTCAGTCGGTGAATACGGGGGTGATTCGGTCTCATCTTGCAACATGCGATCCACATCAGGGTCAAAGCCGGGACCTTTGGTGTTCAGTACAGGTGCCGACGGCCGACGATTCTGTGAAGCCGTTGGCGTCTTGACTGTTGAAAACACTTTGTTGATGTCAAAGTTGGGCTGACTTGGCGATTGCTGCGGCCCTTCGGATTGTGACGGCGATCTACCTTTGACGTCGCTCTGGTCTCCTCCTGTTGATTCGCGTTTCACGAGCGGTGGGTGCCGGGCGTCGGCGGCACCATCATCTTTACGAGGTCCTCCTGCCATAGGTATGGGCGCGTCATGGATGACATTCTCGTCCTCCACAACCTCTTCGCCCTTGTGTGTTCTTCGCACGCGTGGTCCTGTGTCTTGTGTGTATAGAATGGACTGTTTCTCAGCCTTTGCCCTCATTTCGGCTGTTTGTCTCTGCATCTCGGCCGAGGCTAGTTGTTCAGATGTCATCACGGCCAGAGCTGGAGGCGTATGTGCACCATGCAGTAGGCCCTGCATCACCTCCAAGTTATTCTTGAGGTTAAAGGTCAAAGACTTTATCTGCTGACCATACTCCTTCTGTCCCTTGTTGGCGGGGTGTGTGTCATACACGGCACGTTCGATCTGAAGTGCAAAATCTTCTGACATTTGGTCTTCCGAAGACCCCTCTGGCAGATCGAAGTCGCCTTGTTTTACTATAGTCCCTAGTGCATGAGAGATGGATTTCTTGAGGGCTTTGGCAGGACCTGCTCGCCCTGCCACAAGTTCCGAAATCGACGTTGGCAAATCGTCAGGTTTTGCATATTGCGCTGATCCAGGAACAGCGTCACGCTCAGACACACGGCGTAGCTTACTTGACTGTTGTGAATATTGTTAGCCATCCTGTCAACGTTGCTTTTCAAAAGGGCTTGATAAGATGTGAAATAAATCCAACCTTGCCATCCACATCGTGGGATTCTTCTCGGGACTTGCGTTTGCCCTGCTTTGGTGCAGTTTCCTTTTTGTCCTTTGCGTCAGGGGCTGGCGATGCTTTGGTTTTGGCTTTACTGCCGTCCTTGTCAAACTCTTCCTTGGGATCACTCCCTCTCTTTCCCTTGGCTTTCCGCCCGCCCTTTTTCTTCTTCCTCTCGGCTTCTTCTTCTTCGTGAGCCTTTCTTCGTGCCTCCCATGGCTTCTCTCCTCTGGCAATGCTCTCCAATAGCTCTTTGTGATCTTCTGGTCTGCATTGTTCACACCAATAATTTTCTGGGATCTCGTCTTCGAATGAGCTTACACCAACACAGACATTATGTTGCCAGGCGTAACAGGTTTCGCATGATATCCAAGCTTCTCCAGAGTCCTCATCCTGTTCTGTTGCACCGCATACGCAACGAATGACCTCTTCAGGTTCCTGAGATTGGTCCTTCTCTTGCGCCTTCTTCGTCTTCTTTGTTTGTCGTCGCTTCGGTGCCACAGCTGGCTCGAGTTCGTCAAACGATTTGGTATGTTGGCCTTTGGTCGCCCTGACTGAGCGTCGTGGCTCTGCTTCTCCTGCGTATTGTATGTCAGTTTTGGATGAATTGCAATGCGTGTCGCATATTGCCTTCCAGGCGCGTGAACCCGCAGCCACCTTGGAGAGGGATTTGAACCGAGATAAGTGGACTTTGTTGAGCTTACCAGACATGGCGTCTTGGACTAATGGTAGTTTTCTTCGTCTCGTCCTGAAGCCGCGATAGGGAGAAACAGCTGCGACGGGGTTTTGTGAAGTTTGCTGCCCCGGATGTAACCGATTGTGGTCTACTGATGCAGGAGAGGGTTCAAGGCTGAGCAGCCTTGAACAGGCATTTGATATTTACGAGGTAGACAGGACTAGAGAGTCACGACTATAACGAGGCCAAATTTCCTTGCAAAACAAACTTCAAACCCCACAAAGCTGCTCCCTATTCCGTGCGCAGGGCTTCTTAGATGACTTAGCCTCTTTACGAAGCTTGATTCCGAAGTTTATGGGGTACTTCACAAACAAGTGATGCGTTTGCGTTTCGGATGCTCAAGATGTTGCGACAAGAGTGCAAAAAAGGGTGGGAGCTGGTGACCTCGGTGTACTTTTTTGGGGTTGGGACGAATGGTGGGTAAAGCTGGTAGGTATTGCGCGTCGGGAGAAATGAAGAACACTTGCGCAAAAACGTCTAGGAAAACGGTTGGTGGGAATTGAGCACTTCTGTGCACGATCTGAAAAACGACTTTGGACGGAGTGCGCAAAGGCCGGGGGATGAAGCAGGTCGAGGTTGTTTGAGGTGATGGTGTAGGAAGGAAAAATTCGCGAACCAGGTTCGGCATTTGTAATGGCAAACATGTCAAGGCCCAAGTTGGCTGTGGTGGTGCCGCGTACTTAATTTGCTCGTCTGGTATTGGGCGTGGTGGCGGGGCTGCCAACAGAAAAAAAGAAGGCAGCGACTCATCGCCGCCAGACAACACCTGCCTGAGGAAGGACGAGCTTCGTGATGAGTCAGCATTCCCTCCCCCCAGAGGTCCGAAAGCCGACATGAGGAAAAAGCCCCGGGATCCTGCGGCCTGAGGTATCCATCCTGGGTGTTTCGAGCAAGGCTGGAGCTCACTACGCGGCTAGCTTGTGCCTGGAGCTTCCGCGCAGTGAGTGACGCCTTGTGGTGCAGCATCTCAACCCGTAATCCGACCACGACTAAACGATATCCATCGCTCTTCTTCACTGCCCTCTTTCGTACCTACAACTACAGAGAAGACTGACCTTCGTCCTCAATCCCGCTCGACCTGACGACAGGGTCAATTCCTCAGCCATGTCTCGCCGCTACGATTCACGAGTATGTGCTTTTGTGATTCCTTGGATTGCCACCTTGTCATGTCCAAGCTTAGCAACTGACCTATGATGCCCAACAGACAACTATCTTCTCACCCGAAGGCCGTCTCTACCAAGTAGAGTATGCTCTTGAAGCCATTTCACATGCTGGAACTGCCATCGGTATCCTCGCAAAAGATGGCATTGTCCTTGCTGCGGAGCGAAAAGTCACTTCAAAGTTGCTAGAGCAGGATACATCAGCGGAGAAGCTTTACGTCCTGAACGAGTACGTTGCTGCGAGGCTCCCCTTGAAGCTCCACCCACTTGTCAATGGGACTACACCTAATCTTTTGTCTCCGTAGCAACATGATTTGTGCCGTCGCAGGCATGACCGCTGACGCAAACATTCTCATCAACTACGCCCGACAGGCTGCCCAGCGATACCTCCTCACCTACAACGAAGATATTCCCTGCGAACAGCTCGTTCGTCGCTTGTGCGATTTGAAACAAGGATATACTCAGCACGGTGGTCTCCGACCTTTCGGTGTGTCATTCATCTACGCCGGCTGGGACCCTCGCAGACAGTTCCAGCTGTACCTCAGCAACCCATCTGGCAACTATGGCGGCTGGAAGGCAACCAGCGCAGGAGCCAACAATGCAAGTGCCCAGAGCTTGTTGAAGCAAGATTACAAGGAGGACTGCACCCTTAAGGAGGCGTGTGCGATGGCGGTCAAGGTTTTGAGCAAGACTATGGATTCAACCAAGTTGAGCAGCGAGAAGAGTAAGTACTTGGCTTTCGATAATCGCACTACAGCTTCTAGGTGCTAACCAAACCCCTGTAGTTGAATTTGCAACGGTGGGACAAACAGAGGAAGGCAAAATTTATCATCGATTGTGGAGCGCGGACGAGATCACCGCTTTGCTGAAAGAGCACGACTTGGCGAAGAGCGAGGAGGCTGAGGAGAAATAATCTTTCTTCTTTTTAGGAGCGTGAATGGATAGATAAGGTTGTTCTAGAGATGGACCACTTCAAGGTAGTCTTTGTAATAATAACCCAACAGGACTGAACGACTTTGATTACAGTCCTGACTCGTGTGTTTGCAAATGCTGCCAATTTTTCTCTTATTGTAAACCTTTGTCCTCTTCTCTTACTCCCCCCCCCCTGGCGCAAGAATGAGCGTTATTCTGTGCGCAAGAGATATCCTCATTCGACAAGCCACAGTATGCCTGCGACCACGGCGTTGTCATGTAGTAGTATTCATACAAGGTTTTAAGAGACTTGGGCCGCCTAGACGTTACGTCAGTTTCAAGACTGCCGCAAGGCCTGGAGCTCATGTTCTTCGCCTACAAAAGTACCAGGGTTCTCTTCATCACGAACTCGCTGCCACGTTGCCGACTGCAGATCGGTCCCCGGTCGTGGATAAGGCTCATCACACCGAGGGCTCGACAGTCTCGGCCAATGTCTCCGGTAGCTCCAGTACGCAACACTCATGCCCAGGACTGACCCAACGCACACATCATATACATCATGTCTGTAGTCCTCACAGCGTGAAATGGCGATGAGCGTAGCCCCTATCAGCGGTGACAGGCAGAACAGGGCTCGCATTAGGTCTCTGCCACCGGCCGGGTGATGGAAAATGTGGAGTTGCCCGGCGAGATACAAGCTTAGAAAGCCCAGCCCGGCGAATGAAAACGATGAGTGACCTGATGGGAAGGAGCGCCAACCGTCTTGGAGCTTGAACGAGTCTCTAGTTTCGCATACCTCGATGTTGACGAGGACATTCTGCTTAGTACTTCCCGTGGGGTGGCATCGATCCAGGAGGTCTGGACGAGGCCGACCGACGGCGTTTTTCACAATATCAGTCAGGAACGATGTGAGGACCATGGATATAGCGAAGGGTAGGTAAGTGACTTCGTGTTTTACGAGGGGCGATCCGGCGATGAGATTGCAGAGGACGAGGACGGCCAACGGGACGACGAAGGCGTATATGAAGAGCCAGACTGGGTGTATGCGTGAGCAAGCGAGGGGGGGGCACTTTGGAAGGTTGCGGACGCAGGCTTGAACTTACAGACTGAGACTCGTTCATGCAAAGCATGGGGGAATGAGATGCGCAGATCGTTGATATAAAACATGCGATGAAAGGGCGTGACGAACATGGCAAGCTGTGAGTTGAGTGCATCCATTTCAGTGTCAAGCTCATGGTCGGTTGGAAGACGGGTCGATTCATACGGCTGCCCATGCTCCTACGAGAACTAAAAACCCAACATATTCAGGAGCATGTGTAGTCTGTACAGAACGGTTAGAACTGGCATTTGGAAGCGGAAACAGCTGCAGGTCCTAGGCCAAAAGATGCGGTTGGGAGAGCTTTACCTGCCACGCTCGACGGAGGGACGACACGGGGCCGCTGGGCACTACGTTTCGACGGGACGCCATGTCAAGTTGGATGTTGGAGACGATGTTATCCCTGGGTGCGGTTTCATGAACACAGAGCAGTCCACTGCATTGTAATGCCTGTGATGTCTGAGTAGTGATATCCGGTCCGTGGAGTTGCTGTCCAGGACACGAAGTCTTGTCCAGGGGGTTGATGCTTGGTCTGTGTACCCGTGTTGCTGGAGGAGCTGCGCCAGGAACATGATTTATTAGTCATGGCGGCCTCGAGCTATGGCATCCGAAGTGCGAGACTAAGAATCATGCCCGCCGGTTCTTATTTCCTTGCAAGAATTCGCAAAACAATCTCAATACCTAGTTTTCAATCGGGTTACACATGTCTTATTTCACCACTGACTACTGACCAAGACCAAGTGGCAGTGTGTGCCTGCCGCCTTGCCCCACCCAGGCAGGCAACCCCAAGTTTGTTAAGTCGACTTGGATGACTTGAATGCGAGATTCTCCAGATTCACCACCAACCTTCCACGAATGGCCAAGTTCTAGCCATCGCTGGTCGCCAGCCATGCTCAGATCGACATACAAGCCTTCCGCTGCAGCCGCAGCCGCAGCAACCCCTCTGCCCCCTGGATGGACGGAACACACAGCTCCCACCGGCCACAAATACTACTACCACTCCGAAACGAAAGAATCTACCTATCAACGACCCGGTGCGCCAGCAGTTGCCCCCGAGCCAGCGCAGGACTCATACTCTCCCTATTCCCATCTCCCGTCACTCGCCGACCCCCGCGTGGCGAATGCCTATCTAGCGCAGCTTAATCCACAGAGTCGGCCGCAAAATCGAGACGGCCACGGCCGGCGGGGACGAGGAGGTCACGATGGCCGGCCAAGGCCCCAGCCTCACGACAAGCCGAGGCGAGCGGAGAAGATCCCCGGTTGCGAGCCATGGATGCTCGTGTACACAAAGTACTCCCGCCGGTTCGCGTACAATCCCGTAAAGAAGGCTAGTTACTGGCGAATTCCCGACAAGCTCTCCCGAGCCATTCTGGAGCTAGACACGGCGCGAATACGGGAAAAGGCCTCCGGGGACTCCGGGGACGCGGGCGGCAAGAAGGACGGCCAGCCTTCCAGCACAAGAGAAGAAGAACAGCCCAAGGGCACGCGCAAGCGCACGTGCCAGGACACGCAAAGGCATGATGACGACAGCGACGAGTACGAAGAAGTAGAGGTGGAAGTGACTGATGGAGAAGGCGACGACCCCGACAATGATCACGCCCCGAAGCGAAGACGAACAGGGGCCGATCCAGAGGGTGGAGACGAGGAGGCAAACGAGGACGACCGAGGAGTTGAGTTCGAATATGAACATGAGCAAGACGGCCA
Source organism: Epichloe elymi (assembly GCA_023658475.1). Taxonomy (NCBI): domain Eukaryota; kingdom Fungi; phylum Ascomycota; class Sordariomycetes; order Hypocreales; family Clavicipitaceae; genus Epichloe; species Epichloe elymi. Next base: position 3,248,978 of record CP098276.1, read on the forward strand.
GAGCCATGGCGCCGTCGAATTCACTGAAGCAGACATCGCAGCACAACTACAAGCCATGGGCGAAGAATATGGCCTCGAACCGGGCGACTACGACGACGGCAACATGGAAGAATGGCCCGAAGGCACAGCGGGCCTAGACTTCTCCCAAGACGACGCCAAGCTCCTATTCAAAGACCTCCTCAACGACTTCCACATCAACCCCTACAGCCCCTGGGAGAAACTCCTCGAGGAGGGCAAAATCGTACACGACCCGCGCTACACAGCCCTGACGACCACTCGCGCCCGCAAGGAATGCTGGGACGAATGGACGCGCGAGAAGATCAGCCACCTCAAGGACCAGCGGGCCAAGCAGGAAAGGAAGGACCCCAAGATCGCCTACCTGGCGCTGTTGCAGGAAAAGGCCACGCCGAAGCTGTACTGGCCCGAGTTCAAAAGGAAGTACAAAAAGGAGGACGCCATGAGGGACACGCGGCTTTCTGACAGGGAGCGCGAAAAGGCGTACCGCGAACATGTGGCGCGGTCGAAAATGCCCCAGGCGACGCTGAAATCAGACCTCATGACGCTGTTGAGGGCGCAATCCCCGCGGCACCTCCACAACAAGTCGTCGCTGGAGAATCTGCCGACGCAGGTCCTCACTGATATTCGCTTCGTGTCGCTGGATCCCGCCATCCGAGATGCCCTCATCGAGGCGTACATCCAGACGCTGGCGGGGCCGCCGCCGTCTGAAGACGCGAGTGCCACCGCGGTGGAGGACGACGAAGAGAGGAGGAAAGCTGGAGAGGCGAGGGAGAAGCGGGAGCGGGCTCTGGAGGAGAGAAATCGTGCTGTGGAGGAGCAGAGGAGGAGGAGAGAGAGGGACTTGGCTGCCGGCAAGGCCCGGCTGAGGGAGGAGGAGAGGGAGTTGGAGCTTGCGATGAGGGTGGGCAAGAGGGGCTTGCAGAGTCAGTTGGCTTCTGGAGAGGCGGGCGGATGATGCGTGAATGGCCATGTCATGAAAAGGAGGATGCGCACCCTTGGTATGGCTGCTGCTATTATCCCCTATACAGCCAACACGAATTATGCTGCCAATAGACCCTGTTTCACCAAACCACCATGGTGACAAATGGTGTATATGAACATGTGAACATGAGATAAAACTCTTTTGCCCCGTTCATCCACCCAGCCACGATACAAATTTGCAAACGAGGGGTGGTCGAACAAGTCGGGTTTGGTTTCATTTGAGCGACAAGTCATCGAACCACTATTGAAGCGCAATTTCTCCAGCTAGCTGCTCGCTATAGACAACAATAACATGTTATCGACCGTTATACCTGTTCCGATCTCACTGCAGGATAAGTCAATTTTGCACAATTTCCACCGACTTACAATAGGACTACTTACTTACTTCGTCTCATAAGATCCAGATCATATGCCGCTATTCTAGCTCCAAAGCCATAGATATCTCGCACTTCAGCCAACGCGGATCAATTGTTTACAAGAATTTTCTCGTTGCAGATAGCCAAAGCAGCCGCATAAACACGGCACGCTCGAGCCCTCGGATAAAACTCCAACCAGCTCCGTGAGACGCAGTGTCCAGATGCGAATAGTTGCGTCTCTAATAACTTCATTTCGCTGCTTCTATGGATCAAACGAGAACACCCCCAGTATATGTACTAATACTCAAATCCTGAAAACCCCCTGGAAGGGCATGCCATTTCTTTTCGAATCCAAACTAATCAGCCAGCAACTCCGTCGTCAAGACGTGGCTAGTAAAAGATACCTTCTGACCCATTACCTTGTGCACATGTGCTGAATGACTTCATGTGTACATGTCAATCTCTCACGTCATCATGAACTACTTGTTGCCGAAAATGCTGTCCACTATCTCGCCGGATCGTGTAGCCAGCACGGACAAGAGCGTATCGCTCAACTGTGTTCCCAGTGATTAGAGGCGGCGGCGAGTATGAAAAAAAAAAAAATAGCAATGGAAGGACACAACGGAGGAAAGCCACTTACTCCATGGGTACCCTCGCAGCATCCTTGCAGCCACACACCTGCGTCGTCTGCTACTGCGCCAGGCACAAACTTGACCTTGTAGTCACGGCCGACGGCAATCTTGCGCGCGCCCTGCTCAGTATCCACGTTCCACCCAGAAATGCCCTTGCCAAACTCAAGACCGCCTGGTGTGGCCTTGGGAAGCAAATACCAGGCGTCCTTCAGCATGCCAACGTGAATATCACGTTGATAACCGGTGGCAGCGATGACAAGATCAGCTTCGATGATCTCCTCATCAGTGGCATCGATAAAGCCATCAAGGCCACCCTCGTGCACATTTTGAACCTTGAGACGCATGATTTCACCGTGAGACTCCATGCTGGTGATCTGCTTACCACCCATGATGCGATGTGGCCACTTCTTCTCATCAGCACCAAGTTCTCGCCGCTGGTCGTACATCCGCTCGTATAGTGCTTCAATGAGCTCAAGCCGGACCACGCCGTAATTGGTGGCGCGGGCTTCGGTTAGCAGGTTGTTGCGGTACTTGGCGGTCTTAGGGAACATGGAGTCAATGAACTCTGGATTAAAGACGCAATTGACACTGATTCGGTTAGCCCATTCTCGGGATCGACTACGTTCCAATTGCATGGGGCTGGCTGGGGGCAGTTGACGATATATTCTCTATTTTGTGTGTTTTCAGGGAAAAATATGACTTACAAAGGCGAGTCATCACTAGGACGAAGAAACTCCTGTCTCATGACCAGGTGGGTTTTTGAGTCGGGATAGCGGCTTGCCAAATTGTTGAAGATTTCCGCGGCACTTTGACCAGCACCAACCACAACTACGCGGCAAGGAGTGAATGTCTTGGGGATAATCTTGTGGATGACGTTGGCATACTGAGAAGAGTGGATTACCCGGGGATGCTTGAGGGGAAAACTCTTGGGCAGAGACGGCTGTCCGCCTGTGGCCATGAGAATATGTCGTCCCCGGTACGTGTGTGTCTGCCCGGTGGCAACCTCCTCAGACCGAACAGAGAATGAGCGGACCGCACCCTTGCTCGTGTCGTTGGGCGACACAGATACAACTTGCTGTCCAAACTGAACAAGACGGGTGAAGAAAGAAGAGCACCAGCGCAGGTAATCTTCATACTCGACCCGAGCAGGCAGGAAAGTGCTCAGGTTGGTGAAATCAACCAAACGGCCCTGGCGATGGAGATAGTTCAAGAAGGTAAACTCCGATCGAGGATCTCTTAGAGTGGCCAGGTCCTTGATGAAAGAGATTTGCATCTTAGCTCCTGGCAGCAACATGCCAGAGTGCCAAGCGAACTGGTACTGCTTTTCGATGAACAGAACCTTGGGTGAAGAGCCGTCGGCCAAGAGTTTTCGCCCCGAAGCGAGGGCATCGTGCATGGCTACCGCGACAGACAAGCTGGCAGGACCGAAACCGACGCAGATGAGATCATATTCGACATCGAGAGGGGCAGGCACCAGGTACGAAGAACTCTGGGCTGCGCCGTTTTGTGGCTTGTGACCATTGCTGTGGCCGTTGCTGAGGCCATTGCTGTGGCCGTTGCTGAGGCCATTGCTGAGGCCATTACTGTGGGAAGTAGCATGCGCATCGTGAACTGTATGTCCATTGGCGTGGTGTGAGGTGACGCCGTTGCCACTGGCGTTGGAAACGGCTGACGATCTGGATGTGCCTGACTTCCTGCCGGTGGAATTGAGGGCATCTCTGTCCCCAGCACGTGCCGCAGCGTCATCAATCCGGTTGCTGCCGTTGCTGTTCAGGATGATGCCATTTCCATTCAGCGCAATTTCGGCAGCACCGTTGCTCGTAAGGACGACTTCCTCACTATGGGGAGACATGATGTGCTAGAGAGACAACGTGATTTCGTGGGGGTTTTTTTCCCTCTTTCTTTGTTTTTGTCCCGGTCTTGGATGTTGTCTAGAATGGACCTGTGAAAGTCAGATCAAGTCCCCTATTCCCAAGCAGGGCCTTTGCCTCATGGTGCGCGATGTTACCTACGCCAAGTTGTTCTGAAACGAGGTCGAGTAGATGCAGACTTGATGTAATACATACAGAAACAAGGGACCTCAAGGTAAGCACTCGCCAGATGTACAATCGCCAAAGCAGCTAACTGCTTTAAGAAAAAAAGGAAAAAGGGCCCCCAAAAAAAAGCAAGATGATCCGGAAGGTAATCCCCCAATTCGGCCTTGTTTGTCTAGGATGATGTCGTACACCAGTGCAGGCTCGATATACCTAGAATGTAGGCGCGACCCAAGGTCAAGAGGAGACGAACAATCCAGAACTACAAGGCCGATTGCAAAGGAACAAAAGAGGTTGTGGGAGGAAAGACTTGAGGAGAGGTGAGGGACGAGACCCTGATCCCTGATATGAAGTTGGCAACCCTCCTGCTCGGCATGAAGCATAATAGTCAGCCCTTTACTCCGGACGCCTAAACACGCATGTGTGAAAAATTAAAAACATGTATGCTTTTAGTCCTAATTAGGATAGATAGTCTACCTCCCTATTTTTAGTGTGGCTTATGTCTATTAATCTTTATAGCTATTAGGACTCAGGTGCGTGCGTACGCGGGCGGGCCTACCAATCAATTGTAAGGTTGCATACAATCAATTGTAAGGTGCAATGCAAGCGACAGTTAGCATTGGTGGATCTTTTGGTCTAGTGGCTTAACTTAGCACACCTTCTAGGTTCTGACAATAAGCTATAACAATAGTTAATATTACTATATCTTACTGCATGTTATAATTTAATTCAAATAAAATAATCTCTTAATAATACTATAAAGATTAATAGACGCAAGCCACACTAAAAACGGGTAGGTGGACTGTCTATTCTGATTAGGACTATGCGTGTCCAGGATTAGATGCTCGACCCGAGGGAAACCCGGCAGAATTTAGAAACAAAAAGCATTGGCGGCGGAGTCTACAAGGGAGGCGAGGCCTGATCTCTTTACCCAGACTAAAATGCCACCATGTGGGCTGTGAATCCCTTCCCCCAAAAAGAACCGGCTTTCTACTGTAACACAGAGCACCTGCATGCATGCACATATGTTCTCAGTACATCTGCAGCATCTTGCCACTTACTTGATTGAGGTACATCTTGAGGTGTTCCTCATTTCGAGAGTCTAGATGTTGAAGCATACCTAGAAAAACACCATAAATTGCAAAATTCCTGCCGATCAGTGACTTCGTGATCGGCTTCTGTGTGCTTCCCCAGCCCTGCCGTCAAGACCCTTGTTGATGCTACGTGCCTGCGCCTTGACATCAAGGCAATGCCTTGCGTGTCATGCTTTTTCATAACCGGACATTTGTCGTGAATTCCTGCCCCCGTTGCCTCTATACATATGTAAGCCACAATGGGGCCATACCGGATCCATGTTCCACTTCGAGTATCCACGATAGCGTAAATTGTATGCAAGCCTTCATGATGAGACATTGAAGCTAGGGTTGGGGCGGTGCTTTGATCTGATAAGATGGAATGCAATCGCGGTGAGTTCCTGCCGGCCATCTGCCGTCGGACCCTTCAATTGTGGCAGTAGCCTCCAAAATCTTCAAAGAGGTCAAAGCGTGCTGGTGTTTTTTTTTTGCCAGATTTGAGCGACCTAAAAAGGAAAAAGGCTATTTTCTGAGACCGTGAGCGCCTTTGGGTTGGACATCAATCGTTCCGCAAGGCCAAGATTTCGCTTTCATCATATGGTGAGTATCAATTTATTCGGATTTGTTGGATGATGAGAGAGTGCACCAAGCATGGGCAGGGTCTTGCGCACCCCTTGCCCTCCAACAACTTGCAAATTTACAATTTCAGGCAGAAGGACGGGTTCTTCACGTCAAATGGGTACGTACTTTCAGAACTGCGTCGCGGCTCGCCCCAGCTCGCTCAGGTGGAGCTGAGGGATTTATCTGATCATCAGATAAAAAAAAAACGGATCCGATAAGATCCAGGCTTGTACACTAGCTCAACTTCGCCAGCTGACCGGTTTTATGTATGTATGTATGCGACAGAAACGCGAGCCAAAGAAAATTTTTCTCTCCCCCGGAGTTTGCGCGACGTCTCCGCAGATATGCGATGGAGATCCGTCAGCTGCATAGTCCCCTATTAAATGCTGATTACTGTGACTGCGTCTGGTGATTGCACATAGGGATGCTTCTGCTGTCCAGCTTGCCAACAGTTTACAAAAATGACAGTGCCTTGCATCAGCCCGTTGATGATGAACGTTGGTCTTGCCAACTTATTGGAATCAAGGGCATGCTTGGTGTACGGAGTGCTCCTGCCCAGTGCCCCAGTGCCCAGTGCCCACTGCTGCCCACTGCCCAACTGCTGCCCACTGCCCACCTGTCCACCCATCCAACGAAAAAGGGTGGGGACTGGGCCTCTCTCCCCCACCCATTATCGGTAAGAATCGGGCGACAACAACTCGGCTTTGATTTGACCAATGCAGAAAACTTATCCGAGAGCTTAAGCATACCTGTTCGGCCGACGGTGTAATGAGCCTTTTAGAACCAACCAAGTCTCTGGTGCAACTGGCCGAGTATCAACCCTTATTACGGACCACGGTGTCACAACAGGGTGTTGATGAGATCCTGTACCAGACTCTTCTGTGTGGCGAGTCTCCGTACTAACAATGTGTGCAGCTGGTTCTTGATGTTTGAGCTCGTGCTGGGTTGACTCGCTTTCCGATATAGATCTCGTCGTGGAAAAGGATTAAGTAGAGGGCGACAGCTTTACCGCGGCAACCGCGACCGTGCCTAATCTAAAACAGGAGGAGGACGACGGCGACGAAGGAGCCAGTCTTACTCTTTCACTTTCCCTTTCCCTTTACATAATTGCACCGGCGTCACTCGCCTCGCAGCCATCGTCACGGCCTCATCCCCCACCTCCTTCTTCCTCGACCTGACGTCAATCCTGGACGTGCCTCTGTATACTTGCTCGCATCTGCCAATCCTGTTCCCCGTCCCGGCTCTAATACATACATACCTGCAACGGTAACATCAAGGTGGACCGACCCCCAAGTCGTGGTCGTCATGCTCGGTGCACGCCAGTTGGAGCCTCGCTGATTAATTGCCGTCTTCTTACAGGCCGAGACCACGTCCGCCGCAAATGCAGGCGTCAAGGTACCGCAACTATTCGATTCATCTCAAACGAGAAAACGCTCTCCTAGGCAAATAATCAAGTTGCTGATTGGTTGTACTAGTTGGTTGACCAGGTTCGACTATCCGCTTCCACGCATGGGAGGTCTTATTACTCTGGATACGGCTCCATCTAATTCACAGGCCCCAAGCTGGCACGACTCTAATACCACTTGGTGTAGGCAGAGGAGAACGCGGTGGCTGATGTGTAACGTTTGTGGTTGAGAACCCATCTTCTCGCTGGCCATAACAGGGAATTTCCCTCTACGACATGAAGTCTATCAACAGTGGCGTGCTCAGTGTTGTCAAAAGCTAATACGTTCACGGTTGAATGTTGATTCACCATATTACGAAGCACCTTTTTACTTTTTTACTTTTATTCATGTCCTGCTCTGCGGGACAACGGTAACACGATGGACCATGAGGGTTTGTCAATATGCAATCCCAACCCTCAACAGCTGGCCGGCCCGCAGCTGTTGCACCATCTTGTCACCTCATCCATTGATGCAACAGCAATAGAGTATCTCAGTGAAGATAAACGGACGCTGTATTCATATAGGTTTCTCCAAGAAGCGTCCGACAAGCTCTCGCGGCTCATTGGCTTTTTACATGCCGGATTAGATCAAGATGCAGACATCATTGTTCCCATTTTGATGCCTCAGTGCGCTCATCTTTACATCTCTCTGCTTGCTATATTGAAATCCGGTGGTGCATTTTGCCCATTGAATCTTGATGCCCCTTATGAGAGGCTAAAGTTCATTCTGGAAGATGTATCAGCTAAGATAGTGCTGGTTACACGGCAAGTTGCAAACCACTTACCTCCAGATTGCGCCGCCAAAATTGTCATTGTCGACGATACAATCTCTCAATTTGACTACAGCGATGAGTCAAGCCGAACACCAACACCAGACTCCCTGGCCTATGTTATGTATACCTCAGGATCGACAGGCACACCCAAAGGGGTTGGTCTTTCTCATAGAGCGGCAACCCAAGCTCTCCTCGCCCACGATAAACATATTCCTGAGTTTTCGAGATTTCTGCAATTCGCGGCACCGACCTTTGACGTTTTTGTTTTCGAGACTTTTTTCCCCTTATTTCGAGGAGCCACACTGATTGCAGTGAAGAGGGAAGAGATGTTGAGTGACCTTCCGGCTGTCATGCGGCTTATGGACGTTGACGCCTGCGAACTTACACCAACAGTCGCAGGAAGCCTTTTAAAGATGCGGAAAAACGTTCCAACGCTTCGATTGTTGTTGACTATTGGTGAGATGCTGAAAATGCCTGTCATACAGGAATTTGGTGGCGGTGCCGAACGTGAGAGTTTACTGTGGGCTTTGTATGGACCGACAGAAGCCACGATACATTGGTAAGATGTACTGAGTATTTTCTTGATTGGCCGAGGCGACTGATTATATATGTATTTACAGTACTTTGCAGCCGAGCTTGCCATCGACATCGTCGCCGGGCAACATTGGGCTGCCACTGGACACTGTTTCGTGCTTTGTCATTAAACCGTCACACTCTTTCGAGGAGAGTCAAGAATTCATTATTCTCCCCAAAGGTGAAGCTGGAGAACTTGCCGTAGGAGGTCATCAACTTGCACGAGGATACATCAATCGACCTGAACAGACATGCTGCGTTTTCATTGACTCTCCGTATGGCAGAGTCTATCGCACTGGAGACAGAGCAATCATGAATCAGAATGGCACGCTAGAATGCCTAGGCCGTTTGTCCGATGGCCAAGTAAAGCTTCGTGGTCAGCGAATCGAACTCGGCGAAATTGAGCACGCTGCTTTACGAGCTCCTGGATGCCATGGCGCCAGTGCTGCAGTGGTGGCTTCCAACTTAATTCTCTTCTGCGCGGTGGATTGCGAAGCATCCGAAACGACCATCGAAGACAGCTGCAAATTGTGGTTACCCAAGTACATGGTCCCGAACGAAATTGTCTTGATGGATGAGTTTCCCCGGCTTCCCAGTGGTAAAGTCGACTTAAAGACGCTCAAACAAGACTTTATCACGAAAAGAGCAACTGACATTGCTGAGACAGAGGTGTATGATGAGATAAAAAAACCCCGAATCAGAAAAATCATGCAGATTGTTTCGGAAACTTTGAACCTCAAAGTCAACATGCAATCAGTCCTTACGGCTGCTGGAATAGATTCACTCTCCGCCATCAGACTGGTATGCGCCTTTCGAGATAATGGGTTCGACATTTCGGTCCCAAAACTGCTGAACTCTCGGAATCTGGAAGCTATATGCAGTCAATTGGAAGAGAAAGCCGAGATTGATCGGGCTTCACAAGACGTTGCAATCGAACACGGGCGATCCGCCTCCATCTTGGCAACGTTATCGGATGAAATTTGCCTGCATGGTGCCTCACGTCCCATAGACTATGCCATGTTCTGCACTCCGCTACAATCAGCTATGCTGGCCGAGACAACGCAAAACCCGACACTCTACTGCAATGAGATCTTATTGCGCACCGTACGCAACGTTCCAGTAACGGCTCTGGCTGATTCCTTTCAAAGTGTCATTCAAATGAATGAGGTGCTTAGAACTGGATTTGTGCACCGGGCAGGGCGGCACATCTCTGTCGTATTCTCGGCTCCTGAGCCCAGCCAAGTTGCCGTTTTGTCACAACCTGAACGCGGTTTCACAATGGATAAAGCAGACGACTTCCTACACCCTTTCAAGGTTCAGTTGATACCAAATACAGAAAGCGGAACGGTTGATATCCTTATACAAGCGCATCATGCGATTTATGATGGATGGTCAATGGACATGCTTCTTTCCGATGTTTCTCAGCTTGTGTCGAAGAAGTCTACGCCTCAGCGTTTACAATTTGATCGTGTTGCCTGCTTTCAAAATTGTGACAAGAATGCGTCAAAAGACGAGTCGCGGGCCTTTTGGAGCGAGGCTTTGTTGGGGTGGAACAAATCTCCTTTTCCAAAGCTCCTTGGCCGACCTGCAGCAAACGACATCAAGACCCATAGCGCTTTTCTGGAAATTTCTAGATCATCTGTGACGGAAATGACACAGAAGCATGAGATAAGTCCTCAAGTCTTGTTCCAAGCTGCGCTGGTTATGGCTTGGCAAGGTGTTACGGGCCAGGCTGATGTCTTGGTTGGCTCTGTGCTTTCGGGTCGCACCATTCCCGTCGACGGTATAGAAGGCATTATTGGTCCCTGCGTTGCATCTATGCCTTTGAGAGTAGATGTGAACAGGATGACAGCGAACATTGATGTTTTGAGGAACATTCACACGAAAAATCGCTTGATAATGGAACATTGCGATCTGCCACTTTATGAAATTGGTAAATTGGCGGGACTGAGGCCCAACGAATCTTTGTATGATGTTTTATTCGTATACCAGCAGTCACTGTATGATTTTCAAGTTGAAGATGGAATCATGCGGCAAATTGAACACATCGACAGACTTGAGACAAAACTACTGATTGAGGTCGAGCCCCGGACTACCGGCTTTTATTTGCAAATCACCTATCATTCCGCCTTCGTCAACCATGATTTCGTGGACCAATTTTCTCGACAAATTCAACAGCTCAGCTCTCAAATTCTCAATGACCCAAGTGGTATGCTCGCATCACGAAGAGTTCTTGGAGATTGTGAGAAGTCGGTGTACAGCGTCAAGGTCGAAAGTGACGAAGAGCGAAACGAAGTAGCTACTCTATTCGATGAATCAGCAGAGCGCAATCCTGGCGCCGAAGCATTACGGATTGTGACGTCTGTTGAAGGCGATCGCTTCAAAGTTACGACGATGTCTTATACGGCCCTGTCTCAAGCAGCGAACAGGACAGCTCGTTTCATCCATAACAATGGCGCAGAGGTTGGCGATATAATTGCTATACTCATGAATAAATCTGCAGCCCTGTACACGACAATATTGGGGACCCTAAAAGCAGGATGTGCGTACCTACCGATTTTACCAACTACTCCGGCCCATCGCGTGAGAGAGATTTTGCGAAAATCCAAGACCAGGTACTGTCTTGTTGATAATGCTGTGGATGGCTGCTTCTCAGACATGGTCACGGTCCTGAACATCAATAATGATTCTTTATCTTCATTGCCAGCGGACAAAGTAGCTATACACCCAAACGCTGATAGGCTTTCATACGTCATTTTCACGTCTGGAACCACGGGAGTTCCAAAAGGCGTTGCTGTGACACAACGGAACCTTGCGAGCAACATTGCGCACTTGGGCAAAATCTACCCAAAATCATCGACTCAACCTCGCTTACTGCAAGCCTGCTCTCATGCTTTTGACGTTTCTGTATTCGAGATGTTTTACGCATGGCACGCCGGCATGAGTCTCTGCGCTGCGGATAACGACACTCTCTTCAGGGACTTGGAACATGCCATTAGAGAACTTGGCATTACACATCTGAGTCTAACACCAACCGTCGCGTCTCTGATAGACCCCAAAAATGTACCTCAAGTCGAGTTCCTCGTCACAGCTGGCGAACCAATGACCTCATCAATTCTTCAGAAGTGGAACTCGCTTCTGTTCCAAGGCTACGGTCCATCTGAGACAACCAATATATGCAGCGTCAAAAGGATGTCTCATGGGGATCATATTGAGCATTTGGGCTGGGTATTGCCAAACACATCCGTTGCTGTGCTCAATTCTAACACACTCGATGTTTTACCATTGGGCTGGGTAGGGGAGTTTTGCTTCGGTGGCAGTCAAGTGGCGAGTGGGTTCCTCAATGACGATGTATTGACGGCTCAGAAGTTTATAGAGCACCCTTCACTCGGCAGAATATACCGTTCAGGGGATATTGGACGAATGCTTCCAGACGGTTCGTTGTTGATCATGGGGCGACTAGACGATCAGGTCAAACTTCGTGGGCAGCGTATTGAGGCAAGCGAGATAAACAGTATTTTGACAAATACGAAATTGGTGGCGGACGCAGTGACTATTCTGACTCACAGCAACCGGAGTCAATCGGAACAGCTCGCCACATTCTACACGTCACATGAAGTGGCTGAAGTTGTAAGAGAGGCGCCGGTAAACCCTGTTCTACATCGGACGTTAATGGCAAATTTGAGAACGCGGTTGCCATCGTACATGATTCCCACATATCTCATACCGGTTTTAGGGATTCCGAGGACATCGAGTGGAAAGATGGACAGGCTCGCCTTGAACCACTACTTTGTAGGCCTTGGAAAGGAGTACCTTGAAAGAGTATCTGAAAATTTGTCAGGACTTGAAGATGAGGGTGAATGGTCCGACCACGAGAAAGTTATCGCGGACGCCATGGCTGAATCGTGTCATATTCCACGAAGCGAGATCGGAAGATGGACCCCTTTCCCGGCCCTCGGTATTGATTCAATTTCTGCAATTGGTTTCTCTAGATTGTTGAGCGCCCGCACTGATCGTCAGATTCCAATATCCGCTATTCTCCGGAACTCTACAGTGGCCCAACTAGGTCAGACTCTGAACCAAGAAAGTGTTGCGACAACCAATGGCAGATTACACAGGATACGAAGACTGATGGAGAGCCTCAATATCGAAGTCGAAAGCACAAAAAAGAAACATGGCCTGGACGTCGAGTCCGTCTGGCCTTGTGTTCCATTGCAAGAGGCAATGCTGTTGCAAGGCCAAAAGAGCTATTACAACAAATCGCTTCTGCGACTGCACATTTCTCCAGAGACAATGCAGTCTTACTGGAAAGAGGTCTCGAGAAGACATGGTATTTTGAGGACATGCTTTATGACGACAACGAATTTATTGTATCCAATAGCGCAAGTCGTTCTACGAGAATGGTGTATGCCATGGAAAACATTCGAGGTCACTGTACCATCGCTGGAGGGTGCATCAAAAGAACACCTCGAGTCTCTCCCGGAACCTCTCGATTCTCTGACGCCCCCTTGCTCGTTAGCTCTCATCAGGTACAAAGGATCGAATTTTCTATCTTTTATTTGTCATCATGCTCTGTATGACGGTATCGCCATTGAGAACCTTTGGAGAGAAATAGAATCAATGGCTCATGGGCGCGACCTGCCGGCATCTGTTCCGTACGGGCCATTTATCCAGGAGGCACTGAGCCTACCACCCGACGTCGAGCATTTCTGGCGAAACGAGTTCCTTGGATTCGAGGGATCGCCCAGGTTAGCTCAATCGACACGCCTCGGCCTCAATCAATGTACACACACCGTTTCCATCGATCTAAGTTTTAAAGAACTTCAGCAAAAGACTAGATCATTCAGTGTATCGTTGTTGGCGTTGTGCCAAGCATCATGGGCCGCCGTTCTTTCGTGCGTATTCGGGAAGTCAGACGTCGCTTTTGGAAACGTTGTCAGTGGTCGAACGCTTGCGATTGAGAATATTGACAGACTGGTTGCTCCCTGTTTCAACACCATACCTTTACGTATAGACATCTCGAGAAGCGCACAGAACATGGATCTCGCGAAGGCATTCCAGAATCTCAACTCCCGCCTGCTGCCTTACCAGTTTTCACCACTTAAGCTAATTCAAAAGGTTGTGGGAGCGCGACGTCGAAATCTGTTCAACACACTCTTTCTCCTACAACAGCCGCTCAGAGACATGGATAAAAGTGTCTGGACGCTCGAAGAAGATGCTGGAAACATGGATGTTCCCATCGTCTGCGAAGTTATCCCGTGTCCGAATCTGAACTCGGTCTTTATGAACTTGCATTATGATATGGACATGGTCACAAACGACCTTGCTTCTGCTATTTCCGATATATTCAAACTCATGTTACGAGCGATAGTTTTGAGTCCGTACGATGCAGTACCGACGCGATCTTCTTTGCCTGCATCTTGTCTTGAACCATTGAGCAGTCTCGTCATCAGAAGGGAAAGGAGGGATGAATCTGAATCATTAACGAAGGCACATACAGATTGGTCCGATCTAGAACAAAAGATTCGCCAGACTATTGCCAGCATTTCAGACACCTCTGAACATGCTATCAACCGGCAGACTACAATATTTCAACTGGGGCTTGATAGTATAAATGCGGTTCAAATCGCATCAGTATTGCGAGCACAGGAGTTATCGGTATCCTCCTCAGATGTGGTTGAATGCGCTAGCTGCGAGAAATTGGCAGCTCGCATTATTCAAAACGCGGGAAACCATCGTCTTGGAAATTTGAACATAAATTTCGCGAGCTATCGACAAAAAGTGATTGCAGAAATACTCGAGAAAGTATCGCCAGGTTCAGACATAGAAGCCATACTGCCATGTACCAGTCTACAAAATGCTATGATTTCAGGATTTCTCAATTCAGTCCAGGGGCATTATCTCAACTTTCTGACTTATAGAGTCCGAAGTGACGCAAATCTCTGCCGCCTCGAGGATGCTTGGAATCGCCTTCAGCAATGCCACCCAATGCTGCGCACAGGCTTCGTGTCCACGTCGCAACCCGAAAGCTCTTTCAGCATGGTCCGATGGAAAGAAAACTCAATCGAATGTCCCGTTACAATATTCCAGGAACACGACTGCGAAAACTTTGACGTCTCGAAATGGAAAGAGGAGTCGAGATTGGTTATGATAGAGAATCCCGGCCAACTTCTTTGGAGGGTGGCACTGGTAGAAAGCGGAAGCATAGCGACGATGCACATCGCTCTTCACCATGCCTTATATGACGCAAGCTCTCTTGACGACATGTTGCATGGGCTGTCTCAGATTCTGAAAGGAAACAAGTTCAATTTCACGCAGATCGAGCCCGCATTGACCCAGTTGCTACTACGGACACGATATGAAGCTCCCGAAACACAAAAGTTCTGGGAGAATCAGGCCGAAAAGGCTGTTGTAAACAGGTTTCCCATCATGACTCCGTTACGTGAGGAGAATTGGAGAACAGTAACTTGCAATAACACCTTGTCAATGACCATTGCTGATGTCCAAGCGGCTACCAAGACGATCGGAGTATCCATGCAGGCTGTGTTCCAAGCAACTTGGGCTCGATTATTGGCTTCTTACTTGGGAGAAAGCTCTGTCATCTTTGGCGTTGTGTTAGCGGGACGAGATACGGACGAGACCGCAATGGCTCCGTTCCCGTGTCTGACAACAGTGCCTGTTATAGCTGAGACGACATCTTCCAACAGCGAAATGATGAAGCGCATGATGGATTACAACTCGAAATTACATAAACACCAGTTTGCGTCCTTGGCCAGCATTCAAAAATGGCTGGGTCATCCAGGCACCCCAGTATTCGACACGATCCTAGTTTACCAGAAAATACGACCCTCTCCATCAGTCACAGACTGGGATCTTGTTTCAGATGAGCCATCTGTTGAATACAATGTTTCTCTAGAAGTTGAGCCAATGGAAAATGGTGAGCTCTGCATTCAGTTGACCACTTGTACTGATGTTGTTCCGATTGAACAAGCAGAGCTTCTGCTTCGTCAGTTCAACGCCACGCTGGTACAGCTTGTCAGCTCACCAAACGGAACGGATTGTGAACTATATAGGACTTGTCCGGAGATATTCTCAATCACCCCGGCCCAATTTCCATCATTACCAGCCCCGGTAAACCTCGTCCATCAATTTGTTGAGCAAAAAGCCGAATCGCACCCAAATGTTTCGGCTTTGGAATTCGTTGAGTCATTAAACGACACGTTCAGTAACCCAAGGATTTGGACTTACAGACAACTAGACGAGATTGGAAACCAAGTTGCGCATCTTTTAGCAGAGACAATGGCCAGTGGAAATATCGTGGCCGTCCATTTCTCCAAATGCCCTGAAGCATATTTCTGTTTCTTGGGAATATTAAAAGCTGGGTGCTCGTTTGTTGCTCTTGATCCAAGTGCTCCCATTGCAAGGAAACATTTCATCCTTGAGGACTCAAAGGCAGTGTGTCTCTTGACCGATGGTTCTTTCGACGTCGAACCTGGACTCGATATTACAATTGTGAAAATTGTTAATGAGAAGAAGCTGGCGTCGTACCCAACCAGTCGCGTAATTCACGAAAAACAACTTTCGCCACGGGATACTTGCTACTGCTTATATACTTCAGGAACTACTGGGACACCCAAGGGATGCGAAATCACACACGAGAATACGGTTCAGGCACTGATGGCGTTTCAGAACTTGTTTCAGGGACACTGGCAGCATGACTCTCGTTGGTTGCAGTTTGCTGCTTTTCACTTCGACGTATCTGTGCTCGAACAGTACTGGAGCTGGTCTGTTGGCATCACTGTCGTCGCAGCACCGAAAGAGTTAATCCTTGACGACCTTGTCGGTTCCATCAACAAACTTGCGATCACCCACATAGACTTGACACCAAGTCTAGCGCGACTGACCCATCCAGATGAGCTTCCGAGTCTTTGCAAAGGAGTATTCATTACTGGCGGAGAACAACTGAGCCAAGAGATCCTGGATGTCTGGGGACCGAAAGCTGTGATATACAATGCCTATGGGCCTACAGAAGCAACGATTGGGGTCACGATGTACCCACGAGTTCCTGTAAATGGTCGCCCTAGCAACATCGGAAAGCAGTTCCCGAATGTGGGATCTTATGTATTCCATAGTGGCACGGAGAGGCCTGTTTTGAGAGGAGGAGTGGGCGAGTTGTGCGTGTCAGGCAAACTCGTCGGCAAAGGCTATCTGCATCGCCCAGAACTCACAAGGGAACGATTTCGAGTACTTTGCGAGTTCTCTGGAGAGAAGATATATCGTACTGGAGATCTGGTGAGAATACTCTACGACGGATGCTTTGACTTTCTTGGCCGAGCCGATGATCAAGTGAAGCTTCGCGGACAGCGCCTAGAAATAGGCGAGATCAATCACATATTGTGCAGCGAGACCCCGGGGATCCAAGGTGCGGCTACTCTTGTCATACAACATGGTGGCAAGGAAGTTCTTGTTGCTTTTCTTGCAGGAGTCAGTGACCATGTTCCAACAAGTCTTCGCATTGTGGATGGCGGGGGCGATCTGGCGGGTAAAGCCCGAGCTTCGTGCCATGAAAATCTACCTGGCTATATGGTTCCGACATACTTCATTGTGTTGACATATATTCCTTTATCATCTAACAATAAAGTCGAGGTCAAAGCGCTGAAATCCTTATTCATGAGTTTGGAGCAACAGGATCTTATGAAGTTTACCGGCCGGGACCCTTTGGCGTTGAACAAACCGCTTGATACTCACGTCTTGCGCCTTGTGATCAAAGTGCTAGCAGCATTTGGAAGCGTACCCGAGGATCAAATTTCGGAAACCACCAGTATATTCGACCTCGGAGTCGATTCAATTTCCGCTCTACAATTATCAACAGTCTTGAAGAAGAACGGCATCATTGGAGCAACGCCAGCCTTACTAATTCGCACCCCTATCATCTCCGACCTTGCAAGGGCAGTACTCAA
This sequence comes from Epichloe elymi, assembly GCA_023658475.1. Classification (NCBI taxonomy): domain Eukaryota; kingdom Fungi; phylum Ascomycota; class Sordariomycetes; order Hypocreales; family Clavicipitaceae; genus Epichloe; species Epichloe elymi. The sequence continues at coordinate 3,266,442 of CP098276.1, forward strand.
CGATCAACAAATACAACATGCAGGGACCGATGCGAGAGGAGTACATCAAATGCTGCAAGCATGGAAGCACAAGCATCAAAATTTCATCTGCCACGACTTGAATGTTGAGCCAGACGATATCGAATACATCACACCTTGCTCACCCCTCCAAGAAGGAATGATATCGGCAGCTCTATCAGCGGAGTTGTCACATCCGTACTTCAACTGGTTCGATATACAGCTTCCAGCTGACACATCAATGGCCACTGTACGTCAAGCTTGGGGAAAGACCATTCAAGATCATTCAATACTGCGATCAGTATTTGTGAAAACTACCGACGGATACTTTCAGGTTGCAATGAGTCGAGCCAGGGACTGCTGGCGCTCTACATCTGTTGCGCATCGCGACGAAAGTAAAATTTTGTTTGATCGTATGTTTTCCCAGTGGATTAGTGACAATGCTCCGAACATTCTATCACCACTTCAATTCATTCATGTGTCAGGTCCCGACAAGCAAGAACTGAGGCTTCTCATTTTCCACGGACTCTATGATGGAAACAGCATTGAGCTCATGAATGACTACGCGTCACAAATTTACCAATCCAAAACCCCTGTATCTGGTCCGAGTTTCGTCGATGCCCTTTTTCGCGGTCCATTGCAAAACTTTGGACTCTGTCAACCATTCTGGAAAGAGCACTTGAAAAATTGGCGGTTTAGTCCTCTGCCGACGAAGACTTCCCGTCTAGACAGCTTGGGACAGATTATTTCCTTGTCTAGAGTGTTCCCGATTGAGGCTCTGGAAGATCTGCGAAAGGAAAGTAATGTGACGCTCCAAGCCATAGTTCTCTCAATATGGACAGTCGTATTGCAGAGCTTCATGTCACAGCCGCTTACCTTGGGTATTGTCGTTGCCGGAAGAGCCATTGACCTGCCACATATCGAGAACACCATCGGACCTCTTTTCAACACCATTCCTTTCTTTAACGAGAACATAACCAATGTGACTTGGAAAACCCTGGTTCAGCAATGCCATCAGTTCAATGCTGACACGCTCCCATTCCAACATGTACCGCTCAAGGACATCCAGAAGTGGTGCTCAAAAGGCCGCCCTTTGTTTAGTAGCTTGTTTGCTTTTCAAATAGAGAAGCCGGGATCGATGAATATGTCATCACCATGGACGTTTACCGAGGGGAGATCGAGCAGTGTTGAATATCCGCTTGCATTCGAAGCGAATCGAACTGCGGATGGAAATCTGAAGATCCGTTTAGTTGCCCGTGACGGAGCTGCTGACCATGACACGTTGGGGCAGATGCTCAATCATTTCAGTGAACTCGTGTCGACGATTCGGCCGGATACCATGTTAGCGACACCCTCGCTCTCAATGGCCGCAGGCAACAACATGGATGGCGGCGATGCCCCCAGTAGGGCAATACCAACAAAGATGCAATCGGACTGGACCCCTACAGCTTCTGTACTCAGAGCAGAGTGTTGCGCTCTGGCCAACGTCGCTCTTGAGGATATCAAACTTGAGACTTCAGTTCTCGAACTTGGTCTCGACAGCATTGATGCAATCAAGATCTCAGCCAGACTGGCGAAAAGAGGCATACGCCTAACCGCCTCGAAGATCACTCGGCTACAGACAATTTCGGCCATGGCTTCGGCAGCCGTGTCTGTAACTTTAGGTGGCGAAGATTGCACACCAGTCGATTCTGTCTTGCCTGCGATTCAGGGCCGTCTTCATTCCTATTTGCAGGGAAAGGGTGTGGACTTGGACACGGTGGAACTTGTTTTACCACCGACTTCTCTACAAGAGTCCATGGTTGCTGGGATGATTCAATCCGATTTCGAATGGTACTTCAACCATGATGTACTGGAACTCGATGTATCCGTCGACATTCTCAAACTCAAAGATGCTTGGGCGAAGGTCGTTGCATCGTCACCAATTCTGCGGACTGGTTTCCTGGAAGTCGACGACAGTCACATCGACGCGGCTTACTGCCAGGTCGTTTTCAAAGAAAAAGGCATGATTGTCAGATTCGAAGAGATGTCCGACACCACAAGGCTTCAAGACATAATCTCGGAAGCTCGAGACAGAGCACGGCAAGGGCAAGGGTTGGAAAACCTTGTTCAAGTAGCGCTGGTTTCAGCGCCCGGCAAAAACTACATGGTTATCTCGATGGCTCATGGACTATACGATGGATGGTCCTTGGGCCTCTTGCATGATGACCTGAAGGCGGCATATCAGGGAAAGCTACAGTCGCGAAAATATTGGCAGATTTTGACCACGCGCCCAGTGCTCTGTATGGGCTCTGACACTGATGACTTCTGGAAGACATATCTCTCTAATGCCCGCCCGACTATCTTCAAGGAAAGACAAAGACTGCCTACAAACCATGATCTGGGAGCTGTGTTTAGAAAGGAGAATAAAGCCTCTCAATCCATGTCCAAGATTACAAGCTTTTGTAGGCGAAACTCGCTCAGCTTGCAGTCATTGTGCACAGCATGCTGGGCAGCGGTTGGGGCATACCTCTCGAAGTCACTAGATACAGTGTTCGGAGTGGTTCTCTCAGGGAGAGATTTTGGCGGCGCAGATGAGCTCATGTTTCCCACCATGAACACAGTTGCTGTTCGGTCTATTATTCATGGCACCACAACGGCCTTCCTCAAATACCTGGAATCATGCTTGGCGGACATAAGAACTCATCAAGCAGTTCCTCTTCGCGAAGCGCAGGCGGCCGCAAAGCTCGGAGGCCAACAGCTCTTCAATTCATTGTTCATTTTGCAAAAGTCTCGAGAAGACGCTTCCTCCGAATCCATGTGGAAGTCCATTGACGGGCTGTCCGCTGTTGAGTATCCAATATGCGTTGAAGCAGAGACGGCTGGGGACACACTGAAATGGCGAATCGCCTGCAAGGAGCAATTCTTTTCCGAAAACGAGGCAGAGGACATACTAAACAATTTGGAGCATGCTTTACAATTCTTTCTGGACTCACCGGAAGAAGAGGTTCTGTCCTTTCACGATGGTTCGGTGTCTATTTGCGGTTTGCCAAATAGAGTCATAGTTGTTGACTCCTCGCCAGCCAGTGCGAAGAATGCCCTCGCCGTCACGCAGCATAGCGCTCAACATACATCATTTGTTTGGGATGAGACGTCCAGCCGCATTCGCGCTGTACTGTCCGAAGCCTCAGCTGTTCCTGCAGAGTCCATTCTTCCCACGTCCACACTCTATCATCTCGGCCTAGACTCCATCTCCGCAATCAAAGTCTCGCTGCTGCTAAGGAAGGCCAACATTCATCTCAAGCCACGGGAACTCTTGCAGGCAAGCAGCATTGTGGAAATGACAACGAGCATCGAACCAGACGAAACCTCGGAGGCAAAGACACTCGTGAACTTGGAAGACTGGAATTTTCCCGCATCCGTCTCCCACGACAACAACCTCTTGGGCCAACTCAATGTCGGGATGCAAGCCGTCGAGGCTATTTTGCCCGCAACAGCTCTGCAGGTATATATGCTCAGTGCTTGGCAAAATTCCAATGGGTCGGTCTTCTTTCCCCAGTTCTGCTACGAAGTGTCCCGAAAGTACACACACAACCAACTCATCGCTGCATGGGATTCGGCAGTCGAGTCTGTCCCGATGCTGCGAACTCACCTGGTGTCCACTGGAGCACACGATGTGCCATGGGTGCAAATTATCCTCAGAGCGGGTTCACTCTCGGCAATCGACTCTTCCCATCAATTTGCTGCTCTGCAAGTCAAAGACGGTCCATCTCAGCAGTCATGGCTACTCAACCTCACTATCCATCATGCATTGTATGACGCCTTCAGCTTGCCCGCCATCATGCGCCTCTACCATGATTTCCTCGTCCAGAATGATGCGACTTCCTCCGAACGGGCACACGGCATTGACATTTTGAATTGGAAGCAGTTCTCAATACAACCAACGCTCAAGGCGCGAATAGATCGCAGAAAACATTTTTGGCTAGACTATCTGAAGGGTCATCAGCCTCCCACAAGTACAGAGGACAGGCTCCCTGTGCAAGTGCAATCCCCTCAAAGAGTCGACGGCCGAGTGTCCCATCTCCGCAAGCAAGCTCTACACGACGTAGACGAGTTACGAAAGCACGCATCCTCCCTAGGCATTGGCCTCCAGTCCCTATTCTTCGCCGCCCTCGCCCAGACTCTCTGTCGTCGCCGGAGCACTGAACAGGCCCAGGCCCGCCCACAGACCGTCGTATTCGGCGTGTATCTCGCGAACCGAACCGCGCAGCCTGGCAATCTACATGCGGCATACCCGACGCTAAACCTGGTTCCAATACAAGTGAAAACCACAGAAGACAGTCATCTCACGACCACTGCCATGGCAATCCACAGAGACCTCCAGCTCATACAAACTGACGGCAGGGAACAGGTCGGCCTCTGGGAAATCTACAACTGGACGGGTATCCAGATCGACATGTTTATCAACTTCTTGTCTCTCCCCGACGATGAGAGCGATGTCCTTCTCACTGAGAATGATTTCCGTCGTAAAGCGGACATGGATCAGCCCGTGAATCCTACAAAGTCTGCGGAACTCTTGAATCAGCCCTGGCTGCAGAACAATGTGGTCAAAAACGCATATCCCGTGAGACCCCCCTCCATTCCGCCGCGTTTCTTTCTCTGTCACTCTTTGATACTGACTCTATTCGATGTGCTAGGCGTCTACGGATATTGAAGTATCAGTCCACGGGCAAAGCCTCGATATCGGCGTTTTCGGCTCTACACAATTTGTGTCTCATGACGAAGCACCACAGATAGTCGATCGCATCGTAGAGTATTTGAAGGGGGTCAAGGAAGTAGGTTAAAGGTACATGTGCAGATACGCAAAGCTGGGGAGGATCATCGCTATGCTTTTTACAGTTTTGTTCATTTACATAATTTCTATCAATTGGCTTGGTTGGCTATTGTTTACGTAAGAACAGTAGATTACTTGAGAGGCTGGTCGCAACATGCATCTCTCATTTGAAGAAATAGGACAGAGTTTTGATGCCATGTTGACGACTTCTGATATCATGGAGTGCCAAAGATGTAATGGCCAGGTTGCAAGGTGGGCAGGGTCACCAGACTGCTATGTAGAAAGCGATATGAGAGTGAGGCCTTGTCGTTTCCAAAGACATGATTTATTACTGGCAGCCCTGCAGCCAATTTCACCGCCAATCAGACGGTTGGACGGTTGGACGGTTGGACTCTAAGGGGAAGATGGCCTCTTTTTTTTTTTTTCCTTCGTTCGACATTTACATCGTTGACTCGGCATGGCCTTGCATGATCAGGGGGGTGATGAAGAGCGCGCACGATTTCAAGACGGCTTGTCTGAGTTGCCAGGACCAAGTCGTCAAGGTTAAAAAATCAAAAATCAAAATGGGACCTTTCATCATCAAGATCAGACACCATTGAGTCCAGGCAGAGACCTACGTGGCGTCATGACAATACACTCGTGTGTCAATTATTTTAGGAACGATGCTGTGTTCAAACGGAGCGGCAAACGGCCAAGTTTTGGCGCCTTTGCCTTTGTTGTATGAAAGTGTCTGCTTCCTTTCATGATTCATTGCATGTACATACAAGCAATCTTCTGAAAACAATGTTATCCAAAATCAAACAACGCCTGGAGAATTGCCACTTGCAGGGGCCAAAGGCTAGTAAAATGAAATAAAATAAAAACCCGCCCAGCGTGTCAGCCATACAAAGACGATAATCCTTTCTAACCATCCGACGTTGCGTCGGTCGATGACTTTTTTTTTTTTTTTTCTTCTTCTTACACGGTCATTGTAACACTCATACGCTAAATGCGCCTCGATTACAGTCTGGCGGGCTTTTGGGCGGGCTTCCATCCCTCCTCGCTGGCAATCAACTCAGCAGCACGCTCACCAATGCAAAGGACTGTGATCATGGGATTGATGGTGGGCATTTCAGGGAAGATGCCAGCGTCAGCAATACGCAGGTTCTTGATGCCACGAACCTTCAGCTCGGGATCAACGACAACATATTCGTCCTTGGCCACGTCACCCATCTTAGTGGTACCGGCGGGGTGATAGACGGTGTGTGCAACGCGACGAGCGTACTCGCTAATCTCCTCGTCTGTCTGAACTTTGGGGCCAGGGGCAACTTCTTCCTTGAGCCATTCCTTGAAGGGGCTTGTCTTGGCAATCTTGCGAGCAGCCTTGATGCCAGCAACCAAGGTGGCGGCATCGTAGCCCTCGGTGTCGGTGAAGTACCGAAAGTCCAGGGCAGGCTTCACGGCAGGGTCGGCCGAGGTGAGGAAGACGCGGCCACGAGACCGAGCACGGGGGATGTTGGGGGTCATGCAAAAGGCGTAGCCATCCTTGACGACTGGATAGCCCAGTCGCGCAGTGTTGAGACAGAAGGGAATCTGGTAACAATGCATCATGATATCAGCAGCGTCGCCGTCTTTGCCTGCAGCGTTTGTGGGCTCGCGGCGAAGGAAGACACCGGCGTCCGAGTCCATGGTGGTCTGGTTGGCGGGAACAGGTTTGGAGAGCTCCCACATGATGATGGTCTCTGGATGGTCAATCAAGTTCTCGCCGACGCCAGGAATGTCCTTGACAACGTCGAGGCCCAGGCTTTCAAGCTGGCCACGGGGTCCCAAGCCAGAGTGCAGCATGAGGCGTGGGGTGTCAATGGCACCGGCGGCAAGAATGATCTCCTTGCGAGGCTTGAGAAGAATCTTCTGGCCCGCAGCAGTAAAGATGGAAACGCCGGTAGCAACGTCGTTCTCGACAACAATCTTGTTGACCCAAGCCTTGGTGAGAATCGTCAAATTAGGTCGTCGCTCCTCGCCGCGAAGGATGGGGTGAATGTAGGCGACAGACGCACTGCTGCGGTAACCATTGTCTGGGTTATAAGAGATGGAGAAGAAACCGGCGCCCCGAGTCAGCTGACCCTTGGTGCGAATCTCGTCATTGAAGTCGGGGATGATGGGGATATCGAAGGCCTCGGAGCAGGCCTTGAGCCAGTCCTTGCAAAGCTGGTTGCGGTGACGGGCGTGGACTGGCTGGAAGGTGTTGCGCAGATTGTCGGCGTAGCGCATCATGTTGTCGAAGTCCCAGCCCTTGCAGCCTTGCTCGACCCAGCGGTCCATGTCATAACGGAAGGGGCGGAACGAAATCAGGGTGTTGTGCGAAGAGCAGCCCCCGAGGACCTTGGCGCGAGAGTGACGGATGTGAGAGTTGCCCATGGGCTGCTCAACGGTGCCGTAGTCATAGTCCAGGTCTCCTCCCAGCAACGAAAGCCATTGGCGAAGATCCAGGACCTGGTTGAGGTTGAAATCGGACGGGCCAGCCTCGATCAGGAGCACCTTGCGCTCGGGCAGGTAGGCAGAGAGCCTGGAGGCAAGGACGCAGCCAGCAGTACCGCCGCCAACAATCATGTAGTCGTACGCGGACTCGGCGCCCTGAGGAACGTATTGCGTAGTCATGGCGATGATCTGAATGATGGCTCCAATGACCAGGCAGAAGGCAGAAAGAAGCGTCCGTAAGCCCGTACGGATTACGAACCCCGGATTTCGGACTTGGAGTGAAGGAAGAGAGGAAGAAGACGACTGGGCGAAAATGTGGGCGAGGTACTTTAAGTTACAAAGTCACCCTCTCCGACGGCCATGGATGATGGATGATGGATGATGGATGCGACGAACACTTTTTTTTTTTTTTTTTTGTCGTTTCGAAAGCTTTGCCAACTCAAAGCACCATCCATGGTGGAGGAGCCCGGCACGGCGGCACGGCATGGCAATTGCAGCGACATGGATAAACTGGAGCATGCGAGCTCAGTGAGCGGGGACTGACGATGTATGGCCTCAGGCTTGCAGGTTAGCAATAGCCGAACCGTCGGAAACGCTGTGGTCTTGTGTCAGTGGGTCACCTGTTCAATGTGGCGGCTGACAGCTGGCCCCACTGGGAAGGACGAAGGATGTGGTGGTGGTGGTGGGACATACATGTACATACTACTCCGTACGTACATACATATTACATCGAACAGAAAAAGAATCAAATCACAATCACCAACCGCCCATTGTCTCGTACTACTCCGTGCTGTCAGGCCACAATTCCAAACGTCTTTTTTCCCTGCGACGCAAGAACCAGCGTGGAAGACCTCTTTTTTTCTTTCTTTTTTTTTTCCTCTTTTTCCCTCTTTTTCCCCCTTCCGCCCCATCATGACCTTCTCTTCCGAAATCCACACGTTCCACTCGGGCAAGCCCCAGCCTCAGACCTCATCCTCGTCGTCGACGTTCCAATCCATCGATCCCACAACTGGCAAGCCCTTGGCTACCATCTACACGACGACGCCGCAGCAACTCGACGACACCGTTGCCGCCGCCCGGGCTGCGTTCCCCGTCTGGTCCCAGACGCCTGCCCCCAGGCGCTCCGCGATCCTCCTCCGCGCCGCTGCCATTCTTCGCGAGCGCAACGACGAGCTCGCCCTCACAGAGACGCTCGACACGGGCAAGGCATGGGGGGAGACGTCCACCGTCGATGTCGTCACCGGCGCTGATGTCCTCGAGTACTACGCGCATTTCATCGCCGGCCGTCTCCCCGGCCAGCATACCCGACTCCGCCAGGATGCCTACATTCTGACGACCCACGAGGCACTGGGCGTTTGTGCCGGGATCGGCGCCTGGAATTATCCCATCCAAATCGCCCTGTGGAAGTCGGCTGCCTGTCTGGCCGCCGGCAACTGCATGGTCTACAAGCCGAGCGAGGTGACCCCGTTGCACGGAAACACCCTGGCGCAAATCTACATCGAGGCCGGCCTCCCCGCCGGTGTCTTCAACGTCGTCTACGGCGACGGATCTGCCGTCGGTGCGCCCCTGGTTGCGCATCCGGGCATCGCCAAGGTCAGTTTCACGGGTCAAGTCAGCACGGGAAGCAAAGTCGCCAGCGAGGCAGCCAGGGGCCTCAAGAGCGTCACCATGGAGCTCGGCGGCAAGAGCCCCGTCGTCATCCTCCCCGACGCCGACGCCGACGAGGCCGCCGACGTGGCCATGGCCGCCAACTTCTTCTCCACCGGCCAGGTCTGCACCAACGGGACCCGCGTCTTCGTCCCGGACACCCTTCTCGCGGCCGTGGAAGAGGCCCTCGTCAAGCGATGCCGCGAGGGCATCCGCATGGGTCTCCCGCGCGACCACAAGACAAACTTTGGCCCCGTCGTCAGCGGCGCCCAGCGCGACAAGATCAACATGTACATCAAGCACGGCAAGGAAGTCGACGGCGCCAAGGTCCTCTACGACGGCTCCGTCGACGCCCAGAAGAACAAGCCGACGCCCGGCGGTTTCTGGGTCGCCCCCGTCATCTTCACCGACTGCACCGACGACATGCGTGTGGCTCGCGAGGAGATCTTCGGACCCGTCATGTGCGTCCTGCCGTACAAGGTCCGGGGCCAATCACAGGAGGCGTGGACGGCCGAGGTCGTCCGACGAGCAAACGACACAGCCATGGGCTTGGCAGCGGGCGTGGTGTCGAGCCATGTCGGTCTCGCGCAGCATGTGGTCAGACAGCTGGATGCGGGCATCACATGGATCAACACATGGGGTGAGTCGCCGCCTGAGATGCCCGTGGGCGGATGGAACATGAGCGGCATCGGTCTGGAGAATGGCCACGAGGGGATCCAGGCGTACATGAGAGTGAAGAGCACGCTGGTGCAGCTGGGCAAGGGAGCATGCAAAGGATTGTTTGCCAAGCTGTGATTTTTTTTTTTTGGAATGGCATGCCCCAAGTTGTTTGTTTGTATAAATGTGCTCTTGGCGATTTAATTGATTTCAATTCCCTGTGGGGGGGTTGTCTTGTCATTGATGACTCACGGACCCGACCCGCTTTTCTCATCCACGGGGGGGAAAGTTCCAGCCTCACACCTCACCTCACCTCACCAACTGAGCGGGACGCTCGACAAATGCTTCAATTTCCGTCTTCCCCCCCCCTTGCTAGATACCCCGTCATGAATGTGAATCACTGCATGTAGGCTCGTCTGCTCGACTTGCGAAGTGCAACTTCGGGCTACCGAGCAGACGTCAAATCGCAATGCGCGATAACCTTGATTCCCCTAGTCTTCACAGCAGTTCCTCTATCGTGAACTTCACTGTGGGCATGCGTGCATGGAACTAGTTGCTTTCGAGAACAGCATGACTCATGTTTCTATTATTTATCATAAAAGAACCTTCCCCTTCAGTGAATCCTACAAATCAGGCTCATTTTTTTTTTATGTACGCTACGCATATGTATGTACATATGTACAGAATCTACCCAGGTCACATCATACTTGCTGGAAAAATTTGTGCAAAGGAAATGAAATAATGGAATGAAAAAAAAAAAAGAAGAAAATAAACCACACTTTGCTTGGTCCCTTTCTACATAATAATTACAGCGGCACAGGCATGTTTCTTTGCAGATGACCCCTCCACTTGGGCAGGGTTCTGGCGAATTGAGTACCCTTGGTCAAATCCTCAATGGCACTGCCCCATCTGACGAGCTCGGCTTCCGCCCAAGCAGTCTGAAGTATGGCAAGGCCATAGCCCATGCCCGAGTCGGCATGTACGCCAGCGGGAATGGTGATGACCGGGTAGCCGGCCTGCGCCGACGTCTGGTAGCTCTGTCCAACGTCGGGCGGGACCAGGAGGCCGCTGAGCTTCCTGTTCTTGTGTCTGAGGGCGTCGTCGATGCCGTTTCTGGAAGACGTCTGGCAGAACCTTAGGGCTTGCCAGTACGTCTCGTCCCGGATGCCCCTTGTTTTCTGCGAGGCGAGGAGCCCGTCTTGGCCAGAGTACCAAGCTGGGTTCCCCAGAGGCCAGGGGCTGCCGCCTTCGGAGCCGTCGTTGTCCAAGTTGTACTGGATGATATCGTCCAAGGTGCGCATCTTGGTGTTGCTCAGCTCGGCCAGGTACTTGTTGATATTGTTGTAGAAGTCGACCTTGACATAGGTGTACTCGGACTCGTTGGGATGACCCCGAGCAGTGCCGTAATCCCAGTTCCACCCGTTGGGAGACACAATGGTCTCGTAGTTTGTGATCTCGGTGTTGTTGATGATGGTGCCGCCGGCACTTTTAATCAACTTGATGAGGGATTTCAAGTTGGCTTGCTGCTCAGCGTCTGCGTGCACCCAGAAGCTCTTCCAGGGAATGCCGAATGTCGCCTTCTTGAGGGATTCCTTGCCGGTGAGGTACTGGACATAACCGCCCTTGGGGGTTTTCCCCTTCTGAGCAAGGGTATAGTTGTCATTGCTGTCAACACCGTAGATGGCATCAAAGGCGTAGACGGCGTCGCGGACGGTGCGTCCAAAGGTACCGACGGAGTCCTGATGCTCCGTCTCGGGTATGACACCGGCGCGGGAGGTGAGACCAACGGTGGGCTTGAAGCCGACGATGGAATTTCTCATGGCAGGGTTGATGACTTTGACGTGGTCAGCCAGCTACCCAGAACGCTCGTTGATACAGCATATCGGTAACGATGAGAGCAAATTTCACTCACCACTTCCATCAGTCTCGGTGCCCAGTGAAAAGGCAATGGCATTGGCTCCAACGCCAACACCACTGCCAGACGAGCTACCGCCAGGATTGACGGTCAAATTGTAAGCGCTTCGGCACTGTCCGCCACGGGCTGAGTAGCCCTCCGAGTAGTTGTTGCTGCGCATATCAGCCCACTCACTCAGCGTGGCCTTGCCAAACAGAACGGCTCCCGCTTGACGCAGCTGAGCAACGACATGAGCATCGCGGGGCACACGGCTTCCCAAGAGAGCCCAGCTTCCAGCCGTGGTCTCCATATTGTCCTTGGTGCCGATGTTGTCCTTGACAGTGAACGGAATACCATGCAATTTGCCACGGACCTTGCCGAACTTGCGCTCGGCATCACGCTCGGCAGCAATCGCAAGAGCATCGGGGTTGATCTGCATTACAGAGCTAAAAAAGAAAAATGATTGGCTGTTAGTCCTCGAACCCTGCGTATAATGCGCGAAAAAAAAAAACAAGAGTGAGAAATAACACAAAAGAAGAAGAAAACTCACTTGATGTACTGCTGCGTCTGAAAGGTCCTCGTCATGTAGCAATCGACCAATTGAACACTCGTCAATTTGCGGCTTTCCATAGCCTTTTGCATCTGATCAATGGTAGCTTCCTCCAACTTGAATCCATGGCAGTCACCCATGGGAAATAGCTTGTTGGAGCCAGCATTTTTCTGCGATGGGATCAAATTCGGGGTGTATTCGTCCAAGTCTTCAAAGCGAACGATTCCAGCGACAGCAGTGGCCGCTACCGCCACAATGGCTGAGCACACGGACGACGACGACAATATCATTTCGAAGTCGTCGAAGTGATGACGAAGAAGGGAGCAGGCAGGTGACTGGACGCGAAGCTTGACAGCTGCTTGTCAGGACTCAGGAACCAACGACGAGGAGTTAATACTGCATTTGGGTTCGGACAGGGCCTTCAAGTCGTCATTGCATATGCCGGACCCGGCGGTGGATGGAGATGAACCCCGTCAAATCCTATTCCAGGTCCACGGGCCATAAGTCATGGCCAACGCTCGGGGATATTGGGGCCAAGGCTGGACGACATGCGGTACCAGCGCTGCGCTCCAGATCTGTCTGCATTCAGCAACCAGACCAGAACGGTGTAGACCTGTTGGTAGAATAGAGGGCGCCACATGGCAATTTCGATGCGGATGCAGCGTTCTTTGCGTCAAGACCCCTGCTAGCCTTGATGAGTCTTCTGCAAGTTGACATTGTAGTCCAGCCGAAAGCGAGAAGTTGAGTGGCGCAAACAGAGCGTCCGGAAATGGCGACCCCCACCCAGAAGCGCCCCCTTCCCTGGTGGCAGAGTGGGTGGAGGGGCAAAATCGACGAGGGTCCTTTTTTCGCGCCAGGGCCATTTCCCGCGGATAACTGCAGACCCGTTCGATGAGTACGGACGTAGACGGGAGCATTTTTAATGCCTGCCGCAATGGAACGAGATTGGAGGGTAATTCTTCCGAGAGTCGAAGCACGGATGGTGTTATCGCTCTCTAGTTGTAGCTGCGAGAGATGCGAAGAGGCGACGAGATTGAAGGACCTTGGGACACAAATGCGATAGCAGACTGAATCGTTGCCCTGACTCGAGACCCACCGGCGCGTCAGTTGCCTTTCGGATAATACGGATTAGCTAATGCAGATGAAGCACACACAAAAAAAAAAAAGTTGCATTCGGCGAAACTACCCTCGTTGCATGGCATTTCAACCACGATCCACGATGCCAAGATGCATTGTTTTCCTGAACCCATGTATGGCAATTCGAAGCCAATGTTACGACGCCGCAAGGCCCCAGGTCGATGAACTAAATATCTCGTCATGGAAATCGGTTGTATGTACACATCAAAATCTGACAGCGAATTCCATCATACGTCACTTGTACGAGTTTCCTATGTAATCGCATCCGATACAAACATAGATCAATACATCAATGCCGTTCATCCTTCGGCCGGGGTTCCCGCCGCTCATCCATCCTTAACTGAGCCTCCTCCTTGACATCAAAGTCGACCCTCACAAAGATCCCATCTTCTTTGTTCTGGCTACTGTCGGCTCCATGTGAACCCGCAATGACTTCGTTCTTGTACGTTGCCGTGTTTTCCCGACTCGCCAACACGCTGTGTTGCGAGCGTAGTCGCATTGTGCTCATGGCGGTGCTCTTGGAACGTGGACTCGTTCTTCGTACGTATCTGGAGTTGCCTTGCTCAGTAATTGGACTCTTCCTGAGGACGAACTTGTCGAATATGGGCTTGATTCCAGGCACGGAAAGGGCGATGAGAGTCGCGCCGATCTCCGAGGCTTCGACGGCGAGCATGGGGTTGTAAGCCCATGACTAGAGACGACGACGAGGGTTAGCATTGTCTGGGTAATCGCCCGTTGAAGAGAGAGCGTGGTAATTCCCGGATGAATAGAGTCAGCAACAAGTACAAGCGCAGAATGCTTACCATGTCATTTTCCCATTGTCCCAGGATAACAAGTACAATTCGAGCAATGGAGATTCCAATAACGCTAACAAGGTTTTTTTTTTTGAGTCAGAATTGTTGTTCCCTAATCAGAAAGCCAACATATAGGCGACAAGACAGAGAAGAACTCACCCTACGCCAGGCAGGAGGATCAAAGCCAACTGCACCTTTCTCTTCTTTGGCATCTCCAGAATCCTCAACATGGCCACGGGGATACCAAATAATAACAAATCACACACCAACGAAACTGAGGAATTCACGCTGTACACCAATCCCCATTGCAAACATTTGTACTGGCCAGCTCCCGGCTCCCATCCATACGGCCACAATGCCGTGACCGGCTGGCAGTGGAAAATGATGAGAAAGAGTTGCGGCAAGTAACCTGCGACGAGGAATCCTCCGACAACGTAGATGGAGGTCGAGAAGCCCCTGTGCATGCCGCAGATGCGATGGTAAAAGGCAAGACCAGAGACGCGGCACAGCAAAAGTGACGTCGTGTAGACTATGTGGGCGGCGAAATCGAGGACTTCTGTCAATATGACGACGTCCACGGGCAGGACATATTTGATGTAGACGAAGTGGCGGCCAGATCCAAGGTTGATGAGGTGAATGCATAGACAGGCAAAGACAATTAAACAAGCCTAGATTGGTGAGTCTTTGGGAACCACGAAAAGATGAGAGAGGTCCCTTGCAAATCATGTTGTGCTTCCAAGGGCTTACTTAGGGGGGGACCAACGTACCAATGATACAACCGCCAACGCATCATCATAGCCATACCTCCTCACAATGAAGGTTCTTGCTATAATTCTGCCCAGCACAATCACAGACGTCAGCATAGTGACGAAAAGTATTCCAGCAATGGTAGGTGCGTCCTTGCTCTCCAACAAGAATTCTCTACTTGGCACCTCCGCAAAACTTCCATCCTTAAGGCCGGGGTCGAAGTTTCCATTGGCAAGTGCCCGATCAACGTCCGTCGTCATCATTCCTCAAGTGCCGGCTTAGGTCGAAAGAAGAAGAAGAAGAAGAAGAAGAAGAAGTGGAAGAAGTAGAAGAAGTAGAGGTAGTAGAAGAAGAAGAAGTGGACGCCTAACTGCTCTATTTCCCGATGTGAGTAAATCGAATGCGCAGAGTGTAGTGTGTAAGGGATGAGTAAGAATAAAGAATGGTAATTTGGCATAATGAAAGACAGGTTGTGCGCAAGGGACACGACGATTTTGAAACCAAAGCTTGTCATTGAACCGTATCTGTCTCTATGTATCACTGTTTTCTAGTCGGAGTGTGGCTCCGGTATATTCTGCGCACTGCGCTATTATTACTTAGCGGCTCTAAGCCCACCCTCAAGTCAGGCCCATGCTGCACTTCGGTATGTGTTTGAACGACAACTGGTTCAGACTCTTGCGAGTACCCGTAGCTGGTGAGAAATGACATGGTCTCTTTGGCTTCGGTTACTATCCATATGCTCGGGTGGCCCGGCGTCGTGCTTGGCATAATTTGGTGGCGAGTGAATTTCTCGTCGTCTGTAATCCGTACGGAGGGAGTACTTGGCGTGATTCGTTAAATTCGCCGTGGGGATGTCATCTTGCAGAAGACCGAAAAAGGCTCGTCTGCCATGCAGCCTGCCATGCAGCGCGGCTGTCATTACTCGCGCAACAAGAGAGATGGGTGGCGGTGGAAGTTGTGTGGAAGTTGGACTCCTGGCCTGGTTGGACACGGGGATGTTGATGGAGGTTAGCGTAACCGCGCTGGATGGGGATGGATGGGGTTGCCGTCATCGGATTGGCTGGCGCAGGGTCCAGACTGCAAGACCAAGTTTGACAGTTTGACTCTTTATGGACAAACTGGCTGGCACCTGGCCACCGTCAGGAATGAGTAATCCGTACGGAGTATGTATGAGGCCAAACAGCTCTGCCGCAAGCGAGCCGAGACAAGACATGCAATGCTAGCTCATGAACATATCTCTACATGTAGACGAGGGGAAGTGAGACCGCGACGATCCATACATGCAGATACATACGGTATGCTCAGGCTCCTTGACGACCTGACCTACATGTAATTTGATCTTGGTTGAAACCAATCCGAGTCAACCCCCATAAATGTTATAGGGCAAAGGGTTATATAACACAGGCATCCATCAGTCGATTGGATTACATGTCGCCTCGCCTCTTCATGCTTTTACATTATGCGTGTGAGCTCCGAAACTTGGCGGGTGGTATTACGGTGGCCTGGCCTGGCACTCTGTCATTTGACTCATTTCATTTCACCCCAAAGCCCCCCAAAGCCCCCCAAAGCCCCCCCATCGGTGATGCATAACTCGATCAATCCTTGCACCTCTTCCTTTGCGAAGCCCCATCTCAGCGTGCCCACCCACTCCGCCCGCGAGAAGTCGTAAGGAGATTGCTTTTCAACGAATTCCATGGCACTGATTTGTGTCGAGGGCATTGATAAGGCCGACGTGCTCACTTGCATGTTGCATGTCATGTTGGAGCTCGGGGGACGGGAGGACGAGATGATGCCCCGTCGTAAATAGCAAGGATGGGCTGCGGCTCGTAGCGGCGTAATGCAGAGAGGGTGAGGGGGGGAGAGAGAGGGGAGACAGAGGGGAGAGTGCTGATCCTCCAACTTGGCGGGACGTAGGCCCCAATTACCTACCTACCCAATTACATCACCCAATCACCACGATTCACCATTCACCATTCACCATTCACCATTTCCAGACGCAGCTCTTCATATTGCACACGTGGAGTGACAAGACTTTTTATTTGGAGTCGTCAACTATGTAGCTAATGGGGAAAAAATAAAAATAATAATAATAATATCCAGCCAAAATGTCCATATGACCAAATACTTGAACGATTAAAATGATTAAATCTCATCGAGCGCCGGGTGCAACCAAGAAAACAGTTTGTTTCCTCTCAGGTCGTTTTGTTCTCCTTACTTTCCTTCTTCTTCTTGAATTCCGGCTTTGATAATGCAGTACTCCACTTCTTCACCCGGAACACATAGTACAAGAGAATTGCCATGAAAATGTTGAACATGATGTATGCCCACATGAGGCCAAAATTACGGAACCGCTCGCTCCAGAAGATATTTGAGCCAGCCAGGATCTGATCAGCATTACTGGCACTGCAGTATTGGCACTGAGAAGTTGCCTCTGGATTTTTGAGGACTCCCGGCGCCTGACTCAGGAATGGTTGTAGATACTCGCCGCAGGTCGTGCCTTGCGGGGGATTGAACACGCTCAACTCTGTGTCAGAGCAGATGATCTCCCGCCCGTGGAGTTCAGTTCCGACAATACCTCCAATCCAGTAGGTGAAAGGACTGACACGATACATGAAGTTCCTGAGAACATGTTAGTCCTGAATTTGCCTAGTACAAAAGACAAAGGTCGAGGTGAGACGTACCAGAAACCGGGAAGGGCTGTCGCGGTCTGCAAAACACCACTGAAGATGATACTCAGAATGGCAAGTACGTTGACGATACTGCCAGCGGTGTGCGAGTCGCTTACAGCCACAATTGTCAGGTGTGCAAAGGAGGAAGCGTAGATGAACAGCTGGATGACGAAAGCCAGCACGAGTCCCTGGCGGTCGGAGCTCTGAATACCAACGACGGGATAGTAAGAGGCAGCCCAAATCAGAATACCTGTAAAAATTTGGTAGGGGATTTCGACAACAATGTTGGCAAGAATGAAAGCCAGCCACGAGTACGCCTTGCTGGGACGTTCTCGAACCTCATACAGGGATCGCTGGGAAACAAAGAGGGGTTGGATCTAATGAGACAAAGGTTAGTCATGTTTCCCGTTGAAGAAGCATGTGCGAAGCATATGCGAAGCATCTTCTATACAAGACCAAACGTACCTGTTGAACAATCGACGAAAATATGGTGGTGAGCATAAATGTGTTGAAAATGACCGTTTGTGTGCCAGCCTGTGTAGACTTGGCGTTGAAGAAAGTGAATCCAATAAACAGACCCGCAAAGATACCCAAAGCGAGCTTCGCAAAAATGTAGCTAGGCATTCTCCAATACTGCTGGAAAACTCGATGCGTGACGACTCGCAACTGCGTGCTAAAGGGCATGGCGTAGGCAGTGTGTTGCTGAGGCGAGTTCCCTTCAGCCGGAGCCTCGTGTTCTTTTTCATCATGGATAGACTCCATCTCTTCCATGACAGCGGCTCTCTCAGGGCTGTCGTTCCAGATTTGATGCCAATCTTCGCCCTTGTCATTCCGGCCCTTGTTTACAACTTCAAGCATGTACTCCGCGGGGTTTTCCTGGTCATCGCATTTTCGTGCCCCGTTCTGCTCAAAGTACTTCAACAACGTGCGCGAGTTGTCGCCAATGTTGCCAAAGTAAACCGTTTTCCCACCTTTGGCAAGGAATAGCAGGCGATCAAAGGCTTGGAACAAGATGGCGCTGGGCTGATGAATGGTACACAGGATAGCCTGGCCGGAATCGGCCAGCTTTCGAAGGAAGGCACAGATCGCCCAGGAGCTCTGAGAGTCCAGACCAGAAGTTGGTTCGTCAAGAAACAGTAGAAGCTTCGGTTTGGCCGCTAGCTCCACGCCAATGGTGAGAAGCTTGCGTTGTTCGACGTTCAACCCCTGGCCAGGGACGCCAACCACGGCATTGGCAAAATCTTCCATCTTGAGCATCTTGATGACCTCTTCAACAAACTCGAACTTTTCCTTCTTGCTGACAGACTTGGGCTGACGAAGCATGGCGCTGAATTGGAGACTCTCGCGCACAGTAGCAGTTTCCAAGTGCAAGTCCTGTTGCTGCACGTAGCCCGTGTTGCGTTGAAAGCTGGGATCGAGAGGCTTTCCATTCACAAGCATGTCTCCGGTAATAACACCCATAGTGGTTCTCTGGGCGAGTGCATCTAGAAGTGTTGTCTTACCGGCGCCAGATACTCCCATAAGAGCAGTCAATGTGCCAGGTCTGACCCAGCCGGATACGTGATCCAACAGTCGGCGTGGCTCACCCTTGATCTCAATATCATACACCACATCACGCCAGGTAAAGATATCCTTGTGCGGCGCAAATGCCTTTACTTCGGTGCCATTGTCGCCTTGCGTAGCCGTCTCATCGGGCGTGACTGGTGCCTCATCGTTCTGCACTGCGTGAGTTTCGCCCTTTAGCAGATAGGAGGGAACGTGCCCTCGACGGAAAACGAGAGCTTCGGCAGTGCTGGATGTGGCCGAGTTCAACTCGACGGTGACGAAGTAGGCGGCCAGGAAGAAGAACAAGAATCCCAACAGAATGCCGAAATTTCTCCACACATGCGAGTAGGAGTATTCGTAGCTGGTATAGATATAAGCATCACCGCTCACAGTGTACTGACCAGGAATTGCGCCAGCGATGGCACACACCCAAGAATCGCCAATGTTTGGCGAATAGGGAGGTACGATATTGGAGCAGGTAAAGTCTCGATTGTGGAACTCGTTTGCTACCAGAATCTCGAAGGCGTAAAACACGGGGTTGATCCACCGAATCCAGCTGAACCAAGGATGCATTTCGGGAACCGGAATGGCGAACCCAGTGTAAATGACCAAGGCGAGAACCAAAACACCTGACAAAGTCATAGCTTGCGAGACTGTTCTTGTGGCAGCAGCCATTGTTCGGAAGACTGCAGACATGACAAATGTAGTGACATAGGTGATGAGGAAATACAGGAAGAATGGACCAGGTTGGCGTCTCAGCCCAGCCAAGAAATACAGCACAACATTGTATGCGGCCGCAGTCACAAATTTGACGGGGATGTCGGCCACTATTCCAGCTGCTGCTTCCGCAGAAGGATGATAGAAAGCGTAGGAGGCGTGTTTCTCAACCATAGGTCGCTGATCGTACAAGCCGGTGATCTCAGAAATGGACGTCAAGGCGTTCATGAGAATAGCCATGAAGAGAACGGAGCCACGACTAAAAAAGCTGACAGTAGCTTCAGGTATCCCAAAGAAGATCGAACCAATGATGAGAGCCATGACAACGTTGGAGATGGCCTGCGTTGCAGTAGCCGTAATATCATTCCAGATCCTTTGATACGCGCGTTTGGTGCAAAGTTTGACTTGCATCCAGAAGCTGACAATGAATGGGGACTTGGGACGGACATGATCCGCCTGTCGGATGTTCTTCTGTTCTCTGAATTGGGCGAGACTCTCTTCCTGGCAATTACCAGCAAACTCCTTATCGTGTGCATCCATGTCGTTGAGCAGAGCCTGGTACTCAGGGGATTGCCGCCACAGCCGTTCGAAGTCCTCGGGTGTGCGAGGGACTTTATTCTCAAAGCCTTCCCTAGCAACTCGCTCCTGAGGGTTTGTGACTGAGGTGAGGAAATCTCCAGTCGTTTGACGAGCAGGACAGAACCAGCCCTGCTTCTCAAAGTAGCGTTTGGCCTGGTCAGCGGGGCCAAAGTAGATCTGGCGACCTTCGTACAATACAGTTGCTTTATCAAACAAGTCGTAGATGAACTGACTTGCTTGGTAAATGGCAACCGCGTTGGCTTGGTGGCCTAGATCGCACGCCAAACGTAGCGACTGGACGAACTTGAGTGCAGTTGCGGAGTCAAGACCGCGAGTGCTTTACATGATGGGTGAGTAAGACGAAAACGACATGGTAGAGCTCAAAAGACAATTGTTCACGAACCTGTTATCCCAAGCAGCTAACGGAGAGCCTGCCACGACCATCTCGGCAATGCTAACACGCTTACGCTCACCACCGGAGACACCCCTGACGAAGTCATTTCCAACCTTGGTATTGTAGGTATGACTCAAACCAAAGACGGCCATGACAACCTTGGCGATATATCGGCAGTACTCAACACGAGACATATTCTGGGCACGGTGCTGAGGCGTACGGACCGACACAGCAAATTCGAGGGTCTGCCCAACGGTGAGATGGGGGAAATGCTTGTCAACCTACGATGATGATCAGCAGGCCATTCAAGGTTAGGACTCGAATGTTCATTTTCTCTCACCTCCTGATTATAGACCATCTCTCCCTTGAACTCTTTCATCATCCTTGTTTGTGGAATGCCATTGTAGTGAATGTTGGTATGTTCTCCGAGCTTCAGGCCTTCCAGCTCTCCACAAATAGTCTTGAGAAGCGTGCTGCATCCCGAGCCGGGGCGGCCAAGTACAATGAGAAGCTCGCCGGGTTTTAAAAATCCATCGAAGCCATGAAGAATCTGTTTGTGCTGCTTCTTGTTGAAGCTGAAGAACTCGCCAAGCTTCAGTGGAGCCGTCACGATAGATCCGACAGTGTCTTGAAGTTTCAAGGCACTACCAGAGCCAAAAACGTCGAGATGCCGGTAAGAGACGCCCAGGTCCTGCTCCTTGAGGCCTTCTGCGCTCAGTTGTTCTATGAACCGACGCAGCCATTTTTCGACGTCGAAGTCTCTGTGCTCGGGATTGAGGGCAGGATCGTTCTCATCAAATGTTTTCGAGTCCTGGCTGTGAGAGGGACGGGACGCTAAACTGGATCGCCGACGGGAGAGAACTGTGGCGATTCGGACTAGCTCGGATCGATCCATTGGGCCAAGATCATCGGATTCCGATCCGATAGTGGATGGAGTAGGGGCTTCGACAGAGTTTCTGCTGTATTGGTGGGCGTCTCCTTGAGTGTTGGTAATTGTTTGCTCCTGGACGAGTGGCTCGGGAGCTACCCCGTCATGACGCTCGAGGGCCATGATGGCGATTGGCGTCCGTCTGTGTAGGCACGATGGAGCTGAATTTGAGACCCTACTGTTATTATTTGCGAGTTTAGCTTTGGGAGATCCGGTTCGTGTCAGTCAGTACAGTAGGGACAAGAGAATGAGGTTCTACAGAGGAATTCATTGAAGCTAAAACGAGAGAGACATGACTTGCTTAATATTGGTTGCCAATGGACCCCTCAGATCTTGCTTCATCCGGCGGCCCTGACGGTGGTTGTGGCTCCCAGGGACACTGCCACACATGGGATCAAGCGAACGTTCCGGAATCCAAAACTGTCATGTTGGGCACCACGTCGGTCGGTACTTGGCTTGGCGGCTTCTAGCGCGTTCGGCATGTGGTGTCTCAGCGTCATTGGTGTGTTGTCCCTGGCTCCGAGCTCCGGGGCATCGCATCATCTCGAAAGCCCGATGTGGCCCTGTTCTGCTCCACGAAGCGTTGTATGTACTCCGTAAAGACACCAATGTGAAGGAGGTAATCAATCATTTGCTGCAGCTCTGCAGGTCCCGGCTCGCCCCTTCTCCACCTCTTGTCTGTTGCCAAGCTGTGCAAAGAAGGAAAGAGCACTTGAGAATCGACGTGACACTAGCATGAAACGTGCGCCTCTGAGCGGCGATTACAGAACCCCTGACGCCCGGTTCGTGTTGCTCGTATGATGCATCGCCTGCCGAGCTCCCGAACTCCGAGTCCACCGCAAGTCCGCCTCGTCTTGATTTTACACGACTACATGACCAGGGGGTAGCAGGCTAATCACTTGTCTAATCGAGGATTAGCGTAGCACTAAGCGGGGTAATAAGTACCTTATATTAGGTGTGTTTTACTCTAACTATGTAGTACCTCTTACTGGCTTCGATACCCCTCTAGCATCCCTAGCAGCTCCGCCCACAGCAGACACTGAGAGCTGGTAGTGGCCGCCCCGCGTGGGGCTTGTAGCTGTGTACATAAAATCAAACGGGGGTTGCGGATCCGTAGACTTGTATTGTACACAGTTTGTTCATCGGCCAATTGCAGGCTTCCGACCTCCGACCCCCGCAATCACCGCCATCACCGCAATCACCGCCATCACCGCCTATGCGGACTTTTCGGCCGCGCATGAGAACCCCGTACGGAGCAGGCAGCGTATTGATAATTATAAGTTGCATGCACGACTCGGATCTGCCCGGTACCACTCTGCTGTGTGCCGGAAGTGGCGGCAAGGCGGCAGGAGTAAGCGGACAAGACAAACTAGGGAAAGCGGCGGATGCAACATTCAATTTTTGACGGATGCGGCGTTTCGTTGTCCGTAGTAAGCCGTCTCCACTACGGAGTCTTCGGGACAGAATCAATCAATCAATCAAAATCTCCTTGGAGCCGGTAAGGCTACACTTTCGTACCGACCGGGATATTGACTAATCAGAAGAATAATGCAGTTACTCAAGGTCACCTTCTCTCGTGCCAGCAAAAAGAAGTGGGTCGGTACGAAATTGTAGCCTTACCGGCTCCAAGGAGATACGGCGTAAAATGCAGCGTTTCCGGACTCGACTTTACATATTTGGTTTCCTCTTGGATCGTCACTCACTATAAGCTGGTAGGTACCGCCCCGAGGTACCGCCCTGAGCTGCTTGCTGATATAACTCAGATAGAGGTCAAGCAACCCTCTCCTGCTTCACTTGGAAAGTCTTGACTGGCAGGTAGGTCTCCATCTTCACGAGTCATCGGCCGTTTGGGGCAACATAGTCTTTTCGCATATTCTCCAGCTACCTAGGTTTTACAAGCTTCCTTGCGAGACGACATACTTCCAGCCTCACATCATATTCACAGCCATCGGCCAATCAAATTTTGTCTTGCCATGAGATGAATTGCGAGTGGCGGCGGTTAGGCCCAGTGGACCAGAGGACCCTTCGTTTCATCATCAAAATGTTTCACGAGTCTACGGTAGGGCTTCACGGTTTAATTGGGGGGCCCTGAACCAGAGTGACTGCGAGCCTAGTTGATCATGAAGGCTGCAGAGTAATTAACTGACTCGTAGTTCCAACGTAGGCAAGCTCAGCTCCTTCATTTTCTTGCAACATTTGATATGGCATGGGGTGTAAGACCTGGTAGCGCTCCAATGCGCCAATTCCATGATCAATGTTGACCAAATAGAGATCAGAGAGATCAGAGAGATCAGAGAGATCAGAGAGATCAGAGAGATCAGAGAGATCAGATAATATTGCTCATGTGTTGTTATACATATCATGTGGGAACCTCGTTCACTTCGTCCATAGCCTCGTTCATACTACCCTGGGGGCTGCAGATGCTTTTTGTCCGACGGGAAGCAGCAGCCACTTGCATCCATGGCAAGGCAAACTCACCAGACTCCGACCACGCCGTCGTGCCGTCACTCTTCTGGGAATAGACAGGCAATGGTACTCAGCGATCTTCAGCAGTGTGAGGACCAAAGTGTCTTTCTGTGAAATTTGGTGCTGTCGAGGTCAGGTCTATCCACACTGTAGGAGTGCATACGTTATATGAAAACGTGTGTGAAGAATTGTCTTTTGTTTCAGGCCTAGTTGCCGCTGCGTATGTATTGAAATAGTTTACGTACTTATACCCAAGACCGGGCCAAAGGCAGAATTTATATATGCTGCCACAATCCCAATATATACACATGAAAAAAAATTAAAAATAAAAATCGACGCAATGCAGTCAGTCAGTCTATTTACTCAAAATCAATTTCAGCGGCTGCTTGATGACCTTGGGCAACCCAGGAACCTTGGGGAACCCCAGCCGCGTCTTGCCCGTCTTGCTCGTCTTGCTCGTCTTGCCCGTCTTGCCCGTCTTGCCCGTCTTGCCCAGCTCGTTGGCCGTCGTCCCGCTGCAGTTCTCGGGGGCACCGCCGCGCACGTCGTCGCCGTCTCCGCCCCGGGCCGCGCGATCGTACAGGTCCTGCGTGGCCTTGGAGAACTTGCAGGAAAAGGTCTCGTAGTCGTCGCAGCCGCCCGTGTGCCAGCCGCCGATGTCGCCAATGACGCTCCCCCGCCTCGTCTTGGCGTCGTAGTTGGCGATCCAGGGCGCGCCGCTGGTGCCGCTCTGCAGAGGGCCGCACTCGATGCCCATCTGCCCGGCCTTGGCCTTGTACGTGTCCGACGAGCAGTGGCGGGCGCGCTGCTCACCAAAGGCGTAGCCGACGATCTCGACCGTCTGCTCGTAGCCCGCGTTGGTGACGAGCTTGTTGCCGCCGCCCGCCGCCTCCTGCGCGTGCACCATCTTGCCGTTGAACTTGCCCTTGCCGAGCGTCATAAAGGCAAAGTCGACCTTCTCGTCATGGTATCTGTTCCACCTGGGGTTGACGTACGTCGCCAGCACCGGGTACGTTCCGTAGGGCGTCTTGCCGTTGTTGTAGCCCGGCGCGAATCTGATTTCCTTGCCGTCGGTGCTGAGGCAGTGCGCCGCCGTCATAATCATGTTGCCCTTTTTGCTGTCGACGATGCTCGCCGTGCAGTAGTGCTGTTTGATGTCCTTGTCGTACAGGACTCCCACGGTGGGAATCCCATCGTAGAAGACGGCTTCGGCGGCTACCAGCGGCACGACGGCCGAGAGAAGAAGCGTCGACGAAGCGAACCACATTGGTGGACGAAACGACCTTGCCAGGGCGAGCCAGACGAAAAGAAATGGAGAGACGTGTGATGGACAAACAACGAATGACCAGCTAGTAGTGCTGCTTTGACAAGGTTAGACGAAAGTGCCGTACCTTCATGGTCGACCGGTCGGACATGGTCAACTTTATAACCATATGATCTACTCCGTATTCCCCAGAGAAAAACAATGTCCTAGCCAGGGACAGAGGGACACCTGACTGAGCTGAAAAAGCCAAATGCCAGACCTAAAAAGATGGGAAAAAGAAAAAGAAAACACACACGCACGCACACACACACACACCCCTGCGAATCGTGGCACCGCCCCTAGTTCTCTGTGCCTGACTACCCCGAAAATGGACGATCGTATAACGGGACGGGGATCAGAGCGGGGCCGTTTTTTATTTTTTTATTTTTCAGCTCTTCAATGTTCCCGCCCCTTTCACTGACTGCATGGATGACGGTTTTGTTTGAGCCAGAGCGGAAAAGCCACGCGATGCTGCTACGCGCCAAAATGCAGTCCCTGCCACAATCACCGCGAGTGGCTTGCATCCTTCTCCTCGCGACAGGTTTGCCAAGATATTGTCTGCGCTGCGTTTCTCAGCTCATGCCCAAGGGCGCACGGCAAACGGCGGTGTCGGCCATCAATCAGCAAGCCTGGCCGGTGCATCTCTCGGCATCCGCTAGGATCACCAGAAAGCATGTCAGACGAAATGATGACGGCTGATGATCTTCGTCCCGCGTCTTCTTCTCCGGCGGTCCCTCCGGCGGTCCCCGCCCATTCTGCGGTGAATACCAGGTTGACACGAATTCTGCATGATGCGGTGGTCCGTCGTCGTTCGTCTTGTAAGGCTGCTGAACCCTGCCCGCTCGCCATTGAGTGAGTGGATGACATTAGATCAGCTGGTGCTGATAGGTTGAGCTTAACGGGTGCGGAAACCACCCGAACAATCAGGAACTGACGGTTTTCCTTTCTCCGCGGCCGCATGTTGGGGTTGTTACTTTTCGTGAATGTCTCTTGGCGACGCTCTTGTTGGCCGGAGTATCTCAGTTTGCGAAACCCAGTTGTCCGAATCAGAATAAAAATAAATTGCGACTCCTCATGCCCCTTTTTGCGACGTGCGCCGCATCCTCGGATTCGTCCACTACCCTGGCTAATTAGTAAGTAGTTACTAGTCAGGGTCAGAAAAAAGTAAAACAAACGTAGACAACACCATTTCCATCTATCGCTCCACGTGTTTGTTTCAGAATCCATTAGCCACGTTCAGAAAAGAAACAAACCTGCTGAAAAAAAAAAGACCAGGAACAAAGTTAAAACATCCCCAAGTCCGCGGCCGACATACCTCCACAACGCCGTATCCTTCAGCTCCTACCGCCACCGCATAAACAGACAACACGCCCCGCTCGAGCTGAGCTGGCCACGCTGCGTAAGATGAGCTTTGTCCGCTGCCTGGCGAAATATTGATTTTGTGCCTGTCGTGGCTTCAGCTGGTCCCGTTTCGGGCTGGGGTTCGACCGGGATAGTTCTTCTGACATCAGGGAACTTCCCAAAGAGCTATTATTGCCCGCCATTTTTGGCCATTTTCTGCAGAAGAACCATCCGAAACGCAATGGGTAAACCTACCACAGCCTGACAGGAAGACATGCATGGGCTGGCAAAGACTCGAGGTCACGCACAAATCATGTCCAGAGCTGACGGCGGCTATTGGTGCGACTACACAGCAACAGAGAGAACCATGCATGTGATGGATGACATTTTTGAGAAATACCCTTCGTTGGAATATCTGTCACATCTTTGAATCGCCTAGCCCTTCTGCCTGAGAAGAAGGCTTTCGTGTACTCAAGTATGGACTCTTGGATATCCCCAGTGTCCTTAATTTGCGTCTCTTTGCCTCTTTGTATTTCCATGCTTCACTCAAGAAAGACACAGTATTCATCATCGTAATGTCGCTTCATCGCAAATCATCAAAAGAACTTGCTCTTGATGCTTCCCATGACCAAATTGCGCTTTTGCTTGCCAATGAATTTGTTTACGTCGTCTGCCCATCCCTGACTCTGCTGCTGTAGGTTATCCAAGTTGTCACCCATGATATTCAATCTCTCTGTTCTCTCGTTGAGTTGACGCGACAAGTAGGAGCCCCATGTCTCTTGACTGCTCCCTGCTGCTGCTGCAATCGTTCCAGCGCCCCCCGCGGCCGCCCTTCTTTCTGCCGCATCCGCGTCCAGCATCCTCTTGCTTGGTGGCCTGTCTGGCCCTCCAACCAGTAAATCGAGGTCCAACGGGGACACATACTGTGTGCCTGAGATCCATTGCAAGTTGGAAATTGTCGGCCGAGGAGGGCATTCAAGTTTAGGGTTGATCAGGATATCTGGCGATTGCTGGAGCGGTTTTCCAGTACCCCAGACGTGAACAACCGCCAACTCACTAGGGCCGGTCCATGCGAATATGTCACCGGTCTGAGTGACCACGGCCGAGGTACTTCGGCTAGAGTCGATCATCGGAAGGGTTGCCTTGCCTATCTCCTTCAATGCTGGGATGGAAAACGCGCGAGCGGTTCGGTCACCGAAAAGCGCAACCACTGCGAACCCTTGCAGTTCCAGCTCGGCAACAGCCGCAGAGTCACAGAGGATGTCGTCAAAGTCTCTTGACGCGCCTTTGGAATTGGCTGGTTTAAACACCCGGATTTCCGATTGTGTTACTGCATCCCACCATGTCAGTAGATGATCTTGAGCAAAGACATTTGTATTAGGAACAAAAAAATATATAGACTTACCAGCAACCAGTGCGCCGTCGACTTGCCTGCCCTCACGAAGTGATGCGACTATTGAGCCAGTGGCAAGTGCCGGCTTTCCAGTGTTGGCTTCGATAGGAGACAAAGAGATAACCGGTCCATCGAAAGTGACAACGCCGGCCAAATGTGCCGAATATGCCCCGTCTGCGGACGGGAGCAATTTGAATGTAACCACTTTCCCCAAATTGGTGCCCACGAAGCAGCAAATGCTTGAGTACTTGTCCTCATCCAAAGTCATCACACTAAACTCGATCACTGCCGGCCATTCCTTTTGCGGTGCTTCGTTTGAGCCGCGGTGATTGTCTCGCTTGAAGAAGGAGGACCGCTTGTCTCGCTTGGCAAACTCCGTCATGGGGGCCTGATAAAATATTCTGGGCCCGCGGACATCTATCAACGTCAAAAATCCAAGTTCCGAGCCCACTGCCACAAACCCAACGTTGGACACTTGGACAGCAGTGATGGGGCCTTGCATCATCTCATACAGAACGAATGGCTGCAGACCTTCTTTGAGAGTTGGTTCTGCTCGTGAGCTGATGTCGGTCAATCCTTTGGGATTGGGGTCCAGCTGCTGCGGCTGGTCTCGCCCATGGAGTCTGTTGATTCCCCATCGAAAGACGACCGCCTCGCCAGTACGAGTACCTACCACAAATTCGCCTGTGCTGCTAGCCATACTCATTGCGGTGATGTCGACGTCCTCGTAGCGATCCAATGCACGGGCAACATCAACTTGCAACTGAAGGCCGTTCTCAATTTCATCGGCATGCCCCGAGTCCCATATTCGAATGGTGCTATCTCCATGTGCCGCCTGTATGATTGTTCTTTCCTCGAACCTTTTTCTGGGTCTCGGCCCCTCGGCGCCCCCCTTCAGCAACGGCTCTCCCTGATCTCGCTTCTCCATCATACATAGCCATCTTGGGCGCTCCAAACTGGAAACATTGAGCTTTGTGATGAAAGGATGCACAAAAAATGTTGAAGGGTGCAGCTGATTGGTCGGACTGATCGGATGTCCTGACGGGAAACTCATGGTGATGAGTTCTCCCGAGGACAGGAGGGCAATAACAGCGATTGGGTCCTGGGCGCCGGCAAAGAATGGGGACGATCGGGGGATCAAAAGAAAGTCAACGGCCTGGGAGCCCGGTGGTAGAGATAACGAAATTGTTCTTTTGCCCCGAAAGTAGTCTGCTAACACCTGCCAGGATGACGTTGCGTACATGGGCGTCAAGCCCAACTCGATGAATGTCAAGTTCTTTGGGGAGGCATCGGTTTCCTCGCCACCCGAGACTAGTATCCCCGTATCGTCACAGTTTTCTTTGCAACACCATGAGATTTTGGTAAAAGGCTCCGAAAATGAAGGGCTGGCCGTGTTGGGACCTGGTTTCTCTACCCCATGATCCTTCAAAGTTCTTGCAGTGATTACTTTCTGTTCCTTGATATCCCATAGAACCAAGCTGCCATCCTCGTGAGCCGTGGCGATGAACGTTCCCGAGGGATGGTACAGTGCATGTGTGAGTCTCGGCCGTCGCATTGTGTCCAGGCTTGCACTGTTGCCGCCCGGGGCACCGGCCGGCAGCGTATACTCAAAGAATTGAACTGCTTTGTTCTGCTTAAACGAGTAGATTACGGCGCCGTGTGAGTACCCCAGAAGTAATTTGCCAACATCACGAGGGTGCAAAGACATGCACACCAAACTAGCCGCCTGCGCTGACGGGTCGCGGTCTCGCCAAAAGTTGGGAAGTCGAAAGACACGAGACAGACTATTCCGGTCCATGTCGAAGGCGACCACGTCTCCATTCTGCAGTCCAATGAATGCCCAGTCCAGCATGGGATCAGTCACCAACGAGACGACCTGCCCGGCGAGAACTTGGGCGGCAATTCGTGCGCCGGTATCTAAATCCCAAACGCCAAGTTCATTCTTCTTATCCACGCTCACTAACTTGTTGGCGGTAAAATGCAAGATTCTGAAGGAAGTTGCGCGAGGCGGTTCAAGGACTTTTTGCACACGGCGCTGACCGAAGATGTAGATCTTGCCGGGTCCAAATTTGCTTTCGTTCGTCCCGATAGCTAGAAGCGACTGCACCGGATCGTAACCGAGACAACTGTGGGATTTGAAGACTAGCGATTAGTTGTGTCTCTTGGAGAAACGGTGGAAGAAGCCTCGACACCCTGGGGGGGGGGGGGTCGAGACGTACCTGATTTGGGAGTTTATGCCATAACGGGCTTGATCATCAGGAGTGAACAGCTCCGGACGGATACTCGCTGACAGGTCATGCTGTAACCCCGACTGCTTGCTGCGCAGAAAGCTGGACATGTTGACCAGACACAGATATCCCTAGTATTGGGTGCGGGCATCGCTTTGCCGATGGGTGAAGCTCAAATCGGACCAGACGCAGGCTGTTGCCGGGAAGATTTCATGGTGGGGGTTGCAGGCAGTTGCAGGCAGTTGCAGGCACGCATGCAATCAGCCCAACACGTCATATGTATCATGTGCCAAGACGACAAGAAATGGGCAGGAGCCACATGCAACACGTAACACAGCCGATGTATGTTGAGCATTGACAGATCGGCACAACAGATGTAGGGATTTCCTAGGTGTCACGTTTATTAGACGCAATTGGCGTGCACTGCCCACTCGCGAAATTCGACAATTTTCCCAAGAGAAGAAGCGGATCAACCTGATAATACTCCGTAGAGGATTCTCTAAGGCTTATTCGCCGTATCTTAGTCAACCTTATGTAGAAGCACATGGGCCAAGAAGTCGGCCCATGTGAATCGATGATTGGCTCCTTTGTCAAGTGCCAGGCTTGATCTCGCTCGGTCTTCTACCCCACCAATCCCACCAGCCCACCGACCCTCCAGTGCCACCAGTGCCACCTGTGTCACCTGTGTCACCACTGACCAGTGAGTGCCAAGTGCCACCACCACGATCCAAGTCGCCAGGGTACAAGCTCCGGTCCGCTCAACGCGTGTGCGTTGCTTGGAAAACCTAACCGCCCTCGCCTCGACCGACTTTTTGCATTTTACTCACTTCCTCGATAGTCGGCTATTTTCTATTAGCAGGCGGCTCGACCGTGCGCACCAGCTTTTGCTTCTTGAGAAATATCTTCTATTCCTCCGCGGTGGGTTCACGATCAACCTGCTCCATCAAAACTTTGCCCATTCGCCTGGCCGACCCCGGATTGCCCACCTTCCCGCCCGTAAGCTCATAATATATCATCAACCCGAGATATCGCCATGTCGTCATCGACAGCGACTGCCACCGTCGATGCGCCAGATGGACCGCAGAGCGATGGCTCCAAGCTGCGAACCTTTCTTGGTATCTTGAAGAAGTACGTCCGTTTCTTTCTTTCCCTTTCTATTTTTTCTTGTCCACCGCCGGCGACAAATCCGGAGAGAGACAGGGCTCAATCCAAGCGCCGCCGACGAACTTTTGCTCAAGATGCGCGTTTAGAAATGCAGTAGTGAGGAGCAACTGCCATTGACGTCAAAATCAAAGCTCCTTTCATCACCATGTCCGTTGTGCTGATCATGACGTGGCCATTAGATTTATTGGCGTGACAGACCTCGCCGCAGTCCGATTTTCCCTTCCTTCGCAGCTTCTGGAACCGACACCCAATCTTGAATACTGGACGTACCTCGACGCACCGAATGCCTTTATCGCTATCGGCACCTCGGACGAGCCACTCGACCGCATGCTCGAAGTCATCCGTTTCTGGCTGACAAAGGACTTGAAATATGCAAAGGGCAAGCCCTGCAAACCGTATAATTCTTGTCTCGGTGAATTCTTCAGGGTACGTTGCACACACAATCATAACATGCGGCACAAAGTAGCGTGGGATTGCGAGGTGAAGACGGGCAAGGACTTCGTTCTCGTTCTCGCTGACAAATATTCTGCCCCCCTCCCTCTTGAATAGTGCAACTGGGAAACAGAAGACAACGCGCCGAGAATCGAGACTGCAGAACTCAATGGCTCAACCGCTTCGGGGTCGGATAAGGGATCATTACGCAGCCTGAAAGTTCCTCCCAAGAGCGACAGGAATGAATCGACAGTCTCGCTGTCTGTGCCC
Organism: Epichloe elymi; assembly: GCA_023658475.1. Lineage (NCBI taxonomy): Eukaryota > Fungi > Ascomycota > Sordariomycetes > Hypocreales > Clavicipitaceae > Epichloe > Epichloe elymi. The sequence goes on from CP098276.1 coordinate 3,298,564, forward strand.
AAACATGGCACATCAACACCAGACAAAAAACCGATTCGAGTTTCGTACCTCACCGAACAGACATCCCATCACCCTCCGGTGAGCGCGTTCCACATAACTTGTCCCGAAAGGGGTTTGACCGCGCGCGGATTTGACCAGATCACTGCCAAATTCACAGGCACTTCGGTCAAAGTTTTACCGGGCGAGCACAACATGGGTATTTTCATCTCGTTGGATAAGTTTGGCGGCGAGACTTACCAACTTACGCATCCTGCTGCCCATCTGGGCGGCATTCTGCGAGGATCTCTCAGCGTGTCTGTGAGTGAGATGGCCTACATCACATGTCCTGAAACCAAGATCAAAGCCATTCTCCACTACGTCGACGAAGGTTGGCTCGGCCGAACCACAAACAAAATCGACGGCGTTGTCTTCCGATATGATCCCGAGAACGACAACAAGACACGAGTTCAAGATGTTCCCGACGAGGATATCCTCATCCGACTCAGTGGCCCGTGGAGAGAAAAGGTTGTCTTTACGATTGGTTCGATACCAGTGGTTAGTCTGTCTTGTCCCCAATAGCTCCCCACCCACCTCTCCTGCGACAATCAAAACATGCGTCAAAGCCAACTTGCTTATTCTCTCCAAATAGAAATCCGTCCCACCCGAGCAACAATACACCATCATCGACGTGGCCCCCCTCGACGTCGCATCAAAGGTCATACCCCCCGAAGACCAACAACTCCCCAACGAATCCCTCATCCTCTGGGGGGGCGTCACCAAAGCCATCCACGCCAAGCAATTCTCCAAAGCAACCGAGATCAAAGTCGAGCTGGAAGAAAAACAACGCGAGAAAGCTAGAGAGCGCGAGAAAAACAACGAGACGTGGCAGCCCGTGTTTTTCGAACACGTCGTTGGCAACGGCGGGAAACCCGACTTGACGGAAAAGGGAAAACAAGTGCTGGAGCGGGCTCAAAGGGGTGAATGGTCAATGGAAGGTATTCTGTAGGGATCCCTGAGAAAGAAGGCGCTGCATATCCATTTATACATATATTGCATGGGTGAATTGAGGCTTAGTTGGTGGGAAGCGCCGTATTCGTTTTCTGGGAACGCCAAGTTGGGCTAGGGGCGCGATTACAATTATGTGCATTGCCTACTTATGGGAGTTGTGTCAGCATTTGAGGGATGTCTCGGTCTTGGTCTTGGTCACGGTGGTGGTAAAACGTGAGAATGTGCTGCCTTGCTATTTGCTCATGTCGAGTAGTAGGTGGCCGTTGTGTACCTAGCTAGCGTTGTTTTCCATCGAAACTCAATTGGTGTATCGGGAATTTGTCCAGGTCTTCGTAGTGGCGTTCGGTGACTAAAATGTGTACCCGTGAGAGCTCACGTACGTCGTGGTAGATGAGTCGACAACAGGTCACGACAAGACATGGACCTGGTGTATCACCAATGCGCCGAGACACGGCAACGTTTTGAATTGGGGATATTCTGAACAACTGCTTGTTCGTGTGGAATTGTTCTTCTTCCTTGTACAAGCAGACTGCTGCTACTAATATTACAACATGAGGTTACATATTTTATGACACGGTTGATAAAAAGACTTCACTGCCATGAGTGAGGTGAGTATCGTTTCTTGTTCATTCTTCAAGTCAGTCCGTGTCTAGACTAGACACGGGGTCTTCCAGGCCTTCCGGCCCACCAATTGATACAGTGCGAGGGAAAACTTCCGCCGACGTACAGTACATTCTTGGCTTTCTGATGAAAGCACCCGGTGGTCGTTTACGCGTCAACAAAGGCCTTGACGTTGCTCAGCCACCTAAGGTACTCTTGCTGCTCCTTGACGTCCACGTAGTCGGGGACGAAGACGGCCAGGGCCTGCGTGATGCCGCGCTCCTCGAGGAACCGCTCCATAAGAACCTGCAGGTCTTCGTCGAGGCTGCCGAAGGGAGGACCGGGGTAGACATCGGCGCGCTTCTGGGCGGACTCGGGGCTGTCGACCTTTGCGACCTTGGCGTCCTCGTAGAAGAACATGTTCTCGACGACAATGTTGCCGTCCTGGGCGGTGGCGTCAATGCTGAGAGCGCCGGCAGTCTTGCCGGGCTTCTCGACGACGATGGAGAGGTTGATGGGGGCGGCGGCCTCGTCGTCGAGCTCGTCTTCCATCTCGTCGACGTCTTCTTCAGGACGGCCATTGGCCTGCTTGTTGGGAGACTGTGCGGATTCGTCGAATTCTTCGTCTTCGAGGGCGGCATCCTCGGTGTAGGGGTCGTAGTTGGTGATGTCGGCGATGGAGAAGCTGACGGTGATTCTAGAGGAACATTAGGGGTTTTTGGAGAAGGGGGTGGTGCCGAGGAGGATTCCTCTCGATAGATGATAGGTACTGACTTCTCGTTGCCGAAAGATCTAACCAGTTTGACAAGCTCCTGTCCCGGAGTATCAATCAGCTCAAAGGGGCTGTTGTCCAAAAAGTCCTTGATGCTAGCGGGCTGCTGCTCCTGGGCCTTCATGTCCTCCTCGATCTGGATCTCGCTCTCGAGCTTGGCAGCGAGCTCGTCATCGGCCTCGCCGTCGGCAGCGCGGCGACCGACAGTCGTTGAGAAGGTGGCGCCGGTGGATTGCCGCAGGGCGCTCACGGCTGAGGTCTTGAAGGTGCTAGGGCGGGCGACGCCAGATCGCATTGAAGCGGTGGTGAGGCGAGCTACAGCCCGGGGTGCGGATCGTGCAAAGCTTCGGATGGAAAGCATTGTGATGCAATGTGATGATATGCGTTGTTGGGTTTGTTGGAGTTGAAAGCTGTGAAGGAGAAGAGAAAGAGAGATGAGCAACTATTATACCCCGGGGTGAATGAGTACGACGTTTGGCGGTTTTGTGTTGGCAAGAATGAGCTTCTGAAATTTTTAGGATCCTGGCCCAGGAGCGCCTGTACCCCCCTGGCGGACTGGGGTCCACGGCTGCACGTGATTGGCCAGGATCGCTCATGATGGATGAACAAGGAACAATAGCAAATGACCGCAGCAAGCTATTACGCGAATGGCGTCGTAGGGATTAGGCTAGTCACGATTCGCAATAGTACTGAGCTCTGAGTGAACGGATCTAGATATTGGTCATTTCGTGTTTCATCTACCAGGCGTGAAATTGTAAGAAACAAATCTCCTCCTTACGGCTTCATTTTTGTTTTGGTCCAAACCCACACCACGGACAAAACCAAGTAGTGTTCAACGCCGCAAACGCCTTGATTTTTGGTCTGAGAATTCGTGCCGCATCCGAAGTTATCCTGTTCGAAAAAAGATGGCCGAGCCATTTCCCCTTCTGATCAGGGGAGAAAACTTGCAAGCGCCGGCTGCGATGTCAGTAGTCCTCCAACGTGAGGTTGCTCAACATCATCCGGCCATTGCGCCTGACACTAACGCGTTGCTGATCAGCTGTATATGTTGCCGTCTCACCAGTCGCTGGAACGGTCAGATCCACTAATTGATGCCTTTTGAGGGAAACTCGGCAGGACGTATCTGACCAGCGCTCGATACTTTGACCCAGGAGAACGTTGCCAGGTATGCCCATTCACCCTTCCATTTCTCCAACAGTTTCGCGTTCTCCGCTGACGTGATATCGGGTAATACTAGAAGGTCATTAGGCACGGTGTTCCAAGAACAGAGCTGTTCAAAATGTGTGCCTACCGAATCCCTCTTCGTATTCGGTCTCCAAGGCTTTGATCTTCAGCTTGAGCATATCTTCCTTGGTGCTTGGTGGACGACCAGATCGACGAGCCTTCTTCACAACATGATATTCTTCATCGTGCTGATGAATGAATCTTGTAGAATCCGAGTTAGTTATGGTCTTCGCCATATGCTAAGGTGGTCTCACTTTTGAATCAGGGATTGGAGTGCTTCTAGCTCGAGAGGTTCATCATTGCCTTTCTCAGCCAGCCCTTCTTGGAAGAAGGCAACTCGGTCCACTGATCGCGCAGTAAGTCAGACAGGAGCAAAGACATTCTCTCCTCGGCAACCGACACATACTAATGGGTTGCTCTTTCTTGCCTCTTGCAGCAGCGAGCTTCCCCAGCCTTTGATCTCGAATGGCAGCTTTGTGCAGGCGAAATGAGTCTCTTGACTTGACATGCAAGGCGTTGACTTCTCCATTGCGCTTCTTGGCAATTTGCTTGCGCGTCTTTTCGAGTGAGCTGGGCATTTCGAGTGCTGTTGTTCATATAAAGAGAATTCGGAAGCTGGCGGCGACTCCAACGACGACCCTCCTTCTTGTTGGGGAAAAAAAAGTTGTCTGCGATGACAAGCCAGAAAGCTAGTCCCTGGGGGGGTATCGGCCCCACCTGCGACGCTCTCGACTTTAAACCAGCCAGCCAAGACCAGCAGAGACTTCCAAATTTGATCTCCGACTCGACATTGCCTAGGTTCAAACAGTCTTGACCGGGTCTCCAAGAGATTCGTCCATCTTGGCATCATCGGTCTCGACGCTTGGAAGCAGCGGCATCAAACTTGCAAATTGGCCTCACCGAGCCAGCCCCGGCAGTCTAGTCCGGCAGGTGCGTTGTCTTGGCTGGGGGGAATGTTGGCGCACGGGAGCCATACCGCTTTAGGCCTGAGTGGTCCTGACTTGTCCTGACTTCTGAAGTCGACAAAATCAACGCGTCTCGAGTACCTACCTAGGTACCTGTGGCCTGGGCACGTACAACAGTGGGTTGTATGTAGTGTTGTAGTACTACGTAGCCCTGTCCGTCAGCCAGCAACTTGGCACGCGTTATCATGGCAAGACACGAAGTACTGTATGTAGCTCTGTTTCGTCAACTTGCTTTTTTTCTCACTACTCTTTGTCCCCTCAAGCCCACGACAACGCCCCGTCTGCTCACGAGCTCTTCTCAGATTTGGCGGTCCAGTCCTTCCTGGTGTACTCTGCCCGCTCGTGGCTATTGCACTCTCGCGTCAGTCCATAAGCCGCCATCTTTCCTGTCCTGTCCGCCAAACAACAACAAGTCCACCTGCCTGCAACCGCGTCCGACCTCAACCCAGTCGGCCACTGTAATCTCGGCCTCGCCTCATCGCAACTGACGTCTTTGTCTACCTCGAATCCTCTTTGCGCGACTGCTTCTTCTTCTTCTTCTTTGAGCTTCGATGCCCACGCGTCTCGGTGCTTGTAAAACACGGTCCTGACCTCGCTTCATCTCGTTTGCGAAGTCGCCTGTCATCTTCGACCTCCTCCTAGCTTGATTATCATCATATTTAGATTCGTCTCGACAAACACGCGCCGGGCTTTGGCTTCATTCACACCGTGCTTATCACCCAATTGCTAACGGCTGGAAGCTGCCAGCTTCTACAGCGGTATTGTAGCAACTCCAATGTCATCGATCAATTGGTGGTAGCCCGCGTACCATCACAACGCCTAATTGCCCGGGTCCTGCGTGACGTTGTAACCCCTCAGGATGGGCGTGTCAGGTCCGTACAGTATCTGTCAAGAAGAGAAGTGTGCCCTTTAAGACTAACAATGATCAGGGCTTCTACCTTTGCTCAAATCCATTCAACGCCCTCTAGAACTCAAGAAGTGTCACGGCGAGACACTAGCCGTCGACGCATACGGATGGCTCCATCGAGCTGCTTACTCGTGCGCCGTCGAGCTCGGACAGGGAAAACAGACCAGAAGGTCAGTTACACTGTTTCCATAAACGTACTAACCACTTGATCGATCTAATACCCCATGGCAGATATGTCACCGCTGCACTGCATCGTGTGCGAATGCTGCAGCACTTTGGCGTAACTCCATACATGGTTTTTGATGGTGACTTCCTTCCAAGTAAGGCCGCAACCGAGGATTCTAGGGCAAAGAAGCGAGAGGAGAAGAAAAAGCTCGCCAACGAACTGCTCAAAGCAGGCAAGTCATCTCAGGCCGCCCAAGAGTTTCAAAAATGCATTGATATCACCCCGGAAATGGCCTCGTGTCTCATCCAGCAACTCAAGCAGATGGGCATTCCTTACGTCGTGGCTCCGTATGAAGCCGATGCACAGCTTGTGTATCTGGAGCGTCAGGGTTTAGTCAACGGCATTCTCTCAGACGACTCAGATCTTCTTGTATTTGGTGCGAAGCGTCTACTGACCAAACTGGATCAGTATGGCAATTGTATTGAGATAAACCGTCGCGATTTCTGTGCTTGTCGGGAGGTGTCCCTCACTGGATGGACCGATGCCGACTTTAGACGAATGGCCATCATGAGCGGCTGTGATTATCTCAATGGGCTTCCAGGAGTGGGACTAAAGACCGCGTACCGCATGCTTCGCAAGTCGAAAACGCCCGAGCGAGTGGTCCGCCTGCTGCAGTTCGACGGGAAACGAGTCTCCGAGAACTATCTGACCCAATTTTACCAAGCTGAACTAACGTTCTTGCATCAATGGGTGTTTTGTCCGAAGAAGAAGGAATTGGTCCATCTGACTGAATTAGACGGCACCCGAACGGCTGAGGAAATGCCCTTTATTGGTGCTTATGTTGAACCGGAGCTGGCCACGGCCATCGCCGCTGGTGACGTCAACCCAATCACAAAGACACCCATAGTCATCGCGACCACGCCTTCTAAGAGGAGACACTCTCAAACAGCGGTCACGATTGTACCGCCGCGTAAACCTATTACGACCTACTTCAAGGGACAGGGCCGAATACCCATGGGTGAAATGGACGCCAATTGCTTTTCAGTCGACCCTCAAAGAGTTGCGCAAATTACTGACGGGGGGCTGGTCCCACGGGTGTTTCCCTTGCCTAGACCATACGTCGAAAATTCTAGACAAGCAACCAGTCATCCAGCCTCAGCACCCAGCAGAAGTAGATGTGCTCCTACCAGAACATCCCCCAGGCTTCAACGACGGAAAACGGAACCTATTTCTAGTATGCTTGCACGAGTGGCGAGCAGTCCTGCCCCAGCAAAATCTCTCGATGATGCTTTACTTCCGTCACCAGCCGTTGTTCCCCAATCCGAGCCTCCAAACCGGCCACAGAAAAAACTGCGCCTATGTGACGACGATGGTGAAGTAGACACATCGCCGAAGAAGAGCAAATTTTTTCCTCTGGCAAAAATCAGCAAGAGTCCAGCAAGGGCCAAAAGTGATGCGTACTTATTTTCAGACGACTCAATCGAAGAAAGCCTTCGCGACTTGCCCGATTTCGAGGGGTGGAAACCGTCAAGCAAACTAGACAAGTCTATTGCCATCTTCAGCGACGACTCGCAGGCCTCGCAGCAACAAATGAGTCAGTCTATGGCAGATGAAGCCAGCCAATCGACAAGCCAGGGCACCAACAACGACACACAAATCACGATACCGTCGCAAACGAAGGAGAATTCTTCCGATGGCATGATGCGGCCTCCGCTGTCCACCAAACCCGAGCAGCAACAGACACTCGCGACACCGTCACGACCGAATCTCAGCCGGTTCACTTTTTCATCCCGACCTTTGGCCACACCGTCATCATCAATGTCGTACCAGTCATCAGTATTTAGTATGGGACCTACACCGTCCACCGGACCGTCGACAGCCGCATCCATCATGACTCCGCTGCAGAGACTCGGCGCACGCGCGACCAACTCGATGGCATCGCCCCAAGAAACCAAGCCGAGGCCGAATGCAAAGCTGGTCTATGACATGGCCAAGGGTTTACCGGTGAATCCATCATTTGTACCTCTACCAAAGGTTGATGTGGTTGAAGTCGGGGCACTCAATAGGCCATGTGTTGGAAGTGAGGATCAGATCATTCGCGATAGTGACGGCGAAGTGGACGAAGAAGTCGAGCCACGACCGAGAAAATGGAACCTGTCACGGTTTGCGTTTTCTTGAGCGTCAGTGTGACACGCTATATGCAGCATGCCCGCTGCAACCACCCCTATCTTTGGTTCACTACGGTGTCCAGTTGTATAAATTTTGAGTTTTCTGAAGCATACCCCGGCGTTTCTCATTGTTCGTGACTGTTTTGGACCGTATCGAATTCTGGCACATGACTGTGTTGGGCGCTGTCAAGGAAGTGGCCTCACTCGTTGATTGATTGAATTCGCCAAAATGGAAAATGGCCTGCAACGCGAGTCATGCCGATGAACAGGGGAAGGAGATTGGAGCAATACGATGTGGGAAACTCTAGGACGTTGAAGAGCATGCAGGGAAGAATAGGAATGTTCGACAAGTCATAATGGCGGATGATTTCGCTTCGTTGTATCACTAGACATAATCCATCACCTGATTTTTCATCAGTTGCTTGAGTCGGGGTGTTGTGCCGCACCTTTGCAAGGCGTCCTCAACAGGTGTGTAAAGAAATATGGCTTGGGACGGACAGCTGGACAACTATCATTGCGTGCCAAGGGCCATTGTGCGACAGGCTGTTGTCAACTTGTTTACAAGACCACTCGCGCATGCACTCCCAATGACACGGGCCGCTGAGCGACACGGCAACGCATACATACAGACGGTAACTTGATTCATACGCTATATCAAACCAATTGACTCCACCGTTACAAATGCCACGTCCCAGCTCCCAGCTCCCAGCTCCCATCCCATTTCTCCTCTGCCGTGTTCCAGCCAGCCATGCAATGCCCAGTCACGCGGGCGCACAGCCATATGATACTAGGTGTGTGTAGAATATTGTCGATCGAGGGACAGTATGTTCTTTCTTGTTGGATGAGAAAATAAGCTGGGCGATTCAATAGATGAGAAACAAGCCTCAACACCGGGGATTGTGATTTGCCGAACAAAGCAAGAACGCCTGTGCCATGACAGGACGCAAAGAAAAAGGGGGAAAAACTGGAAACAAGTGGCAGCCAGAAAAGGGGCAAATTTACATGAGACTGCACGTGTATCGGGCTGAAATGCGTAGTATAATAGTATGCAACCCCCTCTCCCTCCCCAAAGTGTAGTATTTCGATTGTAGGCATATCCGTCGTTTCTTTCTGAAAAGATTGGGTGGTCGTAAAATCATCATATGAGAGGAAAGAAGCAATCTATATGGATCAGAGGGGTTAGCGTGAGTGTAATGGAAGGCTGTGATGCTGTGCGGTGGGCGATGCCTTCTGTTCGATGCTGGATTAGGGCCCCCCTCGTCTTTATCGTCGTGCAGCTGGCGTGGAAGGGCTGGTCAAATCGGCGTTGAATGTCCATCGTGCTAGAAGAAAAAGAGGGAAACTGTTAGGTGCATACTCCACATGGCGAGCGCTCAGTTGTTCAGGGGGGAAGTCGGAAGAGGTGGATGTACCGTTTGCGAGGTTGTCAGCAGTATCTTCTAGCAAGATTACACGTCGCTTGTTGCAGTATGAAGTCCTGTCCATGATGTCCACTTTGAGCTTCGGGTCCGAGAGCTCCTGGATGGGCTTCTCAAACATTTCGGACAAATTCTCTACGGCCAGTTCCAAATCCTTCTGGTTGTCCTCAAAAATCTCTGTAAGATTGTTTCTCGCCAAATAAAAGGCAAAGGCATACGTCCATTTCAGAGTCTGGCGGCAGGTCTGAAGCGCTTGTGATGCAGAGTTGAGGTACTGCACCTCAATCCATGACATTCCTGACGTGGTTTGCAGTTGAACCATCTTCTTCTCCGTCTTTTGGGCAATGTCCTTGTCCAGTCTTGCGGATTGCTCGTGGTTGGCATAGCGATTGTAGTAGTGCAAATATCTCTCGAGTGACGTGCGAGACTTGGCTTGTGCATCTCGAGCCTCGGAGCCGCTCTTTTCTTCGAAGCGGTTGCAATTGTACCAGCTCGTTCCATGTTCTGACCACAGTCCCATACACATCCAGCAGAACTCATATTTGCACTTCCTACAAGTCATATGATTGCACCCGCCGTTCTTCTCAATGGTCGAGCTGCACTTGGGGCATTCCTTGGTGTTGGCTGAGATCCAGTTGGCCGTCTCTGAATCATCGGCGCACTTCTTGAGCCACCTCTTGACCAATTCGCACGGTGCGGGCTGATGATCAGGATTTGGACATCCAAAGCAAAATCTGTATCCACAGAGACATTCTACCGTGGGTACAATCTTGCCCAAGTCCTTCTTCTTGATGCCGCATTCGACGACGTTGGGGCAATCAGGGGCAGGACACCACTTGAAGTAGTCCTTATCCTCGACGTAGGTTCTGTTGAGCAATTCGCGATATCGGCCAGTCAGCTCGGGTGTAACAAGCAGGTCCAACGATCGGAAGTCCAGGATTCGACCGCAGCCGTCTGACGGACACTGAATCCTGGCAGCCTCGCCTTCTCCCTTAATTTTCTGGGTCAAGTACTGTCGGTAACAGTCAACACAGTATCTATGGTCACACCTCAAAGCAAAAGTCTGCAGGCCCTCTTCATCCTCACAGCAGATATCGCACATGAAGCCAGGGACAGCCTCTAACTTGGGTAGAGTTGTTGTCTTGCTGCTTAGACCAGCAGCCTCGAGAACCCTTTCGGGGCGATCCATGTAATCCTCGAGCAGACGTTCCTTGTTCCAATGAAAATGGCGCAGCATGATAGCAGCGTCCTCCTTGCGCATATCCAGAATCATGTTCACCTCGTCAATCATACCATCCTGCTGGTGTTGAATGTCGGAAGGCTCGAGGACTTTGAAGGTCGTGATATGGGCTCGTTGCTTGGTCTTGCCAATATCCTTTGAGGATAAGCCAAAGTCTGGATCTGGCTCATCGAAGTCGTCTTCGAAATCTGGATGAAAGGGACATAGCTTGGTAAGCTTTTGAGTTGTGGAAAAAAAGAAAAGGTGATGGGGAAAGGAAGCCATTTGCCAATGACAAGATATGTCAGCCGGCTGGGTAGTCTGTTGCGTGCTTACCTTCAGCTGCAGACATCTCATCCCCGCTGTACTCCTGCATCATCTCGTCATCGCTCGACATGGCTGACATGTAGTCCTCTTCTGAATCCATGGCGATGCTTACTGTTGTGACTGGTGTAGGAGGAGCGGCTGGGGGGGCGGCAGGCGAGGCGACGAGTCTCTTTTGGGGTTTCGCTTCTTGATATTGAGAAGATATCGTCGCCTCAGCAGCCTTTCGCTTCCTGGTGGTGGGAGGAATTGTGGCGGTTTGAAGCACGGGCGAGAAGAGGGACGAGACTCGTCGACTGCCGCAGGTGAGAGAAGAGCTCGAAGATAGAGAAAGGAAACCTTTTCGTGCAGCAAGATCGAAGGTAAGTTGCGGAATAGCGGGCGGCCGTTGTGATTGTCTCGGGCGTTAAGTGGCAAATAGCGTGGCGGCAAGGAGTACAACGGGTTGAGGACAGAGAACAGAATTAAGGACGACACAAAATAATAGTCCTCGAGAGGAGAAGGCGTCGTCAAGGTTGATAGTCTGAACAAAAGCTGCAAGCATGTCACAGAACTGGCGGGACCATGGATGAATGAGGCTCAGACGCAGACAGAATCGGAGACAAAGTTGGGCCCATGACGGCGACAACGGCGGCTCAAGCAAGCAGCTACAGTGGGGTGTACTAATTAGGCGGCGGATGATCCTCGGGGCACCAACAGGCACTAACTACACTAACTACACCAACTACACCAACTACGTCCGTTAGCAAGGGCCGTTTTGGGGAATTGTGTCTGTTCCCTGTCAACCTGTCAACCTCTCCAACCTCTCCAACCACGGGCACTTTTGTGCATCTGATGAGTGATGTTGGGTCAACCATGGTAATGCATCCAGTCCGATCCCCACACTGCAGGTGTTTTCTGCAATTTTATGTCTGCAAGACCATCTACTTTTAAATCGATCCGTCCATGGTCTCCGGTACGCAGCTACGTCATGTTAGAGGCGTCACCGTAGCGTCACCGTAGACGCTCCCTGTCTGGACTCTGGAGCCCCATCTTCGCTGCATGTCACCGAGAAACTCTGCTTTGACACAACAGCGTCACATCCAGTCAGGATTCCACACATCCAACTTGTATAAGAATCGGTATCAAGACATGTTCTACTAAAGCCGAAATTGTAGCGTACATGTCACCCCCTTCCTATCGATTGCTGCACCTTAGCCCAGGACCTTCTCGGCCAGCGAGACTGGGATAAACCCGTCAGCATCATTTTTTGTGTGTCTGGCATTCTCAGTGCCCAAGAGTTGTTTACATACCATTTGCTCCAGTACCATCTGGCTCAATAAAGGTCTCTGTCACCTTGCCATCCTCGATTTTGAGAGCATATCGCTTGCTGCGAAGGCCGCCAAAGACTGCAGATCCGTCAAATTGGAGCTCGAGAGCTTTGGTGAATTCCGCCGAAGGGTCAGCAATGAAGCGAATCTGGATTGTCCGTTAAGCAAAGCGGTCATTGAATAGTGTTAGCCTCAAGCAATGATGGGATCTTCACATACGCCCGTCTCTCCAGCAGGATCAAGCTGCTCCGCCCAGGCTTTCATACTACATGTCACGGTCTATCAGCATGAAAGCCCCCAAGCCAATATTCATAAACAGAACCAGCTTACACGAAGGGGTCATTCACAGACACCACAAAAACCTGGCCTGCCTTCTTCAATCCGGGATGGTTGATGTATGAAGGAACATGCACACTGGAGCAGGTCCCGGTAAAGGCTCCAGGCACGCCGACAATGTACCCGTTAGAGGACTTGAACTCCTCTGCCAGATTGACCTTGAAGCCGGGGGAATTCTCCATCAAGCCATCGAAGCTGGGAACCTCGTCACCTACTTTCACAAGGGCGCGGGGAGTGCTGTGGAAGGTGCGCATGGCAGCGGGTGAACGGGCCAAGGCGACGCGTCGCAGAGAGGTTCGGAAGGCCATTGAGCTGGACTTGATAGATGGATTGGGAAGGGGGGTGCATTCGCGGGCTGGTTCGTTGTCAGGCTGGAGCAACTGAATGAAGTGGTACAGATGGCGACGACAAGCCAAATTGATGAGATGGAGAATTCAGTTTGATAAAAAAAGTCTTGCATCGGCCTTGTCTCTGCCGAATCGCTCCCCCATCAGGAGTAGTGGCTGCAGGTCCAAAATAGGCTAGCTAGTTCGCAGACTGGCAGATCGCGAGGCAGGAGGCACGGAGGTTATCAAAATCCAGGGGCCAGCCAAACCAGACCGACCGGACTGTTGTGGACCCATCTTGACCCGCTTTAACCCAAAACGACCCAAAACGACCCAAAACCCTGGCTCCAAGCTCCAAGCGTTAATTAGCGGGCGCCACTCCATCCATCAGACCTGGCGTTGGGGGAATTCGAATTGGTTCGCATCGTGTTCGTAAGGCCTCAGATATATCGCGGACAAGGATCTCGGGCAATTAGGCCATATGATAAGACGTACAGAAGATCCAATCTGCATGTATAGTACGGAGTATTTATTATACGGACTACATGATGTACAATAGTACTGTACCTTACTAGCCTAATTGCTCTGCTGGATTGAGGTTGCTTGTTGCCCTGGAACACCGGGGGCCCAGCACATATCTGAGCCGAGGCCTTTCGACAGCCAAAGGGATTCAAGTAAAACTTATGTATGTAATCCGTACATGCTCCACAACTCGAAAAGGTCGCGCGTGTCCATGTCTCTTTTGGGAGAAAAAAAAATGGCACATGTCGAGATAATAGGTGTGTCGCGGGCAGTGCTGCGGGCAAGTGCTGCGCTGACCCTTGCCGACCCTGACCCTGACCCTGGCCTGGCCTTGGCCTCCTGGCCTCGCTCGTACAGATGTACATACAAAGGCAGCAGATCAGACAAGGTCAGACAAGAGCCGGCCTCTGCTTTTTTCCGCCTCCTTTCTGCTCGCCGGCCCCTCCCTTTCCCCCCTTGTCTCTCCCTTCGTCCCTCGTTCCCAGTCCTGCTGCATTCCACATTCCACCCGCGTCATTTGATGCCCGGTCGGTTTGGCCTACTGTAATTCGTGATTCCACCAAAACCTCCTCTCTAATCTAATAAACGCCCCTCAACTCGCTCGGCCCCAAATTCCCCCCCCCCTCTGCCCTCTGGGCCCTCTCGCATACAACCACATCTCCAGCCCTCTGCCTCGTGCAGATTCTTCTTCTTTTTCGTAGCGTATCGCATCTGACGCTGCACCTCGATTATTCTGCCGGCCGCCCTCGATAATTGTCTGTTGTCGCCCGAGTTCAACAATCGCATCAGCAGAGACGGTGTCATTTCAAACTCTCTGAGCCCTCTCCCGTGCAACAATCTATTGTGTCCGATCCAGCGCCACCAACCCAACAAGAACCCGACGCCTCGACGTGTCGCGACGTAACAAGTTTTGAACCCTCACCCTGCTTGAATCCCATCTTCATTGAGCTGAATAAGTTCTCGAGTTGAATTCATCTCCATCATTCAAAGTTCCACGAATTCACGATAAAGTCGGCCGTTGCTTGCAACTTTTCCTGCATCACTATCAAACCGCCAAACCATCGAGCCATCGAGCCATCGAGCCATCGAACCACCGCCCAACGACCCAAAGTCGTGCAACCCATCTGCCATCCCAGCCCTCGGTATCTTGTTCTTCCTGCGGCTTGCTGTGCACGTCTCTGGTAACAACAGGCAACAACAATACCACCCATCACCGCCGCCTATTTCAACTTTACCCATACCTCGGCCGAGCAGGAGCTGCATTTTGAGGCTGTACTGTCCCTGCCTGCGTGGCTCGGATTGTCTCCATCGCAAAATCATTAAATGGTCGGCTTTCGACACACGCTCTCTGGTCAACCCGTCTCAAAGCCGTGTTCCACCTAGTTTCATTCCCTTCGCCGACACAAGCGGCCAAATCCAACCATCTGGGACATAGTCAGGGGCCCTGCTTGGTGCCCGCGCTCCCGTCAGCAACGACATTCCTGAGGAGCTCAGAGGTCTAATCCCCCTCGTTTCTCATTTTCCTTTGTGCGCTGCCATCGCCACCCACGCGTCTCGCGCCATGCCTACCATGCTTCAAACCCCATCCAGGGCATCGACAGCTTCGTCTTCGTCTTTCCAGCCCTTGTCGCGCCAGAACACCATGTCTTCATACGATGGCTCGCGCTCTGCGCGTCAGTCTAAGCGGTACTCCATGTCCGCGCTGTACATGTCCATGTCAGCCAATGAGGGTGAAATGCAGATTGAAGACGACCTCGCGAAAGGTATCGTGGAACTTCCACCTGATCTCTGTTGTCAACGTAGTGGGCTACACCTTCTGGACATGTCCGATACTAACAAGTCATCACAGCCCAGAAAATTCTCCGAGACCTGAAAACAAAAATTTCTTCACAATCGAAGAAGAACTTCGTGCTTGAGAAAGACGTGCGTTATCTGGATTCACGGATCGCTCTTCTCATTCAGAATCGCATGGCTCTCGAAGAGGTTCGTCTCCATTGTCCTCGTCTTTTTCTATCTTTTTATTCTTATTTTTTTCCATTACATGGCGCGAGCTAATCTTGCCATGTCTCACAGCAAAACGAAGTCGCAAGCCATCTAGAAGATGCCACCGAAGTACAAGAGGGGGTGTTCCCGAACGACGACAAGACACAGAAATACGGCAACCTGTTGTTTCTCTTGCAGTCAGAACCGAGGCACATTGCGCACCTCTGCAGACTCGTTTCCATGTCCGAAATAGACTCGTTGCTGCAGACGGTCATGTTCACAATCTACGGAAACCAATATGAAAGCCGCGAAGAGCACTTACTTTTGACCATGTTCCAGGTAGGTCATATATGCGTCGCCCGTGTAGCCCGCTGTTGTTTCCCGTCATGGGAACAACTTTACTCTCCTCCTTCCCCTTTCTTTATCTAGAACCTGTCCTGACCTTTTGCTCCTTAGTCTGTTCTGACGTACCAATTCGATCACACTGCGGATTATTCGTCCTTGCTTCGAGCAAATACGCCAGTATCTCGCATGATGACAACATATACTCGCCGTGGCCCTGGTCAGAGTTTTCTGAAAACTGTTCTGGCGGACAGAATTAACAGCCTCATCGAACTGAAGGACCTGGACCTGGAGATCAATCCTCTCAAAGTTTACGAGCGCATGCTGGAGCAGATTGAGGAGGATACGGGCAGTCTTCCGACCAACTTGCCGAAAGGAATCACTGCGGAACAAGCTGCCGAGAACCCGCAGGTTCAAGCCATCATCGAGCCACGACTGACCATGCTGACAGAGATCGCCAACAGCTTTCTGAGCACAATCATGGAAGGATTGGAGGAAGCCCCGTACGGTATTCGTTGGATCTGCAAGCAAATCAGAAGCTTGACGAAGCGCAAGTACCCCGATGCAAACGATCAGGCCATTTGCACCCTGATTGGGGGATTCTTCTTCCTGCGCTTCATCAACCCGGCGATAGTAACACCAAAATCTTACATGCTTATCGACGGAACTCCTGCCGAGCGACCCCGGCGAACCTTGACACTCATCGCCAAAATGCTGCAGAATCTCGCCAACAAGCCGTCGTACGCGAAGGAGCCCTACATGATGAAGCTCCAACCTTTTATCCAACAAAATAAAGACAGAATCAACAAGTTTATGCTCGACCTCTGTGAAGTGAGCGATTTCTACGAAAGTCTAGAGATGGACAACTATGTCGCTCTTTCGAAGAAGGACCTCGAGCTGGATATCACGCTGAACGAGATTTATGCCATGCACGGCCTCATCGACAAGCACTACCAAGAGATTTGCAAAGATGAGAACTCTCACTTGGCCATCATCATGTCGGAACTCGGCCCATCGCCAGCCCAGGTACCGCGCAAAGAGAACAGAGTAATCAATCTACCGCTCTTCAGCAGGTGGGAAACGGCCATTGACGATTTGACTGCTGCACTTGACATCACACAAGAGGAAGTGTATTTTATGGAAGCCAAATCCATCTTTGTGCAGATTTTGCGAACTATTCCGCAGAGCAGTGCGGTCCTTCGAAGACCTCTTCGTCTCGAGCGTGTGGCTGATGCTGCAGCCACGAGTCGCAACGATGCCGTCATGGTCCGCAAAGGTATAAGGGCTATGGAACTCCTGTCGCAGCTTCAGGAACTAGGTGTCATCGACAAGAACGATCAGTTTGATCTTCTGCGGGACGAGGTTGAGCAAGAGTTGCAGCACCTCGGCTCATTGAAGGAAGGTGTTCTTGCCGAGACCCAGAAACTTGAGGAGGTTTATAAGACGATTCGCGACCACAATACGTATTTGGTCGGTCAACTCGAGACATACAAGAGCTACTTGCACAATGTGCGGTCTCAGAGCGAAGGGACCAAGCGAAAGCAGCAAAAACAGCAGGTTCTCGGACCCTACAAATTCACGCACCAGCAACTGGAAAAGGAAGGGGTGATTCAGAAAAGCAATGTCCCGGATAACAGACGGGCCAATATCTATTTCAATTTCACCAGTCCTCTACCAGGAACGTTCGTTATTTCACTCCACTACAAAGGTATGTTGGCAGGAGTAGCCGTGGAACCAACCTGTACGTCTTATTTCTACTCATTTGCTGATATTTTGACAGGTCGCAACCGAGGTCTTTTGGAGCTTGACCTTAAGCTGGATGACTTGCTCGAGATGCAAAAGGACAACCAGGATGAGCTCGATCTCGAATACGTTCAATTCAATGTTCCCAAGGTGCTCGCTTTGCTTAACAAGAGGTTTGCTCGAAAGAAGGGGTGGTAGACGAGAAAGGGGTGGGGTGCTGAGCTTAGTATATCCAACATCCAACAAATGTACAACGACTATATCGGAAGGGCCAATTGGCGTTTTGGGAAAGCAGAGATACGGTATCATGGCTATTTCATTTCTCTTCCTTGATTCGCACGTACCACCGGAGGTTTGGAGGGATCACCTCTCTTTTTTTTTTTTTTTTTTGCTCTTTAGTCCTGCCTATCACTTTTGCTCCAACGGGTTTTCTTTTTATTCCCTCTCCCAAGTTCTTTTCTTTCTTTTTTCGGGATCAGCTATTTGCGTTCGAAAGGCCCCTGGCTGTTACGTGTCTATGCTTCAAAGCGAAGCGAAGAGATGTTCGCATTCATACTTACAAACTCTACATACGTAATATTTTCCGGGGGAAAGGAGAGGGGGGAATATTCTGATGTTTTGATATCCTGCTTCGGCTGGACCGTGGTGGGAGGAATGAGAAGGAGGTCTATTTCTTAATTGGGTTACTTGGCTGGCAGTGCTTGTGGCTTCCAAGTCTCGGACATATGGCAAGACCGCTTGGAACCAAATCTGAGAGTTGGCCATTTGGATGTGTCGTATTGATGAACGAGTATTACGCAGTGGCAGACGCAGTTTCCTAGTAGCGACGGATTTTCAATACCCTTTCGCGTGTTATCCACAGAACCTGTTCTTGGCTCATGTGCACTGTATGATGAGGCCAGGGATGAGCTCCGAGTCGTGAATGTATTGCTCGTGGTGGTGTTCTGCTGCCGAGATGATCTCGTCCGCGTTGACGTTGGCTGCCATGTGATACACACTGTATCAGCGAGTTTTATCACAGCATCACATGAGTTTGTCTGTAACGAGGAACCATGAGAAGGACCCAGTCCTTATTCGGCAGCAGTTCAGATGAGCAGGGGTATGAGGGGATTACGTGGGCGCTTCTCGAAGATGGACTCGGCTGGCTTTACGGACGTACTCTCCAGTGAGGCTGACTGACCGGGGGAGGTTGGTTTAAAGTAGGTGGCCACGTCGAGCACCCATCACCGAAAGCCATCACCGAAAGCCATCACCGAAAGTATAGTCGTTCATCAGCCTGCATGAAAAACAAGAGGGGAAGAAAAAAGTCATTCGCCATCAAAACTTGTCTATTTGCCCAAATAAATATACGGGCGGACGTCTTGCCGCCTTCAGCCTCTGCGCTCCCTCCCAGTCCTGCGGATATCATCCAACTCTCAATGCTCTGTATTCTCAGCAATCACACTCTCAGGGAGGTTAACGTCCAAGAACAATGCAGCTTCAAAGATAGGTCCGTTTCTACCAGTCATGTCTGATAATCAAGAAGAAAGTCTTTCCAACCTCTCTGTCGAGTCGTTGCGAGGCAGATGCCATATGTCTATGAGGCTGAGCAGTGAGCACTTAAGAAGCGACCGCAACGGGCTTGGCGGCGGCGGCGGCGGCCTGCTTTTCGCCGTCATCAACTTCCATGGCATCGTCTTCGCCTTCTCCTTCTCCTTCCTCTTCTTCTTCGAGCTCCTCTTCACTCTCTCCCTCAATGTCAACACTACCGTCCTCAGACATCTCCTCCTCTTCTTGCCCGTCCTCCTGACCGTTCTCAGCCTCTTGTTCAACTCCGGCCATCTCGGCGTCCTCACCGGGTGGCCCATCTGTCTTCTCTGCGGTTTCAGCAGCGGCCTCTTCTTCAGCTTCCTCCTCGGCCTCCTCGGCGCCGTATTCCTCGCCATCGGCGACGAGATCAGCCTCAGGTTGCTCAGGAGGATACTCCGGTGGAGCAGAAGCATCAGAGTCCCTGTCACAATGTTAGCGTGCCATGAAAAATCATCGAGGTAAAACGTCGTTCGAGCCTTACCACTTGATGGCGAACCGAGTAACACGGGGTTTCTCCGAGAGTATGTTGCGTCGAACGCGTTCAACGATAGGTTTGGCCGGCGGCTCGGCTTTTAGCTCTTCCGAGTCGTACTCGTTATTCACGTAGTAACCCACGCGAACAAATTCGCGGCCATCG
Organism: Epichloe elymi; assembly: GCA_023658475.1. Lineage (NCBI taxonomy): Eukaryota > Fungi > Ascomycota > Sordariomycetes > Hypocreales > Clavicipitaceae > Epichloe > Epichloe elymi. Next base: position 3,318,082 of record CP098276.1, read on the forward strand.
TACGCACAGGTCAAAAGAATCACGGTAACGCCCAGGATATCGGCGTCTGGAATGCGAGTGATATTGGGAGAGTCGGCTTCGAATATGAATTTGTTAACACCGACTGGAACCGGGCCAACTAAGAGGGAGTCAAGCTCCTGGTCATATTGATCCCTGGAATTTCTTGGTGTCAGCTGGCTTGCTACTCTGACACAGTCTCCAAACAAGGTGTACAGAAAGGGTGAAGCTCACGAAGTAGCAGAACCGACGTATGTAAGTTTCCATTCAAGATCTATATGTGAGGTTAGCTCTCTCATAATCGCAAGCCCCCCCTTAGTCGCACGATCATATGTTGGAGCGCGTACCCTTCTCTAAGGCTTCCAGGCATTCGAACGTGATTTCAAATTCATACTTGTCAATGAACTTGGCGGGGTTGTTCACAACCTTGACGCCTAAGAGTGACACGACAGACATGACGGCGACGGTGTTCTTCAGCTATGTTTTGTGACGTTTTGGTAGTTTGATCGAATGTGGTTCGGCTGCAGGCAGGGGAGAGGTGGCAGCGCGTGGTTGCGTGAGGCGCGGGTTTTTTGTGGAAGGTGGGTGGTGGGTGGGTGCAACAGCGGCGGTGACAAGGTAAGAGAGGGCGACAAGGTCTTGAATGTGCGGACTAGACGAGCGCAGCTGAGAAGGTGGTAGTCCTGTTTCAAAAAGCAGCGCGCCTTTGTTAAGGTCAAGAACAAGGAGACTGATGAATCAATACCTAGCCAGTGGCGAATTGCGAGAATGAATCAATCGGTGGGCAAGGGAGGCTCAATCGAATATGGACGCGCTCTTGGAGGGGAAGGGGGGGCGGCGTTTTGGCGCGTTGAGAGGGTACAAGGGCAAAAAGTAGTGTCTGGCCTGGTGTCGTGCCTTCCTCCACCCCACATGGCCATGACGTTTGGCAGCACGGCAGGAAGTCACTGACTTGTTGGGTCGTTTTTCTGGCGACTCTCACCGCCCAGGGACCTGCCACTAGACCTAATTCTGTTTTCTGCCCCAGCCTCCTGCGATTCGGCGCGCGACAAGCTTTGCCTGAAAATCATCACCACCCCCGGACCTGTTCCATTTCAACCTGATCCTGCAGCTGGCACCATCAAGATTACCAGCGTAGGCCGACCAATATACAATTTCTATCGCACTATCGCACTATCGCACTATCGCAATCTCAGTTGCCGACACCATATCCGTATCTCTTGAGGAAGTGCTGTGTATTGTCGGCCGCCGAGAGGCCCAGCTTGGCTGCTCACTGAAGTCATCGTGTGCAGTGACCACGCTTCCCTCGAGTAGAGATTGCATTCATCGCAACACTACCATCTCCAAAGCTGTGACCAAATCCTTTAAACTATCTACTTTGTCTCAATAACTATCATTGATTTTTCAGACGCTCAAATTCGAATTCGGAACGGCCCTTCGCACATTGTTTACCTTCTCATTCTTCTCGCCAGGTATCATTGTCGCATCGACATTTTGCCCATCGTTAATAGAACCTTGCACAACATTCTGCTTGTAATCGAATGCAAGTTGTATCAACCACTCTGTGACAATGTCCGCGGAAGATGCCAACTGGGAAGGTGAGGGATCCGGCGCAGAGTATGACCCTCTCGCCCACCCCAGTGTCGACCACAACCAGTCCGTTGAAGAATCTGCCGATGCTTCGGACGCTGCGAGCGACGGCGATGGCGAGATAGAAGAGAACGACGAGGACCAGGACCAGGACCAGGATGACGGGGGCGAGTATGACCCAGAGTCGATAGCTTTCGACGACACTCCTCAAATTCCCGATAAATTAGCATCAGAAACACCCTCCCAACGACCCACGAACAAACCCAAGATGTCAGGTGGCTTTCTAGTCGAGGTGTCGGACGACGAGGAAGACGATAGCAATGATCTTTTGGCGACCGATCAAAGTCGATCCGGCGCACGCTCCGGTCCAACCAGCAATGGCGCCGCTCCGTTTCCTACCTCTGATGCCTTGCCCAATGGGCTGTCCGCGATGCCAGGTGTCGATCCTGTGATGCTTTTCGAAGCGCGCATTCAAGAAGATCCGCGCGGAGATATGGATGCTTGGATCAGCCTCATGGCAAATCATAAGCGACGCAGCAGACTAGACGACCTACGTCGAGTGTATAATCGTTTCTTGGAGGTTTTCCCACAGGCAGTAAGTCCTCTGCATTCTTTTCTTACCACGTCGCGTTCAGAACTGACATATTTCATTCGTCAGGGAGATATATGGGTTGAGTGGATTGAGATGGAACTCAATCTGGATAACTTTGTAGATGCCGAGCAACTTTTCGGAAGATGCCTCATGACCGTCCCGAACGTAAAGCTGTGGACGGTGTATCTCAACTACATCCGAAGACGAAACGATTTGACCAACGATCCTACCGGTCAAGCTCGTCGTACTGTCACTCAGTCGTACGAATTCGTCATTGACAACATCGGGGTCGACCGGGATTCGGGAAGCATTTGGCAAGATTATGTTCATTTCATCAAAAATGGCCCCGGTCAAGTTGGCGGTACGGGATGGCAAGACCAACAAAAAATGGATCAGCTCCGAAAGGCATACCATCGCGCAATCGCTGTTCCCATGTCAACGGTGAATACTCTATGGAAGGAATACGATCAGTTTGAAATGGGACTGAACAAGGTCACTGTAGGTTCAATTCTGTCGAGCAGCATGTGCTTTATTGTCTCCCATTCGGATTACGTGTTGACTAGTGAACCCCAGGGTCGTAAATTCATTCAGGAAAGGTCGCCGGGGTACATGTCCGCTAAAAGTGCCAACATTGCGCTGGACAATATTGCGCGCAACTTGAAAAGAACAAATCTGCCGCGATTGCCACCTGCCCCAGGTTTCGACGGCTACGAGGAGTATCATGCACAAGTTGAAGCATGGAAGAAATGGATTGCGTGGGAGAAGGAAGACCCACTTGTACTCAAAGACGATGAGCCCAAAGTATACAAGCAGCGGATTCTATACTGCTACAAGCAGGCTTTTATGGCTCTGCGTTTCTGGCCCGAGACGTGGGTCGATGCTGCTGCGTGGTGCTTTGAGAACGATGTTCGAGAGAACGAAAAAGTTTTAGGTATTGAGATGCTACATCAAGGCATCGCTGCTAATCCCGAGAGTGTGCTGCTTGCTTTCAAACATGCTGATCACATTGAAGCGAATTATCCTGAAAAGGAAGTGGACAAGTCTGAATATGCTAAAAATGTTCGAAAGCCCTACGACTCAGTCTTGGAAGCCTTGTACAAAATGGGCGACAAGGTGAAAGAGCGGGAGAAGCTTGAAGTCAATGCCATCAAACAAGCAGCAGCACATGAACCTCCCGTCCAGGACTCAATAGAGCCACTTGATGACGACGAAGAGGATCAAGTCGTGAAGAAGTCGCCAACAGAAGAGCGCATAGCTGCGATCCAACAGGCGTATGCTGCCGAAACGCAACTTCTTTCGAAGACAATCTCGTACATTTGGATCGCAATGGCGCGCGCAATGCGTCGCATTCAAGGCAAAGGTAATCAAACCGAGGGCGGCTTGCGCAAGGTATTCACCGACGCCCGACAGAAGGGTCGCTTGACGAGTGATGTTTATGTGGCTGTCGCATTATTGGAGTCAGTCGTATACAAGGACCCGGTCGGTGCTAAAATATTCGAACGCGGAGCGAGGTTATTCCCCAATGATGAGGGCTTTATGATAGAATACCTGAAGTATTTGCATTCCAAGGATGACACTACCAGTAAGCCATTTTATTCAACGTCCAGTTCTATCCAAGTCAAGGTATCAGTGGCTAACCAATGGGTTCAGATGCCCGCGTCGTGTTTGAGACGTGCGTCAATCGTCTCGTGTCTAAACCAGAAACGCTACACAAAGCCCGACCTTTATATGCCTATTTCCACAAGTATGAATCGCAATACGGAGAACTTTCACAAATATCAAAGCTGGAAGCCCGTATGGTGGAATTGTTCCCCAACGACCCTAAACTGAAATACTTCACCAGTCGATACTCATCCGACAGCTTCGATCCTGTGGCGGCCCCGATCATTATATCCAAGGCTGTGCAGATGCGGCCGAGGCAACTGCTTCCCGCCATGGAACAACCCGTATCAGTACGGGGCAGTATACCACCGCCCAGACACGAACACAGCCCGAGGCCACAGTTCATCCGAACTACAGCATCGCCCAAGCGACCGTTCGGAATTGACGATGATGAATTAAACCCACCCAAGAGGCTTGCTAGAGGCGTCTCTCCTCTCAAGGGCGCCGCTGGTCGACGCCTCGATCAGCAACGGCGCAACCAGACTTCTGCTCTGCACCGAGATATCACTTTTCTGCTAGGAATTTTGCCTCCAAGCCATACTTATGATGCTCACAGACTGAACTCGGCCGCAATGACAACGCTTCTCCGTGACACGCAATTGCCTGATTACGCCTCCTGGAAAGCCAAGACGGGTGGCCAATACCTCTTCACTGCTCCGACGAACAACCGGCCTCTCTCCCCCTACGGACGTATGGCTTCGGCAACAGGTTACAGAAACTCGCCTTTGCGGACAGAAAGCGGCAGCGTTTATGCGACAAATCCCTATGCACCACCTGATGCGACTGCTGCAGCTCTGTCCTGGCAGCCGCCTGCAAGCTCTGGATATGGAGTGCCACCACCTGCCGGTCAATTTGGAGGGTATCGATTTTGAATTGCCAGCTTGGAACCCGGAAACAGTGGCAGCACACATATGCAAATTGTTCGATTTTAGAGAGCCGAAAATGGTTGGGTTTATCTGCAATCTTTTAACGCATTTCGTAAGGCGTTTGGACATTCGCAATGGCACAGAGAGAGGTACAATTCAAACATTGTATCTAGTGAAGCTGGTTAAGAAGGATGGGGCCAGGGACAGGGGCAGAGAGAGGCAAGAGAGATGTGGACATTACCATGACAAGCCACAAAAAATTTGCAGCAGTCTAGGCGTAGGTAATTGCAAAGGCAGAACTAATTCATCTAGTTGACTCAGGCTTCTCCTCTCCTCTGGTGCGTTCCCCGACTTGCCGTTTGTCGTTCATGCCTCAAGTTCTGGTTGAGAGAACAAGACACTGCCAGTTGCTATAGACACATACCTACCTATCTCCATTCGTTTCTGGAGCATTTTATCGAGCTGACTTTTTTGCTCATTGCAATCGACGCCATGCACTTGGCTCTTGGTCCGCGGGCCCTGTGACAGGCGGGGCATTCATCGCCATTAACGTATCGATTTCAACTGAGTTGTCCACACAGCTTCTGCGTGTGAGTGTGAACAATAATGAGTCTCTAGCTGGTGGGCAGCACAGCTTGTTTGCAGAGCTCAACGTGCCAACTGTCAGCGCCTGGCAGTCGGCTGCCACCGTTCAACACCTGCCGGATCCCGGCCAGGCTTGCATTACACGATTTCCCTCCGCCGAACCTGCTTTCGTTCCTTCTTCCCTTCTCCCCTTCTTCTCTTCCTCCCTTCTTCCTCCTCGTACATCGTCACATACGTACATCCTCTCTTCCTCTCCATCTTTCGTCAACACCCTCTTTCCACACTCGTCATCGTCATCCTCCTCGTCACACCGCTCACATTGCGTTTCTAACTTTCTACTACATCTATCGCTAAGTCGCCAGCACTGGTAACAGAACCATTTGCATTTTTCGTCAACAGCAAGCGTCTCAGCTGGTAAGTTAATGGCATTTCTCTCACTACATCGCTCTGTGTTCGGTTGGGCAATCACAAGCTTCGCCGGAGTCAGTCAATCGTTTTCACGAACCGCGTTTGCTCCGTTTGGGTCTGAAGCTTTTGCAGCTTGGTCCAGGCTCAGCTTCACTGGTGGCTCATCCACGTCAAGTTTTTCTGCGATAACTCCCCCTAGCTTCACAATTTACACCTCCTTCCACTCGTGTTATCCTTAGTCCACTCGGCGCCGATATCTGACTGACTCCCTGGCATACACAGCCTCCGGCGACGACTTTGCCAACACGGCGGCTTGACTTCCAAAGTAAGCACCAATCTTCCATCATCCTCGAGTGTCACATCGAGCTCCCAATATACAAAATTCGTCTTGCTTTTTTTTTTTCTTGACCTGAAAACTGCCTCACCAGCATCGCGTTCTGTTTTCATCGACTAACAACTCTTAGGGCAGCCACCATGTCCCAGCGAGGACCTTCTCCCGCCCCGTCTGCGGCTGGTTCTCCTGGGAGTCGCACAGGCTCTCCGGGGCCCGGGGCCCCAGGTTGGGTGGCTGGGCCTGGATTTGACCCAGCCAGAAGCAGCACTCGGAAAGATGGGGGAAATACTCGCATGGAGCTCCCGCCAGATGCCTATGTGCTTGACGCCCAAAAAGATATGTTTGCACTTCGCGGAAACAAGTTCAACACTGAAGGTAGCAAAGCTATCGTGGAGGTGAACCAGTATCGAATGACGAAATTCGACTTCTCCAAGAAAATTTATCAATACGATGTAAGTACTTCATCTTGCAGTGGCTAATCATCAACTACTAATGAACTTCCTTCGCAGGTCGTCATCTCACCAGACACTGAAGCCAAATCTGGGTTAATGAAAAAGATTTGGAGTAACGGAGCTACTAAGCAAGCTTTGCAAAGATACACCTATGACAAGTGGATTTTCGATGGACGCAAACTGGCTTGGGCTCCTGGCATGGTTGACAAAGGTGAATTACGTTTCACGGTCAACCTGGACGAAGGAAGACAGCTCCCCCCTGGCGCACCAGGACGGGACTCAAACCAGTTTTATGTCACCTTGAGAGCCACCACAGAAGTTCAAGTCTCCGCTCTCAAGGGGTACTTGGATAAGAAAGTCCAGTTAAACACGAGTGTCCTGGTTGCACTTAACTTCATGGACCATCTTTTGCGCCAGTGGCCATCACAGCACATGGTGGCCATAAAGAGAAACTTCTACAGCCAAGCTCAGCGAGGAAGACCCCTCATGGATGGCAATGTTTTGGAGGTCCATAAAGGCACTTATGCTTCTATTCGCATGAGCCACAATCTTGCTCAAGGCGGTACAGGTCTTGCTCTAAACGCCGATGTGACCAACACCGTGTTTTGGGTTGGGGCCCAAACTGTGGACCAGCTTATGTGCAACTTCTTGGGAGTTTGCGAGCGCAGGTGGAAGGGGTTAAATCCCTCGACTGTTGCCAGAGAGCTCAAGCCTATTCGTGACCAACAAGGGAGATGGCAATCTTCCGATGCTTTTAAACAGCTACGGAAGATGAAAAAGCTGAAATTTACAGTTCAACATGCCAACCGTCCGGCCACTGACAAGGTATACACACTCATGGATTTCGCTTTTGATGAGAAGTATGGCGCAGAAGGTGCCACGGCAAAAACCGTCACTTTCGATTACAATGGAAGCAAGGTTTCTGTGGCAGATTACTACCGCATGAAATACAAGGCAAATCTGAAGTATGCGAGTCTTCCACTAATTTTTGCCGGCAAGGGAGGCTTCATTCCCATGGAATTTGCACGTGTTGAACCAATGCAAAGGTACAGTTTCAAATTGAACCCTGAGCAAACGGCTGCCATGATCAAGATTGCGGTTACACGTCCTAAGCAGCGACGAGAAGATATCGAAAAAAACGTCGCAGGTTTGCAACTTAATGCTGATCCGCATCTCAAGTCATATGGTGTTGAATTCGAGCCAACCTTCACCAAGACGGAGGCCCGAATTCTTGCACCACCACCTGTGAATTTCGGACAAGGGACAGCAGATCCAAAATTCTCTGGTCGTTGGGATCTGCGAGGAAAGAAGTTCTGGAGACCGAACTTTGCACCCCTTCAGAACTGGGCTTTCATTGTGATGGACAATTGTGTCAATCTTCCGCAACTACAGGCTTTTGCGAAGACGTTCCGGACTACATTCCTGGGCCATGGGGGCAGATGTCCAGCTGATGCCCTGCTTCTGAACGTCCCAGGAAATGCCAAGTCCGATGTGGCACAAGCAGTCGCTTGGGCTCACGGGGAAGTCACCAAGCAGCGGGGCTATACGCAACTGCTGTTTGTTGTTGTCCCGCACAAGAACAGTCCCCATTATGAGCGACTGAAGAAGTCCGCTGACTGCAGATTCGGCATTCTATCCCAGGTTGTCAACGGGTCGGCTGTCACAAACAACAATGGTCAATATCACTCCAATGTTTGCCTCAAGGTCAATGCGAAATTGGGGGGGGCGACGTCACGAACAATGCCGCCGTGGAAGTCTCAGCCCACTTACTTCCCCAAAGACCGCCCGACCATGATGATTGGAGTTGATATCTCCCATGGAGCTCCTGGTGCCGGAACTCCCTCCACTGCAGCCATGACCATGTCAGTCGATCGAGATGCAAACCGCTATGCAGCCATGGTAGAGTCCAACGGCTATCGTGTTGAGATGCTGACTCCCGCCAACGTACATTTCATGTTTGGTCAATTGGCCAAATATTGGATGGCTGGCCACGATAACTCGTTCCCCAAACATATCATTTACTTTCGCGATGGCGTAGCAGAAGGGCAGTTTGCGCAGGTGCTTGATCAAGAAATTCGCGAAATAAAGTCATTCCTTCGGCAGAAAGCACCCAACGCAGCATTGCCCAAGTTCACGGTGATTGTGGCAACCAAGCGACATCACATTCGGTTCTTCCCGCAAAAAGGAAAGGGCGACCGTAATGATAATGCTCTCCCAGGTACCTTGGTTGAAAGGGAGGTGACGCATCCATTCATGTGGGACTTTTACATGTGCTCCCACGTTGCGATTCAAGGCACGGCTCGTCCTGTTCATTATCACGTAATTTTGGATGAAATGGGCGTCCCAGTCAACGACCTCCAAAAGATGATTTATCATCAATGCTATTCATATGCGCGATCCACCACCCCGGTATCGCTCCACCCTGCGGTTTACTACGCTCATCTTGCTGGCGCCCGAGCAAGGGCCCACGAAAATATTGCAGCCAGCGAAGGACACCGAAGTGGTGCAAAGGGGCACGAGATGATTCGCGACCAAATCGCGAAAGGGGGGGAGAAGGCGAGCTTGATGATGGGAGAAGATTTGCGAGGAATCGAGGCGCCGCCATTGCTTCCGCTGGGAGGAAGGCATGAAGGAAAAGAGCCTCCCTCACAAGCGGAAACACGACAACGGGAATTTTTCCGAAGTACCATGTGGTACATCTAAAGGTGGAATGAGGAATTTGCTTTGCTTGGAATGGTACATGGCAGACGTAGAAGCACGAAGACAATGAAAAGGGGCGACCTGTTTGGTGGGAGATGGCGGCGGAGGTGATTTTGCTTTCAGTCGAGACAACAAATAACTATAAAAAACAAACATTCGCGAAACTACAGTCTCCTTTCGTTCAAATGCGTGATGATGTTCAAAACTTGCTCTGCCATGTTCAATCAAGGAGCCTGTTGCATCTATTGCGCGCGCTTCAAGGTTTGCTGTGCGGCTGATTGGGAAGCATTCTCGTCGCAGCAGGGAAGTTTGTTGTTGTCGGGAAGGCAAGAGGGTCACAGTCTACTGAGTAATTGAACAGGCAATTTACAGATGGGCTCTCTGAATTGCTAGGCAATAACAATTGCGATAAATAAAACGAAGGTATCAAGAATTGGTTGTTGACTCCATCATTCGAGGGACGGAGGTGTTGGCTTTGCCTGTAATATGGCAGTTGGACTAATCTGGCTGGACGTGGCTGAGAAACGGCAAGGCTCGAGAGTCGAGAGGTCTCAGTTATAGGTTGAGTGACTTTGCGAGACCTTCATCATTTCCAAAGAGATGGGGTACCCAGTACCTGGCTGGGTACCCACGGGCATTTCATGTACACCTGAATTGAGAGGGGGGGGGGCGGGGCGCCACAGAGGCAGCGGCGGGGGGGGTGGAGGGGAATTAATGAACTTTTTTTCGGGGTCCTAACGAACATTGCATTTCAAATAGTGGTGTGGGGTGTCAGGATGGGGGAACGGGGCAACGGGGCGACGGGGCGACGGGGCGACGGGGCAATGGGGCAACGGGCATGGTGGTGAAAAAAAAAAAAATCGGAGGGCGTTGGTGAATTCCGAATCCGTAAGGGCGCTTCCATTTACATAACAAGCCACAGGACGGACGGGGCGAGACTTGAGGAGAGAGAGTTGTCGCTCGATGTGTAGGTTTGGTGGACAGCGCATCACATCAACATCTGACGGAAAGAATGGGCAAGGATCCGGGAGGGGGGGGCGAGACAAGAATTGTCCGGGTCAGTGGGAAGCCGGATCAAATCTCTACCAGGCGTGCGGTTTTCTTTTGGGGCTACGGGGAAACAAGTGGGACCAAACTATGTAACATACAGCGGAATCACGGATTAGTGATACTCATTGCCTACATACATATACATACATAAGCATCCGGTCGTCTCCTAACGCCAGCCTAATGCCACCGGCACGACACGATGGCACTATGGCACTAGTTCGTCCGTAAGGAGGATGGAAAACAGGAATGATGCCGCTTTTGAAAAGATGCACCACGTCAGCCACATGTTTTGGCTTGTTGGGTTTCCTCATCTCGATCAACGCTGGCGAGCACGAATTTCACTGACTGACTGCGCAGTTGAGTACGTTTTTATTCATCCCTCATAGGCGAAAGGGAGAAAGGAAGGCTGCCCGGAACAAAAACATCCGGACATGTTGCTCCGGCCGTTGGCCTGCCTGCCATGAAAAAGGCAAGACCTGTACAGGGGTGGCAGCGGCGGTAGCCCCAATCCGCAAGGTTATTGGTAAAAGAGGGGGGGGGGGCAAGTTCAGTTCTTCAGTTCCTCTCTCTCGTGCCGCACCGGCTCTACTGGCCACGGAGGCCCCCCCCGAACAGCAGTGGGTCGGTCGGGAGAACAAAAGCGCTGGAGAAGATCTATGGGCGCTGCAGGTGCTGCGGGGATCGCCGCAGACGGGACGAGAACGCCATGGTTGCCAATTGCCAATTGGCAACGCACAGCGGGTGTGCATGGGCCAGAGCGCTGTCGTTTTGTCCGCGACGACGTCTGTATTACATATGCCACTGCGAGGAATGCCCTGCAGGACCCGAAAATCCGGAGCGCTTGCAGGGGTGCGCGGCGCGGGTGGATCATGTCCATGTACATATTATTCATTGTAGTATTATCATCACATCATATCATCATATGTTTCCCATGCGCGCTGCGAGCATCAGACGAACCGGCAATATATCTGACACGTTTCCTGTCCTGTCCTGCTCGGGCTCGGCAGTCGTGCAAGGAGCTGTCGGCAAACCCTCCAGAAGTCCCGAAATATAGCAGACAGCCGAGAGTAACTCGATGCACCGTGGTGTCTCGGGACCCGTCTCCCTTGGAGCCCGTTCCTAAATCTCATCGGATCGTGACTCGGGGAATCGGCCTCTTGCCTTCTTCAACGGGAGTGAAGAGGCACCATGTATTGTCTCGTTCCAGCCAAGTCTGTCTTGGATCAGCCCCGAATGGCAAATTAGCAGCCCGCAAAGGTCGGCGACAGGCTGCAACAGAACCGATTCGCTCAGGTGAGCGATGCCCGAAGCATTCAAATGAATCTTGTAGTTTGTAGTTGTCCATCGTGGGTGGGGCGTGCGTCTGCACACGTCTGGATGAATTATGAAATCTTCACACGACAAAGACGGCGGAAACGGACATGGACGAATCGGAAATCACATTGTGTGCAATGTGAACATGTGAACATGGGTACATGGGTACATGGGTACATGGGTACATGGGTACATGGGGTGACAAGGAAGGTGATCTGGTGCATGTGGACCCTTCGAGGATACCGCAAAGCTACCTGAGCTATCTGCACGCGCCAAGTTCAGTTCTTGACAAGCCACCCAAGCTTGCCCTGCCCTGCCCTGGCCCTGCCCGCCCTGCCCTGGCCTTGCCGTGTTATCGCCATGCATCGAGATCGATCAGCTCGCCCATTCCCCGATCACCAACGCCGCTTTCCTGGCACTGGCACTGGCACTGGCACTGGCATTGGCACTGGCATTGGCATTGGCATTCAGATCGAGTGCGTGTAAAAATGGGTGCATCGTTTGTATGTATCGTGCCCGGCCAAGCGCCCGCCGAGATGGATACCCTGTTTGATCAATATCGTATAAGAGAAGCTCGCCATCCTGGCCGGGATTACCATGCCGCCCCATGCCCCCCCCCGTTCCAGACACAGCGAACCCCGAATATTATCGCCGTATCCTTATTTCATTATCCGTCAATAAATACAACCTACCCGCCTGAGTCCTGACTGCCTGCCCTCGGCTCGGTCCCTCGTAAGATTGAATCAGGCCAGATCCGAGCGGCACCTTCCTCACAAGCTTTTCCCTGTGCTTGCCTCAGTCGGAATTAGGGTTTTTTCCTATCAAAGTCTCACCAGCCCTAGCCACACTAAGGGGCGGACCAAGACGACGGAGACGACAGCATTCGACGACCGGAACCTTTTTCTGTCGGCTGCACAATATCCTCATTCGTCAGACACCTGACGTTCTCAGTTGAGGCTGTATCACGACCACGACCAGTCTCCGCCCGGGTTTAGCCCATCACATTGCAACTCTATATGAGAGCCTTGTTCCGCAGCCACCCAACTCTCCCGTGCGGCTAACACAACTCTTTGCATCGATCGTGCTTTGCTTTCACAACCTGTCCAACTTTTCTAAACGAGGCAGGCAGCACAGACACTCTGCTGCCCTGCCTGCTCCTGTTGCCACCGGCACCAGGCTTCCGAAACGACAGCTCCGTTTCGAACTTTGCTGCGTACCACGCGCTTCTCACCCACCTCGGCTTGATCGTCCTGCCCTGCCCAGTACGTCATGCCTAGGAAGACGTTCATGGACATCAGAGGGATGGACGAACCAATGTCGTTGGAGAAGGCGGCTCGTAAGGTATGTCGGCACTTGGGTCCGGTCTAAAAAAGGAGACGGAACAAACTAACAATGCGCCACAGACGGAGCGCTCACACGAAGAAAATCAAGAACGTGCTTACATTGCAGCTTCGAGGCGAGCCGACCGGAGCATCGATGCCCGAGTTCAGTCGGCCCGCATGGCCAGCGAGATTCACAAGAAGCGTACAGGAAAGGGCTTTAAAATTACAGAGGAGATTGTCATGAAGGAAGAAATGTACGAGGAGGATGATGATGATTTGCCACGATCGTACCGTCTCCTTAGCGCGAGCATGCAAACATCGTCACCCGAAATGAATTCACGCCTTGACGCCTACTTGTCAAACAAGATGGCCATGTCTCAAATGCTGGCCAGGACGAATGACGAATGGCGGGAGAATGAAATCAACAGACTTTTCGCCGCTTCTTTCCCCAATGCTGTACCATCAGCTCAGCAATCGTCCCAGGATATGCCCAACCAGTCCACATATCAGCAACCACTATCGGAGCCCTACTCTCCATCAGGGTATTCCACTGCAGCCTTTTCGCCGACATCATACTCGCCACCCCCTTTCGCTCAAACAACAACACAGATGGGCATGCAACCGCAGCAACACAGCCCCATGTCAACTTCCTTCACCTGGCAATCACGTTCAAAAACTCCGAGACGCAAGTCACGTCCGTCAATATCTGGTGTCAAGAGCCGCCGAAGCAGCTCCAAATCATCGTCCGCAGGTCCCGCAAAGAAGAAGAGCGTGGAGAGTCCGAGCACGACTACTACTCGCAGCACCCCATTCAGCAGCAGCGCCATTTCGCCGCAAACGCCCGACGAACCACTTTTCCCCAGTAGCTCTGCTTTTACCACCGAGTTGCCCCCAGAGGCGCGCATGATGCTGGATGGCGTTGGTGCTGACGATGTATTGGACCGAACCTTGGCAAATCAGGAAGATGGCAACACTCCGAACTGGCTCGACCCATCCAACTTTCTCGACACCATGACCTTGCATCGCTTTGACCCCATGGCTGGTGTCGATGATGGGTTTGTGGCTGATCTCTATGGCAATGGAGCGGAGGATTCGATGCCTTCGAAATGCGCCATGCCCAACACCCAGAATTCCATGGATGGCGGATTAGATTGGCGGAGTTTCATCAACGATTCCATGTGGGCCAATGATCAATAGCGAAGAGAGAGTCTTCGCAGGCGGACAATGAAGCACATTGATGCAGATTTTTCAACAAGTCGACGCCGAAATAACTCGTTTGCGCTTCATAAGTCAGTCCATATGAGTGAGTAGTGGGCGACTTATGGCTGCAGACGTTTCGGTCAGCATTTGAGCAGAGTTTTGGAGTATCATGTTTTTGTGGGTCACATGCTTTGCTCTCTCTCACTCTCTCTCTCTTTTTTTTTCCCCCTTTTTTTCCGTTTTTTTTGGGTTTCGGTGTACGATTTTATACCCCAGGAGGGAAAAGAGAGCGTTATGACGAGGTTAACATTGAGTCCTCCAGGATGAGGAAGGGTATACGAAACAGGAAACAGGAGCAAAGGCTCAGTCCAGTATTTAGTCACGGAAGAACGTAAATAGTGTCAAGAAATTCATATAGTCAGCCTTGAACTTGAAGCGTCATGCTATAGTAAAGTCTACGATTGTGCGCGACGTGGGTAATTATGTTAAATAAGGGAGTTATACTCTCGTTGTGGAGCTTGGTAACACTGTTGCATTTCAAGATTGTTATTGCTTGCACATACGTAGTTGACCTGGTAAGTACACTTGACTGCATGTACAATCAATTCCTATCAATGTGATGGATGCTACATGATTTCAAAACCAAACTCTCAACACTTTGTTTCCTTGTTGTTTTCACATCTAGCATTGTCCATTTCCATCCTCGGCCTAAGCCGAATAACTTGATGATTTCATATTATCGTCACCCACCCCACCCCTCTCATTTCTCATCTTTCCGTTGCAGGTGCCGTGGCCCTCCCCCGCCTGCACCGACGCATCAATCAATCAATCTCTCTCATCCAGGCCTTCCAGTCCATCCTCTTGGTCTTCCACGTGTCGCCTTTCCAGGAGCGCCACACGCTTCTGCCCATCCAGCTTTGGCGCAACTCGGATTCCTGCGCGGCGAGGGCCTGCATCATGGCCTCTTTGACGTGGAACGGAATGCTCAGGTCCTTGCCTTTGCTGGGGACCTCGGCCACGGCATTGATGAGGTTGTGCCCGAACTGGGACGTGGAGAGCTGGGGCACGTGGGGGATGAGTGATGAGGCGAGGGACTTCTGGAAGACCGAGTTGGTCGAGGGGGTGGAGAGGGCGGTTGTGAGGAGCGTGACGGTGGGCATGGACGTGGTTGCGAGGCGGACGAGGTGAGCGGGGGGGAGGGCGAGGATGGACTCGTGGACGGCCTTGTTGGGGCCTTGGATGGAGAGGATGGTGGTGAGGAGGTGGGCGCCGTGGGATTGGATGGCGTACTGGTTGCGGGAGATGGCGTCGTGTTTGGGGTTGGGTTTGGGTTTGGGGTTGGGTTTGGGGTTGGGTTTGGAGTCTGCCTGCTCGGCGGTGAGGCCGCAGAGGGTGAGGACCAGGTCGGCGGGCTGGGAGCCGCAGCCTTGTTTGAGGCCCCTCATGAGTTTGCGGGTTTGGTCGTGGGCGGAGCGGGCGGCGCAGCGCTCGAAGAGGGTGCGCAGGACGTTGAAGCGCGTTTTGGAGACGAGCTGGGGCACCGTGGGGGCGATCTTGTCGGCCGCCTCGATGAGGTGGTCTTTTCCGAGGCGGTTGAGCACTTTGATGGCTGGGTAGCAGGAGATGTCGTTGCGGACGTAGCCTTCTATGCGGGGGAGGAAGAAGTTGTGGTTGAGCTGCTTGAAGATCTTGCCTGGGCAGTGCTGGACGAGCGTCTCGATGAGCCGCGAGCCTATTTGGTCGTAGATCATGCCGTTGATGAACTCGGAGGCCGGGGAGGAGGGGTCCGATAGGGACTTGGGCGCGCCGGGGAGGAGTTGTTGGAGGAGCGATGCTCCGGGGCGCGAGGGCGGAGAGTCGTCGGTGGATGATGGATCTGTGGCCGTGGCCGTGGCCGTGGCCGTGGCCGTGGCCGTGCTTGCCTTGTCCTTCTTGTCGGCCTTGTTGAGCGTCATGTCCAGCTCGAGGAGGAGCTGGAGCGTGGGGTTGCCGATGGGGTGTTTGGCGAGGACGCGCAGACCGGTGCCGTCCAGGCCGGCCGTGGCGTCGGCGATGATTTTGTTCACGGCGACGGTGAAGGAGGCCGGGACGACCCTGGTGCCCTTGTTCTGCTCATCTGCGGCCGCGGAGCCGGCGACCGAGATGTTCTCCTTCTTCTTGCTCTTCATGAGCGCCTGGCCGGACGAGTCGTCGAGCGGTCGGCCGGACAGGACGAGGAGCAGCACGCGCAGGGCGTGGGAGGCGAACCGGTCCGTGATGAGGAAGCTCAGGCTGCCCTCGAGCTCGTCCAGCGTCGCCAGGAAGAGCTCCTCCATCGAGCACTCGGGCTTGTGTTCCTCGGCGCTCGCGCCCCGCGTGTCGAGCATGAAGCCGGCGAGTTCTTGCGTCACGATGCCGGCGGATCGCAGGAAGAGCGCTTCGCAACAGTGGCTGGCGAACCGGTGCTGCACCAGCGACAGGAAATGGCTGCCGAATGCTTCGAAGAGGTGCTTCTTCTGGGCCGTGTTGGACAGCTGGATCAGTCTCTCCATCAGCCGCGAGCAGGACTGGCTACTCGCGAGCTTGAGCTCCTTGCCCAGGGCCTCTTTGAAGACGCTCTCTAGGAATATGTCTCGGTCTTCGGCCGTGGGGAATTGGTTCAGTTCGAGCATCTCGTCTGCTCGTCTGAAATACTCTTGCTCTTCGTCTGCTAGCATGCCGAAGAATTCCTTCTCCTCGATCCCATTGTGCTGCTGCTGCTGCTGCTGCTGCTGCTGCTTGTCTTGGTCCTGGTATTGGTAGTCCTGATAGCCTTGTGCGGCGTCGTTATTCGCGCCGCCGTCATGGAAACCCTCGTCTTCGGTACGCTGTCGCTTTGATTCAGAGTCATTGGTGCTGCCGTTGTCTTCGTCTCTCCGCTTGCGCTTTCTTTCCTCGCGCCCAGCGCCGCGTTTGGTTCGTGGCTTCGGCATTGTGATTGATACTCTCTCTCGGCATCCCGGATCTACGTTGAGTGAAGGAGAAAAATATGGAGTCCTGGACCTTTTTTTTTTTTTCAGTTCGCGGCCGATAAGGTCTTATCGGTGAGTCTCCACCTAGATCTCTTGGAACTAATCCGTATTCCGTACTCCGTACACACCAACAATATGCACTCTTTCTTCAGTTGAGAATCATTGCTGGAAATCTTGGCTTTTTCCAGCGTCTAATTATTGTAATGTGCCATCTTGTACCGTGCCCAGCTTCGTATCCCATCATTCATCACATCTATACTTTGACTCGTCTAGTTTTGGGCAACTTCTGGCGCAAGCTCCTCCAAGGCTTTCGTCAAGCCTTCGACGGTCCCCGGCAACGTTTGCACATTTACCACAACGCGCAAGAAATGCCCGACATCTCCCGGGGCATAATCCACCATGAATCCTCTGCTGATGAGCTTTTCGACAATCTTCTCTGTCCGGCCAGTGTTCACCGCTGCATCATTCGACAAGTCGCCGTTGGGCGCGTAGTAGAAACACACTTGCAGACAGGGAGGTGGATCCGTTGATACCATGACAAAGTTGCCCGTCTGCTGGACCGACTTGTACAGGTGCGACGCCATGTCGAAGGCGTGGTCAATCTGCTTCTCGAACCCGTCGGCGCCGTAGTACAGCCATGCCAGCGCGACTTTCAAGCTGTCTCCGCGACGGCCGCACTGCAAAGTGAGATCGGCCAAGTCCCAAGTCTCTTCGTTGGCGTTGGTATGGAAGAGATATCCCGCCACAGTGCTGTTGGCCTCGTTGAATATGCTCATGTCCGGGCCGAGTAAGAAGGAGCAGGTTGTGGGAGCATTCATCATCTTGTGAGGGTTGATGGTGATGGTGTCGGCCAGATGGGATCCGTTGATCTTGGACTTGTGCTTGGCGGAAAGCACAACGGGTCCACCCCAGCTCGCGTCGATGTGCATCCAGATTCCGAATTCTTTGCAGATAGCCGAGATGTCTTCGAACGGGTCGTAGGATCCTCGAACTGTAGAACCAGCGGTCGTGTTGACATAGAGAGGTGTCTTTCCCTCGTCCTTGGCACGAACAATGTGTTCGCGAAGCGCAACTGCCCTCATGCTTCCGCCCTTGTCGACAGGTACCTTGCAGACGTTGGCGGAACCGATTCCGCAGATCATGGCGCTCTTCTCAACGGAATAGTGACCATGGGCACTAGTGAATACAACAAAGTCGTATTTTCCGTTGCCTTCCGTCTTGGTATCTGGGTATAGGGTGTTTCGAGCAACTACTAGAGAGGTGAGGTTGGAGGAGCTGCCGCCCTGGCAGGTTACACCACCGGCCCTTGGACCAACGAGGCCGAATTTGTTGGCGAGTGCGCGTGCGGTTGTCTTCTCGATGACGGTCAGCGCTGGCGAGACCTGATACACGTGCACCTGCTCGTCGTCTGATTAGCGAATGTTGTGGGAGCAAAATCATGACATCTCTGGCAGGAAAAAAAATGGTTATGTGATCTGCGTACGTTGGTATTGAGAACCGACAGCACAATATCTGAGATGACGCCGACCTGAAGACGAGTCAATGCTTGTTTTGCAAGTCGAGAGATAAGAGCCATGACGTCTTGATAAACGAACCGGGTTGTTGCTGGCGTAGAGCTTGTCCATGAAGCCCTGGTCCCAGGTGTTGACACTGTACTTGAGCACATTGGCGATGCCCTCCAAAAGTCCTTCTCGCCCTCGACCCTCGGCAGGTAAAAGGAAGTTGAGCTGCGTGGCAAGTTGTTCGGGCTTGATCATGTCTACGAGCACGTTATGGGAGTTTCCTGCGGCGTCAACTGGCAGACGGCCGGTTTGCCGGTGGGCGGCAGCATCGTCAGCTGCTTTCACGAACGGCACGATCAAGTCACGCACGGCCAACAAAAGCTTTTCCGAAACAAGTCAGCTCACCATCATTTTGGTATAGAAGCAAGACTAAGATCAAAGACAAGCCACATACATCATTCAGTTCCTCGGCTCTGCGTAACGGAGGCACGGAACCATTAATCGCATGGCCATTGGTGGCAGAAACAGTCATTTCTTTTTTTTTTTACTTTTTTTTCTTGGTCTTGCTGTAGGGTAGGGGGTAGGGTAGGGTATGGTTGAGCGGCAAGAGAAGAAAAGATTTGACGTGTGGGGTTGAAGAAAGTGGGATGTAACATAGAGAACAGAGGTCAGAAAGACGAAAAGGACAGGAAACGAAGGAGGGAATGAGGGAATACAGACTAGTCTACGGGACGTACAAAGAGGGCGGACGGATCAAGGACGGATGGCGAGATTGAACCCGCAAAAAGTGGCACCAAGTGTTTGTTGGCCAGGCACGCCTTTTAAAACTGAATGCGCTTGTTGCAAGTTGTTGCAAGTTGTTGCCATTGGGATGCGGAATATCGGATTGCCGGCCTATTCAAAGTCCATGAGAGAAAGCACGCCGGATACGGCTCTGAGCAGAAAAGCCAGCAAGAGCACCATTGCTCCTGCTGGATTTATTTCTCTCTTCTCGCCACAGCCCAGATGGCCCCGGTTCGTCGGCATCAGATTCAGCCTGCGTTCCCTTTTCTCAAACAACATCCAAGGTCGAATGGTATTTGGGACCTTTGGAAAGAACATACGGACTACTCCGTACATACGAATTACACGAGATGAAAAAGCACTTGGAGAACAACAGATCCACACTCCGTATGCATGCATGCATGGTATGCATGTGATTGCGAGCCCACGCCACATTGGCGGGGCAGTTCCTATCGATAAGAGAAGAGATGAAGATCAAGGCGGAGCAGAGCAAGATGACCATTGACGAGACGAAGACTTGTGTCCTTGTACTACAAGCTACAAGCTGCGTGTTATGAGGTATCAGCCAGTTTCAAAAGAACATGATGACGACTCTGGTCCAAACAGGATTTTCTGTCAATTCCCGGCTGTTTGATGAGACAGCTTGCCCGCACAAGACTAGACCCAGGCCCCCTTTTCTGCCACGGGGGGCGGAATGGAATGGATTTGCTTTTTACGCTGCTTTGACAAGGGTCGCACAAATGGATCCCATGCTCGTGCCGTCAGATCTCGCCTGCACAACTTCTCGCCTAGCGGGTCTACTAGTGGGTCTACTAGTGGGTCTACTAGTGGTGGGTTGTGTGTAGCGCGCGCGCTGACTCGTCGCGCAACCTTGAAACATGGGCAACCCCTGGGAACGCCGAGGGATCCCGCTTCATCACTTGATACGGATCCGTACTGTGTTAATACTATGTTACTATGTATGCTTCCTGCAGGGCGACCGGGCCGTGACAACTTCGGTATCAATCAGTCCGGCAAGTACGGAGTACGGATTAGCATGGATTACTCTGGACGGGGTTACGTCGCATTGAAGGCTCCCCAACCGGCCGTTTTTATGTATGTCGCTCCTCCTCTCCCTTGCCTTCTCACATCCCCCAGCCGGGCCTCGCCTTCTCCTCCTGCACCTTTTCACCTTTTCACCTTTCCCACCCTTCCCACCTTTCCCATTCAGTGTGAAATTGTGAATTGCTCCTCGCCAGATCTCATTCTCATCTTTTACCCTCGCTGCCCGTCGCGCCTGCAACGCAACGCAACCCACACCCCATGCCACCCATGCTACCCATGCTACCCAGCCACAAGAAGAAAATCATCATCTAGCTGGCGACTTGACCATCCTTTTACGAAAAAAAAAAAAAACGCCACGCTTTGCGACCCTAAGCGGCGTAGCGAGTCTTTGGTTTTCTGTGTCGCGACTTACGCTTAAGAGCTTACCGAATACTGTCTCGTGTCCTTCTCCCTTGCATCATTTTTCTTATTTTCTTACCGCTGCCTCAAGGTCCCCCGTCATCGAGCCACAGCAGCCTACACCAGGTGTTTGCGCTCCATTGTGCGGCAAAGACACTTTTTGTCCTATCTAGACAGAGACGAACTACACGGTCAGATCGAGGTGGTCATTTTTAGCTAGCCCTTGCCCTCCGCGCGGCCCTGCGACGACGCCGAGGCTGGAAACTTTGGGCAGATCGATTCGCGCATATTACTTGGTCTCCGCACAACCACGAAAGAACTAAGCCCAGGCCGTTTCTTAGCTGTCTCTGTGAACTCTCGCCATGTCTTCTCAGCTGGAGCAAAGACCAGCTGTGCCCATCTCCATCACCATCTGTGGTGACGGCGGTTGCGGAAAGTCGTCCATTACCCTGCGCCTGGTCCGTTCGCAATGGACGTCCGAGTATGACCCCACGATCGAAGACTCTTACAGCGTCACTCGTCGCATTGACGGAACAACATACCATCTTTCTCTGACAGACACGGCTGGCCAGGAAGAGTATCGGGGCATGTGGGCGTCCTCGAACCTCGGCGCCGATGCTTTCCTCATGGTTTACGACATCACGTCGCGCGACTCGCTCGAAGCCCTGCAATACTTTGACGATCTCATCGACATGGAGGCCGAAACTCGCCTGGACAATGCGGAACGCGCGCGCAAAGCAGGTGTCAACCCACACCATGCCAACACCGGCAGTGGGAGTGGATCAAGAACAGTTCCTCCCGTCAAGATTTTAGCTGGAAACAAGTGCGATCTCCAAGAGAGCAGGCATGTCCCCGCCGCCATGGGCCTCGACTGGGCGCGCAAACGAGGATGCGGCTTCATGGAGACGAGTGCCCGGTTGGAAGTCAACATCGAGGAGACGTTTGCCCTCATTGTCCGCCGTGTAGTGGAGAGACGACGACTTGCCGAGATGGGCGTACTGGACAACACGGAGATGAACGCGCGGGGCATGACCAAGCCGCTCACGCCTCTCCCGACCGATAGCGAAAGTGAAAAGAGAGCGCCGGGCCTAAGGGGTCCGAATTTGAATGGCGAAACACGCGTTGGTCGTGGCCAAGGCGGGTTCTGGAAGAAGCTGCGGTGCTGGTAAAGGACAGGCTCGGCCGGCCTGCCGCCTCCCCCAACGAACCAAACCAAACCAAACCAAACCAAAACCGGAAAAAAGAAAAAAAAAAAGAAAGGCTGATATGAGATATGTCAAGTGTGGAGCGCTGCTCGCCTATGTTGTTTTCTCACTTCCATTCTGGGCATATATGCCACGTTGGCCACATTACCGTCTTTTCCCATCTACCCCGGACATTTTCGAAACCCTTTGTAGTGTCCATTTTTTGATATTTCGGGTCGGCGCGCTTCCACCTATGTGGATATATACCATATTGCTGGGGCGTCGGGGGGGTTTTGAAGAAAAGAACCAAGTTCACGGGCGGATATCTCGTTGAGTTTTGATATCATGGTGCGAATATTGGATCAAGTGTTTGGTTTCTGGTTCAGGGACGGTTCGGCTTTGGTTCAAAAGAGCGGACATGGCGTGGAATTGGGGGTAGCTTTTGAGCTGAGCCTCCAAGACGTTGGTTCTTATGAGCTCAATATGAGTGATGAATGCATGGGGAAGAGTGTATCTTGTTTTGAATAGGATTCCAAGATGTTGGTTTACCTGCTGAAACTCATGACATGACAACTCGTACATGGTTCTGCCTGACCACGACTGCAAAGTAACGTGCTCTCTACAAGTTCGAAGCCTCTTCAGCGAATACCGTCCCTGAGGCAGATCCACATAAGGAAGCTGTCGTGAACCGAGCACTTGAATTCTGATTCCGATCCGACTTGGGCACCTAAATTTTAATTATATCTAGACACCGGAGGAGCGACAAAGGCAAATCAAACAAATAGATGAATAAGTAAACCAGTAAACAAGATGGATATGAAACTTTCCGCAGACGCCAATATCGCCGCCAGTTCCCATCAGACGTGGCCTTCATAATGACACGCGGCATTACTGCGCCGTCGCCAGCCACTCCCTCCACTTCTTGAACTCTGGATAATCCAGGCTTGCCTTGCGGCCCTGGTACCGCGTGACTTTCAAGTCGAGCGCCTTCCACCGGGAGCGGCCGCCCACCCAGCCCGCCTTGCGGACCAGGCTGTAGAGCGCCTCGTCCTTGGACCAGCCCTGCTCGGCGGCCACGTCGGGGAGATAGGTGGCCCCGTAGCGGCGGCCGGCATCGGAAAAGGAGAGCCTGATGCCGTGGGTGCCGATGTCCCAGTCGTACGCGTCGTCGGCGTCCTCGAAATCCGTCAGGAGCGTGACGGCAGCTTGCAGCCGGGGCAGGTCTCTCTTGGTGACGGGGGGGAAGCGCGTGTCGTGCAGGGCGGAGATGGTGGCGTACTCGGGGAGACCCGTGGACAGAGGCTGGGGCTCGAAGGTGCCGATGCAGCCGCGGAGGGAGACGTCGCTGTCGCTGCCGCTGCCGCTGCCGGAGGAGAGGGTGTTCCACGTCACGAAGAGGGGCGCGGCGGATGTTACTGTGCCGAGCGAGAGGGACGAGATGGATGTCGCGGGGGTGGAGGCGGTGGTGGACGACGGCGTCGACGACGACGACGACGATGACGACGAGTCGGTTGCGTCGGCGGCGAGGCGACGCAGTGCTGGGGGCTGGGGAGCTTTGCTGGCAGGGGAGGAGAGGGAGCTCGTGTAGAGGGCGTAGGACGACTCGATCTCGCCGAGGGAGAGTGGTTTGCGGCTCTCGAGGTGGGCGTCGAGGGCCTCGAAGCAGGTGAGGCAGTGGGCGGCGGTGGCCATGGCTGCGGACGAAAAAGGCTTCCCCTGAGGGATTATGTATGGAAAAGCAACACGGGGTTGTTCGTGTTGAGCTTGGGGACGTCGGGGTGGTGGAAGAGGTTCCCGGATTTGTCATTCTTGAACTTGTTCAGTTCTCGAGCGCTGACCCCACATTTTCACGCCACATGGGCAAACCTACGGATTGAAGTGATGTAGCAAACCCAAACCCCGCCATGATCGATGACCAAGCAGAAACATACGAGGGACTTCCTCTTGGAAGGGTGTGATCCACGTAGCCGCAGTTATTTAAAATTCAGCATAGTTCATTTAAAATTTATTATTTTTAGACCGATAATTACATAATAACTAGGACCTTCCTATATTTATTTAGTGTTTTTATAGCATATGCCCTAGGTAATTACTATCCTTCGTACCTTCGCGTGAAGGGCGAACTTCGGCTACTTCTCCCTAGTCTCGCCAACGACACCAACTCTTTCGTCTTCCCGTCAAAGCCATCGTCTGATACTCGCTTCGCTGCGACAAATCCCGGCGATGGCACGATCCCGTCTTTCTCGTCACATTCAACCCCCACATCCATTCCCCCACGACTCCGACCGGAAAGCCCACACTCACTCGTGTCTCGTCTGATCGTCTTAACCTCGTCCCTGAAGCACGCCTACGTTTCATCGCGTTTGGGCCTTGGTCTGGATTTTCCTCAAGTCCAAGAAAGCTTTAGGGACCAGAATCCATGATCCCAAGTTGACTCCGTCGTCCCTTTTCCCGTGCACTGTCCGTCTCACTCCCCTGCTTGTCCAATTGTCCGATGTAGCAGGTCATTCATGGGTAGAATTGGCTTGTTGCAAGACTGCAAATAAATACATCCCCTGGCCTTTCTCGTCCAGCATATATATCTCGGTCTATCCCTCGCCACTCCGTGTTCTCAATCAAATCGTCGGCTTGATAACAAACCATCTCTAAATCATTCCGTATTCTACCAATCTTTCCCCAAAGCTCTATTAAACAAGACCACTACTCCACCATGAAGTTCGTCGCGCTCACCCTCTTGGCCGTAGCCACTGCCGTCATGGCCGCTCCCCAGAGTAGGTTCCCCATGCCGAGTAAATAAAGGGACATCATGGCTGACAATAGACAGACGAAAAAGACGACCTCTTTATCCGCCAGGAAATAGTCGTCGACACTCAGCTCCCTTCCATGACCGACAAGCAGGGCAACGTCGTCCCCTTTGACGTCAATGGCGTGAACATGGACGACTCGGACGCTGACGCCGAGTAACGTGCCAACAGCGAGTAATGATGGTAGATGTGGGAGAAGAAAGAAAAAAAAAAAAATCTTTTTTTCCACTCATGGGCCTGATGTTCGTTTGCTTCAAGGAAGGTGGTTCAATTTTTGACATGGCATGGCGTTACAAGACTTGGCAGGTTCATTAGTCGGACGGACCATGCAGCGACAGCATACGATTCCTTGTGCGAGAAAATCAAGATATATATTCTTTTTTTTAAAAAAAAGGAACAAAAAAGATGATGAAGCAGTTGCGTGTTGCTTGCACTCAATCTGCCTTTGCCGAATGTGCAAGCTCCCTCGCCCATGGGACTTATTTCCAGAATGGATCCGACTCCACTTCCCAGCCACAAACCCTGAATAAAAGTCCCTCCGTGACATGGCCAAGTCCGTGACATGGCCAGTCCGTGTACTTGGTAGACGACGGGACGACAAATGACCTATTTTAAGTCAGCCCTTCTTCACCAAACACATCCCACGCACGGAGCACTGTACGCTCAAAAACCTTGGACGAACCAATCGATTACCCTCTGACCGACCCGTCCGGTAGCTTCTGTTCTTCTCCCCCCCCCCTCCCCCCGTGGATCTATATTTTTCCGTAAACGCCTTCTATTTCCTTACGATGCCATCTAGTCGTTTGCACTGGCGCAAGGAAGCGGATACAACGCAGGTTTCCACGTGGAAAAACCAAAGGTTTGGCAAAGAGTCTCTACTTTGCGGGCGGCAGTCACAGGACGAGAAGAACGAAGAGCTGAGAAATGACCGATGATGCACCCGCTGAGAGGAAAGGAGGGCTGCAGCGAGATACCCAGTTTGACGAGTACCGCGCTCGCAGGAACTCGGTCAACAGCTCCAGGCCGGATCTCGACAGAGGAAGCAGCTTCGAGCACAGACGAGATAAGTCTTACCGGCCCCGGTGCAGAAGGTGGACGTAACGGAGTCAGGGCGGCGACGAGAATAGACTCGAGTCGAGACTGGGCTTGTCACAATGTCCCGAGAAAACGATTCCCGAGATTGCGAGTTGCTTCTTGGAGTTAGGAGCTTGATTGATGGATTGATTGCCCCCTCTCCCCCCTCCCTTTTTTTTTTTTTTTTTTTTCCTCCTGCACTGGTGGCTGAGATTAACGTGCTAGACGATGGAAATACACTGTAACGAATCATATCGTTTGGTATTGGGTCATACTTTGGGATTGATCATGGTAATCTTCACATAAAAACATGAATAACGCCTACATTACACGCCTGTGCCAGAACGCGCTCATTAGACAGATTCAGCGGCCCAGCTCAAGTCCAGTGTGACCTGAACCCAGACGGCTGTTCGTGAGAGCCTGTAGCCAGTCATACATGTATGTTTACACGGTTATGACTTGATGACCAAGTCAACCACCTTGATCGCCCCCAACAACTTTTCATCCTCCAGGTTCGGCGCAACAATCTGAATGGCCACCGGTAAGTCGACGTACAAGTCGTTGTTATCTAGATATATCAGCAAGCGTATGCATTTTCCATGGCATACAGATCTGATAAACAGAGGGGCGCCTTGGAAAAAAAAGTAGACCAAGACGAGGAAGAAGAATAAATGAAGGGGAAAGGGAGCAAAAACTTACAAAGATCCATATTCTCCCTATCCAATTCATTCACAGGCTCATAACCCTTCGGGTACGCATCCGTACCAAGCACCCTCCCAGCAGGAACAACCCCACTAGGATAATCCAACAGATTCCACTGAGAGCAATATCCCCACCAGGGCTTCACATCATGCGGGAGGCCCAGCACAGACGACACAGGACAAATGAGCACGTCCATGGGCTCGCCGGACGACGAGGACTGCGCCGTCTCGGCCCATTTTTGAAGGTATTCTGCGCGATAAACGTCCCGAGCCATGTTGAGCTATCGGAAATGCAAGTTAGATGTTGCAGAGAACTGCACCGATGTAGTGACTGCTCGTGTGTTTTCGGACACGAAGGAAGACGAGTTTATACGAACCTTGCCGATTTCACTGAGCGACCGCTCCTTGACAATGGCGTCATCAAGCAGGCGTTTTGCGGACGGGAGAATGGGCTCGTTGCCTGCAAATAGCGTCTGCTTGATGTCTCGTCCGCCGTCTGTGAAGAACAGCGGGAGGATGATCTCGTCCCATGCTCGTTTGTGATCATGGGGCTTGAATTCGAATACTGTGTGTGGGAAATTAGCAAGTCAGATTGATGCCTGTGAGAAACTCTCTGCAGACTAACTTCAGGATTGTACATTGGATAAGAAGACATGGGAGTTGAAAAAAAAAAAACAGCATACCATCGTGTCCAGCCAGTTTCAATTTCTGCGCCACCTCTTGAATTACCCTGGTGATAGACGGATGCGGCATCACCACCTCATCCCACAGCATGACGCCTACTCTGAGCGTCCGGTTCTTCATCTGACTAGTCTGTGATGCCCACGGCAACCGAAGAAGCGGTTCTCGCAACCACGGCTTCGCATCACAGCACACTTGCATGAAGAGCTCCAGGTCATCCACGTTGTGGCCAAGTGGTCCCGCCGCAGCGGCGATGGACTCTTGGCCCTTCTGGGGGCACTCTAAGCCGCCGGTAGATAGGCGCTTCGCAGATGGTTTAAAGCCGTACAATCCGCAGAACGCCGCGGGGACGCGAATCGAGCCGCTCAAGTCGGAGCCCACTCCCAGGGGTGAGCCATGCATGGCGATAAGAGCACCCTCGCCGCCGCTGGAACCCCCCGGGCTGAGTTGGTTGTTCCAAGGGTTCACCGTGCGGCCGTAGATGTTGTTGACGGCCTCAAGCATCATCATGCACTGCGGGATATTCGTCTTGCAAAACAGTACAGCGCCGGCTTTGCGAAGATCCGCCACCAACGGCGCATCACGGTGCTTGACTGGGTTTCGCGCATACGCGATGTACCCCGCCGTGGTGTACTGGCCCTTGATATTGATGAAATCCTCGATGGAGATGGGGACGCCGTGTAAAGGCCCGATGGGTTTCCCTGTTGTCTTGATAATGTCGTCCAGCTGCCTCGCGTGCTCCATGGCCTCGCAGAAGAATATCTCCGTCAGGCAGTTGGTCAACTGCTGCGCAACAGCGGCTTGATGGCAGAACGCCTCGGTGATCTGGATACATGACAGTTCGCGGTTGCGAATCTTGGCGGCGAGTTCGGCGGCTCCCAGAGCCGTGATTTGCGTCTCATCATGGGACAAGAAGCGAGGGAGCAGGTCAATAGGGCGTGTGGTGGAGCGGATGGTCTCATGAAGCTTTAGAGGAGGAATTGTCCATCGAGTAGGGGTAGCAGACGCTCGCTGCTTTTGGAAGCGCTGATTTGAACTCGTTTAGTTTGTCCTTCGCTCACTCCGTACATGTTGCAGAGCAGAGTAGGACATTACACCCTCCTTCCAGATCAAACATACCTCTGCAATCCCCTGCCACGAAACACCATTCATTCCCGACCAGATTTCTGCCTTGCCTTTGCAGAGCCCCCAGTTCTGTGATGCTGGAAACGGTGTTGCGAACATGTTCATGAATGATTTTCTTCCTTCTCGCAAGCAGATTGTTCTTCCTCTTGTTGTCAGAGAATTTCAAGTCGCCAACAGCACGACCGATTTCGTCATAGTGTGGAGGTTGTGTTCCCACTTCAAGATGTATCGTCACATTCCCCTCGGTGCTTCAGCTCCGGCAACCTAGCGCTGCAAGGATGGGCCTACATATACTCTTAAATCAACAGGTCAACGACCGGAACAGCGACAACAACAACAAGTAGTAGAGAGAAGCCCCAAATCCGAGGATCCTGTGCTACCCCATCAAGCTGCTTGTCCGCATCAACGGCAGAGTCAAACCGACCAATGGTCCTGCTGTGCTCGTGCGGTCGGTCTTGGCGGAGACTTTTTCCCAATTCCGTGACTAATGAACAACTTTGCTCGGTGGTGCCGAGACTCAAAATGTGCAGTAGGTCATAGCAGAAGGCCAATATTTTCTCGACACGCCTTTTCATGCACGCCAAGGTCACGAGGGGAGCAGTGGAGTCGTCAGAAGTGGCCGGCCGTCTTGTCGATTTGTCTCGATTTTTACTTACTACTCCATAATCACCAAGACACAAAGCGCAACGTCGTCGTACATACATGAGAAAATTACCCACCACTTGCCGGGTCTGACTGTCCGCTGAAACTGACCGGTGGCCATACTATCTGGTCGTCAACCGGGTATTTTGACTCGGGGCAAGGTCTATGTGTTGTGTGTTGTGTGTGACGAAGGCTATCGATGACTCGGTATGGGGTGTCGTTGCACGGGAAAATGGAGTAGTTGCGGAGTCTGCTAGTCCGCACTCTTCTGCCTCCTGCTCAGTGCGACGCTGCGAGACGACGTAGACGCCGAGCGGAGATTAGTTAGTCTGGCATTGTGAATCAAGGGGCATTTTCTCTCTCTCCATCTCTCTTTCCTTCCTCCCCTTCCCCTTTCCAAGCTCCTTCCCCGATATGCTGCTGCTGTTCGGCCTCGTCTTGGCACATACTACTTACTCATGTACCTAGTCTGCTAGTTGCTAGTTGCTAGTTGCTAGCTGCTAGCTGCTAGTGCACCCCGTCCCGGTGGCATAAACGCGCCTAATTTCGACAGTAATCATGCCCTCTCGTTCTCGTCTCGTGGACTGCGAGCAACAGCAACAGCGACGGGGCTTGACGATTGAGTTTCAGCTCCCAAAACTAGTAGATATATAGTCTACGGAGTATTTCAGGGTTTTTTCTTTCGCGCTCATTGGTTGTGGCTAATGCATTAATTCCGTGAAAACATCAGGATTACTGGCGATACCCAGCCAGTAACTTGGCCCGGGCCTGATCGCGTGCCCCGCCACGTCCTGATGGGGCCTTCAAGCCAGAAAGTGAACACCCCCCCCCAAATTTTTAATGTCCTCGGCGCCTACTGATCTTGCCGTTTGCGGCTCTTCGCAAAATGTTCTACATAGTGATCGATCAGATATTTAATACCGAACTTGTTCCCCCCTCCCATTCTCTTTGTGCACCCCGTGGCCAGAAGACACACGGCGGGTCATCAGCCAACGAAACTTGCGTCCACGAAGAACACGATCGGCGGAATGAGACTAGCACGAGACATTGAGTGCTCTTGCTCTTCGTGACCCTTTGCCGGCTGCATCTGCCAGGTCTGAGCGCAAACTGGACCGAGCTTGCACATGCATTCAGGCGAAGTGAAAGCCTGCAGGACAAGCACTCGAATGAACCGAAACGAAGCACTTCTTGGAAGAGGACGACAGGCGAGGACAAGTCCAGCCCAGCGAATCTATTGCTCAACAGGATCCGCTTCTGTCGAGAATCGAGGTCACGTTCGTCGCTTTTTTTTTGGAAAGACTTGAGCAGCGGCAACTGTGTACCCAATCGGCACCATTCTCTATAATTATCTCGCTTCTTTTTCTTCTTGTTTCCCTTTTTCTTCCCCTTGTAATTTGCATACTTTCCCACCGTCTCTTCATTCACAATCGACCCAGCCATCCATCTGCAGCACCATCGTCTTCCAGAAACCTGCTCCCAATATGCTGGCCAACATGGTTTACCCAACAGAACACCACCTGCCTGTTAGGACAAAGCAGAAGGCTCTCAAGGCACCTTCCAAGCCGAAATCGCGACCAGCACAGTCTCAGCCAATTGATCCGCAAGAACTATCGAGAAGACTCATTGTCGTGCTGGTGGAGCAAGAGGCACATTCGGAAAGAAAGCGACGTGCGAGAAATGAAGCCATCAAACAGAAGCAACAATCTTATTCAAAGACTCAGCCGAAACAAAGCATTGATCAAACTGTCTCCATTGGCGTGGACCGCACCATACCCGGCTTAGGGATTGGTCAGAAGCCGGAACGTTCGCCCTCACATAAAGAGACGTCACATTGTCCCGATCCCAGGAACTCCAGCAAAGCAAGCACCCGGTACGGTGATGATGGGCATGGAGACAAGACGGCATATCGTCATATACCCAAAGTAGCCGCTTCGCAATTTTCCGAAACAACGACTGTTGAAACCGCATATGAGAAGGGCCCAGTGCATACATTACCCCGGCACGAAATGAAATTCTACCTTGACGGGTCAACTGCAAGTCGAGCGGCCAGAGCGAACGACTCCAATGTTCCTCCTTGTGAGAAGAACATACCTCTGAGAAGGGCCCAGAGTATGCGCGAGCGTCACTACGAACGGAACCCTATTAGCAAGCCTAGCCTACCCATTACCTATGAACTAGACACAACTACATATCCTCTAGCCTCAAGCCAAAAACTCCAAAATTCCGCGAGATCTAGCAAACCAGTCAATGACGAGTCGAGAGCTGCTAGGAGAATAAGCACTGGAAGAATTCTAGGACGATCAGAGCCCCATTCCGTCGAGCCATTTGACCTCGCCGCCGCGTTACTTTCACCGGAGAAACCGGAAATTGTTGGCAATACAAACCATCATCGAGTGGACTGGACGCAGAGTGACGAGCCGATGACGGCCAACGCAGTCGCCCAACCCGTTCCCACGCAGCCCGAGTTACGAAAGGCAGAATCCAGGTGGAAACTGAGAGGCCGACTAGGAAGCTTTGGGAGACACAGCAAGGACGATAGGCTGCCGACGCCGCCAGAAGAGATAGCGGCACGCGATGCTTCGCCCAAGTCTCCAATTAGTGGCTTCTTTTCACGATTCAAACGTTAGTTACAACATGCGCATGGTGGCGGGAAGTTGGCATAGGAGAAGGCGCCATACCCGTTGTAGAATTAGTGGCATAAAAACTTGATATCCGTATGGCCCACCTCGAGGTCATCAACAGTGCTCAGTTAGTACAGTATAGTAAACAGTTACTTTACTTCAGCGTCTTTCCTGCGCCATCAATTGCTCAATCAATTTGCTGTCTTCCTGTGCCATTTGTTCCCGCAGGGTTGTGGCGGCACTGCCTTTTTCATCTTGGGTATTGATCAGATGCAGTATGAGCTCCGAGTACTCCCGAATAGCATCACCAGCCTTGCCCTCGTCCTTACGAGCCTTGCGAAGCGCCTCTTTCCCATTCTTGATACCAATATCGCGATTCCAGTTATCTTTCTTGGCGACGCCCTGCATCAAAGAGGCGGGTATCCTCTTGTCCGGGGCTTCCTCAGGGGGTTGCGTTGCGGCGTATATGGCCAGTAGTTGCTCAGCTAGGCTGGGGTATTTGCGGAATAAATGCTGCAGCTTATCCGACGTGTCAAGCGCACGAAAGGGATTCGACGGATCGTATGGGTGTGAAGACATGATGTCATTGCTTGATGGTCCAGGCATTTCGGATTTAGAGGGTGGCTTCGGTTCGTCCGGCGGGTGGTTTTCTTTATGTAGCTTGTTGCAAGCTACTGAGCAGCTTTGGTTTGTTAACATCTCACAGCTTAATTAAGGAGAGTGGGAGCCTGGTTGGATTCAACAGAGATTGTCGAGGGCTCCCCTCCTAAAAGCAGGTCCGTCAAGGGGTACATACTAAGGTAGGTAGCATCTTGGACATTTGTATTTCGATTGAGATGCCTCGCACACGCCGCAGAGTGCAGCAACTTTTGACAGAGGTGCCGATGGTGATGACAACGGCGTCTGGTGTTCTTCGGAGCTAGCTTCGGCTTGTGGCGGGACCTGCATGTCGTCGGCCTTCGAAGCCGCAGGTGCAGGTGCAGGTGCCTCTGACAGAACACTCTGCTCTTGCGGCATCCTGGGGGTGGGTGTATAATCAGCTGGAAGGGGGCCAACTATTCCAGAAAGAGGCCGGCGAAATCACCACGGCCTTTGGATGTTGGATAGCAAAGATACTCTCACCCTCGAAGATACCTCGAAGAGGAAACAGAGCTTGCCGCGGTATCGGAACAGTTTTGGCTTGAGGCAAGGAATGGAGGCAGACAAAGAAGAAAAAAAAATAGAGAGCAGGGAGCGGCGGATCCAATCAAATCGCCTTCTCGCTGGCGGGGGGGGCGAAAGTCTTTGGCAATGCCAGGGTCGCTCACTTCTTCCCGAGGGGTGGAAATAACAGGCCCCAGTGAAGGTTGCTGACTCTACGTCACAGCGCACCAATTACTAATGCCCTGGTCCGTACTCTAAAAGCCATTTACGGCGAACGGCTTTCAACGAATTGCCGGTGAATAATTTTTCTTATTCTTGAACACCACGAACGGGAATCTTCCTACGAATGCAACATCAGATTCTATCGATCTATCGAGACCATTCTTCGTACCCTGTTCTTCATATTGCCCTCTCCCAGAAGCTGCTCGCGCGCAGAGCAGACCAGGGGCGGAAATGGCCACATTCTCTTCCGCGGCGCCGAGGATCTTGTCTCGCGCGCTCCTCCCAGCAAGACCAGCCCGATGCTCATCACAATGGGCCCGCAAGCTTAGCACACACATCAGCCGCAATGTCTCTTCTTCAAGTTCCAGTCCTCGCATGAGCGCCGTCCGACGACCATCTCTCTCCCGCCGCGCTGTGCTGCCGAATCTGGCCATCGGGGGAACCCGTAACATTTTTATACAAACCGAGAAAACACCCAATGCCGATGCTCTGAAATTCCTGCCGAACCACCGAGTCGTGCCCGAAGACCTCAACACGCCGTTTATCGAATATCTTAACCCGCGGTCGACCATCTCCGCACCATACCCGTCTCCTCTCGCCGCGAAGCTCATGAACATTGATGGCATCACATCGGTGTTTTACGGTGCAGACTTCATCACCGTCACCAAGACAGGGGATGCGAACTGGGCCCACATTCGACCAGAGATCTTCTCCCTGATTACGGAGGCAATCACATCCGGCGAGAAGCTCGTCAACGTGGCGGAGCGGAAGGAGGGCGATGAGGAGATGGAAGAGGACAGTCTGGCGTACAACGAAAATGACAGCGAGGTTGTCGGCATGATCAAGGAGCTCTTGGAGACTAGAATCAGGCCTGCCATCCAGGAGGATGGTGGCGATATCGACTTCCGGGGCTTCGAAGACGGCTACGTGAAGCTGAAGCTTCGTGGTGCCTGTAGAACGTGCGACTCCAGCACAGTCACCCTCAAGAATGGTATCGAGGGGATGCTCATGCATTATGTAAGTGCTCCTCCTATTTCCACTGCTTCCCTTGTAACCCATTTCCAAGAACTGCAATAGTCGCACAAACGAGCTAAACATGTCGCGTGCCACAGATTGAGGAAGTCAAAGGTGTCCACCAAATCCTCGATCAAGAGGAAGAGGTCGCCTTGGAAGAATTTGCAAAGTTTGAGGAGAAATTGAAGCAACAAAAGGCGGCTGAGTAGACTATTGCAACTGTGATAAAAATTGAGGGACATGATGATGGCTATGGTTTTTGGCATGTCCAAAGTGACTTCACATGTTCAGTAATAGGTAAAAAGGTATAAAGTTACTATAAAAAGGCCTAGCTTTCTGGCCAACGTCGACGATGTATAGACTGCAAGATACCCTACGAGTATGATTTAAAGGGGCCCGATCATTGTCTACTAGCTATGCTTCACTGCTCAATCAGATTGACTGTACCTTGGTCATACAAAGGAGTTCACCGTCTACCGAATCATTGGCCAGAGGGCCTGCAGCTAGCTTGTTCTGGGGCAGCCCTCCATGCGGTCGCTCTTGCACGTGTGAGGCGTCTGATGGAAGGGCAGTGGAAATCCGGGGTAATTAGTAGTAATGCGGTAGTTTGGTTGGTTCTTCACAGATGGCCTTCGCCTCAAAGCTGACCCGACCACGATTCCATGATCCCCGACATATCGGAAGAGAGCTGTGCTATTGGGAGTCTAGAGGTCGCCGTTATTAGTAGCCTAGCCCACAGTATACTAGGCAGGGGCGGTAAGGCGGCCTGTTGTCAATGAAGTTCATCTTCGTTGCATGTAAATTATGTATGTGGCAGGGCGTGGGATTTGGGACGTTGGCCATTGTATTGTATTAGTCGTGTGGGCCAGGCTCCCCATTGCCCAATAGCACGACTCATCGGAAGACATTAACCCGACTGGCAGTCAGATCCCATCTCTGGTTTGCAGCCATGAAAGTACGGCACAATCGAGACAAGGGAGGAGCATAACTCTTCACCTGTGGAAGGAACAGTAAATAACATACGGAGTATAGATAGAGTATTTGGGACTGGTACGGCAACCCCTCATGAGTTGCGGCAGAGTAATTCGAACCTGCCGAAGCGAAGCGTCTGTGGTGGCACGAATCACGAATCGAGGGCGACCCACCCATCTTTCCCACCGGGTGACTCAACAAAGGCAAAGAAAGGCAAGGCCAGCAGCAACTCAGGTCGGCAAGCAGACCAGCCCAGCCCAGGCTGCCCAGCTGACCCCCAAGCCACAAACCGGCCGGGGCGGGGGTTCTGCAACTAATCTGTCGGTGGGCGAGTGGGCGATTTGCGGGGTGACGATCTTTCCGAAAGTCTGAAACGTGGGTTGGCCTGGCCCCCCAGGCTTCGAATGTTGTCAAGGGGCAGAAGCTGTGGTCGGTTGTTTCCTTTAGGTCTGCAAGCTTGGACGGCAAGGTGATCCCGCAATGGGTGCGTGCGTGCAGCAGAGTGGTATTCATTATCATGATTGCAGCCGTGCAAGAACGAAAACTGCAAGCCGTGTATGATCTCGAATGTTTCCCACCCGTGTTTTTATCTCGAGTCTTGATCCGACTTTTATCATCCTCTCGACACAGCATTCTACCTTGATGCGCCCTTTCGACAATGTCGCTCGTCTCGATTCCAAGTTTTGCGCGGGTTGTCAAGCCAATTCTCCGTATTCTCCGTACAACAGACGTCCTCCCCTCTACGGAGTTACCCCCGTCGCGATTCCCCAACTGCAATACTTCCCCCTCGCTCGCTCGTGTGGAAAGGAAACCAGGTCCAAAGTAACCCCAGAGATTGAGAGGTTCAGTCAGCTAAAAGCCTGTTCCATCAACAAGGTCACATTTTGCGCACTGGGAGCGCCACCAAGTTGAGCTCTGGTGGTGGGATGGGCCTGAGGCATCTGAGATGGAGAAAAGTACTGCAGGGGGGGGTTTTGGATGTACTTTGCCCCAACAAGCTCACCCACACCCATTTGACCACGGCCTCTTCTTAGTGGTTCATCTCGACTTCTTGTCTGTCTAGTCTGGGGCTTCGCTAACCGATCAAAAGAAAAAGACGGGGTAATAAGATGTGAGTGAGCCGACTCAGCCGAGAGTCATCTTCCAGACTACGTGCCGTGGATTGTCAAATAATCACACCCGGATCCTGCGAGTAATTAGTAAGCCTTTCCTAACTAAGCCTTTCCTAGGGCTTCTTGCACAATCGCCCCCCTACTGGGTTGGCCGCTTGGCGTTGTTGGTATCAAGCGGAGCAGAGAGCGGCCGCTGCCTGGTCCGCCGCGTCGAACCACGATCCATTCATTCATTGCGTTGTGTGCGCGAAGGAAGGGGACAGCAGAGGAGCACGGGAGAAGGAGAAAGCGGCGGGGTACGGACTACTTTGTGAACGTACATCAGACAACTTCAAGCTCGACAGTGAAGAAGCAACTTCAAAACGAATCCAACAATGACAGACCACCGGACCAGACCACCGGACCAGACCACCGGACCACCGGACCACCAGACCACCACCAGACCACCAGACCACCAGACCACTGGACCACCAAGCCACACACCAGGGCCTCACAGACAACAATTTGGCGAGTACAGAGATGTTATCGTGTATCCGCAGTGCACGCACACGGCATCGTCGCGCCGCCCACTTTTTGAGCCCCCCCCCGCGTCCGCTCTCGACGCTAAGACCTGTCCCGTCTTGCTTTCCCCTGCTCGCATGCTCCCCTGTCCGAGTTCTCCTCTCTCGTACTAATTTCCTAGCCCAGGGTCTGCAGTCTGCTTGCTGTCTTTGGCCCCCTCTCTCAAGACGTCTCAAGACGGCCCTAGAAAAGCATATCAGAGAGAGCTTCCCCACCGCTGACCACCTGGTTACTGCAGCTTGCCAAGCTTGCTGATGGAATGACCATTTGAAGCTGGTGCTTACGGACGTATATACATACACCACACGCGCACACGTGCATACGCACCACGCACCGTTTCCCGAAATTCCTCTCATCTCCCCCTCCATAACGGCCAGTCCAGCCGGATCGCCAACTTCTCAGTTAGCTGTTGCAATCCAGAGCGACCAGACGGCCGAGGTCGCTGCGCACGTCACAACAGCCCGCTCCCGCAGCCAGACAGACACCAGACACATCCCCTCCCTCCCTTCCCCGCGCGATAAGCGAGCCCAAACAGCTGCCGGCCAGCCTGCCAGACTCTCATATCCCGAGCGCCTCGCCTTTTTCGGGGCATCGTCGCACAGCTCAGGTGCCGCTAGCGAATACATACCTGCTATTAGGGGCCTCGCACCACCTCGCAACCTCGCACCTCGCACCTTGCACTTCGCACTTCGCACTTCGCACCCTGCGGAGATCGTCTCTGATCAGTCGTCGCCCGTCTGCCAACCTGTTCGCCACTTGCGCCACGACCAAGACCATCGATTCAATCACGGCGTCTGCTGCCATATGTGTGTGTGCAATTCGACATTCGAGTCGTCTGATCAGACCATTTCCTCCTCGTCGACTCTATACATATCGCAGGATCTAGTGACATCCGCTGCATTTCGCAACTGCTGGAGCCGCTTCGCATCCAATCCGCGTGGCCTCTGCCAACCCACTATGGGGGTGCAGTAGAGCAACTTGACAACATATTCCATCACCGAGACGCAATCTAT
Organism: Epichloe elymi; assembly: GCA_023658475.1. Classification (NCBI taxonomy): domain Eukaryota; kingdom Fungi; phylum Ascomycota; class Sordariomycetes; order Hypocreales; family Clavicipitaceae; genus Epichloe; species Epichloe elymi. Next base: position 3,355,741 of record CP098276.1, read on the forward strand.
TCTGCCAACACTTTGACGGTGCGGATGGGTGTAGCTTCAAGCGTCTCGTTTTGAACAATTATTTATATTGTATCTGCCCTTTTTATATTCTTTCTCCCTCCCTTTTGGCTTTGGGTTAGACTTGCGCTGGTTTTAGACATTTGTTATAACAACTACATCTCGTTCTTAATCTATTATACGACCCTACGATACCTGTATTTCCTCGGCCGACTCGGAGTTACTGATAGACACAAATCATCACTTTTCAACTCTGTTTGAAGTCGTTTCAGGGACTGTCCGCTTCTCACACGGACACTCATCAGATCACCCACGACTCGGAGCTATCTTGACGCATATCGCACGCCAAAGATTTTGTTTTGTCCATAAATCGCAAAAGTAAGTCGTCGTCGTTGTGCTACAACCTCATAATGAGCGTCAGACTACGTCGTGTCTCACTGAGGTCTTGCAGGGCTTATCAAATCAAGATCATATTCACATTTCGTTGACATTTTGGTCGCATGAACTCTTGACAGAACGTTGCTAATAAATGATAGAGGTCTTCTGCGTAGACTGCCCGGAATCCAGCGCTAGTCTCTGGCCTAGACCGAACGTCTCCAGGTGCTCGAGAAGACAAATTCGACGTTACTTGACCATCTTGATCTGGCTAGAGGCTTCTATTTTCAAGGAATCTCATCACATTATGAGCTCAAACTCCTTCAAGTCAGCGACCTCGTCAAAACTTGGCCCCGGCTCGTTTCCCTCGGCGGCCGCAGGTAGCCAAAGCCTTCTTTTGGAGAAAGTCAACGCACGAACTTCAACACCCGACTCAGAAGCCCTTGCAAGCTCGGATGATGAAGTGGAGCACCGCAACGAAACATCACACGCCGCGCCCGTACATCCTCACAAGCCAGTCCGCAGATCTTCTTGGTTGAACGATACATCGCAACCACTCAGTCGCCCACGTAAAGGGTCGTTTGCCAGCAGCTCCATGTCTCCCACTGGATCGCATCCCAGCACACCGTCGGCTGAGGTAGTTGGTGGCCCCTGGGGCTCTCACTCTGCATCATCAGCTATTGGCCGCTCTTCCAGCTCATCAGCATTTGCATGGGGAACTGGCATTTGGAACGCTGACCGAAAAGATGCTACTTCCAGATTAAGTGAAGTCCTTCCTTCCCCAACCTCCACAGTTCCCCCGGGAGGTAGCAATCATTCATTCTTTGGACACGACTCTGTGCCAACACAAGCCTCTCCAACTTCCCGTGACCCGTTGTCGAACTCTCAAATACCTTTCGCCATTCCATTACATCCAACACCGAAGACCTATCGCTCACAGTCATATTCAGTTGGCCAGATGGATCCTGAAAATGGACCTCCCGCCGGCATGAGCTCATCCGCAATCTTGGGCCGCGCGAGACATCCAGGCTTGCAGCACAGACCATCCAGACCAAGTATGCTGAGCGAGATGGCTAATGATGGATCCATGCTCGGAAAGGTCAAAGAGGTCGAGGATGATGATGATGAAAGCGCATCAGAACCAATGCCAGGTTCCTTTCACCAAACTTCCGAGTCCAAGACCATTGAAATGCTCACCCGCGAAAATGCCATGTTGCGCCAACAACAGTACAATTCTCGAATCCGACCCCGAGCGTCAACTGGAGCTTCTTATCTCGGAAATGGCTATCAAACGGTTCCAGAAGAATCCGACTACGCTGTTGACGAATTGGACGAGGTGAACGACTCGATAGATTCCCTTGGACGAAGAGCCACTGGCCGTCGCATGAGCGAGTACGGCGCCGGCGCGTTTCGTACTCCGTTAGGCGTCGACAATCGCAAGGCAGACAACAACTTGAATCTCAAGAAGGCTGCACTATGGTCAAGCTCCCCTGGCTTCTTTGCCGGGGATGTCTCCCAGAGCCGACGTCATTCATTTGCAAATATGCCAACTCGGCAAGGGTCGGTCAGTTCCGTGGCGGACTCGGTAGCTGCACTGGATGCCGGCGCCGTGGCCGATGCACAGGGCTCTCATGCATTTCAATCTGGGTTTCCCGAGAGCACGGGTTTGCCCAACCCCAACAACTCTGGTAGGTAAATTCCAAAACCCAGCCTCTTCCCCCATAACCTCAATTTTCCATTCTTTCAACTAGATGAATGCTCACATACAGTCGCAGCCATGCTCGCCGGCATGCCAAACGCGATGCAATCGGCATTTGGGAATCCCTACGGTCCTCACTTTGGTCTGGGCAATCACTTCACAAACCGACCACCTTCTCCACCTCGCAGCGTTTACAGTATGGCCCAACCAAGACACAACCAGCTGCTCCACGTGGTCTTGTTCAAATGCGCCCGAGCAGACGTGTTTTATATCCAAGAAGGCACTGGTCTTGCCGTCAAACCCGGTGATTTGGTGATTGTGGAAGCAGATCGTGGCACAGATCTCGGAACGGTCGCTAAAGACAACGTTGACTGGCAGACCGCGAAGGAGCTGAAGGATCACTACGCTGAAGAGCACTACAAGTGGTTGATGATGTATTCGCAAGGTGCTGCAGCGGCCCAGGAAGGTTCTGGTGCCGGTTTGATGGCATCATCATCCAGTGGTTTGCAAGGCAGTGCAGTTGGTGGCATGGGTCCTCCAAGTCAGCATCTCCTGCAGGAACCCAATGCCGGCGAGTTACGGCCGAAGTTGATCAAACGACTCGCACAGAATCACGAGGTACATTCTCTGCGAGACAAAGAGGGACAGGAAGCGAAAGCAAAGAGAGTCTGCATGCAAAAGGTCAAAGAACATGGTCTTAACATGGAAATCCTTGATGCCGAATTCCAAATGTAAGTGGCCGACACCTCTACGCATACAACTACCGACTGTGCAAGAGAGCGACCGTGTTGCTGACGACTTGTCTCAGGGATTGGAAAAAGCTTACATTTTACTACTTTGCGGATTCGTACATCAACTTCAACTCCCTCGTCACAGATCTTTTCAAGATCTACAAGACCAGAATCTGGATGTCGGCAATCAATCCGGCGTCTTTTGCTAGTCCAACTCTGGGAATCCAGGCGCCAAGTGGCATTGGCCCCGGTGCTGTCGGTGTGAACCGCCCTTCTGGCGGCGAACGTCGTCAAACACAGCAGAGTCAAGACCAACAACAACCGCAGGCATTTGGCCGAGGTTACCGCCCTGCTTTTACCCGGCCATTTGCAGGGGATCGTGGCGTTCCACCAGCATCATCCTATCCACAACCCAATTACACGTATGGCAATGCCCCTTTCGGCGACAACCGTGGCAGTGCGATTCCATACGCACCGAGTCTCTCACCCGGCGTTGTTGATGGCTTTCCGGGAGGCTTCGGACAGCAGGGAGACTTCCAAGCCCTGCGTCAGGGCTTTCCTGGCGCACAGAACTTGCCTCATCCTTCTCGGCACTCGACAGGTGTCTCGCCTATTTCTACTCAACACGATTGGGCTGCCGCATTCCAGGGTCTATCGTTGAACACACACTGATCAATTTTAGCCGCAAATATTCGACCGACAAAAAGTCTGGTGGTATGAGAGAGTACGGCAAAGATAACCATTGTAGGCGCTCACCAAGCAGGCCAACATCTCGTTCAAAAATTGGATCAGTATCTAATGGTCGGCGTATATGTCGACCTTCCCATTGGCTTTTTTTTCGGGTTTTTTTTTTTTCTTATCAATCATCAATTAGAATTAAGTTACCGTTTTTCTGGGGGCTATTATATTCGGCGTTAGACCGACAAAGAATAAAAAAAGGGGGTACGTACCAGTGGCGAGGGAAAGAACGGGACGTTTGTAATCCCTCACGTCCCAAAGGTTGAGGCACCATAGACAGAGAGATCTTAAGAATGGAGGAAGCACCCTGTAACCAATTCGCAACGATTTTGGTTCGCAGGACTTGGGTAGAGTGAAGCCATGTATGAAAGACATTCTCGGCCTCTTGGGCAATGCGGTTTGGTCTTTGTATCTGGCCTTTTCTTCTTTCTCTCTCATCATCTTTTTATGCCTTGAACTTTGACATTTGTTCTACACAAGAGCAGTGCTATGGCAAACTCTGAGCATTTGATGAAGGGTGTACTTTCTTTCTTCAGGATATGAGATTAGAGCATAAGATCGAATTCAATGAGTTATGAGCACTAAACTGTCCTACAATAACAACATGTTGAGTGCTTATCATGAATGCAATGAGCGCACGTTTCGTCTCCAGCTGCCGAGCTAATTCAGGCGTGACAAGTGGTCGCCAGCTGCTGAGTCCGATTAACTCCAGGTGTCGTTGGCTCCTTCCCGACAATGCTGGCGTAGGAATTGGCCATAACCAATGAACCCAGAAAAATTATAAAAATCAAGAAGCATTAAACATACGTCTCTCTTCAAATTGCCAAATTTTGAGTCGCATTCGGGCATGATAACCACGCACTTCGTCCATTCACGATGGCACCCTTGACAAGGAAACGGAAGAAATTTGATCGAGGTACGCTGGTGGCAAGAACACCTGCGCTTTTCAAAAAATACCATGCAGTCAATCAATCAATCAATCAAATACCTAACTTTTATAGACGACAATGGAGCCGTGGATCCAATTGATATTGACTCCGAAGAACCGGGTCCTACTCCTTCTCCAGCTAGAAATTGTGCAGGCCGCAAGCGACAGTCGAAGCGTCCACAAAAGAGGCAAGACATTACAGCCGTGGCGAAATCTGGGTAGCTAGACACCTTTTCTATTCTTACATGTCGAAGCATTTTGTCACTGGACCCTAATCTGACTTGTTGATGGAAATGTTATCAGCCCGATGGCAGGCAACAAGAAAACTCGAGCAAGTACTTTCGAAGTCAAGCAATCTATGAAGAGAACGGCAGACGATCTGAAGAAGTACATCAAGACGGAGATGAGTTCCAAATCGTGAGTGATCGCGCGACGATAGCCCCGGAAAATCGCTGTCATTAAAATCTGGTCTAGTCAGACGGAGAAATCACCACTCATCGAACTAGTGGCGAGCGTTGAAATGTCTGGAGACACAGTGCACCTCTTTCCATATCTGAGCAGTGCTTACCCTGGCAAGGCAGTTGGGCTTTCTGATGACGTCTATAAGAATGCCATGGACCTTGTAGCAGAGTATCGCGCGGTCGCGAGAGAATATAGCCGGCTGAGCGAAGGCTCGAGCACCGCGAAAATGCCTTCGTGCCTACGCTGGGAGAAGGATAGCGCCGACCTTGATGAATTGAACAAGCGGATGTTGACGCAGGCAACGATGCTTGTAGAGCAGCAAGTGGTCCCAAGCTCCATCGGAGTAGAGCCAGATACGCGGGAAGATGATGTAGAACAGATTGCTTGGGAGTTATTGGAAGATGCACATCCTCGGAAAGGTGCGGAAACATGGGGTAGTGTAGCAGAGGCGATGCTGCAGAGTATGTATAGTATTACAGCGTTGTTGCCTTAGGGCAGACGGAGACTTTGATGAGTGTTCCATCCTTTTCTAGTGATACGAATGAGGTTTTACGCTATTCATGATCAAGTGAAGACGATATGCCGGGTATTATTGTCGTCATTTCCAGCTCACGAGAGCGACAAAACGCTGCTGTGCCCAGTGAGCTCAGCTTTCCTTTTGGCAGAGACTCAGAATGTAGAAGCCCACCCCAGAAATGCTGACTCATCGGCAGGCAGGGCCGCGGGCAAGTCCTAGTCAGCTAACGCTAAAAAGGACTAGTGCATCGCTTAACCCACACAAACCGGAGTGTAATTTTTTGTCCACCACTTCTCGGATTACTTGCAAAAGTTCGTTGAACGGAATCTCGGACTCAGCCCACCCACCACTACTAACTCACCGCAGGAATCTTGCCTCACAAACCGGTTCGTTCTACCTCGATGTCTTACAAACACGACTCTTTCGAGACGAAGATTACAGCAGACACTGTCAAACTGACATTTTCAATGCCCGTATAGCCAAGATGGGTGCCCTCAAGTATGTCGAGGAACTTCAGAAGAAGAAGCAGTCTGATTTGATGAGCTTCCTCCTCCGAGTGCGCTGCTGGGAAGTACGTTGAACATGCAACTCCCGATGATATTCAAATGGCATATCGTGGACGAGCGAAGACGGGACGATGAATAATCTCTTCCTTCTCTTACCGTGGCTTTAACTTGGTGATGGTTTCGGTCAGCATGTCTTGGATCCGGGTTCGCTACGCCTCCAAAGGTTCAGACAAGGACAAAGTCCCTTTTGTTCTTGGGCCGATGGGAGTGCAGCCCATCAATGAAACATATGGCAGCCAATTCCTCCTCGAGTCTGATTATCCAACTCCAGGATCGGATTGAGGAAGAAGGATTGTTCATCGCCCCGTCGTTTTGCTCGATCTCTGCTATACACTCGTTGAACATTTGCTGAGAGTGCATCAATATAGTACCGTCAATTGAACGTCATTCACCGCGCCTCTCGCCCTTCGCGCCTCGACAAGGCTCGTCGTCTGGGTTACAAGGCCAAGCAGGGCTATGTGATCTACCGCGTCCGCGTCCGCCGTGGTGGTCGCAAGCGCCCTGCCCCCAAGGGTGCCACCTATGGTAAGAAAAAAACCCCGTTCCTGCGCTGACTGAGTCCCCCCATCGTTTTTCAACTCGGTCCATGCTAATTTTTGATGATTTCCTCGTCTACAGGCAAGCCTACCAACCAGGGTATCAATCAGCTCAAGTACCAGCGCTCCCTCAAGGCCACCGCCGAGGAGCGTGTCGGCCGCCGCTGCGCCAACTTGCGCGTCCTCAACTCGTACTGGATCAACCAGGACTCTACCTACAAGTACTACGAGGTCATCCTCGTCGACCCCCAGCACAAGGCTATCCGTATCGATCCCCGCATCAACTGGATCGTCAACCCCGTCCACAAGCACCGCGAGGCTCGTGGCCTCACCGCCACCGGCAAGAAGTCCCGTGGTCTCAACAAGGGTCACCGCTACAACAAGACCACCGCAGGTCGCAGAAAGACGTGGCTGCGCCACAACACCACCTCCCTGTGGCGATACCGATAAGCGTCCGCTACTCGATGTGGTGTCGCGTCTCGTGGCTAATCACAATGGTAGTAGCGCTAGACATGTGGTGGGATGGGATCGCTGGTTTTATGGCATTGTCGTCGTTTTTTCAACTCGTGCTTGGATTGGAATCCGGTTCATGGGGGGGTTTCGGGGTTATGTGTGGAAACAAGTAAAAAAAAGCACCATCATGATTTGGTAGTTCTACTTCATATGAAAAAGGAACGGACATTGTTCCTGAACAACGTCCCCTTTGTCCATCCACCCTTTTTGCCTCGGCCCGCAATGTGACTTCTGACACTCAATTTCGGTGCTCCATCTATTGATGAACATGGTTCTGTCTTGTATTTGTGTGTAGTCAAGAGATTTCCCATCACCAAGTGTGGTCAAGCAATTCCTCGTGATTGCGGTCCGAGAGGGGGAACCCTGGCTCAAAGGGCAGAATACGCTTTCCAGGAGCCTCTCATGCTGAACTAAGAGGGGAAGAGAGAACATGGACAGAGCTAGTGAAAAGACGGGATACCTGCATCATGACAAAAGTCTCATCATTAGAACTGCCGTGCAGGACCCGGTAGGTGGGTTATAGCAAGAGCAACTGTCCTTTAATTTGGGGTTTTTTTTTTGTGAAAGTAGTCTTTCGAGATGATACAATCCATGAGTTAAAAAAACAAAGCAAAATTCCCCAACCATCCAACGACTCAACCCAATTCAACCCTTTCATTTCTTGTCCACTGCGTGTCCCATCCACTTGACCTATTGACGAAGTATTCAGAAATGTAAGAGAAGATGAAGTCGCAATATAGCTATGGAGTGACTAAATAGTCAAGTCAGACTATAAGACATCCCGGCCACTGCGCGCGCGCGGGACTACCACTAGTAACCCAAGTACGCAAGATCGATATTCACCAGAATCAGTAGATGATAAAAGACAACAAAGAACACGAATGAATGGGGAGGACTGCAGGAAAATACTAAAATAACAGGAAAAGCAAATCTTGAAAAATAAGAAGGACAGTAAATCGAAATCCCCGCCGAGCAAAAGTCATCAACGTCGATGAAGCGGCGGCTCAGTGTACAAGTGCACATTATGACACATGTTGGCCCACTGCCAGTGTGGACGAGAACCCTGGTAGTCGAGTCTCTTCTCCCTTTTCGCTTCTTTTTTATTCTTCCTTCGGTTCAATTCCCTCGGTTTGTAATGTACACGCATAGCACCGTCACATATGCTGTGCGGATCGTGACTGTGGGGGACTGAGCTAGTAATGCAATGGCGTTTTCGCGTTGTATTCGTGGCAATCGATCACGGCGCATAATAAAAGAGGTTCGTCAAATCATGGCAGTGTCGTAACCATGCTGCATGAGATATATAGTGCCATCAGGAGGCACAGGCCGTAGAAGACGTATGGGGCGTGGTGATACAAGGGGCCTGTGTTTAGATGGCAATGCAATCGCGAGAAAGAAAAAAAAAAAAAAAAACTTTACACCCAGCGTGTCTCGCCGCTGGCATCTGTGGATGCATTTGCAGAGTGAGAAGGAGTAAAACTGGCGGGCGCTCTCGGGTTGAACTGAGATTGCTGCTGGTTTTGGGGCTGTGTTAGAGCGTTGCCTCCCGCAGGGGCCGGGACTGTCAGGACAGAACTATTGGGGTACGAGGAGACATTTTGCCGACCACTCTGGTTAGCCCCTGACCCAGTCATTCCTCCAGTCGCGATGCCATTGGTTGGTAGCATTGAAGCATTTCCGGACATGCCACGACTATGGCCCTGACGAAGAGGTATCTGGCCCTGTGTATTGTCTGCAGGAGTCACTTGCCCGCTAGAGGCTGCGCTTCCACGGTTGTCGTAAGCCGAAACCTTGGCCTGAATGCGGCGACCATAGGGAGTCGTGCGAATTTGTGGCAGAATAGGGCGAATAGATTCGACCAAGCGGTACTTCTGATGAGGAGTAGCAAATTCAAGAGCAGTTTGGATAACATAATTTGCGAAGGAATCACGGAGTAAGCGCTCCATTTCTTGAGGACCGAGAAGCTCTTCGACAATCATGTCCTTGGACTGGGCCTGTGAGCATCTAAGACACTTCTCGATGACGTTGGAGCTGAATTTGTGACGCGAGAGTTGGCTGATGCAGCCTTGGAACGTCGCAACCACGGGCTCAGTGAAGCTTGGTTCATTAAGATCGATGATGTACTGAACCACATAGTTTCCAAACGGATCTTGCACAAGAATTCGAGCATGCTCCGTGATGCGCCCAATGAGCCAGGGTTTCTGGTCGCCAGAAGCGTGATCAATGCAACGTTGGAGCACACAGCAACCGTGCCGGTGCGTGCCCACCTCGATACAGTTATTGCCAACCGCATCAAAGATGAACTGCGCATCGAGAGATGTGAGCTTGTTCAGGCACTTTTGGATGACGTGGTTGCCGTTGAGATCCTGAATGAGCTCGACAACACGGAAGCGAAGGGCTTCAATGATAAGGTGCACCTGCTGTGGAGTGCTAACGTATTCAATCATCTTTTGTAGCGCTCGTGTGCCATGCTGATTGAGCGCGATTCGCACCATGTCCTGGGATGCGTTTTGGATCAAGACAGTGCGTTCATCGTCATTGCAGAACTCGAGGAGCTTTTGGCACAAATAATTACCAAAGGGATCCGTCATGAGCTCTATGACATGCTGGTTGGTCTCAAGCCAAATCATGTGTACCTGGTCCGCATTGCGCTCTTCTAGTTTTTTCTGAAGATAGCGACATCCATGTTGGTCCTTGCACAGCTCGTAGATTTGCCCACGGAAGGACTCCAGGGGCATGTTCTGGTATCGAGACATGGCTGGGAGATCAAAGTTAGTAATGGACATGGTTGTATCGTCACCGCCACAGTTGGCTTCAACACATACCTTCATTGTCGAGCTGTCGTCGATGCTGCATGACCCGAGCTTGGCTGTCTCGAGACTGGCCGGCGCCTTGGGCGAAAGGTACTGAACCATATGCGGTATAGTTCTGAGCTGCGTACATGCCACCATTCACACCGTTCATATTCATCTGCTGCATGCCTGCCGTAAGCATGGGCATGCCGTAGCTACCGTTGGGATTGGCGGCGTGAGGAGCAAATCCGTTTGTAGGATAGAAATTGTTGAACGAATTGACCGGTGCAGTGGCGGCCGGCCCAGACACCGCCGCGACAGAGCTCACCTGAGCTGCACTAGTAAGGCTGGGTCCGAAGGGAGCTGCACTTGCTTGCAGAGCTGACTGGAAGGACTGAAACCCATTTGGCTGTTCACGGGCAGCGTTGATGCTGTTGTCGCTGGAGAGCTCTCGACTATGACGAGTGGGCAGTGCACCAGCAGGTATGCGCCCCATATTGGCATTATGGTTGTGGAAATGCTGTTGAGCATGGTTGTTGGCGTTGCCAGACAATGCTGATGATCCCGAGGGGTTCTTAACCGTAGGAACATCGTTGGAAGAGAACGAACTCTGAAGACGAGGAGGCGAAGCCATGTGGCTGTTCTGGGGCGACATGGCCGCAGACGATGGCTCTGCTGGGCTCTCGGAAATGTACTTGAGGTCCAGAGAGTGGCGCAGAGACTGCGGTCTGCTGCCAATACCTGTCAGGTCGTTGGTCTTGGACGAGAGCCCGTTGATGGCTGACATGCTCTGCTGATGCCGATGACGGTTAATACGATGCCAGCCGTTGGACTTTTCAGGATTAGGTGATGGGGAAAGCGCAAGGTCGAGTGCAGCCGAAGACGCCGAAAGCTGAAAGAGAACGCAAAAGGTCAGAGAAGAACGCGAGAATGACGATATAGAACAATGGGGCACATGAGCCGGTAGGAAACACGCCCAACTCGCGACTCAGTTGGCAAGTCACGCAGCAAGAACGAGGCCTTATCAATGAACAGGCAAAGGCTCTCGAGAGATGATGCGAGAGTGTATCGCGGCAAGCAGTCCAACGGCCAGAGAGAGCGGCTTGACTCTTGTGCAAAGCATCCGGCAGAAAAACGCCGTAAGCGAGCAAATTGCAACGCCCAGGTGTTGACAGTTGACAGCTTGACAGTCGCCAGCCCCCCGCCAGCCGCCTTTGACTTCTCCCCAGCGCAGACAAGACCTCGTCCGTTCCCCTCCAGTTTCTTTTGGCATAACCACTCCGAGTCAAAACACACAACGACGGCGGCATTCTCGCATCACAGAACGTGGGAATACTTCTCGCACTTACCATTTGGTCCTCGCGCCGCACGAGCGTGGGGAAATTGTCGTCGGGTGTTTGGCCCCGAGGCAGAGCGTAGGGCTCGTCGTCACCAAACAAGAATCGTGTCGTGTTGGTTTGATCCAAGTTCATGTCGTACAGACCGTTCCTTGATCTTGTCACGGGCATGGAGTACCGATTGACCCTGTTCGCAAACGCTATTGTTAGCAAACTCCGACAGTGTAATTTGAAGCAAAATGACAGACTGCTGTAACATCATTGCGCAGAATCTTGATCGAGAATGAGTAGGAGCTGCGGGTGTGCAGTCATGAAACTACGTTGCTGATCGGTTCCAAAAGCGAACAACTTCCAATGACAGAGAATTCAAGCAGAAGATGAGCAAGATCATGTCACGCGGGATAGAGCAAGCGTATCCCCTGGGCCGGCACTTGCCGCGCAGGTGGTTGCATTCTCTCGATCTTGCCCACAACGAAGGAATGATAGTGGCACCATGAAGACAACCAAAGAGAACAAAGGTTGTCCGATACCACTAAATGATGGACCCCTATGCATTCTGGCGTCACAAGAGCCGCTGGATACGCAAATCAAACAACTTACGCGTTGGACGATCGATGGCTAGTAGGATCTTGTCGCACTGCTTCTTCCTTGTCTTCGTCGTCACTATTACGGCGAGTATTTGGGTCTGATCGAGAAGGCACTGGTCTATTTGAAAACCCATACTGAGACTGCACAAGGCCAGATGGTGGAGATGTCAATTGGGAGCCTGATCGCGCCGGACGATTGAACCCTGGTGGGGAGGCGAGACTCGAGGTCGAGTAACGATTTGGTTGCGAAAAGATTGAGGGAAACCCCGTGGGGTCGTCGCGATATTCTGGAGGCGTAGTTGGTTCAGATTGGTGGCCGGCAATGCGAATTTCTTCCTCCATCTGCGCAAGCTCCTGAGCCTCTCGACGTTGCTGCTGGTCGAGCCTTTGCATCTCCAACTCGAAGCGTCGTCGTTGTTCTCGAATCCGTTCATATTCGAGTTTCTTTTGCTCTATCTGCGGCTATTCCTCAGCATCAATTCGATTCCACGTTTTAGGGGCACGCAGCGCAAGGTGCCGGCAGATCCGTGCCACGACGGCCGTCTAATCTACGAGTTTACGTACCAACTGTACTTTGTGCATGGCCTGTGAGGAACACGGATTAGCAAACGACTGCAGCCTTCAACTCGCGCTTTTTTCAATCACCAGAACCGCCAGCTGCGGATTGGGAAGATCACAAGACAGAGACTTACATTGTTGTAGTCTGGGTTGGGATCCAGGCCAAGCCCGCGGGGAGGAGATGTCAGCGCCGACGACGACAGTGTCGGTACTCGCCCCGAATCAGTGGTGAATCTTCGTGGCATCGTTGTGCGAGGGTCGTGGGAGGTCTGTTGGGAGTGACGGCCGTTGTTGCGAGGAGGTGAAACAAATGAGGCCATTGGCGTCTCGTTCCGAGGCGACTGCTGCGAGCGAAAGCGCAGGTCATCCATGGTTGGAGGAAAAACAGAAGACTCGAGTCGCCAAATTGACCGATGGAATTGAATTTCTATACAACCGCAGACATGGAAGACAAATCAACAACGGTTAGTCAAAGCCGCAAGGAACGAATTACTAGAGGTATGTTGAAAGAAGAGCAAATTGGGAGGCGGGGTGGGTTGGATAGACACGGCGCTTGCCTGCGTGTGCAGCTGCGTCCACATCGGCGCCAGAGCCTGTTGCGCCGTCTGTGTGTTGTGGTGTAATATTACGGGGCAAGGGTAGCAAGGGTCTTAGGCTCAGGACCCCAACAAGCCCCCGAGCCAGCAAAGCACCTGACGCGGGTGTTGCCTTGAAGGCGGTGGTGGTTGGTAAGTTGGTCTTCAGCACACCCATCCGCTTTGGCCAGAGAGAGCTTCATCAACAACAACAACTCCATACTCCATCGATGCAAGCAGATGAGCCCGCGGGGCATGGTGACTAGATATGTCATTGTCATATCATCATATCGACAGTGCTCGGACAGAACGTGTAGCTTCCAGCCATGTTCGTCTTTTGAGGATGAATAAAAATGGCACGGGTGCACAAGTCTCATCCTCTGTCCCCCACTGACAGATAATTTCACAACAACTTAATCCGTACTCACCTCGACTAGTTGTAGGACTGATATCACAATTCAAGTTTGACGTGGTGAGGCTAAAGACCGAAGCCTCTCTCGGAAGATAATTTCTCTTGATGTTTGAAACCCTTTTTCGGACTTGGTGTCCAATAAGCGAGGGGGGGTGGGAGAAGAGCAAAGAGAACTTTGGGTAGCTTCCAACAAACGCTGCCGAGCCCTGCACATAATTATTTGGAGAAAATGAGGGAGAAGCACAAAAATAGACTCTACGGAGTACGGATTAGATCAAGGGCAAATCCAACAGGCGAAGAAGCACAAGCGGTTGGTGAGTGAGTGACCGCATAAGACGTGGGAACTTGGAAGCCACTCCGTAACAAGGCAGGGAACATCAGAACGCCAATGAAGCTTACCAGGGTCCTCTAACGGAACTACGGATCGCGCCTCCCATCTTTTGTTTTATTAGTCCGTGGGCGCATGTAAGTGGGGTGCAAGAGGCGGACCGTACACAATGGCATTGGGCTTGGGACGAGAATGGATGGATCCTATGTAATAATAATTCAGCCTCCGTTGGCTGCATCGCTGTGTCCAGTCAGGTTTCGGCAATCAATTGGTGGTACAGGAGGTACCTCGGACGAAGCTACGAGGTATTATTATCCGGAAATGTCACAGAAGACAGAATGCATGATTGACAACGCACTTCGATAGGCTGGCTCGATGGAATAGTCCGCGATCGAGAACTCTAAGATGATTAAGTTAATACTTGCGGGAGTGCAATCGAAAATCTCACTTGGGCGGTTTTTTTGTCAGTTGCTCACCCCACTTCAGGGTCCATTACCTCGATGCTGACATGGCGTCACCAAAGGAAGAGGGCCGGCCATCTGAAGGAGATTCCCCTTCGGATTACTCGGCACTTTCGTACGTCAACTTCAAGTTGAGTCTTGTCTTCATTCAGTGTTGACTGGTCTCAGTACCAGACCCATTCATTCACCTTGGCGGGGGGGGCGCCGGTGATTTGCCCATTTGTTGCCGACAGATTTTACGAATTCCAGTGCAGGACGTTGGGATTCACCGCTTGGGACGGTCGAGCAGCCCGGGCTGATGGTCGCGATGGGTCGTTCGATGACGATAAGTCTCCAGAACTTCACATTTTAAGTCGGAGCATAGCCGAGCAACCTCCCCACGAGATTGATAGACAATCTGACACAAAGTCAAGCCTCAAGGAGCTCCACTGAAACAGACCGGATCTGAGCATCCCTGCGGGCTCGTCGGCCATCCATCCGACCATCCGACCATGCGACAATCCGACAATGGTACTAGACAATATTAGTCGAGTTGTCGTCGCATACATATGCTGTGCCCTACCTGCATTTCGCTGAAAACACAATGTCGTTTCGTCACTTCCCTTGCCAAAGAGTATTTTCTGATCCTGGACAGCCCTCAAAATCCGTGCCGGTCTCTCGCCCTCTTCGAGCAGCACCCGGCATTCCCTCGTTTCTCTTCACATCGCTCACCGACATTTTGAAAGGTTTGCTAGAAGTGGATCGATCCAGGCGTCGATAAAATTTGGCCGACGGGCGATGTGGGGTTTTAAACCAACAACACGACGCCGTCCCATTAACTGCGGCAATTATTAATGTGGTGGTGACCGTTGATTTCTAGTCCGTCCGTTTGTGCTACGGTGCCTATGTAAAATCCGTAGATGCGGATCCATCGTCGCCAGCCATGCCCGCCCGCCCCTTGGTCGGCGCTTGGAAAGGGAAAGGTGCAAACCCCGCACCGGGTCCTGGCAGACTTGCTCGAATACTTGTTCAGTCCTTTGATCATGCCGATACGGAGTCGAGAATGAGTGCAATCTCTCTGTCCATGCCCCCTTCGATATGCTAACAAGAATGACATATTCGACTAAATCGCACATACCTCGCTCGTGTACGCAGATGCCAGCCATGGCTGCCTCACATCACTGTTGGCAAGGCGGCACTTGGGTATATATTTCTGTAGTGCAGCTTAGTGGTTTTCTTTCTTTTTTTTTTTCTTTCAAAGCGTGGGACTTGTCCAGGAGGTAGTGGCATTGAATCTTACACGTTTTGGGCACCTCAGAGCCAGCTACACATGAAAGCGTGACATGAAGAAGAAAATGAACTCTTGGTCCTTGAGAGCCTTGGGAATGGTGTCATAAACATGTTGAATATCCGCACGTGATTGCTTGTCTTGTCGGAGAGCCCCACATTAAGATGCCCGAAGGTGCGGTCATCCCACCACACCATACATAGAAATCCCTGCTGCAGAGAGGAGTGGGGGCTCTTTTTGCTTCTTTATTCATCCTTGCCTCACGGTCCTAGACACGATGCCGCCGGTGGACGATGGTTTCGAGGCCCTGTTGGAGCCCTTCTATAATGGCAAGAAGCTCACAGATTCTGTCAATACCAAGGAAGACAAATTTCAGCTTCTACCCGCGTTTCTCAAAGTCAAGGGTGTGTATCGCAAACTCTCCAACCCTCAATGAGCTACCTTTTTGCTTACGGCGGCAATCATGCTAACCGTGTCTCGTGTGTTTTTGCACTAGGTCTTGTAAAACAGTACGCGCAACTCAATCCCTCCCAGAAGCACAGAAATTGTGCTTGCGACCAGATTGCTGACACCCAGCAACCGACAGGCACATTGACTCATACAACTTCTTTGTGGAACAAGAGATCAAGGATATCGTTCGCGCGAACCGAACGATCCGAAGCGATGTCGACAGCAATTTCTGGCTAGAGTATGTTTCTTTTCAGCAACGTCTTGGTGTTGGACCTCCGAGAAGCTAACCAGGTGCTCTACCTTCGCAGCTTCACCGACATCCGCGTCGACCGCCCGCGACGCCAGGATCACAATGATGCCAAGTCGCGAACTGAAGTCACTCCTATGGAGTGTCGACTCCGAGACATGACATATGCTGCTCCTATTGTCGTGGATATCCAGTACATCAGAGACAAGCAGAAGATTATTCGCAAGAACGTTCCGCTCGGCCGAATGCCTGTCATGCTCAAGAGCTCTAAATGTAGACTAAGCGGTGCTAATAACGCACAAATGGAGGCCATGAACGAATGCCCACTTGATCCTGGGGGTTACTTCATCATCAATGGTACAGAAAAGGTCATCTTGATTCAGGAACAACTCAGCAAAAATCGTGTCATCGTGGAAGCCGATGAAAAGAACAACATTGTCTCCGCCTCCGTCACAAGTTCGACACATGAACGAAAGTCAAAGACATACGTCACACTGAAGAAGGACAGAATTATTATGACACACAATGTCTTGGTGGAGGGAATTCCGATTGTCATCGTTCTCAAGGCCCTTGGCGGGTTGTCAGATTACGAGATCATGCAACTGGTGGCTGGCTCGGATGGACGTTACCAAGATGAGTTTGTCATTAATTTTGACGAGGCAGCCCGGGCCGGCGTTTTCACGCAGCATCAGGCTTTGGAATACATTGGCGCCAGAGTAAAGATGGGATCGAGAAGGACCATGTTTGGTCCTCAAGTCCGTCGAAATCACGTTGAAGAAGGTCTTGACGCTCTTGCCAACCTCATCATTGCTCATGTGCCCATCGAGGGCTTGGATTTCTATCCAAAGGCCATCTATGTCGCCATGATGACGAGACGAGTTCTGATGGCTTCCCAGAACCCCAAGCTCGTAGATGACAGAGATTTCGTGGGTAACAAACGACTGGAACTTGCCGGTCAACTCTTGTCTCTGTTATTCGAAGATTTGTTCAAGAAATTTATGAGCGAGGTCAAGATGTCGATTGACAAATTCCTAAAGAAGAACAACCGCGCGGTGCCACTAGATGCTGTGCACATGATTAGCAATCATGCCAACAGTATCGGATTCGGCATCAACCGGTCTATTCAGACTGGAAACTGGAGTGTGAAGCGTTTCAACATGAACAGAGCTGGTGTCACCCACGTACTGAGTCGCCTGAGCTACATCAGTGCTTTGGGAATGATGACCCGAATCAGCTCACAGTTTGAGAAGACGCGCAAAGTTTCTGGCCCACGTGCTCTTCAACCGTCGCAGTGGGGTATGCTCTGCACTTCAGATACTCCTGAAGGTGAAGCCTGCGGTCTGGTCAAGAACCTGGCTCTCATGACACATATCACAACCAACGTCGACGAAGAGCCAGTCAAGCGGTGGATATTCACTCTTGACACGGGCGTCGAGCCCGTCCGAAACTTCTCGGGTGCTGAAATGCATCGTGAAGGCGCATATATTATCCACGTAAATGGTACACCATTTGCCCTGACAAGATATCCGAAGAGATTTGCCTCTCGGTTCCGCGCCATGCGACGGAAAGGCTGGATATCACCTTTTGTCAGTATCAACCTCAACTCTCACTTCAATGCTGTGCACATTGCCACCGACGAAGGCCGGATTTGTCGGCCCTACATTATTGTCAAGAACGGAAAGCAAAAGCTCAAGGATGAACACCTTCGCCTTTTGCAGCTTGGTAAAGCCTCATTTGACGACTTCTTGACAAAGGGTGTTGTCGAGTATCTAGATGTGAATGAGGAGCAGGATGCGCTCGTCACCCTTTACGAAGAAGACATCACCCAAAGTACAACACACTTGGAGATCGAACCGTTCACGATCCTCGGAGCCGTGGCCGGTATCATTCCTTTTCCCCATCACAACCAATCCCCCAGAAATACGTACCAATGCGCCATGGGCAAGCAAGCCATAGGAGCTATTGCCTACAACCAATTCAACAGAATTGACACGCTACTCTACACTCTAGTCTATCCACAACGACCCATGGTTATCAGCAAGACCATTCAACTTGTCCACTATGATAAACTCCCAGCAGGTCACAACGCCACCGTTGTCGTCATGTCATACTCTGGATACGATATCGAAGATGCCCTTGTACTGAACAAGGCGTCCATCGACAGAGGTTTCGGCCGCTGTCAGGTCTTCCGCAAGTACACCACAGAGCTGCAAAAGTACCCCAACGGCAGGCGAGAGCGCATCGGAGACCCCGTGAATATACAGGCTGGCGGTCCAGCGCGTCGCGAGCCGAAGTACGAAGCTCTGGATAACGATGGTCTGGCTACGGTCGGCTATCGAGTCAAGCACGGCGAGGTCATGGTGAAGAAGGAGACGCCTCTGGATCTAACGACCACGGGCATTGGCCTCGATCGCGGCCCAAGCGAGTACCGTGATTCAGCTGTATCCTATCGCATACCCGACCCCGCTTACATCGACAAGGTGATGATCTCTCAAACAGAAAAGGACACGACCGTCATCAAGGTGCAGACCCGGCAGACGCGTCGACCCGAACTCGGAGACAAGTTCTCTTCTCGCCACGGGCAAAAGGGTGTCGTCGGCATCATTGTCGACCAAGAAGATATGCCGTTTGCCGACAACGGCCTGTGCCCCGACATTATCATGAACCCACACGGTTTCCCGTCCCGAATGACGGTGGGTAAACTGCTGGAATGCCTGACGGGTAAAGCGTCCATCCTCGACGGCCGTCCCGATTACGGCTTCGGAGATGCGTTCAGGTCCCATCCAGTCAAAGACATGGGCCAAGTCCTTCTCGATTACGGCTTCTCATGGCAAGGCAAAGACTACTTCACCTCTGGTCTCACAGGCGAGCCGCTGGAGGCATATATCTTCAACGGGCCTATCTACTACCAGCGCCTCAAGCACATGGTGCAAGACAAGATGCATTCCCGTTCGCGCGGACCCCGCGCCATTCTCACCAGACAGCCGACGGAGGGGAGATCCCGAGACGGTGGTCTCCGTCTCGGAGAGATGGAGCGCGACTGCCTGATCGCTTACGGCGCTTCGCAGCTCCTCCTCGAACGTCTCATGTTGAGCTCGGACGGCACCAATGTGGACATATGCCAGCAGTGCGGACTGTTCGGCTTCAAGGGGTATTGCAATACTTGTAAGAGCACGAGACAGGTGACGCAGATGCAGATGCCGTACGCTGCCAAGCTGCTAGTCCAGGAGCTGATTAGCATGAATGTCGGTGTGCGGTTACAGCTGGAGGATGAATTTCCTCATCCGCGCTGAGCATCTAGTACCAGATACCTCCTTAGAGCCGGTAAGGCCACACTTTCGTACCGACCGCCGACCGGGATGTTAGACTAATCAGAAGAATCAGGTCTAAAGGTACTTCTTTCTCTATACCCATTTATACTATAATAAATATCCTAATAAACCTTTAAATCATAAAGAGCTATATCTAGCGTGTAACGTTTCTAAGCTAGACCAGAGGTCACTCAAGGTCACCCACCCCCTCCCTCGTGCAAGCGAAAAAAAAGTGGGCCGGTACGAAATTGTAGTCTTACCGGCTCTAAGGAGATGCACAAGCGCCTCTTTTTGTAAACTTTTTTTTTTTCATTCTTTTCTTGCATTTTCCCTTTTAGCCTGCCCCTTTTGGGTACTCATCCTGGGCTCGGAAAGGAAAAGGGGACATGATTGAAGGATTGGATGGATGGTCGAGGCTAGCTTGGCTGGAAAGATGGATGTCAGTCTTTTACGATGACGCACGTCAAGAACCACGCAGTGTAAACCATTCGTGCTATAGGCGGATAGAACAAAGAGATGTATATTCAATTCATGTTCAACATTGGTGAACAGTGCCGAAGATTTTTTTCGTACGTTCCCCAAGGCATCCTAATTCAACGCAACCCAAGAGACATTTTATCCCAAAATGGATGTATTGGGGTTTTTTTTGAAACAACAAATGGCCTTCACCCCGGGACATGAAGGTCTCTCTTTTTGGGCTGTACACTTCGAACGCCGCCCACAAAGACCTCGAATTCCATGGCCCCCTCTAGTCCCTGTTCTGAAGCAGCAGCGTGACTAGCAAAAACGATCTTCATCCATCTTCGCCAGTTTCTCAGGGTGGCGCCGACCTCGACGCCATCGTCTGCCTCTATGGGTGCAATCATCTGCCGGGGTCGTCCATACACGGGTCTCTTGAGAAGGGCTATCCGACAGGATATCTGGGTCGACCACACGAGTCCCAAGCTTGGCGTCTTGAGGGCACGATTCGAACGGGCATCGTCCCCCCAGCCGGTGAACCAGCGCTGCTGATGGTCTAGTCGCAGGGCCGGATGCGCGGGAGGTTGGTCGTCGGGAAAAGAAAACGGCAAGGGCATGGATGACGACGACGGAGTGCTCTGCAGGGTTGGCGCAGGGGGCGGCGCCATGCTTCTCGAGGCAAGGGGACTTTCCTGCGTTACGCCTGCGCTTCCCGCGCCGCGTGTGGGAAGCGCTCTCGGTTTGGCGGGCGATGCGAACCGGTCGGCGACCTGGTTCGCCACCACGACGGCAACATGGTGACGGCGTGCCAGGTTTCTGAGTAGGGCGCCTGTGCGGACGAGCGCGGCACTCCGCGCGGCCATGTTAGAGCCATACGAGGAGCCATACGAGGAGCCGCTTCTTTCGAACTCGGCGCGGTAGTTGGCAGCCACGGAGTCGATGACGACGAGTCCGATGTTGTGGCGGGAGAGGAGCACGGGGACCTGATACTCGAGGATGTGGTCCTGGGATTCGAGGTCCGGCGTGGCTGTGCTGAGGATGTTGTCGAGGGAGGGACGGCGGGAGGCATCGACGCCCTGGAGGGTCTGGTTGGAGGAGAGGATCTGGGAGAGACGACGGGTGGCGAGGCCGGACTCGGTGGATATATAGAGAGCCTGCTTGGAGAGGCCATGCGGAGGGGGTAGCTGGACGGCGAGACAAAGCGTCAGGAGAAACTGGGTCTTGCCGGCGCCGGATTCACCGGTGATTTCGGTGATGGAGGAGGTCGGGATGCCGCCGGCGAGGGAGGCGTCGAGGGGGCCATCCAGGGTACTGATGCGAGACGGCGGCGGTGGCGGCGGCGGTGATGGCGGCGGTGATGGCGCGTCTTCTTCTCCTTCTTCTTCTGGTGATGAATCCTCTGGCGATGGATCTCGTCGTCCGTCCCCCCCCCCAGGCCGCACGCCTCGGTTCACAGCTCCACGACTGGATCGCTCCAGGGGATGTTGAGGTATCAGGTCATCTGACAATGATGCCTGGACGGCGGCTACAAGTCTCTTCAAGTCCAGCAGCGGGAGATGGGTCTGCTTGGCGATATCTGCCGGGTGCAGCGCCAGCAAGTCGGTTGTCGATAGGCGATGCTGCTCGATTGTGGGAAGGAGCGCAGCAAAGGCGGCCTGGGGAAAGGTGGGCAGAATGCTGAGTAAGTCTGTCATGGGCTATTCCATCGCTTGTGTTGTGAGATGTTGTTGGCTCCATGTGAAGCAAGTGAGTGAGTGAGGCGCAAAGAACAAACGCGTCTCGCTTGCATGTCTTCCTTGTCTGCGTTGTCGTATGTAATAATAATGAGGTGTATGTACCACCTAGGTGGGGAGAGGGGCGAGACTGAGACCAAAAGCAGACCCCGTGTAAACCACCGACCCGGCCAGCTACCCTGGACGACGCGAGCGAAATGTGGTTCTCACGTGCGTGTGCCCATTGACGGGACGACAACGGCACGGCATTAACGGAGTTGCACTCCTAAATTGGAACCAGATGAAAAAGTCGGCACACCAGCGACAACCAGCGACAACCACCACCCGCCGAGCACAAAGTGATGCCCGACCGACGGCGGCGACACAAGGCGACACAAGGGACACAAGGGACAAGACGCAATTCGCGATGGCGACGCGGAGAAATGCACCGTCTTTCACTAGTCGGTGTTTGCTGGCGCGGCGAAAAACGTCGAGGTTCATTCAGCTTCTGCAAGCCACAATCCACAATCCCCTCGGCAGCAGCTCTAATTTCTCCAGAACCTGCCGATAACTCGTGCGGCTGGTTCAAGGCTGACCGGAAAGCACCCAGGGTCCGGGAGCTTTGATGATTCTCGCCGTGTTACTGAGCAATGAGGAGGCATCCGTCGGTCCTTGGTCCATGTTATTGCCCTTCGGCCCCACGACAATGCGGCTCATCAATCCACCCAGGAAGGTCATGTCTTTTTGATTCTGACTCTGACTCTGACTCTGAACTCTGATCCCCCTTTTGCATCTTTTCATCCATCGGCCTTTGTTGAGAGCAGAACAAGTCGAGTGAGTAGTCGCCGACTCACTCTCCAGCCGCCATCCGACCCGGCTCTCACACAACCGACAAAGCATTGACAAGAGCATCAGCCATCAGCCATCAGCCATCAGCCATCAGCCATGAAGACGGCTTCTGTTTTGATCGCTGTCGTTGCCGTCATATCAGCAGAAGTTGAGGGCCGCAACCTGGTCGTCAACCAGCCCAGAGCTACCGGCACCGCCGTCCTTCCTGATGATGGTGTTTCTCCAAAGCCTACGTCGCCTCCTGGGTTGGATCATCTCCCCCCAGGAGGCATGTTCAGAAGAGCACCCCCTTCAATCGCGCTTTTGACCGCCATGATTGCCCCCGACAATACCTGCGGTTGGATCTCAGCCAGCGTTGCTGTCCCCTACACCTGCGGCAGCGGCGCAAGTTGCGGTCTGGTGTTGGCTCAGAAAACGTTCTCAGGAGTCGTCATGTGCTTCAACGACGTGGCGTACAACTTTCGTTTCGGTTGCATTGATTACAATTCCTACTTCTTGTCCAGCGCTTGCGATCATCTCTGCGCCGAGAACACACAAGTCATGAAGTGGTACGTGAACTAGATCGAACAATTTGTCACGCCTCTTCTCCTTGGCTACCAACATGGCCAATCCGTGTTGTGACCGAATGACCAAACTTGCCAACTGACAAACCTCTTCTCCAATAGCACGAAAAGCGCCATGCCATACTGCAACACCATTGCTTTCCCCGGCGGCGTCACGGACTACTGGTGCAACTCCATCAACTACTCCACAGCCCAGCTTGCGCACACAACCTGGCGCGGGCAGACCGACGCCAGAATCTACACCAGAATCGTCCAACCTCTCACCAGCTCCGCCGTTTTCTTCTCAACGCCTAGAAGCGTGACCGACCGCGCTCCCACGGCCACCAATGCCGAGGATTCTGTCGGTGCCTCCGAGACTGGCGGAGTCGGCAATGGCAACGGCAACGGCAGCGGCAGCGGCAGCGGCAGCGGCAGAGGTAGAAAAACACCAGTCGGCGCCATTGTCGGCGGTGTCGTCGGCGGTGTCGCTGCCATCGCCCTCGGTCTCGGTCTCTTAGCCCTCTTCCTCTTCCTCCGTCGCAAGAAGAGCAAGGCTGCTGCTGGCCAGACGGAGACACCTCCATCAAACCTGTCTCCCATGCAAACCGGTGCCTCTCCAGGCATGCCCATGACCCAGGCATACCACGACCCCAAGTTCAGCGCTTCTCCGCCTCCCCCACAGGAATATCCTCCTCAGCAACAATACCCGCCGCACACGACGCCTCCCCCCCAGGGAGGATACTATCCTCAACAGTCGCTCGGTCCCTCCTCCCCGACGGCCTCACACATGACAGATCCCCGTATGAGCCACGTTACTACCAGTCCCACGCCCACGCCCACGCCGGCGAATGCCTATGCGACGCCGCCCCCTGACCAGCTGCCTCAGCCTCAGCCTCAGCAGCAACAACCCGGCGGTTTTCAGCCTGTGCCAGGCCAACAGCACTACGGACAGCGGCCTCATACCCAAGCTCCTCCCCCCGCGGGACCCGTGCACGAAGCCCCCGCCCAAACTGGCGACAACCACCGCGGCCAAATGCACGAGTTGGGCTAGCGCGTCTCTTGGGGAAAGCGTCTCCGGAGTTATCAAGGACCAAGATGTATGTAACTGTACAGATTGAGCGTTAGCGATGCCATTCGAAGGGAATGTGGGGACAATGACGCAAATAAGTCGTGTCCCATGAGTAGGAGTTTCCGGGTTAGATTATCTGGTATTTCCGCATCTTTCTCGTAGGTGGGGGAAATGAAGAATTCCTCTGGCGGACGTCCAAGCTCCCGTCTTGTGTAAACAACCAGTGTGTCACTCATCTATATCCGTGGTGACGGATCTAGGATGACCTGGGGAGGAAATCTTGACCTTCAATCTCAACGATTGTGCGAGAGCATGTATTCCCCCCCCCCAAAAAAAAGGGACCCCGGGTATCTAGAACGTGTTAGGCAAAGAGGGCGCTCTGGGTGCTCTCGTTCATCTCAACTTGTCACTGTGTCCATTTTTCGAGCGCAACTCCTACGTCGACCGGGAAGACAGGGAAAACAACCCTTCAACAGTCAAGCGTTAAACTCAATCTCCAGAAAAGACATACACGCCGTGACTCATGCCAATGCACACACAAGTCCACGCATGGCATGACCTCATTCCGTCGTCAGCCTCAGCTTCTTGCCTACATCCCTCCGTCTCGCCTGGACGGCAGCTCTCTCGGAAGCCTTGCTCTCGCCTGCGTCGTTGTTTCCGTCCCGCGCCTTTAATGCCTGCAACAGCATGCCCGCGTCGAAGAAACCATCTGTTGACGGTAATGTCAGCGCCGGGGAAGAGAAGAATTCATCTTGGGAATTTTTTAATTTTTTTTTTGGTTTCTCTTGGATGGAGGGACAGTTGTGGGATGAGAGACACTTACAGCCACCTAGTTCATCGTCGTCACTTCCAAGGGCACTCTCCTCGGTCTGACTTGCCGTCTCCTTGACGGTCGCCACGCCCTCGGTGGTGATGAGTCTGCCGCGAGATTTGAGCCGGCTCATCTGCTTGGGTCTGGAGGACTCGGCTTCTCTGGCGCGACTGCTCTTGTTGGTCGACGGCTTGCGATTCGTGATTCTCAAGATGCGTCTGATCTCGAGGAGATAGCTT
Organism: Epichloe elymi; assembly: GCA_023658475.1. Classification (NCBI taxonomy): domain Eukaryota; kingdom Fungi; phylum Ascomycota; class Sordariomycetes; order Hypocreales; family Clavicipitaceae; genus Epichloe; species Epichloe elymi. The sequence continues at coordinate 3,380,809 of CP098276.1, forward strand.
TCTAGCGTGGCGACGAAGCGCTTCGTCTGCCGGTGTTTGCTGGAGACGCAGATGGAGATGGTGTCGTCCTTGATGATGTACCCGATGCCGAAGCCGTCTCCGGACGTTGGCCCGAAGCCGAATTGTCGGAGCGAGGGGTTTCCGCAGTTGGAAGTGGACAGGACGGTCGTATTGAGTTTGTCCCATCCGCCGTCGGCGAAGATCAAAGGCAGAGGGTGCGAATCCCGCGTTCGCGAGTTTGTGCTGTCGCCGCGCTCCCCGTTTGATCTCTTGCCTGGACTGCCGACCGGCGAGGAGCCGGTGGGGCTGCCGACGCTGCCGACGCTGCTCATGCCGCTGTCCATCTCGTCATCGACATATTTCTGCCAGACACAGAAGAGGGCGTACAGGTGACGATCGCATCCTTCCGCTTTGAGGCACTCCCTGGTCCGACTCGTATGCTTCTGACAGGCGCGTTTGAGAGCCTCAATCTTGTGCTCCACGGGGTTGTCGGCCCAGAAGGCCTGAACAAAGTCTACCGACTCTGGAGACACGGTGCGCACCGCTTCTGTGCGGCCGTGGAGATAGAACTTGGTCATGGCCGGCTCGTAGGTACACTCTACGCGACCGTACAGACCGTAGTAGGCCGCCTGAAAAGCCATCTGGACGAATGCGTCTGGGGACAATCCCATCGAGGTGATGAAGTTCTTGCCGTAGGAGCTGAAGTCGAGACACTGAAACTCGTTTTGCTCGATCAAGTCGGCTAGTCTAGTTTCTGCGAAACGGACGGCAATGCTCAGTTCGGGCATCATGTCCCATTCCAGCTTTCGCGGGGTGGTGTTGACATCACCGAAACTCTCGGGATCTCGTTTGGATGGATCGGGGCTTGTTGACGTCCACAAAGTGGGAGCCTGGCCATTGATGGTGCGCGCGAATCGTAAGATGGTGTCAGTGTAGACATCACTGGCGAATCGGAGGACGGTGTGGCCGTCAACACCAGTGTGCTCAAAGTTGATACCTGCACTTCCGTTCTTGCAGACAATGATCTGCATCTTGTCGTACCACCGATTGGTACACGTTCCAATCTGCACACCGTTCTTGACCTCGCTTGTGCCACACAGCATATTCTGACATAGTGCAGCAACGTCCTGGGGCTCCGTGTAATCAAGACAGAGCGCAAAGAGCGCCGAGTCCACAATGTTTAGGCAGTCGGCATTGTTGGACTCGGCGTCTCTGGTCAATACGTCTCTCAGGCCAGACCAAGTCTTGCGGTTTTCTGTACTGAGCACACCGAGCGCGCCCTTGGCAGCTTCTTGTATTGGAGTTTGAGCAGCGTCCTCCGTAATCGTCTGCAAGTTGACGGCAATGTCCTTTTCCGTCATGATGACGTCTGAATTGTCGTCAAGAACATCAAACCAGTAGATTTGGCCGTGACAGATGACCACGATGTGCTTGGCGCCGGGGTCCTGCACAATCTGGCAGCCATTCTCAGTCGGCACTCGAGCTGTTCCAAACAAACGAGAGAACTGATACATGCACAAGGGCTTGCCCTTGACTGTGTCCGGAGGGAGCTCTTCCTTGCGAACTGCCCGGATGAACTCGAGGGCAGAAACTACGAGTGATGCTGCCCGGGTGACTTGGTTGTTGCGAGCGGGAGTAGGGTCGTCTTCAAGAAGGAAAAAAGGATTCAGGTTCAGAACCACTGGATTGTCAAAGTTCAAGTACGAGTCGTACCCTACGAGGGAGGGAACAAAAAGAGTTAGGAAAAGCAAGTATGGACATGGGAAGCATTGGGCAGAAAAGTCATTTCACTTACAAAACTGTTCAATGTAGCTCGTCTTTCCCTGAGCATACCTCTTTAGCTTCTCTTGCAGATCTGGGCCATCTCCTTCAAGAAAGTCTCTGACGGCGTGCTCTGTCTCAGCTCGTTCCCTAGGAGTTTGCAATGGTCTCAGAGCCTGCAAATACTTGTCACATGTGCTTGCGAGATCTGGGATAGGAAGCTTGGGCAGCTTGTCCTGGGCGGCAAACGTGATGCCACCATCCCTTTGACAATCACCGCTGTTGTCCAGAGACATTCTTGCGAAGGCGGCGGATAGGTTCGAGGGAATTCGAGGTGCGATGGACGAGATGGACTCAGGTAGAGTGCGGGGAGTTGCAGATCTTGACAAAGGCTCTGTAAGCCTCTCTGCCAACGAACTGGGCGGATCGAAAACTCTTGCTGAGGCAGTCATGGTTTGTTAGCCTCGGAATGACGAGCTCTTATTTTATTTGTTTCGAAAAGTAGAGTGGTGAGACACTGGTGCTGATATTGAGGCCGCGCAGGGCTGTGCGGTAAAAGTAGTGACAGTCTTGGACATGATAGGCTGGCATGTCACTGTGTTATGTATGTGTAAATGGCTGGGAGTAGATGTAGGGAAGAAGTGTTCCAACCGGCAAACGGGGGTTTGTCGAGAATATGATGCTACTAGCACCGATTCATCGTCTTCCGTGTGTCCGCATACTGTCTGTTGGAAGATGAGCCATGCCTGCAAGCACCGACAGGATGGAGCACATCCGTCTGCCAAGTAGAACGAACGAACGGAAGACTTTGGACGTTCTTGACCCGGACGGACGAGAAGGGGGGAAAGCAGGCCAGTGCGACAGTAAAAATGAACAAGGAGCGCGTGAAGATCGGGGGGAAAGGAAGATGGGGTGGCTGACGAGGTATCACCAGTGCGATTGGTATGCCGGAATGGAAGCAAAGATGGAAGCCAGTCGTGACTCGTGAGCGTCTTTCTTGGGAGCAAGGGGTCTCAGTCCCGCCCGAACTGGAGATTGATGAAGGGAGGTGTCGAGATGGAGAAGAGATTGTTCATTAGTAAGAAAATAGCGCAGAGCCGAGCGACGGAACGTCAAGGACGTGAGAGACGCGGTGGAATATCGTGTGAAGCACTGCATCAGTCCTGCCTTGGCCTGGGGTTGACTTGACTATTCCGGGGTTGGCGGGGGGCGTGGAGGGGTGCGGGGACTGTCAACAGCTGCCATTGGCTGTTTCGATAAGCTGACAGCTGACAGCAGAGAGTGGGTGGCTCACTGGCGACAGAGTGACGGCCACATAAGCTGGGGAGAGATGGGGTACTCCGTACACTATGATATACATGTATAGCCTCAATGTATAGCCTCAATGTACATGCGGGCGGCATGGTGGGCGCAGAAGACTCGAGGGATTTCTTCAAGGGACTTCTTGACAGAAGTGGAGAAGATCTCTTTTGGCCTCTGCAAACAGTAATAATACCACAGAGCTTGCCTTATAGCACCTTGGCTAGCCTTATGCCCTCCCTTGTTACTATCACAGGATACCTACTAGTAGGCTTTAATGTGTGAAGACTAACTCCTTGGAGCCGGTAAGGCTACACTTTCGTACCGACCGGGATGTTAACCAATCAGAAGAATCGTTACTCAAGGTCTGCCGATAAAAAAAAAGTGGGTTGGTACGAAATTGTAGCCTTACCGGTTCTAAGGAGAAAGAATCGTATTATATTCTAGTCTGCTAAAGAAAAGAATGATAAGGAGGTTGCAAAGAGGCATTCTTAACAGAAGAGATATCAAAAGTCTGTGGGCGGGCCACCTTGCCCTATCGCGCGGTCGGATGTGGGGTCCGCGCTTGCCAGGCCACATTTGCGGCTGCGCAACGCGATTGATATCATGCTTGTTCTAACAAGAAGTAAAACTAGGAATATCTTTAATTATGTAAAAATACATATAGAGGTGCGTTTCTTGTTTGAGGCCTAGTTACTACTACGTATTCAAAAATCCGTTGCTGCGTGTTTACGTACTCGGTCTTTAACGGGTCCAACAGCTGAATTTTTGACACCGCCCATAACAAATAACCGACACGAATCGTCCTCAGCCGGCCCCACTCACACAGCATTTGCCAAGGGACGAAGCCGGTTGGCCAGTGAATCGGAAGGCGGGGCCCCGCGCGCGGGCCGACCTTCTTCCGGCCACAAATTGCGGCTGCCAAGCGCGATTGATATCATGCTTGTTCCAACAGTTATTTTTAAAGCTATAAAAATAGTATATTTATAATATATGAAAGAACTACTAAAACTACTAGAAGTTTGTAATATAACAATTTTTAGCTTGTTACGGTGTCTGGTCTATTACGATATCCAGCACCACCTAGTAAGGTAGGGCGGGGCATGAGTATAGCCACATTCGGCAAGGAACAAGGCACTCGCAATTGAACTCGCAATGGAAGTGGTTGGAAAATGTCGTCGCGAATCAATCAATGTCTTTGTCGTCATTAGCAGGCGTATCCGACTCCAGTCCCCTCGCTTGGGGATGATATTTTTGAATGAATATCTCGGCATCTCGAACTGCAGCCTTGACATATGCGGAATACTTTGCGAGCCCTGCATTGCATGGTGCGCACGGGCAGAGAGTAAATTTTGGCCCTATGTATTTTAGTAACGTTCGTCTTGTATCTACTCCGTAGGATGGAGCCTATAACTACGAATAGCAGAATGGCATATGGTGGGCATATGCTTACTATTGTTGAGCATATGCCACCCTCATTATATTATAGGGCATATACCACATATACCTTGACTTGCTTCCGACCCGACCTGACCGACTGACCGACTGACCGACTTGAATTCCTGACTGACCAACTGACCAACTGACCGACTGACCGACTGACCGACTGACTGACTGACTATATGTGTGCATTCGCACTAATACCATAGTCTTTAGTATACGCTTAGCATATGCAGCGATTTTTCACTGCTTACCTATTTAGGATCCACCCTGGTCCCTGGATACAAGACGAACTTTGCTATTATGTAGAGCCTAGATTTACTGTAACCCCGGTGCGCACATGCATAGATCGGTCCAGTCCCTAGGGCCGGATCCACGGAACGATGCAAACTTTGAGCTTTATCAACGGCGCCCCTGGCTAGCGTGGTACATGAAATCCGAGGACTATGTCAAGAAGCGACGGCACGAGTAATGCACGGACGGACCAGACTCGTCCGGATGCTATATCCCAGAACCAGAACCCGGAATTACACGCCATTGGCTAGACCATGTGCTGGGTCATTGTAGACCCCGACAAGGGTCCTTTTTTTAATGCTACCGAGATTCGAGTTTTTCATAGAAGCTGCTGGCATATGACGATAACGATACAAGAAAGAAAGAAAGAAAGAAAAAAAAAGAAAAGTCTATATAAACCCCGCGACATGAGCCCTCCCCCCCCTGGTGCCGTCCGCTCTTCTCACACACGGCATCAAAGATCATCGCTCAGAACCCATCATGAAGTCAACCGCTTGTTTGCTTTTCCTGCAACTGGCCGTTCTGAGCACGGGCTCAGAAGCTGGCCTTCTTCCCCCAACAAAGAGCCCCGCGAGGGCCGTCGATAATACGGCTTGGGATCGTTTTATCCACCTCGGCGACAAATGTGGTTACTACTTGGGAGGAAAAAAACGAGACCATGTCACGGGGGTCTGCTGGCACGAAGAAAAACTGATAAAGACGACGCTCGACCTGAATAGCTGCCTCGGCAACTCAGACGGCGTGTTGACGCCGGAAAGAAAGTATGTTTCCCTGAACGGATTGACGTTGTTGGCCAAGAAAGAAGCAAGCGCCTTGTTGTTAACATGCTTTTTGTGGTTTTGCTAATCATACATGTTGGAAAAAAAAAATTAGTGGTGGCTATTCGAATACCTGCGATACTCAATCTCCATCATCATGCTATTTTGTTGAAAACACAACAATGTATAAATGCATATGCGATGATATCAATGAGACGCGGGTGCATACTTCCTACAACTTCAGTCAGTCTCCCCCCACACACCACAATCTTAAAGTACTACTAGGCTGATTTGGAGGACCAACCTCTGCGGTAACAGCTGATCTCCTCGAAAGTGAAAGCGGCGTCATAAGATGTCGTGTGACTCGTAAAGATTACGCACATCATTTCCAGTAAAATAGGCATCATAGGATGTCATGGCGTTCGTGGAAATTTTATAATATTGGAAGTAGGAGATTCTCACACATCATGGTCACTTGTTTCATTACAAAGAGGGGGGTTAAAAACAAAACAGTATAAAAATAGAGAGCGAAGTCCAAGAATGCCTGCAGTACATAATACTCTTGACGAAGACCTTTCAGGCTCAAGCTCAAAGTTATTCATCATATCATACGTGCTGTAATAATAAGAATACTACTCTATTAGAGAAACGCATTGCTCTTATCATGGTTGAAAGAAGTCCAAGCTTTGCATATATATACCTAGTCTATCATCTATACAAGTCATGGAGGAAGCTCCATCGCTTCCATCACTTTTTCCTTTGCCCCTTGATGATCAAATGCCCACGCACAAAACTTCCCCCCCCCAACCCCGAGCCTGCATGCCTGTCTCCCAATACGGACGGGATTCCCCTCTCAATCTCAATATTCGGTGTTCCTGACGAGCTTGATGATGCAAGTGTCGGGCAATGCGTTTTGGTTCTTGAAGATTTCCTCGTTGTACCGTTGATAGGTTTCATCGAGAACGACGGCCATCTGACCTCCATATTCGCCACAGCCAATCAGTGCCGCTTTCTTCTCATCCTCGGATGCGTATTTGCCTCCGTCAATAGCATTCGCAATGTCCAGGAGTGACGTGGCTGATGTTATGCTAGCGTTCACCTGCTCGGCCATTACTATGACCGACATGGGATCGGGAATGTCGATGGGCCACACGACGCGGCTTAGGCCTTTGGGCAGTATGTAGAATGATGCTGCTTTGCGCTTGTTGCGCCTCCAACGGTAACGGAGATAGTCCGCGGCGTACGTGATGTGCTCGACTGTCAGATTTTGGGACGTTGCGCCTCTGGTGTTGCAAACCTTGATGCCGGGGGTCATGGCGGTGGCCCCACGTATTAGTGATGAGGCGATTGCAAAGGCAGCGAGTGCAACTGCAGACGTTGTGATTTTGTTGAGAAGCATGTTGCCGGAAAGATGTGACTTGGGTAAGATGTGACTTGGGTAAGATGTGACTTGGGTAAGATGTGACTTCGGGATCGCAACAACGAGGTAGTCAGATTCTTTTTTTTTTTTTTTAGGGGGTTCTTTACATGTATTTTTCGGACTTGCGATCCCGAGAAGTTGGTAGAAACACTACAGTGACCCCACATAGACCCCACAGGGACCCCACAGGGACCCTAAAAGGTCCAAGCCACGCCTTGTCATTATAATAATTCGCCCGGCGTTTCTTCAACACTCCACATTTTGGTTATCCGCAGCCTCTCTTCTAGAACTTCTAGAACATGAAGAAGAACGGCAAGACGGAGCAAAAGTGGATGCGGAACAAAGCACGCAATCCGGCCCAGAAGACAACTTCCCCTGCCCCCACCAGATATGGTCTCGGTGGCAGGAAGACACGGCGGCATTCACTTTCTTTTTCCTCATTCAGGGCGACCTTTTTATCATCATCATCATCATCATCATCATCATCATCCTTGCATGATTCCTGCCTTCTCATCATGTTAGACAAGCCTCACCTGACCGCCGACTCGGACGACCCTCGCGGTCCGCAACACTTCCGCGACTCGGACCACCTGAAGCGGTCCTTGTCCGCGCGCCAAGTGCAGATGATTGCCATTGGGGGAACCATAGGCAGTGGCCTCTTCCTCGGCTCGTCCAAGTCCCTCGCGACGGGCGGCCCGGCGTCCCTGCTCATCTGCTACGCCACGGTGGGGGCCATCGTCTTCATCACGATGCTCTCGCTGGGGGAGATGGCGGCCTTTGTCCCCGTCGCGGGGAGCTTCTGCTCTTTTGCCGGCCGCTTCGTCGACGACGCCTTCGGCTTCGCCCTCACGTGGAACTACTGGTTCAACGACGCCGTCTCCATGGCATCGGACCTGGTCGCCGTCCAGCTGATGCTGCAGTTCTGGACCGACCAGTTCCCCGGCTGGGCGCTCAGCCTGATGTTCTGGGTCGTCCTGATTGCCGCCAACATGGCCACTGTGAGGACCTACGGCGAGCTGGAGTACTGGCTCAGTCTGCTCAAGGTCGTGACCATAATCGTGAGTTTTCTTTTTTTTTTTTTTTTAGCAGTCGAGCCAGCCCATCTCTGAAAAAAAAAAACTGCTGCTGCTGCTGCTGCATTGTCCCTCTGACTTTTTGACGTCCCTGACGAGGGGAAAAGGTCTTTATTGTCGTGGGCATCGCGGTCAATTGTGGCGGCAATCGCCAAGGCCACTACATTGGCGGCGAGAACTGGCATATCCTCGGCGGCCCGTTTGTCGGGGGGGTCGGCGGCTTCGCGTCGGTGTTTGTCACGGCCTCGTTCGCCTGTAAGTTCGGGCCTTGACATGAGCCTTGATAATGAATGTGCGTCTATCTCATCTGTTGATGGACTGACAAGGCACCTCGCAGACGGCGGCACTGAAAGCCTCGGGGTGGCTGCAGGAGAAACGAAGCGTCCCGCCAAGACAATGCCAAGAGTCGTCAAGAATGTTTTCTGGCGAATCCTCCTCTTCTAGTAAGTCAATAAGACGATGGGATGGATGGCATGACGTGAAGAACAACATGGCGCTTCGCTAACATGACTCGCGCTGACGGCAGCCTCCTCTCCGTTCTTCTCATCGGCCTCAACGTCCCCTACAACTACCCCGGGCTGAGCACCAAGGACAGCAAGACGTCGCCGTTCACAATCGTCTTCGAGATGGCTGGTGCCGGCGCCGCGGCGAGCGTCATCAACGCCGTCATCCTCACCAGCCTCCTGTCCGCCGGCAACCACGCGCTGTTCGCCGGCGTGCGGCTGCTCTACACGCTCGGCATCGAGGGCCACGCGCCGCGAGTTTTCGCCAGGCTCAACAGATACCGGGTTCCGTGGGTGGCAGTCCTTGCCACGGGCTTCGTTTCGGGGCTGTGCTTCGCATCCAGCTTCATCAAGGCTGGCCAGCTCTGGACATGGCTGCAAAAGTGAGTTGCCACTGCTCTCTGCCACTGCTCTCTCTCAAATCTTCCCCCCAAGCCTGTACAGTGATTCCTTTTTTTTTTCTTTTTTTTTTACTGATGGATTCTTTCTCTTTCTTCTCCTTCTTTGTCTCCCCAGTCTCGTCGGTGTCTCAAACCAACTCAGCTGGATCGCCATCGGCATCGCCTCGATCCGATTCCGCGCCGGCCTCGAGCGCCAAGGCAGAACTCACCTGCTCCCCTTCAAGAACTGGACGTACCCCTACGGGCCGTGGGCAGCCGTCTTCCTCAACGGCTTTCTCGTCCTGATCCAGGGATGGACGTGCTTCAGCCCCAGCTTCGACCCCGTCAGCTTCGTGAGCTTCTACATTGAGCTGCCCGTCATGCTCGCCATGTACGTGGCGTGGAAGCTCTACAAGCGCACCAAGTTCGTCAAGGTGGAGGAGATGGACCTCGTTACCAACGTGTACACTGCCGATGAGGAGGAGCCCGAGAAGAAGAAGGGGTGCCGGTCTAGGGCGAGAAACTTGCTCGGTTGGTTGTTCTGAGTTTGTGTGCGAGGGTCCTCGTTGCGCCACCTTGTAGATAGATCAATGACAACAGCGCAGCACTTGTTGAACGTTCGCGAACCGTGGGTGCGTGCAAGCTGTGACAGGTCATTGACGGAACTTGGCTGATGCCGCAACGTCAACGTGCTTTGGATTCGCACAGCAGCAGGTGCAGCAGGTGCGGCACGACAGGACTCGAACGCCCGCCCCCTTTCCACCTCCGACTACAATGGAACAGGGCCTTTCGTTCTAACAAAAAGACCGCCCTAAAAGAGGATCCCTCCCTTTCTTGCCTCTCAGACGACGCTTCGTACTCGGCGGCATTTCAATTGTGCACTGCTGCGCGAAATCTTTTTATCCGGGGTTCGCTGCAGCTTTTTCTCACTCGCAAGTCTGTCGGGAACGGGCCACGGCAAAACATAGTTTCGTGACTTCTTTACCGTTTGGCGAGGCATACAACATGAAAGAGGTGGCAAGAAGAAAATGTTGACAAGAAGCCAGGGAGGGGTCGGGGATATTTGGCTTGGCTTGGCTTGGCTTGGCTTGGCTTGGTGTTTCTCACTTGTTTTTGCTTGGATAGATTGAAAGACTACTTGGGTTTATTATATTCCTTGCACATACCGAGCAACGTGACAGATACCTTCATTCGCTGCAGGCGTGACTGTATGTCTCTCTCTACTCGTGTATTGTGCACTATTTGTGCACCCTGTAGAACTTGTCGGGTTTCCTCCTTGGTCAAACTTTGGGAAATTGGCCAAGTACACTACACTAGTATGCATCGCTGTTTCAACTAAAATACAACGCTTCCTTATTCCAAACACCCGAGTTTCCCAGAATATTCATGTGCAAATGCCATCATATCTATCCATCGTGATTATATTCGCTTTCTGCATCGTAGTCCAATTTCATCGTTTGCCCCCATGTTGGGACCGGATCCGAGAGAGAGATCCACTGAAGCTTCACGTACAGGTGAGAGATTGAGGATGAAAGATTCAAGCTCTTCTGATAAGCCATGGGTGTATCAAGTACCGTCGCCATCTTGCCGCGGCTTCTTCCTGTTGGTTTGTTGTTGCCAAGGATGGAATGGGGCTGTTTGTGGTGCGTGAAGTTTTGTTGTTTTCGGCCTTCGGCCTTGCAATGAGCTCAGCCGGATCCGCCGGGGTTGATGAAGCCCAAATTCAGACTCTCGTAATTCCACATTGTCGCCAACTCGCCGAGCTCTCGCTCTGATATTGGACCAAAATTGACGCTGTGATAGAGCTCATCTGATGGTGGTGTCATGTTGATGTAACTATGTGGAAAACCACCATGGGACATGTTCATATCCATTCCGTTCGTTGGGTGCATCATCATGGAACCGTTGACTCCTGGCGCCATTGTAGTGGGGTGTGCGTACAAGAGCGTTCGATCGGCATAATGGCCCGGAGATGCAGACTGGGATGCAGACTGGGATGCAGGCAAGTAGTAGACCAGAGGGTCACTTGGAGGCGTCGTGTACGACAAGCTTGACTCAGCAGACCCAGGATCGCTTGCCACGGCCAACTCAGCCTGGCTCGTAATTGGAGGTGTTGGGGCAGGAGGGTCCTTGGATTTCTTTCGCCTGGGATCGCATCGTTGACTCGGCGCCGAAGGTCGCGCAATTCGTTGAGCAACATTGACGAGCACCTCATAGGATGTCCTGGCCGTCTTTGTAACCGTGTTCAGTCGCTTCAGCATGTCTACAGCCCTGTCAATTGCATCAAAAATGTCCTTCTGCCGGGGTATACTCCAGTCTTGGTCATGCATGAGAGCTGAGCACAGAACGGCAGCGGTGTCGAATATGCAGAAAAGTACTAAATGAAATTTCGCATCTCGGGGATAAACATGATCGAAGAAATCATGCAGAGAAACTATAAGCCTGAGTGCGTAGTCGATACCGTCGCTCCGGATTTTGAGCTCATCAGCCGGTGAATGTGTAGAAGTTGACTTGGCAAGATATGCTCTCATCGGATCGAGAACCATCGAGAGAGCTGTTGTTTGTAGATAAAATCGGTGCAAGACAATCCAAGGTCGCGATGCGTCATTGCTCTTATCGGGACGACTAAAGTCATAAGTAGGTGGGAGGTTGCGCATCCATGTTTCGACAATCATTTGATATGCCTGGACGTCAGCTGGTCGAACAACGGTTTTCGCGTTGCCAAAACGCTTGGATAGATGGCCGATCAATTCTGACTGAAGCTTCATATGCAGGAGTGGGGAAGGTGAGTAGCCTTCCAGGGTGAGGCACGGAAGACCGACGTCACAATCGGATCGATCAATAATCACTGGTCTGGATAACAGAGCAGAAATCTGCCTGTTGCGTTTGGAGCCATCGTCAGCGGCGGCTGCGATGAAGCCTCAATTCAATAACATGGACTTGAAAGACTTACCAGTCCCACGCATTGAGAATGCACCAGACTCTCCTGCGCATTTCACGATCAAAGTCTGGTATGGGTCCAGTGGCAGTTTCTTGGTGAATGCCCAACTCTTGGGCTTCTCGAATCGCGGCGCTGAGAACATGCCAACATTCAACAAGCCTAGCTTCCGATTTATACCAGTAACAGGAGTGCAGGAGTGACTGGACATTGAGCAAATGATTGCTCCCCACAGGAATGACGCTCTGCAGTTCCCGAGCCGCATTGTGATATTGTTCGGTGAGTTTTTGAGTGCTCTGGCCCAAGTCCGTCTCAAGCTTTCGTTGGAGCTCGACATCGGTGTATTGCGTGGAACAGGCGCACACTGTGAGCAGTAGACAAGTCCATTGCAGTCCAAGAGGCCGATCTTCTGATCGCAACGACCACCATGTCCGGTATTCTGCTATGAATGAGGGTGGGTAGAGGATGTAATAATGAAAATTGACGTTGTTGAGAAAGTTTTGCACCATTGCATCTGTAGAGACTGGTCAGCTTCTTTCCCACCACATCTGGGCAAGTCATGGAATCCTGCCTACCAGTATATGGCCGGGGAGGAAGCAATTGCAAGGCGCGCTTGAGTTGAGGACATGAAGCCACGTCCATGTAATGTTGTTTATACGTTTTTGGTGTCGTCTTTGTTTTGCGCTACCAGAATGTTTTGGTCAGCCCCTGTCGAGTCAAACAAATTCCATGTTTGAGTTGATCTGGTCTGATATTTCTGATGAACCATCGCCGACGGTACCTACCGTAGAACTAGAACCAAGACCGGCAAAAAGATGGGAAGCCGTGTAGCCCAACGATTCAAAGTCGCAATCGACGTCGTCCCATGAAGTAGACTCTGTAGTATCTGTGCTATCGTCTTGGCCCAGTTGGCGCTTTCGGTTCATAGCTTGTCGTGAGGCATTCTCGGGGCCGACCTGGCTGCTACTCTGAATGAAGCAGCATTTGTCGGCGACCTTGCGCTTCTGACAGTGATTGCAGGGCCATTCTCGATTACACTGATGCACACATGAAGTTAGATGTAACAATTTCAGACAGAAAAGAGTCTCCATCCCAAGACATCTGACAGCGAGCAAGCGATTGCGAAGCTGTAGTTGTTATGAGGAGAAGGAATTCCAAGTTGAGGATACTGGGACTACTGGCAATACCTTTTGTTTGCGACGTTGGCACTCTGTGCAGGCCGAACGATGCTTTGTGCCATCATTGGGGCTCTGGCCCATCGCGGACCGGCGTCGGGATGGCGTCGCCGAAGCAAATCAGGTTGATGTTGGCCCCCCCTTTTTTTTTGTAAAGAAAAAAAAAAGTGTTTTTTAACAATTGTCGAGATGTCGGTTGATCGAGAGAAACATGTGCTGCACCACGTCCCGAAATCTCCTGATGGACAGTGAGAGCGGAGGAAAGGTCAACTGGTTTGAAGTTGAAGAATTTGACGATCCAACATGAGAAGTCGGGCAACTGGCGGCGGGCAACTGGCGGGTCGAACCCTTATTACCAGTAGAGCCGGTGAGTTGAGCGAGTCTGAAAGACGGTCCGTGACAAACCGGCGTGAATGTTGTGTTGCTATGCGCTGCTGTTCGCCCCCGGCGGCGTGGACATTGGAGATGTCAGCACGTCAATATCATTCGCTCGCTGTCTGCACTGCACTGCACTGCTCCCACTGCTCCTCCCGCGCAAGTCCCGTCGCCTGCAAGTCAAACGTCGTTTCTTTTTTGCTGTCCTCGCCTAGGCTCAAGCCGCAGGGGTCCTGGTCGCGCTCGACGTCGGTAGGATACGAATGAGCGGGCAGCTGTCGCTATTTGGAATCAACAGCACTTGTCATGGAGAGGCTATGTATGAGCCGACGACGACGTTGGGAACAAGCAGAATGTAAGGCAACAAAGCCACGAGAAAAAAAAACGGCGTTTACCAAACGTCAGCTCAGCTAAATCCTATTAAGCAGCTAGGCCAAACAGCCAAAAACGGAGTGCGCACCCCGAATAGTAGTTGCGATAAATAAGCATATTGTATGCTTCACAGCATCCTTCGGTCGGTCAAGGAGGAGCGGGGTTGTTCATGACTGACTGGCGACATTGAGACGTTGAGACTCGAGAGGGTGGGTGGGCCGAGTCGACGAGGCAAGCTCGACGGGACAAAACCTGCCCGAGTCAAAAGCCAACGGCAGTTCTTTTACGTCCCGCTGGCCCGATCCAACATTAATTACTCCATAAATCCTTCAAGCCACCTCACGCAAGCCTATGCATGTCCAGGCCTTTCTTGCGAACAGATTAACATGCGATCATCTGTACTGCTAGCCCTTGAACGCCGCCTACGGAGTATCTGGTACAAATCCACCACTTTTTCAATCGTTCTACACCCAAGTCACAGCAGGCAGATTCAAAGGCGCTCTACAGCTTCATGTGGGCAAGGATTCGGCCTTATCTGGAGTCTAGAAGCCTAGTAGAATCGTGGCGCTTAGTCATGGAGCCGCCCATTTGGCCCCGTCCTGCCCAGTCACCAACAGCCATTTTAGCGGCTATACGGAGTAGAGGGTGGAGCTATCAGGGATCTTATACGGACGGGTTAGTGGTTCCCTCTTCCTCGCCTGCCACGCCACAAGTTGCACGAACAGCTGTGGTCACATGCCTCCCCCTCCCTCTCCCCCCTCCCTCTCCCTCCTCCCTCTCCCTCCCTCCCTCTCCCTCCCCCAGCACAAAAGCACCACCCACAGCACCTCGTTACTTACCGTACTATCGGTGAGTCCAAGACTACAAGCCTTCTTTCTTTTGACCCGCTTACACACATGCAACTTGGAAGCCCTTGCGGTCATCTTCGCCTTTACACCAGTTGGGTTGAAATGTCTCATGCTAATTGCAAACTATCCTACGCCCTCATCGAAGCAACTACTTGATCTCACGAAAATCTACACGGCTGAGATGGAATATGGTGCTGAGAACTGCGAGGTCCTTGAGACAAAGCTCCTGATCTTTCGAAGGCAAGATGCTAGGCATCACCCAGCAGCAAGCAGGTCATGCCTTTGATATCATGCTTAAAGGCAGACCCCTTCGATACTATCTTGAAAGCCCTCTCTAACCCAGGAGACCCTGAAGACCTTCAGACTCTTGTCAGCCGGATGAAGCAAAAGTTTGAGACGGATGACACTCGGCGATCCCGGATCAAATGTCAGCGCCACAATCCAATACGACTTGCCGACGATGGGAGAGTGAAAGGTGCGGCGAACCAGCAGCTTGTAAAACCGTTTTACCGAGTTGCAGAGGAGTCGGACAAACTGGGTACGAAACCTGGAACTTGGATCATGTGTCGAGCAAGCCAGGCATGACTTTGTGTATCTTTGCGTCGCACAACAGGTCCTGGTGCCAGGCAGAGGTCAATCAATCCAAGGGGCTGGTTCGTGGTTACGATGACATTTGATGAGCGTGGCGTTTGCCTCCCCATCCGGTATTAGATTGTCTGTTGTAATTCCTGTCCAGCATCTGACGCTTCGAAATTCTGCGCGTGGTACGGAGTCTTGTGCAGGATTATAAGAGTCTCACGGGCACAAGCTCGAGCCTCCTGTTTGTCCGTGAATGATTCAGCGGGGGCTTACACTAAAGGCTTCACTAGACCACTTATTCCAGGGTGTAGAGGCTAGCCGAGTGGTGATGTTTTATGCCTGGACCGCGCCGGTGCTCTACCGGTCCTATCTGCTACTGCTCTGCCAGTGCTCCGCTCCGCTGCTGATTTCCCTTTAACCCTGCCACCATCAGAAGCTCACCAATGCCGACCGGCCTGATGTCAACGACCGGTCTGCAATGGCGGCCCAACGTCCCGTCAACGAATCACTCCGGGTAATTGACTGCCAGACCTGGCTGGTGGGCGACAGACTCCTCCTCTCCCGCTCCTCCACAACCTCGCCCGGCTACCTCTGGAGCCATGGCCATGGCTAATTTTACAGCGTTTCCGAGGCGCCCGGAACACCGCCGGCATCTCAGCCTCTGTCGTCCACGTCCTCAGACCCGATACGACTGGTCTACGACGCCGGCGGCGTCTCTGCTGTCTGGGAAATCGGGAATGCCTTCCTCAAGGTCAAGATTTCCAACTCACCGAGCACGACCCGGGAACATGTCACACTAGCCGGCGTGAAGGCCATACCGCCCAGTTTCGCCATTCCGGATCTTCTCTATCACGGCGAATGGGCCGGCCGGCACTACCTTGTTTTATCCAAAGTACCCGGGCAGACCCTCGCCGATGCGTGGCCAACCATGGATGAGGTCACAAAGTGTCACTACGTGGACCGGGTTGTGGATATTTGCAACGAATTAGGGAAACTTCAGGCCAAGCACATTGGCGGTCTTGATGGGAGCCAGCTCCTCGACCCGCTACTTATCAAACGTGGCGAGGAGGAGGACTTCAGTCACGAGAACCTGCTGAAGAGTTGCGCGGAATTAGGCATGGACTGCTCTGCTTTCATGTTTTCTCACTGCGACTTGGGCCCGGGAAATCTCATTATAGATGGTGACGGTTCGCTTGGCATTATTGACTGGGAGATGGCTGGGTTTGTCCCAAAGGACTGGATCAGGACCAGGTTTTGTATCTCGGGGGGATTGGATTTGCCTGGCACTGGTGACGAACGAGTAGATTGGAGACGGCGGGTGCAGAGACGGCTGTCAACATAAGGCTATGTTGAAATCGCCGATGAATGGAAGACTTGGTGCCAGCAACCCGACAGCAACACAAGGCATCGAGACGATGGCAGTGACGACGAAGACGGGACGCCTCCTTCCCCCACTCCGACACGATCGATTTCATACCGACGAAAAAGCTGTCACTACGTCAACCAGGGTGATTTCGGACAGAAAACAAGCAAAACATGGCAAAGAAGGCCGGCAGCATGGCCAAACGAAACAGCGGAATATACAGGATCGTCCATTCTGCACTCCGCAATGCCTCTTAGGATTGGCGAACGGTTGGCCAATTGATAAACACTGCCAAAATTTCCAGGACCCATGGACATCAGCACCTCAATCGACTGGAGTTCCTCAGCAACGTATTACGCGACACCGTGAGTGGTAATATTATGGTAGTGGATTTCGAGCGGGCAGAGCTCCGCTGTCGCCCACCTCTTGGCTCACTCAGCTCAAACGGTCAACCCCAGAAGAGGAAGCGGGGGATGTTGGAGAAGCGAGGGAAAGGCGGTTTTGTCAAAGAACTAGAATCCGTCATAGAACGCGTTTCAAGGTGTATAACAACAGCACGGCCAGGGACTGCTACCTATGCGACCAAGATGGTGCGAGATGTGTGATGGTTCGGTGGTCTGGTTTAGTTAGCTGCCTGCGCAATTTCTTAGCGCTTCCTTTCCAATGTTCAATGTATGTAGTCTGTGAATCACTGAGTCTCGAAAACCAGGAACGGCTAATTGAAACGAGGGATCATCCTGTTACCAGCAGCGCACAACAACAAGTGCGACAGCGTGACCAGTCTCCAAGAACTCGCGTTGGGGATGGTAACCCACGGTCTGCTGGGGCGTGTTACTAGTCGCCCTCTCCTTGTAGGCTTGGTACCAGTAAAGCAGACAGCAGTATGCCC
The DNA here is from genome assembly GCA_023658475.1 of Epichloe elymi. Classification (NCBI taxonomy): domain Eukaryota; kingdom Fungi; phylum Ascomycota; class Sordariomycetes; order Hypocreales; family Clavicipitaceae; genus Epichloe; species Epichloe elymi. Next base: position 3,398,276 of record CP098276.1, read on the forward strand.
TGATTACTGGTAGGCCACTATGTAAGCTATGTAGTTATAATTATAGCTATAATCTAATAATAGCTTTTTATAGCTAGGTGTAATAGGCGGTGTGGTAGGTGGTGTAGTAGGTAGTGTAAGTGTAGTAAGCAGTCTGAGCTGAGACTATTTTCATTACTAGGGAGTGCTATATAAATTTAGTAGTAAGGCGTGGGACATAGGATGTGGTTCCTTGCCTATACCTCTGCAAAGCTCGTTGACTTGCCCAGCTATCAATCATCAGATCTATCAGCCTGATCGATATGACTATCAGTATGCCTTACACCAGCTAGATCAGTGTGAGCAAAATTAACAAGTGGTAGCAATTACTCTTCGATCGTTGCGCACCTCTAGCGCTTTTACCATTTCTTCAACCTTCGATTTGCTTCGATCCGTTCGTTGACCTTCGTCCCGACCGTTGATCCGTTGATTTGTTGAAGACCTTTGATCTCTTCAACCTTCGATCCGTTGATTTAGTCCTTTGAATCAATCCATCGTGCGATTTCGATCAACCCGAAGACCTTCAACCTTGGATCCGTTGATTTGAAGACCTTCGATTCTTCGACCTTCGATTCTTCGACCTTCGATTCCATTCGATCGATTCATTGCACCTAACAGTAGCTTTCACAAGTGAAATTGGCGGAAGTAGCTGCAATTGCGTGGAGTGTCAGGAAGCTCCGAAAAATGGTTCAATCCAACAACGCCATGGTCAACGTACTAACTAATCATTCTCCGGCAAGGGGCATCATCGAGCATACCTCGTTATCGACGATGGATCTGGACAAAGCTAATTTGCAACTTTGTTAAACTCAACTAGCTAGAGGTCAGAGCTATCGCGTAATAGAACCTGTACTTGACAGATGAATCGAGGTATCCAATAAGCATGGAGCCCGTGGTGGCTCATCCCCATTTCTCAGTACATTAAGCAATGTTTTTTCCAGGAGCCTATTCATTTCTAGTCACCATTGTTTCGTCCCAAATCCCGTCTCACTCGCCAAGCGCGCGATCCCACAGGTCTTTTCTGGTTTCCGCTCAAAGTCTCTATCCACGGCACAGTCGATGAATCGCTGGTATACGCTCGGCCAGCCTGCGCGGTACAATCGACGGCCTCGGCCTCAGTCTCATCATCGCTGGTCTCTCCATCTGACATGTGGAGGTCCTTGTCCGCCGCATCATCCTGTTCCGCCCTCTCATACAAGTCCTCTGTATACGCCCAATGCGGGCTATCGAAATTTCCGTGCACGAGAACAATGTTCCTGCCTTGTGATCGAATTCGCTCAAGAGTTGCCGTCGGTAACGGCGTGATGACCTGGAGAGACTTGTTCTTCGTGTCGACGGCTCGAATGAGTGCCAGTCCAATGGTGTGGCTGTATCGAGGATCGAGGGTCCCATCTGTTGAGTTGACGATGAATGGCAACCCTTCTGGAGTCCTGCAAATCTCGACATCTTTTTCTGCTTCACCTTGAAAAGTGGAAATGGTCTTGTCGATTTCCTGAAGTGCTTTGGATTCCTCAATCTCCACGATGGCAAGTACGGCCCCGTTGATAGACGCTGCTAGTAGTTCTGGTGGTGTTTGGCAGTCGTAGGACAGAATGCCCATGATATCTTGGTTTTCACCCTCGTATCGCACTACGTAGGGTCTCGTGTGGGAAAGGGGCTGGGCAGCCCATTTTATAGACGAGGTCGTCGCTGCTTTGTTATCGGGTTGTGCTTGCGAGTGAAAATACGACATCATTTGCATAGACCGAAAGTGTGCAGATGTGCGTGACATGAACTCTGACGGTTGTGAGGGCAGTGTGCTGAATTTGTGCTTGGTGGCCGCTTCGAGAGCTTCGACAACGTCAGCAGGGCCGTCTTCAGACATGTAGATGACTTCAGCTGGTCGCATTCTCGTAATCAGCGCAACTAGGAGATCTAGACCAGTCCCGAGAATCCAGCCGGGAGTATTGATGATCAATGGGCATTTCCGGTGGTGGCGCTGATAAAACTCGTACAGGTCGATGGCACATGCTATAAAGAGGTCGGGGGACGAGGCAGGGGTGACTGCGGCCAGTGTATGACAACGGACAGTGGTATTTCCAGGGTCATCGAAGGAGGTGTGAGTGAATGGCACCCCGAGGTTCGGCCTTGACACCCGTATCAAAGACACTGTCCCTGGAGGCGCAAATTCGGGCTGTCCAGGGTCAAGATCAAGCACAATTACTGCTTTCGAGTCTTGTTGATACCAAGTCAGAAGACGGTTTGTGAGCAACCTTGCAAAGGTAGACTTTCCTGCAGACTTGGGGCCACAGATAAACCCCGAATACTGGTGGCCAGAACGTGTCATGGGCTCGACAGAGGCGAGTAGCTTGTTCCACTCTGGCGGGGAGACCAACTCATGAATAACACGTCTCTTAGGACCCTCAGACGAGTCATTGATCTGCAATTGGGTCAGGGATGATGGTACAGACTCTGTCAACTTTTTAGCACATACAAGACGAAATGATTTCCCGGCGCTGCTGTCAGCCGCGACGGGCTCATTCCACAGTCTTCTAAGTAACGGCGACAGACGCCCCAGTTTCTTCAGATGAACAGAGTTCACATCGTTGTGGAACTGCAGTTCACAGTTTTGTGTAGTTCGTATAACCGGTATGGCTAAGCAGTGAGGAGCCTGAACCCAAAAGATGCTCTCGGAAGACCGCAACGTCGCGCCAGCAACAGTGACCTCACCAGCCACAACACGGATACCAAAACTTCCAAGTACGATGAATCTCTAACATACATTGTCAATAGAGACCCCAAGCTTTATTCCGTCGTTTGAAAAGATCGACACCTCACCTCACCAGCGTCCAAGCTCACTTCCAGGCTGCCATCGGCCATGGTACGGTGCTTGACCTTTGACAGTAGAAAGGACGAATAACTTATATTATGGGGCTGGGAAGATATCACTGGAGATTTGATATCAGTAGCTAAGCTGTCGATTGCCGGGCTGCATGCGCTTCATTAGACTTTAAAGCTCTCCTTGGGGTGATGAGGGCTTTGTTTCTCACCTTTCACCCAGAGGCGTTGGTGAGCCGCTGGGTCGATTGCCATCATTGCGGCGGAGACAAGCCTGTTTCGCACTTTTCTTGGCCGATGGAGTTGGCCCTTTGCTTTTGTTGGGTTTCAGAGATTGAAGAGCGCTGAACGAGTTTGTATTTGGAGTCATCAGCTCCGGTGAGCTGGCTTGGCTTTGTACGGCGGATACACCTTGCCGTCGACGGGCGGCAATTGCGCTGACCGCGCTGACCGGGGCTACATGTGAAAAATTAGAACGCTGATTCGCGTGACGCACCGGATGGCGCTCGCGTGTTCTCTACAAATGAGAAATGGGACAACAAACATACACTGGGGTGGAAGTTCGCCTTCCAGCTTTCGACGTTTACTGGATGGCATGGTGCGTTTCGGCATGTCTTGCGACAGGACCATGATGACCTTCATAACTTGAAGTACTAGATCAGGCCTTCAATATTCTCCTGGCCATGTTGTGTTCCGGAAGAACGTCTTGCGACAAGACTGAAGCTGTTGTTGAAGATGTCGAGCTTATCGATAACACCAGGGAATTGGTACGGATTCACTTTTGGCCACGAGCCTAGCCTTGCCTGCCAGCTGCGAGGCTGACACACGCATCCGGGCACCCGTTCACAGATGCGGCGCGGCGCGCGAATATGTGGGGCCAGAAACGCCAAAATTTCGCGCTTCCTCGAAACTTTCTGCGTCAACCCACCACACCTACAATACCTCGGGGTAAAGCATCATTTTTGCTGCCGTAACCGCCATTTGCGTGCTAATCACTTGCTCAAAATGGCACCCAAGGGACCCTATAAAGTGTATTCCCTGAGCAAGCACATCGAAGACACCCAAAAGGGCCTCAGTGCTGATGCTCAGTACAACAAAAGACCTGGTGTGAAACCAGCAAATTCTATCAAGAAGCAACTCGGCAGCATTGACAAAAGCATCTTTGGCAATAATGTTGGCGATGAGGAAGACAGCGATGCCAGCAGCAGCAGCGACGGCGGCGGCAGCAGTGACGAGGGAGGCTCCGACTTTCTGCGAAAACTAGCACCCCAATCCGCGAAAGCCTCGAATGCGACATCTAAAAAAAGAAGCAAGGACGAAGAAATCGCCGATAGCGACGACGAGCGAAAAGCTGCGGCCAAGAAGGCGGCGTCTGGCAGCAAGAGCCAGCCTGTCGAGCATGAGGATTCATCCGAAGATGCATCCAGCAGCCAATCCGAATCTGAATCCGAGTCAGAGGAAAGTGAGGGAAAAGTGAGAGCCAATGGAGTACCTCTGAAGTCTGCAGCGACATCGGGCAACACGTCCACATCTACTTCTGCCTCTGATTCCGAAGATGAAGATGGACAGAACGAAAGCAACAGTGGCGAAGATGAAGCACCCAAAAAGAACACAACTCGGCCTAAGGCGAATGAGGAATCCAGCGAAAGCGACTCTGAAGCTGATGATGAAAGCAACCCGAAACCTGCCGCAGCCTCTAAAGCTGTCTCTAAATCAGTCAATGGAACTACATTAAACATTTCTTCAGCTACGAGCTCCAGCGAGGAAGACAGCGATGATGAAGAGGAAAACGTAGCCCCTGTCAAGTCGAACAAGAAGGCAGACCAGTCGTCTTCAGCAAAGTCCTCTGATGGTTCTGTCTCCGAGACTACTGATGACGGTGATGCAGACGAGTCGATGCACATACCCGATCGGAACCAAGGCAGCCAAGTTGTTGCTCCGCCCAACTTCATCGCCCCTGATTTCGTTCTCCGAAAGAGTGACGAAGGAGCTCATGGGCAAGATGTGGCTCAAGTCTGTAATGAGGCTAATCTGCAAGGCAAACAAGTCTGGTACTTCACGGTCCCGGCCAATGTGCCCATTTCTGTCGTGCAGAACATGGAGGTCCCTATGGCCCAGTCTAGCCGAGCAGATAGAGTCTTCTCACATGACGGTGAAGACTATGGTATTTCATTTGACAGCATGGTGCCCAAAAGCTCAATCCAGATCCTGATCCCGTCTGCTGACGGAGCCCGATACCAATCTGGTGAGTACCACTGTGCAAAACAGCGACATTTCATATAGGATTTTTGACTAAAGATGACTTCACAGCTCCCCAGCAGATTAATCGAGTAATGCACGTCAAGAAAGTTGCTCAGCTTGGAAATGGAAGCCTTCGCGCTTTGTCTAGCGGGCCAGCGCCGCAGGATACCGGCCGTGCACAACCCAAGGGACTGAAAGCTAGATATCAGCCATTTGGCGTCCACACCCCGATGGGTCAGATTGCTGGTGACGATGAGTCTGATGCCGAGGGTGACGTTGACATGACTGATGCCCCCGCCATTCCATCAGGTTCGGCACAAGCAAAGACAGACAAAAAGGAGAAGAAGAAGAAGAAGAAGCAGAAGGGCAAGGATGCAGACACAGCTCGCAAGGGCAAACGAAAGCTTTCTTCCGAGGATGAGGCCGCCGCTGCTGCAGAGCAACTTATGGAGGAGAGTCAGTCAGCAAAATCCAAGTCAAAAAAGCAGAAGACGCAGAGAAACGCAAGTCCTGACTTGGGTTCTGATGAACAGTCGTCGTCCACCACCAAGAAGACGACACTGGTTGTGCCGCCGAATGTGCCCTCGTCTACGCCAGCAGCGTCCACGCCAGCATCAAAGCTGAAGAATAAGACCACCGAGGCCGGAACGCCTGTCTCTGCGCCTCGCCAGTCTGTTGTTCCCATTCCTGTTATCCCAGGGTCATCTCAGCCCCCCAAGGTCTCTCCTGTGCCAGTCCCTCAATCTGTCCTGACATCCTCACCACACGTGAGCAGGGATAGCAAGAAGACAAAAGGCAAAAGGGAGAGGAAAGAGAAAGCCGTTGTCGCAGCCACCGAGCAGAGCCCCCCGCCAAGTGCGCAAGGCAGCAAGAGCAATAAGGGCAAAGTAACGCCAGTTCCAGCTCCCAAGTTCCAAAGTACAGGCCAGGCGCCCAAACCTGGCTCGGGGGGGTATCGCCCTGTAACAAATCGCTCTCTGATGGGACGAGGTCCAAGACGCGTTTGAGCAGCCAGTGGCTTGCTCTCATACGCATACGGTCCAAAAGGAACAAGGAGCTCAAAGACTCAGGGGAGTCAAAGGGCACAACAAACAGCGCCGTTGGTAGAGTTCTTGCGCGCAATATTGACGAGATGAAAGAGGGCGAAATTTTTTGCTAAAGCAGCTCAGGTGCTCGGCGTTTTACAGGAAAAGGGACAGTGCATTTTGCATTGTGGTTTCGTTCAACCTTGGTTTGGCAAGGTATTTGGACCAGAGAAAGGAGCTGAACATGTCGCCAAGATGGCTTTGCAGATGAAGGGGGTTATTGTATGTAACTAGGTACGAGTATTTCGCGTTGCAGCGCAGGATATAAAGGAAAGCACGGCTGCTGCATTTGGAGGACAATCATCATGGAAACATAGCTTTCAAGTATGAACATACTCCTGCGACGTTGTACAGATGCCAGTGTCAAGACCCAAACGTGTACACGTGCAGTGTAGTCTGTTCCGTATCAACCGGAACACGATCGCACTACACTTGGTGTCGAAACCAAATCATGTCATGTCTCTTCATTTTGCGTACAAGACTTGCGGGTCCTTATTCCCAACAGCCTTTGTATTGCGTAGTGAACTGACATTCGGCCTTTTCAGTCTCGTGGGGAACTTTATCTTCTGCCTCATCGCAATAGCCACAAAAGCGGCACCGTGACTCACTCCCTTCTCCAGCCACTGACGAGATGCAAGAAAAGGATCTTGCGTCGGACAAGCGTGATGATTCGCCGTGTAAGCCGACAATGGGACTATACATCAACTTCGTTTTCAACCACGGGGAAAACCATCGGGAGTCGGGCATTCTCGACCGCCGACACAGTGGTCAATTAGTGGGCACGTTGGAAAATAAATAACACAGGCTGTGGGTTGAAATGGAAGGAGGGGGGGCCAAATGCCAAGCCCTCCGGGCCAACTTCTAATTTGCGCGCATGCAATCAATCAATCTACTGATCCACCTCCGCCTGCGAACAAATCTGCCAAGTGAACTCCAGCCGGCAAACCTGCTGGTCAGAGAGGTGTACGGAGTCCCAGTGGGAATAGAAGCAAGAAGAAATAGCGTCCTCTGATTTTGATCTTCCTCTTTCTTCTTTCCTTCCAGTCATGGTCACAATTCTTCACCGACACGACACGGTGACACCGCAAGTCCAATCGTGGGCCGGGTGGATTGGCCGTACATGGAAAAAAAAATTGGGAACGCCGGCTGGGTCTCCATCGGAGGGATCGGTGACTACGGCAATTTAAAAAAAAATTAAAAATTCAAGCGCCAAAAAAGTGGACGGTTCGGAAATGCCCTTTTTTGTCGACGGCCTTGTGACTGGGCGTGATGAACAATGGGACTGACGGAAAGTCGGAATGACGTCGATTGGAAAGGAAGGAAGCCGCACGCTTCCGGCATGATGTTGGGTTTGCTTTTGGCAAATCGCAAATCGCAAATCGCAAATCGTCCATGATGCATTTTTTTTTTTGACTGCTTCTCAGAACGCGGGGTTGCCGTTTCAACAAACGCCTCGAATATGCTGGCTGTCGCAAAACTGCGAGTTGTTGTTGCTGGTGTCTGTGACGAGGTCGGACACAAACGCAGAGGCTATATCCGTTGTCCTGGGACATACATGTACGCAGCTCCAATGTACCCGGTACCTCGGATGCCAGCAGGCAGGTATTGGTTGACAAGAGGCTGCCCCCACCCACTCTCAGTGTTGGAAGGGACCAGCCCAGTGCTCAGTGCATCGGTGTCCAGCCACCACCAAGCTGGCTGCACTCAGGCTGTCATGTCGTCATCCCCTCCTTTTTGCCAAGCAATGACAGTGCCCCTGAGCAAGTGACTGATTACGGTCCTATTCTTGGTCATCGTCACGCTCGCTGCTTTCACTCAGATTACGGAGTTAATATTAGCTGAGACGAAAACATCAGGCCGCCGGAGGCCTTCCGCCCAACGCCCAGACCCCCAGAGAATCCCAGCCTCCTCTCTCTGGGAAATTACCGTGGGCCGGATTTTCTTGTCCGATGCAACAGCTCGCGCTGCAGACTCAAGAGAGTCTCGTGCTGAGGAGCCCGATTCACTTGAGCAGAACGTGGAACCTTGTCGGCACGTAAATTAGATGGATCGGCGCCGTTCATCTAATCGCAAGCCTCGCGACAAGGTCAGTGCCGGACTCGGAGGGCGAGACCTGCAGATGAGATAGATGTCTTACGGGCCAAGGTTAGCCAGGCTGCTGGGGTAGACGAGGCTCCCTCTCAACTTGAAGAATGCGGCGAGAATGCTCCGCAGCTGTTGCACGAACTTGTCTGACGAGCAGTTGTTGGTTGGCGGACGGATCTAGATGACCTCCTGGTGGCTGTTTCGCTGTTTCGCTCACACGTAGCGCGCTTGAACCGCTCATGCGCGAAACGTGGTCAGTCATGTTCAAGATTGCCAGAGACGCAGTACAATTTCCGCTTTCCGCGCGTGCGAGTGCGAGGGGTTTCCTGTTAGTGGCTGTTTTCCTTGCTATCAATCCCGACGCCTCAAAAGCATCGCACGTGGTCAGTGTTGGTACTAAATTCGTCCTGTTCCCCCAACCAATCTCTGGGCAACTGAGTGAGTCCTGACACAGCGGTACCGAGTAATTTAGTAATAAGTGGTGCTCTGTCTGGCCCCGTGGCTTGCTGCCTTTCAGCGACTTGTTTCGCCAAGCACCCGCCGCGTCATGCACCTAATAACTTAATGTACTTAGCTTGGGGCCACACACACCAGAAACAAGCTGTTCAATATGTTGTCACAACAGCGTGAGCAGCAGCAGGTAGTTCGCATTCCTCGGTTTCGACTACTAGTCGTGTACTTGACCAACCAACCTGTCGAAAGACACGAGAATTTCACCATCGTGATAGTGATAATCAATCACCGTCGGATGGGGGCTTCTTGCTCTGTGACAATACAAAAACGAAAATGAACAATGAAGAATGAAAATCAAGACCAAGTTGAGGAACGTCTGCAACGGCTTCAAGTCATTGATTCTTTGTTGTTGATGAAGTAATCCGTACATAGCTGCGGGTTCAATTTGTACCTGTACCGCGACAACAACGCCAGGCTGGCGCCCGTTCTGGTCCGCGCACTTGCAATGGCGGACCGTCAGCAACAGCCGACAGCTGCCAAGCACCAATTCACACTGAATCGCGGCGGCATGCTTGTTGTTGCCTGCGCGCAGCTGAACAGATCTTGTGATCTTGTGCATGATTGCCGTGGATCCACGGAGTAAACAGCTTTGCTCTGGATTCACCGCCACCTGATAAATCATTGGGATCGATAACTTCGAATTTGGACTCAATGTGATTGGTCGCGCATCCATCAGCCAAGTTGCCAATGTCCGGACGAGCGCACATTGAGAAAAACCCGAGCCCTCCCTCCTTGTTCGGTGTCGCTCTTGCCAAGCAACCATTACCAAGCAACCATTACCACAGACTAGCCGTGACCCCTGCTTATGTACAACTCCAGTGCAGCCTGTCAGCCTGTCAGCCTGTCAACCTGGCAACCTGGCGACCTGGCGACCTGGGCGCTTGTGGCACCTTGCGCAGTCCACTGCAATTTCCAGCCACGGCCCTGCCACTCAGCGGACATTTGGACGGGTGGTCCCCCATGGTCCCCCCCCCCCTTGCCTGGCTTTCTTTTCCGGCTGTTCCCTGCCAGTCTCACACCTAATTTCCCGTGACCTCGAGAGGAAAAAGGGAAGTGGCAGGCGAAGTGGCAGGCAGGGGTACTTGTGCTTGAGGTACCGGGAACGCATGCCGCTGCTTCCGCGCCGCATGGGCAAAGTGCAGAAGCTCCCACATTTGAAGTAGCTCCAACTTGCAGACTCGCTGAGCCTCAGTGCTTGACATGTGGAGAAGTTGACGAATGCTTGTGTCGTCACAGACTTTGGGGCTGCGCTTGAACTGATGGGCCAGTCTGGGATGTTGAAGCCAGCCACTGCAGACATTGAATATGGCATGGCATCGGGTAGCGTCGTCCTCGCCGCCGCACTCGCAGCCGCACTCGCCGCCGCCGTCCAAGCTAGCTGGGGATTGCCGTCCGGTTCGCTCTCGCTCTCGCTCTCTCGCGCAGGCGCTGTAATTGCGAAGCCGTCCGGAAAGGCAGTAAAACCCCGTGCCCGGGGCTCAATTGCACAAGTTCCCATCCGCGCCGTCTCCCATCTCCAGCGCCCATTTACGCCCCCTACTCCGACAAACTTCCCACAACCCCCCCCCCTCCCCCCGGCCCTGTCGTGCCTCCTGACCCGCCCAGCCAGAGCCTGTTAGCCTGTTAGCCCTGTCTGGTCAGCCTGTCCGCCTGTCCGCCGCCTCCCATTCCTCTTGCCTGCGTTCCCTCGTCAATTAAGCACATTCGTCCCGTCCGCTCCTCGTCACCTTCTCCTACAAACCCTCCTTTCCCCCTCCGTGTCTTTCCCCCTCTCGACCTTCCTTTCTCCCCGTCTTCCTCTGCCCACTCACACGTGCCTGGAGTCGCCGTCAACCGTCTTACGTCCCCCCCGACGATCACGACGACCAAATACGACAAACTGGCACGTGCCGAGATCTGCCTTGTCGTCGACGTTTGCTCGCGTCTCGAATCAACTCGGAAGCCTCGGTTCTCGCCCAGCTTTGGATTATGAGATAGACTTTGGGTATTTTATTTTCTTTCAGATATTTGGTTTCATCCTCGACGAGGCTCGCTGCCACCCAACGCCCTGATTCTCGCGTCGTGCGCCCCGTCTCATCACCAGCCGCACGCGTGTGAAGGTCTCGTCGAGTTCCCGACGACTCAACGACTTGTTTCTCCCATAAAAGTCGCAATCGTGGCTTCCGCTCCGTCGATATCCCTATCATGAAGGATCTTCCCGGCTCCGCTCCGGGAAAGCCGGTTCTGCCATCACTATGGACCGAAAACCTCACCATCGCATTTCTTAACCACCTCCCTGATCGCTATCACGTAGGCCGCAGACGGGCTCGCTCCAAGTCAAAGACGACGCATCCTGGCGCGGAAGACATCACGACTCTCCGAACGTCCTTCAACATTTCGGACGGCCTGCGGGATCTTCAGAAGCGCAAGTGGAAGCCGTCAGATTTACAATATGTCTTCCTCGCTGGCCTGACACTCTTCTCTTTGTGGATCGCGCCACCCGCCCCTGCGCTGAAATTCTTCGCGCTGCTCGCTGCTTCTTGGATACTACTTATGCCTGCAACCCGACAATTTTTTATGCCATCCGTGACCATATGGGTCTGGCTCGTCTACTTCTTCTGCAGTCGGTACGTGTTCCTCCTGCTTCCGTTGCGTTGACCGCGCAACATTTTGTTTCTGTGTGCCGCATTGTCCGTTGGCCCCCCCGCCCCGGTGACGTGCCAAGATCTAACATGATTTGCTATACAGTTTTATTCCCTACGATTACAGACCCCATATCTGGGTCCGTGTTTTGCCTGCCCTTGAGAACGTTCTATACGGCGCCAACCTGTCCAACATTCTTTCTGCGCACAAACACGCCATCCTCGACATTCTTGCTTGGCTGCCATATGGCATCATTCACTTTGGAGCTCCTGCCGTGTGCTCCTTGCTCATGTTCATCTTTGCTGCCCCGGGCACGGCACCAGTCTTCTCTCGCACGTTTGGCTGGATGAGCATTCTCGGAGTAACCATTCAGCTGGTTTTCCCTTGTACACCGCCCTGGTATGAGGATCAAAACGGTTTGGTACCGGCTGCATACGGTATGAAGGGCTCGCCCGCTGGATTGGAACGTATCGACAAAATTTTCGGAATCGACCTATATACGAGCAATTTCACCGCAGCGCCTCTTCCCTTTGGAGCATTCCCTTCTCTTCATGGGGGATATGCGGTTCTTGAAGCACTCTTCATGAGTCACTGCTTCCCGCAGTTCCGAATGTTCTTCATTGGTTATGTGGCCTGGATTTGGTGGTCAACCATGTACCTCAGCCATCACTATGCCATCGATCTGGTCGGTGGCGGTCTTATTGCTGCTGGATTTTTCTACTCGGCCCGCGCCCGTTATCTCCCTCAGCGTCAAGCCGACAAGATTACTCGATGGGACTACGAATATGTCCAAGTCGGAGACCGCCACCGCGTTGCTGACGAGGAGTACGGTGACCAATATTTCAGCCTTGGTCTGCTGGAACATGGCCGGGAAAACTCCAGTGATGGCTGGACTCTAGGAAGCAGCTCCAGCTGCAGCTCCAGCAGTGGTACTCTGAGTCCTACCATATCCGAGGACGCAGTCCCGGGCATGATGGTCATGGATATGACAAGCAATGGCCAACTGTGGGACGGCCAGGCGCCGCTAAGAGATGTTGAGTTGAGCGAGGTCGTGGTCGTCCGACAGCAATAACAACTCCAACAACATTAAGGGCATTCAAACAGCGACCACAATGCTCCCCTCGTTGTAGCAACACGCTTGCCGCGACTCTTCAACGATTGGCTCATCATACTCATCATGGCCCTATCTATGCAGAACTCTTATTGACGACTCCTACTAATGACTCGGCATACCAAAAATTCCACCTCAAATATTAATCTTCGAACCAACCTCTTTTTTTTTTTTTCCCACAAACATCTTTGGCATTCATCGGCACAGCGATTTGGCGCAACGTGGTGTTTTCTAGTTCAGGATTCTTGCTTTCCTCTCCGATTGCGTGACGGTCGCCGGTTCCATCGGTCGATTCATAATTTGAAGCAGAACTAAGGGGGAGAAGGTCACAGGGGAGTGAAAGCTCGAACCAACGTACTGCATATATTAAGCCATTGAATGGCTGCGCAATGATAGAGTACGTAATGTATACATAACAGGTAATATGTGCATATATGAGTCCGGGGGAAGGTTTGACATGCACCGATTACGCTCGCTAGAGAGCCTGTCAGAGGACGGGAAAGGCGCTCATGGTTTGGACAGACGGGACAGGTGAAAGTCCCATGGATGGCCCGTCAGGCCAGACGGAATTCGTTTCGAGATGGGGGCTTGTGGTGATGTGCGACTGCAGAGTGAAAGTTGAGTAGGAGGGACTTGTCTTGGGAGACGAGACGACATGGGCAGAACCTCGGGAAGGTGAAATACCAAAGATGCCACTCGCTAGAAACTAGAATTAGAAAGGGATTGCAAACCCCCCAAAAAAAGTTTTAAACCAGCTTACTTTTTGATTCGGTCATGGTTTCTCAACTGTTGCGGTTGGACTCGCAGCCAGTTTCATCTACACTTTTCCATAATCCACACTAGATGTATCTGTCCTGTTTGTCGCCCAGGTTGCCATTATAAATATCTCGTTGGTTTTTTTTTTTTTTTTTCAGCGAGTTTTCTCGTGAGTTCTCCCGCTCCGCGATTATTACCCCCACATAGTAGAACTTGGCACGAGTTATTCTTTCATACCGAGATGGCCAGCTAGCTTTACCCAGCCCGACGAACATCAACTTTGAAAGAGTATTATTTTCCGATTGAATTGCGTCTTCTCCAATGGGTTATTCTACAACGTGAGATTTTATGCACGAAATTCCGGCCACGGCCCGTCGGGGACTTTGACAACTCGCGTTCGCGTCGCCATGGACTTGATTGTGACTTGCATACGGTCGATGTCGATGTCCCTTGACAGGGATACAATGTGCAATTGCGTGATTCGAACAGCGAAGTTGTGCATGGGCCTTTGTTGACGGGCCCACAAATAAGTTGTCGGGATGATGCGCATACAATCACGGCCTGGGGTGAGCAGGAAATTGGCACGGCAACTAATTCTTTGTAATTTTTATGGAATAGAATAGATAGGAACGATTGATTGGGTGTCATTTCTGACAACGCTTCGTCCACCTTCCTGACTGGGGAGGGGAATCTTGGCAGGATGCTGTTCTCCCTCCGACAAATCGTTCCTACGTGACTGCCAACTTAGTTGTCACTGTGTTGTAAATGCAAAGTAGAATCATCATCTGCGCCATGTACGTACGCCTTGGCAAGAGGCAGAACTACCAGAGTCTGGGGCGGCCGAAAAATCTCGCTCGGGGTTTGGTGGGTGGGTGTATAGCCATGACGAGCTGTATCAAACGCTGTTTGCCATTACCCGAGGTGGAGGGGGGATAAAGGGAAAACGGGCAAAAGTCGAGACTATCCCTTCGGGGAGGCACTCCATAATCCTTTGCTCGTTTGAATCATCTTGTTTGATGGATGGCCGGGTTGTAGAAATGGGGGAACGCTGGTGGCAGCGGCAGTGGCATTGGCATCACGCATGGGGACGTCTATATCGTGCTGTGTGCCGTAGCCGCTGTCTTCCTTACCAAAGCAGATGCCGCTGTCGCCTTTCCGCGCGGCACCATTGCCTTGGGAACCAAGGTTACCGACGCCTCGGTCTGGCTCTTTGGAGCGGGCGCCGTCCATGAGGTGCTGCTGTACTTCGCGGAGCTTGTTGATGGCTCGGACGGTGTCGATGGCGGCGTGGAGGGTGCGTCGGGCGTTGAAGTTCTTCTTGATAGTGGGTAGGAGATTCTCGCCTGTCCCATCGGTCGAGTTTTGGGCGGCGACGAAGGGGTGCTGGAGGGCTTCGTGGGCTGTGATGCGTTTGGTGTGGTCGATGGTCAGACACCGCCGGATGAAGTCTTGGGCGTGGCTGGAAACCCCACGCCAGTACTCTACAGGTGTGAAGCTGTAGTCGGCGTTGAGTATGGCTTGCATTTCTTCAAAGTCGGAGTCGCGATCAAACGGGGTGTATCCGCAGAGCAGAAAGTATGTGATGACCCCGACGGCCCAGAGGTCGACAGGCTTGCCGTGGCCCGTCTTTTTGAAGATTTCGGGCGCCATGTATCCTGGCGTGCCGCAGGTTGTGGTCAGAACGTGGAACCTTTCCTCGTCCATGATGCGGGATAAGCCGAAATCCGCAATGAGCAAGTCTGCATTGTCTTCGGGAGTACGAAAAAGAAGATTTTCGGGCTTGAGATCGCGGTGGACGATGCCGTGATCGTGTAGGTAGGCAACCGCAGAGAGCGTAGCACGAATGAGATCAACTGCATCGGATTCGTAATATGACCCTTTGCGGCAGATTCGGTCAAACAGTTCACCGCCGAGAGCCAGGTCCGTCACGAGGTAGAGATTATTCATTGTTTCAAAATAGTCGACGAGGGTCAGAATGTTTTGGTGGCCCATGGATACTTTCTTGAGCACGGCGATTTCATTTCGAACCTAGAGGATTGTGCGCAGGGAAGGCATTGTTAGCCAGGACTCGTTGGTTATGAAGAACCTTTTTGGTGGTTTTGAACAGGGAATGTACGGAGGCCAAGGCTGACGTACCATGTGCTCGCGCCCTGCCATGAGTCGCTTGTTGATGACTTTGGCCGCGTAGTATCGACCAGTGTCTATATGAACACACTCCTTCACCACGGAATATGAGCCGGCCCCCAGTGTCTTCCCAACCTTGTATCGACAAGGCTGGATCTGGGGCCGCGAAGGTTGTTGGCCGTCCATCGCTTCGTATGTCCTATTGTTCCAACCAGCTTTATGTTCTGGAGGGGAAGAAGACTTCAGGTTAGGCCTGGCTAGAGCCTTGCCTCGCAGTTGAAGGCGAGACTTGAACTCTCCGTGGCTAGTCGATCGATGCGGCGATTGAGCTGTGACTGGAGGAGAGTGGTGTCGCCAAGCGGTGTCGTCGAGCGAAGGGTCGGCCGACGGCGGGTGAATGGCAGTGCCGTCTTCTTGTTCCCGACTGACTGATATGCGCCGAACCGCAGAAATTTCACGCCCAAATCCCAATGTAGTTTCGTTTTCGTCCGTGGTGATTCAGCAAGAAAGGTCAGTTCTGGCACTTTACTATTTACCTGCAGAGAAGTAATATGGGACCCAGCCAGCCAGCTGGGCTGTGTTTCACCACCCCAAACGTAGCGGGGTCGTTGATGAGCCGCCAATGCTGCTGCGCAGGCACTTCGATGTTGGGTAGATTATTATGAGTAACGAGAGCCGACTGAGTTTTGGGCAACAGCGACTCTTATCTCTGTCGAGCATTCGAAAGAACGACATGGTTGGCAAACTCTGTTTTCTTGTCTCCTTGGACCTCATGCTTTGTTCTGTCAAGAGCTCCTGTGTCACTTTCTGCTCATAATTTGGGGTTTTCCTATTTACAAAAACCTTCCCCGTAAATCTTGTGCGTATGTACGTAAATGTAAAATCTCTAATGCGCTGGCCATAACCCTTTTTTCCCCCCCGGACAACCAAGCGGTACGAAGTGGCACTTGACATGACTTCTTAACTGATCATGGTTGAAAAGGCAGGTCAGTCGTCAGCCTGGCGGGCCCTTTCGCAACTTTTTCTTTGCACTTGCGAACTTCTTTTGCTTGATGCGAGAATCATGAAAACGTTTCTCTCTAATACAACATCAGTACGATCATCGCCGAACCTATACAACGAAACGAGGAGAACTCACATTGTCTCATATTTCTTCTTCTTTTCGTTGCTTGTCTCTCCTGGCGTGGTCGCCTGGTAAATGCGCGTGATTTCATCAACAAGCTTTTGCCGATTTTCATTCATGTTGGCAGTTCTGGAACGATGGCTCTGATTCTGGAAAGTGAGAGAGTCATTGTTTGCAACGTAGTATTTTGAAGATCGAATGCTGCCATGTAGATTCATGGGCAATGCGGATAGAAGCTCTCCCACGCAGTAGATAGTTGTGGCCTTCGTTTCAGTCCTAACACAGATCAATGTGAGTGGGATAGCTCACATCGCCATCAGGTATCGTTGCATCTTACTTATTGACATGCTGTCCGCCGGGGCCACTTGACCGGGCATAAGTGGTGCACCCTCTTGGCAAGTTGGACGGATCAAATGTTTGAAACCAGCTTCTAGCCTCATTCAAACACTCTCGATCTAAATGTGCATCGAATGCATCGTACCGCTTCAATCTGATGGTGTTGACATAGGCGAGCCTTCTCGCCGAGGGCCGTGTAGCAGCCAACAGTTGACGTGAGCCGTTGAAAAATTTGCTAGCCATACTGAAGGCTTCCGGTGTTCCCCGTTCACATTGTGGCGTTTGCGTGCATCGGGTTGAGGTGACGTTTGCCTGTCAGACTTGTCAGACCGGAAGGAGCACGCGATGCGATAACGAGTCGCTGATAACAAATTTGAAAAGCGCCCACTGTAGCAAGGCCAATCATCCGAGGCAGACGCCCAGCGCAAGCCCCAGTCCTGCCTGCGCCCTGCACCTGCTGCCAACGCCACTTTCCACCTCGAAAAGAACCTTGCCCAGCCCTTTTTTTCTCCTTCAACCTTCTCACCTTGTCAATTATCATCACGGCCGGCGCTTCTCACCGAGCTCGATCCGTCCGTCCCTCGTGGTCTCAAACAACTGCGCCTCTGCGTCGCAGCCTTGTCGACTTGGTGCTGCTCTCTGCTCTTCCGGCGGTAGCAGCAGCAACAACAACTACGCCAGCGCCAGCGTCCTCTCACAGGCCTTGCTGGTCGCCGAATCGCAAACACAGCTTCAATGGATATGCCTTGCACTGTTGCTGAGACCAAACAACACGCCCACCACGTCCACTCCCCACCTCTACCCGTGAATCAAGCTCTTCCTCCCACTGCAGCCATCAAAGTCTAACTTCTGTCCAGCCATTAGGCTCGTGGAGTTCCTACCAGACGCTCTTGTCTCTGCTTCGCTTTTTTTTTTCGGCCCGAGTCACAACATCTTTGTTTTAATGATAGAACCTGAAGCCGAACTCCAGGTCACTGTCAACGTGTCTCCTGTATCACCATCACCCGTACACACAGCAGCTCCGCTAGTTGTCCCGGCTCTCCAGGACACGGTCGACACCATTGACGCCATGGTTGCCGCAGCTATAGGCGCCACCGAGGCACCTCATGTTAATCCTGTGGTCGATCCTCTGCTCGCCCAGCACACTGAGCACACTGAGCACACTGAGCACATTGAGCACACTGAGCACACTGAGCACACCGAGCACACCGAGCACACCGAGCCCACTGAGCCCACTGAGCCCACTGATAACGACGATGTCGTAGATGATGACAGCTTCAACGATCCATATGGCGAGGAAACAGAGCAGGCCGCTTCGGAGAAGCCCCAGCTTCAACGTGAGACGTTGGATAGCAACGACGATTACGCCAAAACATTTGACTCCCCTGTCGAACCAGGGGAGGAAGATGCACATCACAATAAGCACCATGTATCTTCATCAGACCCGCAAGATTCCAACCAAGATTCCACATCATCTGAGCAGTTGAACATCAACCATTTCTCAGAAACTCATCCTGCTATTGTCCATGACCCAACTGCGACCTCGCCCACAATGCCTACTGTCGCGGATCATCAAGACGCTGCCCAACCTGAATCTGCTGCCGATGCTTCTGCCCCAGCTCAGCACCATGAGGAAGACCAACGAGAGGAAAGCCAATCAGCCCAGACTAAGCCCAAAGGTGGCCCGGAACCTCATGTTTCGGAGTTGCAAAACTCATCGTCGCTTGACATCCAGAAGCTCGTGGCTGATCTCACTGCCCAATCTGATGAAACCAAATCCGATCATGATCCATCTGCCCTCTCGGCAGAATCTGAACCGCCCACGGGTTCTGCATCTCTGCTGTCCTCGACTGCGTTGCCATCTACTTCTTCATTGCCTCCAAGACCTCCCCAACCATATTCCGTTTCCCCGTCATATGCAGCGCAGCATCATCATCCCACTGGAGCAAACTCCAATGCGTCCGCTGCGCATGCAAACTCTGGCCAATCATCGTCATATCATGCTGGCAGTGCTCCTGGGACATCCACAGATTCCGTCACCAGCCTCCCGCCTCCCCCTGCTAGTGGTTTGAATGTCCTGCCGTACTCGGCCCAATCGGCAGCCGGATATTCCAGTGATCAAAGTCATGATGTAGAGTATCAGCGTCATTGGGACCAATTCATGGCTGACGAGAGGCAATATATGTCAGAAGCTAAGTGGGATCGATTTCCTGATGGATCCCGTATCTTCATCGGTATGTGCTTACAATCTTCCATTCGGACACGCCCTGGGGTTTTCTGTTTGCTCGACTGACCTTATTCGTTCTTACGGCACAGGCAACCTCTCAAGTGACAAGGTGTCTAAACGCGATGTATTTGACATGTTTCACAGATATGGTAGACTCGCCCAGATTTCTCTAAAGTCTGCCTATGGATTTGTTCAGTATCATACAGTGGACGAAGGCCGAAGAGCAATGGAAAATGTGCAAGGCGTTGAGATCAAGGGCCGCCGCATTCGTAAGCAATACCCTCCAACCGAGGCATGAAATGTCTGAACTAATTTGTGGCTAGATCTCGAGATATCTCGAGTACAGGACAAATCGAAAAAAGAGCGCAATCGGAGCCCAGACAGAGGCCGCGGCCGTGACACTGGCCGCGATGGCGGAAGAAGGAACGAGAAGCATGGCCATCAAAGTCGCGATGATTACCGCCCGGGACGCAATCACTCGCCTCGTCGCAACGCTTACCACCACTCAAGAGATGGCAACTTTGGCGGCCGGGACCGCAGCTTTAGCGACTCTGGTCGAGGCGGCCGAGGGCGATCTCGATCCCCCGGATATGGTCGAAACGATCGTGATGCATATCGCAGAAGAAGTCCTAGTCCCCACGGACGGTCACGACATGAGCCTGAACCGGACCTCCCTCGGCGGTACGGTGCCGATGTGCCAGACGTACAAATCATATTACAACCCGACGTAAATCGGGACTTTGTGAACTGGGTCGAGGGTGCATTCAAAGCCAAGGGTTTGAAAACAGAGGTCATGTACCTGCACCCTCGTTTCCCCAAAGATCAAGTTGTACAGCGCCAGGCGGCTGAGGGTGTCCATGCTGTGGTGGATCTGGACATTCGTGCTCAGAACTTGGGTAGGATTCCCGCACAGGTGTTCGACCGATCAAATGGCAATAACAACGTACGCTTCGACCAATATGTGGACCTCGATCCTGGCACCGCTGCTGAAGTAATACTTCGCGCGAAAGGCTCGGCTGCTGCTGCCGTTGTCAACTACAGCCAGGCATATGGCCTTCCTGGTGCCTTTCAGAATCCGTACGGCGCCAATCCCCAGCAACCCACATACAATGGAGCACCGAGATCAGGCGCATACCCTCAACAGCAACCACCACCTGCCGCATCCGCAGCTGACCTCGCCAGTCTCGTGGGCCAAGTTGACAATGCAACGCTTCAGCGATTACTCTCGACAATGCAGGGCCAAGGAGCTGCGCCACCAGGAGCTGGAGTCTATGGCCATGGCAATGCCGCCACCAATCTTCCAGCTTCTACCCCCCAGGTGGATATCCAAGCTATATTGGGCAATTTGGGTGGAAGTAATCAACAGCATGCACCACCCGCTCAAGTTCCATATGGGGCTTCCTATGGAGGACTACAGGCAAATGGAGGTATCGCAAAGCCAACTGGGAGCAACGGAGACGCTACTTCTCAAGTACAAAACATTATGGCACAGTTAGCACGCTACAGACAGTGAGCAAGATTGGCTGTTTCATCCTTTTTGGATTTTTTTTGGGGAGGGGGGGACCGGTGGCACTGATGAGCCCCATATTCTTCAGCGAAAATCCAGTATATGCAGCAATGATTGTAGGTCAATCATTGATGATATCATGAGTCGATACCAACACGAGCAGGAATACCGAAAGAAGAAAGAAGACTTTGCAGTTGAGAGGATTAGTCCATGATCCAAAGTTCCAGGTGGCAAGCTAGGTTAGATGAGATTCTGAGACACTGAATTGACCCCCATTACAGAAGATTTGTGCTGTCGTATGTTGACTTGATCCAAAGTGTTTGTATTGTCTAACACTGGCGACATTCTTATTGCTGTTTCACTTTCTGTGATCGAACACAGTTCGTCCTGTCGCAAAACCTGCGTTGTAGAAAATTTACCAACCAAAGGTCTCGCTGTGCCACCAAACTCTCCGTCCCTTCCTCGCCCATGGCCCGACTCTTTGTCTAACTTCTCTCGTCATATCCAAAGGACCACACACAATAACGGCAACCGAATCACTCGAACCTTGGCGGAAAATGTCGTCTACAATCTTCTCGAAATCAGGTCTCTTGCGATTTTGTTTAGACGCTACGCGGCCGCTACTCCGGCGCAGTTGAGACAATTCCACGTCGCCACCAGCAGCAGCGTCTTCTCTATCATCTGCCACCCCCATATCTCCTGTCAGGAAAAGCTGTATACTCGGGTCCTCAAGCACACTACTCCCGGTTGTCGCGTCTGAAACAGCCCATGTGGCGTCTCCGGCACCGCGAATGGCCCAGATGAGCTGGAGTTTGGCCGAGGGCAGTTCACTCTGCAGGGCATGATAAATGGGCAGCGTGAACGTGGCACCCACTCCGCCGGAAACGAGAAGCACCCTGCTAGGTCCCCAGCTGAGTAAATCGCCGAAGCGCGCGGTCATGGTGCCGTATGGCCCCTCGATGCCCAGAACGGTCTTGCGAGTCTCCATGGTCGGTTGAGAGGCAGCAGAAGAGAAGGCCGAGAGAATGTTGGTCATGGGTCCACTTCGGACACGAGCAACGAAGCTGATGGTACCATGTCGCTCGTCAACAGCAGCTACTGTGAGCGGGTTGTGGAGATAGTCCACGACGCCAGACTTGGACGCCGGGACGGTGGTGGTTCGAGAGGAGGGCGGAATGCTCAGATAGATGTGTGAGCCGGGGATGGCACGAAAATTGGCAAGCTTGTGAGCGGGTATTGAAGACGTCATCTTTACGAGCGCCGTCCCGGGGATAGTTTCCAGAGTGGAGGGTGCATCGATGGTGGTGACGCGACGGACAGCCAGGTCAGCGATGAAGATGACCACCGCCTCGATAATGAAGAAGCGAGCCGACGAGGCATGGAAAAAAAGCAGCACGGGCATAAGCATGGCCACGACCAGGTGCGTGATGAAGAAGATGCGGTAGGAATACTTCCTGGCAGCACGCGTGGCTGTTGCAACTATTCCATGGAACCCGAGGGAGGCAACGACGCCACAGAATACGGCGGGGTTGAAGATGCGTCTCAGCCAGATGCCCGCGTAGATGAAGTAGGCGTTGTAGAGGATCAAGTGGAGGAGGAGAAGACCATAGATTATGCGGCCCAGGACTCTGTGGTAGCGGTTGACGTGCTCGTGGGAGGACCGGAATGCCCAGGCGAAAGGGTTCAGGGCTTTTAGAGCAAGAAGATACTGGATGGGCAGTTGGGATACGGCGATGGCGCCCAGTCTCTTGGTGAGGTGGAAATAGTCTTGGTTCTTCTCGGTCAGTCGGTTCTCGGTCAGTCGGGGGTGAAGAAGGTGAAAGATAAGGCCAAGGTCACATCTTACCGTTGCCTGTTCCCTTGACAGTTAAGACAAGCAGCCATGCCGTCCAGAGCGCACCGATGACCCATTCATCCCATTGGCCGCAGTGAGAGCCGGCGAAGTAGACATCGTCGCCGAGCCACCATGTGAGTCTCCTCCACTTGATGGTGATCTCGGAGGCTGAGGCTGTGCCTTGCTGATGTGCTCTCACCACGGGTGGCGATCTGGGGACAGGTGCGTACCGGCCTTGTTCGTTGGACGCCGAGGCCCGGCCGGCTTGGTACACGACACGCCGGGAGACGCGGTAAAGAAGAAATACAAGAGCTGGTGCGAGGGCCGAATAATGGGCCATGCACGCATAAAAGTCGAGGGCCTGGCGTCGTAGCTGCTTCTCTTCATGGGAAAGGGCTGGAAACCCGTATGGCCAGCCCATGACGAGTTGTACATTCAACTTGGGCAGTACGGACTACGTGTCTACGTGTATTACGGGGAACTGGGAACGTGGTTGAGCGAGGCCGGGCAGGCGCCGTTTTCACGTGGCGCTCATTGGACAGGGCCGATTGCGAGCACGTCTTTAGTCTTGGTGCTGCTTGTATTATCCAGGATTGACACAGAAAAAAGGGTTGAGGGTCATCCCATTGATTGCGCCAAGCATCCATTGATTTCGATAGAACAGTTGTCGACGGTACTGAGTCAGACGCAAAACAAATGCGAAAATCCTTTCTCTGTCCATTAACCCAAGTTTCAAGAAAAACGCGCCCATGAGCTGGGCGACTCAATGACCGACCCGACCCCTTCCTCCTCCATGGTCGCTCCTTCTCTCGCCCAAACGACAAAGACCCCGCTACACCCACCCCACCGCCACCGCCTCCATCCCCGATCTCGCCCCGCCAGTTTTTTTCCTTTCCTGAACTTTTTGTTTATCCCTCGTTCTCTCATCCATACCTTCTTCGCATTGGGCTTTCAATATTCCTAGTCCAACCCTCTTACTTTCCCTCCTTGATACCCCTTCTACAAATACAAGCATACACCATGTCGTCCGACTACGCCCTGTCTTCCGCTCACAAGGAGGTTCGTGACTGCCCCGCCATGAATGGAACAGCGTGATGATGACTCGCAATGAAGAGAGAGAATTGCCAGGCTAACAGAAACTTGTGTTGTTTAGATGCTCGAGAAGTCTCTTCTCGCTTCTGATCCCGAGGTGGCTTCCATCATGGTACGCTTCACTTGTTGATTTCAAAGACTTTCCACAAAATCCTTCCGACTTCGCAGGCATGCTAACAGTCCCCTCTGCAGAGTGATGAAATCCAGCGTCAGCGAGAGTCCATTGTCCTCATTGCCTCCGAGAACATTACCTCACGTGCTGTTTTCGACGCTCTCGGCTCTCCCATGTCTAACAAGTACTCCGAGGGTTACCCAGGGGCTCGTTACTACGGCGGCAACCAGCACATCGACCAGATTGAGCTACTTTGCCAGCGCCGTGCTCTTGAGACTTTCCACCTTGACGCGGAGAAGTGGGGTGTCAATGTTCAGTGCTTGTCCGGCAGCCCTGCCAACCTGCAGGTCTATCAGGCTATTATGCCTCCTCACGGCCGTCTCATGGGTCTTGACCTTCCCCACGGTGGCCATCTTAGCCACGGCTACCAGACTCCTCAGCGGAAGTAAGATACTACTGCCATCTTGCCTATAAACTTGGCCGCTGGTATTCAGCATTGTCAGAACAAGATTCGTTACTGACTGATTCTTCTTCTTCTCTTCTAGGATCTCTGCCGTTTCAACCTACTTTGAGACCATGCCCTACCGAGTTGACCTTGAGACTGGCATCATCGACTATGACCAACTCGCCAAGAACGCTATCCTCTACCGCCCCAAGGTCCTCGTCGCCGGGACCTCGGCTTATTGTCGTTTGATTGACTATAAGCGCATGCGGGAGATTGCTGACTCTGTCGGTGCTTACCTTGTTGTCGATATGGCCCACATCTCCGGTCTTATCGCCGCCGAGGTCATCCCCACTCCTTTCCAATATGCCGATATCGTTACCACGACCACGCACAAGTCCCTCCGTGGCCCTCGTGGTGCCATGATTTTCTTCCGCAAGGGAGTCCGCTCTGTTGACGCCAAGACCGGAAAAGAGACTCTTTACGACCTCGAGGGCCCCATCAACTTCTCCGTCTTCCCCGGTCATCAGGGTGGTCCTCACAACCACACCATTACTGCCTTGGCCGTTGCCCTGAAGCAGGCTCAGACACCCGAGTTCAAGGCTTATCAGGAGAAAGTGGTATCCAATGCAAAGACTCTGGAGAAGACTTTCAAAACTCTTGGTCACAGGCTCGTCGCCGACGGAACTGACAGCCACATGGTGCTTGTTGACCTTCGCCAGCACAGCCTGGACGGTGCTCGTCTTGAGGCTGTTCTTGAGCAGATCAACATTGCTTGCAACAAGAACTCTATCCCCGGTGACAAGAGCGCTTTGACCCCCTGCGGTATCCGTATCGGTACACCAGCCATGACGAGCCGTGGTTTCGGCGAGAGTGACTTTGAGCGCGTCGGCAAGTACATTGACGAGAGTATCAAGATCTGCAAGGACGTCCAGGGTGCCCTCCCTAAGGAAGCCAACAAGCTGAAGGACTTCAAGGCCAAAATTGCCAGCGGTGAGGTCACTCGCATCATTGAGCTTCGCAAAGAAATCTCTACTTGGACCAGCGCCTTCCCTCTCCCGGTTGAGGGCTGGCGTTTGGATGCTGGCATCTAGATGTTCAGCATACCTCAGAGAAACACACGTGCTTAGGACCAACGGAAGCATGATGACATGAAGGGGAGTCAACAAAATTTTGGAGTCGAAGCTCTGGACAAGGGGAAATTTAACATGGATCAGGCCAAACGGCGAATGTTCAACAACTTGCATTTTACAGGCTGGCGCAACTGATATTTATTCAGATCTTTTACAAACTTGGCGAAGCTATTTCGATTTCGCTGTGTCATTTGTTTCATATATTGGAAAGGTTTCGGAGAGGCTAGGAGTTGTCGGCGACAACTGGCTTCAACTTGGAAAAACAAACGAGGTGGAATATCATGTATACTCAATCACAGAGGCGCTCAACCCCGCCCTCTTCTAAATTAAAAACAACCTTGTAAGTTTTTTTGGTCTGCTTTGAGAAATAAAATAGAAGTGAGAATAGAAGAATGAGAGAAGACAAGTCAAAAGCCCTGGCCCACAAAAAGCTTCAATGAAACAGGGACAAAGATGATGATATGAAGAAAAAAAAAAGACGGAGCAGCCATTGAATCAACGTGACGCCTCGCACCCTGTATATTCAACGGGTTAAGAACAGCAGTCGCTATATGGACTTTCCCTAGCCAGTGAAAGAAACAAAAACAGATGAAGGAGACGGCATAGTTCTCCACGGATATTTAACTATATATATATATATATATATACAAGGGAGAGGGAGAGGGAGAGGGAGAGGGAGGGGACGCTTTATTGAGCGATGCTCTCGGGGCTCATCATGGCAATGGCATCATCTTTGTCGGTCTGGCTTGTACCAGCTTGGCTTGGAACACTTTCGGTTCTTTCCATGCTGGCGCTGAGAGCGAGGAGTGCGGGATTCGGTACGGGGACGGGCGTGACGGTGATGGACTTTTTCTTGGCGGGCATGGTGTTGGAGGGTGGTGCTCCGGCGGCGGCCGGAGCGAGGGCTGAGGCCGAGGCTGAGGTTGCTGCGTGGCCTTTTTCTGGCAAAACATTGGCTTTGGCTTCTGCTGCGGCGGCGGCAAGCTCCATTTTCTTCTTCTTCTTGGCCAGCGCCAATTGTTCCCGAGGTGGCCGCTTCTGAGCGGACATGATCTTGCCGCTTGCTCCCAATCTGGGACGAGGCTTACGCTGCTTGACTGGCAAGTCTTCGTCTTCGACGAGGGGCTTATCTCCATTAGCATGCAGCTTGGCGAGGAAGAAGTTCTTGACAAGCCCGATCTGGTCGTGGATGTTGTCGTTGGTAAGGGGCTCAAGTTGTGGGGGGGGTTCGAGCATGTCTGTGGATTCGGAGCCCACGGTTTGCGTCTGCATCTGGTATTGACTCCGAACCCTGCTGTGGAGGAGGTGGAATGGGACGGAGAAGGAATCGAGGCCCATTTCTCTGTCCAGGCCAAGGGCGCGGAACCCGAAGAAATCTTCGCCGAGGTCGTCGGCAAAATCCCCACTCATGAACTGGTCACTGCCGTCCTTGAAGGCCCCTACACCGTCGGCACCAGCGTCTGCAGAAAGGGCTGGTCGCAAAAGGTCTGTGAGATGCAACTTCATGCGCTCGTGGAGGATACCCAGCCTTGAGCTTAGGCGGTCAACATCATCCATGACGTACTGCTCAAGCGACGCGACATCATGGCCAGTCTCATCCAAAGTATGCAACACCACCTCTTCAGGGGTAAAGCGTGGCTGGAACATCGGTCCTTGGAGTGTCTGTACAGATGTCTTCTCGGCCTCGCGGTAGGTGTTGAACGTTTTGACCAGCTTCTGGAAGTAATCAGCAGCAATACCTGTCAGGGTGTCGATTGCTGAGGGCTGCAGTTCCTCAAACCCCGTATGATAGAGAATCTTGCCCACGGAGCGCTTGAGGGCACTTTGGCACGTCTCTGGTGCCATTACTGGCCCATCATCGGAGATGAAATGTGGTTCAATGTCCTGTTCGTGGAAAGTATCTGTATTGGACTTGGGAAACTGGTTCGTGTACACTTGTGATTGGACCTGCATTTGCTTGATGACTGAGATCTTGGTCGCAAGTTTCCTGGTTTCCTGAATCTGATATATATTGTCGTCCATTTTCTTGGTCAGTCGACTTTTGGGTGCAACAAACGTTCCACTGGGTACTAGTCTGAGAAAATCTTCGTGCTGGTTGATGACTTGGTCATCGCCATCCTCGATCCACTGCAGGTTCGGTTTGATGTCCGGTATGTTGGACAAGGAGTTGTAGTAATCAGGCATCACTTGCTCGGTTTCTTCGTCGATACCCTCGGCAAGGGTTTCCGATTGCTTGGTCGCAGCATTGTCCTTACCTGTGCCAGCAGCACTGCCCATGCTTGGATGTGTGGAGATGCCCATCGTTTCGGCCTCCTTTTGGTGCTTGAGGAACCATCGCATCCCGGATCGACTTCTTAACAGTGCGGGGGCATCGATGTTGAGCGTATTGTCTTTGAATAAAATATGTCGCTCTTTTGCAGCCAGCGCTCGATCTTTCTTAGTCGTCTGTTTCCAGATCTTATACTCCTCGTCCTCGTATGCTTGCTCTACGACCTCTCCAAAGGCTTGGTTTAAAGCCATTCCATTGATGCTGGTCCCATCGATATCCATAGCATCAAGATTGCTGCCAATACCAGAATGACCGTTGACAGCGCCGGATGGAGTGATAGAACCAGCCACCGGTGGGGTTGAGAAACCGCTTCCATCAACCTCGGAGCCCTCTCGGCCAGCTTTCCCCAAGAGACCATTTAGCTGTAAGATTGGCTTCTGGTCCACCACAGGAGTGTCCTCCTTCTGGTCGTGTGGCGCAGTACGCGATTTTGTTCCTTTTGTTGTTGCTTTACGGCCACGGGATGACATGATTGGTTCGTCGTCGGAATCGTCACCACCATCGTCTTCACCACCATTCTGCTTCCGTCTCTCCTCGGCCTCCACTTCAGCCCGCGATCGGACGACCAGGTCCGGTATCAGTGAAACCAACTTCTCAGCCTCCTTTCTCATGCCGTTCGCCATTCGCCGAAGGGGCGAATTCATATCTTGGTTGTATTTTAGGCAATTGTCCCAGATGAGGTTCAGATCTGTTACAAAATCTGTTTTTGACTTGTAGGTCAAAGATTTCAGCTTCTTGGTCATACTACCAAGATCCATGGGGTTTTTAATGACTGAATTAGAGCGTTCCGCGTTAGCCAGATACCCTTCTGAATCGAATGTCTTCGGGGGAAAAAAGTCCCTTTTCAACTCACATGTGTAATAGTTGGGAGCTTCTCTCTTGTTCACCCTCGTCAAAAACGGTGTGGAGTATTCTGTATGTGCTTTCAGTTCCGTCAAAACTTTTTCCAAGGCCTCGTAAAGTTCTTCCTGATTGACATTCTCCTCACTGGCCCATTTGCTTCGATTTTTCCGCACTTCGTTCATCAGCATTCTCAACTCGGCATCAGAAGCTCGTACTTGGTCGCGTTTCATATCGATTCTAGCAATGAGATGTTTAAGAGTAAGGCTCGAAGCACCGAGGTTTGCACTACTGAGCGAGCCTTGATTGGTCACTTGCGCACCGCCAGGGCCATTGGACTGGTTGTTATCCATCTCAGCTTGGAGCTGTTTCTCTGAATCTTCCAAGCGCTGCTGTTCAAGCATCGCTGTGCGGTCGTTTTCCAAGGTATACATGATTGTATGGAAGCTCCGCCTGGCTGCCTCCTCCGTGGCGAGACGGGCCTCTTCCAGCTTCTCGATTGTACCATCGTCACCGTCACTGTTCTTGCTTTTATTCTGCGAGTCTCCTTGACTTGATTTTGTTTTGTCAGCCAACCTTCCGGGCGAGTTCACAGAGTGAACTGGGGAGCTGCCAGATTTCGACGGCGATAGGAAGGGGTTGATAGAAACTGAAGCTGTAGGGCCTTGCCTCTTCAGCCCAGACGAAACACCTGCTGCTTCCTCGTCTTCTTCTTCGTCTTCGTCGTCGTCGTCGTCGTCGTCGTCGTAATCATCTTCGTCAATGGCACGCTTGGCTTTTTTGAATGGTGGTTCTTTGACAGGTTCGTGGTCTGTGGTTGGGGGGAGCGTGACGGTTGGTGTCGGCGCACGACGTTTGAGGGCTGCAATCGCGTCATAATTATATGAACCATCATCCGCAAATATCAAGGCAATCTTGTCCTCCGTTTTGCGATATAAATTGGCGAAGAGAGCGCGACGGTTCTCTTCTTCTATATCGACGGCTGCCTCAGGCACCAGTCCAGTGGTATTAAAAACCGGGGTTTGGGTACGCGCCGTTCTATCGTCGAGATGGTTCAAAGACCTGCTACTGTTTGTATGATGCAACGCAGGGGGTGGCCAAGCTGGCAAGCCATTGGAAATAGACATATTGGGCCCGTGGCGATGAAAGCGACATGCAGGCGCGGTGTCGCCATGCGCGATAGGATGCGCTCGCGTAGGGCCGGATGAAGGGCTATTGACGATTTTATAACGACATGGATCGATAGAGCGGCATTGATATAGATGGAAGACCAAGTATCGCGACAATCGAGATGGGGTTGGTGGTGTCTTGATGGATCGCGACCGGTGCGATTTGTCGGCAGATCAAGAGGTGAGGTTGAGGATTTGGGGAGAGCGTGGTACCGCAGGCTTTCCCCGAAGCGGGACTCTCTCTCCTAAGTTCGGACTTGCAGAGCGGACTTGGCGCTCGGCGGAGCACTGTTTCGCCGCCCTTGAGAAGATGGCCTTGCAACATCTGCTTCCTCACATTCAGCAACAGCGCGGGACTTTCTGGAATGCAACCTCACGAACTAGTGACAGCATTAGTATTACATTTTGCGAGTTGTTCAGAAATAATGCAACAACTGTTGTGTCGATGCACTGCCAGACCGGAACCTCAATCCAGCATCTGCAACCAATCAATCTCGGGTGCGCCCGCCTTCGACGTACCTTGCCGAAGGTGGATGTGGGCGTGTATATTAGGCCGTTTATCACGTGATACATCACGGCCATGTGATGCCTGGGATGACAACTGATTGCCCAGCCGTGAGCACGCTGGAAGGAAAGAATCAGTCAGTTCCAAGGATTCCCTTGTATCGCTTCGAATTTAAGAATAGGAATTTCGATACAACGAGGCCGTCCACGTCCAGCAACAAATGGAAGAGGTGACGCCGTTTGTCGTCTTCGAACAGGCGATGAAGTCATGGGCGCTCAGCAGCCAGTAGAAACCAAGCGTTCTGTCCGGCTGGGGCCTTTTTAGGTACCGCAACAGCTCAGCCAGCGAAAGCAGCTTGGAAGGGTCCAGGCCTCGAATACGAATACTACATGCACTTCAGTGGCCACTTCCCGCTCCCGCTCTTGAACAACGGAAGTTGGCAGCTTAACCAACAAAAAAGCCACCTAAAGCTGGGCTTCCATCTTGACCCTTTGGCCTCAGCTCGCCTCCAGGATTTCGCACGCCTCCAACGTCTTCAGGCCATCCTGGCCATCCTGCTACTTCTCTGCTTGGGTGGGCACCTCGGAGCTTGCGCAAGCTGCCTTGCGCCAATTACCACCAGCCTTGCCTTGCCAAGAGCCGGTCCAGTCCATCCGGTTACTACCTCTCGGGTTTTCGAATTACGAGTCAATATTGACTCAATCACCTGGCAATATGCGGATACGCTTACCATTCGCAGGTACAACCTCCTCTTGCCAGCAAGACCAAGCCACCGACTTGTCCCACATGAATCGCGCACAAGCTAATTAGCGCAATCATCCTGCAGGTGTATTTCTGCTATTGCTTCTGATAGCTGGCTATGCTGGGCTCACCAAACTCCAGCTTGGACAATATGTCAATGACAAGGTCTTACACCTTGTGACGTTTTTCATTCTCACGATGGTCTTCTACTGGATCGTCGATACCAACCGTCGCCGAAACCTCAACATGACGTTGGTCGTGTGCACGTTGTGTCTTGGTGTTGGTTCCGAATTCGTCCAAAGCATCCTTCCCAGCGACCGCGAGTTTGATCTGTACGATATTGTGGCAAATGTAGTGGGCAGTTTGGCTGGATTGGGGCTATGCTCTTTGTACCACAAACGCATGCTTGAGCGCAAGAGGCAACGAAAAACGTACAATGCCGTCCCAGGCGAGGACGTGGAAGATGTCGAGCTTGGGGGTGATCAGGAGACGGGCATCGTGGATGCAGATGTAGGTACCTCCAGAGGGCGTACATTAGAGGAAGTGGTGGATAATTGGGATGAAAATGCCCCCGATGATTGGGACGAAGGAGAGCCAACGGCCTCAGCGGCCCCGGTTGAAACATCAAATGGCGGCGACAGCAAGAAAAGAGCAGACTAGCTTGTTCTTCGGCACCAGCATGATGTTCAACAGGGTGGGACGGCAACGTCTGGGCGTGAATGGTAAAATGCTAATGAAGATGGCGTTACGATTAGCGAGAAAATTACATTCTATCATGCGAATTGAGGAGTGACTTAAAATGGCAACGATTATAAGATAGACTGTAAAATTAAGTTATCCTGTTACTCAAGGTTCTGCGCTGCGCAAAAGGAGTGGCGCTCGATGTTGGCTATATACAATTTGGAGATCAGCGGCAATTCTTACACCACATTTTTATCAGAGCATCGCGAAACATAAGTGTCTCAAATCGTCTTCGGGCTTTTTTTAGGTGGATGTGGCCAAACACTGTGCGCACGAAATACTAGTAAGTGAGGGTGGTATTTTCAATCGGAATGAGTATGTGTGGTGAGCGAGCTGAGATAGGCAATTTGATTTCATGATCTTTGCTACAGGGTATTTTGAACGGTTGAAGGGCTAAAGAGGTGAACAGATAGCTCTCGGTGAGCTACTGCCCCACCCCCACCGAGGTGAGCAATCCACTTGACGAAATGGCAGTCGCAAATAGCAGTACTCTTCGCAAAGCTTTAAGCCCGACTTAACCTCGAGGACAGCTTGCGGAAATGGCGAGCACGGGCAAAGCACCGGCTGCAAGGCGAGTTCTCGACTCATTTCGACCATTACAAACTGCACAATGGTTATTTTGCTAACCGACAATGCTCTGTGCAGCGGCCAGGAAGATGCTCAGACGAACCCCCGAGGCATTCCATATGCCCCTTTCGTCGACAAAGTCGAGGACTATGTTGCCACTAGACAAGATGTTGAGCCTACGCTGCGTAGTTTTCAGGAGATGACCTCGTGAGTGGCCTCGCTAACGACTGCAGAGTGGATATTATTGCGCGGAAAATGTGTCTGCCGTCGATCGAGAGCAACAACCACTAATATAATCGGGGCAGAAAATACCAATTTATGGAATTGAATCTCCAAAAGCGAATGGGAGGCTTGAAAGAAAAGATACCAGAAATCCAGAAAACACTAGACACTGTCAAGTTCCTAAAACTTAGAAGGGTAGAGTACCGAAATACTATTGTCAATTCGACAGAACTAACCACGAGCGCTATTAGGACGAGACTGAACCCATAGAGACGACTTTCGAGCTCAATGACACACTATATGCAAGGGCGAATGTCCCTGCTACTAATGAAGTTTATATCTGGCTCGGCGTGAGTACATTGCAAGTCACCAGAGAACATGTAATTGTGTCTGACTCATCGTTCAAGGCCAATGTGATGTTGTCTTATCCCATAGATGAAGCCGAAGCCCTGCTTACTTCGAAACTCTCCGCGGCCCAGGCAAGTCTGTCAAACTGCGAGGAGGACTTGGATTTTCTGAGAGAGCAAATCACAGTATGTGTTTTAAGCGACAATAATCACTTCAGAAATCGAGCTGATATTACTTTCTAGACAATGGAAGTCGCGACAGCGAGAGTATACAATTGGGAAGTGGTACAAAAACGGAAGGAGAAGACGAGCGATGAAGAAGAGCAAAAACAGTCGAAAGATAAGGCAAACTCGTCGTAGAGCGAGGTACTTGCAACGAGCCGTTCATGAACCGGCGTTTTGTCAACTCATAGAAAAATTGAGAGGGGCTGCAATGTTTCACCAACCACAAGGAATATAACCGCACAATAGAAAGAACAAAGAAGTTAAAATTATAAAGTCATAAGAAAATAGCGTGTCCGATAATTAATCTACATCTCCGTCGATCATTGCACGGCTATGAAGCGGCCCCGCTTCACGCATAAGCCCCCATAAGCGCATGGCCATTACCTACCTCACTCCTGTTTTCTTCTTCGATTTTTTGGCCGCCAAGCTGTGTCTAAAGCAGGCGCCAGTGTCGGTTTAAGCATGACTGCAGCAACGATCATTAAAAGCATATCGGGGACATGAGGAGGCATGCTGAGAAATGTTGCAAGACAGCTTGGACAAAGGCGGCTGGTGCCGCCTCGCGCGAGACTGAGCATTTCGGTATGTCCAACGGCTACCCAAATTGGTTGATGAAAACTGACATCTATTGTGCTGACGCACTTGTTCGGTAATCAGTCGAATCATGCGCACACCCGCTATTCTTCAGCTCTAAGCAGCGCTGCTATGCAACAATCGCCGATAAAATACCATCCGGCCACCGAAAGCCACCGACTGGTGGACTTGCGGAACGATCGCAAGTTGCAACAAGACACATCCAATAGACCTCGGAGCCGCAACCAGGCGGTTCATAGATCGTCTCATGCGCAAAAAACCGCAATGGGGTTGTTAGAACACATGCCAGCAAGCTATCTGCTGGGAAGAGAGGACGATGTCCAGCACTGGAGAAGAAGGATTGCTAATCTCCGCAGCATTCGATTACCAATCGTTCTTTTGCAAGAGATTATGCGACAGCAAGATTCCGAATCAAATGGTTCGAGCGGAGTCCTGCCGCTGTTGCCGACCCAGAAAGAGATGAACAATATTTTGAAGCACCCGGCTTTGGCGATTCACGACCGAGAAGCTCTGGACTATTACATATATATATTGCGAGGACGTGACGACGACGAGCGATGCCGACGATACCTAGAAAAAACGACTTCAACGCCTCTATTTATTTTCAAGTTTCTTGTCCGGCCCTCTTCCAACTTCAGCGACACAAGCACTCTACTTGCAATGATTGAATCATTCCATTCGTACTACGATGGTGTTAAACGAGCGAAAGTAAATGCAAGAATGATGCCTCGAGACGAATGTCGCGCTCAGAAAGGCCAGCCAGATAAGGACTTGAAGATGGACCGAACCAATTTCAATCTGATCATGCGACTACTCGTTGCCCACTGCTTGCGACTCGAGGCTAGATTTATCGTCAAATTGGCAGATATAGCATCACAATATATCCAACATATGACAACGCATGCAGATAAACCACGCAAGTTGTATTTGACGCAATGCGACCTTTTCAATAGATGTCTCCAAATATTTCGGCCCCAACCGCACCTTCAAGCAGTACAACAATCTATGCCGAATGTCTACTTTTGGGAAGCGCAGAGAATCCTTCTTACCATGTCAGCAGGTTTAGCCAAGCCCTTGCTCATCAGTCGAGATGGATTTCGGGCCATTCGTCATGTTTTATCCGGTCAGCCCAAGAATTACACAGAAGTACACAGCTCAGCTCGTCACGCCCCGAGCTGGCCACCGTATCTAGAGCCAGGGCATGGGATGGACGAGCGAAGTGACCCAGAAGACAATTGGAGCCGTACAGTCAGCGCAGGAATGCTTATGCAAGAAGCTGGATTCTCCAAAGATGAGATGGATGACGCGGTGGACATCTTGCAAGGCATGGCTTTGGATGGAACTCCAACGATTCAACAGAGAAGCGTTATTGGCAAAGGGCGGGTTATCGGAGTATGGGAAGCGTCCATTCGCGCTACGAGGAATGCCCACGAAGCATGGCAAAGGTTTCAAGATGCACCAGAAGCAGGAATGAAACCTGGCATACACCAGTACGCGGCCATGTTTGAGAAATTGGTGCTCAGGGAAGTCGAGATGGACAGCAGAACCTTGCCGGGCGACAAGGCTTTGAACTTCTCGACGCAGCACGAAGCTAATTTAGCAGAGTTTGAGAGAGCCCGTCTACGCCCACCCAGCGTTTCCGAGCTCTACCAAACTATGAAGCTTGCTGGCATTGCCCCCGAGGGTTCTTGCCTTCGTATCCTCGTTGCCAACGCTGGATCATTGGAGACGGCACATCAGTATTTGCGCGATGGTCACAAGAAGAACAAAGCCAACATCAGCCTGATCTCGGACGAACCAGACCCAAGCTCATTGATGACCGTACCCTTGAAATTGTTCGCCGCCTACATTCAAGTTTGTTTACGAGTGGAAGGGCGAAGAGGGACCAATCAACTCACGCGCGCCATCCGCCTTGCCGAAGTAAAACTGAGCAATGTCAGGTCTCGCTGGACAACTTACATCTGGGGCCTTATTCTGAAAAGTCTTTCACAGCACAACAGGGCGTTAAGGATATCGTTCACAGAGCAGTTGGACCTGATGATACGCGTCGCTGATACCATTGAAACTTGCAGTGGCCTGCAATTGTCGTCTTTTACTCAATTTAACAAGTGTGTACGAAAAGCCACTCGACGATTGGTCAACAAGCTGTTTGCTTCCGACTTTGACAGCGAAAACAAGGAACAGCGTGGATTCCTACAAGCACTGTATTGCCGAACATGTCACGCCGTGCAGGATAACAAATTCCGCAGTCGAAATGATTCGACAGCAAACGAGTCCAGCCAGGATGATATACCGAGAATAGCAGCAACGACGGCCCTGTTGCAAAAAGCTAGCAGTAAGATGAAATCCATGTTCTGGACTTTAGCTGAACGAGAGCGGGTTGCCCAGAGGCATCTTGGTCCGTACCAAGTCACGCCCCTAGAGCGACTGAGTTCTCGAAGAGACGCGGTCCGAAGTAACCATGCGCAGGAATACATGCTGACGCTTGGGTATCTGGGCCAGTTTGACGAGATGGCGCGGCTGCTCGAGTGGTTGATTCAGGAATGGGGTCAATGTGATGTCGTATCGGCATTAAGTGAGCTTGATGAGCCACCTCCGTACGCAGACTTTTTCGAGATGCTCTGTGTATTTCGCTTGGTGGCTGAGCCAATGCTGGGCAACGGCATCGTGACATCGCTCTTGCAAAAGATGGCTGATACCCGATTGAACTGGACTTGGCCAGACGACGAGGCAGTCAAGACCTACGCGGATCTGCACAGTGACGAGTCAATCGGCACGCTGCGGCGAGCTGTGGAATTGGCGCGGGATTGGAGTAAATCAACGGCAGCATCTGCCACTGTAAATATGCAAACACAAGGCTTAGTTTCCTGGTCAAGAGGAGGCTCATTGAATCATGGCGGGACTACAAGGGCAGGGAGTACCTTCCGGGCCAATTGGCGGAAGTCAATGACGGATTTCGCGGTGAGATTCGATGACGAGGCTGTCACGGCTCCACAGAAATCAAGACTGATTGTTCGCCAAGCGTGACCATGTCGCATGGGCTTTTGGTGGGCTTTGGTGCGTTTGGGTTGCCGCGAAGATCGGCGGCTATGCACATTATGTAAGATGAGTGGGACCAGGCCGACAAAGTAAGCGGCCATTGATTCCCCACGACTTCGACTTGTAGAATAGGTTGGACTAATCGTCTACATTATAGCGTTGACTACTTTCATACCAAAAGAAGCAAAGTAAGAAACCACAGCCTGCTCACAGCCCCATGAGTGGGCGTTGGGGTGGGGTCGTGTTGGACCGCGTAGCTAGGATTAGAAATAAGGGTATAGATTAAGTTGCCCAACCCTATAAGAGGGTGCAGATACTTGCTTAAATAACTAAGTATCTATACTATAGGGGGTGTAATCTACCTATATAAAATATACTATATAACTACTAAAGTTCTAGAAAGTAACTAGAACAATGGGTTCTAGTGTCTAAGCTGTCTGAGCGGTTGAGCGCTGAGACTATTGTGTGGCGACAGGTCTGACAGGTCGGCATCGACCCGCTCGCTCCTGCCTGCTCTGCGGCAGGTGTAAGCCGTGGAGGACCGGCGATTGGCTACGAGCGCGCCTCACGACGGACGGGCGGCTGGATGCCGCCTGCCCAACAAGGTCGAGGTTCTCGTCCACTCGTCCACTCGTCCACTCGTCCACTCGTCCACTCGTCCATCCACCAGCCGCGCGGATGCAGCACCTGCATATATTTTGTCTTCCGTGGCCGTTCAACCCTGTTTGGCACAAAGGTGGCACAAAGGTGGCTCAAGGCTGTCTTTGTCTTGCCTTGGTGCTCCGTGAAAGAGCTGCCCGCTTTGTCAAGACTGCTCACGGCTTGACGGCTTGACGGCTTGACGGCTTGACGGCTGACGGCCCGTTGCTTGCCATGTGCGGATTAGATTCTGCGCCAGTCTTGTTCATTCGTCTCCAGGTGTCCATGTCTGGTGTCTGGATTGGACGTGGTTGCACGAGCAGGGGCACGGGGAGTGTCACGGTGTCTGCCAAAAAGGGCCGCGCTTGAGGTCCAGCTCATTTGGCCCATTTCGTTGGCCTAGCATATTCCGAAGGTAGGTGGTCCGAATGTGAATCTTGATGGTCGGAGTCGTGCGTGCAGCAGACGAGATACAAATTGCAGGCGAGAGCGTCGATCGCTTTATCCTCCCTCTCTCTCATCTTTCCAGCTTCTCTCTTTTCGTCCTGAACGTCTAGTGTGTATTGATTTCCTATGTCCCATGTCTTGTCCTGGCCAATAATTCTGGTGGTATACAGTCAGTCAGTCTCTCACTCTGGGGCAAACATCTCTTTCACTTTTCATTTCCGTTTTCGTTTCCGTTTCCGCTTCCGCTTCTGTCACCTGCCTTTCCCAATTTCTCTCCGGGTGTAACGCTTTTGCAGATTTCTCCTTCTCTTCCCCACCCTCTTCTTCTTCAGTTTGTCAGTCGTTGCGTTGGGGCTTTTTGGTCTCGCGATATTCATCACTGTACTATTTGCTATTTCTATTTGCTCTTCGTGTTCGTGTGTTCAGCCTACGCATAGGCCCGGCACTGACGTTTCTTGATGACTTATTGTTGAGAGAAACTGCTTGTTCACTGCCAGCACTGTTTAATCACATCTGACGACGCGTCTGCTGCTCGTTTCCATTCATTCCTCTTTACGTACAACATCGCTTTGTTCTTCCGCCGATCTCTACTCTATCGAGAAGACTAACTCTCGCCTCTTCCTTGCTTTCTCTTTTTTTGGCTCGTCATCTTGGGCCTATTATTCCATATACATACATACACACACGGCGCTTTTTCTCTGTGAGGAAAATGCCATCGAGAATGCGGCATCAGATTCAGGCTGCCACGGCGGCATATTTCTTTCTTTTTTTTCAAACAGTAGAGGCTGGTCCTCTCAAGTGGGCTGCTCGTGATATGTAAGTTGTTGGTCCGGATAAGAGGCTCTTGTTAATCTTTCCACGAGAAATGCAAACTGAGGCTAATTTGGGAACAGAGCACGCCGCGCTGCTGCAAACGTTCCCGAGAACGCGCCATCTATGACTGAGTAAGTTTGGACCTGGACGCAGCAACTGCACTTTTGGAGGTTGACCAACATGTTGATCTTGTTTGTTGAACTAGTTCAAATGGCATCCCGCGGCCAATTTTTATCACTCTCGCGGGGACAAACATGTCCATCCCAGGACTCTTGCCGACGACGACGACGACGACGACGACAAGCATGAAGGCAGGATTGACGGGTGGCTATTCTGACCCTTTGACCGTTACACCTATCATGCTACCCACCCAAACAACACCAGGGGCAGTCGTCCCAACCACCACAAGCAGCAACTCTATAGCAACTGGAACGGATCCTCTGTCGTCAACTACTGGACCGGGAAGCAGCAGGTTGACAACTCCTACCTCGATTGTTTCAACAACCTCTGGCACGACTTCACTTACTACCTCATCGAGTACCAAGCCGCCATACGTCGTGACTGGTGGTACAACGAAGCCCACTCTGACAAGGATATTCCCATTCTTCGGAAATACCACTCGCGATCTGCAGCCGACTACAAATGAGAGCGAACAGCCGCCATCTGGGCTACCTAGTGTAACTCTTCCTGGTTCAACAACTTGCTCCGCTTCGTGCAGTAGCTCTTCAACTACGCAGTTAACATCGGCTTTGACAACAATCGTGACAACGACTCCAACGGCGATGCTCCCTGGCACGACTATCTCCTCCTCTGGTACATCGACTCAATCTGATGAACTTCCAAACGTGGTGCCCACAACAACTGCTGCCTCTGAAATCACTCAGACCACCTTGTCTGTTCCATCCACCCACGTGATGGCCACGATTCCCGTAGCACCAACGGCGTCGCCCCCGACAATCACACCGACCGGAACCCCAGACGCCAATGTTCCCACTGCCATGACTGGCTTCCCTACCGCCACCACGACGGTGGCATCAGCCATTTACGCCGGCAACGTCGCTCAAGCCAAGGACTTGAACAAGCTCTATTCCAGTCTCACGCCTCAATCAGCATGCTCAGGCACGCAAATGGCTTGTATACAAGGCAAGAGGGCGCAATGCACCGACGGGGCATTCGTCCTCACAGCCTGCGCGGCAAACGAAAAATGCTATGTCCTGCCCATGACAAACACCCAAGGCGCCAAGATTGCTTGCAGGGACCCCGAAGAAGCCATCAAGATCCTTGGACCAGCCAGTGAAGGCGGGACTTCCACGACCAGCGTCCCTAGCGATGAGGTGCCTACTACTTTCAGTACGAAAGCGAAGAAGCCTGTTTTGACGCACACGCAATTTGTCACCTTCACGGATGTATCGTCAACTGCGCCTGGGCAATCGACAGTTGAATCAGATCCTGCTACGCTCATTCCCACGACTACTGAGCTGCCTCCCGGAACAACCACTATTACTTCATCATCATCATCATCATCATCTCCTCCCCCTTCCCCTCCCCAATCCACCACAAACCAACCCAGCCGCATCGTCATCATCCAAACTTTCAACGAGCCAACACAGACTACGACACCCACCACCACCCCAGGTCTCCTCGAGCTCATCCCCGTCGAGCTCACAGCCTCGTCCTCTCCCGCACCACCCATCACAACGCCCATCCCCGTCGCCGCCAAACCAGCCACCCCGAACGCCGTGGACCCCGGCGGTGCTGACCCTGACCCTGCCCCTGCCCCTGCTCCTGCTCCCGACGCAGGCAACCCCCGCACATCAGTCACCAGCAACGGCTCGCCCACTGTCTCCGTGTGCTTTAATACCGCGACAGTCACACAAATCGAGAAGGAGACTGTGACGGTGACAGTGACGGCGACACCCACGTTGATTGTGCCCGCTTGAATTTGAGGTCTCGTATAGATTGAGTAATAAGGGGTGAATACATGCCCAGTGTTGTTTATTTTAATCAATTTTTTTGAAACATGATTTGGAAAAAAAAAGAAAGTCTCTGGGGAAATAGGATACATATCATCCATAGGAGATGGAAAAGGTTGATGCACAGTTGTATATACTTGATTCGTGGCTTAGAGAGGGAACAGAACAATTAGAAACGGCGCAGCGAAGCACATAATTTCATCCAACTTGTCTTCACAGTGCCTTGACACATGTTTCCCAATGGAAAATAATACAACCGTGCGCCTCCTGTATACGGACCCCTAACAATACACTGCGTAACGAGAACTGGAATAAGCGAATATTGTTGCCAAACCACCGCTTCTATATGAAGTGAGAAACCACCCGACACCTGATACGTGCGAATGCCCGCGCGACGCATACCGAATAAGCCGTTGTTAAAAAAAAACAAAAAAAAACCCCGTCGATTGTCATGTACTTCCAAAAGTACTTCATGTCTGCATCTTATCATCGTACATTGCCCCCCTCCCTCCCATGTACACGGGGCGCAGAAGTCTAATCATCATCATCATCACCATCATCGCTCTCGGACAAGGCCTCCGCAATTTCTAACCTCTTGGGAGCAGGTTCGGCGGTGCCGGTGCCATCAGCATCATGACCTTCTAGCGAGACGCCGTACTGATCTTGCCATAGCTTGCGCATGAC
Source organism: Epichloe elymi (assembly GCA_023658475.1). Classification (NCBI taxonomy): domain Eukaryota; kingdom Fungi; phylum Ascomycota; class Sordariomycetes; order Hypocreales; family Clavicipitaceae; genus Epichloe; species Epichloe elymi. The sequence continues at coordinate 3,439,329 of CP098276.1, forward strand.
GTCGTAGAGAAATCGATATTGAGCCTCGGACTGCACCATGCAGCGGCGTTGCTGGCGGAGATGATCGACCGTGTCGTAGATGAGGTCGGGCTGTGTTTGGTCGTCGTCGGCGGCGGCTGTGAGTGCGCCGCTGTCGAGTTCCCGCATCAGATGCTCCAGGCTGATCAAGGTTCCTGTGCGGCCCACGCCCGCGCTGCAGTGTATGACGCGCGGGTTGGAGGGCTCGTTGTGGTCGTGCGACATCTGCATGAGCTCCAGGAAGCTCTCCATGTCGTCGAGCGTAGGGACGCCAAAGTCGGGCCAGCGCGTGTACAGCAAGTGCCAGACCACGCGTGGCTCCGCCTCTCCGTCAACGTGCAACAGCAGCTTGCGCTTCTCGATGGCCCCGTCCGCCACGTCTTCCCGCGAGCCGTACGTGAGCCTTGCTTTCCAGTCGTCGTTCCAGACATTTTCTCCGTTGAGCATCCACGTCGGATTGTCTGCGTCGTCGGGAAAGTATTGATGGCACTTGATGGCCCCGCCCTCCACCATGTTGGTGAGCTGCACTATGACCGCGGGCGAAACTGTTTGTTCGGCAATCATGCGCCAAACGTACGTGAAGGACGGCAGGGTCGGCCCTTGCATGGCGATGTATCGCAGGGGCGGGAGAGAACTGTCGTGCAAGGGGTCGAGCGTGATTGCCGAAGCATTGACATAGTCAAACTCGTCGTCCGCAACTTTCAGTTTCACCCGGTTGTGATTCCACGGCTTGATATTCATGTACCGATCCATGATGCCTCGTGACGGACCGTCCGTTTGCTTGAAAGAGCCCCATCTGTTGATGGGAACATCTGGCCGAGCCCCTTGCGCAAGTCGATTGCGCTCGGCCCACGTGAGTTCCTGAAACTTGCCTTCAATGTCTGGGGCGGGAGGCGACAAAAGCAAGCGAGGAGTTAGTAAAAGAAGGCTTTTTGTGTGTGTCTCGGATCAGATCGTCTCGGCGCAAAGATGCATACCATGGGCAGACGCATTTAGAAACGCTGGCATGACCGGCCGGGAATGACCATGACCATGACCATCATGTGCAAACCATGTATCCTCGGCCGCAAAGCGCGGCGCCACACCATCTTGATTGAAGACGGCAACCATTGGTGAGCTCAGCGGCCGAGCAGCAGGTGATTGCGTTCTCGCGCGCTTGGCAGTCACACGGAGCTTGAGGTTGCGCAAAGGAGATTTCTTCATGGGAGGTTTCCGCAATGTATTTGGAGCCGTGACTTCCGAGGCAGTACCGGCAACAAGAGTGTTGTCGTTGTTGGTTTCATTGCTCGCGCGCTCGACAGACGTTTCGATGGCCGGCGGTCGTGTTGGGTTACGTCGCAACCGCGGAAGTTTATCCATGTTCCGGCTATTGCGGTCTAATTAGTACAGTTTGAAAGCCCAAGCCGAGATACGATGAGCGATATCCCGTTCCTGGCGAGCAACGACGACGACTCAGCCGCGCCGCCGCCGAGTAAGTGTGAAGCAGTAAGTGTGAAGCAGAGGAAATAAATACCAAGGCGCGGGATCCAAGGCAGCGAACGAGCGTCTACTGAGAGACTGTGCGTGCGGTGTCTAGCAACAGGAGGAGTACAAGAGGGGCCATGAATAGGGTGAAGAAATACATAAATGAGGAAGAAAGATGGCTCGAACGGCTGTTGAATACCGAGCGGATTTCTCTTTCCCTCTTACCAGCAGAGGTCTGTGATGGGCAGACGGATGGGATGGGGGGTTGTGGACGAGGACGAGTTGAAGATGACATGGCTATTATTAAACGGTGGGTCGCGGGGTCCAACCGTTTCGTCACCAAACGTCACCAAACGTCACCAAACCGCTAGTCTGTCTCGTTCCCTACATGTACGGATGGATCAGTCCCTTTAAACATGCTACTTTTGGCACCTCGGCATGCAGTGCAGGCTGCCGCTTGCACGGGATCCACGCCTTCGTCCCCGGACAGCATCTGACCCTCCCGTTGCCATTCTTGCCATTCTTAGCCGTCCTCGTGTCTGTCTGTCTGTCTGTCTGTCTGTCTGTCTGTCTGTCTGTCTGTCTGTCTGTCTGTCTGTCTGTCTGTCTGTCTGTCTGTCTGTCTGTCTGTCTGTCTGTCTGTCTGTCTGCGGGGTTCCAAATTACATCACCGGTTGCGACGGCCTTGGCTGGCTGGATGAATTGTGTGGACTCGAGCCATTTGGGTACTGGATAGAGGGACCCCGAAAAGCCCTTCTTTTCTTATTCTCTCTCTCTCTCCAAATATTCAAGAATAATCCACTTGAATGATTCAAAGTGGAAAAAAATTATGACGAGTTGAACACGACTAAAAACGAATGGTCAATGACCAAAACTCACCGAACCGGGATCTCATGGCTGGTCTCGTCCTTGTATCGTACAAAGGGGTACATACTAATAATAACACATGGTGGCATCCCAACCTACAGACAAAGCCCATCTTTTACACGGCCGAGTAGACGCCTGTGACGTATTTGCCACACTCCACCTTTTGCTCCAGCGTGACCTTGCGACCCTTTCCACCCTCTCCAATGCGAACCGTCTGTTTCGGCGTCAGGCAGAGGCGATGCACCTCGCCTTTCCTGCCCCTGTCTGCGTCGCCCAAGCCTCCGTCTAACGGGCCGATGTATGTTGGCATATTCAGATTGCTTCGCTTGCCAGTTCCGAGTTGGTAGTGCTCGTTCCCTCCCCAGAAGAGGACATCAGCTCCCCAGTTCGTCTCATTCTCAGAGGCCCTGCTTGATACATTGGTTCTGGTGACATTGTCCATTACCGCAGCGCAGTGCGTGCTGCCGATGCTCAGCTCTTTGAGCTTGATCGGCATATTCTTGTTGGCTGTCTCATCAAATTCAAATAGGGACGATAGGGCCTTGACCTTGGTAGGCCCTGACGACACGTGAGTCCATTTCCCGGTTCCCAGAGTACCCATGACACCCTGACCGCAAACCCACAGGTCGGAAACAGTCCTTGGCATTCTTTTGGCTGGTACCATGGCACGCGACTCTGCCGCTGTTGTTGGCGCGTCTGCATCGACGGTGAAGAAGGTGTTCGCACCGCCAGCAGCAATGCTTCTGACTTTGGCTATCATGCCTGCCGTCGCATATAGCTTGTCAACAGGCATCATGAGTGGATTGGTAGTGTACGGCAAGCCACTGTCGGATTCAACCCCAAGCTGACCAAATGTGTTGTCGCCAAAGGAGAAAACCCTGCCAAGTTTATCCAGAATCACTGAGTGATTATCTCCGGTAGCAATAGCCTTGGCCTCAAAGCCATGCAAAGACTTGAGCTCATGGGGCTGATCGTAGGACCCTTTGGGCCGAGTCTCCCATGTCAAGCCAGCGATACCCATCTGACCCCTCGAGGGATACGACGTAGAGCTTGAAGCAGCTGTGAAAACGCGACCCTTGGATGTGAGAATAAGACAGTGCTCTAGACCGCTGCTGATATCAGTTACCTTTTCACTCCAGGCTAATCCAGTTGGAGTCAGATTGCGGAAGCTGACGGCCTCTTTACCTCCGGAACTCCAAAGAGACCATGAGCTACCTTGCTGCTTCTGCTTGGCGCCACTTTCCAAGTCATCCTTGGAAGAGGGGACCGAGTACACATGGCCGTTTCGTGACAGTCCGATGATGCGGTCAGTTGAGACCTGGATCTTGACAAGATCCTTGCCCTTGAGGGTGGTTGAAGGCGTTGGGTCGTCCTTTGAAAATCCGAGGCCCCATTGAACCAAATTTCCTTTCTCGTCGATCGCGGCGCCAAAGCTTTGCGTGAGTTTCAGATCTCGAAGTAGCTGATGGTCGAAAAATTTGATGCGCCTGGGAAGCTTGATGTACTTGTCACTCGAATTGGGGTCGATGACTTTGCCTGTATTGGAACCCCATGCATAAACGCCTGGACGCTCCCAGCTATTCTTTACCTGCAGATGTTGAGAGCTGATCATGTCCCGATTGTCTTCCTTGGAAACGGCTTGTTTACGGGGTTTTTCAAACTTGGGCTGCGCCTTGGGAGATGGCGCCGGCTCTTCTGGTGTTGCAAAGCTTTTCTGAATTTGGGGATAATAGTATGCTCCAGCAGCAGCAATGCCAAACACGCCAGCGTAGAGGGCTACCTGCGCAAAGCGACTGCCGCCTTCGTCTTGCGCATGCTTCTGGGCGCCTTCAGAAGCATAGCGTGCCCATTGACGGCGGGTGGCAAGACGCTGCGAACGAGAGGAGGACCTTGAAAAAACGCCAGTTCTTCGTACGACTACTCTAGAAAAGTTCATCGTAAAACACTGCTACAGGCGTCACTACTGGAGATAGGAGTAGAGGGAGCTGTCGGTTTGTTTCGAGGCGAGCACGTCCCTTGAAGTCTTCTGGCCGTCGGGGGGGAGTATTGAGGTCATGACTTTTTTTGCGAGCGGCAGCTTGAATAGACAAGAGGCTACGTAGTACGGACGGACGGAGTACTCTACTTGACAACCCCAATGGGTGCCCCCTCACTAGTGAGTGACCTGATGCATGCTCCACTCCGCTCCACTCCGCTCCACGCGTCAACCTGCCTGAGGGATGCTCCGCTTCGCGTTGATTAGGTGGCCTAGGGGAATTGATGCATAATGAATTGTTCATCAGCCCAGTGGTTATCTTACTTAGTTTTACGGAGTACGGAGTAGATTGCTTATATTCCCAAGCCTTATAAGTTTGCCAACAGTACTATAATAGTGCTAACTCTTTTAGTATTAGTAGTTTTACTGTAAGGTCTAATACTAGAAGAAAAAGCTTACTATTAAAAAAAAACCCTTGAGATATTATAAGCATAGTGTTGCGGACTAGCCCGTAGACTGCTGCCTTCGGGCGTCGAAAAAGGAGCAAGAGCGCGTCCTTGTTTCCTTACAGTCCCCCTTTATCCCCTATATGGCTTATGTAAGCAGCCCCTTCCCCGCAACGTCCGCCAATGGCCATTTGATCCAGGCATGTAACTAACGCATCGAGAATCGGTCCACGGAGCATTTGCCTCCGATGCTGGCTGGTTTCCATCAACCGCAACCACATGCGTGGCTTTTGGAAAGCCGCCTTAGCTCCCATTGCTTCTTGGTGTTTCGTTGCCCCCCTCCCAATCTTTGCCCACCATGTATGAGGATTCTTGGTACAGCTTTGTGCCTGATGTCGCGAAGAAGTCTGCCGCCCCCGCCCCAAGCCAACCACAGAGTCATCGTCGCAAGGAGTCCTTGTTGCAGCAGCCCAATGTTGGTCTCCAAATCCATATAGCCCCTCCTCGTACATGACATGAGCTCGTCGCGGGGTCATGGAAAACTTACATTGTGACAGGAAGACGTGAAGGGCGAAATACAAACCAGCCGACTAGACAATGTCTACGAAGAATCAGACGACTCGGACTCCCCCCCAGAGCCTACACTTACTCGCCGGGCTGCCTCATACTCGGACTTTTACCATGTTGTTCGAGCGCAACTTGCCAAGGACGGCCAATTGAGACGCAAAAAGAAGCCTGGCAAGAAGGACAGAATATGGGAGGCTCTAGCGCTACAAGCGGAGAAGGATCTCGACTTGACGTTCCGAGTTCCTGACCTACATGAAACTGAAATTGATCACAAGTTGCTGGAGGATTCTCAACAAGATTATTTGTATGAGCCGGTCTGCATCCTTGTCCAAAATTATAGGGCTCATTGTTTTGTAGGGTTTATCGAGACCAGCTTTCATTGACCGAACGCCATCTTGATGGCCTGATCGACGACGTAAATGCCACGCTGGCATTATTGACCTCTTTATCGGACTCCTTCCAATCCGTCGACGCGCAGACATCGACCTTTCAAGCCCAATGCGAAGATTTACTAAACGAGCAAAAACGGCTCGAGAAACTTGCGGACGAGGTGGGAACCGATTTATACTACTACGTCTACCTTGACACCGCGACACGACGTCTCAATGCCCCTGGTGCCAGTCGCCTCGTCGATGATGATGAGTTTGGCGAGATTATTGAGAATATCAACTCTTGTGCTGATTTTATGGCTAAACATGTAAGTTTCTCGTCTAAAGGCTTGAAAGCCACAAACAAGCATGACTGGTACATGAATCTTACACTCAATCGCAGGACACATATCGAGAACGTGAAACTTACTTGGCACGATACAACGCACTGCTTACCAAGGCGCTTCACCTGCTCGATCATGGATTTTCGACTCGTCTTGACAAATGGTCAGGCGATATTGCGCGCCAAATTGCAGCAACGTCATCGGATTCGGCTCGTCACGCTCTGGCCTACGGCAGATTTGCTGAGATGATCACGGATTCTTATTCTTTACTTCCAAACATACAAAAAGTTGTACAGCACGCGTATGATCAATACGGACGAGCTTTGGGGACCGCGCCGGAGGCTTCTGTCTACTCTAGCTCTGCCACGAATATGTTCCGTACCTACTTCACCATCCGAGATAGAGATTTGAAAGTGATGATCCAGGATGAATTGGTGGAGTATCAGAAAGCTGCCAGGAGCACGTCCGTTGAAACAGCATCTCGAAACTACATAAAACAGCTATTCGAAAAGATATACAATGAGGACGCTTTGTTTTCCAAGATTTTCGGCATAGAGCCGTCGTGGAATACAGCTCCTACTTCTGCATTCCAAGCTCTGAAAGCCATCAACACCACCATGGTCCACCCGGGGCACGTTGCACCCCTGGGCAACAACATCCAAGCTGCTCTGCAATCCGCTAAATTGGAGTCGATTTGTAGTGTGGTGGGCTGGCTCGCCAATGAGTACTCAATATCAGAGCATGACGAGGAGGAGTCGCATTCTACAAGAAAACATCGAGAGTATGCCGCGCGACTACTCGTGGATCACCTTTGGCCATTCACAGACAACGCATTTGAGGCCGAAATCACTAAATCCATCACAAAAGCTGTTGTTCAGGATATGGACCTGAAAATAGGACCAGTGGTGGATGGAGTGGCATCATCGAATGCCCATCCGCTGGTCAAAAGGGCCATTGACTTGCTGTCGATGTTTGATCAAGCAATGCCAAAAGAGCGCTCCGTGAGTTTGATAAAGACTCTTCAAAGGACCCTGTAACAAACTCTTGTTCGAAAGCTTACACCTTTTCTATCGTAGTCAAAAAATAGCTCAGTTGTGTTCAAGATAGTACGAGAAACGATCCAAGTTTTGCAGAAGGCCGAATCAAGAATGCGAAGTCTCAAAGCTGCAACCGACCCTGACTTATTCATGGTCAAAAACCTGCTCATCATCAAAAACGAGTTGGTGTCTCTCGAGATTGGCGACATTCGGAGTCACCCGCAAGCCATGCAGCACTTTGGCCAGATTTGGGATACTCTGAGCCCAACAAATTGGGTCAGTTTCTTTGGCAGCATCCTTGGCGGATCGATATGGTCTCGCGGGACTCCCTCTGTCACCGCCAGAACCCTGACTGAGGAGGACATGAGCGAACAATTGGACGAACTGCTGCGGCAGTCGATTTACTCCTTTACCAAACGTTGGGCAACGCTATTCAACGATTCCCAAAACCGCAAAACCGGCGTCAAGCCTATTGCCAAGGTAGAGGCTGAGCTCGAGTCTATCCTGGATACGGCTTTCAGCAACCAGCCCGAAGTAATTTCTAAGCTCGAAGAAGCTATACAGTTGAACGCGCAAGCTCAGAGAAACGCAAAGGATGAAGATGAAAGAAGGGGGGCGAAGCGGTACTAGCAGGACTTACCCTAGAAAACCATGTCTTGCTCTGATTTTATGAGTAGAATGTGAAGACAAAAAAATACCCATTATACGTTCAGTTTCAATTAAACCATCATTCCAGGCCCGAATTGTTCCAACTACGTAGTTTGCCCCTTTCTTTTTGATTGGCTGGCAAGGTCGTCGCAGATGATTCTGAAAGTTTTCTTCTTTTTTTTTTTTTTGCTCTACGGCTTGGTGATTAGACTCTGCTGACCACACCCTTAACTACTCTATTGAAACTATTTAAGCACTGTGCCTAGGAATAGCAATTCGAGATTCCAAGCCGTATTTTCAGGGTATACACATATCCTAATATCATCTGTAGATGTGATTGGGTAAGTATGTGTCCAGTCATCAATTTTCTCAGGCGAGCCGATAAGACGATTATTGACGTATAAGTATAGCTTCCTAGCTTGTTTGTAAATGCCTGTATCTTGGTCGACAAGCCATGCATGAAATCTGGTAGGCTGGGCTATTGCTTTCCCTGTTTTATCTTTTTTCCCAGCGCTAGGAAATCGAACTGATCTGGCACAGTACTTCTTAATTTCGGAACCCTTCTTGATAAGTATGTCTTTTACCGATTTACGGGGCACACAATAGGAAGCTGGTGACTCCTCTCCCCATCTGTTCACGTCACGGCCTTGAACACACCGTCCGTTATTGTCGCAGGGGGTGTAAAATCGTTTTACGGCCTTGTTCTAGGGTCAGACTACGTTATCGAGGGCTAAAGTATCAGAGACTTACATGTATATCATACTCTGGTCCACGCCAGGGTCTGGGACCATAGCAAAGTTGGCAAGCGACAATGCGCCCACTACCCCAAAGGGAGCAGGTAGATTGACGGGAGGCAAAGATCCTGTCATCATGAACGATGTATTGGTCACGACAGATGAAGTCATCATTGGTGCCGAAATGGAAGTCGTCGCTGATACACCGCCCGTTTGGGTAAGCGTCCGTCTCGGCTCTATTTTCGAGCATTGCGGGGGACTTCTTATCCAAGTGGTCAGGACTGGCAGTTCTATCTTGGAGCATTGCGGGAGACCTCCTATTAATCTGGGGATCCTGAAGTCTGATAAGTTCTGTCTCGTCGAAAGGGACCGCATCTGCGGGTTGATTCGGATCCTGTGGAACTGGGATCATCTCGGAGAAGTCTTCTGCGTTGACTATAGTGATGGAAGTAGCTAGGATAGGTAAGACCCTGAGAAGGAAGCGGATAATACGCGTCATCTTGGTCAGTGAGTAAACTTTAAGGTGTATTAAGTAGAGTGCTTTAAAAGAGAAGGCAAGTACCTAGAGTTAGATATATATTTATAAAAATATTAGTATTTATAGGATACTAATTAACTTACTAGTAGGGTTTTTAGGGTTAGACTAAAGAATAAGTATTATTTATTTATCTTAGTCTACTAAGAGAAAGGATAAAAGAGAGAGCTAAATGGGGGGTTCTCTAGTGTGTGATTTATAAGAAGAGAGGGTCGCGGGCAGCGTGACTAGGGGCCACGTTTACATAAGTTAGGTAACTACCGTGCAGGCCACCTTAGCTAGCCGCAATTAGCGTATCTCCTTAAGCGTGTTAAAGCTAGTGGAGTCACGTCAGCTAGGGTCTGTATCCAATCGGATAGAAGTGAGCTAGAGGTACATTCGCTTACATAAAATAGGCTAATAACAAATATACTACTATTTTTCCTCATACTGTAAGAACCCAGAAGGTGTGCTGAATTCCCTAATAGACCAAAAGATCCGCCAATGCTAGCCATTGCTAACATTGCACCTTACAATTGATTATGAGACCTGTGCGGTCGGTCCCTTTCCAGGGCCACTGTTGGACCGCGAAGCTAGGGTTCAGTATAATTACATCTATTAAGTTGTCTGACCCTATTAGAGGGTGCGGACTATAGTCTAAATACCTAAGTACCTCTACTATTAGTAGGGTACTTATATAGTACTAAAATATACTATAAAGTTATAAAGGTCTTAGAAAATAACTAGCTAGGGGTAGACTCCTATCTTAGCTAGTTAAGTAGTAAGACTATTATATAACTAGGATTAATTATACCCTTATAGATATAATATACCCCCCTAGGGGACCTTATTTAAGGTTCCCTATAATAATTCTAAATTAATAAAATTAGTTAAATTAATATTATAATATTTAAATTAATTCTATAGTATAGAAATATAGTTAATTAGTTATAATCCTATCTAAATTAAGGTTATTATATAATACTTACTCTTTAGGTTCTTTACTAAGTATACTAGAGAGTAGTTATATAAGCCCTAATACCTTATAGAAGCTTATAAAAGCATTCCCTATAAAAGGCTTTATAAAGCTATTAGTAATTATCTCTTTAGTAGTAATCTAGGTAATATTAAAGGTTTCTTTTATAATCTCTTAATAAATGTAAGGATAAAGGTAGCTAGGCAAAAGGATATAGGGTGCACTTATATATTGACTAAAGCTTGCTAGGTCTAAGTGTAATATGTGTGTAAGTCGCTGGTTTATAGCTAGCGGCTTGCTAATATCACGTGGACCTAGCCCTTCCTTCTAGTGTTAGGCGCCGTAGTGCTCTGGCGCTGCGGTGTATGTATGCGCGTAGGTTATATTATAAGGGGCCTTATAATTATCCCCCCCCTTATTACCAGGCTTCTAAATAGCTTTTACCCTATATTTTATAACTATTTACTAACTAGTAGTTACATTAAAATAATAATAAATAATAATCTATAATAATAAATAATAGTTAGCGCTTTAGTATAAATTTACCTCTAACTCTCTACTATATTATTCTATTTTTATTTCTATATTATTAGCTAAATTATTAACTTTTCTATAACACTATTATTTATTTATTATTAATTACTAATTATTAATAAATTACTATAAGTGCTCTAATAATTCTACTTTATAACTACTTATATATACACTATTTATGTACTAGATACACTAAATATAAAAAGAGCCCCCTATCTACCCCTAAACTCCCCTAGATTAATTATTAATTTATTACTAACCTATATATAGGTTAGTTAAAGATAAAGTAGTTAAAGCGCTATATTTAGTGTTATATATATAGGGATAGTTATAAGGCTATAAGTATCTTACTTTTTCTTTACTCTTTAGTTTCTATTTACTAATAATTATATAGTCTATAGCTACTATATATAGTAACTTCCTTAACTTATTAAAGGTACTAGATTAGGTAGATATCCTAATAGAGGCACTTAGTAATAAGGATAAGGATAATCCTAAAGACCTTATATTCTTAGAGGTAACTTAGTAGTGTTTTACTACCTATTATCTTTAGCTTATATAGGGCTTTAACTATACTAATATAATATATTATATTATATTTAGGTTAATAGGGGCTACTAAGGTCCGCTAGGTCTATATATTTCTTCCCTTTTTACTAGTTCTTTACTAATATATCTAGGTAGGATACTTTAATTATATACTAGTAGTATATAGTCTCCTATTAAACCCTTATAGTTACTATAAACCTAGCTCTAGTCCTAGGGATAGTAGGTTATATTTTAGCCCTATTTTACTATCTATTTACTAATATTTTAGTAGGCTAACTATCTATAACTCCTTACTATATAGAATATAATAATAGTTTTATAGCTAAGGCTAAGTAATCTAGGATTTATTACCTAGGGAATAGTATTATATTATTTTTATTATAGAATAAGGGAGGTAGTTATAGTAGATAAGAATAACACTAAGTATATAGTCTATAGGGGCTAAGTCTTTAGCTATAAGGGGGTAATTATAGAGGGATTTTTATTAACTCTTCTAAAGCTATAGATAGTTTCCTTTATTTTATTTCTTTATATTTTTTTTCTTTTATTTTTATATATAGTTTAGTTATTTTCTTTTATTAGGTATATTATAGTAGCTAGTAAGGCTATACCTTTCTTATAGAAACTTTATACTCTTTTACCTATAACTTACTTATATATTACTATCCTTTTCCCTTAACTTATTCTAGTAGAATACCTAAATTATATACTAAGCTCCTTTTATATCTTTAATAGGAACCTACTAGTTATATTTACTTAGCTAATCCTTCTACTTTACTAGGTATTTATTACCTTTATAGGTCTTTCTATATTCCTTAACCTCCTTAACTTTATATTTATTATCTTTATCCTTAAGGTTAGGTATTAGTATTTTTTCTTTATCTATATTCTTATAATAGGTCTAAGGCTCTAGTAGGCTAATATAGAATATATTATATAACCTACTATATTTTTCTAGTAATATAAGCTAATATACTTACTTACTAATAGTATTTAGTACCTAAAATAGTCTAATAAACCTAGGGATTAGCTTCTATTTTACTTCCTTAAGCTATATATTCTTTACTAATAGTAATACTAGGTTACCTCTTTTAAAAGTAAGTAGTTAATAATATTTATTATAGTACTTTACCTAGGATTTAGTAGCTTTTACCTAGTTTTACTTTAGCTACTCCCTAACTTCCTATAACTTTATAATATAAGTATAAGCCTCTAGCATCTCCCTTTCTATAACCTTATCCCTAAGGGCTAGCTAAAACTCTAGTAAGTACCTTATAAGTATATAGTTAGGTAAGTAGCCTATAGTTCTATTTACTATATTATTATAGGTAAATTATATAACTAGGAGTAGCTTAGGCTATATCTACTAGTTTTTAGAAGTAAAGTATTATAGGTAGTGCTCTAGTACCTAGTTAGTCCTTTTAGTCTACCTATTAGTTTAGGGGTAAAATACTATAGAAAGCCTGTGTTTTATATATAATAGGTAATATAGGTCTAACTAGAATTAGCTTATAAAAATAGATCCTCTATTAGATATAATGCCCTTTAGTAGCCTAAATTATAGCTTAATCTCCTTATAGAAAAGTTCCGCTAACTTAGCTATATTAATTATAGTTATTATAGGTAGGAAGATAGAGTACTTAGTGTATTAGTTTATAATTACTAGGATTATATTAGTTTCTTATTTACCTACTTATATAATAGGTAATCCTATAATAAAGTCTATTAAGATTTCTACCTATAGTTACTCTAGTATTAGTAGTAATTTAAGACTCCTATATAGGTAATACCTTCTAGTAACTATTTACTAATATATCCTATAGCTTATAATATAGTTTAATATAGACTTATTTATAACTAGCTACTAAAAGTAGTGCTTTAATAGCTTAAGCATTTACTTAGTCCTAAAGTAACCTACTAGCGGATTATTATAGTATAGCTATAGAAGCTCCTATTATAAGGTAGGCTCTTAGGGAATAACTACCTAGTCTTTATATATTAGGAGACCCCTTATACTATATAACTATAGACTAGCTTTCCCTCTCTCTAGGGAATTAATCTCTTTACTCTACCTCTATAGGTCTAGATCTTAGCTTTAGGCCTTCTATAGTAGCTATACTAATAGTTTATTTAGGCTAGATTAGTAGGGATCTAGTAATATAATAGCCCCCTAAATCTCTTATACTATACTAGTATCCTAGATATATACTACCTTTTCCTAGAAATTACCTTTATTTAGCTAACCTTTTACTAGATCTATAGTGGCTAACTAGCCTCTTAATATAGCTACTCTAGCCTTTACTATAGGGGCTAGGGTATTTTCCTCCCCTAAAGGTATCTTACTATACCTCTCTATAAAGACTAGGGTATTTTCCTCCCCTAAAGGTATCTTACTATATCTTCTTTAATATATTAGTATCTCTTCTTCTACTACTTCTTTAGTAGCTACTAACTTTTTCTTAAGTTCTAGTAGAAGTGCCCTATTTATTAGGGGTTTGCTCTTATAATTAGACCTTCTTAATAGCGTATCTATAGGGTTACTTTTCCCTAGTCTATGCTTAATTATAAAATTCAGTAGGCATAGGAATATATACTATCTAGCCTATCTTCTATTTAGCTTCTATTACTTTATAAAGGTCTATAGGTTATAGTAGTCTAATAAGACTTCTACTAGGGTCTCTATGCCTTTAATATAATATTACTAGTGTTTAAATAACTTAACTATAGTAAGTAGCTCTTAGTTAGGTATACTATAGTTTTATTTAGCGTTAGTAAACTTCCTTAACTAAAAGGCTATAGGGTACTAGTAGCCCTTATTATCTTATTATAATAGGATCCCTACTATTATAAAGATTAAGGTATCTATCTTAATACACACTAGTTAACTTAGGTTATAATAATAGAGAAAAGGAGCCCGCTAAAAGGCGTCTTTTAGCTAGCGAAACGCTACCTATTCTCTTACCCTAAATATAAACCTTCTAGTCTAGATACTATTCTAACTGCCCTTTATTAATATATATAGTAGTGCTATAATCCTAGAGTATCTATAGATAAACTATTAGTAAAAGTTATAGAACCCTAGGAAGGATTATATATCCTTAAAGCTTATAGGTTCCTTCTAATCCTAAATAGTAGTAACTTAGTAGGTATCTATTAAGATCCTATTAATAAAGAGGATAAACCCTAGGAACTCTACTAACTCTTAGTAGAACTTATATTTAGAGGGTTTTATATATAATTCTACCTCTCTTATATGCCCTAGGACTTCTTTAATATATATAGTATACTTCTCTTATATTTTTAAAAAGATAAGGATATTATCTAGATATACTATATAAATAGTGTTAACTAGCCTATAAAGCGCTTTGTGGATATAGTTCTAGAATATAGCTAGGGTATTTATTAACCTAAAAGGCATTATAAGATATTTATAGTGCCTGTAGCATATGTAGAATGTAGTCTTTTACTTATTGCCCCCTTTTATCTAGATTCTATAATAAGTATCCTTAATATTAATTTTTAAGAAGAAATAGGCTCCTTAGCACTAGTTTAGGATCTCTAAAATTAGGGGAAGAGTATAGTAATTCTTCTATATTACCCTATTAAGACCCTGGTAATCTATATATAATTAAAGCATACTATCTTTCTTTAGTATAAATAGGATAGGCATGCCTATAGGGCTCTTTAATAGTCTTATCTAGCCTTTCTATAGGTTCTTATTAATATATTTATAAAGTTCCTTTAATTTACCTTAGGAAAGGGGGTAAATTAGTCTATATAGGGGTGTAGTCCCTAGTATTAGATTAATTGCGTAATTAGTTATCTTTCTTAAAGGCAAGCTCCCTGCCTTATCTAATATAAATATATCTTTAAACTTATATAGTTCCTAGGGGATATCTTTAATAGTTCTATATGCCTTTACCTCTTCTTTATCTTTAAGGGTAATAAACTTATCTTCTATAACCCTATTAATAGTATATATAATAGTCTTATTATATATAACCTTTGTGAATTTATAGGGAGTTATAAGTAAAAAGGCTTTTCTTTTTTTCTTAAACTACTACTCTTATAAGTGTAAGTAAAGGTAGATATATTCCTTAGTAAGTATATATATCCTAATTAATATAGGGCTTCCCTTAGTTCTTAGGTCCCTATTAATAGCTATATATAGTAACTTAAGGTCCTTTTCTTCTCCTTTTAAGTCTTTAATTATAATAGGGACCTTATAGATACTATATTAGGGAACTATAAGGGCCCCTACTACCTTAATAATAGGTACTATAGCCTTAGCTTAGTTAAGTTTATAGGCTTATGTAAATTTAGCGCTAATAATATTAATCTTAGCATAACTATTAAGATCCGCTACTGTTTTAATGTCTATATGCCTATAAATAGTAACTAGTGTATGGAATTAATACCCTATTAGTACCTTAGTGTTTAAGGTAGAGGTAAGGGTATCTACTTCTACCTTAGGGAGTTTTCTAGGTCTTATTACTCCTTCTTTAGCTTATTATATCTATTTATAAGATACTCTATACTATTATAGTTAAAATACTACCTTTTATACCTAGGTTTATAGTTATTTAGATAGGTAATAGGAGACTTCTCCTAGTCCTTATCCTTCTAGTCTTTATTAGACCTTTTACCTTATAGAAAGTTATATCTATAATATTAGGGAGCCTTATTTAGGCCCTTATTTTCTAAATACTTAGACTTTTACTTACTCTTTAGTATAGCCTCCTAGAGTTACTAAGTAAGTTATATAACCTTCTCTTATACTTTTCCTATAATAAAGGTATATAGGTTAATCTAGTCTTATAGATTAGGGAGTAGTTTTATAAAGAATATAAGAGCTTATAACTTTTTAGTAGCTCTTTCTAGGTATTTCTCTAGTAAATCTAAGTAGATACTAAATTTAATAAGACTCTAGCCCTTACATTGCTTTATATTCTCTAGCTACATGGCTATTTAGGTATTATAGTTAGTAGTATCTTAGAGTAGTGTAAGAGTCTAGGTCTTAAATATATCCTAGTTATCTTTAAGGTTACTCTAGTTATTAGCTATTTATTTATTAAGATATTAGTCTTATCTTACCCTATAATTACTATATATATAGTTAAGTATAAAGAGGATTTTTTAGTAATTATACTAATACTTCTACTTTACCCTATTAAAGGTATAGTTTAGGTTATTTATCTATATTTTATACTTCTATAGGTTTATAGGGTATTAGAGGTTAGTAATATTCCTAACTTTAATCTTTTAGTAGCTATTACTAGAGGAGGAACTAGATCTTTACTACTTTTTTATCTTCTCTTTCCCTCTACTTAGCTATAGAAGGTTAATAAGCTCTTACTCTTATTCCTATAGTTCTTTAAGTTTCTTAAGCTAAGTAATTTACTTATTTATTACTATAGTATTAACCCTAATATTTAAGGGTCTAGGTTTAGTCCTAGTTCCTATAGAATATAGTGTGTCTTTAGTAGTAATACTACCCTTATTTAATTAACTTTAGTTATTATCTAATATTACTTAGGTTAATTAGGTAGTTCTTAGCCCTATATTACTCTTAGGTAGCTAGTAGTAGAAGCTTTAGAATTATAAGGATAAAGGTAGCTAGGTAAAAGGATATAGGGTGTACTTATATATTAACTAAAGCTTACTAGGTCTAAGTGTAATATATATATGAGTTACTGGTTTATAGCTAGTGGCTTGCTAATATTACGTGGACCTAGCCCTTCCTTCTGGTATTAGGCGCCGCGGTGCTCTAGCGCTGCGGTGCACGCATGCGCGTGGGTCATGTTGTGAGGGGCCTCACAATAAAGCTAGTAGTAATAAATATCTATATACTAAAGCTTTATAATAAGCTTAATAAACTCTTCCTTAAGGAGGTAAATTATCTATATATTATTATATTTAATTTTAAGTATATTATTACCTAGGTATAGCCTAACCTCTTAATATAGTTATCTAAAGGCTATAAGCTCTTTACTATAGTAAGAAAGCGCTAGAAGCTTTACTTTAGTTAATAATATTATTATAGTAGCTTACCTTTCTACCTTAAAGAGTATAGGTTCTCTAAAGAGCTTTATAATATAGCCTTATAGCGGGGGGCCGGAGGCGGGGCGGGAACACACACACACAGGTGAAGAGCACACACTAGAATAACCCTTGGATTCAAACTACTAAAACTCTTAAGTGCTAGGTATCTAATTTCCCCCTAGGCCTCCCCCGCCCCGCCACTACTACTACGCTAACACAAAAATAAAAAGAAAAATAACTACTCCTCTTCTAGAATAGGGATTGCATCCTCTAGGGCCCTGGCCCGGCTCTTAGCCAGCAGGGCAGCGACCTAGAGCTAGATTAACTCCGCTATCTAAGCGTCTAGTCTATATAGCTAGAAGATTATCTCCTTATACTAGTCTTTTATAGACCTGCCCTCCCCCTAGACTAGACTTACTACTAATATACTCTATTTTTACTTACTCTAATTCTCTATATATAGCTTCTTAATATAAGCACTAAAGTTATCTAGGACCTAGGGAAGAGATAAATTAGCACTAGTGTAGGGCTAGACTAGACTAACTAGAAGAATACTTATATCTATACCCTTAGTAATTTTAGTAGATACCTTAGTTAACCACTAGTGCTCTGCTTAGCGCCTAGCGATTTTAACCTAGAGCTAGGTTAGCAGTAGCGCTACCCCTAAAAACAGAAAAAATAGATAAAAT
Organism: Epichloe elymi; assembly: GCA_023658475.1. Classification (NCBI taxonomy): domain Eukaryota; kingdom Fungi; phylum Ascomycota; class Sordariomycetes; order Hypocreales; family Clavicipitaceae; genus Epichloe; species Epichloe elymi. Next base: position 3,457,100 of record CP098276.1, read on the forward strand.
ATATATTACCTTTTTATACCTATTATTTTAAACCTAGTAATTAAAATATATATTAGTTATAGCTCCTAGAAAGATAGATTAGCCCCGCTACTACCGCGGTATAGGGGGAAAAATATACTAACTATATTATAACACTAGTGCCCTAGGTTTTTTAATAATTATATATAATAAGAGACACACTAGAACGTTTGTGGCTTACCTAGCTAGACTAAATTAGTAGTAAAATAAGCCTAGCGCTAGGGCAGGGGGAGTCCTACCTATAGTTTATAATTAAGTGCTCTCTAAAGCTACTTTAATATAAGCTACTTCCTTAGGTAGTAAAGAGAAGGTTCCTATATAGATTAGCACTAAAGTTATAGGGAAGTAAGGTTAGACTTATAGGTAATATAGAATACTAAGAGGATATAATAATAGGCTATAACTATACTAATATTAGTAACTAAACTAGACCTAGCTAGGGTTAGGGCCTAAGAGCATATAAGAAAATAAAGGGAAAGAGAAGGGGAAAAAAGGAAAGGGGAAGAGAACCTATAGGAAGTATAATAAAGAAAGAAGGAAAGAGGCCTAGATCTAGAGGTAGAAGGGATTTCTTTTATAATCTCTAGAGGGGGGGGGGGTCCTTAAAGCATTGCCTAGATTTAAAGATAATATATAGATACTATAGATAGATAGAAAAGCCTAATATAAAAGAGCAGCGGGATTACAGTAGAACTAAGCTAGCTTTGCCCTCCCCCCCCCTAGAGTCTTAAAAAACTAGGTGCTCTAACTTTATAACTAGACTAGACTAGAGGAGAGGTAGAATAAACTAAAAAGTAAGGCACTAGATATATTAATAATAAAGTATAAAAAAAGTAAGTTAAGAGTAGATTACTATATAGTATTAGATTTTACCTAGTAGGAGGTAGTTAGAAATAGATTAGAGTAGAGCTAGAGAAGAGCCTAGAGCTAGGCTTAAGATATAAGATAGAGGTAACTCTGCTAATAGGGATAAGTCTAGCGTAAGCTAGTAACAAATAACTACAATAGGTAACTATAACAGCGGCGCTAGCCTGCCGCAGAGCTAGCGCTAGACTATATAGAGTCGCAAGGGGGTTTTTTATCCTCTAGAAGGTTTTCCCCTTTGACTAAACCGCTGGAGTACTAGAGATAGCCAAATCAGGCTGGCTAGTGTATATAAATAAATAAATAAATAATATAGCCTTATAAGCTTTTTTATATTATAGGATTATTAGTAAAAAAAGTATTACTATATATCTCTAATTTAGGGTTATTATTACTATATTTAATTACTAGATTTACCTATATATACCTATACTTAAGGGCTTTTTTTACTACTTCTATATACTATAGCCCTAGGTTTTATAGGTATTATAAGAGTTATAAAGCTATAAAAGTAATATTAGGTCTTAAAACTATTATTAGATATAGTAGGGTTCTAATTAAAGATTAATATCTCTTAAGATCTTAAGTACTAATCTCTTCCTTAAAAGGTTCTAGTAGTATAGTAGTTATTAGGGCTATAGGCCTTTATTAAGGGATCTTTATATTAAATTTAGTAGTAGCTTTATCCTAATAGGACTTCTAATTAAGCTATACCTTCTTATTAGTATAATCTTTAATAATTTTAATACCTAGGAACTATTAAAGCTCTTTAAGGTCCTTAATATTATACTTTATAAAGAGTCTTACTCTAAATTTATTATATAAATATAATTTCCCTTTAGTAAATAAGGTAATAAGATTATCTATATAGAAGAAGATAATTAACCTATCCTTAATAAATATATAAATATCTTTAAAGATCTATATAAAGCCTTTACTAATTAGCTAGCTAATTAGCTCTTTTATTTATAAAAGAGGCGCTCTCTATAGCCTATAGACTACTCTAAGAAGCTTTAGATAGGCTTATTTATCTTTATAGCCTAGAGGTATCTTATAGTAGACCTCTTTATTAAGATCTAAATTTAGGAATACTATAATAAAGTTATACTAGTGTGCTTCTAGATTAAAGTAGTATATAATAGCTATAAATAGCCTAAAGGTATTAGTAGCTAGGGTTACTACTTAAGTTAATAGATAACTCTTTAGGTAATAATTTCTAAGAATATAGAGATAAGCTTTATATTATAGAAGGTAGCCTTACTTATCTAATTTATAAGAAAAGACGTAAGTAAGGCCTAGAAGCTTTATATATATAGGAACTTTAGTTCTAGATACCTTCTTAGCTACCTTTCTATTAATTATTTTATTATATTCCTTATCTTATACTTTATAGAATTCCTTTTCCTTTAGATAACTAGCTAAATTATTATAATAAGCTAGAGGAGGGGGAAGCCTTAATATATAAGGTTTTTCTTTGCTTTTAGGTCCTAGATTAAAGGCTATAGTAAATACCTTAAGATTATTATAATCTTATATATTTATTAATATTTTATAATTATTACTACTATTAGGTAGGTTAAGTAAATTATTAATACTTAACGGCATATAATCTATTAAACCTAGAAATTATCTAGGTAAATTCAGAGGAGTTAGCAGATTTATTTCTTAACTTTCTTTTTCTTTTTCCTTATGTTAAAATTATGCTATTTATAGCACTATTTTATAGGCCCACTAGTTGCCTAGTTGCGTTGTTGCAACGTTGGTTGCAAGGCGTTGCCTGCAGCGTTGTTGGTCTTGATTAACAGCTTTGGCTGTGACCTGCGTTCCTGCACACAACCAACCCATAGGCTTATATGACTAAGCCGACTAGGCTACCCTATAGGGAAGCTAAAATTGACTGTAACTAGGGAACTAGTAGTTGTATAAAAGGCTAACTTATACTATTCGAATCCTTGATTTTTTCTGGATTTAATAATGTATTTTATTTATAGGGTTGCTTATTAGATTGCTTAGTTAGTGCACGTAGGTGGCTAGATTATATAGTCGTGAGTTGATTTTTTACTTTTCACATACAAATGAATTTTGTGGAAAATAAAAAATAGCTCCTAAGACCCGGCTAGTGACCCCCTTCTGTCAATACGGTCGGTAGGTCTATAAGGGGACTTAGAAAATCCTCTTATTACTTATTAGATCGTTTATCTAGCTAAAATCAACTATATTTAACTATCAAAGCTCTATATCTTGAAGAATCGTCGTATTATAGTGAATCTAGAAGCCGCCGCGTTGAATCTACTAGGGAGGTCTTCCTATCCCTCTAGTACAGATTCCCTTCCATTTTCAATACCTTATAATCTAGTTAATTACAACTATTAGGAGTTTTAACCTATTAAAGCTAATTAAGTGGTTATTATAGTAACAGAGGGTACGCTATCTATAGAAGCCCTATATTAGAGCTTTTATCCTTATTATTATTAACTAGCTCTTCTAGGAAGCGTTTTTTAACCTCTTTTACATATAGTAATAGGCCTCTTTCTTAAGCATAGAAAATAGACTTATTAAAGGTAATATAACTTAATAAGAACTAGTAGCTTCTCTTTATTATTAGTACCTAAATTAGGTATTACGTAGAGGAAACGTATCTAGCTAGGTATCTAATATAAGCTCTCTAGGTAAGCTTTAGACCTACCTTATAAAGCCTACTTTATATTATTATAAATACTTTATAACTAAAGGCTTATAGGTAAGTTATAGAGGCTTCTAGATTCTCTAGTAAGTAACTCTATTAAAGCTTATTTTCTCTTAACCACCTATTTAACGCTTGTTAAGGTAATTACTAGTTAAGTAGCTTTTAAGGCGTGTAGTTTAAGATATAAATAGCTACTTTAGTAGCTATAGGCTAGAGATCTTCTAGGAAGCCTAATTATATTATAAGAGTTATTATAACCCTTGTTATTACCCCCCTAGACCATTTAGCGTGCCTGTTTTAATATAGGTAAGCTAGGCTGGATTTTCTAATAATAATGCCTCTATTTATAACCTCTTCTTCTTGCTTTTTAGTCTAGAAGGTAGTCTTACTATTAGTTATTATAACTATAATATAGATGCTATATACTCTTATATATATAGCTTCTAACTAATTAAAGTAGAGTATAATATCTATTTTTAATAGGATTATAAAGATATAGTATAATCCTATAGCTCTATAGGTAAAAAGAGTAATATACTAGTCCTTATTATACCCTAATAATTAAGTAAAGAGATTAAAAGAAACCACCTAAAGTGGTCCTAAAGGTAATAATCTAGCTTATAACACTTATAATATCTACCTCTATACCTTAGCTATCTAATAGACCTTATATTTACCTATACTCCTTTCCTTTAAAGGGATTTAAAGCTTTTTAAGCACTTAATTTATTATATCCTTACCTAGATACACTAATCTAGTATACTATAGGTCTATAGGCATTATTATTATAGCCTTTAGGTCTTATAAATCTCCCTTAATAGTAAAGACCTCTAATAGGCTTAAGCCCTTTATATATAGCTATATACTAATAATCTAAGTTTAAAATATCTCCTAATTACCTCTTACTAGGTCTATAATCCTTCTAGTAAGGTTATCCTACCTTATTCCCTTCTATATAAGTAGCTAAAAAGATATAAGGTTTATAAAGAATATTAGTTAGTACTAGGCCTTTAATAAGGTAAGGGTCTAGCTATTTATTAAGATAATCTAAGCTATGCTAATACTATAAGCCTTAGTAACACTATAACTAGCTTAAATTCTAGGTTATTAACTATAATTAAGGTCTATAAACTAGCGTTTATTATTAAAGATATAGATTAAAGTACTACTATTAAGTATAACCTATAATTTACCCTAGGTAAGGAAAGCCTCTAAAAACTCTTCTATAGCTAAAAATATAGTATTATTTTCTTTAGGTTCCTTTATATTATTATCCTTTAACTATATATTATATACCTTCTTTATATTATTAGGTTAATAATTTATTACTTCCTTTACTTTCTTTAATAACTCTTTATTAACTTTCTAGTCCTTTATTAGGTAGAGTACCCTATAGACCTTTTATAAGTCTTTTAACTTCTTTACCTTATACTTCTTATAGTAAATATAGTCTTTCTTTACTAACTTCTCTACTTTATCCTTTACTTTACTATTAAGAGTTAGCTTAGCTCTAAAGGCATTATTTGTAATGGACTCGAGCTTAAGGCTCGGGTCCTTCTTGGGTCCGGGAGGGCTCCGGAAAGGGCGCAGAGAGTGTATAAGGTAGCGTGCGGAGGTTATACAGACTTAGGGCTTACTATATATACTATACACATAGACTATATATAGGAGGATATATAGCTATATACTATATAATCTCTTACTTAGCTCTTTCTTTTCTCTTTAAGAATAGTAATTATACTTTAGATACTTATTTATAGTTACCCTAAGGCTAGTCTATAATATTTACTATTCTTTACTTTCTTTATATCCTTCCCTTTTTAGCTATATCTTAATAATAGTATAACCTTTATTAAGTAGAATAGAAATAAGTAAGCTAGCTATATTATAGGCACTTATTAGGGAGTAGTTAGTATAGATCTAAGCGCTTTATAAGAACTAACACTAAGTAAGGTAAAAGCTATTACCTATAGGGATACTATTTAATAGTAATAGGATACTCTTTATAGCCTAGAAGAGTCTTATAGGCTATAAGCTAGTTATAGACTAGGGGTTTATTAGGGGCACTAAGGACTAATAATACTTTATTTACTAGAACCTTTTAGTAAAGGTTTAGGCCTAGGTTATACCTTACTTTAAGAAGGGAAACTTAGTAAACTTTAATATAAGGCACTTCCTTAATTACTTAGGGGAAATATTTAATAACCCCTATTAATAGGAATTAGCTATTACTAAGCTTAACTAATTATAATAATAATAATATAAGCGGTTTAGTAACTTCTATATATAGTTTAAATAGAAACTTATGCTTATAGGTAGGCTAGGTTAGGTAAATAAGGTAAAGCTTTTAAAGCTATATACTACCCTTAATAAGTAAATAAGGAACTATAGTATAGGATATAATATTCCCTAGGCTAATTACTCTATAGTATTAGCTTAGTTTAGGAATATTATATTAGATATTAAGTCCTATTATTTAGAGGAAAAGTATTACTTATATTACTAGGTATAACTAGCTCCCTAGGTAGACTAGTCTTTAGGGTAAGATAAGGATACACTAATAATAGATATCTAGTTAGTAGGTATAGTAGGGGCCTAGAAAGGCTCTAGGAAAGCTATAGGTTACTAGTAATAGGGGGTAAAAAGGGCTAAATAGGTTTCCTAGGAGGTACTTAATATATAATATAAGGAGGGTAAGTATATATAATATAGCTCTAATAAGCACTAAGTTATAAAGTATTCCTTATATTATACTATTTATCTAAAAGAGATACTAGTGGTTAATACTTATAAGGTAGAAGATATTAACTCTAAGGATTTAAGTAATAAGTTAGAAAAAAAGAATCCCCTTTATTAAGTTATTTAAATAAGGAGGAGAAATAGGAGCTTAGAGAGGCTTTATAGTATATAGTTAAGGTTAAGAATAACTTTAAATATATCTAGAGTAATATAGATATATTACCCTTCTTAGTCCTTATATTAATAAATAAGATAACCTTTTTAGATATATAAGTTAATATAGAATATAACTACTATACTACTATTAGTAAATACCTAGTCTAGAAGCTATAACTAGAATATATCCCCTTACTAACTAAGAGGTTAGTTTATATAGTAATTAGTGTAAAAAGAGAGGGAAGGGAGAATTATAAGGTAAGCTTATTAATTATATATATTATCTATTTTTAGATAGATATAGATAGATAGGAGATGCTAATTATAGCGTATATAATCCTAGGATTAATAAGATAACTTATCCTAGGGACTCTATAGATAGCGTGCTATAATATTAACTTAAATATACAACGCTAATAACTAACTATAGGAGTAGCTAATAACCTATAGATTTAGGCTATAACTAATAGAGGGGTAGAGAAGCCTATTATATATATTATAGGATCTTTATTTATAGGAATAGTGTGTTAAGTAAGGAAGTAGAAGGAGTATATATAGCTTTATACTATAAGCTTATAGGAAATTATATTTATCCTATAGATTAATACTACACTAAAACCTATAGAGTAGGAGCTCTTAGTATCCTTACTAGAGGAGTTATAGGACTATAAGGACCTTTTCTAGGAGAGTAAGGTAAATACCCTACTACTACACTAGGGTAAGTCTAATTACTATATTCACCTAAAGTAGGATATAGAGGGCAATAAACTAGACCTACTATAGGCTCTGCTATATAATATACTATATTAATATCTCCTAGAGATATATAAGTAGGTAATAGACTTAATAGATAAGGGCTAGATTAGGGTAAGCTTATTATTAGTAGTAGTATTAGTTCTATTAGTAAAGAAACCTAGGGGTAGTTAGAGGTTTTATATAGACTATTATATACTAAATAAGATTATAAAATAGGACTATTATCCCTTACCTTTAGTAAAAGAAACACTATACTCCTTAGCTAAGGCAAAATAGTTTATAAAGCTAGATATATAAGCAGTATTCTATTATATTTATATTACTAAGGGCTAGGAACACTAGACCGCTTTCTAGATATAATTTAGATTATTTAAGTGGTTAGTATACCCCTTTAGTTTAGCGGGCATGCCTATAACCTTTTAGAGATATATTAATAGTGCGCTTAGTAGTATCCTTAGGGACTATATTACTACTTATCTTAATAATATCTTAATCTATATAGGGGGGTTATAGAAAGACTATATATAGAAGGTCTATAGGGTATTAGCTAGACTATAGTAGGCTAGGTTAAACCTAGATATTAAGAAGTGTATTTTTATAATAAAGGAGGTTAAGTACCTTAGGTTTATTATCTATATAGGGAAATAGATTTGCCTAGATAATAAGAAGATTACTATAATTAAGGATTAGAAGGCCCTAATATAGGTCTAAGGAGTATATAGGTTCCTAGGGTTTACTAACTTTTATTATAACTTTATACTATAGTTTTTAGAAGTTATAGGTTCCCTAATTAACCTAATAAAGAAGGGTATAGTATTTTACTAGATAGAGGTATATAAGAAGGCTTTTAAAATACTAAAGCTAGCTTTTATATTATACCCTATTCTTATATAATAAGACCCTAATAAGGATATAGTAGTAGAGGTAGACTACTTAGAAATAGTATTAGGAGGCTACCTTTCCTAGATAAATAATAAAGGGGTCTTATATCTAGTAGTATACTACTTAGCTTACTTATAGCTAGCTTAATAGAATTATATAATATATAATAAGGAGCTTCTAGTAATTATCTTATACCTTAGGGTATAGTTAGTAAAGCTATAAAGTATTAATAGGCTATTTATAATACTTATAGATTATAAGAACTTAGAGTACTTTATAGCCCTAAGAGAGATATTAGAATAGTAAGCGTAATAGGCAAAGACTCTAGTGCTCTTTAACTTCTACTTATATTATAGACTAAGGACTTAGGCAAGTAGACTAGATATATTATTAAGACACTATTAGGAGGAGGTATAATCTACTAAGCTAAAGGCACCTATTATATAGTTAATAATAATACCTATATAGTTTAGCTTTAGTTAGGGATAACTATATATAAATATTAGACCTATAGTAGCCCTAGAAAGCACTACTTTAGAGGATAGTTTAGCTTTAGCTCTAGATATTCTAGCTAGAGACTCCTTATTTATAGATAGGTACCTTTAGTCCCTATAGGATTAGGCTATAGCCTATAATAAGACTTATAGATTATAGCTTAAGGTAGTAAAGGCTAGGGTTTAGAAGTTTCCTAATATAGTAGGTATAAGGGAGTAGATTATAGACTATTAGATTAGTATAAAAGGAGCACTTTAATTCTAGGGCTAGACTTAGATACTAAAGTAGGAACCCTTAACTATAACCTTAATCTAATAGATATATAACTTACCCTTACTAGGTTACCTAGGGTAGAATACTACCTTTAAGGTGCTCTAGAGGGACTTCTATTAGGATAGTATATTATAGGATATAGTATAGTTTATATAAAACTATTACTACTATAGGGGGCAGAAGAGCTAGTAATTATAATAGGGCTTACTAAAGCTAATTCCTCTACTAGATAGATATTAGTTATAGATCTCTATTAACTTTATAATAGAGCTCCCTACTTAAGATTAGGCTAACCTATGGTTCCTTATAGTAATTATAGATAGACTCTCTAAGTTTATATAGCTTAAGGCTATAATATTAATAAAGGCTAAGATATATATAAAGCGGTTTAAACACTATTAGTAGCGGTTCTATAGGTTCCCTACCTAGATTATTATAGATTATAGTTTAGATTAATTAAGTGGTTTTTAGATAGTACTCTATAAGAAGGTAGGCATAAAGTAACTACTATTAACCTTATATTACCTATAGATAGATAGAGGTATAGAGAGAGCTAACTAGGAGGTTTAGGTAGTGTTATAGGTAATATTATCCTTCTTATAATTTAAGTAAGCTAATTACCTACTAGCCTACTAGCTAGTGTTAAATAATAAGGATTCTTTAGTAATAAGAGTAAGCATAAATATAGCGCTCTATAGCTTTAATATACCTATAATCTAGGAGGCACTACTATTAGAGGTATTAAAAACTTTACTAAAAGGATAGGTATAAGTATTCCTATAGTACTTAAAAGAGGGTATAGACCTAATATAAGCTATAATAGCCTTTATCTAATAATAATAATAAGAAAGCATAAATAGTAGTTAGAGACTAGTAGAATAGTTCTAGGTTAGGGACTATATATAGTTAAGCCTTTAGAATATTAAGATAAACTAACTATATAAGAAGTTAGATTAGGTTATAGTAAAGTATAAGGTACTAGAGGTACTAATACTATTAACTATAAAGTTAGATATTCCTAGGGGGCTATATCTAATCTTTTATATAGATTTAGTTTAGAGGGTAGTAAAGGATCTATTACTAAGCTAGAAGCTAGCTAATAAATAACCTCTACTAGAGCTAATATTAATAGATATAGATAGTAACCTTATAGAGTACTAGGTAGAGGAGATCCTTATAGCTAAAAACACCCCTAGTTAGGGAGTAAATTATAATATACTAGTTAAGTAGAAAGGTTATATTTAGCTAATATAGGAGCCCCTAGAGAATAGATAGGATACTAAGGTGCTAGATAGATTTAAGGTAGAATAGGGGGATATATAAATAAGTAATAGTCTAAAGTAAGTATAAAAATAGGTATAGTTTAATTTACCCCTAGAGAAGTAAAGCCTTTAGGATATATATAGAGAGGGGAGGTAGGGATAAGGAGGAGATAGGGTTTAAAAATTTTTTCTTATATAGTAAGAGAAGAGAAGGGGTATAAAGGGGGATATATAATAGACTTAAGCTTAAGGCTTAGGTCCTTCTTAGGTCTAGGAGGGCTCTAGAAAGGGCGTAGAGAGTGTATAAGGTAGTGTGTAAAGGTTATATAGACTTAGGGCTTACTATACGCGCTATGCGTATAGACTATATATAGGAGGATATATAGCCGCACGCTATATAATCTCTTACTTAGCTCTTTCTTTCCTCTTTAAGAATAGTAATCGCACTTTAGACACTTATTTGCAGTTGCCCTAAGGCCAGTCCATAACATTATTAGCCTTTACCTAAGACCTTCCTTAGGCTTTAATTAGGTACCTAATTCTACTTATAATACTATAGAAATCTAGGACCTTTCCCTTACTCTTTACTAAATAAATTAATAAGCTAATTTAAGCTAAGATAGTAGGGAATTATACCCTAATAGTATTATTAATTATTTCTATAGGTAAGTTACCTTTAGTAATAGGGTAGTCTACTTAAAAGCATCTCTTATAGCTAATTAAAGTATCTATAAGCTACTTATTAATATTAACCTTTATAAGGTTCTATTTAAAAGTCTTATTAAAATTAACTTTAATATAATACTTAATAGTCCTATTTAAAAGCATTATATTCCTTATAAGCTCTTTAATCTTATTATAAAGAGATATATACCTTAAGGTTATCTACTTATACTTAGAACTAAGTATTATTATAAACTAAGTATAATACTCTTATAAGGCCTTTATAAGGCTCTAGAATTAGCTATTAAATACCTAATAATAACCACTAAGGACTGTAAACTAGGCGCTATCTTTAGTATTATTAGGTTATTAAGGGTACTAAAAATAACTCTCTCTAGCTATATTATAACCTTTAGAAGAGCTTTCCTAGGGTTACTACGCGCTACTAATTATAGCTCCGCTACTATATAAGCGTGTTTAAACTCCTATAGTATCTAATATAGATAATTAATTCTATATAGCCTCTACTACCCTTCTCTTCGCTAGAGTCCTATTTCCTATAAGGATTAGAGGCTTAGGAGGGTAATCTAGCTATATAATTAAATTAGGATTAATAAAGACCTAGATTCTATCTTTAATAGCTCTTACCTTAACTATCTTATACCATAGGTCCTAGTAGTAGGGCTCCTGTAGCTTAATAGCTAGCTTATTACTCTTAGAAGACTCCTTAGATATTATAAGGATACCTATAGTGTTGTTATTATTAAACTAATAGATAGTAGTGTTAATCCTAGTATACTAGGGTCGCCCGATCACAATGTTAATGAATTAGGCCTCTCTTTTGCCGTATTTATACTAATTATTTAAAGATTAAATAATTAGTTAATTTAAAGAGAAGAGTACTAATTTAGAAGAAGGTAAGGTATAATTATTATAAACACCACACAATTACTACTATATTAGACCGCAAAGCTAGGGTTTAGTATAATCACATCTATTAAGTTATCCAACCCTGTCAGAGGGTGTGGACTACGGTCTAAATACCTAAGTACCTCTACTATTAGTAGGGTACTTATACAGTGCTAAAACATACTATAAAGTTACAGAGGTCTTGGAAAATAACTAGCTAGGGGTAGACTCCTGTCTTAGCTAGTTAAGTAGCGAGACTATCGTGCGACCGGGATCAATTATGCCCTTGTGGGTGCAACAGCCACACACACAGCGCCTCACAACTATCCCTTCCCTTCTAGAGGCTCGCCCCGAGCCGCTTTAGGTCTCTGCCAGTACGCAACCTTCAAGGGATTAGGCCCGGTCCTCCGTGGCCTCTGAGATAATCTAACCAATTGCGAACCCCCAAGGCCCACTAGGGCGGGCGCAACGGCCCTGGCCCCTAGCTGCCCTATGAGCCTGATGTAAGCTGTCTAGCCCCACTTTAATCCTGTGCGCCCCTCTGTGCGCCCTGATAGGATTTGAACCTAGGACTAGCCCAGCCAGAAGACCCATAATAGCTAGCATAATTGTAAGAACCCAGAAGGTGTGCTAAATTCCCTAATAGACTAAAAGATCCGCTAATGCTAGCCGTTGCTAACATTGCACCTTACAATTGATTATGAGACCTGTGCGGTCGGTCCCTTTCCAGGGCCACACACACAGCGCCTCACACATACAAATTACTACACCACACTTTCGCGTACTTACGCGGTCACTAACCTTGTGGCAGGGGGCCTGTGGGGGCCCCACTGTCAAGGCTTATGGGCCGGTATAATAAAACAGAGTGATAGTATGATTAAGAAGTAGCTGCTATTAAGCTAAAGGTGTGATGGTCTGGGGCTTTGGCCCCAGATCCTAGTAATATAGGTGTCAATTGCACAAGTCAGAGGGACTTGTACAATGCGTATTCTTTTGTTGTTATCTATGGCGCAATTGGATCGGGCACATCACCCGCACGGTCACGCAGGCACCCGCGATTAGCCCTTTGGGCTAGACCGTGACAAAAGGCAGGGGTATATACTTAAAGGTTTTAATCTCTAGCCTCCTATATTCTATATATATAGCCTTCGCTAAATACCCCCTCTAGCGTATATATAACTAGCTTATAGTAACCTTAACCCGTGACCAAGCCCTACTATATATGATGCTTGTGAGGCCCCTCACAACATGACCCACGCGCATGCGTGCACCGCAGCGCCAGAGCACCGCGGCGCCCGACACCAGAAGGAAGGGCTAGGTCCACGTGATATTAGCAAGCCGCTAGCTATAAACCAGCAACTTACATATACACATTACACTTAGACCTAGTAAGCTTTAGTTAATATATAAGTGCACCCTATATCCTTTTACCTAGCTACCTTTATCCTTATAATTCTAAAGCTTCTACCACTAGCTACCTAAGAGTAATATAGGGCTAAGAACTACCTAATTAACCTAAGTAATATTAGATAATAACTAAAGTTAATTAAATAAGGGTAGTATCGCTGCTAAAGATATACTATATTCTATAGGAACTAGGACTAAACCTAGACCCTCTAATATTAGGGCTAATACTATAGTAATAAATAAGCGAATTACTTAGCTTAAGAAACTTAAAGAACTATAGGAATAAGAGTAAGAGCTTATTAACCTTCTATAGCTAGGTAGAGGGAAAGAGAAGATAAAAAGGTAGCAAAGATCTAGTTCCTTCTCTAGTAATAGCCACTAAGAGGTTAAAGTTAGGAATATTACTAACCTCTAATACCCTATAAACCTATAGAAGCATAAAATATAGATAAATAATCTAAACTATGCCTTTAATAAGGCAAAGTAAAAGTATTAGTATAATTACTAAAAAATCCTCTTTATACTTAACTATATATATAGTAATTATAGGGTAAGATAGGACTAATACCTTAATAAATAAATAGCTAATAACTAAAGTAATCTTAAAGATAACTAGGATATATTTAAGACCTAGACTCTTACACTACTTTAAGATGCTACTAACTATAACGCCTAAATAGCTATGTAGCTAGAGAATATAAAGTAATATAAGGGCTAGAGTCCTATTAAATTTAGTATCTACCTAGATTTGCTAGAGAAATACCTAGAAAAAGCCACTAAAAAGTTATAAGCTCTTATATTCTTTATAAAACTACTCCCTAACCTATAAGACTAGATTAACCTATATGCCTCTATTATAGGAAAGGCATAAGAGGAGGTTATATAACTTACTTAGTGACTCTAGGAGGCTATACTAAAGAGTAAGCAAAAGTCTAAGTATTTAGAAGATAAGGGCCTAAATAAGGCTCCCTAATATTATAGATATAACTTTCTATAAGGTAGAAGGTCTAATAAAGATTAGAAGGATAAGGACTAAGAGAAGTCTCCTGCTACCTACCTAAATAACTATAAACCTAGGTATAAAAGGTAGTGTTTTAACTATAATAGTATAGAGCACCTTGCGAATAGATATAATAAGCTAAAGAAGGAGTAATAAGACCTAGAAAACTCCCTAAGGTAGAAGTAGATGCCCTTACCTCTGCCTTAAACACTAAGGTACTAATAGGGTGTTAATTTTATATACTAGTTACTATTTATAGGTATATAGATATTAAAATAGCAGCGGATCTTAATAGTTACGCTAAGATTAATATTATTAGCACTAAATTTATATAAGCCTATAAACTTAACTAAGCTAAGGCTATAGTACCTATTATTAAGGTAGTAGGGGCCCTTATAGTTCCCTAATATAGTGTCTATAAGGTCCCTATTATAATTAAAGACTTAAGAGGAGAAGAAAAGGACCTTAAGCTACTGTGTATAGCTATTAATAGGGACCTAAGAACTAAGGGAAGCCCTATATTAATTAGGATATATATACTTGCTAAAGAATATATCTACCTTTACTTATACTTATAAGAGTAGTGGTTTAAGAAAAGAAAAAAGGCCTTTTTACTTATAACTCCCTATAAATTTATAAAGGTTATATATAATAAGACTATTATATATACTATTAATAGGGTTATAGAAGATAAGTTTATTACCCTTAGAGATAAAGAAGAGGTAAAGGCATATAGAACTATTAAAGATATCCCCTAGGAACTATATAAGTTTAAAGATATGTTTATATTAGATAAGGTAGGGAGCTTGCCTTTAAGAAAGATAACTAATTACGTAATTAATCTAATACTAGGGACTACACCCCTATACAGACTAATTTACCCCCTTTCCTAAGGCAAATTAAAGGAACTTTATAAATATATTAATAAGAACCTATAGAAGGGCTAGATAAGACTATTAAAGAGCCCTATAGGCGCGCCTATCCTATTTATACTAAAGAAAGATAGTACGCTCTAATTATATGTAGATTACTAGGGTCTTAATAGGGTAATATAGAAGAATCACTATACTCTCCCCCTAATTTTAGAGATCCTAGACTGGTGCTAAGGAGCCTGCTTCTTCTTAAAAATTAATATTAAGGATACTTATTATAGAATCTAGATAAAAGGGGGTAATAAGTGGAAGACCGCGTTCCGCACACGCTATAGGCACTATAAATATCTTATAATACCTTTTAGGTTAATAAATACCCTAGCCACGTTCTAGAACTATATCCACAAAGCGCTTCACAGGCTAGTTAACACTATTTGTGTGGTATATCTAGATAATATCCTTATCTTTTTAAAAACATAAGAGAAGCATACTATATATATTAAAGAAGTCCTAGGGCATATAAGAGAGGTAGAATTATATATAAAACCCTCTAAATGTAAGTTCTACTAAGAGTTAGTGGAGTTCCTAGGGTTTATTCTCTCTATTAATAGGATCTTAATAGATACCCACTAAGTTACTACTATTTAGGATTAGAAGGAACCTATAAGCTTTAAGGATATATAATCCTTCCTAGGGTTTTATAACTTTTACTAATGGTTTATCTATAGATACTCTAGGATTATAGCATCTAGACTAGGAGGTTTATATTTAGGGCAAGAGAATAGGTAGCGTTTCGCTAGCTAAAAGACACCTTTTAGTAGGCTCCTCTTCTCTATTATTATAACCTAAGTTAACCAGTGCGCATTAAGATAGATACCTTAATCTTTATAATAGTAGGGATCCTATTATAATAAGATAATAAGGGCCGCTAGCACCCTATAGCCTTTTAGTTAAGGAAGTTTACTAATACTAAATAAAACTATAGCATGCCTAACTAAGAGCTACTTACTATAGTTAAGTTATTTAAACACTAGTAATATTATATTAAAGGCATAAAGACCCTAGTAGAAGTCCTATTAGATTACTATAACCTATAGACCTTTATAAAGTAATAAAAGCTAAATAGAAGATAGGCTAGATAGTGTATATTCCTATGCCTACTAAACTTTATAATTAAGTATAGACTAGGGAAAAGTAATCCTATAGATACGCTATTAAGAAGGTCTAATTATAAGAGTAAACCCCTAATAAATAGGGCACTTTTACTAGAACTTAAGGAAAAGTTAGTAGCTACTAAAGAAGTAGTAGAAGAAAAGATACTAATATATTAAAGAAGATATAGTAAGATACCTTTAGGGGAGGAAAATACCCTAGTTTTTATAGAGAGGTATAGTAAGATACCTTTAGGGGAGGAAAATACCCTAGCCCCTATAGTAAAGGCTAGAGTAGCTATATTAAGAGGCTAGTTAGCTACTATAGATCTAGTAAAAGGTTAGCTAAATAAAGGTAATTTCTAGGAGAAGGTAGTGTGTATCTAGGACGCTAGTATAGTATAAGAGATCTAGGGGGCTATTATATTACTAGATCCCTACTAATCTAGCCTAAATAAACTATTAGCATAGCTACTATAGAAGGCCTAAAGCTAAGATCTAGACCTATAGAGGTAGAGTAAAGAGATTAACTCCCTAGAGAGAGGGAAAGCTAGTCTATAGTTATATAGTATAAGGGGTTTCCTAATATATAAAGACTAGGTAGTTATTCCCTAAGAGCCTACCTTATAATAGGAGCTTCTATAGCTATACTATAATAATCTACTAGTGGGTTACTTTAGGACTAAGTAAATGCTTAAGCTATTAAAGTATTACTTTTAGTAGCTAGCTATAAATAAGTCTATATTAGACTATATTATAAGCTATAGGATATATTAGTAAATAGTTACTAGAAGGCATTGCCTATATAGGAGTCTTAAATTACTACTAATACTAGAGTAACTATAGGTAGAAATCTTAATAAACTTTATTATAGGATTACCTATTATATAAGTAGGTAAATAAGAAACTAATATAATCCTAGTAATTATAAACTAATATACTAAGTACTCTATCTTCCTACCTATAATAACTATAATTAATATAGCTAAGTTAGTAGAACTTTTCTATAAGGAGATTAAGCTATAATTTAGGCTACTAAAGGGCATTATATCTAATAGAGGATCTGTTTTTATAAGCTAATTCTAGTTAGACCTATATTACCTATTATGCGTAAAACATAGGCTTTTTATAGTGTTTTACCCCTAAACTAATAGGTAAACTAAGAGGACTAACTAGGTACTAGAGTATTACCTATAATACTTTGCTTCTAAAAACTAGTAGATATAGCCTAAGCTACTCCTAGTTATATAATTTACCTATAATAACGTAGTAAATAGAACTATAGGCCACTTACCTAACTATATACTTATAGGGTACTTACTAGAGTTTTAGCTAGCCCTTAGGGATAAGGTTATAGAAAGGAAGGTACTAGAGGCTTATACTTATATTATAAAGTTATATAAAGTTAGGGAGTAGCTAAAGTAAAACTAGGTAAAAGCCACTAAATCCTAGGTAAAGTACTATAATAAATATTACTAACTACTTACTCTTAAAAGAGGTAACCTAGTATTACTATTAGTAAAGAATATATAGCTTAAGGAAGTGAAATAGAAGCTAATCCCTAGGTTTATTAGACTATTTTAGGTACTTAATACTATTAGTAAGTAAGTATATTAGCTTATACTACTAGAAAAATATAGTAGGTTATATAATATATTCTATATTAGCCTACTAGAGCCTTAGACCTATTATAAGAATATAGATAAAGAAAAAATACTAATACCTAACCTTAAGAATAAAGATAATAAATATAAAGTTAAGGAGGTTAAGGAATATAGAAAGACCTATAAAGGTAATAAATACCTAGTAAAGTAGAAGGGTTAGCTAAGTAAATATAACTAGTAGGTTCCTATTAAAGATATAGAAGGAGCTTAGTATATAATTTAGGTATTTTACTAGAATAAGTTAAGGGAAAAGAATAGTAATATATAAGTAAGTTATAGGTAAAAGAGTATAAAGTTCCTATAAGAAAGGTATAGCCTTACTAGCTACTATAATACGCCTAATAAAAGAAAATAACTAAACTATATATAAAAAATAAAAGAAAAAAATATAAAGGAATAAAATAAAGGAAACTATCTATAGCTTTAGGAGAGTTAATAGAAATCCCTCTATAGTTACCCCCTTATAGCTAAAAACTTAGCCCCTATAGACTATATACTTAGCGTTATTCTTATCCGCTATAACTGCCTTCCTTATTCTATAATAAAAATAATATAATACTATTCCCTAGGTAATAAATCCTAGATTACTTAGCCTTAGCTATAAAACTATTGCTATATTCTATATAGTAAGGAGTTATAGATAGTTAGCCTACTAAAATATTAGCAAATAGATAGCAAAATAGGGCTAAGATATAACCTACTATCCCTAGGACTAGAGCTAGGTTTATAGTAACTATAAGGGTTTAATAGGAGACTATATACTACTAGTATATAATTAAAGTATCCTACCTAGATATATTAGTAAAGAACTAGCAAAAAGGGAAGAAATATATAGACCTATTAGACCTTAGTAGCCTCTATTAACCTAAACGCGATGTAATACATTATATTAGTATAGTTAAAGCCCTATATAAGCTAAAGATAATAGGTAGTAAAACACCACTAAGTTACCTCTAAGAATATAAGGTCTTTAGGATTATCCTTATTCTTATTACTAAGTGCCTCTATTAGGATATCTACCTAATCTAGTACCTTTAATAAGTTAAGGAAGTCGCTATATATAGTAGCTATAGACTATATAATTATTAGTAAATAGAAACTAAAGAGTAAAGGAAAAGTAAGATACTTATAGCCTTATAACTATCCCTATGTGTATAACACTAAATATAGTGCTTTAACTGCTTTATCTTTAACTAACCTATATATAGGTTAGTAATAAATTAATAATTAATCTAGGGGAGTTTAGGGGCAGATAGAGGGCTCTTTTTGTGTTTAGTGTATCTAGTATATAAATAGTGTATATATAAGTAGTTATAAAGCAGAATTATTAGCGCACTTATTGTGATTTATTAGTAATTAGTAATTAATAATGGATGGATAATAGTGTTATAGAAAAGTAATAATTTAGCTAATAATATAGAAATAAAAATAGAATAATATAGTAAAGAGTTAGAGGTAAATTTATGCTAAAGCGCTAACTATTATTTATTATTATAGATTGTTATTTATTATTATTTTAATGTAACTACTAGTTAGCGAATAGTTATAAAATATAGGGCAAAAGCTGTTTAGGAGCCTGGTAATAAGGGGGGGGATAATTATAAGGCCCCTTATAACATAACCCACGCGCATGCGTGCACCGTAGCGCTAGAGCACCGCGGCGCCTAACACTAGAAGGAAGGGCTAGGTCCACATGACATTAGCGAGCCGCTAGCTATAAACCAGCGACTCGCACACACACATTACACTTAGACCTAGCAAGCTTTAGTTAATATATAAGTGCACCCTATATCCTTTTGCCTAGCTACCTTTATCCTTATAATGCTATTGCCTCCATTGCCTCTATCGCTCCATTGTCTCCACGACCCTGACACCCACTGACCCACTAGCTTTAACACGCTCAAGGAGATAGGGAAAATTAGCAGTACATTTATTATTAGTGTGATAGTCTAGGCTTTGCCTAGATCCTAGTAATATAGGTGTCAATTGCACAAGTCATAGAGACTTGTACAATGCGTATTCTTTTGTGGTCTATGGCGCAATTGGATCGGGAATATTACCCGCACGGTGGCGCAGGCACCCGCGATTAGCCCTTTGGGCTAGACCGTGACAATTAGCCTATTTATGTGCAAGCGAATGTACCTCTAGTCCACTTTTATCTAATTGGATACAGACCCTAGCTGATGTAACTCCACAAGGCTTATGACCTCTAAGGAAGATAACTACTAATTAGCTAGAATTCACTAAATAATTTCAGAAGCTTCGCTAGCTAGCCGCGATCGCCGTATAAAGCCACGTAACATTTTATTAAATTCGAGTATGTCAAGGCTTCTGGGCTGAATATGATGAACAGGGTGATGGTATGATTAAGGTAGTAGCTATATAGCTAGAAGGTAGGTATATATACTTAAAGGTTTTAATCTCTAGCCTCCTATATTCTATATATATAACCTTTGCCTAAATACCCCCTCTACATATATATAACTAGCTTATAGTAACCTTATAGCTAGGGCACTATAAGCTATAACTAGGCCCTACTATATATAATACTATTACCTTTATAGCCTCTATTACTCTATTACCTTTATAACCCTAATATAGTTCCCTCTCTTCTTTATAATTACCCTTAATAATAACTAGCTACCTAGTTAGTATAAACTTACTATCTTAATCTCCTATATAAATCTAAATAACTTTTTATATTATAATATAATATATAGGGAGATATAATAGCCTTATTAATATAGGTTATAGATTATTCCTTACCTTACTTATAAGCTCTTAATTACTATATAATTATAGCTATAGAGTTTTTTGAAAATGGAAGGGAATCTATACTAGAGGGATAGGAAGACCTCCCTAGTAGATTCAACGCGGCGGCTTCTAGATTCACTATAATACAACGATTCTTCAAGATATAGAGCTTTGATAGTTGAATATAGTTGATTTCAGCTAGACAAACGATCTAACAAGCAATAAGAGGATTTTCTAAGTCCCCTTATAGACCTACTGACCATATCGACGGAAGGGGGTTGCTAGCCAGGCCTTAGGAGCTATTTTTTATTTTCCGCAAAATTCATTTATATATGAAAAGTAAAAAATCGACTCACGACCATACAATCTAGCCACCCACGTGCACTAACTAAGCAATCTAATAAGCAACCCTATAAATAAAATACATCATTAAATCCAGAAAAAATCAAGGATTCGAACAGTATAAGTTAGCCTTTTATACGACTACTAGTTCCCTAGTTACAGTCGATTTTAGCTTCCCTATAGGGTAGCCTAGTCGGCTTAGTCATACAAGCCTGTGGGTTGGTTGTGTGCAGGAGCGCAGGTCACAGCCAAAGCTGGCCACAGCCAACAACGCTGCAGGCAACGCCTCGTAACCAACGTTGCAACAACGCAACTAGGCAACTAGTGGGCCTATAAAATAGTGCTATAAATAGCATAATTTTAACAGAGTTACTTTATAAATACTTATATTATCTTTATTATAGTTTCTATAGAAGTAGATACCCTATATTAAATTTTCTAATTAGGCTAAATAGATAGGGTATTAGATACTATATATCTAAGTAAGTTTAACTATAAGTTCTAGTAAAGTTACTATAAACTCACTAGGTATATATAACTAGCTATAATTTTTACTATTAGTAGCTATAATACTAACTCTTTAACCTATAGCTTACTTTTACTACCTATATAGATTACTTAAGGGGCTATAGTTAATATAAAAGAGCCTAGATTTCCCTCCCTTTATCTCTTCTTTTCTTCCTTATCTTTCTTAATTAATCTATATAAATTATAAGTTAGCCCTACTAGCCTTATAGTAATACTCCTATTACTATTACTTAGTAGTTACTAACCTTACCTAGGATTATATTATTCCTAGCTTTTATTTCTAAGCTTCTTTATTATTAATCTCTTACTACCCTACTTCCTTACTTACTTACTACTAACTTATAGCTAGTTTACTATATCTACTATTTACCTAGTAACTCCTAGTCCTTTAGCTCCTACCCTAGAAAAATCTCCTTATAAATAGGTATTCTAAGCTTCTAAGACTACTATATAAGTTTTACCTCTTACTTATAGTATTATAGCTACTAACTTACTAAATAGTAGTATTAAGATCCTATATTTATACTATAGTTAGTAGGCTATTATCTAGTAAATTATACCTAAAGATAATAGTAGTAAGCTATAATATATTATTAATAGGAAACCTATTCCTAATAAGTATTATTATTCTCCTAGTATAACTAAGCTACTTATTTACTACTTTCTTATTACTAACTTTAGCTAGGAAATTCCTCTAAGTATACTTACTATATAAAAAATAATAAATTATATATTAATATAAGTACCTTTCTAATAGATATTACTTCTAAATAGCTAATATACTACTAGTGTCCTATTTAAATTATAAAATTATATTATAAGTTATTTAAGATAATAAGAAATGTTAAAATTATGCTATTTATAGCACTATTTTATAGGCCCACTAGTTGCCTAGTTGCGTTGTTGCAACGTTGGTTACGAGGCGTTGCCTGCAGCGTTGTTGGCTGCGGTCAGCTTTGGCTATGACCTGCGTTCACAACCAACCCACAGGCTTGTATAACTAAGCCGACTAGGCTACCCTATAGGGAAGCTAAAATTAACTATAACTAGGGAACTAGTAGTCGTATAAAAGGCTGACTTATACTATTCAAATCCTTGATTTTTTCTGGATTTAATAATGTATTTTATTTATAGGGTTACTTATTAGATTGCTTAGTTAGTGCACGTGGGTGGCTAGATTATATAGTTATAAGTCGATTTTTTACTTTTCATATATAAATAAATTTTGCGGAAAATAAAAAATAGCTCCTAAGGCCTGGCTAGCAACCCCCTTCTGTTAATATAGTTAGTAGGTCTATAAGGGGACTTAGAAAATCCTCTTATTACTTATTAGATCATTTATCTAGCTAGAAATCTACTATATTTAACTATTAACGCCCTATATCTTAAAGAATTGTTATATTATAGTAAATCTAGAAGCCGCCGCGTTAAATCTACTAGGGAGGTCTTCCTATCCCTCTAGTATAGATTCCCTTCTATATTTAATAGGTTATAAGCCTAGAAGGCCTATAAGATTACTACATTACTATGTTATTCTACTGTGATTAGTGCTTAATTTTAGGTACTAGTTACTCTCTACTAGACCTATGGGCTCTTAGATTACAAAGGAAACCGCTAGCTTTTAAAGCTTTTTATCCGCTAGTATCACGCATCGCAACGCCAGACCCTTAGTGTTAAAGTTCATTTACAGCCGCACCTATAACCACCACATTACAACTATAACTATCTAGTTACAACTATAACCTCTTTTAGTGATTCTATTCACTGCCGCGACCGTTATATTTAATATTATCTACTCTATAGATACGCTGCATTCCTTTTATAAATTATTAAACATCTAGTATATCTATACTAGGCTTTTTAACCTATTATAATACGTTACACGCACTATACGTTATGTTATAGCTACTGTAATACCTATATCCTATAATTCCTATCCGTTATTTTTAGTGTTAAGAAAATTTTTATAGAGAATCTTCTCCGGTCCGTTTCTGCCTGCACATACCGTAGACCTACTTTTAAACCTTAAGGGCTACCCTTTTAAATAGTCCCGCTATATAATTTACGTACGCGGCTAGGTTACACTATAACTAGCTTCTAGCGCGTGTTATTTACAATAGGAACAAATTTAGAGATCTTACATAGGATATCTTTTAAGATCCTAGGGAATTTTTAGAGATAGCACTACTAAGTTATAATAAGGGTAAGGGACCTACTATAGGCCCTTCTAGCCCTCCTAGGGACCCTAATAGGATAGATATAGAAGGTCTAGCTATTTAAGCTAGTGCTTTTTAATAATAGATATAAAGCTAAATTGAACAATAAGGTAAGACCTTAACTAATTTTATTAAGTATACTAAGTTAAATTATCTAAAAAACAAGGCTAGTATTAAAGATCTATTAGATAAATTAACGCAAACCATGACTATTATGCAAGGTCTTTAGGATTCTTCTACTAAGCTAAGGGAAGAAAATACTAAAGCTCTAGTAGAGGACCTGCTAGCTACTGTAACTACTTCTACGAGTTTACCTTTTAGTAACTTATAAGCTACCTTTAATATAGGGGCTATTAAGGAACTAAATAAGAAGGTTCACTCTATTCCTAAGGGAGCTAAGCTAAAAGGTCCTAAAAACTATAATCAGTGGAAGCAAGCCCTAAGCATCTAATTTAGAGCCCTAGGATTACCTGAATTTATAGATAATCCTAGCTTAGCAGGCTATCTAGCTAACTGTAATTAAGCTATTCTTTTAATAATATTGAGAGATAGCTATTAACCAGGACCGTAGGTAGCTATATGTTAGCAAAAATCCCCTAAAGAAGCCTATAAAGTCCTTATTAGGCAATATTCATAGAGTGCTAAAATCCAGTAAGGTACGCTATACGCTAGCTACCACTCCCTAAATTTTTTAAATTATAAGGGATCTTTAGAGGCTTTTAATGCTGATTTTAATAACTTACTAGCTAGACTATAGCTTTATAGTGTAGAGATCGCTCCTATTAATTAAGTAAACTATTATATTAATGCATTAAAGCAGACCTTTCCTAGCTAGGCTAAGAGACAAAGATTTACTATTAGAACTGCTAGGGCATAAGGACTGCCTGTAAATACCCTAAATTTACAGTTCCTTATGGCGGATTTATTAGAAGAACAGAGGGATAAAACCTCTCCTATGGCTAAAGCTCTTAGCTATAAGGCTTCTAATAATAAGGGAAATTCTAAGGATAAGGAAAAGAAATCTTCTAATCCTAATACTAAGAAGGACTCTACTAACGCCACTAAAGAGCAGGATAAGAAGGATTTAAACCCTTCTAAAGCCTCTAGGAAGAAAAAGCAGAAGAAGAAGAGTGGCAATAGGGATTGTTAAAATTATGCTATTTATAGCACTATTTTATAGGCCCACTAGTTGCCTAGTTGCGTTGTTGCAACGTTGGTTATAAGGCGTTGCTTGCAGCGTTTGCCTGCAGCTTTAGCTGTGATCTACGTTCCCGCACACAACCAACCCACAGGCTTGTATGACTAAGCCGACTAGGCTACCCTATAGGGAAGCTAAAATCGACTGTAACTAGGGAACTAGTAGTCGTATAAAAGGCTGACTTATACTATTCGAATCCTTGATTTTTTCCGGATTTAATAATGTATTTTATTTATAGGGTTGCTTATTAGATTGCTTAGTTAGTGCACGTGGGTGGCTAGATTGTATGGTCGTGAGTTGATTTTTTACTTTTCCCATACAAATGAATTTTGCGGAAAATAAAAAGTAGCTCCTAAGACCTGGCTAGCGACCCCCTTCCGTCGATACGGTCGGTAGGTCTATGAGGGGACTCAGAAAATCCTCTTATTGCTCGTTAGATCGTTCGTCTAGCTGAAATCTACTATATTCAACTATCAAAGCTCTATATCTTAAAGAATCGTCGTATTATAGTGAATCTAGAAGCCGCTGCGTTAGAATCTACTAGGGAGGTCTTCCTATCCCTCTAGCTAGATTCCCCTTCCATTTTCAATAGGTTATGAGCCCGGAAGGCCTATAAGATTACTATATTACTACGTTATTCTACTGCGATTAGTGCTTGATTTTGGGTACTAGTTACTCTCTACTAGACCTGTGGGCTCTTAGATTACGAAGGAAATCCGCTAGAATTTGAAGCTTTTTATCCACTAGCTCTACGCATCGCAACATCAGACCCTTGGTGTTAAATTCAACTACAGCCGCACCTGCAACCACCATATTGCAACCGTAACTATCTAGTTACAACCACAACCTCTTTTTTAGTGATCTAATTCACTGCCGCGACCGTTATATATTGATATTATCTACTCTGTAGATACGCTGCATTCCTTAAATCATCGAACATCTAGTATATTAATACTAGGCTTTTTGACCTATTACACTACGTTGCACGCACTATACATCACGTTACGTTGCGTTGTGGCTACTGCAATAGCTATTATTCCTATCCGTTATTTTTGGTGTTGAGAAAATTTTCGCAGAGAATCTTCTCTGGTCCGTTTCTACCCGCGCATACCGCAGACCCACTTTTAGACCTTGAGGGGCACCCTTTCAAACAGCCCCGCCGCACAATTTGCATGCGCAGCCCGGTTGCACCACAACCAGCTTCTAGCGCGCGATATTTGCAACAGGAACAAATTTAGAGATCTTACACAGGATATCTTTTGAGATCCTAGGGAATTTTGAGAGATGGCACCACCGAATTATAAGGGTAAGGGTCCTGCTGCAGGCCCTTCTTCTAGCCCTCCTAGGGACCCTGATAGGATGGAAATAGAAGGTCCGGCTGTTTAAGCTAGTGCTTTGCAACTGCAACAGCAGATGCAGAGCTAAATTGAATAACAAGGCAAGACCTTAACTGATTTTATTAAGCATACTGAGTCAAATCGTCTAAAAAACGAGGCTAGCATTAAAGATCTATTAGATAAATTAACGCAAACCATGACTGCTATGCAAGGTCTTTAGGATTCTACTAAGCTAAGGGAAGAAAATACTAAAGCTCCAGTAGAAGACCTGCCTGCCGCTAATTCTGCGAGTTTACCTTCTAGTAACTTACAAGCTGCCTTTAATACAGGGGCTATTAAGGAACTAAATAAGAAGGTTCACTCTATTCCTGAGGGAGCTAAGTTAAAAGGTCCTGAAAATTATGATTAGTGGAAGCAAGCCCTGAGCATTTAATTTAGAGCCCTAGGATTACCTGAATTTATAGATAATCCTAGCTTAGTAGGCCATCTAGCTAACTGTGATTAAGCTATTCTTTTAATGATATTAAGAGATAGTTGCCAACCTGGGCCACAGGCAGCTATATGTTGGCAAAAATCCCCCGAAGAAGCCTATAAAGTCCTTATTAGGCAGTATTCGCAGAGTGCTGAAATCCAGCGAGGTACGCTATACGCTAGCTACCACTCCCTAAATTTTTAAAATTATAAGGGATCTTTAGAGGCTTTTAATGCTAATTTTAATAACTTACTAGCTAGACTACAGCTTTGTAGTGTAGAGATCGCTCCTATTGATTAAGTAAACCATTATATCAACGCATTAAAGCAGATCTTTCCTAGTTAGGCTGAGAGACAAAGATTTACTATTAGAGCTACTAGGGCACAAGGGCTGCCTGTAAATACCCTAAATTTATAGTTCCTTATAGCGGATTTATTAGAAGAGTAGAGGGATAAAACCTCCCCTATAGCTAAAGCTCTTAGCTATAAGGCTTCTAATAATAAGGGAAATTCTAAGGACAAGGAAAAGAAGTCACCTTCTAATCCTAATACTAAGAAGGACTCTACTAACGCCACTAAAGAGCAGGATAAGAAGGATTCAAACCCTTCTAAAGCCTCTAGGAAGAAAAAGCAGAAGAAGAAGAGTGGCAATAGGGATAAAGATAAAGGAAAAGAAGCTGCTTTTACGTTAGGCTATAGCCTAGCCATGGGATACGTTGAAGAACTAGATTCTAGCGAGTCTAGCAGCGAGGATAGTAGTGATTCCGAATCTGATTTGGATACTTCTAGTACCACTACTACTAGTGACACTACTAGCAAGCCTACTTTTAGCTACTCTAATAATGTGGTTAAAAACTCCCTTCTATACGATATAGGTTCTTCTTGTCATATTTGTAATAATAGGGCTTTCTTTAGGGACTTTAAGCCTCTTAAGAAAGGTTAAACCAGCCCTATAATTACAGCAGGAGGACCTATCTATCCTAAAGGAAGAGGCACCGCTGTTTTTAACGTTCTAGTCAAAAAAAATCCACCAGAATATAGGCCTTTAGCTCTATTAGATGCCCTATATTTCCCCGGTATAGATACCAACCTAGTTAGCGGGCTATCCCACTATCTTAAGGGAGGTTATCTAGCTAAAGATTAGCTTTTCCTAGCTGATAAAAGTCCCTGTGGGTTACTAGAACCTGCTAAACATAGCTTCTTTTTGCAGATTAAGGGGCAAGCTACTCCTAAGATCTGCAAGCATTCAACCTACCTCTCCTTTATGGGCTCTTAATATTGCAACCAACAACAAAGAAACCAACAGCAAAGAGCCTATAAGACCGAATTAGGGTTTTCCTACCCTATAGAGGTTCAAATTCCATAGCCAGCATTTAATCCCGAGGAATATCAATGAATCGAAGAACTAAATTCTGATGAAGAAGACGAAGATTCAGCCCTATGTCCCACCGAAGCTCCTCCTAGTTAGGCATCTTCTATAGGGGGTTTAGAAGGTCCATACCCTAATGACTTGGGTGACGATAGTGGCCGTCTATTGCCCCCAGAGGCCTGTGATTCTCAAGAGGCCTGGCAACAGAGGGAGCTAGGGGATAATAGCCCTAATAGATCTTCTAAGCTAGATCCTAGTTACAAGAAGTTACTAGATTTAGCTCTTCTTTGGAACATCCGATTAGGCCACATTGGCCTCCCTTTACTAAAGAAATCTTCGAAATTAGCTAAAGGGATCCCTGATTTTTCCGCTATTAAAGAAAAGGATTTTAACTGCATAGCCTGTATGTAATCGAAGGCTGTTAGAAGACCAACCAAAAGACCTATTTAGGACCCCCCTAGGGTTTTAGATATCCTAGAGGGAGATATAGTTAAAATCGAACCTATACCACATAATAAGAAGGCCCTAGTCCTTATACTTATTGATCGAAAATCCCGGTATAAATGGTGCTTTTCATTAGCTAATAAAGAAGGTCAGACCCTTTATACTGCTATTAAGGGCTTCTTTAAGGCTCTAAAAAACCGATATAACGCGTATCCTAGGCACCTTCACTTCGACGGAGGTACTGAGATCAACAACGAACTTTAGCACTGGTTATCTTCTAAAGGAATTTGCTTTAGCACCTCTTGCCCCTATATTCACGAACAGAATAGGCTAGTTAAGAGGGCTATTAGGGTTATCCTAGACCGGCTTAGAGCTACACTTTAGTGGTCTAAGCTGCCTTTATATCTATAGTCTTATATCCTTCCAGCCATAGTAGACTTAGTTAACATCACCGCTAATATAACTAAGCCCCTAACCCCTAAGTAGCTATTTCTAGCTAACTTAGAGCCTAAGACTATCTATAAGCCTGACTTCTTAAAAATTAGGGCTATAGGGTCTTATTACGAGGTTCTAATACCTCCGGAGCAGAGATCAAAGCTTTAGAAGCTAGCCCCTAGGACTATCCCTAGACAGCTGCTTGCTACTCTAGGTTCCAGCGTCTATCTTGTTTATATACCCTCTAAAAGGTCAGTCATTAAGACTAGCTTTATTAAGATTATAGAGGATATAGGCTCTGTAGGATCCCCTAAGCCTTTAGGGAGCTATCCTTCAGAGGGAGAAGCCGATATCTCACGAGATCTAGAGGTTCAGGATAGCTATCCAAAGCCTCTAGCGCCCCCAGCGCCCACAGCGCCTACAGCGCCCGCCGCGCCTATAACGCCCGGGACGACCGCTGTAACGCCTCCAGCGCTACCCCTAGAGAGCCCAAGCTCTAGCGCCCCTAATAAGGGTGCTATCGAAAAACCGTTTTCAGATTCAGATTCTTTAATTGACCCTGATTCTATGGATATCGATGATTTTAATTTATCTTCCTTTGTTAAGGAGATATACTTTAAGGCATAAGAAAAGGCTAAATCGTCATCTAACAACAACGATCCGGATACCCCTAAGACCTGGAAATAAGCATTAAAAAGCAAGGATAGCTAAAAATGGGTTAATGCTACCTTTAGCGAATTTAAGTAGCTACTAGCTGCCAGAACTTTTAAATTTATAGGGATAGACCAGATTCCTAAGGGCTGAAAAGTTCTTAAAAATAGGCTTGTCTATAAGCTTAAAAAGGATAAAGAAAATAATCCTATAAAACATAAGGCCCGACTTGTTGCAAAAGGCTTTATGCAGATAGAAGGTCAGGATTATATCAAGACCTACGCTACTACTAGTATTCCCCCTAGTTAGCGGATATTACTAGCCCTAGCGGCTTGTAATGACTGGGAAGTTAAATAGGTTAACTTTATAGGGGCCTTCCTAAATAGCTTGCTAAAAGAAGCTATCTATATGCAGATCCCTAATGGATTCGTTGAATTTGCTAAAGCTGCTACGCCTGAGATAGCTAAATTACTTAAAAAATACGGCTATAATCCCTCTTAAAAGCAGGTTATTTTCCTACAGAAAGCTTTATATGGATTAAAACAGAGCTCTAGAGAGTGGCAGCAGGCCCTAAAGGAACTTCTTCGAAAATTAGGCTTCCACCCCCTTATATCTGACCCTGCTGTCTTCTTCAACCCAACTATATCTATATATATAGCGACTTATATAGATGACTGTCTTCTAATAGGACCGGATCTAGCTTATATCAACAGGCTAAAGAAGCTATTACATAAAGCTTATCCTATAGAAGATCGTGGGCCAGCCGAATTCTTCCTAGGCGTTTAAATCACTAGAAATCGAAAGAAAGGGACCCTAACTATCCACTAGTCCCAGTACATTTCTGAGGCCCTAGAGAGATTTAACATAAAAGATGCTAGGCCTGCTAAAATTCCCCTATAACCCGGAATTATAAAACAGGCAGCCCACCTAACTAAACCTCTTTCCTCCTCTGATTATAAGCTTTATCAGAGTATTATAGGGACTATTATATACTTAATGCTCCTTACAAGGCCCGATATTGCTTTTCCGGTTTAGTGGCTTTTAATAGCGTTAGCTAAGCCTTATATAGAGCACTTAAATGCTGCTAAACATCTGCTTAGATACCTTCTAGGCTCTATGAGTTACTCTATAACTTATAGAAGGTCTAAAAACGCTATTAAGGCCTCTGCAACCCTTATTAGCTTCTGTGATAGCGACTTCGCGGGAGATAAGTCCTCTAAATCAACCTATGCTTATCTCTATAAGCTAGCTAAAGGACCTATTAGCTAGAAATCAAAGAAAGCAACTACGATAGCTTTATCTACATTAGAGGCTAAATCAGATGCCTTATGTGAAGCTATTAGGGAGCTAGAGTGGCTTTATGGTCTCTTTAGAGAGATAAAGCTACCTATAGCACCTCCTGTTCCTATTTTTAGTGATAACTAAGGCGCTATTACGACCGCTAATAACCCTGCTCTTCATAGCAGAACAATGCATACCCTGCTAAAATTTAACTATACCAGAGAAAAGGTACAGAAGGGTATAGCTAAGGTTATCTACATTAATACTAAAGAGATGCCTGCAGATGGCTTAACTAAGCCCCTGCCTAACGATAAATTTCAACAATTTATCCAACTATTAGGCCTTACAAATACAAAGGCCTAGCTCTAAAAATCAACTAAAAAGTCAAAAAACCACTAAAATCAACAAAAACACTGGAATTCCGTTGAAAAGTTATTGATATTAGTTGAAAAGTTATTGGATTATTATTGAATTTATTGTTAACTTAGATATCTATCAAAGAGCTAAGTTTAGGTATTGAATTAGTTAACTCATACTTTTCTAGAGGGAGTGTTAAAATTATGCTATTTATAGCACTATTTTATAGGCCCACTAGTTGCCTAGTTGCGTTGTTGCAACGTTGGTTATAAGGCGTTGCTTGCAGCGTTTGCCTGCAGCTTTAGCTGTGATCTACGTTCCCGCACACAACTAACCCACAGGCTTGTATGACTAAGCCGACTAGGCTACCCTATAGGGAAGCTAAAATCGACTGTAACTAGGGAACTAGTAGTCGTATAAAAGGCTGACTTATACTGTTCGAATCCTTGATTTTTTCCGGATTTAATAATGTATTTTATTTATAGGGTTGCTTATTAGATTGCTTAGTTAGTGCACGTGGGTGGCTAGATTGTATGGTCGTGAGTTGATTTTTTACTTTTCCTATACAAATGAATTTTGCGGAAAATAAAAAGTAGCTCCTAAGACCTGGCTAGCGACCCCCTTCCGTCGATACAGTCGGTAGGTCTATAAGGGGACTCAGAAAATCCTCTCATTGCTCGTCAGATCGTTCGTCTAGCTAAAATCTACTATATTCAACTATCAAAGCTCTATATCTTGAAGAATCGTCGTATTATAGTGAATCTAGAAGCCGCCGCGTTAGAATCTACTAGGGAGGTCTTCCTATCCCTCTAGCTAGATTCCCCTTCCATTTTCAATAGGGATAAAGGAAAAGAAGCTGCTTTTACGTTAGGCTATAGCCTAGCCACGGGATACATTGAAGAACTAGATTCTAGCGAATCTAGCAGCGAGGATAGTAGTGATTCTAAATCTGATTTAGATACCTCTAGTACCACTACTAATAGTGACACTACTAAGCCTACTTTTAGCTACTCTAACGATATAGTTAAAAACTCCCTTTTTATATAATATAGGTTCTTCTTATCACATTTGTAATAATAGGGCTTTCTTTAGGGACTTTAAGCCTCTTAAGAAAGGTTAAACTAGCCCTATAATTATAGTAGGAGGACCTATTTATCCTAAAGGAAGAGGCACCGCTGTTTTTAATATTCTGGTCAAGAAAAACCCACCAGAATATAGGCCTTTAGCTCTATTAGATGCCCTATATTTCCCCGGTATAGATACTAACCTAGTTAGCGGGTTATCCCACTATCTTAAGGGAGGTTATCTAGCTAAAGATCAGCTTTTCCTAGCCAATAAAAGCCCCTATAGGTTACTAGAACCTGCTAAACATAGCTTCTTTTTGCAGATTAAGGGGCAAGCTACTCCTAAGATCTACAAGCATTCAACCCACCTCTCCTTTATAGGCTCTTAATATTGCAACCAACAACAAAGCCAACAAAGAGCCTATAAGACCGAATTAGGGTTCTCCTACCCTATAGAGGTTCAAATTCCACAGCCAGCATTTAATCCCAAGGAATATCAACAAATTAAAGAATTAGACTCCAAAGACGAAGATTCAGCCCTATATCCTACCAAAGCTCCTCCTAGTTAGGCATCTTCTATAGGGGGTTTAGAAGGTCCATACCCTAATAACTTAGGTAATAATAGTGGCCGTCTATTGCCCCCAGAGGCCTGTGATTCTCAAGAGGCCTGGCAACAGAGGGAGCTAGGGGATAATAGCTCTAATAGATCTTCTAAGCTAGATCCTAGTTATAAGAAGTTACTAGATTTAGCCCTTCTTTAGCACATTTAATTAGGCTACATTGGCCTCCCTTTACTTAAGAAATCTTCAAAATTAGCTAAAGGGATCCCTAATTTTTCCGCTATTAAAGAAAAGGATTTTAACTACATAGCCTATATGTAATTAAAGGCTATTAGAAGACCTACTAAAAGACCTATTCAGGACCCCCCTAGGGTTTTAGATATCCTAGAGGGAGATACGGTTAAAATCAAACCTATACCACATAATAAGAAGGCCCTAGTCCTTATCCTTATTAATCGAAAATCCTAGTATAAATAGTGCTTTTCATTAGCTAATAAAGAAGGTTAGACCCTTTATACTGCTATTAAGGGCTTCTTTAAGGCCCTGAAAAACCAATATAACGCGTATCCTAGGTACCTTCACTTCGACGGAGGTACTGAAATCAACAACGAACTTCAGTCTTAGTTATCTTCTAAGGGAATTTGCTTTAGCACCTCTTACCCCTATATTTATAAACAGAATAGGCTAGTTAAGAGGGCTATTAGGGTTATCCTAGACCGGCTTAGAGCTACACTTCAGTGGTCTAAGCTGCCTTTATATCTATAGTCTTATATCCTTCTAGCCATAGTGGACTTAGTTAACATCACCGCTAATATAACTAAGCCCCTAACCCCTAAGCAGCTATTTCTAGCTAACTTAGAGCCTAAGACTATCTATAAGCCTGATTTCTTAAAAATTAGGGCTATAGGGTCTTATTATAAGGTTCTAATACCTCCGGAGCAGAGATCAAAGCTTCAGAAGCTAGCCCCTAGGACCATCCCTGGCCGGCTGCTTGCTACTCTAGGTTCCAGCGTTTATCTTATTTATATACCCTCTAAAAGGTCAGTTATTAAGACTAGCTTTATTAAGATTATAGAGGATATAAGCTCTGTAGGGTCCCCTAAGCCTTTAGGGAGTTATCCTTAAGAGGGAGAAGCCGATATCTCACGAGATAATCTAGAGGTTCAGGATAACTATCCAAAGCCTCTAGCGCCCTTAGCGCCCACAGCGCCCGCCGCGCCTACAACAACGCCCGGGACGACCGCTGTAACGCCCCCAGCGCTACCCCTAGAGAGCCCAAGCTCTAGCGGGTGCTATCGAAAAACCGTTTTCAGATTCGGATTCTTTAATCGACCCCGATTCTATGGATATTGATGATTTCAATTTATCTTCTTTCGTTAAGGAGATATGCTTCAAGGCACAACAAAAGGCTAAATCGTCTAATAATAACGGTCCGGATATGCCTAAGACCTGGAAACAAGCTTTAAAAAGTAAGGATAGTCAAAAATAGATTAATGCTACCTTTAGCGAATTTAAGCAGCTATTAGCTGCCAGAACTTTCAAATTTATAGGGATAGACCAAATTCCTAAGGGCCAGAAAGTTCTAAAGAATAGGCTTGTTTATAAGCTTAAAAAGGATAAAGAAAATAATCCTATAAAACACAAGGCCTAACTCGTTGCAAAAGGCTTTATGCAGATAGAAGGTCAAGATTATATCGAAACCTACGCTGCTACTAGCATTCCCCCTAGTTAGCGGATATTACTAGCCCTAGCGGCTTGTAATGACTAGGAAGTTAAATAGGTTGATTTTATAGGGGCCTTTCTAAATAGTCTACTAAAGGAAGCTATTTATATGCAGATCCCTGATGGATTCGTTGAATTTGCCGAAGCTGCTACGCCTGAAATAGCTAATTTACTTAAAAAATACGGCTATAATCCCTCTTAAAAGCAGGTTATTTTCCTACAAAAAGCTTTATATAGATTAAAACAGAGCTCTAGAGAGTAGCAGTAAGCTTTAAAAGAGCTTCTTTAAAAATTAGGCTTCTATCCCCTTATATCTAACCCTGCTGTCTTCTTTAATCTAACTATATCTACATATATAGCAACTTATGTGGATAACTGTCTTCTAATAGGACCGGATCTAGCTTATATTAATAAGCTAAAGAAGCTATTACACAAAGCTTACCCTATAGAAGATCGTGGGCTAGCCGAATTTTTCCTAGGCGTTTAAATCACTAGAAATCGAAAGAAAGGGACCCTAACTATTCACTAATCCCAGTATATTTCTGAGGCCCTAGAGAGATTCAATATGAAAGATACTAGGCCTACTAAAATTCCCCTATAACCCGGAATTATTAAACAGGCAGCCTACCTTACCAAACCTCTTTCCCCCTCCGATCACAAGCTATATCAGAGTATTATAGGGACTATTATATACCTAATGCTCCTTATAAGGCCCGATATTACTTTTCCGGTTTAGTGGCTTTCAACAGCGCTATCTAAGCCTTATATAGAGCACTTAAATGCTGCTAAACATCTACTTAGATACCTTCTAGGCTCTATAAGTTATTCTATAACTTATAGAAGGTCTAAACACACTACTAAGGCTTCTATAACCCTTATTAGCTTCTATAATAGCGACTTCGTAGGTGATAAGTCCTCTAAATTAACCTATGCTTATCTCTATAAGCTAGCTAAAGGACCTATTAGCTAGAAATTAAAGAAAGCAACTACAATAGCTTTAATGATATTAGAGGCTAAATTAGATGCTCTATGTAAAGCTATTAGGGAGCTAGAGTAGCTCTATAGCCTTTTTAAGGAAATTAAGCTACCTATAGCACCTCCTGTTCCGATTTTTAGTGATAACTAAGGCACTATTATAACCGCTAATAACCCTGCTCTTCACAGTAGAACAAAGCATACCCTGCTAAAATTTAACTATACTAGAGAAAAGGTATAGAAGGGTATAGCTAAGGTTATCTATATTAATACTAAAGAGATGCCTGCAGATAGCTTAACTAAGCCCCTACCTAACGATAAATTTCAATAATTTATTCAACTATTAGGTCTTATAAACATAAAAGCCTAGTTTTAAAGAAAACTAACTAAAAAGTCGAAAAATCTTAAAATTAACAAAAACACTGGAATTCCGTTGAAAAGTTATTGATTTTAGTTAAAAAGTTATTAGATTTATTATTGAATTTATGGTTAACTTAGATATCTATTAAAGAGCTAAGTTCAGGTATTGAATTAGTTACCTTATACTTTTCTAGAGGGAGTGTTAAAATTATGCTATTTATAGCACTATTTTATAGGCCCACTAGTTGCCTAGTTGCGTTGTTGCAACGTTGGTTACGAGGCGTTACCTGCAGCGTTGTTGGCTGCGGTCAGCTTTGGCTATGACCTGCGTTCACAACCAACCTACAGGCTTATATGACTAAGCCAACTAGGCTACCCTATAGGGAAGCTAAAATTAACTGTAACTAGGGAACTAGTAGTCGTATAAAAGGCTGACTTATACTATTTGAATCCTTGATTTTTTCTGGATTTAATAATGTATTTTATTTATAGGGTTACTTATTAGATTGCTTAGTTAGTGCACGTGGGTGGCTAGATTATATAGTCGTGAGTTGATTTTTTACTTTTTATATATAAATAAATTTTATAGAAAATAAAAAATAGCTCCTAAGGCCTGGCTAGCGACCCCCTTCCGTTAATACGGTCGGTAGGTCTATAAGGGGACTCAGAAAATCCTCTTATTGCTCGTTAGATTGTTTGTCTAGCTAGAAATCTACTATATTCAACTATTAACGCCCTATATCTTGAAGAATCGTCGTATTATAGTGAATCTAGAAGCCGCCGCGTTGAATCTACTAGGGAGGTCTTCCTATCCCTCTAGTACAGATTCCCTTCCATATTCAATAAGAAATATCCTAGAAAGTATTTAATATTATAAGTATTTAGTAAGAATATTAACTCTAATAACTTAGTTATAGCTAACTTATTACTAGGGTCTTATATAGGCTAAATATAAGTTATATAATACCCTCCTAGCTATAAAAAATACTAATTAATATAGATATATTTGCTAGGCTTAATTAACCACTAAGGCTATACGTAAGGCTAATACTAATAAGTATACTATAATATTATAGCTATTTAATACTATAAACTATAAGGTATAGATTAATATTATAAATAGCCTATACTTTATTACCTAGTATACTCTAATAGTAATATCCTATTATTTTAGGTATAGCTTTTAATTTACTAACTTACTACTAGTTTACTAAGTTTACTTCTAATATCCCTACCTATATTAGCCTCTCTAAGCTCCCTAAAGAGCTTTATATATTTATTTATAGGAATAAGGAGGAGTCTTCTAATAATAAGGCTCCTATAGCTACTATAGATAAAAATATAGCTACTAATATAATAATAGAATAGTAGGTACTAGAAAGCTATAAGGTAGTTTTTACTTTAAGAAAAATATAACTTATTTTATAGGATATTTATATACTAAAGTACTAAAGTTATTATATCTCTATAAACTAGCTACTTAATTACTACTTATAATTATTTATAATATCCTTTATAATAAAATCCCTTTTTAATACCTATAAATTTTCTAAACTATTATAGCTTTTCTACTTTACTAGGTATTTATATTATTTTCTATTATAGTAATATAAAATAATTCTCTTAACTTTAAACTCCTTTTTATTATCTTTAATATTATCTTATAATAAGGATATATCTATATAGCTAGTAGGGTTTCCTTTAAAGGGTTTAAGGCTTATAATATTAAATATATTATAAAGTCTTAAGCTAGCTAGTAATTATAATTAATAGGCTAAGCTATAATTACTAACTACCTTTTTAATCTTATAGGGCCCTAGGTACTTTATAGTAAGCTTTTAGCTTAGGTATCTTAGGTTAATATTTTTTATTAATAGTAATATATAATCTCTAACCTTAAACTCTATTAGTATTCTCTTATAATTATAATACTTCTTTTACTATACTTATATATTACTTAGTAGCTACTTAATCTCTAAGTATCTCTATCTTAGTTCTAAGACTTTATTTTCTACCTAGTTATTTACTAAATTAGGTATTAGAATAGCCTAGTATAGTCCCCTTAGGTTATACCTATATAGTATCTCTACTAGTATTAGGCTATAACTACTATACTTACTTATATTATAGGTAGACTATACTATTAGTAAATATTCTACCTAGTTATCCTATTTAGTATATATATAGGCTCTTAGATAATACTTAAGAATCTAGTTTAATTACTCTATTTATCTATCTATTTAGGGGTAGAATATAGTACTTAGTTATTACTTTATTATAATTAGGTAGTAGAATATCCTCTAGAATCCACTAGTAAATATTAACCCTTAGTCTATAATAATACCTTTTAGGGCACTATAGTCCTTAAAAATATTTTCTAGGAATACTATAGCTAGCCTATTACTAGTTAGGTATATAGATACTAGTATATAAATACTATACTTTAAAAATTAGTCTATAATAACTAGTATTATATTATATATCTAATACTTCTAATCCTTTACTAGTAGTAAGCCTATAATAAAGTCTAT
The DNA here is from genome assembly GCA_023658475.1 of Epichloe elymi. NCBI lineage: Eukaryota > Fungi > Ascomycota > Sordariomycetes > Hypocreales > Clavicipitaceae > Epichloe > Epichloe elymi. The sequence continues at coordinate 3,495,492 of CP098276.1, forward strand.
TAATAATTCTTAGAAAGGGTAATTAGGCACTAGTAGCGTAGCTAACTTACTATAAGGTTTATATAACCTTAGCTTTAAAACTTAATAATTAATATAAGTTTATATATATAACTTAATATCCTTCTTTATTAATAGCTAGTAATATTAGCCTATAATTTAATAGAGGGTTCTGCTAACCCCCTTATAACCTACTATAGGATTATTATAGGTTAATAGTAAGACTTCTTTTTATATACCTTATAGTATAAAAACTTAATTATTATATATTAGTAACTTAGAGGGTACCCTAGTTTATATCTATAACCCTTTAGCCTCTAGCTTAGAGAGACTAATTAACTATAGTCCTAATATACTAGAGTTACTACTTATTAGTAATAACTTCTACTATACTATAAAGGTATCCCCTTATTATACTTCTAATAATAAGACTAGAATTAGGGCTTCTAATTCCTATACCTTACTCCTAATAGTAGAGTTTAATATTATAGAGGTTCTCTAAACTACTAAGATTCTTACTATAACACTACTATAAGCCTATAGCTCTTTAGTAGTGCTTATAAACTATCTAATTAGCCTAGTAAAGATTAACTTTATAGAGGTTCTCCTACCTACTATTAGACTTCTTACTATACTATTAATAGGTAGTAATTATAGATATAGGGTACTGTTAAAATTATGCTATTTATAGCACTATTTTATAGGCCCACTAGTTGCCTAGTTGCGTTGTTGCAACGTTGGTTACGAGGCGTTGCCTGCAGCGTTGTTGGCCGTGGCCAGCAGCTTTGGCTGTGACCTGCGTTCCTGCACACAACCAACCCACAGGCTTGTATGACTAAGCCGACTAGGCTACCCTATAGGGAAGCTAAAATCGACTGTAACTAGGGAACTAGTAGTCGTATAAAAGGCTGACTTATACTGTTCAAATCCTTGATTTTTTCTGGATTTAATAATGTATTTTATTTATAGGGTTACTTATTAGATTACTTAGTTAGTGCACGTGGGTGGCTAGATTGTATGGTCGTGAGTTGATTTTTTACTTTTTACATATAAATGAATTTTGTAGAAAATAAAAAATAGCTCCTAAGGCCTGGCTAGCAACCCCCTTCTGTCAATATAGTTAGTAGGTCTATAAGGGGACTTAGAAAATCCTCTTATTGCTTGTTAGATTGTTTGTCTAGCTAAAATCTACTATATTTAACTATTAAAGCTCTATATCTTGAAGAATCGTTGTATTATAGTGAATCTAGAAGCCGCCGCGTTAAATCTACTAGGGAGGTCTTCCTATTCCTCTAGTATAGATTCCCTTCTATTTTCAATAGGTTATAAGCCCGGAAGGCCTATAAGATTACTATATTACTACGTTATTCTACTGCGATTAGTGCTTGATTTTAGGTACTAGTTACTCTCTACTAGACCTATGGGCTCTTAGATTACAAAGGAAATCCGCTAGAATTTGAAGCTTTCATTTTACTAGCACTACGCATTGTAATATTAGACCCTTAGTATTGAATTCAACTACAGCCGCACCTGCAACCACCACATTGCAACTATAACTATCTAGTTACAACCATAACCTCTCTTTTAGTAATTCTATTCACTGCCACGACCGTTATATTTAATATTATCTACTCTATAGATACGCTGTATTTCTTTTAAATTATTGAACATCTAGTATATCTATACTAGGCTTTTTGACCTATTATAATACGTTGCACGCACTATACATTACGTTGCGTTGCGTTGCACGTTCTGTAATAGCTATTATTCCTATCCGTTATTTTTAGTATTAAGAAAATTTTCGTAGAGAATCTTCTCCGGTCCGTTTCTGCCCGCGTATACCGCAGACCCACTTTTAGACCTTAAGGGGCACCCTTTCAAACAGCCCTACCGTATAATTTACGTGCGCAGCCCGGTTACACCATAACCTAGCTTCTAGTGCGCGTTATTTGCAATAGGAAGAAATTTAGAGATCTTACATAGGATATCTTTTAAGATCCTAGGGAATTTTAAGAGATAGTACCACTAAATTATAAGGGTAAGGGACCTGCTACAGGCCCTTCTAGCCCTCCTAGGGACCCTAATAGGATAGAAATAGAAGGTCCGGCTATTTAAGCCAGTGCTTTATAACTGCAACAATAGATGCAGAGCCAAATTGAATAACAAGGCAAGACCTTAACTAATTTTATTAAGTATACTAAGTTAAATTATCTAAAAAACAAGGCTAGTATTAAAGATCTATTAGATAAATTAACGCAAACTATAACTACTATGTAAGGTCTTTAGGATTCTACTAAGCTAAGGGAAGAAAATACTAAAGCTCCGGTAGAAGACCTGCCTGCCGCTAATTCTATAAGTTTACCTTCTAGTAACTTATAAGCTGCCTTTAATACAGGGGCTATTAAGGAACTAAATAAGAAGGTTCACTCTATTCCTGAGGGAGCTAAGTTAAAAGGCCCTGAAAATTATGATCAGTGGAAGCAAGCCCTAAGCATTTAATTTAGAGCCCTAGGATTGCCTGAATTTATAGATAATCCTAGCTTAGTAGGCTATCTAGCTAACTGTAATTAAGCTATTCTTTTAATGATATTAAGAGATAGCTATCAACCAGGACCGCAGGCAGCTATATGTTGGCAAAAATCCCCTAAAGAAGCCTATAAAGTCCTTATTAGGCAATATTCGCAGAGTGCTAAAATCTAGCAAGGTACGCTATACGCTAGCTACCACTCCCTAAATTTTTTAAATTATAAGGGATCTTTAGAGGCTTTTAATGCTAATTTTAATAACTTACTAGCTAGACTATAGCTTTGTAGTGTAGAGATTGCTCCTATAGATTAAGTAAACCATTATATTAATATATTAAAGCAGACCTTTCCTAGCTAGGCTAAGAGATAAAGATTTACTATTAGAGCTACTAGGGCACAAGGACTGCCTATAAATACCCTAAATTTATAGTTCCTTATGGCGGATTTATTAGAATAAAACCTCTCCTATAGCTAAAGCTCTTAGCTATAAGGCTTCTAATAATAAGGGAAATTCTAAGGATAAGGAAAAGAAGTTATTATCTAATTCTAATACTAAGAAGGACTCTACAAACACTACTAAAGAGTAGGATAAGAAGGATTTAAACCCTTCTAAAGCCTCTAGGAAGAAAAAGCAGAAGAAGAAGAGTAGTAATAGGGATAAAGATAAAGGAAAAGAAGCTACTTTTGCGTTAGGCTATAGCCTAGCCACGGGATACGTTAAAGAACTAGATTCTAGCGAGTCTAGCAGCGAGGATAGTAGTGATTCTGAATCTAATTTGGATACTTCTAGTACCACCACTAGTGACACTACTAGTAAGCCTACTTTTAGCTACTCTAATAATGTGGTTAAAAACTCCCTTTTATATAATATAGGTTCTTCTTGTTACATTTGTAATAATAGGGCTTTCTTTAGGGACTTTAAGCCTCTTAAGAAAGGTTAAACTGGCCCTATAATTACAGTAGGAGGACCTATTTATCCTAAAGGAAGAGGCACCGCTGTTTTTAACGTTCTGGTCAAGAAAAATCCACTAGAATACAGGCCTTTAGCTCTGCTAGATGCCCTATATTTCCCTGGCATAGATACTAACCTAGTTAGCGGTTTATCCCACTATCTTAAGGGAGGTTATCTAGCTAAAGATTAGCTTTTCCTAGCTAATAAAAGTCCCTATAGGTTACTAGAACCTACTAAACACAGCTTCTTTTTATAGATTAAGGGGCAAGCTACTCCTAAGATCTACAAGCATTTAACCCACCTCTCCTTTATGGGCTCTTAATTTTGCAACCAATAACAAAGCCAACAAAGAGCCTATAAGACCGAATTAGGGTTTTCCTACCCTATAGAGGTTCAAATTCCGCAGCCAGCATTCAATCCTAAGGAATATTAACAAATCGAAGAATTAGACTCTAAAGAAGACAAAGATTTAGCCCTATGTCCCACCGAAGCTCCTCCTAGTTAGGCATCTTCTATAGGGGGTTTAGAAGGTCCATACCCTAATAACTTAGGTAACGATAGTAGCCGTCTATTGCCCCCAGAGGCCTGTGATTCTCAAGAGGCCTGGCAACAGAGGGAGCTAGGGGATAATAGCTCTAATAGATCTTCTAAGCTAGATCCTAGTTATAAGAAATTACTAGATTTAGCCCTTCTTTAGCACATTTGATTAGGCCATATTAGCCTCCCTTTACTTAAGAAATCTTTAAAATTAGCTAAAGGGATCCCTAATTTTTCCGCCATTAAAGACAAGGATTTTAACTATATAGCCTATATGTAATTAAAGGCTATTAGAAGACCTACTAAAAGACCTATTTAGGACCCCCCTAGGGTTTTAGATATTCTAGAGGGAGATACAGTTAAAATCAAACCTATACCACACAATAAGAAGGCCCTAGTCCTTATCCTTATTAATTAAAAATCCCGGTATAAATGGTGCTTTTTATTAGCTAATAAAGAAGGTTAGACCCTTTATACTACTATTAAGGGCTTCTTTAAGGCCCTAAAAAACCGATATAATGCGTATCCTAGGCACCTTCACTTTAACGGAGGTACTAAGATTAACAACGAACTTTAGCACTAGTTATCTTCTAAAGGAATTTGCTTTAGCACCTCTTGCCCCTATATTTACGAATAGAATAGGCTAGTTAAGAGGGCTATTAGGGTTATCCTAGACTGGCTTAGAGCTACACTTCAGTGGTCTAAGCTGCCTTTATATCTATAGTCTTATATCCTTCCAGCTATAGTGGACTTAGTTAATATCACCGCCAATACAACTAAGCCCCTAACCCCTAAGCAGCTATTTCTAGCTAACTTAGAGCCTAAAACCTCTTATAAGCCTGATTTTTTAAAAATTAGGGCTATAGGGTCTTATTACAAGGTTCTAATACCTCCGGAGTAGAGATTAAAGCTTTAGAAGCTAGCCCCTAGGACTATCCCTGGCCGGCTGCTTGCTACTCTAGGTTCTAGCGTTTATCTTATTTATATACCCTCTAAAAGGTCAGTTATTAAGACTAGCTTTATTAAGATTATAGAGGATATAAGCTCTATAGGGTCCCCTAAGCCTTTAGGGAGCTATCCTTCAGAGGGAGAAGCCAATATCTCACAAGATAATCTAGAGGTTCAGGATAGCTATCCAAAGCCTCTAGCGCCCGCAGCGCCCGCCGCGCCTACAACATCGCCCGGGACAACCGCTGTAATACCTCTAGCGCTACCCCTAGAGAGCCTAAGCTCTAGCGCCCCTAATAAGGGTGCTATTAAAAAACCGTTTTTAGATTCGGATTCTTTAATTGACCCTGATTCTATGGATATTGATGATTTTAACCTATCTTCCTTCGTTAAGGAGATATGCTTTAAGGCGCAACAAAAGGCTAAATTATCATCTAACAACAATAACAACGATTCGGATACGCCTAAGACCTAGAAGCAGGCATTAAAAAGCAAGGATAGCCAAAAATGGGTTAATGTAACTTTTAGCGAATTTAAGTAGCTACTAGCTGCTAGAACTTTTAAATTTATAGGGATAGACTAAATTCCTAAGGGCCGAAAAGTTCTTAAAAATAGGCTTATCTATAAGCTTAAAAAGGATAAAGAAAATAATCCTATAAAACACAAGGCCTGACTCGTTATAAAAGGCTTTATATAGATAGAAGGTCAGGATTATATTAAGACCTATACTGCAACTAGCATCCCCCCTAGTTAGCGGATATTACTAGCCCTAGCGGCTTGTAATAACTAGGAAGTTAAACAGGTTGATTTTATAGGGGCATTCTTAAATAGCTTATTAAAAGAAGCTATTTATATGTAGATCCCTAATGGATTCGTTGAATTTGCCGAAGCTGCTTCGCCTAAAATAGCTAAATTACTTAAGAAATACAGCTATAATCCCTCTCAAAAGCAGGTTATTTTCCTATAGAAAGCTTTATATAGATTAAAACAGAGCTCTAGAGAGTAGTAGCAAGCTTTAAAGGAACTTCTTCGAAAATTAGGCTTCCACCCCCTTATATCTAACCTGGCTGTCTTCTTTAACCTAACTATATCTACATATATAGTAACTTATATGGATGACTGTCTTCTAATAGGACCGGATCTAGCTTATATTAACAAGCTAAAGAAGCTATTACACAAAGCTTATCCTATAGAAGATTGTGGGCCAGCCGAATTTTTCCTAGGCGTTTAAATCACTAGAAATCAAAAGAAAGGGACCCTAACTATCCACCAGTCCCAGTATATTTCTAAGGCCCTAGAGAGATTCAATATAAAAGATGCTAGACCTATTAAAATTCCTCTTTAACCCGGAATTATAAAGTAGGCAGCTAACCACCTAACTAAACCTCTTTCCTCCTCTGATCACAAGCTTTATCAGAGTATTATAGGGACTATTATGTACTTAATACTCCTTATAAGGCCTAATATTGCCTTTCTGGTTCAGTGGCTTTCAATAGCGTTAGCTAAGCCTTATATAGAGCATTTAAATGCTTCTAAATATCTGCTTAGATACCTTCTAGGCTCTATAAGTTATTCTATAACTTATAGAAGGTCTAAACACGCTACTATAGCTTCTATAACCCTTATTAGCTTCTGTGATAGCGACTTCGCGGGAGATAAGTCCTCTAAATTAACCTATGCTTATCTCTATAAGCTAGCTAAAGGACCTATTAGCTAGAAATCAAAGAAAGCAACTACAATAGCTTTATTAACATTAGAGGCCGAATTAGATGCTCTATGTGAAGCTATTAGGGAGCTAGAGTGGCTTTATGGCCTTTTTAAGGAAATTAAGCTACCTATAGCACCTCTAGTCCTGATTTTTAGTAATAACTAAGGCGCTATTACGACCGCTAATAATCCTGCTCTTCATAGTAGAATAAAGCATACCCTACTAAAATTTAACTATACTAGAGAAAAGGTATAGAAGGGTATAGCTAAGGTTATCTATATTAATACTAAAGAGATGCCTGCAGATAGCTTAACTAAGCCCCTGCCTAACAATAAATTTCAATAATTTATTTAACTATTAGGCCTTATAAATATAAAGGCCTAGCTTTAAAAACCAACTAAAAAGTCAAAAAACTCAAAATCAACAAAAACACTGGAATTCCGCTGAAAAGTTATTAGTATTAATTTCGTTAAAAAGTTATTGATTTTAGTTAAAAAGTTATTAGATTTTAGTTAAAAAGTTATTAGATTTATTATTAAATTTATAGTTAACTTAGATATCTATTAAAGAGCTAAGTTTAGGTATTAAATTAGTTACCTCATACTTTTCTAGAGGGAGTGTTAAAATTATACTATTTATAGCACTATTTTATAGGCCCACTAGTTGCCTAGTTGCGTTGTTGCAACGTTGGTTACAAGGCGTTGCCTGCAGCGTTATTAGCTGCGGCCAGCTTTGGCTGTGACCTGCGTTCATAACTAACCCACAGGCTTATATAACTAAGCCAACTAGGCTACCCTATAGGGAAGCTAAAATCAACTATAACTAGGGAACTAGTAGTCGTATAAAAGGCTAACTTATACTATTCGAATCCTTGATTTTTTCTAGATTTAATAATGTATTTTATTTATAGGGTTACTTATTAGATTGCTTAGTTAGTGCACGTGGGTGGCTAGATTATATGGTTATAAGTTGATTTTTTACTTTTCATATATAAATAAATTTTACGGAAAATAAAAAATAGCTCCTAAGGCCTGGCTAGCGACCCCCTTCCGTCGATATAGTTAGTAGGTCTATGAGGGGACTTAGAAAATCCTCTTATTGCTTGTTAGATCGTTTGTCTAGCTAAAATCTACTATATTTAACTATTAAAGCTCTATATCTTAAAGAATCATTATATTATAGTGAATCTAGAAGCCGCCGCGTTGGAATCTACTAGGGAGGTCTTCCTATCCCTCTAGCTAGATTCCCCTTCCATTTTCAATAATATATAACCTTTATTATATTATTTATAAATATATTCTAATCTATAGTAAAAACTATATTTAAATCTACTAAGAATATCTATAGATTCTTATAGGTATCCCCCTTATATATAGGAGTCTTAAGCTATATCTTTACTATACTATACCTATATAGTCCTAGTGTAGTTAGTACTAACTAGGGAATAGGAATAGGGGCTAAAGTAAGAGGGGTTTATAGGGTAGAAGTAGAGCCTTAGTTAGTATTATCTAATTAGGGAGGGGTATTTACTTTCTATAAATTTTTCTATAGCTACTTAAGTTTATATTTTTTTTAGGTAATTTATAGCTATACCTTTACTTATATAAGGCTATAGTTTAATATAGCTTCTTTATTATTAATAGCTAGCTCTAATATATAGGAATTCTCTAGGGTAGTTAGATAAGAAGACTTACACTCTAGGAGTAGGTATTAATCTATAAATATATCTTTATATAGTGTGTTTACTCTAGAGTTATTAGTACCTATTAAATAGGTATTTATTCTATATAGTGCTAATATCCTTAACCTACTAATAGCCTATTACCCTAATAGGAAAGAGAGATTAACTTATTAAGGCTTCTAGGCTAAATATAATAAATAGGGTAATAGTATAATTAAGGTAGTAGCTATATAGCTAGAAGGCAGGTGTATATGCTTAAAGGTTTTAATCTCTAGCCTCCTATATTCTATGTGTGTGACTGTTGGAACAAGCATGATATCAATCGCGCTTGGCAGCCGCAATTCCCTTCGGCTGAAGGTCGGCCCGACCGGAAGAAGGTCGGCCGCCGCGCGCGTGCCTCCCTTCCTGCAGTAGGGCAGGGCCCGGGTCACGTGACCCACCTATACCACGTGACCCACACACAGCCGCAGCTGCTTTTTCCCTCTTATAAGAGCCCTCTCTTTTACTAGCTTCCTTTCCTATAGAACACATAGAGCTTACGATAGATTATTTAATTAATACTATCATAAGCGCGCCTAATTAATAACTAGCTATTATCACACCTAGTGATTCTAACACTGATCAGTGGTTAACTTTATAACCACTTTTATTTATAAATACCTACTATCTTTTAAAGACACTATAGATTAGCTAGGTTCTATCTAGAAGAGACCTTTATAGAAGTAGCGTGATTTAGCTAGCCTATTAAGGTAATAAGAGTAGCTTTATTATTTAAGATCCCTAATTATACTAAGGAAGAAGCTAACTCTAGCTAGCCTATTAAGGTAATAAGAGTAGCTAGAAGAAGCTAAAGCCTAAACTAAGAAGAAGAGTTTAACTCTAGTAGCTAAGCTATCCTATTATTCTTTAACTTAGTGTATTCTATTACACATAAAGCTAATTACTAGAGCTTATAATCCTTTATATCTCTTTTTCCCTAATCCCTTTATTATTACTTTCCTTAACCTTTGCATACTTTTCCGCACCAACCTAAAGGTCCGGGAACGTCTCTAAAACGCAAGAAAACATAATATTTAAAATCACCTTATTTAATTACCCCCTTCTATAATATTACATAGTAATAGAGCTAGAGATAGGTATGAGAATAAGGTGCTAATAGTAATTAATAAAGGAATAGGGGGTTTAGCATAGAGCTACCACTACCCTAATACTAGTATAGGATAATTTACTATCTAAGAGAATAGTAATAGACCTCTAGAGAGTTAGAACTAGTTTAATTATCTAGAAGAGTTAGAATACTATAAAGTAATTACTAGACTTATCCCTAGTAATAAAATAACTAAAGCCTAGTAAGCCTATAAAGCCCTTACCCTCTAGATAGTAAACTATATCTAAACTAAATATAAATAAATAAACTATAATAATAATAATAATATTTATACTATAAAGAAAGCCCTCTTATAGGTCTTTAAAGAAGTAATTAAGAAAGTATCTAACTATAATACTATACTAACCTAGGTAAGTATTACTATAGGCCCTATATTAAAGAGAATAAATACTATATTACCTCCCTTATAGGTCCCTAGTAAATAGTATAGGGAAGTCCTTATAAAGAGAAATACTATATAGGAGTTACTTTAGTTTAAAACTACTAAAGATATAGTATTAGTAGTTAATAGAGTAATAGGCTAAACTATAGTAATTATAGCTAAAAGACTTCCTAATAAGGATATAATTATAATATTTAAAGGAAATACCTCCTAGTATAGAGATAACTAGAAATAGATTCCTACTATATTTAGACTAAAGGTAACCCTTTACTAATATATACTTAGTATTATAATTAAAGGATTTCTTATAAAATATATCTTAATTAAAAACCTAGTAGCTAAACTAAGTAAAACTAATAAAGTAAATATTATTAAAGTAATAGTAAGATACCCCTAGTATAAAGAAGCCCTAAGAACTACCCTTATCCTTAGCCTTAAAGAGATAGAAGATACTAATAAAATCTATAGAGATAAAATAGTCTATAAGGTAGAGCTATTTTACTCTAAGCTTTATAATAAAACCCTCTAACCTTAATAATACTATAATTACTTCTAGACTAAGTATATTATAAAGTACTATAAATTAGCCCTAAAGTATAGTAGGTATAGAGCTAGCTAGTATAAGGGTAGTAAGGTAACCTACCTAATAACTAATAGCTAGGTATAAGGGAAGTATATCTTATACTCTAGCCCTTACCTAGCCTAGTTTAGGGACTACCTTATTCTTAAAAAGAAATAGAATATAGTAAAAGTAGGATACCTTAAGTAACTAGCTTTATTTATAACCTACCCCCTAAGTAAAGGCCCTTCCCTAAGCTAGGAAAGGCCTATAATAATATAGATACTAGCTAATATAGTAAGAAGAAAAAGAGATTACCTAATACTTATAGAGTAAAGGGTAAAGTAACCTAGGGCTAGTAGGTCTAATAGTATTAGAAGATATATAGAGGTAACTAGGGCTAGTATAGAACTAGTATAGGATAGTAAAGAACCCTAACCCCCCTAACTTATATAGTAATATTATAAGTTCTCTTTTAGAATATAAATAAGAAGAATAATGTGAGGCCCCTCACAACATGACCCACGCGCATGCGTGCACCGCAGCGCCAGAGCACCGCGGCGCCCAACACTAGAAGGAAGGGCTAGGTCCACGTAATATTAGCAAGCTACTAGCTATAAACCAGTAACTTACACATATATTACACTTAGACCTAGTAAGCTTTAGTTAATATATAAGTGCACCCTATATCCTTTTGCCTAGCTACCTTTATCCTTATAATTCTAAAGCTTCTACTACTAGCTACCTAAGAGCAATATAGGGCTAAGAACCACCTAATTAACCTAAGTAATATTAGATAATAACTAAAGTTAATTAAATAAGGGTAGTATTACTGCTAAAGACACACTATATTCTACAGGAACTAGGACTAAACCTAGACCCTCTAATATTAGGGCTAATACTATAGTAATAAATAAGCAAATTACTTAGCTTAAGAAACTTAAAGAACTATAGGAATAAGAGTAAGAGCTTATTAATCTTCTATAGCTAGGTAGAGGGAAAGAGAAGATAAAAAGGTAGTAAAGATCTAGTTCCTCCTCTAGTAATAGCTACTAAGAGGTTAAAGTTAGGAATATTACTAACCTCTAACACCCTATAAACCTATAGAAGTATAAGATATAGATAAATAACCTAAACTATACCTTTAATAGGGTAAAGCAAAAGTATTAGTATAATTACTAAAAAATCCTCTTTACACTTAATTATATATATAGTAATTATAGGGCAAGATAGGACTAATACCTTAATAAATAGATAGCTAATAACTAAAGTAATCTTAAAGATAACTAGGATGCATTTAAAACCTAGACTCTTACACTACTCTAAGATACTGCTAACTATAATGCCTAAATAGCTATATAGCTAGAGAATGTAAAGTAATGTAAGGGCTAGAGTCCTATTAAATTTAGTATCTACTTAGATTTACTAGAGAAACACCTAGAAAGAGCTACTAAAAAGTTATAAGCTCTTATGTTCTTTATAAAACTACTCCCTAACCTATAAGACTAGATTAACCTACATGCCTTTATTATAGGAAAGGCGTGAGAGGAGGTTATATAACTTGCTTAGTAACTCTAGGAGGCTATGCTAAAGAATAAGTAAAAGCCTAAGTATTTAGAAGATAAGGGCCTAAATAAGGCTCCCTAATATTATAGATATAACTTTCTATAAGGTAGAAGGTCTAATAAAGATTAGAAGGATAAGGACTAAGAGAAGTCTCCCGCTACCTACCTAAATAACCGCAAACCTAGGTATAAAAGGCAGTGTTTTATCTATAATAGCATAGAGTATCTTATGAATAGATATAATAAGCTAAAGAAGGAGTAATAAGACCTAGAAAACTCCCTAAGGCAGAAGTAGATGCCCTTACCTCTGCCTTAAACACTAAGGTACTAATAGGGTGTTAATTTTATACACTAGTTACTATTTATAGGTATATAGACATTAAAATAGCAGCGGATCTTAATAGTTACGCTAAGATTAATATTATTAGCGCTAAATTCACATAAGCCTATAAACTTAACTAAGCTAAGGCTATAGCACCTATTATTAAGGTAGTGGGGGCCCTTATAGTTCCCTAATATAGTATCTATAAGGTCCCTCTTATAATTAAAGACTTAAGAGGAGAAGAAAAGAACCTTAACCTACTATATATAGCTATTAATAGGGACCTAAGAACTAAGGGAAGCCCTATATTAATTAGGATATATACACTTATAGAGGAATATATCTACCTTTATTTATACTTATAAGAGTAGTGGTTTAAGAAGAGAAGAAAGGCCTTTTTGCTTATAACTCCCTATAAGTTTACGAAGGTTACGCGTAATAAGACTATTATATACGCTATTAATAGGGTTATAGAAGATAAGTTTATTGCCCTTAGAGATAAAGAAGAGGCAAAAGTATATAGAACTATTAAAGATATCCCCTAGGAGCTATATAAGTTTAAAGATATGTTTATAGCAGATAAGGTAGGGAGCTTACCTTTAAGAAAGATAACTAATTACATAATTAATCTAATACCAGGGGCTACACCCCTATATAGACTAATTTACCCCCTCTCCTAAGGCGAATTAAAGGAACTTTATAAGTATATTAATAAGAACCTATAGAAGGGCTAGATAAGACCGTTAAAAAGCCCTGCAGGCGCGCCTATCTTATTTATACTAAAGAAAGATAGTACACTCTAATTATACGTGGATTACCAGGGTCTTAACAGGGTAACGCAGAAGAATTACTATGCTCTCCCCCTAATTTTAGAGATCCTAGATTAGTGCTAAGGAGCTTACTTCTTCTTAAAAATTAATATTAAGGATACTTATTATAGGATCTAGATAAAAGGGGGTAATAAGTAGAAGACTACGTTCCACATACGCTATAGGCACTACAAATACCTTATAATGCCTTTTAGGCTAATAAATGCCCTAGCTATATTCTAGAACTATATCTATAAAGCGCTTTATAGGCTAGTTAATACTATTTATATAGTATATCTAGATAATATCCTTATCTTTTTAAAAACATAAGAGAAGCACACTATATATATTAAAGAAGTCTTAGAACATATAAGAGAGGCGGAACTATATATAAAACCCTCTAAATATAAGTTCTACTAGAAGTTAGTAGAGTTCCTAGGGTTTATCCTCTCTATTAATAGGATTTTAATAGATACCCGCTAAGTTACTACTATTTAGGATTAGAAGGAACCTATAAGCTTTAAGGATATATAATCCTTCCTAGGGTTCTATAACTTTTACTAATAGTTTATCTATAGATACTCTGGGATTATAGCACTGCTACACGCATTAATAAAGGGTAGTTAGAATAGCATCTAGACTAGGAGGTTTATATTTAGGGCAAGAGAATAGGTAGCATTTTACTAGCTAAAGGATGCCTTTTAGCAGGCTCCTCTTCTCTGTTATTATAACCTAAGTTAACTAGTGTGTATAGAGATAGATGCCTTAATCTTTGTAATAGCAGGAATCTTATTATAATAAGATAATAAGGGCCGCTAGCACCCTGTGGCCTTTTAGTTAAGAAAGTTTACTAATGCTAAATATAACTATAGCATGCCTAACTAAGAGTTACTTGCTATAGTTAAGTTATTTAAACACTAGCGATATTATATTAAAGGCATGGAGACCCTAGTGGAAGTCCTATTAGACCACTATAACCTATAGACCTTTATAAAGCAATAGAAGCTAAATAGAAGATAGGCTAGATAGTGTATATTCTTATACCTACTAAACTTTATAATTAAGCATAGACTAGGGAAAAGCAACCCCGCAGATGCGCTATTAAGAAGGTCTAATTATAAGAGCAAACCCTTAATAAATAGGGCACTTTTGCTAGAACTTAAGAAAAAGTTAGTAGCTACTAAAGAAGTAGTAGAAGAAGAGATACTAATATATTAAAGAAGATATAATAAGATACCTTTAGGGGAGGAAAATGCCCTAGTCTTTATAGAGAGGCGTAGTAAGATGCCTTTAGGGGAGGAAAATACCCTAGCCCCTATAGTAAAGGCTAAAGTGGCTATGTTAAGAGGCTAGTTAGCCACTGTAGATCCAGTGAAAGGCTAGCTAGACAAAGGTGATTTCTAGGAGAAGGTAGCGTATGTCCGGGACGCCGGCATAGTATAAGAGATCTAGGGGGCTATTGCGTCACTAGATCCCTACTAATCCAGCCTAAATAAACTATTAGCATAGCTGCTATAGAAGGCCTAAAGCTAAGATCCAGACCTATAGAGATAGGGTAAAGAGATTAATTCCCTAGAGAGAGGGAAAGCTAGTCTATGGTTATATAGCGTAAGGGGCCTCCTAATATATAAAGACTAGGTAGTTATTCCCTAAGAGCCTACCTTATAATAGGAGCTTCTATAGCTATACTATAATAATCCGCTAGCAGGTTACTTTAGAACTAAGTAAACGCTTAAGCTATTAAAGCGCTACTTTTAGTAGCTAGCTATAAATAAGTCTATATTAGACTATATTATAAGCTATAGGATATACTAGCAAATAGTCACTAGAAGGCATTGCCTATATAGGAGTCTTAAATCGCTACTAATACTAGAGTAACTATAGGTAGAAATCTTAATAGACTTTATTACAGGACTACCTATTATATAAGTAGGTAAATAAGAGACTAATATAATCCTAGTGATTATAGACTAATACACTAAGTACTCTGTTTTCCTGCCTATAATAACTATAATTAATATAGCTAAGTTAGTAGAACTTTTCTATAAGGAAATTAAGCTATAATTTAGACCGCTAAAGGGCATTATATCTAATAGAGGATCCGTTTTTATAAGCTAATTCTGGTTAGACCTATGTTACCTATTATATATAAAACACAGGCTTTCTACAGCATTTTACCCCTAAACTAATAGATAAACTAAGAGGACTAACTAGGTACTAGAGCACTACCTATAATACTTTACTTCTAAAAACCAGTAGATATAGCCTAAGCTACTCCTAGTTATATAATTTACCTATAATAACGTGGTAAATAGAACCATAGGCTACTTACCTAACTATATACTTATAGGGTACTTACTAGAGTTTTAGCTAGCCCTTAGGGATAAGGTTATAGAAGGGGAGGTGCTAGAGGCTTATACTTATATTATAAAGTTATATAAAGTTAGGGAGTAGCTAAAGTAAAACTAGGTAAAAGCTACTAAATCCTAGGTAAAGTACTATAATAAATATTACTAATTACTTACTCTTAAAAGAGGTAACCTAGTACTACTATTAGTAAAGAATATATAGCTTAAGGAAGCAAAATAGAAGCTAACCCCTAGGTTTATTAGACTATTTTAGGTACTTAATACTATTAGTAAGTAAGTATATTAGCTTATACTACTAGAAAAATATAGTAGGTTATATAATATATTCTATATTAGCCTACTAGAGCCTTAGACCTATTATAAGAACGCAGATAAAGAAAAAATACTAATACCTAACCTTAAGGATAAAGATAATAAATATAAAGTTAAGGAGGTTAAGGAATATAAAAAGACCTATAAAGGTAACAAATACCTAGTAAAGTAGAAGGGTTAGCTAAGTAAATATAACTAATAGGTTCCTATTAAAGATATAGAAGGAGCTTAGTATATAATTTAGGTATTCTACTAGAATAAGTTAAGGGAAAAGGATAGTAATATATAAGTAAGTTATAGGCAAAAGAGTATAAAGTTCCTGCAAGAAAGGCATAGCCTTACTAGCTACTATAATATGCCTAATAAAAGAAAATAACTAAACTATATATAAAAATAAAAGAAAAAATATAAAGGAATAAAACAAAGGAAACTATCTATAGCTTTAGGAGAGTTAATAGAAATCCCTCTATAGTCACCCCCTTATAGCTAAAGACTTAGCCCCTATAGACCATATACTTAGCGTTATTCTTGTCTGCCGCGACCGCCTCCCTTATTCTATGATAAAAACAATATAATGCTATTCCCTAGGCAATAAATCCCAGATCGCTTAGCTATAGCCACAAAACCATCGCTGTATTCTATATAGCAAGGAGTTATAGATAGTTAGCCTACTAAAATATTAGTAAATAGATAGCAAAATAGGGCTAAGATATAACCTACTATCCCTAGGACTAGAGCTAGGTTTATAGTAACTATAAGGGTTTAATAGGAGACTATATACTGCTAGTATATAATTAAAGTATCCTGCCTAGATATATTAGTAAAGAACTAGTAAAAAGGGAAGAAATATATAGACTTATTAGACCTTAGCGGCCCCTGTTAACCTAAACGCGATATAATGCGTTATATTAGCATAGTTAAAGCCCTATATAAGCTAAAGATAATAGGTGGTAAAACGCTACTAAGTTACCTCTAAGAACATAAGGTCTTTAGGATTATCCTTATCCTTATTACTAAGTGCCTCTATTAGGATATCCACCTAATCTAGCACCTTTAATAAGTTAAGGAAGTTACTATATATAGTAGCTATAGACTATATAATTATTAGCAAATAGAAACCAAAGAGTAAAGGAAAAGTAAGCTACTTATAGCCTTATAACTATCCCTACGCGTATAACACTAAATATAGCGCTTTAACTGCTTTATCTTTAACTAACCTACATATAGGTTAGCAACGAATTAATAATTAATCTAGGGGAGTTTAGGGGCAGATAGGGGGCTCTTTTTATGTTTAGTGTATCTAGTACGCAAGTAGTGTATATATAAATAATCATAAAGAAGAATCATAGGAGCACTTATAGTGATATATTAGCGATTAGCGATAGATAGATAATAGTGTTATGAAAAAGTAATAATTTAGCTAATAATACAGAAATAAAAATAGAATAATATAGTAGAGAGTTAGAGGTGAATTTATACTAAAGCGCTAACTATTATTTATTATTATAGATTATTATTTATTATTATTTTAATATAACTACTAGTTAGTAAATAGTTATAAAATATAGGGCAAAAGCCATTCAGGAGCCTAGTAATAAGGGGGGGGATAATTATAAGGCCCCTTATAATATAACCCACGCGTATGCGTACACCGCAGCGCCAGAGCACCGCGGCGCCTAACACTAGAAGGAAGGGCTAGGTCCACGTAACATTAGCGAGCCGCTAGCTATAAACCAGCGACTTGCACACACATTACACTTAGACCTAGCAAGCTTCAGTCAATATACAAGTGCACCCTATATCCTTTTGCCTAGCTACCTTTATCCTTACAAATAACCTAGTATATATAGCACTCTAGCACTAAACTAATATTAATATAATTATAATTTAAGAATAGGAATATATAAGAAACCTATAGCCCCTAGCTCTAGGCCTCTCCTACTTCTAACTTATATACTATAATAGATATAATACTATATATATAAATAAGAAATACACTATAGGGTTATAGGTAGCCTAGGGAGGGACTAACTAGTCCCTAGTAGAGATATATAGTATAAATATATACTCTCCTTATTTAGAAGGATATAGTAATAAGTAAAATACCCTAATCTATACTATTAATATAGAAGAGCCCTATAATAGGTATATCTTTATAAAGGACTTTAACTAAAAATATCTACTCTAGGATAAACTTAATAAGACTAGTAATAAAGTAGAAAAACTACTAGAGTTTATAGGCTAGTAAAGGCTTAGGCTAGTAATACCCTAAGGGGAACCTACTAGGTAGTATAATAGAGATAAGGATAGCACTATAGATCTAGCTTAGGTAACTCTAGATATTAGAGTCTACTATAATAGAGTAGTAAACCTAATAGAATCTAACTATATTCTATATCTAATTAGTATCTTTACTAACCCTTAGGAGACTACCTCCCTAGTCCTTAGGTACTACTAGGTAGTAATAAATAAATTCTATATAAAGGTAGAGATAAGTAACTAGCTTTTACTAGATAATACCCTAGAACTATATAATAAGAAAGGGATTAATATATATACTACCTAGCTTATTATAAACCTATAGTAAATAGCTAACTTAGTAACCCTTTAGAAACCTAGAGGCTTACCTAGGCTAGAGGCTTAGTAGTCTAGATAAGCTAAAGAGGTAGTTACTAAGGTAAGATAGGCTAAGAGATAATAAAGGTATAGAAGAACTAAAGTAAACTAGTAAGTATATACTAATACTAATAAGGAGTAGAAATAAGTTATTAAAGAGAAGAGAAGAAATACCTAGAGAGATATACTAAGATAGGCTAATACTTAGAGTAAGGATAGAGAAGTATAGAGGCTAGAGAGATAGGTAAGGCTCTAGAGCTAGGTACCCCTAGAGCTCCCTAGGCTCCTAGAACTAGAGAGATCTAAAGATAACCCTAATCTAGCTACTATATATAAGGATAAGGTAAGCTTACTTATATAAAGGTTTTTCCCTAAGCTAGTAGCTAACCTTTCCTATATCCTAGACCTAATATTCCTAGAACTTAATAACACACTAATCTAGGATATTAACTAGTTTAACTCTAAGGAGATTATAGATATCCTCTTAGATATAGTAAACTAGAAGGCCCTAGGGGATAATAAGCTTCTTACTAGATTTATTAAAGCCTATAGCCTAGTAGCCTATTATATAATAACTAGGCTACTTAATATAGTACTTAAAGTTAGCTACTTCCTAGCTTACTTCTATACTACTAGGGTTATAGTAATTAGAAAGAATAGAAAGATAGTTAAAGAGATAAGAAAAGCTAATACCTAGAGACCTATATTACTACTTAATATAGTAGGAAAAGTACTAGAAGTAGTAATAGTAAGATAACTTATAGCTATTACTAAGGTAGGGGGCCTTCTCCTAGAACTATAGATAGAAAATAGGGTAAATAGATTAATAGAAACTATAATATATACCTTACTAGAATATATTAGAGTAGCCTAGGGGAAGGGCGGGATAGCCTTACTAGTATAGATAGATATATTAGCTATATTTAATAGAGTTAGCTACCTATATCTTATTACCCTCCTTATTAAGATAGGTATCCCTCTATAGCTAGTTATAGTAATCTATAGCTTCCTTATAGAGAGAATAAGCTAACTTAGCTTTAATAGTAAACTCTTAGAACCCTTTAAAATTAAGGCTAGCACCCTATAGGGCTTATCTCTTTCTTCTATTCTCTTCCTTTTATATTCTATAGAGCTATATATTTACCTCTAGGTTATCCTAGGTATAGTTATTATAGGCTTTACTAATAATATAAATATTATAGCTTTTAGGAAAAATATAGCCTAGACCTAGAGAAGACTTAAGGTATTATAGAAAATCTATAAAGACTAGATAAAGAAAGTAAGAGTTAAGTTTAACCTAGCTAAAATAGAACTTATATACTTTAGTAAAGCCTAATAACCTCCCTTAGAGTAAGTCTAGCTTAGGATAGAGAAAATAATACCTATAGAATCCTACTAATTTCTTAGGGTATAGGTTAATTATAAACTTACCTAGAGTACTTATAAGAATATTATTAAAGGGAAACTAGCCTAGTAGTAGCTTATACTTATATTACTAGTGGTATTAGTATAGGGCTATAGCTTTAGAGATACCTACCTCCTATATATATAGGTAGTCTACCCTATTATTACCTATAGAGTAAGTGTATACTATATACTAACTAAAAAAGCTAGAAACCCTAGAGGTATTATAAGAAGCTTTATAATAGACTAGTTAGCCTACCTCTAAGTTATTATAGGGGTATTTAGGGCTATACTAATTATATAACTAGAAGCTAAGACCTTAGTTCCCCCCCTAGATCTCTACCTAAACTATATTAAGAAGAGGTTTAAGGAAAGAATTATAGCTAGTAGAATAGCTAAGATAATCTAAGTAGTAGCTAGCCTAGTAGTAACTATACTATACTAAAGAAGACCCTAAAGATAGAGAAACTAAGTTAAAAATAAGCTAAATATAGAACTATATAAGGAATAGAGAAGATAATAGGAAGTATAGTATAGTAAAGAGAGACTAGCCTAGAGCTAGCGTAGTAGAGAGCTAACTAAAGACTAACTACTAAACTATAACCTAAAGATAATCTAAAGATTCTACACTAAACTAGATAAGTATATCTCCTCTATAATTATATAACTATATATAGGTAAGATTAGACTTAATAAATTCCTCTTCCTTAGGGGTATCTCTAGGGTAGCTTTACCCCTATATAGCTATAGATAAGTAGAAGAGAACTAGTACTATATAATTATTAACTACTATAAATATAGCTATATATAACCCTATTAGCCCTAGCCTATAGATATATAGAAAGTAAGGCTAGCCCTAGATAACCCCTAGAGAGCGAGATACTTAGCTAAATAGTTCTTAGCTATAAAGAGACTATAATATTATATACTAGTATATAACTTAGTGGCTAAGTTAAGGGCACTAGAACTAGAGATAGAGTGCTTATAATATAGGAGGCTAAATCTAGAGACTATAACCACAGTAGATAGCAGTAATAATAGGAGTAGCGGGAGGCTAAGACTAGCCTAAACAGTCTAGGGGCAGTAGGGAGCTAGAGGTAAGGTAAGAGCATATATATAGGAGAAGGAAATAGATTAGAGTAGAGCTAGAGAAGAGCCTAGAGCTAGGCTTAAGGCATAAGGTAGAGGTAACTCTACTAATAGGGTTAAGTCCAGCGCAAGCTAGTAATAAATAACTACAATAAGTAACTATAATAGCAGCGCTAGCCCGCCGCAGAGCTAGCGCCGGACTATATAGAGTTATAAGGGGGTTTTTTATCCTCTAGAAGGTTTTCCCCTTTAACTAAACCGCTGGAGTACTAGAGACAGCTAAATCAGGCTAGCTAGTGTATATAAATAAATAAATAAATATTACTTTCCTTATTCTATCTCCTCTAATGCTATAAGTTATAATAGTTAATAAGAAGGAATAACTATAAAACCTAATAAGTTATTATTGAAAATGGAAGGGGAATCTAGCTAGAGGGATAGGAAGACCTCCCTAGTAGATTCCAACGCGGCGGCTTCTAGATTCACTATAATACAACAATTCTTCAAGATATAGAGCTTTAATAGTTAAATATAGTAGATTTTAGCTAGACAAATAATCTAATAAGCAATAAGAGGATTTTCTAAGTCCCCTTATAGACCTACTAACTATATTAATAGAAGGGGGTTACTAGCCGGGCCTTAGGAGCTATTTTTTATTTTCCGTAAAATTTATTTGTATATGAAAAGTAAAAAATCAACTCATGACTATATAATCTAGCCACCTATGTGCACTAACTAAGCAATCTAATAAGTAACCCTATAAATAAAATACATTATTAAATCTAGAAAAAATCAAGGATTCGAACAGTATAAGTCAGCCTTTTATACAACTACTAGTTCCCTAGTTACAGTTAATTTTAGCTTCCCTATAGGGTAGCCTAGTTGGCTTAGTCATATAAGCCTGTGGGTTGGTTGTGTGCAGGAACGCAGGTCACAGCCAAAGCTGCTGGCCACGGCCAACAACGCTGCAGGCAACGCCTCGCAACCAACGTTGCAACAACGCAACTAGGCAACTAGTGAGCCTATAAAATAGTGCTATAAATAGCATAATTTTAACAGTTATAATAGCTCTTAAGCAGATCCCTTAGAAGCCCTAGAATTTACTATCCCCTTCCTTTATATCCTATAGTAACTACACTAGTATATTATAGAAGAAATACTTACTAGGATAGATAAATTTAATATTAAGGATAATAATATACCTAAGATATAAGTAACCTAAATTCTCTCTTAGGTTAAGGACTATATAATATAAAAGGTATATAGAAGATTACTCTTTATAGAATTTACTTAAGATTTTAACCTATAAACCTATAGTAACTTCCTAAAGACCCTAGTTATAGTCCTAAGGCACTTATAGGACTACCTTATTAACTCTAGAATCTATATAATAATTAACTAGAATATAAATATAGTAATAAATCTCTAAGAAGTCCTTAACTAATAGGAATTCTACTTCTAATTATAAGAAGAAGTAAAGGATACCTAGAAGAAGTATAATAACTTCTAAAAGAATATAATTAAGAATAGTAACTTCCTTAATAACCTCTATAATAATAATAATATCTAGGACTAATAGAGTATAAGAACTACTTATTCCTCCTACTAACCTTTATAATCTCTATAAAGAGTAATATTAGTAGCCTTTCTCTAAGAATAAAACCCTTAGCCCCTTCCTTAAATACCTTAAGCCCTATAAGCCCTTCCTTATTATCCCTAAGAACCTATATTTACCTAGTAAAGAATCCCTACTCCCTAATAATAAGCCCTTCCTATTTACTAAAGAATAGTATATAAACCTACTAATAATTCTCCCTTTAAGCTACTATAACTAATAATAAAGTAGATCTTAGACCTTATTAAGATATATATATCTAAGTAGTAATATAATACTAATAACTATAATATACTTAAACTAAAGCTCTAGATCTTTAGGTAAAAGTATAAGCTTCTAGATATTAAACTAGAATAAGCTAGGTATATATTTAAGGTAATACTAAAAGGAAAAGCTTATTAGTACTACTTAGACTATCTCTCTAAACCTAGTAACCCCTAGGACCTTACTACCCTTATAAGAAGAATAAAGAAAAGGTTTAAGACTAAAGATATAAGATAGAAGTATCTCCTTAAATAGTATAATACTTTACTCTAGAAAACTATTAATAAGAACCCTAATAAATTAAAGATAGAATACTTTAATAAACTTATTAAGAGGCTATTAACCTTATAGTAAGCTATTCCTAATATAGGTTAATTAGAAAGAGCCCTTAGGAACTAGATTATAACCGCTTATAATAGGATTCCTAAGTATAGAGAGTGCCTTACTAACCCTCTAGATAGCCTCTAATAATTCTATAAGTATATATATATAATAATCTACCTTATTATAGAGGAATCTAGTAGTTAATATTAATTCCCTACTAATACCTAGACTCCTAATGCCTTCTAGACTAATAAAAGGTATAATAGTAAGGGTAAAGAGTTATAATACCCTCTATAAAGGTAGAAAGATAAAAAAGGCCCTTTCTATATAAAGAAATATTATATATATAGTAAGGAAGAATACTAGTTAATAAAGCATCCTAAGAAAGAGTATAAGAAGGTATACTAGTAATATAAGAACTATTACCTAGTAGATACCTTATTATTCTTACTAGCTTTATATAATACCTTTCTTACCTAGTATAAAGGCACCCTAATAAAAGATCCTACTTCTTATCCCTCTAAAGTTAATAAGGTTACCTAGTATATAATAAGCCTTAGATTTAATACTAAGCTAGAGAGAGAGGAAGAAGAAAGGGTACCTATAAGCTTCTTTACCTATAGTATAACCCTTAATAGTTAGAAAATAGTTAAAGTCCTTATAAATTAAGCTATAATATATAGACTAAGCAAGAAGAATCTATTTAAAGATAGGAATACTACTAGGCCTCCTTACCTATTCCTACTTAAAGACTATTACTTATCTAAGGCCTTCTAAGGTATTATACTAGATACTAGAGTAGTATAGTTCTTAATAGTAGGCTAATCTTAAGTTATTGTTATAGACTGGCCTTAGGGCAACTGCAAACAAGCGTCTAAAGTGCGATTACTATTCTTAAAGAGGAAAGAAAGAGCTAAGCAAGAGATCGCATAGCGTGCGGCTATATATCCTCCTATATATAGTCTATGCGCATAGCGCGTGTAGTAAGCCCTAGGTCTATATAACCTCTATACGCTACCTTATATACTCTCCGCGCCCTTTCTAGAGCCCTCCTAGACCTAAGAAGGACCTAAGCCTTAAGCTTAAGTCTATTATATACCCCCTTTTATACCCCTTCCCTTTCCTTACTATATAAGAAAAAAAAAAAAATTTTTAAACCCTACCTCCTCCTTATCCTTACCTCCCCCCTCTATATATATCCTAGAGGCTTTACTTCTCTAGGGGTAAATTAAACTATACCTATTTCTATACTTACTTTAGACTATTACTTATCTATATATCCCCTTATTCTACCTTAAATCTATCTAGTGCCTTAGTATCCTTTATATTCTCTAGGGGTTCCTATATTAGCTAAATATAACCTTTCTATTTAACTAGTATATTATAATTTATTCCCTAACTAGGGGCGTTTTTAGCTATAAGGATCTCCTTTACCTAGTACTCTATAAGGTTATTATCTATATTTATTAATATTAGCTCTAGTAGGGGTTATTTATTAGCTAGCTTCTAGCTTAGTAATAAATCCTCTACTACCCTCTAAACTAAATCTATATAAAAGATTAGGTATAGCCCCCTAGGAATATCTAACTTTATAGTTAATAGTATTAGTACCTCTAGTACCTTATACTTTACTATAACCTAATCTAACTTCTTATATAGTTAGTTTATCTTAATATTCTAAAGGCTTAGCTATATATAGTCTCTAACCTAAAACTATTCTACTAGTCTCTAACTACTATTTATACTTTCCTATTATTATTATTAGATAAAGGCTATTATAGCCTATATTAGATCTATACCCTCTTTTAAGTGCTATAGGAATGCTTATACCTAACCTTTTACTAAAGTTTTTAATACCTTTATTAGTAGCGCTTCCTAGATTATAGGTATATTAAAGCTATAGAGCGCTATATTTATACTTACTCTAGTTACTAAAGAATCCCTATTATTTAATACTAACTAGTAAACTAGTAGGTAATTAGCTTACTTAAATTATAAGAAGGATAATATTACCTATAATACTACCTAAACCTCCTAGTTAGCTCTCTCTATACCTCTATCTATCTATAGGTAATATAAGGTTAATAGTAGTTACTTTATACCTACCTTCTTATAAAGTACTATCTAAAAATAACTTAATTAATCTAAACTATAATCTATAATAATCTAGGTAGGGAACCTATAGAACCACTACTAATAGTGTTTAAACCACTCTATATATATCTTAGCCTTTATTAATATTATAGCCTTAAGCTATATAAACTTAGAGAGTTTATCTATAATTACTATAAGGAACTATAGGTTAGCCTAATCTTAAGTAGGAAGCTCTATTATAAAGTTAATAAAGATATATAACTAATATCTATCTAGTAAAGGAATTAGCTTTAGTAAGCCTTATTATAGCTACTAGCTCTTCTACCCCCTATAGTAGTATTGAAAATGGAAGGGAATCTGTACTAGAGGGATAGGAAGACCTCCCTAGTAGATTCTAACGCGGCGGCTTCTAGATTCACTATAATACAACGATTCTTCAAGATATAGAGCTTTGATAGTTAAATATAGTAGATTTTAGCTAGACAAATAATCTAACGAGTAATAAGAGGATTTTCTGAGTCCCCTTATAGACCTACTAACCGTATTAACAGAAGGGGGTCGCTAGCTAGGCCTTAGGAGCTATTTTTTATTTTCCGCAAAATTCATTTGTATATAAAAAGTAAAAAATTAACTCACGACCATACAATCTAGCCACCCACATGCACTAACTAAGTAATCTAATAAGCAACCCTATAAATAAAATACATCATTAAATCCAGAAAAAATCAAGGATTTAAATAGTATAAGTCAGCCTTTTATACAACTACTAGTTCCCTAGTTATAGTTAATTTTAGCTTCCCTATAGGGTAGCCTAGTTAGCTTAGTTATACAAGCCTGTGGGTTAGTTGTGAACGTAGGTCACAGCTAAAGCTGGCCGCAGCTAACAACGCTGCAGGCAACGCCTTGTAACCAACGTTGCAACAACGCAACTAGGCAACTAGTGGGCCTATAAAATAGTGCTATAAATAGCATAATTTTAACACTCCCTCTAGAAAAGTATAAGGTAACTAATTTAATACCTAAACTTAGCTCTTTAATAGATATCTAAGTTAACCATAAATTTAATAATAAATCCAATAACTTTTCAACTAAAATTAATAACTTTTTAACGGAATTCCAGTGTTTTTATTGATTTTAAGATTTTTTGACTTTTTAGTTGGTTTTCTTTAAAACTAGGCCTTTGTGTTCGTAAGACCTAATAGTTAAATAAATTATTGAAATTTATCATTAGGCAGGGGCTTAGTTAAGCCATCTACAGGCATCTCTTTAGTGTTAATATAGATAACCTTAGCTATACCCTTCTGTACCTTTTCTCTAGTATAGTTAAATTTTAGTAGGGTATGCTTAGTTCTGCTGTGAAGAGCAGGGTTATTAGCGGTTATTATAGCGCCTTAGTTATCACTAAAAATCGGAACAGGAGGTGCTATAGGCAGCTTAATTTCCTTAAAAAGGCTATAAAGCCACTCTAGCTCCCTAATAGCTTCACATAGAGCATCTAATTCGGCCTCTAATGTTAATAAAGCTATTGTAGTTGCTTTCTTTAATTTCCAGCTAATAGGTCCTTTAGCTAGCTTATAGAGATAAGTATAGGTTGATTTAGAGGACTTATCTCCCGCGAAGTCGCTATCACAGAAGCTAATAAGGGTTGCAGAAGCTTTAGCGTTCTTAGACCTTCTATAAGTTATAGAATAACTTATAGAGCCTAGAAGGTATCTAAGCAGATGTTTAGAGGCATTTAAATGCTCTATATAAGGCTTAGCTAACGCTGTTGATAGCCACTGAACCGGAAAGGCAATATCAGGTCTTGTAAGGAGCATTAAATACATAATAGTCCCTATAATACTCTGATACAGCTTATGATCGGAGGAGGAAAGAGGTTTAGTTAGGTGGTATTGAAAATGGAAGGGGAATCTAGCTAGAGGGATAGGAAGACCTCCCTAGTAGATTCCAACGCGGCGGCTTCTAGATTCACTATAATACGACGATTCTTCAAGATATAGAGCGTTGATAGTTGAATGTAGTAGATTTCTAGCTAGACGAACGATCTGACGAACAATGAGAGGATTTTCTGAGTCCCCTTATAGACCTACTGACTATATTAACGGAAGGGGGTTGCTAGCCGGGCCTTAGGAGCTATTTTTTATTTTCCGCAAAATTCATTTGTATATAAAAAGTAAAAAATCAACTCACGACCATATAATCTAGCCACCCACGTGCACTAACTAAGCAATCTAATAAGCAACCCTATAAATAAAATACATCATTAAATCCAGAAAAAATCAAGGATTTAAATAGTATAAGTCAGCCTTTTATACAACTACTAGTTCCCTAGTTACAGTCGATTTTAGCTTCCCTATAGGGTAGCCTAGTCGGCTTAGTCATACAAGCCTGTGGGTTGGTTGTGTGCGGGAACGTAGATCACAGCCAAAGCTGCAGGCAACGCTGCAAGCAACGCCTTGTAACCAACGTTGCAACAACGTAACTAGGCAACTAGTGGGCCTATAAAATAGTGCTATAAATAGCATAATTTTAACACTCCCTCTAGAAAAGTATAAGGTAACTAATTTAATACCTAAACTTAGCTCTTTAATAGATATCTAAGTTAACCATAAATTCAATAATAAATCCAATAACTTTTCAACTAAAATCAATAACTTTTCAACGGAATTCCAGTGTTTTTGTTGATTTAAAGGTTTTTCGACTTTTTAGTTGTTTTTAAAGCTAGGCCTTTGTATTCGTAAGGCCTAATAGTTGAATAAATTGTTGAAATTTATCATTAGGCAGGGGCTTAGTTAAGCCATCCATAGGCATCTCTTTAGTATTAATATAGATAACCTTAGCTATACCCTTCTATACCTTTTCTCTAGTATAGTTAAATTTTAGCAGGGTATGCTTTGTTCTACTGTGAAGAGCAGGGTTATTAGCGGTTGTTATAGCGCCTTAGTTATCGCTAAAAATCGGAACAGGAGGTGCTATAGGCAGCTTAATTTCCTTAAAAAGGCTATAGAGCCACTCTAGCTCCCTAATAGCTTCACATAGAGCGTCTGATTCGGCCTCTAATGTTAATAAAGCTATCGTAGTTACTTTCTTTGATTTCCAGCTAATAGGTCCTTTAGCTAGCTTATAGAGATAAGCATAGGTTGATTTAGAGGACTTATCTCCCGCGAAGTCGCTATCATAGAAGCTAATAAGGGTTGCAGAAGCTTTAGCGTTCTTAGACCTTCTATAGGTTATAGAATAACTTATAGAGCCTAGAAGGTATCTAAGCAGATGTTTAGCAGCATTTAAGTGCTCTATATAAGGCTTAGCTAACGCTGTTGAAAGCCACTGAACCGGAAAAGCAATATCAGGCCTTGTAAGGAGCATTAAGTACATAATAGTCCCTATAATACTCTGATAAAGCTTATAATTAGAGGGGGAAAGAGGTTTAGTTAGGTAGGCTGCCTATTTAATAATTCCGGGTTATAGGGGAATTTTAGTAGGCCTAGTATCTTTCATTTTAAATCTCTCTAGGGCCTTAGAAATGTACTAGGACTAGTGGATAGTTAGGGTCCCTTTCTTTTGATTTCTAGTGATTTAAACGCCTAGGAAAAATTCAGCTGGCCCACGATCTTCTATAGGATAAGCTTTGTGTAATAGCTTCTTTAGCTTATTAATATAAGCTAGATCCGGTCCTATAAGAAGACAGTCATCCACATAAGTCGCTATATATGTAGATATAGTTAGATTGAAGAAGACAGCAGGGTTAGATATAAGGGGATAGAAGCCTAATTTTTAAAGAAGCTCTTTTAAAGCTTACTGCCACTCTCTAGAGCTCTGTTTTAATCTATATAAAGCTTTTTATAGGAAAATAACCTGCTTTTAAGAGGGATTATAGCCGTATTTTTTAAGTAATTTAGCTATTTCAGGCGTAGCAGCTTTGGCAAATTCAACGAATCCATTAGGGATCTACATATAAATAGCTTCCTTTAGTAGACTATTTAGAAAGGCCCCTATAAAGTCAACCTGTTTAACTTCCCAGTTATTACAAGCCGCTAGGGCTAGTAATATCCGCTAACTAGGGGGAATGCTAGTTATAGCATAGGTCTTAATGTAATCCTGACCTTCTATCTACATAAAGCCTTTTGTAATGAGTTAGGCCTTATGTTTTATAGGATTATTTTCTTTATCCTTTTTAAGCTTATAGATAAGCCTATTTTTAAGAACTTTTTAGCCCTTAGGAATCTGGTCTATCCCTATAAATTTAAAAGTTCCGGCAGCTAGTAGCTGCTTAAATTCGCTAAAAGTAGTATTAACCTATTTTTAGCTATCCTTGCTTTTTAATGCTTATTTCTAGGTCTTAGGGGTATCTAGATTGTTGTTATTAGATGATAATTTAGCCTTTTGTTATGCCTTAAAGCATATCTCCTTAACGAAAGAAGATAAATTAAAATTATTAATATCCATAGAATCAGGGTTGATTAAAGAATCTGAATCTGAAAATGGTTTTTCAATAGCACCCTTATTAGGGGCGCTAGAGCTTAGGCTCTCTAGGGGTAGCGCTAGAGGCGTTACAGCGGTTATCCCGGGCGTTGTAGGCGCGGCGGGCGCTGTAGGCGCTGTGGGCGCTAGGGGCGCTAGAGGCTTTGGATAGCTATCCTGAACCTCTAGATCTCATGAGATATTGGCTTCTCCCTCTAAAGGATAGCTCCCTAAAGGCTTAGGGGACCCTACAGAGCTTATATCCTCTATAATCTTAATAAAGCTAGTCTTAATGACTAACCTTTTAGAGGGTATATAAACAAGATAAACGCTGGAACCTAGAGTAGCAAGCAGCTGGCTAGGGATAGTCCTAGGGGCTAGCTTCTAAAGCTTTAATCTCTGCTCTGGAGGTATTAGAACCTTGTAATAAGACCCTATAGCCCTAATCTTTAAAAAATCAGGCTTATAAGAGGTCTTAGGCTCTAAGTTAGCTAGAAATAGCTGCTTAGGGGTTAGGGGCTTAGTTATATTAGCGGTGATGTTAACTAAGTCCACTATAGCTAGAAGGATATAAGACCATAGATATAAAGGCAGCTTAGACCACTGAAGTGTAGCCCTAAGCCAGTCTAGGATAACCCTAATAGCCCTCTTAACTAGCCTATTCTGTTCGTGAATATAGGGGCAAGAGGTGCTAAAGCAAATTCCTTTAGAAGATAACTAGTGCTGAAGTTTATTATTAATCTCAGTACCTCTTTTGAAGTGAAGGTGCCTAGGATACGCGTTATATCGGTTTTTTAGGGCCTTAAAGAAGCCCTTAATAGCATTATAAAGGGTCTAACCTTCTTTATTAGCTAATAAAAAGCACCACTTATACCGGGATTTTTGATTAATAAGTATAAGGACTAGGGCCTTCTTATTGTGTGGTATAGGTTCGATTTTAACTATATCTCCCTCTAGGATATCTAAAACCCTAGGGGGGTCCTAAATAGGTCTTTTAGTTAGTCTTCTAATAGCCTTTGATTGCATACAGGCTATGCAGTTGAAATCCTTGTCTTTAATGGCGGAAAAATCAGGGATCCTTTTAGCTAATTTTAAAGATTTCTTAAGTAAAGGGAGACCAATATGGCCTAATTAAATATGCTAAAGAAGGGCTAAATCTAGTAATTTCTTATAACTAGGATCTAGCTTTTCAGAGCTATTATCCCCTAGCTCCCTCTGTTGCCAGGCCTCTTAAGAATCACAGGCCTCTAGGGGCAATAGACAGCCACTATTATCACCTAAGTCATTAGGGTATGGACCTTCTAAACCCCCTATAGAAGATGCCTAACTAGGAGGAGCTTCGGTGGGACATAGGGCTAAATCTTTATCTTCTTTAGAGTCTAATTCTTCGATTCGTTAATATTCCTCGGGATTAAATGCTGGCTGCGGAATTTGAACCTCTATAGGGTAGGAAAACCCTAATTCGGTCTTATAGGCTCTTTGCTATTGGTTTCTTTGTTATTAGTTGCAATATTAAGAGCCTATAAAGGAGAGGTGGGTTGAATGCTTGCAGATCTTAGGAGTAGCTTGCCCCTTAATCTGCAAAAAGAAGCTGTGTTTAGCAGGTTCTAGTAACCTATAGGGGCTTTTATTAGCTAGGAAAAGCTAATCTTTAGCTAGATAACCTCCCTTAAGATAGTGGGATAAACCGCTAACTAGGTTGGTATCTATAACGGGGAAATATAGGGCATCTAGCAGAGCTAAAGGCCTATATTCTGGTGGATTTTTCTTAACTAGAACGTTAAAAATAGCGGTGCCTCTTCCTTTAGGATAGATAGGTCCTCCTGCTGTAATTATAGGGCCGGTTTAACCTTTCTTAAGAGGCTTAAAGTCCCTAAAGAAAGCCCTATTATTATAAATATAATAAGAAGAACCTGTATTATATAAAAGGGAGTTTTTAACCACATTATTAGAGTAGCTAAAAGTAGGCTTGCTAGTAGTGTCACTAGTAGTGGTGGTACTAGAGGTATCTAAATTAGATTCGGAATCACTACTATCCTCGCTACTAGACTCGCTAGAATCTAGTTCTTTAACGTATCCCGTGGCTAGGCTATAGCCTAATGTAAAAGCAGCTTCTTTTCCTTTATCTTTATCCCTATTACCACTCTTCTTCTTCTGCTTTTTCTTCCTAGAGGCTTTAGAAGGGTTTAAATCCTTCTTATCCTACTCTTTAGTGGCATTAGTAGAGTCCTTCTTAGTGTTAGGATTAGAAGATGATTTCTTTTCCTTGTCCTTAGAATTTCCCTTATTATTAGAAGCCTTATAGCTAAGAGCTTTAGCTATAGGAGAGGTTTTATCCCTCTGTTCTTCTAATAAATCCGCCATAAGGAACTATAAATTTAAGGTATTTATAGGCAGCCCTTATGCCCTAGCAGCTCTAATAGTAAATCTTTGTCTCTCAGCCTAGCTAGGAAAGGTCTGCTTTAATGCGTTAATATAATAGTTTACTTAATTAATAGGAGCGATCTCTACACTACAAAGTTATAGTCTAGCTAGTAGGTTATTAAAATCAGCATTAAAAGCCTCTAAAGATCCCTTATAATTTAAAAAATTTAGGGAGTGGTAGCTAGCATATAGCGTACCTCGCTGGATTTCAGCACTCTACGAATATTGCCTAATAAGGACTTTATAGGCTTCTTTGGGGGATTTTTGCTAATATATAGCTGCCTGTGGCCTAGGTTAGCAACTATCTCTTAATATTATCAAAAGAATAGCTTAATCACAGTTAGCTAGATAGCCTACTTGTTAAAATTATGCTATTTATAGCACTATTTTATAGGCCCACTAGTTGCCTAGTTGCGTTATTGCAACGTTGGTTGCGAGGCGTTGCCTGCAGCGTTGTTGGCCGTGGCCAGCAGCTTTGGCTGTGACCTGCGTTCCTGCACACAACCAACCCACAGGCTTATATGACTAAGCCGACTAGGCTACCCTATAGGGAAGCTAAAATTAACTGTAACTAGGGAACTAGTAGTCATATAAAAGGCTAACTTATACTGTTCGAATCCTTGATTTTTTCTGGATTTAATAATGTATTTTATTTATAGGGTTGCTTATTAGATTGCTTAGTTAGTGCACGTGGGTGGCTAGATTATATAGTCATGAGTCGATTTTTTACTTTTTATATATAAATAAATTTTACGGAAAATAAAAAATAGCTCCTAAGGCCTAGCTAGCGACCCCCTTCCGTCGGTATGGTCAGTAGGTCTATAAGGGGACTTAGAAAATCCTCTTATTACTTATTAGATTGTTCGTCTAGCTAGAAATCTACTATATTCAACTATTAACGCTCTATATCTTAAAGAATCGTCGTATTATAGTGAATCTAGAAGCCGCCGCGTTAAATCTACTAGGGAGGTCTTCCTATCCCTCTAGTATAGATTCCCTTCTATTTTTAATAGGTTATAAGCCCGGAAGGCCTATAAGATTACTACATTACTGCGTTATTCTACTGCGATTAGTGCTTAATTTTGGGTACTAGTTACTCTCTACTAGACCTGTGGGCTCTTAGATTACGAAGGAAACCGCTAGTTAAAGCTTTTATCTACTAGCTCTACGCATCGCAACATCAGACCCTTGGTGTTGAATTCATTTACAGCCGCACCTACAACCACCACATTGCAACCGTAACTATCTAGTTACAACTACAACCTCTTTTAGTGATTCTATTCACTACCGTAACCGTTATATTTAGTATTATCTACTCTATAGATACGCTGCATCCTTTTATAAATCATCAAACATCTAGTATCTTAATACTAGGCTTTTTAACCTATTACACTACATTGCACGCACTATACATTACGTTGCGTTGCGTTGCGCGTTCTGTAATATCTATTACCTACGATCCTATTTTTAGTGTTAAGAAAATTTTCGCAGAGAATCTTCTCCGGTCCGTTTCTGCCCGCGCATACCGCAGACCCACTTTTAGACCTCAAGGGGCACCCTTTCAAATAGCCCCGCCGCACAATTTGCGTGCGCAGCCCGGTTGCACCACAACCTAGCTTCTAGCGCGCGATATTTGTAATAGGAAGAAATTTAGAGATCTTACACAGGAACTTTTAGAGATAGCACCACCAAGTTATAAGGGTAAGGGACCTGCTGCAGGCCCTTCTTCTAGCCCTCCTAGGGACCCTGATAGGATGGATATAGAAGGTCCAGCTGTTCAAGCCAGTGCTTTGCAACTACAACAACAGATGCAGAGCCAAATTAAACAACAAGGCAAGACCTTAACTGATTTTATTAAGCATACTAAGTCAAATCGTCTAAAAAACGAGGCTAGTATTAAAGATCTATTAGATAAATTAACGCAAACCATGACTACTATGCAAGGTCTTTAGGATTCTTCTACTAAGCTAAGGGAAGAAAATACCAAAGCTCCAGTAGAAGACCTGCCTGCTACAACTACTTCTGCGAGTTTACCTTCTAGTAACTTATAAGCTACCTTTAATACAGGGGCTATTAAGGAACTAAATAAGAAGGTTCACTCTATTCCTGAGGGAGCTAAGCTAAAAGGCCCTAAAAACTATAATCAGTGGAAGCAAGCCCTAAGCATTTAATTTAGAGCCCTAGGATTGCCTGAATTTATAGATAATCCTAGCTTAGCAGGCTATCTAGCTAACTGTAATTAAGCTATTCTTTTGATAATATTAAGAGATAGCTATCAACTAGGACCGCAGGCAGCTATATGTTAGCAAAAATCCCCCGAAGAAGCCTATAAAGTCCTTATTAGGCAATATTCGCAGAGTGCTAAAATCCAGTGAGGTACGCTATACGCTAGCTACCACTCCCTAAATTTTTTAAATTATAAGGGATCTTTAGAGGCTTTTAATGCTAATTTTAATAACTTACTAGCTAGACTATAGCTTTGTAGTGTAGAGATCGCTCCTATAGATTAAGTAAACCATTATATTAACACATTAAAGCAGACCTTTCCTAGCTAGGCTGAGAGATAAAGATTTACTATTAGAGCTACTAGGGCACAAGGGCTACCTGTAAATACCTTAAATTTACAGTTCCTATTGAAAATGGAAGGGGAATCTAGCTAGAGGGATAGGAAGACCTCCCTAGTAGATTCCAACGCGGCGGCTTCTAGATTCACTATAATACGACGATTCTTCAAGATATAGGGCGTTAATAGTTAAATATAGTAGATTTCTAGCTAGACGAACGATCTGACGAGCAATGAGAGGATTTTCTGAGTCCCCTCATAGACCTACCGACCGTATCGACGGAAGGGGGTCGCTAGCCGGGCCTTAGGAGCTATTTTTTATTTTCCGCAAAATTCATTTGTATGTGAAAAGTAAAAAATCGACTCACGACCATACAATCTAGCCACCCACGTGCACTAACTAAGCAATCTAATAAGCAACCCTATAAATAAAATACATCATTAAATCCAGAAAAAATCAAGGATTCGAATAGTATAAGTCAGCCTTTTATATAACTACTAGTTCCCTAGTTATAGTTGATTTTAGCTTCCCTATAGGGTAGCCTAGTCGGCTTAGTCATACAAGCCTGTGGGTTAGTTGTGAACGCAGGTCACAGCCAAAGCTGGCCGCAGCTAACAACGCTGCAGGCAACGCCTTGTAACCAACGTTGCAACAACGTAACTAGGCAACTAGTGGGCCTATAAAATAGTGCTATAAATAGCATAATTTTAACACTCCCTCTAGAAAAGTATGAGGTAACTAATTCGATACCTGAACTTAGCTCTTTAATAGATATCTAAGTTAACCATAAATTCAATAATAAATCCAATAACTTTTCAACGAAAATCAATACTAATAACTTTTCAGCGGAATTCCAGTGTTTTTGTTGATTTTAAGGTTTTTTGACTTTTTAGTTGTTTTTTAAAGCTAGGCCTTTGTATTCGTAAGGCCTAATAGTTGAATAAATTGTTGAAATTTATCGTTAGGCAGGGGCTTAGTTAAGCCATCTGCAGGCATCTCTTTAGTGTTAATATAGATAACCTTAGCTATACCCTTCTATACCTTTTCTCTAGTATAGTTGAATTTTAGCAGGGTATGCTTTGTTCTGCTGTGAAGAGCAGGGTTATTAGCGGTTGTAATAGCGCCTTGGTTATTACTAAAAATCAGAACAGGAGGTGCTATAGGTAGCTTTATCTCTCTAAAGAGACTGTAAAGCCACTCTAGCTCCCTAATAGCTTCACATAAGGCATCTAATTCAGCCTCTAATGTAGATAAAGCTATTGTAGTTGCTTTCTTTGATTTCCAGCTAATAGGTCCTTCAGCTAGCTTATAGAGATAAGCATAGGTTGATTTAGAGGACTTATCTCCCGCGAAGTCGCTATCACAGAAGCTAATAAGGGTTGCAGAAGCTTTAGCGTTCTTAGACCTTCTATAGGTTATAGAATAACTTATAGAGCCTAGAAGGTATCTAAGCAGATGTTTAGCAGCATTTAAGTGCTCTATATAAGGCTTAGCTAACGCTATTGAAAGCCACTGAACTGGAAAAGCAATATCGGGCCTTGTAAGGAGCATTAAGTACATAATAGTCCCTATAATACTCTGATAAAGCTTGTGATTAGAGGGGGAAAGAGGTTTAGTTAGGTGGGCTGCCTGTTTAATAATTCCGGGTTGTAGGGGAATTTTAGCAGGCCTAGCATCTTTTATGTTGAATCTCTCTAGGGCTTTAGAAATGTACTGGGATTGGTGAATAGTTAGGGTCCCTTTCTTTCGATTTCTAGTGATTTGAACGCCTAGGAAAAATTTGGCTAGCCCACGATCTTCTATAGGATAAGCTTTGTGTAATAGCTTCTTTAGCCTGTTAATATAAGCTAGAAGATCCGGTCCTATTAGAAGACAGTTATCTACATAAGTCGCTATATATGTAGATGTAGTTGGGTTGAAGAAGACAGCAGGGTCAGATATAAGGGGGTGGAAGCCTAATTTTCGAAGAAGTTCCTTTAGGGCCTGCTGCCACTCTCTAGAGCTCTGTTTTAATCTATATAAAGCTTTCTGTAGGAAAATAACCTGCTTTTAAGAGGGATTATAGCCGTATTTCTTAAGTAATTTAGCTATCTTAGGCGTAGTAGCTTCGGCAAATTTAACAAATCTATTAGGGATCTGCATATAGATAGCTTCTTTTAGCAAGCTATTTAGGAAGGCCCCTATAAAGTTAACCTATTTAACTTCCCAGTTATTATAAGCCGCTAGGGCTAGTAATATCCGCTAACTAGGGGGAATGCTAGTAGCAGCGTAGGTCTTAATATAATCCTAACCTTCTATCTGCATAAAGCCTTTTGCAACGAGTCAGGCCTTGTGTTTTATAGGATTATTTTCTTTATCCTTTTTAAGCTTATAAATAAGCCTATTTTTAAGAACTTTTCAGCCCTTAGGAATCTAGTCTATCCCTATAAATTTAAAAGTTCTGGCAGCTAATAGCTGCTTAAATTCGCTAAAGGTAGTATTAACCTATTTTTAGCTATCCTTGCTTTTTAAAGCTTATTTCTAGGTCTTAGGGGTATCCAGATTGTTGTTGTTAGATGATGATTTAGCCTTTTGTTATGCCTTGAAGCATATCTCCTTAACGAAAGAAGATAGGTTAAAATCATTAATATCCATAGAATCAGGATTGATTAAAGAATCCAAATCTGAAAATGGTTTTTCGATAGCACCCTTATTAGGGGCGCTAGAGCTTAGGCTCTCTAGGGGTAGCGCTAGAGGCGTTACAGCGGTCGTCCCAGGCGTTATTGTAGGCGCAGCGGGCGCTGCAGGCGCTGTGGGCGCTGGGGGCGCTAGAGGCTTTGGATAGCTATCCTGAACCTCTAGATCTCATGAGATATCGGCTTCTCCCTCTAAAGGATAGCTCCCTAAAGGCTTAGGGGACCCTACAGAGCTTATATCCTCTATAATCTTAACAAAGCTAGTCTTAACAACTAACCTTTTAGAGGGTATATAAACAAGATAAACGCTAGAACCTAGAGTAGTAAGCAGCCGGCTAGGGATAGTCCTAGGGGCTAGCTTCTGAAGCTTTGATCTCTGCTCCGGAGGTATTAGAACCTTGTAATAAGACCCTATAGCCCTAATCTTTAAAAAATCAGGCTTATAAGAGGTCTTAGGCTCTAAGTCAGCTAGAAATAGCTGCTTAGGGGTTAGGGGCTTAGTTATATTAGCGGTGATGTTAACTAAGTCCACTATGGCTGGAAGGATATAAGACTATAGATATAAAGGTAGCTTAGACCACTGAAGTGTAGCTCTAAGCTAGTCTAGGATAACCCTAATAGCCCTCTTAACTAGCCCATTCTGTTCGTGAATATAAGGGCAAGAGGTGCTAAAGCAAATTCCCTTAGAAGATAACCAGTGCTGAAGTTCATTGTTGATTTCAGTACCTCCGTCGAAGTGAAGGTGCCTAGGATACGCATTATATCGGTTTTTCAGGGCCTTAAAGAAGCCCTTAATAGTAGTATAAAGGGTCTAACCTTCTTTATTAGCTAATAAAAAGCACTACTTATACCGGGATTTTCGATTAATAAGGATAAGGACTAGGGCCTTCTTATTGTGCGGTATAGGTTCGATTTTAACCGTATCTCCCTCTAGAATATCTAAAACCCTAGGGGGGTCCTGAATAGGTCTTTTAGTAGGTCTTCTAACAGCCTTCGATTGCATACAGGCTATGCAGTTGAAATCCTTTTCTTTAATGGCGGAAAAATCAGGGATCCCTTTAGCTAATTTCGAAGATTTCTTAAGTAAAGGGAGACCGATATGGCCTAATTAAATGTGCCAAAGAAGGGCTAAATCTAGTAATTTCTTATAACTAGGATCTAGCTTTTTAGAGCTATTATCCCCTAGCTCCCTCTGTTACCAGGCCTCTTGAGAATCACAGGCCTCTGGGGGCAATAGACGGCCACTATCGTCACCTAAGTTATTAGGGTATGGACCTTCTAAACCCCCTATAGAAGATGCCTGACTAGGAGGAGCTTCGGTGGGATATAGGGCTGAATCTTTGTCTTCTTCATCGGAATTTAGTTCTTTGATTCGTTGATATTCCTCGGGATTAAATGCTGGCTGCGGAATTTGAACCTCTATAGGGTAGGAAAACCCTAATTCGGTCTTATAGGCTCTTTGCTGTTGATTTTGTTGTTGGTTGCAAAATTGAGAGCCCATAAAGGAGAGGTGGGTTGAATGCTTGCAGATCTTAGGAGTAGCTTGCCCCTTAATCTGCAAAAAGAAGCCGTGTTTAGCAGGTTCTAGTAACCCACAGGGGCTTTTATCGGCTAGGAAAAGCTAATCTTTAGCTAGATAACCTCCCTTAAGATAGTGGGATAAACCGCTAACTAGGTTGGTATCTATACCGGGGAAATATAGGGCATCTAGCAGAGCTAAAGGCCTATATTCTGGTGGATTTTTCTTAACTAGAACGTTAAAAACAGCGGTGCCTCTTCCTTTAGGATAAATAGGTCCTCCTGCTATAATTATAGGGCCGGTTTGACCTTTCTTAAGAGGCTTAAAGTCCCTAAAGAAGGCCCTATTATTACAAATATGACAAGAAGAACCTGTATCGTATAAAAGGGAGTTTTTAACCACATTGTTAGAGTAGCTAAAAGTAGGCTTGCTAGTAGTGTCACTAGTGGTGCTAGAAGTATCTAAATTAGATTCAGAATCACTACTATCCTCGCTGCTAGATTCGCTAGAATCTAGTTCTTTAACGTATCCCGTGGCTAGGCTATAGCCTAATGCAAAAGCAGCTTCTTTTCCTTTATCCCCGTTGCCACTCTTCTTCTTCTGCTTTTTCTTCCTAGAGGCTTTAGAAGGGTTTAAATCCTTCTTATCCTGCTCTTTAGTGGCGTTAGTAGAGTCCTTCTTAGTATTAGGATTAGAAGGTGACTTCTTTTCCTTGTCCTTAGAATTTCCCTTATTATTAGAAGCCTTATAGCTAAGAGCTTTAGCTACAGGGGAGGTTTTATCCCTCTGCTCTTCTAATAAATCCGCCATAAGGAACTGTAAATTTAAGGTATTTACAGGCAGCCCTTGTGCCCTAGCAGCTCTAATAGTAAATCTTTGTCTCTTAGCCCAGCTAGGAAAGGTCTGCTTTAATGCGTTAATATAATGGTTTACTTAATCTATAGGAGCGATCTCTACACTACAAAGCTATAGTCTAGCTAGTAAGTTATTAAAATTAGCATTAAAAGCCTCTAAAGATCCCTTATAATTTGAAAAATTTAGGGAGTGGTAGCTAGTGTATAGCGTACCTCGCTGGATTTCAGCACTCTGCGAATATTGCCTAATAAGGACTTTATAGGCTTCTTCGGGGGAATTTTGCCAACATATAGCTGCCTGCGGTCCTGGTTAACAGCTATCTCTTAATATTATCAAAAGAATAGCTTGATCATAGTCAGCTAGATAGCCTGCTAAGCTAGGATTATCTATAAATTCAGGTAATCCTAGGGCTCTAAATTGAATGCTCAGGGCTTGCTTCCACTGATCATAGTTTTCAGGGCCTTTTAGCTTAGCTCCCTCAGGAATAGAGTGAACCTTCTTATTTAGTTCCTTAATAGCCCCTATGTTAAAGGTAGCTTATAAGTTACTAGAAGGTAAACTCGCAGAAGTAGTTGTAGTAGGCAGGTCTTTTACTAAAGCTTTAGTATTTTCTTCCCTTAGCTTAGTAGAATCCTAAAGACCTTGCATAGCAGTCATAGTTTGCGTTAATTTATCTAATAGATCTTTAATGCTAGCCTCGTTTTTTAGACGATTTAACTCAGTATGCTTGATAAAATCAGTTAAGGTCTTGCCTTGTTGTTCAATTTGGCTCTGCATCTATTGTTGCAGTTGTAAAGCACTGGCTTGAACAGCCGGACCTTCTATATCCATCCTATTAGGGTCCCTAGGAGGGCTAGAAGGGCCTGTAGCAGGTCCCTTACCCTTATTATAACTCGGTGGTGCTATCTCTCAAAATTCCCTAGGATCTTAAAAGATATCCTGTGTAAGATCTCCAAATTTCTTCCTATTACAAATATCGCGCGCTAGAAGCTGGTTATGGTGCAACCGGGCTGCGCACGCAAATTATGTGGCGGGGCTGTTTAAAAGGGTGCCCCTCAAGGTCTAAAAGTGGGTCTGCGGTATGCGCGGGCAGAAACGGACCGGAGAAGATTCTCTGCGAAAATTTTCTTAACACTAAAAATAGCGGATAGGAATCGTAGGTTATAGATATTACAGAACGTGCAACGCAACGCAACGTAATGTATAGTGCGTGCAACGTAGTGCAATAGGTCAAAAAGCCTAGTATCAAGATACTAGATGTTCGATGATTTATAAAAGGATGCAGCGTATCTACAGAGTAGATAATATCAAATATGACGGTCGCGGTAGTGAATAAAATCACTAAAAAGAGGTTGTGGTTGTAACTAGATAGTTACGGGTGCGGCTGTAGTTGAATTTAACACCAAGGGTCTAATGTTACGATGCGTGGTGCTAGCGGATGAAAAGCTTTAAAAACTAGCGGTTTCCTTTGTAATCTAAGAGCCCACAGGTCTAGTAGAGAGTAACTAGTACCCAAAATCAAGCACTAATCGCAGTAGAATAACGCAGTAATGTAGTAATCTTATAGGCCTTCCGGGCTCATAACCTATTGAAAATGGAAGGGGAATCTAGCTAGAGGGATAGGAAGACCTCCCTAGTAGATTCCAACGCAGCGGCTTCTAGATTCACTATAATACGACGATTCTTCAAGATATAGGGCGTTGATAGTTGAATATAGTAGATTTCTAGCTAGACGAACGATCTAACGAGCAATGAGAGGATTTTCTGAGTCCCCTCATAGACCTACCGACCGTATTGACAGAAGGGGGTCGCTAGCCAGGCCTTAGGAGCTATTTTTTATTTTCCGCAAAATTCATTTGTATGTGAAAAGTAAAAAATCGACTCACGACCATACAATCTAGCTACCCACGTGCACTAACTAAGCAATCTAATAAGCAACCCTATAAATAAAATACATCATTAAATCCAGAAAAAATCAAGGATTCGAATAGTATAAGTCAGCCTTTTATACGACTACTAGTTCCCTAGTTACAGTCGATTTTAGCTTCCCTATAGGGTAGCCTAGTCGGCTTAGTCATACAAGCCTGTGGGTTAGTTGTGAACGCAGGTCACAGCCAAAGCTGGCCGCAGCCAACAACGCTGCAGGCAACGCCTTGTAACCAACGTTGCAACAACGCAACTAGGCAACTAGTGGGCCTATAAAATAGTGCTATAAATAGCATAATTTTAACAGTTCCTTATAGTGGATTTATTAGAAGAGCAGAGGGATAAAACCTCCCCTGTAGCTAAAGCTCTTAGCTATAAGGCTTCTAATAATAAGGGAAATTCTAAGGATAAGGAAAAGAAATTATCTTTAAATCCTAACACTAAGAAGGACTCTACTAACGCCACTAAAGAGCAGGATAAGAAGGATTTAAACCCTTCTAAAGCCTCTAGGAAGAAAAAGCAGAAGAAGAAGAGTGGCAATGGGGATAAAGATAAAGGAAAAGAAGCTGCTTTTGCGTTAGGCTACAGCCTAGCCACGGGATACGTTAAAGAACTAGATTCTAGCGAATCTAGTAGCGAGGATAGTAGTGATTCCGAATCTGATTTAGATACCTCTAGTACCACCACTACTAGTGACACTACTAAGCCTACTTTTAGCTACTCTAATAATGTGGTTAAAAACTCCCTTTTATACAATACAGGTTCTTCTTGTCACATTTGTAATAATAGGGCTTTCTTTAGGGACTTTAAGCCTCTTAAGAAAGGTTAAACCGGCCCTATAATTACAGCAGGAGGACCTATTTATCCTAAAGGAAGAGGCACCGCTGTTTTTAACGTTCTGGTCAAGAAAAACCCACTAGAATATAGGCCTTTAGCTCTGCTAGATGCCCTATATTTCCCCGGTATAGATACTAACCTAGTTAGCGGTTTATCCTACTATCTTAAGGGAGGTTATCTAGCTAAAGATTAGCTTTTCCTAGCCGATAAAAGCCCCTATGGGTTACTAGAACCTGCTAAACACGGCTTCTTTTTGCAGATTAAGGGGCAAGCTACTCCTAAGATCTGCAAGCATTCAACCCACCTCTCCTTTATAGGCCAACAACAACGAGCCTATAAGACGAAATTATTAGGGT
This sequence comes from Epichloe elymi, assembly GCA_023658475.1. Taxonomy (NCBI): domain Eukaryota; kingdom Fungi; phylum Ascomycota; class Sordariomycetes; order Hypocreales; family Clavicipitaceae; genus Epichloe; species Epichloe elymi. The sequence goes on from CP098276.1 coordinate 3,538,349, forward strand.
TTTCCTACCCTATAGAGGTTCAAATTCCGCAGCCAGCATTTAATCCCGAGGAATATCAACAAATCGAAGAATTAGACTCCGAAGAAGAAGAAGATTTAGCCCTATGTCCCACTGAAGCTCCTCCTAGTTAGGCATCTTCTATAGGGGGTTTAGAAGGTCTATACCCTAATAACTTAGGTGACGATAGTGGCCGTCTATTGCCCCCAGAGGCCTGTGATTCTTAAGAGGCCTGGCAACAGAGGGAGCTAGGGGATAATAGCCCTAATAGATCTTCTAAGCTAGATCCTAGTTACAAGAAGTTACTAGATTTAGCTCTTCTTTAGCACATTCGATTAGGCCACATTGGCCTCCCTTTACTTAAGAAATCTTCGAAATTAGCTAAAGGGATCCCTGATTTTTCCGCCATTAAAGATAAGGATTTCAACTGCATAGCCTGTATACAATCGAAGGCTGTTAGAAAACCTACTAAAAGACCTATTCAGGACCCCCCTAGGGTTTTAGATATCCTAGAGGGAGATACAGTTAAAATTGAACCTATACCATATAATAAGAAGGCCCTAGTCCTTATACTTATTAATCAAAAATCCCGGTATAAATAGTGCTTTTCATTAGCTAATAAAGAAGGTCAGACCCTTTATACTACTATTAAGGGCTTCTTTAAGGCTCTAAAAAACTAATATAACGCGTATCCTAGGCACCTTCACTTTGACGGAGGTACTAAGATTAATAACGAACTTTAGCACTGGTTATCTTCTAAAGGAATTTACTTTAGCACCTCTTACCCCTATATTCACGAATAGAATGGGCTAGTTAAGAGGGCTATTAGGGTTATCCTAGACTGGCTTAGGGCTACACTTTAGTGGTCTAAGCTACCTTTATATCTATAGTCTTATATCCTTCTAGCTATAGTGGACTTAGTTAACATCACCGCTAATATAACTAAGCCCCTAACCCCTAAGCAGCTATTTCTAGCTAACTTAGAGCCTAAGACTATCTATAAGCCTAACTTCTCGAAAATTAGGGCTATAGGGTCTTATTGTGAGGTTCTAATACCTCCGGAGCAGAGATTAAAGCTTTAGAAGCTAGCCCCTAGGACTATCCCTGGCTGGCTACTTGCTACTCTAGGTTCTAGCGTTTATCTTATTTATATACCCTCTAAAAGGTTAGTCATTAAGACTAGCTTTATTAAGATTATAGAGGATATAAGCTCTATAGGGTCCCCTAAGCCTTTAGGGAGCTATCCTTCAGAGGGAGAAGCCAATATCTCACGAGATCTAGAGGTTCAGGATAGCTATCCAAAGCCTCTAGCGCCCCCAGCGCCCACAGCGCCTACAGCGCCCGCCGCGCCTACAACGCCCGGGACGACCGCTGTAACGCCTCCAGCGCTACCCCTAGAGAGCCTAAGCTCTAGCGCCCCTAATAAGGGTGCTATCGAAAAACCGTTTTCAGATTTGGATTCTTTAATCAACCCTGATTCTATAGATATCGATGATTTTAATTTATCTTCTTTCGTTAAGGAGATATGCTTCAAGGCATAACAAAAGGCTAAATTATCTAATAACAACAATCCGGATACGCCTAAGACCTGGAAACAAGCTTTAAAAAGCAAGGATAGCCAAAAATGGGTTAATGCTACCTTTAGCGAATTTAAGCAGCTATTAGCTACTAGAACTTTTAAATTTATAGGGATAGACTAGATTCCTAAGGGTTAAAAAGTTCTTAAAAATAGGCTTATCTATAAGCTTAAAAAGGATAAAGAAAATAATCCTATAAAACACAAGGCCTAACTCGTTGCAAAAGGCTTTATGCAGATAGAAGGTCAAGATTATATCGAAACCTATGCTACAACTAGCATCCCCCCTAGTTAGCGGATATTACTAGCCCTAGCGGCTTGTAATAACTGGGAAGTTAAACAGGTTGATTTTATAGGGGCCTTTCTAAATAGTCTACTAAAGGAAGCTATTTATATACAGATCCCTAATGGATTTGTTAAGTTTGCTAAAGCTACTACGCCCGAAATAGCTAAATTACTTAAGAAATATAGCTATAATCCCTCTCAAAAGCAGGTTATTTTCCTATAGAAAGCTTTATATAGATTAAAACAGAGCTCTAGAGAGTGGCAGCAAGCTTTAAAAGAGCTTCTTCGAAAATTAGGCTTCCACCCCCTTATATCTAACCTAGCTGTCTTCTTTAATCCAACTACATCTACATATATAGCGACTTATATAGATAACTATCTTCTAATAGGACTGGATCTAGCTTATATTAATAGGCTAAAGAAGCTATTACACAAAGCTTATCCTATAGAAGATCGTGGGCTAGCCGAATTCTTCCTAGGCATTTAAATCACTAGAAATCGAAAGAAAGGGACCCTAACTATCCACTAGTCCCAGTACATTTCTAAGGCCCTAGAGAGATTCAACATAAAAGATGCTAGGCCTACTAAAATTCCCCTATAACCCAGAATTATAAAGCAGGTAGCCCACCTAACTAAACCTCTTTCCCCCTCCGATCACAAGCTTTATCAAAGTATTATAGGGACTATTATGTACTTAATACTCCTTACAAGACCTAATATTACCTTTCCGGTTCAGTGGCTTTTAATAGCGTTAGCTAAGCCTTATATAGAGCACTTAAATGCTACTAAACATCTGCTTAGATACCTTCTAGGCTCTATGAGTTACTCTATAACTTATAGAAGGTCTAAGAACGCTAAAGCTTCTACAACCCTTATTAGCTTCTGTGATAGCGACTTCGCGGGAGATAAGTCCTCTAAATCAACCTATGCTTATCTCTATAAGCTAGCTAAAGGACCTATTAGCTAGAAATTAAAAAAAGCAACTATAATAGCTTTATTAACATTAGAGGCTAAATCAGATGCTCTATGTAAAGCTATTAGGGAGCTAGAGTGGCTTTATAGCCTTTTTAAGGAAATTAAGCTACCTATAGCACCTCCTGTTCCGATTTTTAGTAATAACTAAGGCGCTATAACAACCGCTAATAACCCTGCTCTTCACAGCAGAACTAAGCATACCCTGCTAAAATTTAACTATACTAGAGAAAAGGTACAGAAGGGTATAGCTAAGGTTATCTACATTAACACTAAAGAGATGCCTATAGATAGCTTAACTAAGCCCCTGCCTAACAATAAATTTCAACAATTTATTCAACTATTAGGTCTTACGAACACAAAGGCCTAGTTTTAAAGAAAAAATAACGAAAAAGTCAAAAAATCTTAAAATCAACAAAAACACTGGAATTCCGTTAAAAGTTATTGATTTTAGTTAAAAAGTTATTGGATTTATTATTGAATTTATAGTTAACTTAGATATCTATTAAAGAGCTAAGTTTAGGTATCGAATTAGTTACCTCATACTTTTCTAGAGGGAGTGTTAAAATTATGCTATTTATAGCACTATTTTATAGGCCCACTAGTTGCCTAGTTACGTTATTGCAACATTGGTTGCGAGGCGTTGCCTGCAGCGTTGTTGGCCGTGGCCAGCAGCTTTGGCTATGACCTGCGTTCCTGCACACAACCAACCCACAGGCTTGTATGACTAAGCCGACTAGGCTACCCTATAGGGAAGCTAAAATTGACTGTAACTAGGGAACTAGTAGTCGTATAAAAGGCTGACTTATACTGTTTAAATCCTTGATTTTTTCTGGATTTAATAATGTATTTTATTTATAGGGTTGCTTATTAGATTGCTTAGTTAGTGCACGTGGGTGGCTAGATTGTATGGTCGTGAGTCGATTTTTTACTTTTTATATACAAATAAATTTTGCGGAAAATAAAAAATAGCTCCTAAGGCCCGGCTAGCGACCCCCTTCCGTCGGTATGGTCGGTAGGTCTATGAGGGGAACTCAGAAAATCCTCTCATTGCTCGTCAGATCGTTCGTCTAGCTGAAATCTACTATATTCAACTATCAAAGCTCTATATCTTGTGAAGAATCGTCATATTATAGTGAATCTAGAAGCCGCCGCGTTGAATCTACTAGGGAGGTCTTCCTATCCCTCTAGTACAGATTCCCTTCCATTTTCAATACTACTAAGCTAGGATTATCTATAAATTCAGGTAATCCTAGGGCTCTAAATTATATGCTTAGGGCTTGCTTCCACTGATCATAGTTTTTAGGGCCTTTTAATTTAGCTCCCTCAGGAATAGAGTGAACCTTCTTATTTAGTTCCTTAATAGCCCCTGTGTTAAAGGTAGCTTGTAAGTTACTAGAAGGTAAACTCGCAGAATTAGCGGCAGGTAGGTCTTCTACTAGAGCTTTAGTATTTTCTTCCCTTAGCTTAGTAGAATCCTAAAGACCTTACATAATAGTCATAGTTTACATTAATTTATCTAATAGATCTTTGATGCTAGCCTTATTTTTTAGACAATTTGACTTAGTATGCTTAATAAAATTAGTTAAGGTCTTGCCTTATTGTTTAATTTAGCTTTGTATCTATTATTAAAAAGCACTAGCTTAAACAGCTAGACCTTCTATATCTATCCTATTAGGGTCCCTAGGAGGGCTAGAAGGGCCTATAGTAGGTCCCTTACCCTTATTATAACTTAGTAGTACTATCTCTAAAAATTCCCTAGGATCTTAAAAGATATCCTATATAAGATCTCTAAATTTATTCCTATTATAAATAACGCGCGCTAGAAGCTAGTTATGGCGCAACCTGGCCGCGTACGTAAATTATGCGGCGGGGCTGTTTGAAAGGGTGCCCCTTAAGGTCTAAAAGTGGGTCTGCGGTATGCGTAGGTAGAAACAGACCGGAGAAGATTCTCTGCGAAAATTTTCTTAACACCAAAAATAACAGATAGGAATAATAGGTATTACAACGGCCACAACGCAACGCAACGTGATATATAGTGCGTGTAACGTATTATAATAGGTTAAAAAGCCTAGTATAGATATACTAGATGTTCGATGATTTATAAAAGGATATAGCGTATCTATAGAGTAGATAATATTAAATATAACGGTCGCGGTAGTAAATAGAATCACTAAAAGAGGTTGTGGTTATAACTAGATAGTTACGGTTATAATATGGTGGTTATAGGTGTAGCTGTAGTTAAATTCAACACCAAGGGTCTAATGTTACGATGCGTAGAGCTAGTAGATAAAAGCTTTAAATTCTAGCGGATTTCCTTTGTAATCTAAGAGCCCACAGGTCTAGTAGAGAGTAACTAGTACCTAAAATCAAGCACTAATCGCAGTAGAATAACGCAGTAATATAGTAATCTTATAGGCCTTCTAGGCTTATAACCTATTAAAAATAGAAGGGGAATCTAGCTAGAGGGATAGGAAGACCTCCCTAGTAGATTCTAACGCGGCAGCTTCTAGATTCACTATAATACGACGATTCTTTAAGATATAGAGCGTTAATAGTTAAATATAGTAGATTTCTAGCTAGATAAATAATCTAATGAGCAATGAGAGGATTTTCTAAGTCCCCTTATAGACCTACTAACTATATTAACGGAAGGGGGTCGCTAGCTAGGCCTTAGGAGCTATTTTTTATTTTCCGCAAAATTCATTTATATGTGAAAAGTAAAAAATCAACTCATAACCATATAATCTAGCCACCCACGTGCACCAACTAAGCAATCTAATAAGCAACCCTATAAATAAAATACATTATTAAATCCAGAAAAAATCAAGGATTCGAATAGTATAAGTCAGCCTTTTATACGACTACTAGTTCCCTAGTTACAGTTGATTTTAGCTTCCCTATAGGGTAGCCTAGTCGGCTTAGTCATACAAGCCTGTGGGTTGGTTGTGTGCGGGAACGTAGATCACAGCCAAAGCTGCAGGCAACGCTGCAAGCAACGCCTTGTAACCAACGTTGCAACAACGCAACTAGGCAACTAGTGGGCCTATAAAATAGTGCTATAAATAGCATAATTTTAACAGGTGGTTAGCTGCCTGCTTTATAATTCCGGGTTAAAGTGGAATTTTAACAGGCCTAGCATCTTTCATGTTGAATCTCTCTAGGGCCTCAGAAATGTACTGGGACTGGTGGATAGTTAGGGTCCCTTTCTTTCGATTTCTAGTGATTTAAACGCCTAGGAAGAATTCGGCTGGCCCACGATCTTCTATAGGATAAGCTTTGTGTAATAGCTTCTTTAGCCTGTTAATATAAGCTAGATCCGGTCCTATTAGAAGACAGTTATCTACATAAGTCGCTATATATGTAGATGTAGTTAGGTTAAAGAAGACAGCAGGGTTAGATATAAGGGGGTGGAAGCCTAATTTTTAAAGAAGTTCCTTTAGGGCCTGCTGCTACTCTCTAGAGCTCTGTTTTAATCTATATAAAGCTTTCTATAGGAAAATAACCTGCTTTTAAGAGGGATTATAGCCGTATTTTTTAAGTAATTTAGCTATCTTAGGCGTAGCAGCTTCGGTAAATTCAACGAATCCATTAGGGATCTACATGTAGATAGCTTCTTTTAGCAAGCTATTTAGGAAGGCCCCTATAAAGTTAACCTATTTAACTTCCCAGTCATTACAAGCCGCTAAGGCTAGTAATATCCGCTAACTAGGGGGAATGCTAGTAGTAGCGTAGGTCTTGATATAATCCTGACCTTCTATCTGCATAAAGCCTTTTGTAATAAGTCAGGCCTTGTGTTTTATAGGATTATTTTCTTTATCCTTTTTAAGCTTATAAATAAGCCTATTTTTAAGAACTTTTTAGCCCTTAGGAATTTAGTCTATCCCTATAAATTTAAAAGTTCCGGTAGCTAATAGCTGCTTAAATTCGCTAAAGGTAGCATTAACCCATTTTTAGCTATCCTTGCTTTTTAAAGCTTGTTTCTAGGTCTTAGGCGTATCCGAATTGTTATTGTTATTAGCTGATGATTTAGCCTTTTGTTGTGCCTTGAAGCATATCTCCTTAACGAAGGAAGATAAATTGAAATCATTAATATCTATAGAATCAGGGTCGATTAAAGAATCCGAATCTGAAAACGGTTTTTTAATAGCACCCTTATTAGGGGCGCTAGAGCTTAGGCTCTCTAGCGGTAGCGCTGGAGGCGTTACAGGCGTTGCAGCGGTCGTCCCGGGCGGTGTTGTTATAGGCGCGGCGGGCGCTGCGGGCGCTGTGGGCGCTGCGGGCGCTAGAGGCTTTGGATAGCTATCCTGAACCTCTAGATCTCGTGAGATATTGGCTTCTCCCTCTAAAGGATAGCTCCCTAAAGGCTTAGGGGACCCTACAGAGCCTATATCCTCTATAATCTTAATAAAGCTAGTCTTAATGACTGACCTTTTAGAGGGTATATAAATAAGATAAACGCTGGAACCTAGAGTAGCAAGTAGCTGGCCAGGGATGGTCCTAGGGGCTAGCTTCTAAAGCTTTGATCTCTGCTCCGGAGGTATTAGAACCTTATAATAAGACCCTATAGCCCTAATCTTTAAAAAATCAGGCTTATAAGAGGTCTTAGGCTCTAAGTTAGCTAGAAATAGCTGCTTAGGGGTTAGGGGCTTAGTTATATTAGCGGTGATGTTAACTAAGTCCACTATAGCTAGAAGGATATAAGACTATAGATATAAAGGCAGCTTAGACCACTAAAGTGTAGCCCTAAGCCGGTCTAGGATAACCCTAATAGCCCTCTTAACTAGCCTATTCTGTTCGTAAATATAGGGGCAAGAGGTGCTAAAGCAAATTCCTTTAGAAGATAACCAGTGCTGAAGTTCGTTGTTGATCTTAGTACCTCCATTGAAGTGAAGGTGCCTAGGATACGCGTTATATTGGTTTTTTAGGGCCTTAAAGAAGCCCTTAATAGCAGTATAAAGGGTCTAACCTTCTTTATTAGCTAATAAAAAGCACTATTTATACCGGGATTTTCGATTAATAAGGATAAGGACTAGGGCCTTCTTATTATGCGGTATAGGTTTGATTTTAACCATATCTCCCTCTAGAATATCTAAAACCCTAGGGGGGTCCTAAATAGGTCTTTTGGTTAGTCTTCTAACAGCCTTTAATTATATACAGGCTATGCAGTTAAAATCCTTGTCTTTAATGGCGGAAAAATCAGGAATCCCTTTAGCTAATTTTGAAGATTTCTTAAGTAAAGGGAGGCTAATGTGGCCTAATTGAATATGCCAAAGAAGGGCTAAATCTAGTAATTTCTTATAACTAGAATCTAGCTTTTTAGAGCTATTATCCCCTAGCTCCCTCTGTTGCCAGGCCTCTTAAGAATCACAGGCCTCTGGGGGCAATAGACAGCCACTATCGTCACCTAAGTCATTAGGGTATAGACCTTCTAAACCCCCTATAGAAGATGCCTAACTAGGAGGAGCTTCGGTGGGATATAGGGCTGAATCTTCTTCTTCTTCGGAATCTAATTCCTCGATTCGTTGATATTCCTTGGGATTGAATGCTGGCTGTGGAATTTGAACCTCTATAGGGTAGGAAAACCCTAATTTGGTCTTTTAGGCTCTTTGCTGTTGGTTTTGTTGGTTGCAAAAATAAGAGCCCATAAAGGAGAGGTGGGTTGAATGCTTGCAGATCTTAGGAGTAGCTTGCCCCTTAATCTGCAAAAAGAAGCCGTGTTTAGTAGGTTCTAGTAACCTATAGGGGCTTTTATTAGCTAGGAAAAGCTGATCTTTAGCTAGATAACCTCCCTTAAGATAGTGGGATAAACCGCTAACTAGGTTGGTATCTATACCAGGGAAATATAGGGCATCTAGCAGAGCTAAAGGCCTATATTCTGGTGGATTTTTCTTGACCAGAACATTAAAAACAGCGGTGCCTCTTCCTTTAGGATAGATAGGTCCTCCTGCTGTAATTATAGGGCCAGTTTAACCTTTCTTAAGAGGTTTAAAGTCCCTAAAGAAAGCCCTATTATTATAAATATAACAAGAAGAACCTATATCGTATAGAAGGGAGTTTTTAACCATATCATTAGAGTAGCTAAAAGTAGGCTTGCTAGTAGTGTTACTAGTAGTAGTACTAGAGGTATCTAAATCAGATTTAGAATCACTACTATCCTTGCTACTAGATTCGCTAGAATCTAGTTCTTTAACGTATCCCGTGGCTAGGCTATAGCCTAACGCAAAAGCAGCTTCTTTTCCTTTATCTTTATCCCTATTACCACTCTTCTTCTTCTGCTTTTTCTTCCTAGAGGCTTTAGAAGGGTTTAAATCCTTCTTATCCTACTCTTTAGTGGTGTTAGTAGAGTCCTTCTTAGTATTAGGATTAGATTTCTTCTCCTCTTCCTTAGAATTTCCCTTATTATTAGAAGCCTTATAGCTAAGAGCTTTAGCTACAGGGGAGGTTTTATCCCTCTGCTCTTCTAATAAATCCGCTATAAGGAACTGTAAATTCAAGGTATTTACAGGCAGCCCTTGTGCCCTAGTAGCTCTAATAGTAAATCTTTATCTCTTAGCCTAACTAGGAAAGGTCTGCTTTAATGCATTAATATAATAGTTTACTTAATTAATAGGAGCAATCTCTACACTATAGAGTTATAGTCTAGCTAGTAAGTTATTAAAATCAGCATTAAAAGCCTCTAAAGATCCCTTATAATTTGAAAAATTTAGGGAGTGGTAGCTAGCGTATAGCGTACCTTGCTGGATTTCAGCACTCTACAAATATTACCTAATAAGGACTTTATAGGCTTCTTCGGGGGATTTTTGCTAACATATAGCTGCCTGTAGCCCAGGTTAGCAGCTATCTCTTAATATTATTAAAAGAATAGCTTAATTATAGTTAGCTAGATAGCCTGCTAAGCTAGGATTATCTATAAATTCAGGTAATCCTAGGGCTCTAAATTGAATGCTTAGGGCTTGCTTCCACTGATCATAATTTTCAGGGCCTTTTAACTTAGCTCCCTTAGGAATAGAGTGAACCTTCTTATTTAGTTCCTTAATAGCCCCTATATTAAAGGTAGCTTATAAGTTACTAGAAGGTAAACTTATAGAAGTAGTTATAGCAGGCAGGTCTTCTACCAGAGCTTTAGTATTTTCTTCCCTTAGCTTAGTAGAAGAATCCTAAAGACCTTGCATAATAGTCATAGTTTGCGTTAATTTATCTAATAGATCTTTAATACTAGCCTTGTTTTTTAGATAATTTAACTTAGTATACTTAATAAAATTAGTTAAGGTCTTGCCTTATTATTTAATTTAGCTTTATATCTATTATTAAAAAGCACTAGCTTAAATAGCTAGACCTTCTATATCTATCCTATTAGGGTCCCTAGGAGGGCTAGAAGGGCCTATAGCAGGTCCCTTACCCTTATTATAACTTAGTAGTGCTATCTCTAAAAGTTCCCTAGGATCTTAAAAGATATCCTATATAAGATCTCTAAATTTATTCCTATTACAAATAACGCGCGCTAGAAGCTAGTTATAGCGTAACCTAGCCGCGTATGCAAATTATATAGCAGGACTATTTAAAAGGGTAGCCCTTAAGGTCTAAAAGTAGGTCTGTAGTATACGCGGGCAGAAATGGACTAGAGAAGATTCTCTGCGAAAACTTTCTTAATACTAAAAATAATGGATAGGAATTATAGGATATAGGTATTGTAGCAGCTATAACGCAATGTAATGTAATGTATAGTGCGTGTAACGTATTATAATAGGTTAAAAAGCCTAGTATAAAGATACTAGATGTTTAATGATTTATAAAGGATATAGCGTATCTATAGAGTAGATAATATTAAATATAATAGTCGCGGCAGTAAATAGAATCACTAAAAAGAGGTTATAGTTATAACTAGATAGTTATAGTTGTAATATAGTGGTTATAGGTATGGCTATAAATGAACTTTAATACTAAGGGTCTGGCGTTATGATGTGTAATACTAGCGGATAAAAAGCTTTAAAAGCTAGCGGTTTCCTTTATAATCTAAGAGCCCATAGGTCTAGTAGAGAGTAACTAGTACCTAAAATTAAGCACTAATTACAGTAGAATAACGCAGTAATGTAGTAATCTTATAGGCCTTCCAGGCTTATAACCTATTAAAAATAGAAGGGAATCTATACTAGAGGGATAGGAAGACCTCCCTAGTAGATTCTAACGCGGCGGCTTCTAGATTCACTATAATATAATAATTCTTTAAGATATAGAGCTTTAATAGTTAAATATAGTAGATTTCAGCTAGACAAATAATCTAACAAGTAATAAGAGGATTTTCTAAGTCCCCTTATAGACCTACTAACCGTATTAATAGAAGGGGGTCGCTAGCTAGGCCTTAGGAGCTATTTTTTATTTTCCGTAAAATTTATTTGTATATAAAAAGTAAAAAATCAACTCATAACCATACAATCTAGCCACCCACGTGCACTAACTAAGCAATCTAATAAGCAACCCTATAAATAAAATACATTATTAAATCCAGAAAAAATCAAGGATTCGAATAGTATAAGTCAGCCTTTTATACGACTACTAGTTCCCTAGTTACAGTCGATTTTAGCTTCCCTATAGGGTAGCCTAGTTGGCTTAGTTATATAAGCCTGTGGGTTGGTTATGAACGCAGGTCACAGCCAAAGCTGGCCGCAGCTAACAACGCTGCAGGCAACGCCTTGTAACCAACGTTGCAACAACGCAACTAGGCAACTAGTGGGCCTATAAAATAGTGCTATAAATAGCATAATTTTAACAAGTAGTAATAGTTTATATAAACTATACTATATCCTATAATATACTATCCTAATAGAAGTCCCTCTAGAGCGCTTTAAAGGTAGTATTCCGCCCTAGGTAACCTAGTAAGGGTAAGTTATATATCTATTAGATTAAGGTTATAGTTAAGGGCTCCTACTTTAGCACCTAAGTCTAGCCTTAGAATTAAAGTGCCCTCTTTACACTAATCTAATAGTCTATAATCTACTCCCTTATACCTACTATATTAGGAAACTTCTAAGCCCTAGCCTTTACTACCTTAAGCTATAACCTATAAGTCTTATTATAGGCTATAGCTTAATCCTATAGGGACTAAAGGTACCTATCTATAAATAAGGAGTCTCTAGCTAGAATACCTAGAGTAGGAGCTAAATTATCCTCTAAAGTAGTGCTTTCTAGGGCTACTATAGGTCTAATATTTATATATAGTTACCCCTAACTAAAGCTAAACTATATAGGTATTATTACTAACTATATAATAGGCACCCTTAGCTTAGTAAACTATACCTCCTCCTAGTAGTATCTTAATAATATATCTAGCCTACTTACCTATATCCCTAGTCTATAATATAAGTAGAAGTTAAAAAGCGCTAAAGTCTTTACCTATTATACTTACTATTCTAATATCTCTCTTAGGGCTATAAAGTACTCTAAGTTCTTATAATCTATAAGTATGTGATGGTCTAGGCTTTGCCTAGATCCTAGTAATATAGGTGTTAATTGCACAAGCCACAGAGACTTGTACAATGCGTATTCTTTTGTGTATGGCGCAATTGGATCGGGCACATCACCCGCACGGTGGCGCAGGCACCCGCGATTAGCCCTTTGGGCTAGACCGTGACAATTGTACAAGTCACCTAAGGTCATAGGTTCGAGCCGGCTGCGTGCAAAGTGGTCAAGTCATGACAGGGCTCTTCCTAGGCTTACAGGGAATAGATCGGTCCCTGGGGGATGCGCGGTATTACTAGCTAGCGGTTGTGATGTCAACAGACGTCAGACGTTAGATTGGACGAGAGGTCACATAGGGAAGGAGCCTATGTGATGGTCTAGGCTTTGCCTAGATCCTAGTAATATAGGTGTTAATTGCACAAGCCACAGAGACTTGTACAATGCGTATTCTTTTGTGTATGGCGCAATTGGATCGGGCACATCACCCGCACGGTGGCGCAGGCACCCGCGATTAGCCCTTTGGGCTAGACCGTGACAAAGTATTATAAATAGCCTATTAATACTTTATAGCTTTACTAACTATACCCTAAGGTATAAGATAATTACTAGAAGCTTCTTATTATATATTATATAATTCTATTAAGCTAGTTATAAGTAAGCTAAGTAGTACACTACTAGATATAAGACCTCTTTATTATTTATCTAGGAAAGGTAGCCTTCTAATACTATTCCTAAGCAGTCTACCTCTACTACTATATCCTTATTAGGGTCCTATTATATAAGAATAGGGTATAATATAAAAGCTAGCTTTAATATTTTAAAAGCCTTCTTATATACCTCTATTTAGTAGAATACTATACCCTTCTTTATTAGGTTAATTAGGGAACCTATAACTTCTAAAAACTATAGTATAAAGTTATAATAAAAGTTAGTAAACCCTAGGAACCTATATACTCCTTAGACCTAAGTTAGGGCCTCCTAATCCCTAATTATAGTAATCTTCTTATTATCTAGGCATATCTATTTCCCTATATAGATAATAAACCTAAGGTACTTAACCTCCTTTATTATAAAAATATACTTCTTAATATCTAGGTTTAACCTAGCCTACTATAGCCTAGCTAATACCCTATAAACCTTCTATATATAGTCTTTCTATAACCCCCCTATATAGATTAAGATATTATTAAGATAAGTAGTAATATAGTCCCTAAGGATACTACTAAGTATACTATTAATATACCTCTAAAAGGTTATAGGTATACCTACTAAACTAAAGGGGTATACTAACTACTTAAATAATCTAAATTATATCTAGAAAGTAGTCTAGTATTCCTAGCCCTTAGTAATATAAATATAATAAAACACTACTTATATATCTAGCTTTATAAACTATTTTACCTTAGCTAAGAAGTATAGTATCTTTTTTACTAAAGGTAAGGGGTAATAGTCCTATTCTATAATCTTATTTAATATATAATAGTCTATATAGAACCTCTAACTACCCCTAGGTTTCTTTACTAGTAAAACTAGTACTATTACTAATAATAAGCTTACCCTAATCTAGCCCTTATCTATTAAGTCTATTACCTACTTATATATCTCTAGGAGATATTAATATAGTATATTATATAATAATGCCTATAGTAAGTCTAGTTTATTACCCTCTATATCCTACTTTAGGTAAATATAGTAATTAGACTTACCCTAGTGTGGTAATAGGGTATTTACCTTACTCTCCTAGAAAAGGTCCTTATAGTCCTATAACTCCTCTAGTAAGGATACTAAGAGCTTCTACTCTATAGGCTTTAGTGTAGTATTAATCTATAAGATAAATATAATTTCCTATAAGCTTATAGTATAAAGCTATATATACTCCTTTTACTTCCTTACCTAATATACTATTCCTATAAATAAAGATCCTATAATATATATAATAGGCTTCTCTACCTCTCTATTAGTTATAGCCTAAATCTATAGGTTATTAGCTACTCCTATAGTTAGTTATTAGTGTTATATATTTAAGTTAATATTATAGTATACTATCTATAGTATCCCTAGGATAAGTTATTGTTAAAATTATGCTATTTATAGCACTATTTTATAGGCCCACTAGTTGCCTAGTTGCGTTGTTGCAACGTTGGTTACAAGGCGTTGCTTGCAGCGTTGCCTGCAGCTTTGGCTGTGATCTACGTTCCTGCACATAACCAACCCACAGGCTTGTATGACTAAGCCGACTAGGCTACCCTATAGGGAAGCTAAAATTGACTGTAACTAGGGAACTAGTAGTTGTATAAAAGGCTGACTTATACTGTTTGAATCCTTGATTTTTTCTGGATTTAATGATGTATTTTATTTATAGGGTTGCTTATTAGATTGCTTAGTTAGTGCACGTGGGTGGCTAGATTGTATGGTCGTGAGTCGATTTTTTACTTTTCACATATAAATAAATTTTGCGGAAAATAAAAAATAGCTCCTAAGGCCCGGCTAGTGACCCCCTTCCGTCGATATAGTCAGTAGGTCTATAAGGGGACTTAGAAAATCCTCTCATTGCTTGTCAGATCGTTCGTCTAGCTGAAATCTACTATATTCAACTATCAAAGCTCTATATCTTGTGAAGAATCGTCGTATTATAGTGAATCTAGAAGCCGCCGCGTTGAATCTACTAGGGAGGTCTTCCTATCCCTCTAGTACAGATTCCCTTCCATTTTCAAAAGTTATCTTATTAATCCTAGGATTATATATACTATAATTAGTATCTCCTATTTATCTATATCTATCTAAAAACAGATAATATATATAATTAATAAGCTTACCTTATAATTCTCCCTTCCCTCTCTTTTTATACTAATTACTATATAAACTAATCTCTTAGTTAGTAAGGGGATATATTCTAGTTATAGCTTCTAGACTAGGTATTTACTAATAGTAGTATAGTAGTTATATCCTATATTAACTTATATATCTAAAAAGATTATCTTATTTATTAATATAGGGACTAAGAAGGGCAATATATTTATATTACTCTAGATATATTTAAAGTTATCCTTAACCTTACTTATATACTATAAAGCCTCTCTAAGCTTCTATTCCTTCTCCTTATTTAAATAACTTAATAAAGGGGATTCTCTTTTTCTAACTTACTACTTAAATCCTTAGAGTTAATATTTTCTATCTTATAAGTATTAACTACTAGTATCTCCTTTAGATAAATAGTATAATATAAGGAGCACTTTATAACTTAGTGCTTATTAGAGCTATATTATATATACTTACCCTTCTTATATTATATATTAAGTATCTCCTAGGAAACCTATTTAGCCCTTTTTACCCCTTATTACTAGTAACCTATAGCCTTCCTAGAGCCCTTCTAGGCCCCTATTATACCTACTAACTAGATATCTATTATTAGTATATCCTTATCTTACCCTAAAGACTAATCTACCTAGGGAGCTAGTTATACCTAGTAATATAAGTAGTGCTTCTTCTCTAAATAATAGAACTTAATATCTAATATAATATTCCTAAACTAAGCTAATACTATAGAGTAGTTAGCTTAGGGAATATTATATTCTATACTATAGTCTCTTATTTACTTATTAAGGGTAGTATATAGCTTTAAAAGCTTTACCTTATTTACCTAACCTAGCTTACCTATAAGTATAAGTTTCTATTTAAACTATATATAGAAGTTACTAAACTGCTTATATTATTATTATTATAACTAGTTAAGCTTAGTAATAGCTAATTCCTATTAATAAGGGTTATTAAATATTTCCCCTAAGTAATTAAGGAAGTGCCTTATATTAAAGTTTACTAAGTTTTCTTTCTTAAAGTAGGGTATAACCTAGGCCTAAACCTTTACTAAAAGGTTCTAGTAAATAAAGCACTATTAGTCCTTAGCACCCCTAATAAATCCCTAATCTATAACTAGCTTATAGCCTATAAGACTTTTCTAGGCTATAAAGAGTATCCTATTACTATTAAATAATGCCCCTATAGGTAATAGCTTTTACCTTACCTAGTGTTAATTCTTATAAAGCGCTTAGATCTATACTAACTACTCCCTAATAAGCGCTTATAATATAGCTAGCTTACCTATTTCTATCCTACTTAATAAAGGTTATACTATTATTAAAATATAGCTAAAAAAGGGAAGAATATAAAGAAAGTAAAGAATAGTAAATATTATAGACTAGCCTTAGGGTAACTATAAATAAGTATCTAAAGTATAATTACTATTCTTAAAAAGGAAAAAAAGAGCTAAGTAAGAGATTATATAGTATATAGCTATATATCCTTCTATATATAGTCTATATATATAGCGTGTATAGTAAGCCCTAGGTCTGTATAACCTCCGCACACTGCCTTATGCACTCTCCGCGCCCTTTCCGGAGCCCTCCCGGACCTAAGAAGGACCCGAGCCTCGAGCTCGAGTCCATTACAGTTATAGTACTATAGAAGATAATACTAAAGATCTATCTTAATACTATAAGGGTAGGTAAAGTAGTTATTATATTTAGTAGAGGCTAACTAATTATATTACTTAGAATAATTAATATACCTATACCCTTTAGTAATATTACTTTTTATATAATACTAATAAATACTCCCTTCCTACTTTACCTTAATAATATAGGCTAATTAAGGATTAACTTTATTACTACTAAGAATATTCTCTAGTAAGGGAATATTAAGGTGCCCCTAGTATATAAATAGGGCTATATATAGATACTATTAATATAAGATAAGAAGGTAGTAGTGTAGAATTACTTAACTAAGATTAAATTATAGTATTTATATTACTACTTTAGTTATCCTTTAGTATACTAACTCTATAATCTACTAAGTAATATAGGGTATAAGATCACCTTTAAAGCTATTAAGGTAATATTAAAGGTATACTACTAGTGCTAGATAAATACTAATAGCCCTTATTACTTTAAATTTACCCTTAAGGATAAGTATACCTTTAACTTTAAAGTAATAATTAATATTATATATCTTAATAGTAACTACCTAACGCTCTATATAGTAAATATACCTATAGTATTCTATATAGTGAGATTCCTTTCTAATATCTTAGCTAAAATAACTTAGGAAGCCCTTAGAATATACTAGATTAATATATACTAAGGACCTCCTAATTAGATTATTACTAATACTAGTATAAACTTTTATAGTAAAGAATTTCGCTAATTTATAGTATTAATATTAATCTCTATTAAAGAGGTCCTAATTAAGGTATATTATAGTATTAGAAAAGTTAAGAGATATTATAGGCTACTCTAAAGAGCCTATAATATTATCTAAAGAGAGTGTCTAATAACCCTAGAACCTATTACCCTATAAATAGCTATAAAAGCCCTTAATAATACTATAGGACTAAATAGCCTTATTCTAACCCTCCTTATCTTTAGTACCTACCCTTATATATTAAGTAACTCCTCTTTATTACTAGAGATCTTATAATATATTATTACTATATAAAAGGTAATAAAGGAAGTTAAATACCTTTATATAATCTAGAAAGTTAGTAAAGCCCTTATAGTAAGGAATAGTTTAGATATAAGTAAGACCCTTAATCTCCTACTTAGATTACTAGTCTAAGTTTAGTATAAAGGTAAAGGTTAGTAAGGCCTATATAACCTCCTCTTTATTAATAAAGAGACCTATACTTTTAACCTCCTATAAGGCCTAAAGGCCTTCTACTTAACTTCTATTAGGCCTTATTATAAGAACCCTAATATAGAAGCCCTCCTACCTTAGGAAGGTAGAGAAGAGAAAGAGGCCTAAACTAGGCTACCTAGTAAAACCCTAGAGATCCTACTAAAGAGATACCTAGGTAAACCCTAAAAAAACCCTCTAGTAATTATTAATAAGACTAATATATTTATCTTAGCTAAGGAGGAAGCTAATCTTAACCTTATAATTTAATTATATAAGGAAGGCATTATTATAACCCCTAGCGCACTATTTAAGCTCTCTATAAAGACTAAGATTAATATACTAATTAATTAAGGTATATTTAAATTTATTACCTATAATAAGAGAGAGTATAGTAGTATATAAATCTTTAATTTATAAATTATTAATAAGGTAAAAGGTAAGATAGGCTAGCTATATAAGAAATTAAGGCTTATAGTATAAGGCTTTAGAGATAAGGTAAAATAAGTAATCTTAATATAGGCTCTAATAATCTAATAAGCTAGTTAATACCTTATTCTTATAATAGTACCTTCCCTCTTAATAAAAGGCTTTATTCTATAGATTTATAATATTACCTAGGTATATATCTAATTAACTATATAATTAAATAGGGTAATCCTTATACACTTCCTAACCTAAATCTATAACTAATACTCTAAAGGAATAATTATAAGGGTAATTAAACTACTCTATAGTATTATAGAGGCTAGAATATACTAATAGGTTATATACTATAGGCACTATAGAGAGAAGCTCTAGATAGAGACTTCTATATATAATCTATACCTATTAGTAACTATAGAAAATAGCCTAGAATTTATATATATAGGTATATAGACTAATAATACTCTTAGGCTATTAGATAAGGAGTTCTCTAAGAAGGAAGAGAGAGAATTAACTATAGTAGCTTTTATAGTAAAGCTAAAGTAATTCCTCCTTAAGAATAATTCCCTAACCTTTAATAGGGGAATTATTAAATTAGTAGCTAGTATAGCTATTTTAATTTAATAAAAGGGCTAAAGTAGTAAGCTTAATTTAATCCTACTTATAGAGTTAAAGTAGAAGTATATTAAATAAAGGGCTTAAGGTGCCTATATTACCTTAATCTACTAACTAGAAGCCTACTATAATCTATGGATTACTACTTAACACTAAGAACTAATAATTAAGAATATTAAAGCCCTTAATTACTAGATCTAATAGTAGATAGATTACCCTAATTAAGGCCTAATATTTATTCTAATTAACCTTACTAAAGTAAAGCTATATATATTTATAGATAGGTTATTTATAAATAATTAGGACCTTACCTTATAGCTTAGTTATATACTAATCCTTACTAATAAAGATTATAAGAATAGTAAGTTTATAATTAAAGGTAATATTATATACTTTAGCTTAATAAAGAGTAAGAGAGTTATATAAAGTATACTTACCTCTAAGGTCTATAGTATAGTTACTAGTATTAATATAGTATATATAATAGCTACTACCCTTTATATACTTATAAACTAATTAAATCTCCTAGCTACACTAGTTATAGTTATTGAAAATGGAAGGGAATCTGTACTAGAGGGATAGGAAGACCTCCCTAGTAGATTCTAACGCGGCGGCTTCTAGATTCACTATAATACGACGATTCTTCAAGATATAGAGCTTTGATAGTTAAATATAGTAGATTTCAGCTAGACAAACGATCTAACAAGTAATAAGAGGATTTTCTGAGTCCCCTCATAGACCTACCGACTATATCAACAGAAGGGGGTCGCTAGCCAGGCCTTAGGAGCTATTTTTTATTTTCCGTAAAATTTATTTGTATGTGAAAAGTAAAAAATCGACTCACGACCATACAATCTAGCTACCCACGTGCACTAACTAAGTAATCTAATAAGCAACCCTATAAATAAAATATACTATAAAATCCGGAAAAAATCAAGGATTCGAACAGTATACATCAGCCTTTTATATAACTACTAGTTCCCTAGTTACAGTTAATTTTAGCTTCCCTATAGGGTAGCCTAGTCGGCTTAGTCATACAAGCCTGTGGGTTGGTTGTGTGCAGGAACGCAGGTCATAGCCAAAGCTGTTGATCAAGACCAACAACGCTGCAGGCAACGCCTTGCAACCAACGTTGCAACAACGCAACTAGGCAACTAGTGGGCCTATAAAATAGTGCTATAAATAGCATAATTTTAACACTCCCTCTAGAAAAGTATGAGGTAACTAATTCAATACCTGAACTTAGCTCTTTAATAGATATCTAAGTTAACGATAAATAAATTCAATAATAAATCCAATAACTTTTCAACGAAAATCAATACCAATAACTTTTCAGCGGAATTCAGTGTTTTTGTTGATTTTAAGGTTTTTCGACTTTTTAGTTGTTTTAAAGCTAGGCCTTTGTATTTGTAAGGCCTAATAGTTGAATAAATTATTGAAATTTATCGTTAGGCAGGGGCTTAGTTAAGCCATCTGCAGGCATCTCTTTAGTGTTAATGTAGATAACCTTAGCTATACCCTTCTATACCTTTTCTCTGGTATAGTTAAATTTTAGCAGGGTATGCTTTATTCTACTGTGAAGAGCAGGGTTATTAGCGGTCGTAATAGCGCCTTAGTTATCACTAAAAATTAGAACAGGAGGTACTATAGGCAGCTTAATTTCCTTAAAAAGGCCATAGAGCCACTCTAGCTCCCTAATAGCTTCACATAGAGCATCTAATTCGGCCTCTAATGTTAATAAAGCTATTGTAGTTGCTTTCTTTGATTTCTAGCTAATAGGTCCTTCAGCTAGCTTATAGAGATAAGCATAGGTTGATTTAGAGGACTTATCACCCGCGAAGTCGCTATCACAGAAGCTAATAAGGGTTACAGAAGCCTTAATAGCGTTTTTAGACCTTCTATAAGTTATAGAATAACTTATAGAGCCTAGAAGGTATCTAAGCAGATGTTTAGCAGCATTTAAGTGCTCTATATAAGGCTTAGATAGCGCTGTTAAAAGCCACTGAACCGGAAAGGCAATATCAGGTCTTGTAAGGAGCATCAAATATATAATAGTCCCTATAATACTCTAATACAGCTTATGATCGGAGGGGGAAAGAGGTTTAGTTAGGTAGGCTGCCTATTTAATAATTCCGGGTTATAGGGGAATTTTAGCAGGCCTAGCATCTTTCATGTTAAATCTCTCTAGGGCCTCAGAAATGTACTAGGACTGGTGGATAGTTAGGGTCCCTTTCTTTCGATTTCTAGTGATTTAAACGCCTAGGAAGAATTCGGCTGGCCCATGATCTTCTATAGGATAAGCTTTATATAATAGCTTCTTTAGCTTGTTAATGTAAGCTAGATCCGGTCCTATTAGAAGACAGTCATCCACATAGGTCGCTATATATGTAGATGTAGTTAGATTAAAGAAGACAGCTAGGTTAGATATAAGGGGGTGGAAGCCTAATTTTTAAAGAAGTTCCTTTAGGGCCTGCTACCACTCTCTAGAGCTCTGTTTTAATCTATATAAAGCTTTTTAAAGGAAAATAACCTGCTTTTAAGAGGGATTATAGCCGTATTTCTTAAGTAATTTAGCTATTTTAGGCGAAGTAGCTTTAGCAAATTCAACAAATCCATTAGGGATCTGCATATAAATAGCTTCTTTTAATAAGCTGTTTAAGAATGCCCCTATAAAATCAACCTATTTAACTTCCTAGTTATTACAAGCCGCTAGGGCTAGTAATATCCGCTAACTAGGGGGAATGCTAGTAGTAGCGTAGGTCTTAATATAATCCTGACCTTCTATCTGCATAAAGCCTTTTGCAACGAGTCAGGCCTTGTGTTTTATAGGATTATTTTCTTTATCCTTTTTAAGCTTATAGACAAGCCTATTTTTAAGAACTTTTTAGCCCTTAGGAATCTGGTCTATCCCTATAAATTTAAAAGTTCCGGCAGCTAGTAGCTACTTAAATTCGCTAAAAGTAGTATTAACCCATTTTTAGCTATCCTTACTTTTTAATGCTTGTTTCCAGGTCTTAGGGGTATCCGGATCGTTGTTATTAGATAACGATTTAGCCTTTTATTGCGCCTTAAAGCATATCTCCTTAACGAAAGAAGATAGGTTGAAATCATTGAAATCCATAGAATCAGGGTCAATTAAAGAATCCGAATCTGAAAATAGTTTTTCGATAGCACCCTTATTAGGGGCGCTAGAGCTTGGGCTCTCTAGGGGTAGCGCTAGAGGCGTTACAGGCGTTGCAGCGGTCGTCCCGGGCGGTGTTGTTATAGGCGCGGCGGGCGCTGCGGGCGCTGTGGGCGCTAGAGGCTTTGGATAGCTATCCTGAACCTCTAGATCTCGTGAGATATCGGCTTCTCCCTCTAAAGGATAGCTCCCTAAAGGCTTAGGGGACCCTACAGAGCTTATATCCTCTATAATCTTAACAAAGCTAGTCTTAACGACTGACCTTTTAGAGGGTATATAAACAAGATAAACGCTAGAACCTAGAGTAGCAAGCAGCCGGCCAGGGATAGTCCTAGGGGCTAGCTTCTAAAGCTTTGATCTCTGCTCCGGAGGTATTAGAACCTCGCAATAAGACCCTATAGCCCTAATCTTTGAAAAATCAGGCTTATAAGAGGTCTTAGGCTCTAAGTTAGCTAGAAATAGCTGCTTAGGGGTTAGGGGCTTAGTTATATTAGCGGTGATGTTAACTAAGTCCACTATAGCTAGAAGGATATAAGACCATAGATATAAAGGCAGCTTAGACCACTGAAGTGTAGCTCTAAGCTAGTCTAGGATAACCCTAATAGCCCTCTTAACTAGCCTATTCTATTCGTGAATATAGGGGCAAGAGGTGCTAAAGCAAATTCCCTTAGAAGATAACCAAGACTGAAGTTCGTTGTTGATTTCAGTGCCTCCGTCGAAGTGAAGGTGCCTAGGATACGCGTTATATTGGTTTTTCAGGGCCTTAAAGAAGCCCTTAATAGCAGTATAGAGGGTCTAACCTTCTTTATTAGCTAATGAAAAGCACCATTTATACCGGGATTTTCGATCAATAAGTATAAGGACTAGGGCCTTCTTATTGTGTGGTATAGGTTCGATTTTAACCATATCTCCCTCTAGGATATCTAAAACCCTAGGGGGGTCCTGAATAGGTCTTTTAGTTAGTCTTCTAATAGCCTTTGATTGCATACAGGCTATGCAGTTAAAATCCTTGTCTTTAATGGCGGAAAAATCAGGAATCCCTTTAGCTAATTTCAAAGATTTCTTAAGTAAAGGGAGGCCAATGTGGCCTAATCAAATGTGCCAAAGAAGGGCTAAATCTAGTAACTTCTTATAACTAGGATCTAGCTTAGAAGATCTATTAGAGCTATTATCCCCTAGCTCCCTCTGTTGCCAGGCCTCTTGAGAATCACAGGCCTCTGGGGGCAATAGACGGCCACTATCGTTACCCAAGTCATTAGGGTATAGACCTTCTAAACCCCCTATAGAAGATGCCTGACTAGGAGGAGCTTCGGTGGGACATAGGGCTGAATCTTCGTCTTCGGAGTCTAATTCTTCGATTCGTTGATATTCCTCGGGATTAAATGCTGGCTGCGGAATTTAAACCTCTATAGGGTAGGAAAACCCTAATTCGGTCTTATAGGCTCTTTGCTGTTGGTTGCAAAATTAAGAGCCCATAAAGGAGAGGTAGGTTGAATGCTTGCAGATCTTAGGAGTAGCTTGCCCCTTAATCTGCAAAAAGAAGCCGTGTTTAGTAGGTTCTAGTAACCCACAGGGGCTTTTATCGGCTAGGAAAAGCTGATCTTTAGCTAGATAACCTCCCTTAAGATAGTGGGATAACCCGCTAACTAGGTTGGTATCTATACCGGGGAAATATAGGGCATCTAGCAGAGCTAAAGGCCTATATTCTGGTGGATTTTTCTTGACTAGAACGTTAAAAACAGCGGTGCCTCTTCCTTTAGGATAGATAGGTCCTCCTGCTGTAATTATAGGGCCGGTTTAACCTTTCTTAAGAGGCTTAAAGTCCCTAAAGAAAGCCCTATTATTACAAATGTGACAAGAGGAGCCTGTATCGTATAGAAGGGAGTTTTTAACCACATCATTAGAGTAGCTAAAAGTAGGCTTGCTAGTAGTGTCACTAGTGGTGGTGGTACTAGAGGTATCCAAATCAGATTCAGAATCACTACTATCCTCGCTGCTAGACTCGCTAGAATCTAGTTCTTTAACGTATCCCGTGGCTAGGCTATAGCCTAACGCAAAAGCAGCTTCTTTTCCTTTATCTTTATCCCTGTTGCTACTCTTCTTCTTCTGCTTTTTCTTCCTAGAGGCTTTAGAAGGGTTTAAATCCTTCTTATCCTGCTCTTTAGTGGCGTTGGTAGAGTCCTTCTTAGTATTAGGATTAGAAGGTAACTTCTTTTCCTCGTCCTTAGAATTTCCCTTATTATTAGAAGCCTTATAGCTAAGAGCTTTAGCTATAGGGGAGGTTTTATCCCTCTATTCTTCTAATAAATCAGCTATTAGGAACTGTAAATTTAAGGTATTTACAGGCAGCCCTTGTGCCCTAGCAGCTCTAATAGTAAATCTTTGTCTCTCAGCCTAACTAGGAAAGGTCTGCTTTAATGCGTTGATATAATGGTTTACTTGATTAATAGGAGCGATCTCTACACTACAAAGTTATAGTCTAGCTAGTAGGTTATTAAAATTAGCATTAAAAGCCTCTAAAGATCCCTTATAATTTGAAAAATTTAGGGAGTGGTAGCTAGCGTATAGCGTACCTCGCTGGATTTCAGCACTCTGCGAATACTGCCTAATAAGGACTTTATAGGCTTCTTCAGGGGATTTTTGCTAACATATAGCTGCCTGCGGTCCTGGTTGATAGCTATCTCTCAATATTATCAAAAGAATAGCTTGATCACAGTTAGCTAGATGGCCTGCTAAGCTAGGATTATCTATAAATTCAGGTAATCCTAGGGCTCTAAATTGTATGCTCAGGGCTTGCTTCCACTGATCATAGTTTTCAGGACCTTTTAGCTTAGCTCCCTTAGGAATAGAGTGAACCTTCTTATTTAGTTCCTTAATAGCCCCTGTATTAAAGGCAGCTTATAAGTTACTAGAAGGTAAACTCGCAGAAGTAGTTATAGTAGGCAGGTCTTCTACCAGAGCTTTAGTATTTTCTTCCCTTAGCTTAGTAGAAGAATCCTAAAGACCTTGCATAATAGTCATGGTTTGCGTTAATTTATCTAATAGATCTTTGATGCTAGCCTTGTTTTTTAGACGATTTGACTCAGTATGCTTAATAAAATCAGTTAAGGTCTTGCCTTGTTGTTTAATTTGGCTTTGCATCTGTTGTTAAAAAGCACTGGCTTGAACAGCCGGACCTTCTATATCTATCCTATCAGGGTCCCTAGGAGGGCTAGAAGGGCCTGCAGCAGGTCCCTTACCCTTATTATAACTCGGTGGTGCCATCTCTAAAAGTTCCTGTGCAAGATCTCCAAATTTCTTCCTGTTGCAAATATTGCGCGCTAGAAGCTAGGTTATGGTGCAACCGGGCTGCGCACGCAAATTGTGCGGTAGGGCTGTTTAAAAGGGTGCCCCTTAAGGTCTAAAAGTGGGTCTGCGGTATGCGCGGGCAGAAACGGACCGGAGAAGATTCTCTGCGAAAATTTTCTCAACACCAAAGATAGGATCGTAGGTAATAGGTATTGCAGCAGCTACAACGTAACATAACGTAGTGTATAGTGCGTGCAACGTAGTGCAATAGGTCAAAAAGCCTAGTATAGATATACTAGATGTTCAATGATTTAAAAGAGAATGCAGCGTATCTACAGAGTAAATAATATCAAATATAACAGTCGCAGCAGTGAATAGGATCACTAAAAAAGAGGTTATGGTTGTAACTAGATAGTTACGGTTGCAATGTGGTGGTTGCAGGTGCGGCTGTAAATGAATTCAACACCAAGGGTCTGATGTTGCGATGCATAGAGCTAGTTGTTATGGACTGGCCCCTAGGCGGCTGCGATAGGGCGTCGGTATAGTATTAAGAAACTTAGGGAAAGAGAAGAGGAAGGTAGGAAACCTATCCTTACTAGGGCTCTTATAACCCCCTAACTACCTTACACTTGTCCTCTTCCCTATGCCTTCACATATATAGCATATATATATTCTAGACTTAGGGCCCTTAGGATTTGCCCCTGTATATATATAACATATATGCACTTCAGCAGATGCTTAGGACTATCCATCCCTACGTATACGCGACACATATATACTCTAGAGAATACTTAGGTAAAGCCTAAGCCCTTATATATGCCCTTACTCCTCCTCTTTAATATATTATATAAGCCTATTATTTTAATCCTAGGACTAGACTAGGCACGTAACGCGGTCACTAAGACCTATATTATTATTATGTTAACCCTAGCCCTATCTTAAACCTTCTATCCTATTGTTTTGTTTTAGTCCTAGGCGTAGGCTAGGCGTGTGACGTAGTTATTAGGCCCTGTATTGTTATTATATTAACCCTAGCCCTACCCCTACTTTCTATCTACTATTTATTTTATTATAACTTTTACTTTCCCCTATATAGAAAATTCTCTAAGATATTATAAACCCTATTATACCTTCCTATTATAACCCTCTAAATAACACTTTATTTACCTATTATCCTTATATTATACCCTTATTAAATATAGCTAACTATAGTAGTAACCATTATGGCAACTCTGGTCGCTGTCCTCCTTATATCCTAGCTATTCCCTCTATATCTATAAATTAGTCTATTAGTAAATTCCTTATAGAAGGAAACTTAGATAATAAGGAGCATACTACTCTATAAGTAGTGTGGTAGCCCTATAGGCTATATATTAAGAAATCCCTTACTATAGGTATTCTAAACTATAGTCCCCCCCCTAGTGGCACCTCCTATCTCCTATATTAGTAAAATTATATAACCTATATTTAGATAATAAGGTATTTATCTATAGACCCTTAACTTTAATATTGCTTAAAGGATCTTAAGGCTATAATTAAGGTAGGTAACTATATTATCTAGCCTAGTATCCTAAAGATAGTAGAAACTAAGAGATAGATACTAGTGCTATCCTAGGGCTTCCGCGCCCTTATAAGTTAATAGAAAGCCCTTCTAGACTAGGCCTAGTTTAACCTAGCTCCTATTTATTCTACCCTTAGGGCACCCCCCTCTTCTACCTCCCTTACTATAGCCCTAAATAAACTTAAGATTATTCCTTTTAGCTATAGTAGCCCTATAAGTAGCTATAGCATAGTAGGGTCTATATAGTAAGTTACTAGCGTTCTACTCTAGTAGAACTAGTAGATTATAGGTAGTCTAAATACTATATATTAGGAATACTATAATTAATCTACTCTCCTCCTTAAAGCTCTCTCTCCCTATTACTATAGTAGTTAATAATATATTAAGTATAAGGATAACTTACCTTCTTATTATTACTATAAACACTCCTAACTTAGCCCTAACCTAGGGCCTATTAACTATTATATCTAACACACCCTAACTAGTAGGCGCCCCCTAGCACTAGACCCTATTCTTCACTTATCCCCTACTAGAGGCTAACCTAAAGATAGGTTAACCTTTACACTTACTAATTATTATTCTACCTATACTATCTAGAACTATAGAAATATCTATCCCCCCTATTATAATACTACCTATGCCCCTATTATACCTATAGTAATACTAGCTACTATCCCCCTTAACTATAATAATAATTTAGTTAGGGGCTTAAGTAATATATCTATTATAATAGGTAGAGAGTATTAAGTTTACCCTAGTGATTATTATAAGTTAATAGGACATAGACTAGGTACGCCTTATATATTATTAGAAGTCTCTATAGAAGTATAAGTAGTTTATAATTAATTTAGTCTATTATTATATTATATATCTCCTTACCTTACCTTAAACTTATTAAGGGCTTATATCTATGCTATAATTTCTAATAGCTCCTATATTAGCTAAATATATCCTACCTATTTTACTAGTATATTATATCTCCTCCCCTAACCTAGGGCATTCTATACTACTAGAATCTATTCTACCTAGTACTCCTTAATAAGTTTATTATTATCCTTTATTAGAACCTATTCTAGCCCTAGGCAAGAGTCCTAAAGCCTCTAGCTAGGAAGTGGGTCCTTTATAGCTTATTTAATAAGGTCTACGTAGAAGACTAGATAAATACCCCTAGGGATATCTAACTATACTATTAGTAGTATTAGCACTTCTAAGACTATGTATTTTGCTATAACCTAATTAAGTTTCTATAAGGGGCGGTTTATCTTAATATTCTTTAGTAAAAGCTATACTTTATCCCCTACCTAGAACTATTCTACTAGCTATTAGGAAGCTAATATAGCATCCTACTATCTTTATTAAGTATAGGCTATTATAGCCTACACTAGTTAAGTACCCTCTTATAGGTACTTAAGGAACTATATAGCTTATTCCTTAGGTATTATTATAGATACTAACTAGTCTAGTTATATCTAAATAGGTTCTAAATTATAGCTATAAAGTAACTTATTTAGACTAACTCCTATTATAGAAGAGGGCCTATTATTAATTATAAGCTAATAAGTAGCTAAGTGCTCTAGCTAATTAAACTATAAAAAGGAAATTATAATATATAATATTGCCTAAACTTCTTAGTTTACCCGCTCTATACTACTATTAGTCTATAGGTAGTAAGATATAGAGAGTAACTAGTCTATCCCTATAAGGGAGTATAATATTATCTAAAATTTTCCTAACTAGTCTAACCCTTAATTTATAATAATAAACTAGAGAAAACCCTAAAACCTCTACTAGACTATTTTAAACTATTCTACACACTCCTTAGCCCTAATAGAGGTTATAGCTTCTAATTATATAAACTTTAAGAGTTTATCTATAATAACTATAAGATACTATAGCCTCTCTAGGGACGCTACTAGTAAGTTTATTATAAAGTTAATAAAGATCTAAGACTAGAACTAATTAGGGATAGGTAAAGGCTTTAGTAAACCCTAGCGCTATTACTAACTCTTATAACTACTAAAATAATAATAGTTATAAATAAACTAAGTAATATCCTATAATATCCTATCCTAATAGAATTATTATTATAATAATTAAAACATAGTGTTATAACCTAGGTGCCCTGCCACTAGCAAATTATAGTATTATTATATAAGGGTTATTATAAGTGGCTCCTAAGCTAGAATCTATATATAGCCCCTAAACTAAAGCGCTCTATATATACTTATAGAATAATTTATAACCTATTCCCTTATTAGTACCTCTAGGGGAAACCTTTAACCCCCTTCCTAGATAGTCCTTAATTAGATACTATATATTAGGTCTAATATAATAGCCTAATCCTATAGGGACTAAAGGTACTTAGTAGTAAAAAGGACCTCCCCTACTAGTGGTAGTAATACTTATATATAGTATAGGGCTAGGTTAGTATTATCCCTCTACTCCTTAGGTAATAGTAAGAGTTATATAATTATAATAGGTTATAGGATATACCCTATCCTTAGAGGTAATCTAGTCTAGTCCTACTCCCTCTAGGAAAGGGTGTCTAGGCATTAGGCTTATATACTAGGTCTATATTATAGGTAAAAGTTAAATAGCGTAAGTATATCTGCCTACTAAGCCTATCTCTCTAATATTAACTAAGGAGTAGTAAAGTACTCTAGGTTCTTATAGTCTATATAGATAGTAAATAGATAGGGTATACCTTAAAGTTCTACTAACTATGCCTTAAGGTAAGAGATAATAGTAAGTAACTCCTTATTATAGATTATATAATTCTTCTATAAGGATATAAGGCTAGTAGAAAAGTAAGTAACTAGGTATAGAATACTATTAGGACCTTATTATAAGAGATACCCGCTAATAGCTTTACCTAAACAATCAGCTTCCACTACTATTAGCTAGTCTGGGTCCTATTACGCTAGGACTAGATATATAATAAAGGTATCTTTTAACCTCTTAAAGGCCCTCTCTTCCTTAGGTCCCTATTAGAAAGGGATATTCCTCTTAGTAAGTTATATTAGTAGAGCCGCTATCTCTAAGAAGTTACTAATAAAATCGCGGTAAAAATTCGCAAATCCTAGGAAGCTATAAACCCTATATAGTTTTATAGGTACTGCCTATTCCCTTATAGCTATAACCTTTATAGGATCTAGGTAGATTAAGTGGCCTACTATAATAATATATCCTAGGTACTAAACCTCTTTTATAGTGAATATAGACTTATTAAGGTTAAGGTATAGACCCATGGCCCTTAAGTAACTAAGGACTAACTAAACCTTCTTTATATAATCCTTCCTTAACCCCCCTAAATAAACTAGGATATTATTAAGGTAGGCTATAATAAAGTCTCCTAGTGTATCCCCTAAGGATTTATTAATATAACGCTAGAAGGTTATAGGTACGCTAGCTAAGCTAAAGGGGCAGACTAGCTATTTAAATAAACTAAACCTTATATAGAACGCTATAAGGTGCTCTTAGCCCTTAGCTATCTATAGTTTATAAAATGCTATATAGATATCTACCTTTATAAACTAACACACTTAGGATATAGAATATAGTGTCTCTTTAATTAGTAGGAGAGGGTAATAGTCTTATACTATTATCTTATTAAGAGCGCGGTAATCTATATAGAAATACTAGCTACTATTTGCCTTTTTAATAAGAAGGATAGGGGCTATAGCTACTAAGGAGCTAGTATAGATCTATCCCTTATCTATTAGATCTATAATCTAGCGCTAAACCTCTAAAAGCTAATCCTATAGTATATTATATAAGGGTCCCTATAGAAGTGCTAGTTTAGACCTATCTAGGTTCTTATGTATATATATATAGTGGTTAAGAGACTCTCTATAAGGGGGTAAGCTATTAGCCTTAGACTTATTAAAGAGGTCTATAAAGTCCGCTAACTCCTTAGGTAGCGCTAATATATTAGGAGTAGCTAGCTCTATCTTAGGCGCTATAATCTATAGTACTATTATTATCTCCTTTAAGCTTATAATAATAAACCTTATAGTAGTGTCCTTATTCTAGTGTGCCCTATAAGCCTTAGCAGCGTATAGGGATCTAATAATTCCCTATATTAGGATCTCTATTACCTAAGTAGAGGACTTAGAAATATAAAGGCCCTCTGTAGCTCTAATAACTAGTTATTATTATGCTATATAAATCACTACTCTACGCTACTCTAACTAAGGCATTCTAAATATTATATCCTAGGTTAGGCCTAGGATAACATATAGGTATATAAATAACTCCTAGCTATCTATATTAATTCTAGTGCACACTATATAGGTTATAGAAGAGGTATCTTCCTTAACCTACTTTCCTTTCTGTTCTATTTCTACTATAGTATAAATACGCCTCTATTTTAGTAACTATATAAGCTCTAGGCTAAGCTATCTTACTGCTAATTCGCTTATAGCACTATAGTAATTATAACTATAATTAATTTAGATATTAATAAAATAATATATATTAAAAAGTATAGAAATAAGGAATAGTAGTTAGTTTATATATTTTACTATATCCTATTCTATTTCTATATAGTGGTTAAAATTATCCTATAATATAGAAGTTAACTAGCCTATTAGCCCCTATATAAGACTCTGCTTAGGGGCTACTTATTTTCTATAGGAGGGATATTTACCTCCTTATCTATGCTTTCCTTATCCGCCCTAGATATATTAACACTAACCTACTAGCGCTAAGGCAGGAGAAGGGTATATTCCTAAATAAAGTAGTCCTTAGACCTATATTAGAGGTAGTATCTTTCTTAGCGGTATCTAGCTAGCACTACCTCTAATACCTATTTTACCTATTCTATATTTAGGGTAGCCTTTACTTCCTTACCCTTCTTCTTAGCCTATTTCCCTAGCTAGGTCCTTACTATATAAACCCCTATTATTAGAGTATTACCCTTATAGTTAGTTAGGTTTAAGGGTTTAGGGTATAGGACCCTATATTAGGTCTAATACTTATTCTCTAAGGTAAGGGCCTTAATATTAACCGCTATCTTATAATATTATATAACCACTATATACTAATTATAATAGCTTACACCCTACCCTACACTAATTTCTTAAAGGCACTTATTAAGCGTGTGTTAAAGCTTTACTAGCTTTATATTATCTACCTAAAGATCCCCCCTAGCTAATAAGAGCTTATCTATAAAGTAAATAAAGAATACAGAGAATGCCTCCCTAGGTCCTTATTCTATTTAGTTAAGCTCTATAAGGGCTATCTTCTATCTATATAGGTTAGTAAATATAGTCTTAAGATACTCTAGGAACTTAAAGGGATTAAAGTTAATATTTTTACCTAACTTAAAGAAGTTAGCTACTTAGAACTATACCTTAGAGGAGAGGTTCTAGTAAATAAATATCTACCTATCCTTATTAATACTAATAAAGTCCTTATCTACTAGTAGCTTATACTCTATTAGGAGCCTCTATATAGTAAATATAGCCTTATTACTATTATATAGGTTACCTATAGGGATTAGTTTTTACTTTAATTTAGCTACTATAGTTACCTATAGGGTAGTAAATATAGTAGGGGTTAGGGCTTAGCGCTAGACCCTAGGGTTTAGTTAAGTTAGTTAAGCTAAGGGTCCTATATAATCTATTAAGGGTCCTATATAATTTATATTAACTTGCTCCTAGAGTTATACTATTTCTACTATCTACTTATTTAGTATATAGTAAAGCGTTTTAAATTATACTTACTAAGCTACTAGGGGCGCTATAGCATTAGATCCTAGGGTAATAGTCCCCTAGTTAGGATAATCCTAAGGTTAAAGTGTGTTTTATATACCTATTAGTATATCTATTAGTATATTAAAATCTATTTTATTATCTTTTAGTAGCTATTATAAGACTAAAGGAAGTTTCTTAATTATTATAAACTAGCCCCTAGGTAGCTATAATAAGGCATTAGTATAGTATTAAGAAACTTAGGGAAAGAGAAGAGAAAGGTAGGAAACCTATTCTTACTAGGGCTCTTATAACCCCCTAACTACCTTATACTTATTCTCTTCCCTATGCCTTTATATATATAGTATATATATATTCTAGACTTAGGGCCCTTAGGATTTGCCCCTGTATATATACGACATGTATGCACTTCAGTAGATGCTTAGGACTATCTATCCCTACGCATACGCGACACGTGTGCACTCTAGAGAATGCTTGGGCAAAGCCCAAGCCCTTACACTAGTAGATAAAAGCTTCAAATTCTAGCGGTTCCTTTGTAATCTAAGAGCCCACAGGTCTAGTAGAGAGTAACTAGTACCCAAAATCAAGCACTAATCGCAGTAGAATAACGCAGTAATGTAGTAATCTTTAGGCCTTCCGGGCTTATAACCTATTGAAAATAGAAGGGAATCTATACTAGAGGGATAGGAAGACCTCCCTAGTAGATTCTAACGCGGCGGCTTCTAGATTCACTATAATACAACGATTCTTCAAGATATAGAGCTTTAATAGTTAAATATAGTAGATTTTAGCTAGACAAACGATCTAATAAGTAATAAGAGGATTTTCTAAGTCCCCTTATAGACCTGCCAACTATATTAACAGAAGGGGGTCGCTAGCCAGGCCTTAGGAGCTATTTTTTATTTTCCGCAAAATTTATTTATATATAAAAAGTAAAAAATCGACTCACGACCATATAATCTAGCCACCCACGTGCACTAACTAAGCAATCTAATAAGTAACCCTATAAATAAAATATACCATAAAATCCGGAAAAAATCAAGGATTCGAACAGTATATATCAGCCTTTTATACGACTACTAGTTCCCTAGTTACAGTTGATTTTAGCTTCCCTATAGGGTAGCCTAGTCGGCTTAGTCATACAAGCCTGTGGGTTGGTTGTGTGCAGGAACGCAGGTCACAGCCAAAGCTGTTGATCAAGACCAACAACGCTGCAGGCAACGCCTTGCAACCAACGTTGCAACAACGCAACTAGGCAACTAGTGGGCCTATAAAATAGTGCTATAAATAGCATAATTTTAACAATAGTATATATAGATTTATACTCCCTCTATAAGTGCCTTATTAAGCTTAGTATAATAAAGGAGAAATACCTAATAATTAATATTATAGCCTTATAATAATTATATAAACACCGCAAGCTCTGCAAGATCTATTAGATTAATAGAGTAGATAACCTAGCTAATACCTTTATAAAGGTATTACTAAATAAGGCCCTAGAGTAGTTTATCTCTAGTAACTAGATAATAATCTAGATAGAAGGGTAGGTAACCTATATAGAGGATAGCCCCTATAAATAGTAGCGGGAGGGTAACCTATAAGGAGGATAGCCCTATAGGTAGTAGTATTAGGGGACTATTAACCCCTATACTATAGGGAGATATAATTCTCCTTAGTATTAGGGGATTATTAACCCCTATAACTATAGGAGGATATAGATCCTACCCTCTTAGGGATAGTAGAGGAAATTAGAGGAGAAGTAATACTCTAGGGGTAGTAGGAGGAGGAGGGAGAAGGAGGCCCTCTAGTAGTTCTATAACTCTATATTATTTATATAGAGTATAGAGCTATAAGGGAGGTCCTCCTTTAGATTTATAAGATATCTATGCTTTGCTTTAGTAGGGATAGAAAGGTAGATATAGGAGTTACTATATAGATATTATTAATAATATTAGGGAGGAAAAGGGATTTAGGAAGAGGCCTACTTATTCCTTTAGTAGGAGGTTAAAGATAGATTATTACTTTCCTTTATTATTACCTACTATAGGTATACACTACTTTCCCTTCCTTTCCTTTCCTTATTAGTCCTTTTTAATAGGGATTATAACCCCTCCTATTATTATTTATTACTTTATTAGTAATTAATATTATATATTAATAATTATATTAAAAAGAGAGTTCCTAGTGTTAGAATAAGTATAATATTAATCGCGCTTAGTAGCTATAATTCCCTTTAGCTAAAGGTCAGCCTGACCGGAAGAAGGTCAGCCGCCGCGCGCGTGTGCGTGCGCGTGCGCGTGCCTCCCTTCCTGCAGTAGGGCAGGGCCCGGGTCACGTGACCCACCTATACCACATAACCCACACATAGCCGTAGCTGCTTTTTCCCTCTTACGAGAGCCCTCTCTTTTACTAGCTTCCTTTCCTATAGAACACACAGAGCTTACGATAGATTATTCAATTGATACTATCACGAGCGCGCCTAATTGATAACTGGCCATTATCACACCTGGTGATTCCAACAGTGACCTTTGCCTAAATACCCCCTCTGCGTGC
Organism: Epichloe elymi; assembly: GCA_023658475.1. Lineage (NCBI taxonomy): Eukaryota > Fungi > Ascomycota > Sordariomycetes > Hypocreales > Clavicipitaceae > Epichloe > Epichloe elymi. The sequence goes on from CP098276.1 coordinate 3,573,643, forward strand.
ACGTAACTAGCTCGCGGTAACCTTGTAGCTAGGGCGCTGCGAGCCACGACTAGGCCCTACTGTACATAATGCCATCGCCTTTATAGCCTCTGTCGCTCTATTGCCTCTATGACCCTGATAGAGTATTACTATTTGCATAACAGCAAATCTCTATTTGCATAACAGACCTATTTTTAAGATATGTATTAGCACTAGCCTGCCCCGCTACTTATACCGCGCCTGGCATAGTAAGTACCTATACCTTCTAAATGCCCTAACCCACATAAGCCGCCTGCCTGCCTAACCGCACACACAGCGCCTACGGCCACACAACGTATGCTGCTTAATTTGCTTAAAAAATGCATTTCTGGCCTTAAGCGCGCGAATTTATAATAATTAGCCTATTAATTAATCCAGGCCCTATAGTCACAGGGGCATTAGCGACGGGTGCCTCGTTAGTGTTAGCGTTAAGGAGGGCAAGAAAGGGGTCTATTAAAGCAATTAGGGATAGCTTTAATTTGCGGGTATGTAGGCTATAGTAGGTGGAATGTATATATGGGTTAGGGTATTTAGAAGGTATAGGTACTTGCTATACCAGGCGTAGTATAAGTGGCGTGGTGGGCTAGCGGCTGTACGTATCTTTAAAATAGGTCTGTTATGTAAATAGAGATTTGCTATTGTGCAAATAGTAATACTCTTAAATTCAACCCAAAATTTTCTCACCAAGGCACGTGTTTTCTAGCAATCTGGACCACTTTTATCTCTCATTAGCCAATCATTCTATGTCTTTAATTCCAGAGCCCTATTGTCCATGTTGGAATCGCTGCGAATTCGTTGCGGACGAATTCGTCGCGCCCGTCGCGCCGGATCCGGTTGAATTGCAATTGGATGCACGGGGTCTCATCGTCCCACTATGCACTGGAATATAACTAGCGTATGAGGTCTTATTGCCCTACCTATACTAGCAATGCAATTAGTCACATAGGACTATCACCCCACTTTGCTCTAATAGTGTGTTTAACCTATAATACTATCAAGGCTTATTGTCAGGGTCGTGGAGGCAATAGAGCGACAGAGGCTATAAAGGCGATGGCATCATGTACAGTAGGGCCAGTCGCGGCTCGCAGCGCCCGCCCTAGCTGCGAGGTCGCCGCGAGCTAGTCACGTGCACGTAGAGGGGGTATTTAGCGAAGGTCGCACATATAGAATGTGGAAGGCTAGAGATTAAAACCCTTAAGTATATATACCTACTGTAAGGATAACAGTAGCTAGGCAAAAGGATATGGGGTCCACTCGTATATTAACTGAAGCTTGCTAGGTCTAATGAGAGGTAAGAGACGTTCCCCGCGCTAAAAAAAAAAAAGTGCCGCTCAGCGCGGACCGCCAGTCTGGAGACACACAGTCACCGCCCGCGGCACCTGTTGGCTCTCATCACGAACGAACCAAAGGCGTCTCGTCGCAATTCCCCCCAATCCCCCCCTTCCCTTTTCCCTCCCAATCACAGGTGTAACTGGACGAGAGTAGCATTGTCCTTTCGACGATATCCTGGGTCCAATTGGGCCGTCCGCCAGCAGTTTGTTTGGCATCTTTGTCACCTTTGCGCCGATACGAGCCGTCGCCAACCACGACCACGACCACGACCCCTTCCATAACCACAATGGCGGCCGCCGAAATCGAAGAGATGCAGGGCGAAGGCCTGCAGACCGCAAAGGACTTGTTCTCCGGTGCCATGGGGGGAATTGCCCAGGTCGTCATCGGTAAGTTGGAAGTTGAGGGGGGGGGAAGAAAATGTCTTCTTTACAGAAAATCAAGATCTGGTCCATCTAACATGCCAGCAGGCCAACCCTTTGACATCATCAAGGTCCGCCTGCAAACCACGACACAATACTCTGGAGCCCTGCAAGCTGCCGCGTCCATCTACAGGACCGAAGGAGCCCTGGCCTTCTACAAGGGAACCCTCACACCGTTGCTCGGCATCGGCGCCTGCGTGTCGATCCAATTCGGAGCCTTCCATGCTGCTCGGCGATGGTTCGAGGCCCGCAACGCCAACGCCTCCAGCCCGGGCTTGACGACGCCCTCGCGCCTCTCGTACGGCCAGTGCTTCGCGGCCGGTGCCTTTGCGGGCGTCTCCAACGCCGCGCTGTCCGCGCCCATCGAGCACATCCGCATCCGCCTGCAGAGCCAGCCTCACGGCCATGCGCGCCTCTACAACGGGCCCCTGGACTGCGCCCGCAAGCTGAGCGCCCACCGGGGCGTCCTCCGCGGCATCTACCGCGGCTCCGCCGTCACCGTCTGCCGTGAGGCCGCCGCCTACGGTGCCTGGTTCACGGCCTTCGAGTACATGGTGAACTCGGACGCCGCGCGCAACGGCGTCGACCGCAGGGACATGGCCGCTTGGAGAATCGCCGTCTACGGTGGTCTGGCGGGCGAGGCTCTCTGGTTGGCCAGCTACCCCTTCGACGTCATCAAGAGCAAGATGCAGACGGACGGGCTCGGCGCTCAGCAAAGATACCCCACGATGCGCAGCTGCTTCGCCGCCACGTGGCGTGCCGACGGCGTCAGAGGTTTCTGGAAGGGCATCTGGCCAACTCTGTTCCGTGCCATGCCCGTCAGCGCCGGTACATTTGCTGTAGTGGAAATGACCATGAGAGCAATCAGCTAGGGTCATAATGATAAAATTCATTGGTTTGGGGGCCTCTTGTCAATTTATACAGTTTTCTCGCATCAAGGAGTTCAAAATAGGGTTATATTTGGGGGGTGGGAGTTCCTTTTTTTTTGGAGATGTGGCAAGACGAAAGGGTTTCAAAGGGACCTCACTCCAACGGCTTACATATGAGCGTGCGAAAAAGAGAAGCCATTGACTTATTTTCCCCCGGGTTTCCACCTTATTCTTAGGATCCATCACATCATAGCATTTCGATGGGCGGCTCTAGATGGGAAATTCTGTAAATAGACATGGAATGCGAACTATCTTCATGCATGCCACTTGGCCAACATTACCATCCAACGTTCTCATTGTTTTCTACCCGTCGCTGCAGAATATACCTGGCATCGACAGGTGTCAATGCCTCTAACCCCAGCGCCGCTAGCACTTTGCGCGCTTCGTCATTGCTCGTGAAGGCTCCATCGCTGGCTCGTTTCAACGTAAGCCCGGTCGCCTCCCCATCACCACTGGTGTCGGCAGAATCTGCCGTTGCCGTGGCGGTCGGCAAGTTCAGCAATTGCAATCCCTCGCGTAGCGAATCAAAAGCCGCAGAGCCGCCGGGGATAAATCGCTCAACAAGTGAGAAAATGGCACCACTATCGTGAGCAAACTGCGCGGCTCCGAGCGTCGTGAACGATTGCTTCAACAAGATGCCATTCCAAAGGAGATCCTGAAGCTTGTCAAGGACCTGATGCCAGACGCGGCGAAATGTAGCTGTTGATAAAGCCTTTGTGAGAAAGTCTAGATTGCGTTGCAGAACACGCAACGGCTCATCGAGCTCGGGAGTAACTGATGTGAGGGAAGGGTCGTCTACAGAGGACGTGTTAAGTTAGTGTGTTGAGCACACGCGCATGAAAAACGAAAAACTCACCTAGCACAGCAGTGTCTCCAACTGTTGTCCATTGCACTTTGTTCACGTAGTTTCGGAAAACCTTGGTATGAATGTCTGCTAATGCATTGACGAGAAGTTGTTCGGCTGCTTTACGGCGAGACGAGTACGCAGACACAGTTTCGTCAAAGATGCCGCTGTCATTGCTGCTTTCTGTCAGTGTACTAGGGACTCGGCCCAAAATGCTGTCTGGTTCGGTGCCGCTTGCTGCGCTATTGCGCTTACTTCGCTGGGCATCTCGAGATTGAAGCTCTTCCCATAAGACGACGAAAAACTAATTGTTTTGGCATTAGACGATCCTGCCCGATGTAGATAAAGAAAAGAAGCAGGATAGAAGGCAGAGGGGAAGGAGATGAAAAAATAAGTGTGGCTTACCTCTTCGTCGCTCCATTCAGTCAAAACGTTGGCTATGTGATCGGAACTGCCGATCACTTTACACAGTGCCTCTAATAACCCAGTTCCTTCCAAAGCGGCCAATTGCTCTTTCGTAGCGCCATGCAGAGTCCGTCCAAGTGTTGAAGTGATTGACTGGTAGGCTTCAAGCGATCCGCGCAGTCTGTCATGGTATCCATCCAAGATATCAAGCTGGATATCCGTGAGAAACTTAATCTTGTGCTTCAGCTTGCGTAAACGCTCATATTTTCCAGTGACGGCTCTCAGCAGATCGGTCACTCGAACCGCAGCATATGTGGGCTTCATCTTGCCATTGACAGCATAATCGTAATCAATTTTTCGGCCTTCTTGCCATTCCAATATTTGTTCGAAGCGTTCCAGTGCCATTTCTCTTTCCACTCCGAACCACCTGTCGAAATGATTGTCCAAAATCTCTCCAGTAAGACCAACCCATCCCTTGTCTGCATCGCCGCCATCATAGCTGAACCTTGCGCGAACGTTTTCATCAAAGGTCATCAACTGGGGGATAAAGTTGCTCAGGAAGGCTGGGTTCGTGATTGCTTCCTCGGCCACGGCATGCACCTTTTCCCTCATCACGGGCAGCATTGAGGTGATTAGCGCACACACTGGGTCAATATACACCGTCTGCTCCGTAATTGATGCATCGTGAAACTTGGCTGCCAGCAAATGACCCAGATTATCGCGGAAGAAATCTTCCCACTTCTCAATAGTGGTCAAAAACCAGGGGAAGCAGTGCGTCCCCATAGACTGGGGGCTGCTGGTGGGTTTATCGCTCATGAAGTGAAAGCGAAACTCAGCGACAAAGATGGCTGTCATCACATCAAACGGCAAGAGGGGCACGATGATATTGCTGTGGGCGATCTCAGGCAATTGCAGATCAATCAGCTTCTCGAAGCATGCGAGCCATTCATCGTCCATCTCGGACTGGGGATCGACCTTTGGCCAATGCCTCTTGGCAAGTATGGCATCCAGCTCTGCTGACATTTTCTTCTTCATCTCGCTCCAAAGGGACTCGGTTACTTTCTCAACATAATCGACCAGATGTAGCGACTCATTGCCCGGTAGAGTTCTCAGGGTGAGTGACAATTCTTTCAATTTCGCATATGGTTCGAGAGCGGCTTTTGGGCTTTCAGGTAGATGTGATCGAGCTTCAGCACGAAGCTTTTCCACATCCTGGAGAAGCACGAGGTATTTATGAGCCAACTCTACATGCTGAAGCTTCTTCATTGGCCGCTGAAGTCGAGCGATTGCTTCGTCAGGAGCATCAGAGGCGGCAGCGATTTTGATGCGGGTGTCAATGCTCGCTTGCAGTTGATTGAAGTCGTTGATCTGTTGCTGGAGCGATTCGTTTCGGCCGGCAGTGGTGCGACGGGCTTCATCGAGCTCTTTGGTAGCATTGTCAAGCTGCGATTGTAGCTGATTCCGCTGGGTTTCCACGTTGGCTAGTAGATCGTCGAGAGTGTTCAAATCAGCTGCAGTTTGGAGCTTGTCGTCTAGATAATCTTCAACACGGGTATCGAGGGATTGACCCGGATAGATATGAAAGAGTGCCATTCTACTTTAGTCTGGCGCGCAGGTGCGCAGGTGGCGGCTCGAGACCCTGTGGTGATGGAAAACGGAGAGGTTGAGGTGACGTGGGATGTACCGCTTCCTTATCGATAGCTCCACCTCCAACGTTCGGCGGTGCGTGCTTATCGATATACTCTGTAGTGTCAATTGCTAATGCATACTCCGTGGACTGTGATTTAATAAGGGTGTGATCCACGAGCCGGTGCAAACTTTGTATAAGTGCAAAATGCATATAACCGGACGCGCTAGCTATTTTTATTAGCATATAATATTATAGAAGGGGGTAATCAATAGTAAGGAGTTTAAATATTAGCTTGGTTTGTATTTTAGAGGCGATTCCGTACCTTTGGGTCGGTGCGGAAAAGTATGCAAAGGTATAATAATCCTATTATGTTAAAGCTGTAGAAAGGAAGAGCTACTATCATAATAGTTCCCTTATGTAAAGGTAGTAAAAAAAAGCTATAAAAGTAGGCCAAGATAGTATAAAGTAGCCGCCCTATATAAATTTACATATAACTTATACCCTGCAATATCAGTGCAAACTTTGCACCGGCTTGCGGATCACACCCTAAGTGGGTAGGTAGCTGAACAAGAACACGGGAGTTCCGGCAACTTCAAATCGATCCATCCGGACAACTTAAACACAACGTCTATCAATCCTTGGCTCCCAGGCAGGCTATCCGCATGGTGGCTGTGCATCCTTCTCGGTCATGTTGTCCTAGCAATACCAGGTGAGCTCATCCATGCCGTGCCTAAAAAGTGCTTTTTTGATGCACTTTGGGGGGCAGGCGCGCGGGGCCCCTGCAGGTTTGTAGCCAATTGCCCCGTTGAGCTCTCTAGCGCCGCCCACCGCACTCTCTCTGCCAATCTGCCTTCCAAGCTTTCATGGCGGCCCAGTTAGCCCAGACGTCGTCACCCACAGGGCCGGGCCGCGTCGCCTAGTCAACCCGAGTAAATAGAAAAGAACGAGGCTGGGCCAACCACATGATCAATCAGTCCGCGGAAGGTCTCAACGCCCCGAAATCCAGATGGTTGGTGCATGACTTTACTTTTCACTGAGACTGCGACAGCTCGTTTAACGCCACTTTCCCCAGCCATCGTTTTTTCATTTCTCATTTCTCATTTTGCGCCCAAAGAACAAAGATCAAGAGCCTTCGAAGAGTACCGCAGGAAGAGGCAAACACATTCCTCTCTCCCCCCTTCCCTTCCCCATCTCTCTCTTCCTACCTACATTCCTCAACTCAAGTTCTGATCCACTCGAGATTTACTAACTACCCATCATCGTTTCCATTCACCTCACAGTGTTCGAGGACCAAAGATAACGTCCCGTTTGCATTCCAGATTGTGCTAATAGCCCACGGCCACGTGTCGGATCCGAAAGTCTGAACAGGTCTACATTCCACGATTGTTGAGGACAAGGAAGACAATACCCACCACCGATCCGTCCCGAGACCACCCCATCGTTGAATTCGGAGAGTTCGAGAAGGCCACAATTATCAGATTCGAAGAACATCGAGTGCGACGTACGCCAGAGAAGCGCCGTCTGATCCGTGAAACGTTGTTGCAAGTTGTCCGTGGCCCGATAGGAACGACAGGCGTGGCTTTCGCGCCGCAGGCGCCTTCCAACCCGAGCGTCGCCCAGATTGACGACGACGGGGGTGGTTCAGGCAGCCTTTTGACGTCTGTACAAAGATCACCCCGTGAGGGACACGATAATCCTACTTCTAGTACATGGCGAGCGGAAGCAGCAGCAGCGCTTCAGGCCGCAACATGCCGCGATTTCAGCTAGGATGGCAACGGTTCATACCGTTTGTAGGCTACCACCATGTGTTGATGATTCTGATAGCCGTTGCTATAATTCTGCTGTCATTGCTATTAGCTGGCTGCTCATCATCTTCGCCTATGATACCCGATATCTTCCTCCTCTCACTATACTATCAGAAATACCAGCCTGTTCCCGACACCGCGCAAGTAAACTACAATGGCTATACTGCCATTGCAAATATCGCTGGTGGTGCCAGTCTTCAAGCCCGAGTGGGATATTTTGGCATCTGTGTCAATCCCGATGGAGGTTCGTGGCTTTGCAGTAACAATGCAACCGCGCTGGCGAAGGAGGTCTCTGTCGACCAAGATCCTCTCAACTTGATCTGGTTGGCAGGTCAATTCAAAGACATGATCGTTTTCCCCTACCTGATGTAAGCTGAAACCTGTTATCGAGCCTCATTTCAGAAAATAAAACGTTTACTGACGCAACGTAGCATCATTGCCATCATTTTTGCCTTCATCTGTCTGCTTCTTCTGGCCACGTTTCCTGGCTGGCACGAGGAGGAAGACTCAGAGGGTTCCGAGCGCGAAGTCAAACCTTTCCCCTCCCGAGCGGTGTCTCAAGTTGCACTTGCCATCATCTTCATTGCGTGCATCTTCATCTTAGTGTCCGTGTTGTGGCAACACACGGCATCAGTCGCTGCGTCCGTAATAGCTCAAGACTTTGGCAACGGATCTGTCAAGAGTGGTGTGGGTACTAGCGCCATGGTCCTGGGTTGGTTCTCGTTTACGCTGCTCATCATCGTAACGATCGGTCTTCTCGTCATGATTTTGAGTATGCGTGTCTTGGGGCAATTGGTGAACGACTAGGCGATCAGTTAGTTGTACGCTGGTCGTGCTTGCTGCACGCACCAAGCGAAGTAATTTCGTTCAGAGCTTTTGCTCTCTACCGAAGACGTACATGTGATGAGCATAAGAATCCCCGAAATTGGGCGCCATGAAAAATATGTCTGAAACACAGAAATGGTTGCAAAGGTTCGCATCAGCATTGGAGTTACCAGGGCGTCATTTAATGCAACAAACTTACATCGGCTTAATCGACCATTACTCATATTTGGGAAACGATCCACCCCGTCGCTTTATCCTGTTGACACCTTTCGGGACTTTCCAGCGACATGGCGACAGAACGGTTAGTCTGTGTCTGCAATCTGTGGTCTTGTTTTTTTTTTTTTCCTTTTCCTGAGACTGACGATGGACTCTGAAAGATGGACTTTGAAAGAGCTACACGCAATGAGAGAATGTGAATATTTGAGAGCGTGATAAAGACGAAACCATGTATGACAGAAGATAGACAGATGGTTGACGACAAAGAAAATGGATGGATGGATAGATGAATACCTATAAGAACGGCATATCATGGCCAAAAACTCGTTTCCAGCGTTGTGACTGCCCGGGTGCTAGTAGGCAAGCACCTATTTACCTAGGTAGGTAGGCATGGAACCTGAATGTGTGTGTATTTTTCCCTCTGGAGGAACCTCTTCTGTTTTAGGCCTGGTCGCTACTGCGCGTTTAGTTGCTCCCGCATCCCGTTCATGTTTGTCTGGTGTCAACATATCAACTACAAACGTGTTTTATTTTGCAGCATCGGCATTGACAGCGGGCCGCTCAAGTGCCCACCGGGAAAAGGTGTCGAGGTTTCTGAAAGACACATCATGAAATTATTTATTTTTGCGTGCGTCGTGCGTCGTATCATCATATCCATGCGCCCAAACTATCCCCATTCCCAACGCCTCCTTCATCGCCCCTTGCCATCCTGTCCAAAATTCAGTAATGCCCATAGACGCTGTTGCAAATCTCATAAAAGACGACTGTTTCCCGATCCATGTAGCTATTCCTCGCGACAACCCAACACGAATAAATAAATAAGACTATTTCTTTCGTGTCCGAGTTTGTGTTTAGGAAGAAATCTTGTACGCGTCCTTGATTTTAGTATACAGTTCTGTGTCGTAAAAGTTGAAGTTGGGGTCGAGCTCGCAGAAGGGATGTAGTGAGAGAAGTACGTCGGCCGTAGGACGATCAGACGGGTTTCTATTCACAGTGTTAGCATGCCGACTTCCACGTGGCACATGGAAAATAAGCCGGTTTATACCCGAAAACGCAGGGTTTGTTTGGGAGAAAGAAAAGCAGGAACAAAAGATGGGGAGCAAGGAACAGTAACGACGTACACTTGGAAGCAGTCCATCATGAAGGCCACAGCTAGAGGCCCGATGGTTTCCTCGATTTCCTCCGGAATCGGAGGCTTTTCGCCATTCGCAATCTTGTAAATGGCCCCTACAGCCTCCTCCTTGCTCCATGGTCTTCGCCCTGCATACATTTCCAACACGACGCATCCGAGACTCCAAATGTCCACCTTGGCGCTGTAGCCTTCTCCTTGAGACCGAATCACCTCGGGGGCCATCCAAAATACCGAGCCCTGCATTGAGTTGGTCTTGTCGTTGCCGTAGATATTGTCCGTCTTCTTGGAGATGCCAAAGTCGCTAATCTTGCAAGTGCCGTCTAAATCGAGCAAGATATTGTCGGCCTTCAGATCTCTGTGCAAGATACCTTCACGATGAAGGTAAGCTAATCCAGACAGTGTTTGACGAGTCAATGACGAAACAACCGACTCTTCAAATTTGCCATGCTTACGCAGGCATGAGCCGATACTTCCACCCGAAATGTACTCTAAAAAGATGCTGATACTGGTCTCTTTGCGTTCACATCCCAGGTATTGCACAATATTGTCATGATCCAGATGTTGCATTGTATCGATTTCCTGGTCCAGGGCAGCCACCATTTCTCGCATCTTTGCCTTGTCCCCCCCAGCAGCCTTGGGATTCACCTCCACCTCCTTGACAGCCAAGAACTCTCCAGTGGTGGCATTCATACCAAGATAGACACGGCCATAGGTTCCTTTGCCAATGAGCTGACCTTTGAACCATCTGAACGTCGTCTGTCTTTTGGGTATTGTGTCTTTGGGTGTTGTGTCTTTGGGTATTGTGTCTTGGGGAATCTCTGGCACCATCATGCTACCACGCTGATCAGGTCGGATTTGCACAATATTGGCGTTGAACATTTTGGTACTTTTGCGGCGCATGAGGGTGGCTTGCGACTTGTTGTCTGCAGGTTGCGAGATGCTCGTGAAACGCTTGTTTGCCTCGTGGGCTCCTCGCGCAACTTCACGAATAGATTTCATTCGACCTAATCCACTGGACCGGCGTATGCTTCTTTGCGCCACAGCATGACTGGAAGTTGGCCGGTCGGTGGCTTTCAAGGTAGACTGATCAGAGCCCAATGTATCGCCATCGTTGTACAGTGAAGGCTGGCATGATGGTGGGATCACCGCAGGAATATCACTAGCCGGTGCCCCAAAGTCAGCTATCGAGTTTGACTTGTTTCGGCCATCATCAGATTCTGCTGCAGACTCGCCACCGGTGCTATCCTCGAGCACAGGCTCATCGAGATCGAGATTCGGGAAGAAGTCATCCAGGTTGTTGAGCAAGTCATCAGTTGGAGGTCGATTGGCCCACACATCTTTCTCTAGGAATGACTTTCGGCGGTTGATTTGGCTCTCTTTATCTTCGGAATCCCGGGTATCAGCTCCAGGAGGCCTTCGAGGTCGTGGGCCGCCGTCGGTGCTACTCTCAGTGATGCCGATGCTAGTAAGCGACTGAGGTGACTGGAATGATACAGAACGAGTTTTACTCTTCCGCGAGGTATTGAGTGTCAAAAGCGGTCGTCTTTCTGCGTTCGTTTGTTCGGTCGACGAAGCTTTGCTGCTGCCAGAAGTGGCGCCCTTACCCTCTTTCCTGCCTGCAAGAGGGATAGCAAATAGGCCGTCGTCGGAGTCATCGTCGCTGTCATTGGCTGGCGTCGGTTCGGCGGTCCGAGAAAGGGAAATCACGGAAGGTGCGGAAGATGATTTCGAAAAATGAACGTTTGCGTCCCTGAAGCTCGAGTCCGACTCGGGAGACTTTCGCTTTGAGGAGGAAAAGTCGGCGGAACCATGCGCCCTTGCATGCGAAGAGCTTGGGCTGATATCACCTCCTGGCGACACAGGTCTCGGTCCTGTTTCGAAACTCTTAGCATTTGATCCAAAACCAACTTGGGGGGGTACTAGCGGCTACCCCTTCCACGGTTGCCAGCCTGACTATATAGTTCACGCTGGGTAATGCTTTCTTACCTGATGGGTGTTGCGGATTGCCGTTGGTGACCGACAAAGCTGGGGATGACACGACACGTATGGGAGAAGTGGCCCTGGGCCCGCTGGCGCTGGATTGACCAACAGCTCCCAAATTCCTGCCAATGCCCACAAGAGCGGCTCCGATACCTCCATTGACAGCCATAGTCTGCGCCGTGGACTTCCCTTTTTGGTGTGCCTCTGTTGCATCTCCATCACAGCTGACGTTCAAGGTTGGGTGTCTTGGTGAGGGAAATCCGTCAACACTGCCGCTTGAATTTCGCAGGCCGTGGCCTGACCGTCGGCTCAGCGAATTGGCCTTGATCAAGGTTGCTGATGGGTCGCTCGGCGGCGCAGGTGGCCGTCGTTGAGGGAAAAGGTGATCAGGCTTCTTGTCCTCGAATGGCGAGTTTCGAGGTTGGTCGAAGTCGACATTTCGACCCACGATACCGAATCCAGCCGAAGCGGGAATGGTTGGGCTTGGCTTCTTGTTTGCTTCCTTCCTCTTGGCGAGGTATGCCTGTTGCTTTCTCTCTATCTCCGCTCTGTATTCGCTAGCTTCTTTGGCTAAAGCATTTTCTTCGATGCTGCCACCACCTGGTTGATTTGCTCTCGAGGTCGGCGGCGAGGAGCTCGATCGCTGTCTGCTACAATTATACGTCTCTTCATCCATGCCTGGCGGAATGTAGCCCGGCGATAAAGAAACAGGAATATGGCCAGGTGTAGAGACTGTGATGGCTCTAGCGGGCGAGATAAAAAACTTGAGTGAACCAGCGGAATCTCCCTTGACCCGTTTATCAGTCAAAAGTTGTTGATCGTCAAGAGGTCCGACGTGATCGAACTTGCCAAGTTCTGTGGCGTAAATCGAATACTGATCAAAGTTTGTCAAGCCTAGGTTCAAGCAAATGGTTTGTCGGATTTCCGAGGCAGATTCAGCTTCTGTGATGTCGCACATGCGATAATTCCAGTAATCAGTTGTGGCCAAGACGAACGTTCTAACACCATTGGTGCGCTTGAGCCTTTGCACCACGGCACTTTGCTCTTTCTCATGGGCGGCTATGCTGGCACCCAATCGTTCTAGGTGTGAGTCGCTCCCGTTCATGGCGCCGTTAACACTGCCAAGGGACCTCGGCACAGCCTTGGGTGATTCAGGAGAGTCGATTTCGTCGGGTGAGGGAATGGAACCATCGTCTCTTTGTTTCTTCCTCCTCGATAAGAAGCTTAAAAAGCTCTTGGGGTCTTTTGCCGAGGCTGGCGTGTCCCCTCCAGCTGATCTGTCACCACCGGAATCCAAAGGTGAGTGGCGAGGTCGCATGTCTTGACTTCGACAACCTGCCATAGCCTCGGCGATGTTCAAGCCTCGACCAAGAATAGAAGCGGCATCGGCAGGAACACCTGATCCATAAATGGCTGCATTGGACGCCACAGAGTCTGCACTATTGCGAGATCGGTGGCCAAATTTAGCGGATGCTGGTGATGCGGAAAGGGTAGGCGTTGTTGCCGAGGGAAACAAAACCGGTTGTGGCACAGGACTGCTGCAAGGGCTTTCCTTGCATCCAGTTGTCCCACGAAACGAAACGCTTTCAGCATTTTCGTTGGCAATGGGGCTCAACTTCCGGATACCTTCGCTGTCACTGTACTTGAGAGCTAGTCGGTGATCCGAGTCAGAGTTCATTGTGCCGCCACTTTGCGTTGGCATTGTGGTTGATCGGGTTTGCGAAAAGCGGCGAGCGGCGAAGCTGCCACTGCCTGCCGTCCCCGCTGAGTTCAAGGGTGTCTACAGATTGTGTTAGGAAATAATTCGTAGATCAATTTCAAGTACAGACAATAACAACAACAAAAAAAAAATTGGTAGACTGGGATGAAGGCATAGCAGGCGAACAAATGACTTACATTCGGCGATTCAGCTAGTTCAGTACCATTGTTTCCAAATGTGGTCGTGACTGAATTTGCCCGACGATGGCTGCTAACCATCTTGGATGGATCGACGGGTTTGCCGGTAACGATGCTTCGGATCAACCGACGCATACGCTTCCCTTCGTCACGCTCTCGAGTCTGGTCCCAGCCCGTGCCACTATTGGAGCACTCTTGTATCAACCTGGGGTATACTTTCTGGTGCATCATGCCGAAATTCCCACGACCGCCATGCATACTTCCTAGTTCCAAGAACTGCGCTCCGTACAGACTCAGGCTTCTGAACGTCTCTTGCCAGTCTTTGGAAAATTGATTCTGCGCCAGCCATATCAGGACAGTGTCCAAAGGCCACTGCGCGGCCAACTCAACAGGGATTGTGCTTAGGGCCGTGCTGGTGGACGCGTTCGAAGGCATTCTCGACTGATAGAATCGATCTCTAGCAGAAACATCGTCCGCGTGCGTCTTGGCATTGGTGGTTGCTTCGTACCACGCGTTTTGGATATTCGCTGGATCGCTAGACACCAGCCCAGGAATACCTACGCCTTCTCCATACGTCCCACCCGACGGAATATATGTGGCACTCATACTCATCGAGTCATTCGGCCGGGGCGGCGGAGGCATGGCTATCGTTTGGCCGGCTGCCATTTGGGCATGAAACTTTGGATTATACGGCTGATGCTGGTGTCCCGTAGGAGGAGGCGGAGGAATACTCAGGCCTGTTCGGCCGTCGTAGAGCTTCCCATAGTTCCCATGCCATGATTGCTGTGGGCCGAGGGTGCTGCCAGGAGGCGGTCCTGGAGGAGGAGGAATCATGACGCCTGTCGCCGCACCAGGCGGCGCACCGGGATATCGGGGAGGCGGCGGCGGGATGTTCATCATGGTGTTCATGTAATTAGGTCCAGCCATGGGAGGAGACATTGGCGGCGGCGGCGGAGGAACCTGAAAAGACCGTGTGGGATCACTGCCCGAGACATGTCTTTGGCCGCCTTTATACATGGTGGGCGACGAAGACGTGTGGGCAGCCACCCGCTATGCACAAAGGGGAGTCCCTGTCTCTGAAGATTCGGAGTCGAAATTGTTGCAGGCGTTGTTGCTGAAGGGGGGAACAAAGAAAGTTGTTCTTATTCGAGGTGCAAGAAAGCAACCGGTTGATGATACGGAGACAACGAGTCGCAGGCTGTGTTGAGGTTGTTGCCAAACAGGACAAGGATACTGCGGCGAGCTCGTCGTGCTCAGCGGAACTTCATTAGCTATCGTCTGGGAGTCGTCGCAAGGAACAAACTTGACGATAAGGAAGTGTCTGTATCAAGAGTTCGAAGCCCGACGGGTCGGGCTGTCCGTCCATTTGTCGTTGAGCCAGATATCAGTGCCGAGAACGAAGAAAGAAACCTCGCCGTCCCGGACGAGCTGTGGTTGGGGGTTGAAAAAAGATGGGAAAGCTGGACGAGATGAGCAAGTCTCCCCTCCTATAATAATAGGTCCTTGTCAGCAGCGGTGGACCAACAGCTCTGGCGATGCGACCAGATGGATTAGAACCCGACCCTTGTCGGGGAGCCTGCGCCGTTTGTTTTCTGGCGTGAGCATGGGCCCAGGCAGGTCGCGAACCCGCCTTTGCCAGTGTGCCAGTACAAGTCTATGTACTCCGTAGTACCTTTTTTAATCTACCCTTGTTCTAATTAGCCTGAATTTCGAAAAGGCCAATATTGGATCAGGAGGCGACGTGCTGGTCGTTGGCGTCCATGTGTCTCCAATTCTTCAACGACGCTGCGCTGGTCTTCACCAGCCTCATCCGCCGGTCTTTCTTCAATTGATGGCGCCCGACGACTCTGTCTGTCTGAGCCCACAAGGCCATCATCCATCTTCTGGAAGTCGACCTCAGCCCCCGGCCCCCTCCCTCCAGCGCTTAGCCGCATACGAGGCAATGGACCTGTCTGTCACCGTGAACGAATGAGGGGCGCCAGGCCCATCCATGCATGTCCCTGTCCACCCCCCTCATGACCGCATCTGGCACGTTGGAGCTGTCACCGAGGGACGCCTAAACACGCATCTTCCTTATGTAGAACCGGTAAGGCTACAATTTCGTACTGACCCATTTTTTCTCGCTGGTACGAGGGGTTGACCTTGAGTAACGATTCTTCTGATTGGTTAACATCCCGGTCGGTACGAAAGTGTAGCCTTACCGGCTCTAAGGAGATATAAAAATTGAACACGCATATGGACCTCTAAATGCGCATCTCTCCTTTTTTAAACGCGCATCCTCCCTTAGTCCTAAAACGGAAGGACGACCCGCCCACCTAATTTTAGTGTGGCTCGCGTCTATTGATTTTCACTACGGATTATGTATTAACTAAGATGCCTATATGCGCTGCATTACAGTTATCGCGGGCATCACAAGCATTCACACTAGCTTTAAGCCGCGGTGGGCAACGTTACGTTACGTTGCGCTGTGAGGCCTTGTGATAATAAAAATCAAGGAATTACAAGCGTTGTAATAAGCGTTACACGTTACAGTGAGCTGCCGTGAGCTGCCTACAGTACATTCGCCACTAAAGAGAGCTAGTATATTTAGCGGGGAATTACGGGAAAGGTACTTCTTCCGTTTTAGGACTAGGGAGAGATGCGCATTTAGAGGTCGTCACCGAGTTGATGATATCTGCAACTGGTACGGAGTAATAACTTCGGTTT
Source organism: Epichloe elymi (assembly GCA_023658475.1). Lineage (NCBI taxonomy): Eukaryota > Fungi > Ascomycota > Sordariomycetes > Hypocreales > Clavicipitaceae > Epichloe > Epichloe elymi. The sequence goes on from CP098276.1 coordinate 3,589,780, forward strand.
TGGCCAGATTGCACCAATGATGCGAAGCATACGACGAGGCTTTTGAGCAGATGTAGTAAAGGCAAGGCCTATTTAGCAGACGATGCATACATCAGCCCCTGCTGAGTCGATTTTTGTTGTTTCCTCTATGGTGCAGCATGCATATGCTCTCTTCATGATGGCATGGCCCAACCCCGGGCCTACCAACTCACAACTAGAAACACAATGTCCGAGTTTCAACACGTTGAAAGATAAATCAACCAGGTTCCCTTGCATCGCACAGCCAGCCAAGCAGTCCCACCTCTTAAAGAAAGGAAAAGGGACCGTCCTCATAAGACAGCACGTAGGAAAACGAGCAAGATAAGATACTCACTTCACATGATACTGCAGTTTCCAAAATTGAATCCAGAGCCTTGTTGGCATTGTTCCAAATAGCCAGCCTCTTCTGTAGACCCCTCCGGAATATTGTGTTTCCTGACAACCCCCTGGATGGTAAGAGTGTGCTCTCCCTCTGGATGCCACCACTTCAGACGCTGAAGCATGGGGCCTTCGATGTCATCAGAACTGAGCTCCCACTTGCCAGCGGATACCGTGACATCGCACTGATCTTTTTGGAAATGAAAATCGGGAAGAAACACGACTGTGGGTGCGTTCTCCTCTACAGCCTTTGGTGCCTGTAGTTTAAGCTCGTACGTGCAGCGTCTAAGATCGAAACCTGAAGAAAGCACGCTGCCGGCCACTACTGTTGGCGTCGGCCGAATGAAGGCCTCTGCGGCTCGGTACCCAGGAGCATTAGTCAACTCGGGATCCTTGGTGGACCGGCTGGAACTGATGGATGGCGTTGTCAGTGAGCGCTGGAGGTTACCCGGAGTGACGCTCTCAGCATCCCCAGCAACGTGCCTGTTGTTATTGTTGTTACTTTTGTTGTTATTGCTCATGGTAGATCCTTGGAAAAGGCTCGTGGCCGACTGATTTGCAGTCGTGCCCTTTGGTAGCGGACATAAGGGAGGTAATTTGTCGTCAACCGAATGAATGGACAAGTCTTCGCCGTTCCACTGATCACCTCGCTCGTGGTCATTAATGTCTGTGTACACCCAGAGGCAGTGTCCTTCGATTTGCGAACCCTCGACACCAAAATAATTGGCATCGAGGGCGGCTGATTGGCTTGAGTAATCACCAGTCTTGTATGCTTTCTTTTCATCCATGTCGTACGGGATGCCAAATTCTGTGAGCAGGCATGGATGCTTCCCCGTTCGGTCTAAACCCTCTTGTCGGAGCGTGGCAAGCTGATCTCTCAAACAGTTTCTGATGGCCGTTTCGCCGATCTTGATTGCGAAAGCCGGATGGAGATATCTGCCTCGAAGGACGCCCACTACATCGACATTCCATGTACTGTTCCAGTGTTTCGTCATTAGGGTGATACCATCGTAAAAGTGTGGTGTGAACGCCATCATAGGATCGTCGTCATCAGTCCCCTTGATTTCTGGAGGAAGTTCCAGCGTAGGATACTGCATTAGCATGATGCAATCCTTGTGATGGGCTCGGCAGGCCTTGCTGTATTTTCTCCAAAAGTTCATGAAGTATGTGTTTGTGAACTCGGGGTAATCAATGGTTCTGCCCGTGCGGGGGTTCTTGGAGAAGTAATCCTTCTTCAGCATTGTGTCTGTTGAGATATCCCACACGCCATGCTGTGCCCACAGACACTCGCCCAACTTCCATCCCGCATGACGTTTCCAACCGTACTTGGAGTCGTCGTATCCTTCGGGCAGCCAGGCAGTTTCACCGTGAGGATCGACCAGTGTGGTACCTGTCTTGTATGGACCCAAGCCGCCCATATCCCAGGTGTCAATCTCGCACGCTCTCCCCATACCTGTCAAGAAGGTTTGCCACATTGTTGGACAAGTGCCCTTTTTCAAGGGATTGTCTTTCGGAATAACCGTCAGATCTACGTATCCTGTCATACCCCTGTTCGGCTCGTTCATGCTCTCCCAGCCAATGACAATCTCGTTTTCAAGATTGCCGGCTTCCTGTATTCGCTTGGCCAAGTGTGCGCATGCATTAACGAAATGGTCCTGCAAGTAGTCTTGGACGTTGACATTGTCGATGATGCAGTTTGGTGCGAAGTCCTTCCCTGCAAAGAACAGTGTGAACATAGTCCCTGCAGCAAGTCTATGATAATTTGTCGACCAAATCATCTTTGGAAATTTGTCCGGCTCGGGGTACGTGTTCTGGACAATGGCCGCCTCGGTCGCAGCGAAGCTTTGTGGGTTCAAACCACAAGCATACAGCGTCCACAAGGGAGCTCCAGAGCCACCGGTGAATCGGGACCAGACATCTTGATGAGGATCCATGAAGACGTAGAACCCGTACAATTTTGCTATCCTTAATATCTCGATCGTATGTTGAATGAAGTCCTCGTCGTAGATACCAGGGCCGGCGGCCTCGATGGCTTCCCAGGTGAAGACGTATCGGATAGTATTGAATCCATATCGCTTTATCCTCGCAAAGTGGGTAGGCGCGTCTTCCTTGCTAAATGGTCGCTCGTGAAACTTGACATTGTCACCGTCAAAGAAATCATCGGCAATGTGTGATGGCTGACGAGGTTCGGACGGTAGCTTTGCGTCGCCCGCGATATTTATACCACGCAGTACAACCTGTCGGCCATGGCCGTCTCGAAACTGCCCATCTTCAATTGTCAAGCGGAATGAGGCCATAATGATTCTGCGATGCGTGGTGTGCGGTGATGGAGCAGACCGCAACTCTGGGGGATGGGACGGAGTTTATCGAGGTACCCGGTTGCCCACCATGGACGTCAAGTGGTCGGCGTTGTCGGGCCCCACGAGCTTTGATGACGACGGGGATGATCTGTACCCAGCTGCCAAGCCGGGAAGTGGACTGGGAGGCCCCAGCCAGCCTAGCACGATAATGTTCCGTCATGATCATTGATTCTAGCGTACCTGCAAATGCGATGCTGACCTGGGGCGTGGACAATTCGTATTCGCATCCATTGATGAGGGTCCTTCTACCTCTCTTAAGAAAAAAAAAAATTAGGTACATGATGTTGCAATATGAACTAGCTGCTACTCAAGAAGCAGAATCAAACTTCCTCTTTCTTTTGTTTTAATCGTCGTATGAACCATCCGGGGTATCCCATTCGCCTACGCACCAAAACATTAATTTGTCGCGGAAAGTTGCAGTTCCGGAACGCAGAGTCGTCACGCGCACTGTTGGACTTTGGCCGTCTTCATACTCTATCGGGTAAGGGACTTGAATACCTGGGGGATGGATTTCCTCCAGCTCGGCGAGCATAAGGTCTTTCCAAACCAGAAAATCTAGGCGTGAACATTCGTGTCTGTCGCAGCTCTATGGCTCCTGTGTTTGTATGGTATACCGGCTCAGTTGCTGTCCGTTGCAACTCTCCCGACTCCGACAGGGCTGAGCCCCAAACCAAGTCTCTGTAAAGTCTCGGCCTGGGCTTGATACTGCCAAATGCGTATTTTCGAATAGCCCATGGGAGGTAGGACATGGTCTGGAACCGTATGAAATCGCGCTTGGACACGGCAAAGATGTGATCAAGTTCCTTCAAGCTTCGTTGCTGGGTCTCCTCAACGAATAGGAAGACCATGATCAGCGCGACGACGTTGAGCCCCGAAAACAAGCCAAGGGATCCCTTCTGGCCCAGCGAGGAGTTGATTCTGCTCGCACATGTCAGTCATTCTGCCCTGTTGCAACAGAGTTGGCCGGAACATACCCCGGGAAAAACATGGCTAAAAGGCCAGCGAAGAGAAGATTGATGGATATTGCCCACGCAGTACCCTATTCGTGTTACTCAGTTCTTATCATCTTACACTTCACTTGATCGACGATTTGGTCGCGGTGTGAGAACTCACTGCCTCTCGATGCGTCAATGGAAAGCTCTCTGACGCCAATGTGAAAGGAATGGGCCCTAGGCCAGGGAAATATGCCGCCGAGAATACTAGATGTTGTCAGATTTTCAGTGCAAACTTGTGAAGGCAACTCCGGTGCTTACGAAGCAGAAAAAAAGCCGTGATGCCAATGCGACTGTCGATATCCTCAATGTACCCAGACATTGCAGCTCCTAACATGAACATCGCCATAAAAGGTAGGGTGATGTTCAACCATCGTCTTCTGCCGAGTGCATCGATGCTCTTGATTGCTGGCAACGCGAAGAGAAAATTGATAGCGCCTAGTCGGACATCCGCTTCAGCCCCGTCCACATAATTGACACATTGATCACACAATGTCTGGTTCTCACCAAATCCAAATCTGTACGCCATTGCTATCGTGATGCTGGACGCTCCAACACTATTGAAGAGTGTTCTTGGACAGACAGTCAGAGGGAGACTTGAATTTTAGTCGACGTTTGAGTATGTATATATACCTGACTAGAACGCGCAAACGTTGACTGCGAGAAAAAGATTGTAAGCAGCTAGATAAATGCAATCATTGATATAGACTATTGCAAAGAGCTTACCACCACAAAGCTGCTGGGCAAGGTTAACCGTGGACGTCGGTTATGATGGCATTGCGAAGACGCCGGCGTTGGAATAATTGAACAAATTGTCTCATAAAATCACGAACGACCCAACTAAGTCCGGGTGATCTGAAGGCATGCGGATCTAAATCACTCATATTCATATTCTCATGTTCGATGGATTTGTGAACGACATACATGTCCCTAAGGGCTTGGAGCTATGATTTGGTAGTTAGGGCTAGGATTGAGCCAAATGGAGAGACGGGGCGAAAGCCACGACGACAACAACTACGAAATTGACCATACTTCGGTATTTCTCAACTTTTTAAGCACCCTGAACGCTTCTTCCACGCTGTAGTTTGGTCCTTTCATCAAGTGATACCGTGGCGATTCGGGACACACAAACAGGGCCATGAGCAGAAGTGCCAAACTCGGCACCAAGGGTGCGCCCTGGATGAGACGGAAAGTGACGAGGTCTGATTGCGCCCTGGTGAATATAAGGTTGAAGGCAAAGCTAATCATGATTCCGAAAGCGACCCTATTTATGCAATACTTGTCAGTGTTGTCTATATTCTTCACTTTGTTCATCAAGAACATGCTTACCAAAGTTGCCAAGCAAGAATGGCCGAGCCGAACCGCGCCAAAAGCCAACTGCAGTTTCACTAGCTAATATTGGTGTGCTGACAGCCTTGATTCCCATGCCCGGGACCAAGTTAGCTCAGACGCAAGACTGCGTAGGAGGAATCGCATTACTCGCCTATGCCATTGACGATTCTTATCCCAAACAGCGCTATCCAAGAGGTGGCGAAGATGGCCGCAATGGAGCTACACAGTGTCATAAAAGCAGCAACACTGATGCCTCCTCTTCAACCGAACCAATAGTTAATGGGTTATGAGAGAGGGGAGCCGAGGAGAGCCGCGAAGGACCAAGGTGACGCATTAACAGCTCCGAGCTTCCAATCGTCAAGACTCACAGCATGGGGTAAGGAGTGACACCGGAACAGCAATCAATAGACAATATGTGATGTATTGTTCTTCAATGGCCCTGGGGACTCAGTAGCGGCACTTGGGCGATCATTTGACGGTGCAACGTGGGTTACATCGAGCGGATTATCCCGGAAACATGCTGATGGACGAGGGGTCAAGTGCTTCGCCACGAATTGGCACACAGGGGGCACAGGAAACCACGTGCTGTGACACGCCTTGGCCCAAAAGCTTGGCTTGCATTGTAGAGGACGAAAAGAGCGCATGCCATGTTGAAGAGGATTGATTGAAAGTTGTTTGGTCGAAGGGAACCCATTCGTAATAATGTATGACATCTGCAGCGGAGAATCTCCGGCACGTCGTTTGCGAAGCAAGAGCTGGAGCTGCTCCCCATCATGACATAACCAAAGCCATCCGGACTGGAACACCTCTAACAGCACACAACGGCACATAACGGCACATCGCGGGAAATCAGACAGTAGCAAGTTGCCGAAGAAATTTCCTTTCTTGTTGTTCGGTCTCTGAGATCAGCAGAGTCTGCCATGAAGTCCGGGCTCGAATCTGTCATCCAACCCTAAAATTTGCAAGTGACCTGTTGCATGTCACATTCAAATCGCGGGCACAAGACTCTGTCTCGATCCCCAACTCTTGCCGACCATGTCTAGCGCCAAGGCTACGCTGAAGTCCATCAATGATGCGATTCGCGGCCACAAATACGATAATGCCATCGAACAAGCAAAGGCACTGGTGAAGAGAGATCCAAAAAGCTACCAAGGGTGAGTGAGTTTGCAGACAGATTTGTCTCTTTAATCTCGCCTCTTGTGTCTTCTGCACCATGACCCACGTACTAACAGTCACAGGCTCATCTTCCTGGCCTTTGCTTTAGATAAGAAGAATCAGCTCGATGAAGCCGAGTCGTTCTACAAGCAGGCATCAGAACTTCGTCCCAAAGACGCTCAGGTATTCCAAGGCCTGATAAAGCTTTTTGAGAAACAGGGCGCAAAGAAGCTCGGCGACTATCAGAATGCTGTTGTCAGCTTGGCGCAAATCTTTTATGAAGCCGATGATCTTCATAAAGCGCAAGACGTGGTGACTACATTCGTCGACTACGTTCGAATGAATGGAGATAGGCTGCAGTATGCGGACGCTCTCGGGGTCCAACTGCCCGAAAGTCCTCTTTATCACATTCTAGAAGGTCGATTTCCACACCCTTCCAAGACATACGAATCCATTGCACATATATTAGAGGAGTTTGAAAAAAAGCGCATAAACCTTCTCATTGGAGAGCGACGTACAAGATTGGGTGTTACACTCGGCGACGTCAAAGTGGAGGTCAAGCGCGAGGTTTACGCGCAGAGCAAATTGGAGCATATCTATCGTCAGTTGATCAATTGGACCAACGATGACGAATTTAGACGGGACGTGGAGGAGAAGATCCTTACTTATTGCCATGATCGCCTACTCGTCACTCCTGCTGGTCCTGCGAAAGCCGAGGAACAAGCAAAAGTTCTCGGTCTAGCGAATGATATGGTCATCATCAAGCACCCATATAAGCTGGCCTGGGATATTGCCATTGACTGGCAGGATCACAAAGACATTAGCGATTGGGACGTGAACATGTTACGGGACTACTGCCATTTCTTCCCCGATAGCGACATGTATAAAGTTGTCACAGGCTTCTTGACAAGCAATGTCTCGCCATTTCCGGTCCCGAAAGAACCTGAAACAAAGACAGATGCAACAGATAACCAGTCCGATGATAGCGAGGATGACGACGACGACGACGGTGGAGTCCCGACCTCTTTCGTTCCCATGACAGATGAGGACCGTTTGATGATGATTTCGGAAGGTATTACGGGCAGCGAGTCATCATTTGCATATAGACTTGCTGGGACCTATTTTCTTCAGACAGGAGAGTTTGAGGGTGCCGTAGAGTCTATGAGGAAGGCTAGGTCTTTTGTTGCTAAAGAGCGAACAAAGATTGGCCTTAAGTACGAAAATACTGACGACGCCTATACGTTGTGTCTGGCCACCTCACTCGTTTACTTTCAGAGCCCCAGACATCATCAAGAAGCAAAAAGTCTTTTCGACAAAATCCTCGAGCGAGATGCAACGTCGACTTCAGCGCTCATTGGTGTTGGTCTCATTTTCGAAGAGGAAGAAGAATATGACGAGGCTATTGACTTTTTCGAACGTGCCTTGGAGCGTGATGATTCCAACCTTCGAGTCCGGTCAGAGGCTGCCTGGGTGAAGGCATTGAAAGGGGACTGGCAAACAGCCAAAGACGAACTATCCGAGTGCTTGCCGCTTCTGCAGAAGAAGATCGCCACACACAAATCATTACTGGCAGATACTCAGTATCGTATAGGGCGCTGCATCTGGAACTTGGACTCGAGCCGGCAAGCAAGGAAACAGCGCAAGGGCGAGTGTGCATACGGATACTGGCTGAATGCACTCAACAATAACATGAACCATGCTTCAACTTACACAAGCCTGGGTATCTTCTACTATGACTACGCCAAGGACAGGAAGCGTGCTCGGCGATGCTTTCAAAAAGCTCTAGAACTCTCTGCGACAGAGGTAATGGCCGCGGAGCGACTAGCAAGGTCATTTGCCGAGGAGGGTGACTGGGAGAGAGTTGAGTTGGTGGCGCAAAGGATCATTAATTCCGACAAAGTCAAACCACCTCCAGGGTCAAAGAGAAAGGGCATCAGCTGGCCCTTTGCGGCAATGGGCGTGGCTGAACTGAACAAGCAAGACTTCCATGGGGCAATCGTTTCGTTCCAGGCGGCGCTGCGCCTATCACCAAGCGATTACCACTCATGGGTAGGACTCGGTGAAAGTTATTACAGTTCTGGTCGTTTCATTGCGGCTACCAAGGCAATTATGAATGCACAAAGTCTGGAGGAGAAGGCTGAAGCCAACGTCTCAGCTGCTACTTGGTTCACCAAGTACATGCTTGGTAACGTTAAGCGTGAATTGGGCGAATACGACGAATCTATTGCTCTGTATCAGGCCGTTGTCGAGACGCATCCTGAAGAACAAGGTGTGATCATTTCTCTCATGCAGACAATGGTAGAAAACGCGTTGGCCTCCGTTGAAAAGGGATTGTTTGGAAAAGCGGTTCAATTGGCTATCGAAACCATCGGCTTTGCTTGCACAACACCTGGCTATGTAAAACAAACGTTCAACTTCTGGAAAAGCCTTGCCGATGCTACGTCGGTCTTTTGCTCTGTTCAAATTCGAACGGCCGATTTCCCTTCAGAACAACTCAAGGCACTGTTGGGGTCGAGTGACCAACAAGCTTATGAGCTATTTGCCACGGTGGATAGGGTCGGAACAGACGTGGTATATGCCAATGGAATCTATTCTCAAGATGAACAGGTCGGGATAGACATGACCCGCTGCATTCACGCCATTATACTCTCCTGCAAACAGGCTATCCATGTTTCGGCGGGCGATATTCACGCACAAGCCGTTGCCCATTACAACTTGGGTTGGGCTGAGCACCGAGCGCACACGTGTCTCCCTAAGAGCTCACGAAAGAAGTCCAGCAACTACATGAAGACATCCGTCAGGGCATTCAAACGCGCCATTGAACTGGAGAGTGGCAATCCCGACTTTTGGAACGCCCTCGGGGTCATTACAAGTGAAATCAGCCCGCCAGTCTCGCAGCATGCCTTTGCCAGAAGCTTGCACCTCAACGAACGAAGCCCCGTTGGATGGACAAATCTTGGTGTGCTGGCATTGCTTTCTGGTGACTCTACACTTGCGAAAGAGGCCTTTACTAGAGGACAATCAGCTGACCCTGAGTATGCGCATGCTTGGCTTGGTCAGGGGCTCTTAGCTCTGCTGGTTGGAAACATCAAGGAAGCCAGAGGCTTGTTCACCCACGCCATGGAGATCTCAGAAGCCTCGTCAACGCCAACACGAAAGCATTACTCTTCCTCAATGTTCGATCATGTCCTGACTGCGCCATCCAACATGACCGTCGCGTCTCTGATCCAGCCGCTGTTTGCTCTCAGTCAACTACAAAGCATGCGACCACAAGACCTTGCATTCGGTCACTTGTCCGCCATGTTTGAAGAGCGCACACGAGATAGCTCAAGTGCTGTCAAGATGCTGGAAAAGCTGTGCAGTGTGATTGAAAGCGACTACGAAAAGACCGAATCACCGGAGAGCCTCGCGCGGTTCACCCTAGCACGCAACGACCTCGCAAGAGCATACCTGGCCGCCGGAAAATACGAGCAGGCCGTAGAAGGAGGAGAAACGGCCTTGGGGCTAAGCAGCGATGAGACAGAGAGCGAGCTCACGGTAGAACAGAGGAAGATGGCTAGATTATCGGCTCATTTGACAGTGGGACTGGGGAAGTACTTTCTGGGCGAATACCAAGAGGCAGAAACGTACTTTCAATCCGCCCTCGAAGAATCAGACAACAACCCTGACGCCGCCTGTCTCCTGGCTCAAGTGTTATGGGCTCAAGGCACCGAAAGCTCGCGTTACAAGGCCCGCGAAGTTCTGTTTGGTGTCATTGAAAAGCAGCCCAACCACGTACAAAGCGTGCTGCTGCTTGGCGTGGTCGCCTTGCTAGACCAGGATGAAGGCAGTCTGGAAGCAGTAGTCGAAGAGCTGCAGGGTCTTCGCACCAATGACAAGGTCACTCTGGCAGACCAGTCGCAAATTGGCGAAGTACTTCGCTCCATAGCCGGGATGGCAGATGGGCACACGGAGCAAGACATGATACAGCAAGTACAAGAGGACGTGATGCTGTACCCGCACCTACCACATGGTTGGTCGTCGCTGGCCGAAGTCACTGGTAACCAATATGCGGCCCAGCTGGCTCTCAAGGTAGCCACAAGAGGGATTCCACCAAGGGGGACCCTGGAAGCAGAGGACTTGGCCAAGGCCTATGCTGGCACGGGCAAGGCGGCGGATGCGCAAAGAGCAGTAGTTCTATCGCCGTGGAAAACATTTGGTTGGACGGCTTTGAGAGCTTCTACTGAGGGTACATAAGAGTAAACACGAAAATAGAACTGCAAAACCTGATATATAGATGAGAACGGTGGTTGCGAGAACAGCATCGAAAAGTCTAGCCTGTGTTGTGAGCATCATTCTTTTCATCTTTAAAGGAGAGGGAAAAAAACCCCCAGGGTATCTTAATGACGCAACTTTTAATTGAGAGTCTCTCCATCCACTCAGCCCTTTACCTCGATGTAGATGACCTGCCATCTGCTCCAGCCCCAACCGCCTCTTTCAACCTTGCCATCCTACTCACGACCCAGGCATCATGCCAAGCATCAATCTTGCCGCCGAGCAACACACAATTCTCTGGCGAGAGCAAGACGGTTCCCCGAGCTATGACAGTGCCGGCCCGTACCACCATCTTGCAACCTATACTTGTTGTAGCAACCCCTATACCCTCCATCTTCTTCAGCTCAACCGCATAGACTCTCGCGCCCTTCCAGTCCTGTAGCACGAGACGATGCGTTGCATTTCCTCCTGACCTAGCAGGAGGTGGTCGACTTGACGCTGCTGAAGCATCGCCGTGGCCATCTCGGTCATCGCCGTCGCCCGTCACGCGGATAACCTGCCTGCCTCGGGTTCTCTCTCCACGCTCAATGGCTTCCAGCTCCTCAATCTGCTCCCACCGCGAGAGGCTCAGATTCTCGAGATCCAGGATCTGCACGCAGACATCTTGAGCAAGATTCACTTCCTTGGCATTGGAGGCGTTGAGAATCTCGGCCGGGAAAGGAGACAGCTGTGAGGCATCGATGAGGTCGCTGGTGGTGAGGTCGCACGCCAAGAGGCGCGCTTTGGCTGTGGCGACGAGCGAGGGGAGCGGCGGAGGCGGCGAGCGGGTGGTTGTGAGACTGGTGAGGAGTGAGGAAGAAGGGCAAGGGAGATGCTGCGATGTGATTTGGGTGCGTAGGCGGGTTGTGAGGTCCATCGGGGTGAACGCGTGCGAGGTTGGGGTTAATCTCTTGAGGATGAAGCTCGATTTTATTCGAGTTGCGGTTGGAGTGGGTTTATTCAAAGAACCTTCCTTGCACTACAACGCGGAACAGCAGCCCTGCCGCCGCGGCTAATCGAACCCCCACCCAGCATATGCTGCGTTGAAGTTAGATGGCGGCGAGCCAATTCATTCGTCCGGTACGGTACGTCCGTACCGTGTTTTAAGCTATTACCAGTCAACACTGCCTGCCACCTGGCGCAGCGCAGCGCCATGCCACCAAAAACCCGTCCACATCGACTTTCTTGTCCAAACCACCAACCCTTCCAACTCACGACAAATCACGCCCATGGCATCTCCAACATGTCAACAATAGCCTCTCCCCGCGAACCCTCCACCCCTCTCCGCCGCCTTCCCTCCAGCACACCTACATCCTCTGGCCGACCGTCCCTCGAGACCACCCGCTCGGGCATCGCATCTCCCGTGCAAGCATCTGCTCCTCCCCCTCCTCTGCCGCCCTCGACGTCCAAACGCTCCAACAGAGCCGCCCTCCGAGACTTCTACAAGCTCCGCGCGCCAAGAATCGAGATCGCAGGCTCAGAAGTCCCCTCCAGCGACCTAGATCACCCAGATTTCAACGCAGGCGAATACGTCGCCCGCGTGGTGGGCAACAGTGGTCTCGAAGAACTGCTGCGGCTGTATACGCAGGTAGTCGGGGAAGTGCGCGCCCTGGATGCTGAGAAGAAGGCGCTCGTGTATGATAATTACAGTAAATTAATTACGGCGACGGAAACAATTCGCAAGGTGAGTTGACGACGTTGCAACCAGAACACAGCCGAACATGAATGAAGAATAATAATACTGATGATGATGATGATGATGATGGGAATTTGCTCCAGATGCGCGCAAACATGGACCCGTTGAATCCAATGGCATCTACACTCGATCCTGCCATTGCCCAGATCTATTCGCAGGCGTCGTCGATACGAGAAAAGCTTCGCGAGTCGGTGCCAGCACCAGACTCGGAGAAAGGGATGAAGAGAGAAGCCGAGTTACGGCGACAGAGGACACGCCAACTGGTTGTGGAAGTGCTGGCCACACCTCAGCGGTTAAGGGATCTCGTCAAGGACGGTAAAATGCAAGAGGCCAAGAGACAATGGGAGATGCCGAAACGTTTATTATTCGCGTGGCTGGAAAAGGGAATAGGTGGCGACGACGTTCAGGCGTTGATTGATGAGGGGGATGCCGTCTTCACACCCAAGAGCGTGCAGGCGCAGAATCATTCGCAACAACAGTCACAGAGACTATCAAGGGATAGCCGGTGACACATCGATACAAACATGTCAGTCATCCGAGGCAATTTTTTAAAATTTTTAAGTGTTTTTTTTTTTTTTGCTGTTCTGCTTCATCGTGGTAACTTCGCCTTTCTTCGCTCGTGTTACTCCTGACTTTTATGTACACACCCCAGATCCACCTCGTCACTTTTTCTACTTTGCAAAGTGCAACACATGCAATGCCCACCTGTAACTTTAGTCCAGCTCATCAATGCCGCAAATAGTAAACGGGTCTTTGTCGAATTGACTTAGCAAGACTTCAGCCTCGGGCACAACTGCCTTGAGCTCCTTCTCCAGTCTCGGAGCAAGAACCTTGTGCAGATATCCCCTCTCCGAATTGCTGTGGAAAACCTGCACCAGCGTCCTTCCCTGCTGAATAGCCCGCAGTGCCGAATGATGACTTGCTTCCCCCGTGACCAACAGGTCCACGTCGGCCTTTTTCAAAACGTCATATCCGCTGCCAGCGCAGACGCCAAAGCTCCGAACAAGTGTTGTTCTGATCTCGGCGCCTACAGGGCTTGCTATCATGATGTGCTTGAGCCCACCTAGCTCTTCTGCTAGCCGCTGGAGAATCTCTGCCAGAGAGACGGGGTTTTCGAACTTGCCCAGCGCTCCGTAGCCAGCAGGAGAGTGCGACTCTGGCGCCGTGGAGCAAGGGATAGCTACAGACCGTTTGTCAGAATGAGGCCCCGACACAATGTCTGCGAGCCAGGTATTAAGACCTTGGGGCGCCGCATCAACAGCCGTGTGTGGGCAGTACACGGCTATCTCTGCTCGTGCCAATCGCAGCAGAGTCGCTTGCTGTGGATCACCATTGGTGATGGATTTGAGTCCAGAAAAAATGAAAGGGTCTGCGCTCCTGACAAGATTAACCAGGTTGCCTTTTTTTTTTCCTTTTTGTCATGTGGAAGCAGAGGTGGCGGTCTACTTACGATAGCTGACGATGACACTTACTCTCTTTTTAATGGCATCATCCGCAACTTGCCAGGTGAGATCGTTTGTGACAAGCACGCGGGGTTGCTGGCCCTGTGCCTCGGAATTGCCAACCAGGAGACCGACGTTGTCCCAGGATCTGTCGGCAAGTTCTTCGGGATATCTTTGAGCCAGAAGAGTCAATTAACTTATCGTCTTTGCTATGAATAGATAATAGAGAGTAGTTTGGGGTGCGAAAGAAACGGATTCATCTTCTCACAGCTTTTTCATTGAATCCACCACGAGCTGAGTGAACTTTGATGACTGCACCTGCCACGCTCCCCACGGTCCTTGAGTTTCCATCATGTAACGACCGCAAAAATACCTTTTCGAAGAAGAAGGAGAAGAAGGAGAAGAAGGAGAAGAAGAAGAAGAAGAAGAAGAAGAAGAAGGGAAATTGATGCGGAACAGCGGCACTGCGCCCGATGAGCGAGCACGGTGTGCTTTTCGTAACTGAGGGGTGGAAGAAGGCCAGAACTTGGATCCAGTGAGATGTTGAGGATTGGTGATCAAGTGGTAATGGAGTCTTGAAGCTGCCCTCATGTCAAGTTTTACAGAAACCAGTGATTCAATTGGCGAATTGGTTGAGGCGTCGAAGTCGAAGGTGAAGTCTGAAGTGCAACAAAAAGTTTGGGGCGTGATAATGCTTGTATTCCTTAGTCATCTATCTAGCTACTGCGTGCTTGATAATACTACTGCTTTTAACTACCTAAGTTATTCTCTGCCCTAATAGGCTAGCTATATTTTATTCCTTATATTAACTTTTAATCTCTAAGTTATTGTGAGGCGCTGTGGCGGGGCCTCCAGGGAACCACAGGTCTCATAAGCAATTGTAAGGTGCAGTGTTAGCAGCGGCTAGCATTGACGCATCTTTTGGTCCATTGGGGGTTCAGCACACCTTCTGGGTTCTTACAGTGATAATAATTTAATTTCTTTTGTTCACAGACTAGTCCCGAGACTACTACTTTTGGGCGTTGATATAATTAATCAACTTGAGAAGCAAGAGCATTCTTCCTTCCTGCAGTCCCCCTCTTATCCTTTTATCCCTTGTATAGCTTATATAATGTAAGGCGCGCGCGGGGCTGTGGGTGGGTGGATTCCCTGGCACAAGTGGTCTCTTAAGTTGAATATTAAGGTGTAATGTTAGTAAGTTAGCCGCTGCTAACGTTCTTAAGACCTCTCGCTACGGACTACTACTCCGTGCATACCTGCGTTACGTCACTTGTCCGTGTCCCGCGGTGATCATCGTCACTCTTTTCACCCAGCCCTTTTCTTTCCCCTACACCACAGTCTGACCCGTCGGTCCTTCTGCTCGCCAGATCGCCCTGATCAGAAGCCATGTCCCAGATTACCGATGCATCGATTCGCGAGGCAATTACGCAGCGCCTCCAAGCTATCCACGTCGAAGTCACCGACATGTCAGGTACGCAGCCATTACTCTCTCGTTGCTGTATACTATTCCCATGGTCATGACATGGAGAGTCCGTCGAATACGCAAAGACAGATGGGATACATGAAACAATGGAAACTGATGTCTTCCGCTCGAATCCCAGGTGGCTGCGGCCAAGCGTTCACATGTCTCATCGTGTCTCCCCGATTCCAAGGCCTCAACTCTCTTAAACGCCATCGCTTGACCAACGCCGCTTTGAAAGAGGAAATTGCCGCCATTCACGCATGGACAGCCAAGTGTCAAACACCGGATGAGTGGGGGCGGGATAAGAGCAAGTCTGGCCCATCAATGGACGGGACGGTCGGGGGACAGGTCGAGGGTACAAGCGCATAATAGTGTCGATCGCAGAGCGATAAAAAAAAAAAGCTGGCACGGAAAATGGACAGGGTTTCTTATTGGATGATGGCAGGCGGCTGAAGGGAAATAATGTCAGCGCAAAAATCGGCGTTAATGATATTGGCACATACGTGATGGCAATTTTAGAATTGAAATGGCTTGTTTTACCTTGGACCTTTGGTATGTGCAGGACAAGATTGGCGGCGAATCCAATGGTACAATGGGCAGATGGGAATGTAATCAACAAAAACGGCGACAAAGTGGTTCTTCCAAATGCTGCGAGCTTTTTTCTATCTTCATTTGAGAGGCCATAAGTAGTCATAAGTAGTCTATTAAGGGATGCCCAATGTTTTCAAACCCACTTCCATCCGATTTTTTTTTTCTATGTATTTGGTCAAGCATCTTACAACAAACCCAACAAGTCTTCATTGTCCTTCTGCTGTGTCTGGCTCGGTGTCTGTGTATTGCCACCTTGTGCATCATTAAGCTGCATGGCTGCAGGCAGTGGCTGGCTGGAGTTGCTACTGCTACCAAAGTTCAACCCATCAAATCCGCTCATCAAATCGCTCATCCCGTTGCCGGGGCCTGCCGTCGCGGCTACGCCTGCATTATGGCTTGCGCCAGCTGGAGGGGCGTCAAACATGCTCATCATGTCGGCCATACCACCTGAAGGTGCTCCGCCAGCTGGACTAGCCATTCGGTCTGGTGTTGCCGTGGCGCTCTGTTGCTCGCGAGACGCAGGTGCAGCCCCGTCAAAGTCGATATCAAGCAGGTTTTCAATGTTGTTCTGCGATGAACTTCCGCCGCTGCCATTGGCAGCAGCCACAGAGGCAGCAATTGGGTTCTCGGCGGCATTTTGCCGTTGCTCTTGGATAGCTGCTCTCTGGATCTCGTCGGCCCCGAAACGGCCCTTTCCAACGAAGGATTCCGGGGGCTTGTGGTATACTGATGCCAAAGTGGATAATTCGGAGAGTAGTTGCTCCAGCAACGCAGATGGCAAGCTGGTCATGGTAGTCGAGATCGTTGGTTTCTGAGAGAGAACAATGTTCTAGGGGCTCGAAGTCAGTAACAGTCCTACCAATTTGGTCAACCTGCTGCGCGCGAGATATCTTACCTTGGCAACATCCAAGTCGCCAGACAGCAAACGCCAATAGACATATGCTCTGTCACGAATATCCGGGTTATCATTCTCGGCGGTGGCCGCCTGCAAAACCTTTTGAACCAGTCCTTGTGTATTTCCCGGCTTCTTGAGAAAGAGCTTCACGACTGCAGTCAGTATTTGTAGTTGGGTCTAGGAGGGCGTTAGTTTCGATTGCATATATCGCCACGAATAGGTGCTGTCCCATGATGCTTACTTGGGTGAACTCTTCCATGAATCCTTCCACAAAGCTCTCCAAAATCTGGTCTGCATTGCTGATCTTCTCTGCGTATTCTCCAACAATCCAGATGAGGGCGCCTCTGGCATTCGGTTCATCTAGCTCATCAATGTACTCGCACAACGTCGGAATCACGCCTTCGTAGCCGGGATATTTGCGCAAGATATCCTTGACAACAACGATAACCTCTTGCACCACGTAGTTAACCTTGGTAGCAATGAGGTCCTCCAGGGCTTGTACACACTTGGCACTCGCGCTCTCAATCTTGATCGCTACTTGGCCAATAGCCTTGACGGCTCGGCGTACAAAGTCCATGTCAACCTCCAAGGCGTATTCCTTTAACTCGGCCAATAACTGCTCATAATTCTTTTCGTTTGCTATCCGTACCATGATCTCGAGCTTCTGAAGCTTGACGTACGGTGGGTCGTTGTATTTGCAGAAGAAAACGCGCAGCTCCTTGCTAAGAATATCCGGCTTGGCTTGGAGTAGCAGATCGATGTTGCGCAAGGCAACATACTGAACTTCGGGAGCAGAGGCTACCAAAGTCACTATGAGAGAGAGGAGAGGTTGTCAGCATGGCTCTATGGCTCTATGGCTCTATGGCATCACTTCCAGCATCTTATATACATACCAAGAGGGGGTGCCATCTTTTTAAGTAGAGACCGAACCGTCTCCGGATTGACGGCCTGCATGTGAGTGAATACAACCTTGATGGCTGCGAGCACTACGGCAGGGTTTACGTGCTGAAACTGCGGTACGACGCGTTCGCAGATGTGTTCCGATTCTTTCATGTCTGTCGCAGGATAGTCGGCAAGAGTTGTCAAGACTGTGATTCTTCCCCACTCTGTGCATTCGTTTAGAGCCATCAAGAGCTTCTTCAAGATCGCTGGTGTGATGACAAGAGCCCTGGTTTCTGGTGTAGTTTCGCTAATTTCGGACAGTGCCTGAACAGAGTTGGCAACGACCATGGGGTTTGGGTCGCCAATCATTTCCTGCAACGTTTCAATGAATCCGTTCTCAATGCACATGGAAGGGTTGAGGTCGAACAGTTTGGCCACGCAAATGGCAGCTGTCTTTCGCACATACGGTGACTCGTCTCGTAGCGTCTTCCGTAACGGCTCTTCCATGTAATCAACCATCTTGTCTACTCGGATGCAACCCATCGTGCGAATGGCTAGAGCTCGCACGAGAGGATTTGGGTCCTCTGAATCCTGTACAAATGTATTCACAGCAAGAATGCAGAGATCGGGATGTGACTTGGCGTAGTTCCTGTAAGTGAGGTCAGCACAGCATCAAATTATATAAACTGGGAGGTCGCTAATATCCTCTTCGAACCCCGAATAACACTTTATCTGTCGCAGGTCAAGCTAGCCGATGAACATTGGAATATTAACGCACATTAAATAGAGGTAGACAAGTTTCTTCTGGTCTAGATCGGCGGTGGCAATGTTCTTCAACACATCGGGGAACAGTGCAGAGACGTCTTTACCGAGAGTCATGGCCATGATTGTCTTCTGGATAGACTCCTTACGCTCGTATGCGTACTGCGACACCAGACCAGCCCGTAACTCAAAGGTTTCACCTTTTCGGGGCACGGCGAAGGCGCCGCGAATGCGATTCACCGCCATCGTCAACGTTTTCGAGGGGTCGTGAGGTGTTGGAAGTGGCAGGGAAGAGGCGGTATGGGAAAGACGATGGGTCGTGATGCCCCCGTGGCGACGTCGTTATTTCGTTAGGATGATTGACGGGATGGTTTTATGTCAGACATGCAGTCGCGGAGCCTCGCGGATGGCCCCAATTTCGCCTCGTGCTGGCTTGTAGTCGGGAAGTCGACGACGACGAGGGTGAGTTGTTAGGGTGATGGACGAGTTTGTATTGCTTGAAGCTAAGCTCCTTGGCCTAGTGTCGTAGATGCGCCCAGCGTGACCCAAAAGATCCCCCGTACTTGAAGCTTGGCCAGATAAAATGTTCAGGCCACCCATGTTTGCCAGTTCAATTGGTTGGCGCCTGTCAAAGGCACCGGTGCTCCACCCAGCGTACCGAACCAAGTGCGAGTCCCATTTTGTTACCATTGCTTCAACTGCGTCGATCCATTTTCATAAAGCTGTTGATGCTTTAAATCACACAAACTATGGTCTGTCCACTAAAATATGCCTCTTCTTCTGGGCCAAGACTAATGGAAGTGTAGGCCAACTTTCCTAATCTAAGGAGACTCTTCATCGAAGCGCGGACAGATGATGAAGAAAGAGACGTGTCCAGGAGAGCTGTACGTACATATTTGTGTGATTCTCAACTCATCGCTTTGGCGACTGACTTAAGACTCAGTTTTACAATGCTGTCTTATTTATGGGCTCGGTGGCAGTATTCAGCTTGATTGCGCAAAAGCTCAACGCTGGTAAATGATGAGTACTTGATCGTACATGTAATATTCCAAGTTTCTCTCGAGTCGGTTGAGATGCGCCTTGATATTCCGCACCATTCCATTGCCAACAAACGCCTCGTCGTCTCATCTACTACACATGCAATCTATTTTGGAAAATCTAATCTACATCCTCATCCACAGCGTCATCCTGGAACCCATCTTCCTTTGCATCTTTCCCTTTAGCTGTCGCCACTTTGGCTTCCTGTTTCCTCCAAAGCCCTGCTAAGAAGTGATTGGTGCTCGCTTCTTCCAGACTCTTGTCGTCCCTCTTCTTCAAGAACCGCGGAAATCTTAAACTGAGTCCTCGCTCATCACTGACTAGACCTAACGCGGCAGTGTACGTCGGACTCAGGGTAATGTCGGCAAATGCCATCTCCCAAACCTCCTGAGGTTCAAACCAAACATCGGGAAGAGGTCCAGGGTACTCGACAAAACTCGGCTTTTGTACTCTTGTATTTTTGTGCTCTCCACTGTCCTCGCCATCGTCATAGAACTGCTTCGTTGCTTTGTAAAAAGCATCCGTGAAGCCGGAGATGCATTTGCATACTGCTTCGAGCAAGCCCGTCTCCTCATTGCGGACGGCCAAGAGCACAGGGGACCACCATTTCGCCTTTCGGCCCTGACCGTGCCATCCAGCAATGGGAATGAGGTCGAGCGTATCAAAGCTAGAGTTGTAGTCCTTCTTGACCTTCAGCCAGGAGTCCAGTCGCTTGTCGGGTTCATATGTTGCCAGAAGAGGTTTACGTCGAGACCCCATTTCCTTATCATTCCCTTCTCCTCCTCTATTCCTGCTCTTCGTTTTTGCTTTACTCTTTTTTGGTGTGGACAACTTCTCGACCACCTCCACCTCTTGACCGTCTGCATCCCCAGTATACGGTACATCCACGAGGTTATCCAAAATCTTGACCATGATTCCTTCGCACTTATTTTCAGTGGCAGCTTTGAAGAAGTCCAATACAGCCTCAGAGTCGTGGGACGTGGCATCAAGGCCTTTTACCCAGGTGAAGTGATGTGGCACTTCTATAAAAAGCGATTTGAGCAACTCCCTTCGCTCTCTAAGTGGTCGGTCGAGAAGCGGCTGTTCGTTGAGGTACATTAAATCAAAAGCAAACAAGCAAACGTCAACTTTAATGCTCCCAATATCAACGTCTTTTCTAGCACGGTTTGTCAGCGTCTGGAAGTTTTTGAGCTCACCGCTGCCACGGTCCACTGCTACCACTTCTCCCTCCATGATGAAGCTGCTCACGCCTTCACCTCTAATTTTGGGTACCAATTGGACAAGGTCAGGGTACTTGTCCGTCATCAATTCGAGATGCCGTGAGAAGATGGACACCTTTCCCTGCGCATCACAATGAACCTGAGCACGCTGCCCATCGTACTTGTACTCGCAAGCAAAGTCTCTTCCTTGAAGTTTACTCAACATTTCTGACAAGTCTCTCGTGATACTGCCCAACATGGGCCGGAGCGGTACGTGTAATGCCAAGCCACAACGCACCAACAGCTCACTCGTTATCCCAATTTCCAAGAGAACTGGAATCAAATCGTTGTAGTCGGGTCGCCTGGCGAAACAAGCCTTCACAATCTCTTCTGATTTACCCCAAATCTCGGCTAATTCGTCCTTTCTTAGCTTGGATAATTCAGAACTCTGCTTGATAACGACAGTTGAATGAGGAGGTCGCGAAAGCAGAAATGCTCTCGACAGCGCAATAAGCATCGTCGTCTTGACGGCCCCAATCCTGAGCTAATGTAATATATGAGCATTTTTGGCCCATATTTGAGTATGAAGCAGATTTTTTTCAGACAACTTACATGCTGGCACAGAGTTCTCACGAGGAAACGACTTTCCTCGCCACCTCTGGCATCTTGTAAAAGCCGATCGACTATGCGCTGTTTCACCTCGGCGCTGCCCTGTCCTTGGGTATTGGCAATTTTGACGAGCGATTGATAGACCCCTTTAATGGTAAGTGGCTTCGGCTTTCTCAAAGTGAAACTTTGCTTTTTCTTTGCCTCAAATGCAACATCTCCAGCATCGCCACACTTGTCATATATAGCCTTGAGAGACCTGTTGTCCAGACCACAGACTTGTTTAAGGGCTTTTGAAATTGCAGATCCTCCAAGGCCTAGCTCTAATGAAACATATGCCGGCGAGATTGAATTGGTCGTCAGCCACACCTGACAGTTTTGATTAATACTGGATTCGCCTTAGTTCAACTAGACACACTTACAGCAGGCAAAAGGCTTGATGGATCGCCCTCTATCAAAAGTCGCAAACAGTTGACAAGAGTATCAACTATCTTGATCCGGCTGGTGGTGGCGCTTACAAGAACAAAACATCTAGTTAGCAGAGCGTAAGATGCGTTGCCGCCCTCAGCTTCCCAATGTTGCTTCAACGAGTCCGTGTATTTTGAAGGTTCAAACACTAGAGGAGACCTATCCATTGGTATTGAAGATGTGAAGCAATCTTCAGCCATACCAGTGGACTGCAGTGTGAGCGTAGAGCTCAGTGTCTTACTTGGTTTCTCTTCCATCGTCGAAGCAGGAGGTTCTGGTTGGGGTTGGGCGTCAGGGCTTTTGGATTCAACATAGGAATTTTGCATAGATTGCGGGATTTCAGGCGCCTGGTTATCATTGTGACGGCCATTCGCGACCTCCTGGTCCCATTCGGCTTGTAGCTTTCGAGCCACCTCCTCATCCGTCAATTCGGAAGATGGTACATTAGAGCATCCAATCGACGCTGATGGCAGAGCATGTCCATCTTTCTGTCTTTGTTTTGCGAAGAAAAACTCCAGGCCCTTTGCTTGCACTCCATTTTGTTTCCTGTCATTGTTCAACTTTCTTTTCTTCGCGGGACTGGACATTATGTTAATATACGGCATCCGAAACCCGGCTTCAAGAGGGCAGTATTCGACCCAATTGAGCAAGGCACTGATTGAGTTAGGATGCTTCCTATATCAAAACAGACCTCTCATCATTTCGTGTTGACTATGCACACTCCCTTGAGTTTCTACTTTAGTCCTTAGTATGAAGCGCGGGAAGGTATACATGCATATGCCAATGTATGACGCTTTTAGACGCGGGAGCACGTGACGAGCTTTCTACGGATTACATAATTCATTATTGCCGGCGACGGAACATGGCAAGCCCCGCACCTCTTGCGCTAAGCCCCTTTGGCGCGCACAAGCGACCTCCATCACACAAACCGTCGAAAACTTCCCTCTACCCCACCATCACGATCCTCTTTCCACGAGTACACCTCCCTCACCATTCATCCCTCGAACACCGACAAAATGAACGGCGAAGACCCGCCTGAGCGGCCTGACTATATTACCAATATCATCAACGGCCTGGAGCGCTACAACCCTGAGGCTGTTGGTACCCTCGAGACTTATCTCCAGGAGCAATGCGAGGAAAAGTTTTGCGACTCCAATGCCAATCGAACGCTGTTGAAGTTGTGAGTCGACCTCATTTTAATTCCATTGTCTTATTATTTCGCGTTGCGCATTCTATCGGTTTCTTGGCAGCTTGATAATGTTCTTTTGCCCACGTTTCCTATTGCCTGACAGCGACGAGGTCCAATCAATCTTGCGCGCCTGAAGTCAACTCATTAGCTTCATCCGACCCTGCCTCCCAAATCAAACTAAAAATAAACCGATGTTTTTCCTCGTATAATGTCTTGAAGCATCTATGACTGACCAATTTGTTTTGTCCACA
The DNA here is from genome assembly GCA_023658475.1 of Epichloe elymi. Classification (NCBI taxonomy): domain Eukaryota; kingdom Fungi; phylum Ascomycota; class Sordariomycetes; order Hypocreales; family Clavicipitaceae; genus Epichloe; species Epichloe elymi. The sequence goes on from CP098276.1 coordinate 3,612,789, forward strand.
ACTTTAGGTACCAGCTGAACCCCGATCGATTAAAGGATGAAGTTGTCACAAATATCCTCGTCAAGGCCATGGCCCTGTTCCCCTCACCGCAGTTCTCCCTCGCCCTCCACCTCATTAATCCCTCCGCTGCCTCGACCGGCGAGCTCGCGGAGGCTCTTGCCAAATTACGCTCGCTCAACTCCCAGCTCGAGGGCTCCCAGTACGCTCAGTTCTGGGCCTCTGTTGACGGCGATGATTTGTGCGCCGACCTGATCGCCGATATTTCAGGCTTCGAAGACACTGTTCGCCACACCATCGCCCGACTCGTCTCCCAGGCTTTTAGAGAGCTCAAGCTCTCCCATCTGCAGTCATGGCTCGGTATTAAAGAGGACGCCACGCGCAAATTTGTCACGCAGGTCGCTGGTTGGACCGTCGATGAAGAGGGAATTATCAAGATCCCCTCTAACCCTGACAACGAGGCAAAGAAGGCCGAGATTCGTGAAGATGTCAACGTCGAGCAGTTCTCAAGAGTTATTCGACGATCATGGGAAGAGACTGTATGAAAATCGCAAGAATCGTCTTTTTCTAGTGACGACGACCGATTTTTTTATAACGGACGGAGAAGGAGTGGGAGAAGATCGACTTTATGGTTTATGATGGAAATCACAAGATGAGCCCATTGCCTGTGCGTGTGCAGAGAACAGGCCGGCATGAGGTATCATCAAGGGGAGGAAACTCTTCAAACGGAGGAAACTCTTCAAACGGAAATGAAATGGAGAAATTTCCCATCAAGGCGTTTAATCGGACATTTTATTGAAATAGCGGTATTAAGATCTAGAGTCAGCGTAGAACGCGGATGTATTAGGTCACCCCTTGATGTGCCGTCCGACTTGTCACGATTTGAGAGTGTAAGCGGCAAACTCATGGTCTTTGCATGTCTATTCCATTACATTTGTCTGTGATTGTCGTCTATTTCTGCTTGGTCAACTCCTCCCATTGTACTCCTGCCCATTCTTCCAGATACCCCGTTTCATCGTGAGTAACATGTGTAGGCACACAATTTTTCTCACAGACACATACGATAATAGTTCCCCATTCCATTCCCTCCAAGCTCATATCATCTGCTTCCAGCTCGGCGATAGCATTAGGCGTAAGCTGGACTTCGAACGTCCTCCTGCCGCCACAGTTTGGGCATCCCGGCATGGAACCCTTGCTGAGCTTGTCGCCAACGGTATCCGTCTTTGAGTACAGTAGCGGGGTGCCCCCGAACTCATACCGAATCACCTGATCCGGGTTCTGGGCTAGACGATCCGCAAATTTCTGAAATGTCGCATCCATGGATGACTCGAACGCTTCTTTGTCGAGGGCCGACACTGTCTCCGGCGCATCAGCATCCTCCATCTGTGCGTTCTCTGGGATCTTGGTTGGCGTTGGGTCAAGAGTCTCGTAATCAGCTTCAGAAATATACAGAGTTGGGTACGGTTTAGGCTGAGATGAGCTCTCTGGCCATGGTTCGAGAGGCGGAAGGAGGCTCGTGGGCGTGGTGTTGAGAGAGAGCGTCTCTGCAAATGTCTTGCTCAACTCCGGAGAATTTTCTCGCGTAGCCTCGTGGGATTTGGCGGGGCTAGATAGATTTTTAGATGATGAAGCACTGAATGGGTTCGTGTTGCTGGAGAACGGATTTGCGCCCGCTAATGAAGCACCTCCGCCGAGACCCTTTCCCCCAAATAGAGCATCGCCCAATCCCGGACCATCATTTTTCGTTTTGGTTTCCTCTTGTTTCGGCGCAGCTCCTACTTCTTGCGTTACCGCGAATTCTTCCTTGCCCCACACTCTCACGCCTCGAAAGGCCCTGATGCTACCAGTTTTGCGACGGCAAGATTCACGCTTGCAAGCGAATACATATAATCGACGATCGTGTCCTGGAAATCTCTCTGGCAATTCGGCATTGAGTTGTAAGATGAGAACCATTAGATCGTTGCAGGCTTTGCAACGAGCAAAGGCTGCAGACGGCGGCTTTTCAGCGTCTAGCCAATCCTTTTGGTCGTGAAAATGTCAGTTCAGTCGTAAACTGGGGAGGTGTTGAAGGCATCAACAAGCTTTTTGGTCGGGTAGGGCTAGAAAGCACGTACAGGTCTGCCGCCCAATTTGCTTATAGTCTCATTTTCGTCGTCCCTTGAAGCGTATCCCAGGAGAACATTAATCTCCGTAAATTCTCCTTCTGAGGAATCTGAGTCGTATGAAGCCATGGCCTCAAGATTGTATGTTTCATTCGTAAGGCAAGTTATTGGCACTCTAATGGTGGGGTTGACAAAAAAAAATTGGGTGGAGGGGGTGATGCCCGACAGCAAAAGGAAATGATCTACTGAGAACAGCGCGGGGCTTAGTGCAGAATAGGCAGGGGAACACTATAATTCAGTGTCGTAAATACGGACGCCAATGCTTTTTTTTTTTTTTCGCGAACCGCTCAAATACCATTGTAATAATCCTCTATGCCAGGTAACACATTATACAGTCCTCAAGGCAGGCAATTGACTGTTGAGTCCCATGAAACTTTTCATTCTACCAATCATCTATCTGTCCTGGTATGAAATTTACATGTGGTCATCTGGGCCGTCCATTCCAGGTCCAGGTCCTGCTGCTCGTCCCATCTGTCGAGCCTTCAGCAATTCATCACACAACAAAAGATTCGATGCGATGCCGGAGCTGGAGGCTATGCAGTTTCTCAGCACACGGAAAGAATCAAAAACACCTTCCAGCTCGGGGTCCATGGGCTCCCCAGTCTCCAAGTTCAGACCAACCACATCACCTTCGCTGAACTCGTCTTCCATCTTAGTAACTGAAAACCCAATATATTAGCATTAGTTCCCGCCACAATCAATACAAAATTCGTAATACTTACGAGCATCCTGAACATCATGTCCAGCGTTGGCCGCCAGGGTCTTGGGAATGATGAGCAGGGCGTCAGCAAAGGCATCGACACCAAACTTGGCCTTGCCTTTAAAAGAGTTCTTGAACTTGTCGCTTTTGAGGTGTCTGGCACAGGCTACTTGGAAAGCTCCGGCACCAGGAACGACGCTCTTATCAACAATCATGTTGTAAACACTTCTCAAACCATCTCTGATCGCATCAGTTACTTGGGAGATGGTATGTTGGTTGGGTCCCTTGATCATGAGCGTCACAGACTTGGGATCCTTGACCTCTTCGATGAAGGTGTACTTCTCCTCACCCAGCGTCTGCTCATATACAAGGCCGGCCCAACCAAGAACATCAGCGGTCAGATCTTCGACGCTGTTTTGAGCGACACCACCGCATACCAACTGAAGTCTCTCCATGTTTCTCCGCTTAGCACGGCGAAGAGCGAGGATGCCATTCTTGGCCAGGACATCAAGAGACAGTGGATCAATGCCCTTCTGATTGATGATGACGAAGTTTTTCTTGCCATCAGTGCCGCAAAGCTCCTTCTTCAATTCAACAATTTTTTTCAGCTTGGCGTCGATGAACCGGCGCTCGCTCTCTACCAGCTTGTCTCGCTGGTCAGCACTTGAGTAGAAAAAGCTGGAGTTGACCTCCGTCTTCTCGTACTCAAGGCCAACGTTCATGGTCAGAATGTAGCAGTTTTCGAGTCTCTTGGGCATATCGGGATGGCGAGCACCATGGTCCAATGCAAGACCACGAATAAGCTGGGTATCGGCAGCGGTACGATGCTGCATCTTCATAATCTCAACCATGTGCAGATCGGGTTTAGCGGGAGCCTGGTAAATGGCGAGAACCGCATCGACAATGGCGGGCGTCAATTTCTTCGCTAATGTCGAGTTCAGCTTGGTGGTCAGAGAGGTGCGAGCGACATTGAGGAGAAGCTCTCGATCGACCTCCTTGGCGAGCTTGAAGCTGTCGAGGAACTACAGAGCAGAGGAAAGCATTAGGACATGACACAATGAGTGGGAAATACCACGGAGAACGTCAACTGACTTTCAAAGCTTCGGCTTTGGCAATTTCAAAGCCATCAGTGATGACACGGGGATGCAGTCCTTCTGAAATAAATCGATCGGCCTGCTTCAGCAGTTCACCGACCAGGAGCACAACGGATGTGGTGCCATCGCCACATATATCGTCCTGGGCAGTTGCAGCACGGGCAATCATAACGGCGGTAGGGTTCTGAATTTGCATCTCTCGCAGGAGAATGTTGCCATCCTTTGTGAGTTTGACCTATGGCAAAGGATAATCAGCTTCACTGTATTTCCCATGAGGGGTAGCAGGAGCCTGTCGTAACCGTACCTGTCCAGCTCCGTCAACGAGCCTAAGCGAAGCAGTCAGTCAAAAATTAACCGTGACAACCAAACATAAGAATACTTACATCTTTATTGTGCCCAGAGGGCCAAGGTTGGACTTGAGAACATCCTGTAAGCCTATACCAGCATTGATGTTGACCTTCAGAGCTTCGCCTCTTCTCTAGTGACAAGAGTTAGCATACCCTTCTACGGGACACCGATATCAGGAAAGGCTCATCATGAAAAATTGATAACGTACGCGGGACTCAGCCTTGGGATTAAGAAGCTGCGCGGCCGACATATTGAAGTTTCCGAGCTCACTTGGGATCGATTTGTGTCGTCGTGCGGCGACGGTCGTTATAAACGGTGATTTCGCGAGCTGGCAGGCGGCGACCCGCACGAAATCGTGGTGGGCTGGATTATGGTCACTTTTTTCTGCCCGTGAGGTCAAAGCGGTGAGAGGCTATTAGAGCTCTCTGCGGGGGGTAGTAGGCCAGCCACGTCCATGCATTCCATGCGATGATTCTTCCCGTCACTCTACTTGAAAATATTTCCCATGTTAGCATCTCATGCAGGCAGTTCTGCAATCTACCTTCCCTCTGTCTTTTCCCTCTGTCTTTGGGTTTCTCATCTGGGGCATGCTTAATAGTCCCAAAGACAATTTGAACGTCACTATACATGCTATGTCATTGGCCCGAAGAACTATTGATGAACGGAGACAGCCAGCCAAGGTCGGTGACGCCATCTTGTGCTGCTTTGATCGCTTGTACAGCCGATCAATTGCACGACTTGGAACGACTGAACGCTTACAGCAACAGATCACGGTGTACTACAGTATCGGAATGCCAAAAGCTCCGTGCTACCGTCCTGCAGATTCATCTGGATCCCCACCTCTTGCACTAAGAGAAAAGGCACTTGTTTTCCAATGTAGGTCGATTGATATTCTACATTCACTTCCAACGTATTTTTATGTCATTACTCCGGCAGCGAACGCAAGCCGATCGGTTCGAAGCCGCTTTGAAGCCTTGTTCATACAACGAAAAACATAAACCCTCTCGCCCTGCATCGAAAAAGACATTCCATCTGCCCAGTCCCTGGGTAAATCCCATTATTATACATGGTTTAGCGTAGGAAGCATCCACATTAGTCCGTTGTTACAGTTGAAACAAATCGCAGAAAATATCAATGGGGGAAATCGCCGGTGAATTCGGAATACCGTACCCAGGAAGCCTATTCGTACACAGAGAAACGTAATCTCATGCTTTTCAGGTACCAGAGATATGTAACAGAATGTACCAGGGCACAACACGAGTCGCAAAGAATCATGTGCTACTGAAGAACATGTCATCATTGTTCGTAAACATGCTAACAGTATCGTCGAACTGATCATCGAACTTGGTCAGCAAGAGCATGTTTGGATCACGGTCGAGCTGTACAAGGCCATCGTCCTGGCTAAATTGCAGGAGCAAGTCGTCTTGGTCGCTCATACCCATGGGCAAAGTTCCATTCATGTCAGATGCCCCCATCATGCCAGCGGTGGATGACATGACAGCCAGCTCGTCAACCACGACAGAAGGGTTAGAATCCAAGTCATAGAACTGTCCTGGGGGAGGCGAAGACGATTGAGATAGCTCAGGCGGTGTGTTATACTGGCCGATGATGCCCTTGCCTGGTGTTGCTGGATGCGACGGTGTCTTGTCCATGATTGTTTCTGGAGAAACATATGAATGTGCGATGACCACTGAGGCCGATGGCGTAACCGAATGGTTCACATTTCTGGGTACAAAAGCTGGCATTGGTGCTGTTGACATGGATGGCATTGCGTGGGTTCTGTTGCTAGCCATTTCTAAATCCATCATCTCGTCAACCATATTGAAGTCGTCTTCTGGAGAGTTGGCTGCCGAGCTGTCAGAGTATCCAGATAGAGAAGATACAGAGCTGATGGACATGTTCTTCTTTCTTGTCCTGGCAGACTTGTCCATTCTTGATTCCATGTCAGGGCGATTTTTCCTCGGTCGACCGCGCTTTACAACTTTTCGTACTACCCCATCAAAGGCGCCGATGCACATTCCACGTTGGCGGTGTCTTGTGAGAGCGTCATGGCGAGCAAAACTGTTGCCACACTCACAAGGGTATGGCTTGACGCCCGTGTGGATCTTCGCGTGCCTCTTGAGATCATGCTGGCGTACAAAGCACTTCTGACATGTGGGGCATTGATATTGTCGGTCATTAAGATGTGTCTGAACGTGTGACTTGATGTTCTCCTTCCTCCCAAACTTCTTGCCACAGTCTTCAAATAAGCATGTCCACTTGCCATCTGTAGCCTCTGGGCTGAGAATGAACTGCGAAATCTCTTCAACCGTTACGCCGGTATCTGTGCGGGTCTCCTCGATAACAATATCAGAGATGCTGGCAGCGCTGACAATGCTAGCCACAGACTCCGTTCGACGACGAGGCGAAGTTCCCATAGACGATTCACCTGACTCGGGACGTAGAGATTCAAGGACTGATCTGCCCTCCAGGGCAGCTCCATCAAAATGTGCGCCATCGTGGGAATCAGGTGATGCTCGCCTTGAACAGTCTGATGCGGATTGCGCGACATCAGCTTCATACTTGAGTTCTTCACTTCGGTCCTCAATTTTGACAAACTCATTTTGTAAAGTGTTCATACTCATAAATTCCGGATTGTGCATTTGAAAACTGTTGAATGTTTTGGCGTCTGGGATTGCACTGGTTCTTGGCGGACTTGGGACAGCAGTCCTTTGTTCGGCTAGTTGTCTCATTTCTGCAAAGGTGGACTGTGCCTTTTGACCAAAACGGTTGTTGCGTTTTGGTCTGATAGTTTCCTCCATTGATTCATCGTACTCTTGTGAAAACCTTCCTCGACGTAATTCCTGCTTGGCCATGCGGTCATGGGGAGTATCCATTGGGGTAGGGGGGTAGTAGTCTGAGTAGCAAATATTAGCAAGGTGCCAGCAAGTTTGTGATTGAGTTATCTGTGGCTTACTATTTTCATTCTGATTTATTGGCGTGGTAGGTCTTTGGGGGTCTTCCATGCCCATGTTCTCAAATTTGCTCACACGCTCCATAATGCCATTACTGATTCGCCTTGGGTTTCGCCGAGAGGCGGCGTCGTCACATGTTGACCAAACCTTACCAGCAGGGCTGTCTGGAAAATTCATGAAGGTGGGCGTTGAGAGAGCACTGTCATTAGAATAGAGGTCAAAGTTCTTGCTCTCAGCCATGTTATCGGCAAAACTCTCATGGTTCTTCTGCATCATCATGTTCCATTGGCCACCGTCGTAGGGGAACTCAACGGGCATATCGTCGAAACATGATGCATCAAAGCGCTGTGATTGGGGAGTACTATGTGGCGAGATTAAGAAATTCTCACTGTCATCCGATGCCATGGAGACATATTGGAGTTGTTGGGGGCCCGGGCGTGCTTGAATGCGTTGCTGCTGCGCTTCTCGCAGAATGTGATGCTGCGAATTATTTGCTAATCCTGTAATGTTAGTATTCATTCTTACCTTGGTGAGATCCTGCCGTGCTGTCTGTTGGGTTGTCTGGTGTCGTCGGGTATCGAGGCTGAGACCACGGCGGTGAGCCATGGCTTGTCGTCTGTTGTTGGCATTGGGCAGTTGTGAGATATTCACGCCTTCGAAAGCAGAGGGTGTCGAAATTTGGCGGCGATGTTGCCTCTGCCTGGCGTGATTACTTGTCGGCGGATTAGACAGCATATTTATTTGCAAGGGAGTCCGGATATTGGAAGTTGTCGTCGGTTAATGATTGTCGATTGGGAACCGTTTTGGTCCGAAACTAGACATGGTGTTAGTCTTTTTACAATATCCAGGTTCAATGCTTCTGTCGCATCGAATTCTTACCTCACGCAGCGCAAGCACAGAACGCCGGGCTAGAAAGTGTTGTTGTACTCAGTCGAAGTCGACTTTAGCACAATTCCTTATGTTCTTTGTTTTATAAAGGAAGCCTTGTTCAGGCTAGGGACAAAGTGTCAACGTAAAAAGCTGAGGCCCCTCGAGATGCTGTCCCCGAAGGTGGGGGTTTCTTGACAATGAAGTTTTGATCGAATGCTACTCGAAGCTGTATATGGTGCAACGACGAGGTTATGTGAAGTGGACTCAAGATACAAGCATGAATGGACAGCTGTGGGTGGGAGTTGGCTCAATGTAATGATCCCAGTCATTGTTGACTTGGTCACCACGGCAACGGCACTCGCCCTGGGATGTCCTCGATGACCACGCCTCCCTCACGTCACCACGGCCCGTTGACCCAGCACAGCTAAGATGTCTCACAAATTCAATTCAGCTCGCTTTTGCTCCCTTTGACGATCAAGTGTGTAATGATTATCCGGATTGAGGCAAGAGAGGTGGGCGCAGCCTGGCTGCATCTCGGATACCTGCAGAATGTTATCATTAACCATTAATAACACTAGCACATGCGCATTTCTATGCATTAGTATACAATTCTAGCGTGAGGTGGCCAGAAATCGTACTTCAGTACAATTTGTCCGGCACAACTCCAGTTTGAGTATTGCTACATCCCACGGCTGTGACATGCACCAAGTGTGGTTCGTCTTGCCTTATTTCATGTTAACATTCCAATTTATGAACAATAGCGGGCTTCGTCGCAATCTCTCAGTGGGGGTTTGAAACAGTGTGCAGTGGTATATTTTAGTTACCACAGTTAATTCCACTGATCATTGCCTACAAGATCTTTAGTGAACTCTCCTTCGGCTTCTACAAGCTTTCTTGTCATGTTTTATCATCCAGGGTTACCCCGCGGTGCCAGTGAGAAACCCATGAGTGACTATCACAAAAAGAAAGCAAGAGAATAGTTCCATGCTGCTACAAATGGCAACATCAATTACTTGATCTGGACCTTGTTGCTGGGACGATTACCAAAAACATTGCCCGACAACATTGACAGAAGACGTACGGGGTATTGTTGGCGTAATTGGAGATTTGCCTATACAGAGTAAAGACTCTGTATCAGCAACGAGCAGCATGTTCAAGGGAGCAAGCACGTTGGTCATGTTTGGACTTTCCTCATCATGAATCACTTCCACTTGATGACTTGGGCGCGAAATCGGAGTACTCGCCCTTGCTGCTATCGGGTTATCGCGATCGATCGCATGTCCCGTTGTGCACGTCGCATAATCATAGATGATGCTGCCGGGGCGTCTGTGGCTGAAGAATCAGCATCACCCTGAGAGAGGGCTTTGCGAACAATTAAACGGAATGTCTCATTCTTCAATCGACCTGTTCTCGTTCTACTGCTTCCAGTAAGCTCCGCACTACCGCCGCCATGAACTTTGCTTCTTTATCGTCGGCATGACCCAACATGGTAATATTTGATGCAGCAGGAGGACCTTTCAATTTAAATTTCAGCCAAGCCTGGCACTATGACTCTTTCCAGGTAAAAAGTATCATTAATATCTCATAAAAGATCATTAATCTACTCCGTAGGTTCGTCTAATAAGAGCGGATCCCATAAAAATATCTAACCAATAGTAGAGCCCGCATCACCCACGATCCCTGTCGCCTCGACAACGTGACGGCCCAAGGCGCTCAGAGGGGTCTGTAGGGAGCCGGACCACTGACTGAAGTGTTTTTTCGTCTTGTTCTCCTGCCAAATTTCTGCCACAGCGATTTCTTAGCTTTGCTAGTATTCACTGTCTGGTATTAGCTGCTCCAGCGACCGTCTAATCTGTTTATTTCTCGTCTTCATCCATAATCGCTTCCGCACCCTTTATTCTGCGCAGGCTTAGCCGTCATCGCCGCTCACAATGTCGGGCAACACCATGAGGGGGACGCCCAATCGTAATCAGGGTAGGGGAAACATCCCCTTCATCACCAACAGTCCAGCCAACTCGAATATTCCCCGCCCTGTTTTAGACACTCAGCCCAGTGAGTCAAGCTCGTCTGTCAGTGCTAGTAGACAGAAGCAATCCAAACGTGATGAGGTACGTGCACGCTTGAAAGAGGCCAAAATGAGCAAAGCTGTATCAAACAATTTGTTCCCCAGTGACGGCAATTAAGCGTCAACGCTTCTACGTCTTTACTGCTGACACAACTGGCTCTAGGCTATCCGTCGGAAAATGGAGAACGATCTCTCCAAGAAGAAGCATCTCACGAACCGAGCCAGACACTCTCGTAAAGCTCCTCCCGGCACTGTGTTAGCCCTGAAGCCTAGTCCTGCGCTACAAATTAAGCCCAATACCTCCGTATCCGAAGCAGCCCAGCTCATGGCTGCGAAACGAGAAGATTGCGTCTTAGTTACCGATGATGACGAGCGGATTGCCGGCATTTTTACTGCCAAGGATCTTGCTTTCCGCGTAGTGGGAGCTGGACAGAAGGCTGCCAATGTCACCATCGCCGAGATCATGACGAAGAATCCGCTCTGCGCTCGTACAGATACCAGTGCAACTGATGCCTTGGATCTGATGGTGCGCAAGGGATTTCGCCACTTGCCAGTCATGGACGAGAACCAAGACATCTCTGGAGTTTTAGATATCACAAAGTGCTTCTATGATGCCATGGAGAAGCTTGAGCGAGCATATTCCTCCTCTAGAAAGCTCTACGATGCTTTGGAAGGCGTTCACTCTGAACTCGGCTCTACTCAGCCCCAGCAAATCATTCAATATGTCGAAGCCTTACGATCGAAAATGTCTGGCCCAACTCTGGAGTCGGTCTTGAACGGCATTCCGCCAACCACAGTCAGCGTTAGAACTTCAGTAAAGGAAGCTGCAGCGATGATGAAGGAGAACCACACCACTGCTGTCCTGGTTCAGGACGCCGGTGCTATTACTGGCATCTTCACTAGCAAGGACGTGGTCTTGCGTGTCATTGCCCCTGGCCTTGATCCTGCCAACTGCAGCGTCGTTCGTGTTATGACTCCCCACCCTGACTTCGCACCCATGGACATGACCATTCAAGCCGCTCTTCGTAAGATGCATGGTGAGTAGATATCCAGTTTGTATCACATGATCAAGACACTAATGCCTCATCAGATGGACACTATCTGAACCTTCCTGTGATGAACGGCGAAGGAGAAATTGTTGGCATGGTTGATGTACTTAAACTCACATACGCCACTCTCGAGCAAATCAACACAATGTCGAGTGGAGATGGGGAAGGTCCGGCTTGGAACAAGTTCTGGCTCTCAATTGATAATGAGACGGAATCCATGATGTCGGGTGAGGGAAGCCACATTCATCACCATACCAATCTTGGTTCACGCATGATGTCCCCTGATGTGACTAGGGATCGGCTCGGGGACAGTGTTGCTCCTGGAGATTCTGCCTCTCATGTTGGGGCTGAATCGCCAGCACATTCTATCGCGCCGGAGATTCCTGAGCAGAATCCTGCTGATGTTCCATTCGCATTCAAGTTCAAGGCGCCATCGGGCCGAGTCCATCGCTTGCAAGTCGTGGCGTCTCAGGGAATGGAGGCTCTTGTTACAGCAGTTGCTGGCAAGCTTGGCAATGAAGTCGACTCAATTGGAGGCGCCCCCATTGTCAATGACGGCAAGATGAGTGGCGCTGGATTTGCTTTGAGCTATATGGACGACGAGGGCGATACTGTGTCCATCACCACCAATAATGACCTGCTCGAGGCAATCCTTCTCGCTCGTCAAGGCCGACGTGAGAAAGTTGATCTGTTCGTTCATGACCCCGAGAAGCCTCCAGTTGCCGCACCTGCTGCTGTTGAGACACCCTCGATTCATACTCCCATAACCTCTACTATGTCTGGCCTGCGCGAACGCCGCAGAGCCTACGACGACGACCACGAAGATGATGATGATGAAGACGAAGACGATGCACTAGCTCGGCGATCACGTAAAACAAGGATTGTTCCTGTACAAGAGCAGCTTATTGCTGGTGTTCCCAACGATTTACTGCTACCTGGTGCTATTGTTACCCTCGCTGTGGTCATAGTGGGTGTCTTCACGATAGCAAGGGCTACTAGCAGATAAATGGAGTTCCATCAGATTCTTGTATTACTAATGAAGTCAAGAGGTCGAGCACGCGCGACTGTACATATCCATATACTATAGCAAGTTCTGTTGTGACTAAGAGAGAGACTACTTAATTATTAAATATCATCGTGCACGATGGCCAAGCATAATATTGCTCTTCGCTTCATAAATTTTGCAGAAATAAATCATGCACAGTAACAAAGTACTTTGTAAGCCTCTTGAAGTGAAACGGCGGACTATGATTGTGCAGGCTCGAGGCTGTATAACCGGATCGGAAAAATAGCCAGCCGGGGTGCGCTTTACCAACGGCCCCTGTGCCTCTTCAATTTTGCTAAAGTACTGGAAAGGCCAGAGGATTCTGAGCCGCCACACGACAACGACATGATACTGAGAAATTTTGTGGTGCGGCATGGTGAGTCGATCAATTGCCCATTGTGATCTCACGCACAACTGACAGAACAAATAAAGGCCGCCGCCCACTGGCGGCTCCCATGTCGAGATTCGCGCTCCGAGTGATGTCGACTGAAGTCAAGACGGACCAGAGAGAGCATGTGGCTGCGCAGTCGTGGCCTACGTCGCAAGCCTCGCCCGCCCAACCCAAGATCACTTCCGCCGCGTCTTCCAAGAAGAGAAAGCAGAAGCTCGTGCAAGAATTCATCATGAGCCTCGGGTCCGATTCCGGTCAGGAGCACCAGGGAGCTGCTTGGACCAGATCGCACAATATAGGACACGCCGGAGCTGTTTTAACACCCGCACAACAGTTTGCAGAGTTCCAGCGAATTCAAAAGAATACGCGAAGTCTTGGATCGCAGGTAGATAGGCGTTACGCCCCGACCAAATTGATCAGCAACCCGCCAGGACCAGAAGATGTATCGTTGGAGCTATTGATGGCATCGCAAGCACACATGGGACACAACACATCGTTGTGGAATCCAGCGAACTCTCGATATATATATGGTGTTCGGCAGGGCATCCACATCATCTCTCTTGAGATAATTGCGGCACATCTGCGACGGGCGGCCCGTGTCGTGGAGGAAGTTGCTTATAGAGGTGGTGTCATCCTCTTCGTTGGCACTCGAAAAGGGCAGATGGAGATCGTAACCAAGGCTGCTGAGCTGGCTGGTGCCTGCCACCTATTCACCAAATGGACGCCTGGAGCAATCACGAACCGAGATGTCATTTTAAAGACGCAGGCGACCAAGGTCGTGGACCACCTGGATGGCGAGCTGGATGGCTTCGACTTGTATAAGGGCATGGCGAGACCTCTGCTCCCCGACCTAGTAGTATGTTTGAATCCTCTGGAGAACTATACTTTGCTCTACGAGTGCGGACTCAAGAACATTCCTACCATTGGCGTTATCGACACCAACGTCGATCCTTCTTGGGTCACGTACACTATTCCTGCAAATGATGACAGGTTTGTCTATTTAAATTACTTATTCCGAATGAAGTAGCCCATCTCTAGAATATGTCGCTAATCCCTACGACATTCAGTTTGCGAGCCATGGCAATCGTTGCTGGTGTTCTGGGCAAGGCTGGTCAAAAGGGCAAGCAGCGACGCCTACATGATGCATCCCGCGGAAGCGTTCCCTGGAACACGTCTCCGGAGCTGACAAGACATATGAAGAAGGAAGTTCAGGCTGCCGTTTCAAAACGCAAGGAAGTTATGGGCAGAACGCAGTCCAACGTGCAAGGCTTTACGGAAGAGGAGCAGAAGCTATTGAGGTTACGAAACAGCGGAGTCGACTTGAAAGTTAGCGAACACGACATGGTCAAGATGATGGGCGAGACGGCTCTGGATGACGCCAGTGATGATACCGTCGTCAAGCCAGCAGATGTGCATTCTAGCCCCGCCAAGTAGCAAGGAAGTGTGGGGGAGCTCCTTGCAGACATTGAGTCGCAACTGCAGCAAGTATCTCAGCAGACAACGCATATTGAATTGAGCGTGACTGGAGATGTTAAGTAGAGCACAAGTAAATGTAAAGATATTGGGAGTTGATTGTATCATAGATAGTTAGAGGCGGAGTGGCGGGAGCCCGCACACATAATAACGGAGCGTCTTCATTGTTGGCATTACTCTGAATTCATGACAAATCTCTGCGTCACTCAAAGGTGCCCGAGTCATGGGTTCTTTCCATGACTCGGTGCAGCCAGGTCTAGTTGTGTGAATGATGAAGATTGCTGATGTAGTCGTAATGCGGCATTTTCAAAGGCAGTTATAAACTTATCACCTTGAATACCCTTTGGTGTTGGGTTTTGTCGCGACTGGGAAGGCTCCAAGCAAATTCTCGGCATTGTAAGGATTCCGGGGAGGTCAAAAGTCGCGGCCGGATTAACCCTGGCACCGCCTGAACTCACAGCAGGCACAGCCCATTGCCGGCCCAGCTGAATCCTGATGATGCAAGGCGGGCTGTCAACTTTCGCCCTGTGCAGTTCCCCTCCCCAGGCAGTCGACCTCACGACGAACATCTCAGCACACCCGGACCCGATGTTTCACAGTGTACGTACGGACAGAGAGCGCTTGAGTGATTGCGGAGTGGCGTGCTGTTGGCGTGGAAGCATCTTCAGCGGTCCTCTGCTGTCTGCCGTGCTGTCTGCCGTGCTGTCTGCCGTGCTGTATTACGCAGTTACCAGCCGGTGCAATCCCCTCCCTGCCTGGCTGACTCCAACTCAATATCCAGCTGTCCCAAACGGCGCCAAAGCTTGCAAAGAGCTCGCATACATCTGTGCTTACTACGGAGTAGTTTCACGTCAGTGACGAGCCGGGCATACTTTTTTTTTTTTTTTTTAACATAGAACGCCGTCTCTGATTATGTGACAAAGTCTGGGTCGATGATGAGCAAGAGAGGCCTGAAAGAGAATTACAATAAGAAGAGAAGACAGTCAAAACACCAGACTGTGAATACAGAGCTCCGTGGCGGTCCTGCATTAGCTCGCACCCGGCCAGGGATCCCACCAAGATGCCGACCGTCATGGACGACTCGACTGGCCCCACCATCCATCGGGTCTCTGGTCAGCCTCCATTCCCGGACCCGAATAGCCCGGGGTTACCTGCCGACATTGTTCCCCGTCAAGTGACGTTGCGAGATCGTCAAACGGTGGCCACTATCGTCCCCTTTGTGTCTAGGCATCAGTTGCCTGGGTTGCTGCTGGCGTACTTGTGTGATCAGTTGAATCGGGAAATCGAGGGCGGAGACACTTACCCCATGATGGACGCCTTCACCGTGGACGGCTTTGCTGATTATTGGTTCCAGACGTTCGGAGCCGTCATGCTGTTGGGCAACATTGATAGTGCCGACGATATGAATGACGACAAGGACTGGGCAAAGGAATGCCTGGGCAGTTTCTTCATCAAGCCAAACTATCCCGGCCGGAGTAGCCACATCTGTAATGCCAGCTTCATCACGACAGATGCTTCACGTAATCGCGGAGTAGGCCGGCTCATGGGCGAAGCTTATATAGATTGGGCGCCTCGGCTAGGATATAGGTACAGCGTCTTCAACCTCGTGTACGAGACGAACGTGGCTTCGTGCCGCATCTGGGACGCCCTGGGCTTCAAGCGTATCGGTCGCATAAAGGAATGCGGCAACCTGCGGAGCCACCCCGATCGACTCATCGATGCCATCATATACGGACGAGACTTGGCTCCTGGGGACAGCGAAGAGCTCGTTAGCGAAGAACGGTTCGAAAAGATCCGCTTCTACCTCAAATATGGCAAATACCCCAACGGCGCAGATCGTGCTGAAAAGAGCCGGCTGCGCAGTGCCGCGACTCACTATAAGCTCCTCGAGGGGGACAAGCTCATGCTCAAGGACAAGGAGGTCATATCCGACCCAGCTCGGCAGTACGAAATCGCCCGCAACGTGCATGCCATTCACCACGGGGGCATCAACAAGACCACGGCTTCGATTGCAGAAAGATACCATTGGAGCCGAATCAAGGAAACCGTCAGCGACGTGATTCGCGCCTGCGTCGAGTGCAAGGAACTGGGAAAGACTCCCAATCCCGGGGGCTGCCGCAAGACGGCAGCAACGACACCACCAACGACACCACCAACGACAGCATCATCCTCTGGCATACCGACTAGCTCGTCCGTACCAATGGGACTCAACAATACAGACCACCAACGACAAGCTCCGTCCTTCATTCAGCAACAGCGACAATCTCCCAACCACGACGCCACGTCCACACACCGTGTTCTCGCCCATCAAGAAGGCCATACAGGCATCATGAGCGCACTGTCTCCTCCAGAAAACACGTCTGCTTCGAGTGCATACGCCAACCCAACCGAAATATCCGTCGTGACACCCTCCCATACAGCTCTCAAGAGCCACGATGCCCAAGCCCCTGATCACACCCTTTACCACCCCCACCCCTGCCATCACCACCACAATCCTATGCTCCAAGACCAATCTTCTGCTGCTCATGAATCCGTCTACCAGCCCATTGACCCCCAAATCATCAGCCATCACCACCACAACCACCATCATCCCTCCTCGCAACAGGACGACATACCCTTTGATCATTACCATCCCCACGCTGAGTTCCAAGCATTACTAAATGCCACTGAGGACGAGACCTCGCAAGACCCTGATGAGGAGGAGGCGGCGGCGGCGGCGGCGGCGGCGGCTGCTGTAGATAGGGACTTGGAAATGCTAATTGAGCATGATGGTGGTGATGATGAAGACGAGATGGGTGGCCTGGATAGCGGAAGGAGGACTGAGCATCTAGAAGAGGGTTTATATGATGTTGGTTTTGAGGGAACCGGGTAGATCGTAAATATCATAGCAGCGTTCTTGTCATTTGCACATTCTTGCATCCCATGTCCAAGAAGAATTTCAAAGCATATATACATACAAAATATTTCAAGTTTCATAGCCTTATGTCCCATTTCAAAAGAAACATCTCAACTGAAATATCAATTATATGCACGTTGGCGCCATGTTCAAGCCTGAGATTGGCTGTGCAGAATCATCTGTATCAACAGCAGTGCCTTAGAGGGGCCGTATTGGAATTAGACATGTGGTGTTTCGAAAGAAAAACTGAGTGTGAAACCTCTCGTCAAGGTGTAGCTAACCAGGATCGTCATCAAAATATCGTACAGACCATCAGTTTAATACCCCCAGTGTCCCTATGTACTTTCTATCCTTTGCTTTCATTTGAGAATTCGTCCGTCACCTATATGAATGATATTGGTCTAGCATACCCTGACACTTTTTCTTACTTAACTATTTGACTTTTTCTTTTTCTTTTATTTGCTTGTTTACTACGTCGAGACACCCTTCATCGTCGAGGCATGCCACGGCCCCGACCGCGAACTGCTCGCTGAGCAGCACCTGGAGGAAGCTGGCCGGGGGCTTGGGGCTTCGCACTCTCCTCGTTTCTAATTGTCTCGTCCACACCCAAGATCAAGCAGCTTGCCTCGGTGGCGGCTTGCAGAGCATTCACCTTGATCAAGGCGGGCTCCCAGACGAAGTTCTCAACCATGTCGGCGACGCCCTCGTTCTTGAAGTCTACACCTGCCCAGGTACTACCTTTTCGGTGCTCTACACGAAGCTTGTTAAGGATGTCAGTGGCATCGAAACCAGCGTTGTCACAGAGCTGTCGGGGAATGATTTCCAGAGCCTTTGCAAAGGATTTGATGACAGCTTGTTGCTTATTGGTAATGCTCTTGTCGGCAAAGCGGTGCAAGTATGCTGAAATTTCCATCTCGACCGCACCGCCACCGCCCACAATCATGTGGTTTTTCACAGCTCGCTTGACGATCATGATGGCATCGTGCAAGGATCGTTCCACCTCGGCAATAAACTGCTCTGCTCCACCACGCAGCACCAATGTGCAGGTCTTGGCCTCGGGACATTCTTCGAAGAAATTGAATCGTTCGCCACCGATCTGGCGTTCCTCGAAGTGGCCGCAAGTTCCCAAGTGTTCATGGAGAATGTCTGAACACGTGGACTGGACGGTGGCACCAGTAGCCTGAACTACACGATCCATGTCTTCTGAGGCAACACGCCCGGCGCAGAAAATATCCCGGTCGGCGAAATACTGTGTGGCAAGGTCGCCAATAGGCAACTTGCTCAGGACGACCTTGGCGCCAGTCTTGTGTATAGCTTCGAGCTTCTTGTAAATAATTTGCCACTCAGCATCGACAATGGCCTGGTACTCTGATACCTGTTCGACGCGGACTTCGGCATTGTCTTTCTCAGCCTTGAGTTCCAGCTCAACGTTGAGGCATACAATCTTGGGCTTCTTGAAAGACTTGGGCTGTTGCTCGAATCCTGCATAGGAGAACGTCTTCTTGAAAGCGACACCGTTAACGAACCGTGATTCGGTAAGCGATCCACCAGGAATCTTCTTGATGCCGATCAATTTTTCGTTCAGGTCATCTTGATCAAGGGACAGAACAGCATCGACGACCACTAATGTCTTCAGTTAGCCTTGATTCCATACTAGCTTAAGGTTAGGCATGCCATCTTACTCTCTGTAAAAAAATCGGTATTTCGCTTGATCAGCTTGCTAGTCATGGCAGTGGCGGCCAATTTCTTCAAAGTATCGCGTCGGTTATCTTCGTTTGTGCTAATGGCAATCTCCTTGATCTTGTTCACGGCCAAATGAGATGCCCTCCTCAGACCCTTGATAACAATCTGAGCGCTGACGCCTTGCTCGACGTGATCCTTGACCTCTTTCAAGATCTCACCAGCAAGTACGACAACGGACGTGGTACCATCACCGACTTCTGCATCTTGTGATCGAGCAATATCGACGAGGATTCGGGCGGCGGGATGCACAATGTCAAGTAGCTAGCGATGGAGGATGTTAATATGTAAAACGTGTACCATGTCTGATGAGGCCTCTTGAATGCATCGAGGGAGCATCGAACCTTCATGACAGTGGCGCCATCGTTGGTAATAGTTTGCTTGCCATTCTCGTCAACCATCAACAGGTCCCCGCCATAGGGACCTAGGGTTGATTTGATGGTAGCCTGAACGGCGAGACAGGCATTGATATTGGAGATAATTTGGCCTTTGCCCTGAGAAGTGTCGGTTCCTGTGAAAAAGCGTTGCTGCGGTTAGCGACGAAGCGATTATCTCAGCAGAATGTCGAACAAGCCGACTCGCGAAGCATCGATATTGCGAAGCGACGAAGGGGGGGGCAGTGGGGCAGCTCTCACCTTCCTTGAGGACAATGATGGTCGGAGTCTGGCCTCCGAACGACATGCTGGACGTGATATGAGAGAGACCAATCGCCTAGGAGTTCGAAAAAGTAGTACTTTAAGTTGTCGTGCTGTTCGAGTCCCACGAAACTTGAGCAGCGACTAATTCGGTCGGTGATGTGGATGGGTATGGAGTTGTCTACGCAGTTGAGAGCTCCGTCCAGAAAATTGTTGCAGCCTTTCCAAGCAGTCGGTGGGCACCACACGGTCCATCGTCCCCATCGTCCGCTTTCTGCTGCCTTTGACCGCCAAAGCATCGGTCAACAGCAAACTTGCCCCTCCATCCCGGCTCCCGAGCATCACTCCCCTCCTGTATTAACATGTTCTATTTTCCTTTATTTTCTTTCCACCAAAATTTTAAATCATATTTTCTAATAATATTCTTTTTTATTCACTTACTAAGCATAGTCAGATCAGATCTTAGTTATGGTCAGGTGAGCATGTATAAGTGCATGGTCAGGTCAGTCTCATAGTCAGCTAGTGTGTATACTATTTTTGTGCACTCTACTCTAGCTCTCATTCCTCGTTTAACCCATGTGGCAGAATGATAATGTTCATCATGTCGACCCAAAATTTATAAAGGCGTCTAGAGCCTTCACATGATGTCATGGAACACTATCTACCAGCGCGCTGCACAACATGGATCTTGTGATGTCGCTTCCGACCCTTGCGACTTAGTGCCGTCGAATTTCAGTTGAGCAGTCATCGATTCTCGCAATCTCATGACCGCCGACTGGTGACATCATTTTGTCTCTGAACCGACCCAGAATTTGTTCAAACTGGGCTAACTTTTACTAGCAGAGCGAACTCCCTTCGATGCGACAGTGAATCTTCGGATTCTGGAGCATGCAGTACTATACAGCCTCAGCCTCATGCTTCACCTTTTTCGACACCGCAAGTAGCAATGCATTCTCCACAGGGCTGTTGGCTCTTGTTTTTTTTTTTGCTTTACACATTGCCAAAATTGTCGTGCGGGCATAATATCTGCGAACATTGCTTTGTCCAGCGTAAGGGATGGGCTGCAGAAGGGTGTCAGGTGTCATACCAGTCGATCACTAGCTCAGTTTGCTGTCTGTTTGAGAACCATCTAATCCTACTAAGATGAGGCTTCCAGAGCCTTCAGGTTAGCCCGCCAATCAGGTGATCAAAACATGTATCGCTTGTTTGTAACGATATATCTGTCTACTTCATTCTGGTTTGACACTCCCCTCGAAGCTCTCCGGCTCAACTTGTGAATGCCGCATTGGTATGCCCTCGCCGACTTGTCCTATCTCACGGCAGTCGCCCTGAGGACTAGGCTTGGTAAAAGTTAGGCCGCAAGTCGTTTGCTTCCTGCCATGTCGAGCTATAATGCAAATGGCACGAGTAGAGGTCTCCCATCTGATTGGCGCCGTGAGTACTCGGCAAATCGACAACCCGACAGAGTCGGCAATTCGAAGGTCCCGGGACAGGAGGATCTACCGCAAGGACTGAACGAAGACTACTATCGCGAGAGCGCTGCAGCTTTAGGAATAGCATTTGGTAGCGAAGATGACCAGTCCCATTTCGTTCCCATACAGGAATCGACCGTTATTCGACGCCAGATGTCCCCTCCGAGCCCATCGTCAAGATCTTCCTCTGGCTCGCGAGACGGTCGATTACGCACAGGTTCTCGGCACGATACTTCCAAAGAAGATGACTATGAACTTAATACAGCTCGTCGAGTCCGAAGCATCCAGAATAACTTCTCACAAACAAGAGCTGGCATTGGTGCTGGCATCGTTGGTGCTGTCGTAGGAGGCTTGGCTGCCAATCAGGCGTCCGAAGCAGCATTCCGCCGTAAAAAGAAACAGAGTGGTCTCCCTCGACGACACAGTGCTGAGGCCATGCCTCGCATTGTGTCTACAGTCCTTGGGGCAGTAGCCGGTAGTCTCGGCGCCAACGCTATCACCCATAAGGTTGAGGATCTTGGAGCGAGGCGAAAGCACGAGCAAGTGGTGTGGGAGCGGGAAAGAAGGCATAGACCTGACAAGAATTTGCCTAACTATCATGATGGCAGGGGAAAATATATGGATCATCGATACGATGAAGGCGATGTGCGAGATTTTTGTGATTACGACCAACTCCACGGTGAAGATCGGAGATACAACGATAGGCGACCGAGACGACAGCACCGCATAGAAGAAGCCCGGTATCGATACTTGTAAACCTTTTTATCAATGGTCTTGGTCAACGGAGGCGGGATGTGATCCATCTCAAGAATAGGGAAGAAGCCCGGTATTCCGGATACTGATACGACTGCTGCTGGCGGTTCTGGACGCTATTCCAGTTCACCTCGCCTTTGTTGCGATGGGTCATCAACATTAGTTTGAATTAGACTGGCAAAAATAAATATTCGCTCGTTCCCATAGTCTCTTGAAAGTTGGCTGATGAAATATTGGAATCGTATTTTTGTCAGCCAACAAATCTCAGTGGGGCGTGATGCAAAGAGCTGTTGGCCTTTAAAGGCAAAAATAAATAGCATATGAAATTATTAATCTAGGCTGAAGATTGATGGATCAACAAGATCTCTGCTTAATTGACTCGAACAGTTTATTGTACTACGAAAAGCTCGGGCTAGTGAAGATTGCTGTCTTCCAAGCCGAGCCAAGCCAGCTGATCACGCGGCCTTGTCAGAACGCTCCTCATGGCTTATTCCACCGAGTACAATATAATATTTTTGAGCAGTTTGCCTGAAAGAAACAGTGAGAGTCTGATCACGCGCTTGTGAACTCAAGTCAACGGGCTCGAAGAGCTATCGCGTCAAGGCATGTGGTTGCATTATTTTCATCTACATGGTTACTAGTTAGCCATGTATTGAAGACCCTGCATCGTCTCGTGCTGGCTTTTCGCGGTCCGCGAGTTCTCTTTCGATAACCATTTTGAAGAAGTGCGCAATCTCTGCGAGTGCAAGTTGCTGAGCATGAGAAACGTCAAGCAGGTTAAACAATGACTGAGAATCAATCAACTGCTTGGCGATGACAGAGTCGGGCTGGCAAAACGTGCGAACGCGCATAGCTCGTGCGTTTATCTTCATTGCATGTAGAAGTCCTGAAATCTCGGAGGGGTTGCTTTGACGCCGTCCGTAGAAGTTGAATTCGTTCAAGTGAAGGGCGATCAATTCAAGCTGTGTTTCGAGATCATAGCGAAAGCTGATGACTCTCGGACGTCCATGTTGGAGCCAAAAGTCTGAGATTTTCTTGAGATTGTCCGGGATTAGATGGCCTTTTTCAAATTCAGCAATGAGATAGTCGTTCAAGGAAGATGTCAAATGGAACTCCAATTCGCAGTATAGAAGGCTCTGCTCCCGAGCATTAAGTGATATGGCTACTTGAGGACTTGTAAAACCAGAGGGAGCTAGATTTGTTCGCCGGAATGATGGGTTGAGCTCTGCAGTCTTAAATGAGGATTAGCAGCTTAAATTTACTGTCCATGGGTGTTAAGCAGCCTACCACGTCCTTTGCCATTCTTTTAATACTTTCAATAAAGGCCATTCGTTTAGATTGCGGTTTTTTCCCGTCTTCGAAAGTTCTCTCGGTACTTTCTAGCCAACCATTACACCCGATCATCGTCTTCCCTCCCATTTTCGTGTTGGGGAAGCTTTGGCCACGAAAATAGAGCGGTAATGGAGAAAATTGAGAACTTGGAGAGAGCATGAAGTTCGGGTTCTGGGTAGCCTCTCTGGCTGGATGTGGCGATGAAATACAATGCCAAGATGTGTTATCGACTGTAATTTCGGATCGTCTGGGCCTTTGCGCTAAACTTTGTTGCCTCTGGGGAAACTCGGTTCGCTGCGGAGTTTGAATGCTGGCCCAGGAATTGTACATACTTGCAATGGCCTCGTTGACCTGGCGCCCTGATTCTTCACTATGAAATGTGTCTTTTGTCTTTCCAGAGCTTCCATAATGACTGCTACTTAGGCCCGATCCCGCGTTTTCCTGTAGTAGACTGTGCTCTCCATCGGAGAATGACGTTTCCAGAGGATGTGAGTTCTTCCCTGTTGCTGATATCTTGGACTTCTGAAGTGAGGATGATGTCTCGATAGGAGGTGGTAATACTTGGTTCCTTCGTTTGGCTAAAGTGGTCATATCGTATAGTGGTATTTCGTTCGGCAACTTACATTCGCAATTTGCTCGTGCTTTGCTGGCTATAACAGGCCGAGGTAGGTTCTCTTCATATGTCATCGATGGCAGTATGTAAGAATCGGACCTACAGTCCTCTTTTGTAGGGCTTATGGACTTGGATTGTGACATCCTTGCCTGCTTTTTAGGATGGTTGTCCACTTTGTGGGAAATCCTTGGCCAAAATTCAGTTATGAGGAGCGATACCATTAGCTGCTTCAGAAACTTACGCTTCAGTGATTTTGTTCATTTGTCTCTCAGTAAGATTCATCCGTATTGTCAATGGTTGTTGGATTCGACGTCTTATAGGCGAACCCGCTGGACTCCTTCTTGCCGGTCGTAGTATGGGCGTGGCCTGACTGGCATGTTCGGGCGTTCTGTCTTGCCGCAGATTTTCAGAAGACATCAGAGGTCAGACCGATGCGTAGCTTTGAAGAAGAACGGGCGAGTAATTGCGTTTGGTTCTGCACTCCGTAAAAGCCAAGGATCAGATGATGCACATTTTGCTAGCAAGAGTGGGAAGTGTAGGTGATGGAAGTTTACTCCTAAATTCTTGCAACGAACATACACCAGGGTTCATCAACGCGCAGTGAAACAGGGAACAATGGAGACAACAACCAACGCGATACTTCTTCAATGGCAGCGTGTCGGGTCGGACTGTCAGTCAGCTGTCAGCCATGGTTGCCACCTGGCAGCAGACCAAAACAGAGATCGAGCTACGCATCGTCGTCCAGGATACATATAGATAGCGAACTGAACCTATTAACTGCAATCACTATCGCCAATGGATTCTTGGTGTATGTCCAATAGTTTCCCTCGCAATTCTTTGTCTCATGCTCTCGTTAACAGTGGATAAGTACCAGCTTCGTCTGATGTTACACTGATGATCTGGTAGGGCGGAGTTCTTGGTGACTCAAAGAGAGTATGCACTGTCACGCAGACTGAAGAAGGAAGGCGAACATGTCAATATGGGCCTTGACTTCCACGTCTTTTACTGAAGAGGTTGCAAGAAACTTTCGAGCACGTGAGCCAATCAACTTGTGACTGAACGAATAGCTAGGTAGATAGGCGAGCATACATGAGGCTGGCTCGAGACTTGAGATGACAAACACCTTATCGTAGTAGAGTTACATGATCAATATTGAATAGTGACATGAGACAAGGCGCAGACCTATTAGCTTCAAGCGTCTTCGGATTCAAGGACTCGAACGGACGGAGTGTGAAGTTGTCTGGATTCCCGATGCCATTTGCCGCTTTGGGCACCATAGCCAGGCACCCCCCCAATTGTGGGGAGCCTGTGAGCTGGACCCCCCTGGTAGAGTTCTTCCTGTCTTCTGCCTGGCTCTGCCAGAGAATAGTCGAAGGATCCGGTACGGTATTCGAGACTAGGCATATCTCTTGCGATCTCTCAATTCCAGAAGAAGAAGGCCATACTGCCATGGAGTTGTTTGCATTACGGACTACATGGGAAGCCTTGTTCCTTTCTTACCTACTAAAGAAAACCAGTTAGGCGAGAGGTTTCTGAACAAGTTCCAACCCACCCTGAACCTTTCTGGGCCCCACCACAAAACCAGGTTAGCATTTACCGATGCCAGTTCCCGGGTGGCTGCTGACACCAGTATCGGACTACGGAGTGGATTGTTATTTTACAGTGGGTGTATGATGCACGGAGTGCTCGTGCAAGATCAAACAAGGATTAGAGTGTACCTAGATATGTAATAATAAGTGCGACGCCCAAATTGCTTGGGTCTGGTTTTTCAAAGGGACGGTGCCTCTCATTGCTCCGTACAGCGGGTGTAGCATTGAGCGCTTGAGCGCCTCTTCCTCGACATGACTAGAGGCTTATTTACCACAGTTGATGCAGGTATATCCAAGCAAATAAAAATGATCAGTCAGGTTCTGTTAAAAGATGGCGAAGCAGCCGCCATACATTACTCTTCTATGTCTAATAAGTGTCGACAACCATGACTAAATTGCCACCTAACCCGCATTCATGTTAACAACCATGACTGCACCCTAATAGACGCATTCGTCCTCGTCCAATCTTTGTATTGATTCATTTAGCAGCCCAACAAACTTGCCACAGCTTGGTTGAAGATTCGCATGCATGTAATACGGAGTAGAGGAGCTTGCTTGCTATGTACCCCCGGGCATGGACAATAACCCATCATCTGCCTCCGCCAATAGCGCAGAGTACAGTTTGTGCCCTCGTCATTGATCCACTAAGGACCACACCCTGTCGTTTGATCACTTCCCGCAGTTTGTTTCCGTGTGCTGTGCACCGACATGATGAAGCGACCTCAATGGCGCCGTCTATGGCGGCCGGATTCGCATGAGTCCGTCGTTCTCTGCCACAGGTTATTACAGATGACCCGTCTTCTTCTTCTGCCCCTCCCGTCGCTCACTCCCACCTCTCCCTCCCGCCTTGGTACCCGGTTCAGGCTGAGACATCCGATCCACGCTGCCGGCCATGTCCAGCGGCAAGTCCATCTTTGTCTCGAGTCCTTTTTGTCATGGGTGGCTTTCTGGTTGCTGTACTAGTGTGTGCTTTCAATAGTATTTGAAAGAAATCCGGACCGCCCTCCAAGTCTCGATCCAAGAAGTCTACCCATAGATATAAAGATCCTTGCATCTCGACATTCACTTCCCAACCTTCTCGCCCTCCACCCGAACTGTTTTGTCAGCATCAGTAAGTGGTTGCGATTCGCACACTTTTGAAAAGACTCATCCTAGTTTCTTATTCATCTTTCCAAGCGCCTTTATGGTACACATCAAAGCCCATCTTTAACTTCCAGGTTCCAGCTTTTTAGAAACATCCATCTTCGAACCGTTAGGCGTGATGACAGCGCACTCTCACTCCACTCAAGGGGCAGGGTCCCAGTTCTATGACATCGGTAAGCCCAGAAAAACAAAATCACTTGAAACAACCCACCGTGTCCACTCAATGTTTTGGGGAGACGAACGAAGTCAATTGACCTTCCGTTTGATAGTCATTGTGGGAGCTGGCCCTGTTGGGCTCATGCTCTCAACCTGTTTGGCCAGATGGGGCTATCGCATCAGGCATATCGATAATCGGCCAGAGCCAACTAGTACGGGACGTGCTGACGGGATACAGCCGCGTTCGTTGGACCTCCTTCGGAATATGGGACTCAAATCCGCAATAATGGCCCACAAGCCTGCCCGTGTTTTTGAAGTCGCGTTTTGGAATCCAGATAGGTCCGGGAGTGACATTGTCCGGACTGGAACGTGGGCTAGCTGTCCAAGTTTCATTGACGCCCGATACCCCTTCACTACACTTTTGCACCAAGGTCACATTGAGAGAGTATTCATCAATGATCTCGAATCAAATGGTGTTCGGATCCGAAGACCCTGGACCGTAACAAGCTTCAAATCTGACGAAAACGAGAACCCTGATTTTCCAGTATATGTCAAATTGAAGCATATTGATGGAACAGCGACCGAGACTGTGAGAGCTAAGTATCTTTTTGGAGGCGAAGGAGCAAGATCTCTTATTCGAAAGCAACTCAATATCGAGGTGAAACACATCGACCTTATTGAGCATGTCTGGGGCGTTATGGACGGTGTGGTCAAGACAGACTTCCCCGATATCAAGGTTCGTGAGACTGACAAATTGCACTGTTTCTGCTCTACTTACTAACAGCATGAATTCAGATGAAGTGCACTATTCATAGTCAACATGGTTCAATCATGGTTATTCCCAGAGAGGACAACATGGTACGACTATATATTCAAATCGCATCTTCAAACGAAGCCGACTGGAATCCCCGGAAAACTGCAACAGAGCAACAAGTCCAGGAATCAGCGAAGAAAATTCTACATCCTTACTCAATAGAATGGGAACGGGTTGAGTGGTACTCCGTGTACCCAATCGGTCAAGGAATATCAAACAGATACAGCTTAGATCGGCGAGTGTTTCTCGGTGGCGATGCATGCCACACCCACAGTGTAAGTTCAACTTGACAAACCTACACCAAAACCCCACGTGAAGTTGCTACCCATGGCTGACCAAACCCCGGTGTGTTGCCCACAGCCAAAAGCTGGCCAAGGCATGAATACGGCATTTCTGGATGCACTGAATTTGGCATGGAAGATCCATGCGGTGGAGGGTGGTTTAGCCCATCGAGATCTTCTCAAGACGTACGAATCAGAGCGGAAAGGTGTTGCAGAGAGTCTACTGGATTTCGATCATCGCTACGCAAAGCTATTTTCGCAACGGCCACCAGCCACCAACGAGGTGGAGGCTGTTTCGAGCAGCGGCTTGGACAATCACGACATTGAGGAAGATGAATTCATTAAAGTGTTCAAGGAGTCTTGTGAATTTACTAGTGGCTATGGGGTATCGTATGGGCCAAACGAGGTGAACTGGTCTCAAAGTCATCCAGCAACATCAACCCTTATGCACCCCGAGGGCACAAGACTTCGGACGGGTCACGTTTTTATAAACTCCGATGTGACCAGGGTAGTGGACGCGAACGTGGTTCACCTGGAGCAAGAGATACCGTTGAATGGCTCATTCCGTATTTTCATATTTGCGGGAAATCCTTCCGTCACCAAACTCGCACTTCGAGACCTCGCCCGTGGCCTTGGCAGTAAAGGATCATTTTACGGATCTTACACCAGGTCAGACATCGACATCGTTTCGCATCACGAGCAACACAATCCACATAGCTTGTTCTTCACGCTTTGCACGGTGTTTGCTGCTAAAAGAACACAGATTGAGATATCGAGGGACGTTCCAGCTCTGCTAGCTCGATACCGAGACCATGTGTATGCAGATGATCGATGGGATCGTCGAGTTCCCAATGCGAAAGCATCAGCTCACGCTAAGATGGGGTTCGATGAGGAGAAGGGTGCTGTAGCCGTGGTCCGCCCGGATGGTTACGTCGGTGCTGTCACCGCTCTAGCTGAGGGTTATGGAACCATCAACGCCCTGAATGAATATTTCTCGGCTTTCTGTACCAAAAAACTGACAGGTATTGCTCCATCGTTGTAAATTCAGAGTCTCTATATCTTGAGGGGAAGGTCGTGGGATGGGATTTGACGGGTTACGTGTTAGGGGTTTCGTAACGTATAGCCTTAATAAAGTCATCCGGTAACGTGTAAGACCAGATTTGGCTGCTTAGGGCTTTACTTTGCAAGTGAAGAATGTATGCTAAAGCAGCATTGGCTGCCCATGCTTGGAGAATGCGAATCGTGCGCCCTGCGAAGTTTTTGGTACAAGGGGGAAACTTGACGATTTATACTTTTGTAAAACGGCTTGGCTAAAACGAAGTCTTAACGGAGTTAGAGCGTCGAATTCTGCCTGGGCTAATTATTATTTACCTCCTAGCTGTTGATAAGCCTATCTCGTGCATATTTTGATGGGGGGAAATGCCTACTAAATTACTAGAGCCTTTGATCTGAACTGCTAACCAATCCAACCCTTGCCTTGATGTGCAGTGATGTCAGTGGAGCAAATCGCCTAATGAAGCTTGTGTGGTGGGGCTAGTGAATGGATATGCCCGGAAGTTTGCTTCCGAGGTTCTGCCACCTTTAAACTCCCTAAAACTCCCCTGGATCACTGCAAAGTCGGATCGCAAATCACCTTCAATAGCGTCTCTTCAGCGAGCTCGCCGCCTTAATGCCAGCGGTCGCTACACCACGGCGCGTGCCTCGCTTGATGTCATCACTTTTCTTTTTAACTAATCTACATTGAGATTAATCCATTTTGCCGCGTGCGCGTTTTCGCGAACGAGGTCCACTTCCTGAAGAATCCCATATCAACGCGTCTTCACATCATTGTCCCGTCGCCTCCTTCTTACCTTTCTCATCATCTGTCAGTTTGCGAAACAGCTACCGTAAGAACGACCACTTTTCTTCTCCTCCTGGATTGCATTAGATTGCGTTGTACCTTCTCGTTATACTACCCTGGTCACCACCACTGCTTTTGTTTCACATAAACTGTGCAACTCACATCACAGCTTTACTTGCCTCTGCAAACAGGACTGGCTGTCGCGTTGCAGACAAACTTCCTGGAACCCATCACTTTTCAGATCGTTCTCGGGTATTTAGGCAGCTGCGACCATCGAGACAAGATGTCTGATAGTCCATACGGTTGGCTTTTCTCCTACTCTACCCTTCCTTCCCTAGCTTTTAGACGTCTGTTTCGTTTCACCCAAGGGACCTTGGAAGCTCTCTCGGGCAGTCCCGAAGTTGGCAACCAGGACCCTACTTCTTGCGATGCCACAGACTCCGTCTCGGAAGATATTGGATCAGAAAGTCCTGGTGATTTTGCCGACCATGATCCTGATGCCAGTCGAGGCTCCGTGTCTGCCACTGTCACTAAGCTTAATACGGTCGAGTCGATCCCAGAGACACTGTCTTCTCAAAATCATGAACTCTCTCGAGATGTCATTGGAGCCCTCCTTGTCAATGACTCGGAGACTCTGGGACTCGAGAGATGCGTCTCACATGTTCCACCTATGCTTACAGCCTACAACCGGGTGATCAGATGTGCTAACCGACCACGCAACCCCAGAAGCCCTTGGCTCCCTCGTTTCCCAAACCTTAGGAGACGATTGCCTCTCCAACCCCGCGAGATACCACCTCATGATCTCAGTCGACGACCAAGATCCACAAGCTTTCCGAAGCAACGTTTTCTCATCGATACCAAGTACCCGAGACTTTCAAGTTCCGATCCAAGGCGACTCGACATTGAAGACTCCTTGCGTTACTTAAGTGACCAACGAACACGAGGACATCAAAGTCCTATAAACTCTGTGGTTCTAAGACCTCTTCCAAATAATGTGCCTCTTTTTGTTGAAATCAATGGAATTTGGAGGAAAAAACGCCGCGCAGAAGATCCCGAGGTTGATTTGGTTGCCGCACTGCACTCTTCCCAGGACACAAACCTTTTATCTTACGTCACTATTTCTCGCAGCCCATTCACTCCAGATTCTGAGCTTGAGTACCAAGCAAAATATCAGGTACGTTATGCTTCATTTTTTTTTCAATCAAGGTATTTACACTAAGGTAGACTGACGCTTATTAACAGCAGCACATGTTCAACCTACAGCCTGTTTCCAAACGCATCACCGGGATGATGTCCAATATCCTCTCTACTTTTTCAGAACTGGGCGACAAGCTCCGCCGTTATTGTGTGTTTTGTCTAATTTTACCCACATTTTTCCAACCAGATGTGACATATTGAGGTTGCTAACTCTCAACATAGTGCACAATCAGCCTTATGCTATTTCTGAAACAAGATCATATGTCGCTGTTCCTAAATTCGAAGGACTTCATGTTGCCACCAAACGACGCAAAATCGCATCCGATGAATCCGATTTCGAGTGGTTGGACCGGGATGGACTCAACCTTCTTGTGTCGCGATACGATCACTTTCGCGACTGTTTTCATAGAACCTGTACTATTGTACGCCAGTGTCCATCACGTGCACAAATGAACAAGCTCCTCAGACCGCTACTTCCAGTTCTGGCAGACAATAAGGACGATCTTAAAAAACTACATGCTGGTGAAGATGGGTATGATCTGTCCTCTTTGTACCTGCTTCTATGTCAGCGGATGGTCGCTTTCCTAGACACTGTGTATGAAATCGGAAACTTCATCAAAGCAAAGGATAAGCACGCCAAAGTGCCCAGAACTTTTGAATACCCAATCAGCACCGAGACTCTTCAAACAGTCATTCGAACCAAAAATTTCACATCGACCCCTCATCTGGTGCCTGTATTAAGGAGGATTCTCGACGTTGGCGGCCATGTTGAGGATGGATACCCCTTACCTATTGACATCATAGGGTATGTTGCCTTGGACATGACAGCAGTGGAACACAACATCATCATTCCAAGCTACATCAAGCCCAACTACTTTCACAAAAAATTGGTCGACGAGTTCTTACCCCCAGGTTTGAAAACCAAATCATTCGAGAGAGTGCCGGGGACTTATCCTAAGGTGGATTTTCAAAGACTAAAACAACCTGATCTGACCAAAGAGGCTCAAATCCACAAGCCCGAATTGGCGTCTCTAACTTCACCATCGACCCCACCATCACGCATCAGAAAAGCAGATTCGACTAAAACGGGGCATTTAAGAGCCAGATTCTTGGCCGCCGAAATAGATCAACTCACACCCACTGGCTTTAGAGCTAAGTTCTATAGTCAGGATGCTACTTCCGAGCTCATAAAGGAATCATATATCACTGATTTCGAGGCAAAGCGACCCCTCAAAGATCATGAAATTCGGGCTGTGAGGTCTATCTTAAAAGATCGCAAGGCGCCTAAGCGGCTCACAATGCGACGTGCTCCAAAGTCCGTACGCTTCACTGAAAGCACTCTGGTCCCAAGACAGCGGACACACTTAGGGTTGGATATACCCAAATTACTTCCTGCCAGTGAAGTATCGATCCGACATAACTCCATTAGTGGTACCCAACACGCGCAGACAGACAGAAGCGAGGCCGCGTCTCCGGAGGACATTAGCTCCCAAGTGATCCAGTCTCCGGGTTTGAGACGATATGACTCCGGCTACAAATCCATCTTTCGCGGCACCAAATCGACCCTGCTTCAGAAGCACGACAAAGAAGATATTGATCCATCTGCTGCAATAAAAAAAATTCTTTCTCTTCCTTCAATTCAATCTCTTGCTATTAGCGATGATACAAAAGCGGGTATTGCTCTAGAGAAAGAAAGAGCGGCCCAGAAAGCAGCTGAAGAGGCCAAGAAACTTGCCGACGAGCGAGCCCGCAAAGAACGCGAGGAGAGGCTTGCCAAATCTGGTGGACTGCGCATCCCGGACCAGCCACTCGTGTCCCCTCTCAGCTCAGACTGGCTTGCTCGAGCACACGCAACCTTGCGTGCAAGTGCTTCGACCACCCTAGCCACCACGGGAGAAGGTGTTGATCTAAGGCGACATGACTTCGCCAAGGTCGTTCCACCCACCGAATGGCTCAACGATGAAATCGTCAATGGATCCCTCAATTGGCTTGATCAGTTTGTCAACATGGCTGCCGGTATTAAGGATACCAAGAAAAGCACACGCAAGTGTCTTGCCATGTCATCTTTCTTCTTCAAGCGTTTGCAAGAACAAGGTGTCACTCGAACGCAGAGAACACTTCGTCGGTATGGAGTAGACAAGAAAAATTTTCTCAAAGTTGATACGATTCTGCTTCCAATTTGTGAGCATTCACATTGGACCCTCATCGTCGTTCGGCCGAGCAAGAGAACTATAGCGCACATGGATTCTTTGAATCCAAGAGGTTCGCAGCAGTATGTCAAACTAGGTCTGGCGTGGCTGAAAGACATCATGGAGGACCAATTTATCGAAAGCGAATGGAAAGTTGTGCGGCACGAGGCTCCTAAGCAAACGAATGGGTATGATTGTGGTGTACACACGATCACGAATGGCATGTGTGTTGCGTTGGGCCTCAATCCGATTGACAGTTATGCCTCAGAAGATATGCCCGGCCAGCGGCTCAGGATTGCGTCCATGTTGCTAAATGGAGGCTTCAAGGGAGACTTTGACCTTCGTCTCTATTGAGCAAAAGCCGTTATGCTGAACCTCATCATACATCTTCGCAAGCCCAGTTTGCGCAAGGTTCTCCATCTTTCGTCCTTTCTTCTTTTCTTTACTCTTTCTGCGTCTTCTCATCTTCTGTTCTTTACTTGGTCATCAGTTTTTGATGCTCTCTTCATTGTCTGCATTTAGCGTGGCAGGGTGTTGGTGGGGTTGTTATTTTTATTTTCCATCCGTCTCATCAAAAAAGTCGGATGGTAGCATAGTCATGTGCTTATGTGCTTGGAACAAAGGCGTACCATACAGTCTGTACGGAATAGATACCAAGTCTCGGAGTGTCCGTGTTGAAAGAGGGTTTGAAGATGTATGTGTTATGGAGAGGATGCGGAGTTCAAGTATTGGATAGCTAGAAGAGGGACAAATCGCGACGCATCGTCAGATTATGGATTGTCAGGAACACAAAAGGACTTGTATTCATAAAGTAAATATATCAAGGACGATTGCCCCAAATGAAGGCCGCGTAAATGGTTATGGTGTCTACGGGCGATTCTGAGACCGCCATTTAACTGCACTGTGGTTTCCGTCTCGGCTGAAAAGCTGCGTGTACAGATTGAAAATGCATTTCGCGGGACATGAAACTAGACTTGACAACTTGATAGCTACAATACACTCATTGAGTGATATTTCCGATGGCCCGAGCTTAACAGTAAAAATTGGCCGGGAAAATGCAAGTCGGACATCTTGAGACAAAATTGATAAGGTGCCGGCCCGTATTAGTCGTAGTCGGTCTTGACACAGGAAGGATCGAGTTGCGCTCAAAAGTTCCCGCGTTTTGGTTTGGGTAAGGAATAACGGGGCTGCTGACTTGTGACACACGAAATCATCGTGCATCTCACATCTCCCAAGCAGCATCAGTCTATCTAAACTCTATGTAATGCCTGTCTTAATAAATTCGCGGACTTGGCAAACAATCAATCTTCTTCGGGCCGGTAATAAGGCCTTGCATCTGTACTGCGGATCTACAGCCCGTTGCAAAACACGTGCTATACATAGAAAAAGTATCTCTTAGTAAATAGATTATCTAGAGTACTTAGGCTATTATACAGGTTAAGTACGTATATGAATAGCCTTAAAATAAGAATTCTAGTTAGCCTAATATCCTTGTTGGTACGGGTGAGAGGCCTTCCCGGTCCTAAGGATTTGGCGTGAAGAAAACAATGGCTGTGTGTAATTGGCCAAAATTGTTGGCCGACGGCTCGAGATTCGCTGTCGGGGTAGCCGTTTTGGAGTGGACTAAAATGGGTTTGAATAGTGGAGATGGGCCAAAAAAAATAATGGGCTGCCCCCCTGGCCCCGGGTGTTGGAAAGCCAAGGCGGGAAGAACTGTTCCAGAAAGAATGAAGAAAAGCATGTTTTCCTTGCCAAGGCGCATGTGTATTTCCCAGCAGCTCAGGGGTGGGGGGAGTATGGTGACTCCGGCCAAATGGGAACAATTTTTTTTTTCCCCAATAGATTGGCTAATCGGCGCGAGTCGTGCGCCTGCGTTTTGCCACCAATCAATCATGCGTGATGATTTAATCACCCAAAAGTCATAAGCCAGGGCTGAGGGGAGAATAACATGATTGAGCAATAACAGGGGGAAAGAATTGCTTGTGTTGTGTTGGGTCTTGTGGTACGTACATGTAAAAGTCGAAAATGGGCTGCTTTGCTCTGAAATGGTCACCAAAACAAGTCGACGGCCGGAGGACGCCGCGAGTGTGACCCCATTGTCGACAATCGCGTTGCATCGCAACTGGGACCGTCTCTATGTACATAAATTGATTTGACAGTGGCCAGTTTGTTGGCTTTTCACCGCACCATCCACTCGGCCGCACAACGGCCCTGGCTGGGAACTCGCACGTTCTCTCGGCCGGACCTCTCGAACTCACGTTAGCGAGGATGGTAGGTTATCCCGCTTTGGTTTCCTCGACTGCAACCAGTAATTTCTAATCTCAGTATGGACATGTTTTAGCATTTGTCTATTGTTGCACGTCTTGGAAAGAAGGGTCGTGACGCAAACCAGATCTAGAACGCAGGAGGTTACTCGACAGGGCAAAACAAAGGGGACGGCATAGCATGTTTTCTCCCAGAAGATTTCTATCTACGGACTATACTGATGCGATTTGTGGAATACTGGTGCCACATACTACTCTTCTAACCCTTCAACTATGCTTCTATGAGTTGAACCTTTTTTGGTCGGTCGCCCTGGATGGGCGATAGATCGGCTTCCAGTGACGGGACTAGATTCCTACATTGTACGCCCGACTGCAGAAGGAGGTGTGCTACCTAATCGTACGATGGGTGCGCAACCCAACGTGCGCTAATCCGTACTGTTTGTACAGTTGTAGACTGCTGTAGGGGAGGAGGGGAAGGGTACAGAGAGGCCTGGTTTGAGCACCCCCATCTTGATGAATGGCGATTGTGGCGTTGGCTATCATCTCCCAGTGTGCGTGGACAGATAACCGCGCTGCCGCATCCCAATCAATCCCTCTTTACCGAAAGCGCGGAACATTAATGAGTAATCCGTAAACCTCCAGGCAGAGCATTGTTTGTAGTTAGTGTAGTGTGTTTTGTAGTTTCTTTATTTAATTTTGTATCTAGCTTATAATTAAAGATATTATCCTATAGATTACGTAATCTTATAGAGATAAATCCAAAGAAAAATACTATATAAAAAAGCGGGACTAAAAGTGGGTCGCGAAGGCGTGAATTAGAAACACTACATTTGTAGTGTATTTTTAGTATTAAAATGTAGTGAAATGTAGTTTTTCTAATTAACGGTCCGGGACCCACTTTCAGACCCACTTTTGTATATAACTACATTGTGGTTTTTAAGTTCGTTATCTAAAAATCAAGCTCTTATATATATTATTTGTTTAAAAAAAAAAAAACTACAAAGTGCATTGTAGTGCAATGCTCTGCCTCCAGGTAATCTAGCTGGCTGGCTGGCCGTTTACTAGCTACTCGAGTATTAGACTGAGGCTAAAAGGAAATAGCGGCACTTTTTGTCTGGCGTTCGCAGTGCTGCCCCGTTTGCTTCTTTCGGGCGCCTTGATAGGAGGGGTAGGCACCCAGGCTCCTGGGTGCCTGGCTGTCTGTCCTTGCGCGGTAGCATCCAAGGACTAGTGAATTCGAAGTAGATTCAGACCACGACCGTCATAATAAAACTAGGACGATAGATAGTGAAGCGGCGGTGCATGAGATCCCTAGTAGACTGGGATTGAGCACGGCAAGACGCGGTAATAATCACAGGATCCCCGTGCGACGTACCGTTTCCTTCAACATGCATGCCGCGTAGGACGAGTCAACACGAGTTGGGCAAGACTTGACTTTACTTTCGATGAACCTCGCCCCAATGATAAGTCTAAGCCACGAGCAACCAAATTTGGTGAGTTGGTATTATGAAGCCAATCAACAAGGCGTAGCGACGCCACTTGTCTCGATGTGACCCAAAGCGCGACTTTTCGAAGCACGAGCTCCATTTTAAACGACCATCCAGACTCATCATTGGCCATCACACTCGGGCTATTTTCCCCTTCTGCTTGGCTGTGTCGTCTCTCAACTTCTCAAGTGTCTTCTAGCGCTCTTCTAGCGCTGTCCTCTGCCAGGTGCAAGTCCCAAAATCCACGTTGTGCACACCACCACCCCTTTTTGTAGGGCGCTGAAGGTTTTTCTTGCACGTGCCACCCATAACTCCGTATCGTATTATGTACAGTACATACAACATGCTGTTGTGCCCCCACCTCCGAGCGCCGCCAGCACCGAACACGCAAGAAGTTCATGAGCACGTCTAGTCTGGTGTGTTGCAAAGCAAGCCGTTTGGGGGGAGGGGCAGGGGGGGCAGGGGGTGGAGGTTCGAGTTGCACTTGATGAGTTCCAGTGCCAGAACTACCGTTCGACATGACGCGTGGCCCCTCACTGACAAATCCGTCGGCCGTTTACTGTCGGTCGCCCTCTATGTCATCCAATCTTTGAATATTTAACGCGGCGATCCACGGAGTGGCACCATTTCTCATGGACCGCGATTGGGCAAGGACACGATGTCCGCGAAATTGCAATCCATCACCCCATGACCCCGTCTTACGTCTTCCCTAGGTACGAATAACTGCAGTCAGTTGTGTGGCCACAAGTAGCCTGCCTCAAGTATATACAATAAAAATGGCCAGCTCCTCAACAATCCTCAATGTACTCCGTATATATGCAGGATTCGGCTCCTGGTTTAATGCTGTGTGACTTACCCCACCCTTCAACCGTCGCCCGTTTTTTAATCATGTTATTTACATGTATCAAAACGGTTGATGTATTCTCGTGGTGGCGTATACGACGATGGCTAGTAGCGTCAACATCTGATAATTCGAAGTGGCGGATGACTCGATCGGGCTTTCCATTTTGAGCGCCGCTCATCATCATGCATGGGGAATGCATCGTACAGAACAGCGAGGCTACTGCTACTACGGAGTAGAAAGGCTCATCAATGCGACCCGTCTTAATCGAAAGAACATCCGAGTTGATGATGGATCCCTGGTCTCATCTATCAAATTCTTCGCTGAACTAGGTTGGGTGGCTAGTACCCGATTCGAGTACCCATGCTATCGCGGGTTGTGTGGTGTGGCCCATCCCCCGTTGCCAACTTCTATGTACGGAGTACGGACTACAAGTTATACATATGTAAGTTGTACGAGGTGGAGAAGAAAAGAGAGAAGATAGCACTCGAGGTCTCTCCCCCTGCCTCCCTGTCTCCCTATCTCCCTGCCTCCCTGCCTCCCTGCCTCCCTGCCTCCTGCTTGGACGCGACCCCGGCGCTGCCACTGCCGGCTACTCGCTGCACCTGATCCCTGCCAGCCTGCCTGCTTTACTATTTTGGCTCTCTGCCTCGCTGTCTCCGGTTCCAGTGTCACGGCGCTCCACTGTTCTGTCTCCTCACTCCGCCGCCCTGATCAGGTTCCATTCTCGTGGTCCGTTTCGACCTTTTTTCCTTTTCCTCTCGATCACACACTGTATCAGTTGTTCAGCCGCCGCCTCCCTTTCTATTTTAGCAAGGCCCATGCTTTCATCGTTTGCTCAATTCACACAAAACTGCCGCAGGACGCGACTTTCCGACATATCATCCCGAGACTTCCATCAGCCGCTCGCTCATCGCCTTGTGCACCAAGTCGTAGACGGCTCTGTACATCCATCACAATTTGGTTTCCAACCGCCTCGATCGCTGAGGCTGATCAGAATATCCTGCATACGCAAGTATTGTTTGTCACTGATACTACGATCCAATATCAGGCCTGTTTTCTGCGCTCACTTTACGCTACGAATGATACCGTTTCTGCGAGGTTCAGGCACCAGGACCAATTTGTTAGCGACCCGCCAGGCTTTTCCCAGCCAAGCGCTTCCTTTCACTCCAACCCCAAGGCACGAGCTACACATAACGATTCGCGAACCACATCCCGAATTACGTACTTGTCTGCAACGCCACATATTGTCTGTAACGGGCCATCCGCTGCGGTACATTGGCATATTTCGATTGTTTCGTAGAGATGGTCAGACCTAGGTCACGCCGACCATCTCCAGTCTACCTCACCATACCCACTCACCGGGAGCAATCTTCTCGACCAGTATCGGCTTTCGAAGACTGTTGTTCCTTCAGCGTATCTTCTTCACGCCCCACCAGCACCGTCTACCTGTCGCCTTCACCATCGCCTTCACCATCGCCACGATCAACGATCATGGCGACTCGTCCTCCGACCCTGACTGAGATTTTACTCGACGTTTCTCCACCTCCTTGGACCCTGAGCGCCTTCATGGCATATCTATCACAAAACCATTGCATGGAGACATTGGAATTCACCCTCGACTCGCAACGATACGCTGCCTTTTATGACCAGCTCTCTGCTGAGGATCCCCCTTCGCAGGAAAACAAGGCTCGCGTCTGTGGGTGGTGGGACAAGCTCATGCAGGTCTACATTGTTCCCTGTGCACCACGGGAAGTGAATATTCCGGCTCGAGTCCGAGATCATCTTTTAAATCTATCAAGTGGCCCCTGCCCTCCTCATCCTAACGAGCTAGAGGAAGCCGGTCGGATCATTTACGAACTAATGAACGATTCTGTCCTGGTGCCTTTCTTGCAATCTGTTGCGCCTCTTCCACAAGTATATTACAACGATGACCATAGCCAACACCACCGTCGTCGGTCCGGCAATACAAGCCAGCTTTCTGATCAGCCGAGACGTTCTGTCACCTCCCCATACTCGGCGGATTTCGAGTGTCTCACTGATGACAGTGACAGCAACTCCCCGTCCTCAGCGGAACCCATGACTCCCCCGACTACCCCCCCGACCTCTGAATACATCTTCAATACCTCGCCGGGTGGTTTCCAGAGAGCTATGGCTG
This sequence comes from Epichloe elymi, assembly GCA_023658475.1. NCBI lineage: Eukaryota > Fungi > Ascomycota > Sordariomycetes > Hypocreales > Clavicipitaceae > Epichloe > Epichloe elymi. Next base: position 3,652,337 of record CP098276.1, read on the forward strand.
CGCACAACAAAGGCTGGAAGAAAGTTGGCGAAAAGTTGGGTTTCAGTCGGAAAGCGTCTAGCCGGCGGACCACTCCAACATCATCCTCGCTATCCGATTACGATGCCGGTCATGGGGAATCCAGTCATGGTCATTCCATTTAATACGGCGAACGTTCGGTGTATTGGCATTTTTAGGCGACAGACGGCTCGAGTTCAAGTTGGTAATTTCTTGTCACTGCTGGCTTGAGCAGGCATCCAAGCCTCTCATCATATGCAGGCGAAAAACGTCTTGGAACTGGAGTGACAAAGGAAGAGGAAAAGGGGGAGCAACAAGCTTTGGCATACGGTAAGCTCCACCGATGAAGGTCAGAGCTTCCTCGCGACTAGGACAACCCTTGCGCGCGACTCGAGAAGAACGAGAAACCGTTTCAGATCTCTTGGTCGGTTTCTTTCTTAGCATACACTCGTATTCGGGAGCGGGAGTTTTGGTACTTGACTACTTCTTTATTTCGATACAGCAATGATTGGCGATGGCATTATCTCAGCATTAACGTAATTGGTTTCCAGATGTTCACACACATACTCATGATGAACTGGGTTTTCTTACATAGGGGGTTGCGAGGATCTAGATGGGCATACTACATCCCGGGTTTCATTCACTGAACGGCAAGCATGATGCAATTGTATTCTTATGCTTGTATAAAAGAATCAAGAGATAATTGCAGTAAATAACCTCATATTGTGACTTGTCTGACAGCTGTCGTTGGGAGGCTTTCAATTTGGGAACCCTTGCCTATGTCTTTAACTTGCCTAATGTAGAGCAGACGATCACGATGTTGCTGTAAAGACAATGTCAGAGGCCTAGCGTATGCGCATGGATATACATGATGGCCCGTGGGGTGGTAGATTGTCAGATTGATCGCCCCATTCAGGTGTTGACAAAGTATACTCTGTATGGCAAAGGGCTCTCTCATGTGTTCAACTTTGTGGGCAACCTTTGTATTAGAGAGTACATAATAATCCAGAATACGTTGCATTTGCATTTATATAACAAGATCCTTATGGCTGCTCGAATTCATTGGCGTCATAGAAGTTGTTGGTATCCGCCGGGGCCAAATACCACCCAGCTTGCTAAATCGTTGATGAAAAAGGGATCTAACGAGCCCGCTAATGTGAGGGGCCTGACGACCCTGTGAATGAACGAGAGGGTTCTAAAGAGCCTGCTGATGCGAGGGACCTGATAGGCCCGTTGAAGAGCCCGAATGTGACGATTCTGATGAGAGGGATCCGACGAGCTCGTTGACCCTTTCATTGACGAGTGGCCGAGGATGCCGGTAGTTTTTTCCAAGTGCCACTAACACGAGGTCTGTCACCGCTTTTTTTCGGGCGAAGTTCAAAAACTTGTATTGCAGTATCGACACAATCCTCGGCCATTTGACGACAAGCAGTCCACTTGCCACCGACACACGTCAGGAGACCGGACTCAGAGGAATCTACGAAGTGGCTGGGTTTCAAACCAACGACTCCGTGTTTTGAATTCTGGGTCCTCCATCAGCGGCCGAATCCCAGACCAGGCCGCGAGTACATCGTCTCGGCGCACGTTGATTTCTGGAAATTCCTGACCAATTTGATCAAGTATCCATATGATTGACTCCTCATCGAGTAAGTGGCGAGGGTGAAATTCGTGACGGCGAACCTGTAGTGCTCGCAGTAGTATTTATTCCCTTGCCAGAGGGAAAAGACCACACGGTCATCTGACGTCGAAGGATCAAGAAGGCCCATTCGCCCAGGGCTATAATAGCTGGTCTACCCCATTTAGCGTCATCTAGTCGTTGGCGTTATAGTTTCAAAGCCGGATTTGGACCCGCCACTTCGATCAAGGAGGGCTTACTTCCATCCTAAGTGACTTGGCGTCTGTCCGAATACGGTGGGCAATGGGGTACAAGAAGTGTGAGTGCCAGCAGTGAATTCAATCGCGCCCAAAGGATCAGTCGCACTGAAGATTTTGAATCGTTCTATATATACGTTTCAGAAGCGCCAACCCAATTAAACTGCGTCTGCCGCAAGCTCCAGTTCACCTGCCAATCTGTTGAGGTAGAACCGTCTTGTTTCCATTGGAAATTTTTGAAAGCTCTTGCCAATACGGCCCACGTCAAGCCGGCCTTTCTCATATGCGGCAAGGTCCCTGTTTCCATAAACGTCTCTTCCAGCAGCGTAGCCACTATCCAAATTGCGGAAAAAAACATTTACTGCTATGCTCGGAATTGCGGCGGTTGTGGCGGCGTGGAGCCAGAGAGGCGGCAAGTACAAAATATCTCCTGGTTCGAGCATCGCTTCGTGAGGGTGAGTTCCATTCATTCGCGATGAACGGAGCTCTGAGAAAACATCAAGGCTCGAACTTGATGCACCAGGGGCAAACGCTAAATGGCCCACGTCACCAGGTGGAAACAATACCATCCGTTTGGATCCTACAACTTGGGCATACATGTTCGCCATGACCTAGAATGGCAAATCAGTCGACACACGGCTTCCTCAGATCGAGTCCTGTGGACGATAGAACATACATCATAGTGAAGCCACATATTAACTCTGCCAGAAACCCTTAGAACAGAACTGAATATGCCATCCTCGATAAAATCCATCTGGTTTGGAAGATGAAAATCTGAAGCGATTCCTGGAAAGTCGTCTTTGATATTTGCCGGTCGATCCATTGGTTTCTCTCGCGACAAGGCGCGTAGATACACTCGATGACCGGCCTCGGCCCGACGAATTACATTCTCAAAAGATTCTGTCACGTAGCGGAAGTTCTTCGAATTGAAATCCATCTTTTCAGAATCTTGCTGGCATTCATGTATGACAACCTAAAGATTTCAGTCATTTTGTTCGGAAGAATAATATACGAGTTTGCATCTCTTACTTGAGTATCGTGTCCAACACGATCGATCATATAGGAGGAGGTCCACTTCCACACACAATCTCCAATGTCGGTTTTTGCAATAATCACAGGCACCCCAGCTTCCAAAATATCTCGAAGCTGTTGAGGTGTCTCTAGTCTCGTTCGTGCAACGGTCGTGATCGTTGCATCAACTTCTTTCGAACCTTGGTGTTGACTCCGGCTAGTGCTACTGACAAATCTTTGCGAACCCATGAATTGGGGTCGTGTGAGCGCCTCTGCAATAGGTTTAGAGTGCTTCCAATGAATTGGTTTGTTGTGAATAGAGATTGTAGAAGCACCTCCTTGCCAGTATGTCCCCATGGAGAAACAAGTCGCTCCGCCGCCCAATACCATTATATTATCATCCACGCGCATTACAGATGACCCAATCATGAGTGGCGTATTTCCATCATTATTTGTCCAGCATAATTCGCTCACGTTGCAACGATTCTGCGAATCAATATCGATCGCAACGATGGTTTGACCTTGTGATTCCTGCCTTTCGCCGACACCCCCGCAGACTAATGTGTACGAGCCAAATTCAATGGGTTTTGCCCCGAACAGTGAGAGCTGCTTTGTCGGGTCAACTTCTTCGCCACAAGGTTCGAAGCGGATTTCAGGCTGTGCAAATTCTTAGTGAGTATCGAAGTCTTACCGTCAAAGGTGGGGATAATATTTACTTGTAATTGTTTCAACTCTAAATGCCATTCGTATACTCTCTGATTGATCCGACCCTCTAGGCCGATGCCGCCGGCAATCAAACCTGTATATACACCCTTACGCACAACAATATTAGGTGTATTGCATAAAATGCCACCAAAAGTTGGCCAAGGTTTTATTCCCAAAATCTTGCATTTCAGCCAGCCTTTTGAAACATGAAAAACGTAGATATTTTCAGATATATTAGACGCCCCTGTTTTCCCGCCCGCAACAAGGGCAAGATGGGTCCCAGGTAATCGTATGGTCGAATGTCTGAACAGCGGCAGCGGCAAATTGTGAGTTGGCTTCCATTGGCAGGACGAGCCCTTCTCAAATATCCAGCAGTCTGACAAAGCGTTGGCAGGAGAGCTGCGACCCCCAACTAGCAGGATCCCGTAGTCGCCCAGATCCGTCACAGTATGACACATACGGGGGGTGGGGCCTGTTGTTGGGAGCAATGGTACGTCCACCTGTCCGTCGAGGCTGTAAATATCGCAAGACCCTTCGCGACCACAAGTTCCCAGTCCAAAGAGATTGATGACCAGCCTACCTCCTGTCGGATTCCTTACAGCAAACGCGTCTCCGAAACGTCTCTTGGGCTCTTGAACACTCTTAACGACCGATACCTGAGTGTTGCTTGACTGTCTCACTGAGTTATTCCGTCTTTGTAGAGATTTATTCTCATATGTTGATGAAGTCGAGGCATGAATGATGAAGTAATGGCGACCAAACATCGCGAATTCTTCCCACTCGTCAAAAGGCTCGATTTCATCTAGTGATGCTCTTTCAGCGCCACTCACAAAATCCTCACTTGACCAGACCTGCCAAAGGTCCCAAATCTTAGCCTCTTGAAACCCACGGCTGGTAAATCTATCAATCTGCCTTGACAGTGTTGGATACTGATGAACTGACTTCGGTGGGGTGTTCAGCTTGTCGAAGTGATTCAGCATGGTTCTGGCGAAAGGGTGATCTGGTCCGTGAGGCAGTAACTGCTCTAGGAGGCAAAATTCCGCTAGTACAGTAAAGTTTAGTGACGCCCCTCGCCCTCCATTTGAAAATACTTACAGTTCCCAATACTGCTTGCCCACTGAATTAAAGCATCCGCAGATTGAGTGTCCATGTACGTTATGGATACTTCTGCTACGAAGAGGACAGGGCATTCCGATAACGGAGTAAGTTCTTCCAATATTGCCCTTAGCTTTCCAAGATCGCGAAGGTCGCATCCAATCTGACAATAGCGTTCACTTCGTAGTATGAAATGGCTTTCCTCCGCTTCACTGATGATGAAATCTTGACCCAAGATTTCTCGTAATTGTGGCGTATCCTGCACGATAGATCGCTTTTTCCGCATCAAATCGGGATAGTCGATGTCCACGAACATAACGCCGTCGCAAAGTGCTGCGTGGCGAGCATGTGACTGCCAAGGAAGCACATCACTGAGGTTCTCCTCAATAGGGTGTCAGGGTGTGTAAGCAAGCAATGTTTGGCAGTATCAAACTCACCTGCCGCAACCAAGGTTTATAATCAGCTTCTTCTTTCTTGCCTCATGTTTTTCCAGAAAGTGCTGAACAGTAACATCGATGGCCTTCAGCCTTAGCCAATATCCACGATTGATGAGCGGAGCTCGCCTTTGGTACTTTTTGACGAAGTAACGAAAGTAATGTGGTTCATTTGGGTAATACAAATTTTCCACACTGCGCTTTGAAACGATACTACTGCTATTGGTCTGAAAATTTCGTAGTTAGCAAATGGCATTTCAGTAGCGACGCCAAGTCCCTCTTATTGATTGGCGCGTAGGCTAAAATTGTTTTACGGGGAGGGCGTCATCCTCTTCGCCTGGCCCCTGTATCGAAATGAGGAACTATTTATAGCAAGACTTACTCCCATAATCAATTCGTCCAGAACATTTTGTTCAAGCAGCTTTGCTGGCGGTGCTGCCCCAGACATGGTCATATTTTGCGCTTGGTCGATGGGCATTTTCTGGTCAATTTTCGGTGCTATTTTCTCGCGTCTTCGAAGTTTTTATCTAAAGCGGTCTCTGAAAATTCAGTATGGTCCATTGCGACGTTCGTTATCGAGGGATGTGCACTAGAATAATTCGAACACGAGGTAGAAGTATCTTACATAGAACTTTTATGCAATTATCAGTGGAGTTTTCAGTCACCTTCCTTTTTGGCGCGTGTACTGGGATGGAGACGACTTCATCTGCCCCGCTCACTACCCTGCCATTGTGACGCTTGCTACCCCACCTATGTCAGTCCGTCACATTGCCTACCTCCTTGTCATCACAGGACATATGCTAAGAAACCGGCGTATCAACTCCGTAGACCCAGCTATTATCTTCCCACGGGCATCACATCTCGCTCCACTAACAATCCGAAATCTAGTCGCTCTTGAACTGCAGAGTTTGCCGAAGGTTTCATCATTGTCGATCCGCCTCACTAATGAGAGTTATTGCAAAGAGCAACCGACCACGATAACCTCAAAAGACGATTCGGTAGCGATCACGCTATTACGCCCTCTCCTTTCTCGATAAGCAACCTTCCGATCTTTCTGATCTGTTGAGTGCGCTACATCGACTGCTCGAAATCCACGGTCGTGCGGACGGTAGAATGGCTAGCCCATCCCTCAACTTCATCACTTTCAATCAAGATCACAGTTGCCTAGCTGTCGGTGAGTTGCAACTTGGCAACCGCCAATTCCACCACGACCAAAGCCTCAAGCTTACAGGGAACTTGCAACTATTTTTCTCCCGACAGGCACTTCTAAAGGATTTCGCATATACCACACAGATCCGTTCTCGCGTATATTCAGCAGTGATGACGGGAACATAGCCATTATTGAGATGCTATTCTCGACGTCGCTCGTTGCTCTAATTTTATCACCCAGGCACTTGATTATACAAAATACGAAGGTATTTGCTTCTTATGCACATGAAAAGGATACAGTACTTGCTTACATGATAACTCCTCGAAATAGAGAGCGTCCGTTATATGTGAGCTCACGTTCCCATCCGCCGTCCTCGCTGTACGGCTTAACCGGAAGCGCCTTGCTGTTGTCTTAGAGGAAGAGATATATTTGTACGACATCAGCAACATGAGCCTGCTCTATACCATTCCAACTTCACCGAATCCTTCTGCGATTTGCGCCCTGTCTCCTTCATCCGAAAACTGCTTCATCGCGTATCCTCTGCCCAAGCCGAGGGAGGAAGCTGATAGCAGGCGGCCGATCCATGCACCTCCTCAGTCCACATACGTTGCACCTACTTCAGGCGAAGTGCTTGTGTTTGATACTTTATCATTGAAAGCGATTAATGTCATCGAAGCACATCGTTCGCCACTGTCTTGTATTTGCCTAAACAATGATGGTTCTCTCTTGGCTACTGCAAGTGAGACAGGAACGATTATTCGAGTCTTCTCCGTTCCAAGGGGTCAGAAAATGTATCAATTCAGGCGCGGTACTTACCCCTCAACAATATACAGCATGTCTTTCAATCTCAGCTCTACACTATTGTGTGTGTCCTCGACATCCGATACAGTCCACATTTTCAGACTTAGCTTGCCTCCTAGTAACAATACTCCGGCTGGAGCGCCAATCGAATCGCCGGCATCACTGATACAAGATCGCTGGTCACATACTAAGTCTTATGACGCTGGTGACTCTCCAGGAAACAGCGCGACCGAATCGCCAAAGAGTGACGCCGCAGGACTCGCATCAGGAAGCCGCGTGTCCGCCGGAGGCCAACAGGTTCATAGAAGGCATAGCGGGTCATTTAGTGGCATGCTTCGCCGGTCGTCACAGCTTATGGGTCGTGGTGTTGCCGGAGTCGTAGGGTCTTATCTACCCCAGACGGTTACCGAGATGTGGGAGCCGTTGCGAGACTTTGCTTTCATCAAAATACCCAAATCTGGATCGTCAGGTATTGGTGCGCGTGCTCCGGGAAGTCCAGACGCTGTTCCACTGAGAAGTGTTGTAGCTATGAGCAGCAGCAGCCCTCAGGTTATGGTCGTTACTAGTGATGGTGGCTTCTATGTTTTTAACATTGACATGGAAAATGGTGGGGAGGGCTACCTCGTGAAACAGTTTTCGTAAGCAAAGTTATCATCTTCCCTTCAACCATCCTGTCAGAGTACAACTCTACTGCAGGAACCCACAACAATATTTTGCGCTTGTCTACGCGATTTGAACAAAGCCTGACCAATACATACAGGGTTATCGAAGGCGATGAAAAGCACGATTTGTCAATATATGGATCGTAACATATGATTGAGCGTCAACGATTGATGTGTTGCTTTTCAAGGCTCATGTCAACATTCACACACTCAACTTCGACTATAGTGGCTGATAGATACGTCAATGTCTCAGAGCAATACAGACCGAGAAGTGATACGATCGAAGGTCATTGGGGACTCGGAACCTTCGACTATTGTAAATGGAGTTATGGTTGATAAAATATACCCACGTTGTCTTTTTCGCATCAGAGAATGAGGTCGTACTCAGCTTCCAATGCCATTTTCACGATGAATTTGGAGCAAATAATTCATACTGGGGTCGCGAATAACCAACTTGATGATTTTACATCACGTATAGATAAAACGTTCATTTACCCTAATACAAATTGCGCTGTTTATTAGAAGAGGTCAATTTGTCCTGACACATCTTAATGCCCCGTAGCTGATCGTAAATTAAACACCCTGCGGCATGAAAATGCTTACCTTGCGGCCAGAGCTCTCGCCTCCTTACCTCAAAATAACAAAATAACCCAAATGGACGAGCAGGCCAAGTCCGGGTTTCCAAAAACCAGAATGGGTCATTACGTGTTAGTCTCGTCGAGAGGATCCCCCTCCACCCAAGAATGAAGCAATCTTATACCCCAGCGCCATGGTTTTCAGGGGTAATATCGTCGTATCACCGCAATGTTGCGATGCAGACCATTCTAGATCATATCTCGCGTTTTTGCCGCAATTCGGACCTTTTCAATGATGCAAATCATTCGATGTCTTTTTGAACGATAATTTAGCCGTGGTGTCAGCATCGTTATCTTGAGTAGGGCCTGTTCATCAGGGCGATTTCCCTTGCAATTTCTCTCCATTCCAACTCTCGTTGCATTGGCGCAGAAGTATCACCACCTTGCTGCAACCATTCTTCCCAGCGCAATAATTCGTACGCGAACCTGAGGTGGGGCTGTATTATCACATTGAGACGCCGTGCACGAACGAAGCAATACGCGCGAGGAAATGACTTCTTCATAGCGCGCATTACCTCGGCGATGCAAATAGTAGCACTCCTCGATACACCGACTCGGCAGTGTACTAATGTGGCAGTCCCTCGCCGCCGACCGCGATCTATTCCATTTATACATTAGTTTGGAGAGCAGAAGTACAAAGACAATATAGAAGCAATGACACGTCCGCAACACTGAGTCTTACCTATAAAATCCAGACAACCTGGAAATTCATTTATCAAAGGGTCAATTCCGTTATCTTGGACACCTCGAACGACGTGAATATTGTCTGAACCCCACTCTTCTAATTCACCTTCGCGCCAAGAAGCTGTCTCCCCAACTGAAAGTATCTGGCTGATGCCAAGGCCTTTCAGTAGACCTGGATTGTTTGCGTGTCCAAGGTTTCCCAAGTATAAGTAGTCTAGCACTCGGCTGGGGAACGAACCATCCAGGGATGGTAGCCATTTGGGTTCATTCCTCAGGGACGCAGTGATTTGGGCAAGACTTTGTCCGGCACATAGTGGTGACTCTCTTAGTAACTGGGGGGCAATCGAGTTTAACAGAGATACATCTGTGGGGTATGCGAAAAAGTTGCGATTTTTTGAAGTATGAAGATGCAGCCATGCATGCGGGATTGGTTCACCGGTGCTGAAACTATAGTAGGCAATTCCTAGCATTGTTGATTCTGTGTATCCGTCGGCACAATGTATCAAAATCTTTCGTTCCGGTAAAGTTCCGGGTTCAATGTTTGTTGATTCCGGTGACGTGGTCTCTTCTTGATGATGAGTCTGACGAGTTCCATGCGATAAATGATGTATCCACTTGCATGTTTCGACGATCCCGTCGGCCTCGTCGTGAGACCAAGTTGGGGGTAGTATGCTGCCTGATGAGGGAAAGTCGAAATGCAATCGGGCTTCTTGCTCAGAATTTGATCCAGCTTCAACAAGACTTCGCAAGGCTGAAGGATTGAGCCGTCCCAAATCGCTACATTCGATCAAAATATCAAATCCTTCCTCTTCGGGGCTACCTCGTTCTGGTGTTGGGCCCATGTATACATTATGCGAAATTTCGGATGTTCGGGTCATGTCCCGCATCTCGCTTCGCTCTTGTTGAACGAAGTCGAGGATCCGACCAGTTGTGCAACCATTAGAGTCTATCGCCACGATATTGCTCTCAAGCTTCTCAAATTCAGAATACGGACTGACACAACAAAAGGTGTTGTATTCAACAATGGGTATGTTTTGTTCCAGCTGAGTTTGCCTGTGGCGTGATTGGGCGGCTGCAATCTCCCAAGCAACCTTTTTGCTTTCTGCCAGATCCTCACCATATACGATAACATCAGATACCAGAGCAGCTTTTGCTGTCTGAATCTGAAAATTTCTTACAGAGAACCCATCTTGTGGGTCTGCTTCGACAAACCTGGGATATGGATCGGCTTGCATGAATTCATCAGGAGAAACTGCTCCTTTGAGACGTGCTCTGGAAAGGTCACCATCAGCTTTTACAAGAAGAACGCCACGTGTGCAGACTGGTGACTTTTTGGAAAGCCTCCGACGTTCCATGAAGAATGCCTGTTGGAGTTGATTCTTCGGATGCAATCCATGAAGCCAGGGAAACATTAGATCAGGAGAAGGCAATGGTTGGCGTGATGTAAATTCAAGAGCTGTAGCGACTTGGGATGAGTCTATTTCGAAAATGCACAAACTATCATTCTGGAGGCTGACGTAATTGTCTGTCGGGAAAAGAAGTGACCGTTGTGACAGACACTCATCAAAGTCGGATGGTGATGCGGGTGGAGTGTGAGCGGCGTCGGACTTCGGTGACCCGGTGGGACATACTGGGATATGTTTGTTCGGTAGCGGGACAGGATAGTGTTGGCTCTCGACTGAGCGATTGACATTCCCCAACGAATGATGGGGTGTAATGGGGGGCTCAATGTCAGGGTTGGTACTGTGAGGTGGTATTGGCCGAGGCAGAGCAATGGTCGCCATTCTAGCTACGCTGATATCACCAGTGCCTTTGCTTCTATTGCGACAAGATATTATTTCAAGCCACACTTGCGCCGAGGATCGAGAGGAGCAGTCTGTTCCCCGTTCTTGTCATGACCTATCCAAGTAGAGGTCGACGTCGAGTGATTTGGTCCCGATTGAACTGTGATTGTGTTAGCACCGAATTGCACATGGGGATGAGCCGTGTTACGTAGTGAAAGGTTGGGCAAGCCATCAAGAACAACTTCGTTGAGCCTCCCAAGAAACCGGATTTCGAACGAGGCTATTCATGATATGCAACACAAAAGAAGCAAAGGCGATTAATGTGAATCCATAAGTGATTTCAAAAGCTCCGTTTACGTTCTTGACTGAAGAAGTAGCGAAGCCAAGGATGAGAACTAAGAATGATCCCAAATCTGTAGGGTCCAGGCGACGATGATCATGTCAAATGGAAAGCAGATATGATTTCGCCTCGCTGAATGATGGCTGCTGGGTGAGCCAGCTCGAGTCATCGTCCAACGAGACTTTGAGATATTCTGTGCCCAAAATGGATTGTGACTCGTCTTGGAATAATTGCGAGAAAGTTTCGACTTACAAAAGTATAAACAATGGAATTGAAGGCGATGTTAAGAAGAGGGGAAGGAGGAGGGTGCATGGGGGGAAGGGCTGTCAACTCAGAGGTGAATGGGCGGGCGGCAACTGGTAGTCGCATCAGCTGTGGTGGGTGGTGGTAATGGGCAACGAGGCCACCACAATGCCACACCAACAAGACATTGATGACTATCACTACATACACTCATTACACTCTGACTCCTCACCGTCAAGTCTGGTGTTTACCCGCCCACTATTTCTTCTTACTAAACCTAAGCATAATAGACTACATAAGGATCAGAAAGGGGAGGGATAGAAATAAAAAACACATCAACATCCACAGCAATATCCGCCCATTCCTTTGTTACAGAAGATAGTGCGGTGGGAGTACAGGACATCAGAATGGGCTAGATCAGGCTTTCCACTGGAAATATTAACAGCAGAATCCCTGCTTCTCATCAATCAGACCGGGGCCAGACCCAGAATTAATTGACAAATGGTAATCTGGCGGGCACGGCGGGGTAAGATCCAGGATTCCAGCCTGAGTCTCGTCAGAGGACCTCTAAACACGCATCTGTCAAAAATTGAACACGCATCTGCCGCATCGTCAATGCAGGCAAACTAACGCACAATCTCTTAACATTATATCATTTTCCAGATAAAGCTACTGGCTCTGTCATGGCATAGCTTGTGGTGCCTGGCGAGCACCTCTGTATTAGAACTCCGCAGTCCCTTGAGAGATGTGTAAAATGGAGAGAGAGTGCTTGAGATACCTTATTAACTACACTATACGGATTAGTATTAGTACCTCTTAGCAGATAGATTATCTATGGTGCTTAGGCTATGACGTAAATTTAGTATAGAACTTCTGCTTGACTAAAAATCCTTGTCAGTACAAGTGCGAGGCCTTACCGGCTCCAAGAAGATAGAAAACTGACCATCGCTCGAGGTATCAATTGCTTTTTTTTTGACAGGACCTGAAAAAAGCTAGGGGAACAGGCGCTGGGGCGAGGGGCGTAAGGCCTCACAGTGCAACGCAATAACGTAACGTAACGCAATAAGGCTCTTTTAAATACCCTTAATTATGTTATTTTCTAAGATATAGCTATTTTATATAACCATAGAAGATATAACTAACGCTATTAATACGTAGCAAGCAAGCGTGGGATTTGTACATAGTGGTCAAATCCAGCGGTTAGGTGTTAGGTTTGGGGGCTGTCCTTCCGGATTAGGACTAACGCGGTATGCGCATTCAAAGGTGCCTCTAAAGCAATTGTATGGTACAATACTAGCAGCTACTAGTGTTAATAGATGCTATAGTCCATTGATTTTTGATGTTTTTTTATCATTAATTATAGCTAATGCATTGCATTTGCAATGAAAATATTATTATTATTTGAAAAGAATAGACAGAGTGTCAGGACTCAGGAGCATGGAGGCAAAGAGGGCAGAGAGGGACAGAGGATCCTTGGATCCCTCCGATAACTAAGAGTCATTGCCTAGCTGCAAGCTAGCCACGTGAGCGCAAGGTAAGGTATGGTGAAGATTCCTTACCTAAGAGGTAGTGGGTTAGAGTTTAAAACCTTTACGCACCTAATACCCCTAGGTAGTATCTTTTAAGCAGCGCACAAGAATCTAGTCATCCCTCTGTTTTATCATTAGGCCTGACTAAAGTCGTGGCTTGCATGTGGTCCATGTACGAACTGCGCACGGCCCTGCTTTGCTCGCGCACAACCCGCGCCCTTTCCGGACTCGAACTTGACCCGAGTCCATAACAGTAACATACTAATAAATTTAAAAGTTATGCTTTGCTTTTTTTATTACCTCTTACTTTTAAAATCAATTAGTCTTATTGTCACGGTCAGAGCATTGGATTCATAACTAACAAAGATTAGAGTTTTCTGACACAAAATAGGTGTCTGGTCAGTGGTGTAGGAGTAAAACACTCTCACGTGACTGGGTTTTGTAGCATTGACCCACACGAGCTTCCCGCTATTTCGCCTCCATGCTCAGCCTTTATTCACTTGTTACAAAGGACCCCCGTATTTGCTACTGTTTTACTTTCATGGACAATTTAGTTCTCCCGGGGCTTCGACAAGATGAAGTTCTACATTGAGTAAGTAAACTAGTCCTTGAATTATAGTAAGGCTGGGCAAGGCTAAGCTATCTTGCAGTAAATTACCAGTCCTCTTTCCATACCCCAAGATATACCCAGGTACGTCTCTATATCAGGCAAACATTTTAGTTTTCTATTAACAAAGTGCATCATTAGAGCAATATGCGTAAGTAATTTCTTTGTGGTTGTCTCGAAGCCAATACTAATTACCTCTCCAGGTACATGTGTGATCTTAAAAGTAAACATCCCCTTGCTACTTACTGGAGATTGACGATGCTCTGACCGTACTTCTTTTAGAAACTCTCGATGCTGGCGGTCACTGTGTACTCGAGATGCCCTCAGGCACCGGGAAAACAGTGTCTCTTCTTTCGCTCATCGTAGCCTATCAGCAATTCATGCCTGAGACGCGAAAACTCATCTACTGCTCCCGTGCGTTCAATTCAGCCTCGCAATGCAGCGATGACAACATGAAAATACAGATCTTCGGTACTTTCATATAATATATGGCCCGGACAACTAGCTTACTTCTCATCTTCTTAAGGTACCATGTCGGAGATTGAGAAGGCTTTGGTAGAGCTAAAAGCCCTGATGAAGTATCGCGCCGAACAACTTGGCCACGAGGAAGACTTCCGTGGTTTGGGCTTGACGAGTCGCAAGAATCTTTGTCTTCATCCATCCGTTAAACGAGAAAAAAGTGGCTCGGTAGTCGATGCTCGCTGTAGAAGTCTCACTGCTGGCTTTGTGAAGGAGAAGAAGGAGCGAGGTGAAAACGTGGACCTCTGCGTGTATCACGATGTCTGAGAAAATTAAGCTCCATCCTATTTCATTTTATGAGGTGCTAACCAAGAAAACCAGAACCTCGATCTTCTAGAGCCACATAATCTGATACCTAATGGTGTTTGGACGTTTGATGGTATCCTTCGCTATGGAGAAGAACATAAGCAGTGCCCATATTTCACTGCACGACGGATGGTGAGTTGACTGGGAAAGATGCATAAGCACGCTAACTGGAATCAATAGATGCAATACTGTAACGTCGTCATATTCTCTTACCATTATCTTTTGGACCCAAAAATTGCGGAAAGAGTATCAAGAGATTTTTCGAAAGATTGTATTGTGGTCTTCGATGAAGCGCACAATATTGACAACGTTTGTATCGAAGCCCTGAGTACAGATATCACAGAAGACTCGCTTCGCAGAGCGACCAGAGGAGCACAGAATCTAGAGCAAAAAATCACTGAAATGCGGGATACGGATCAGGAGCAGCTTCAGAACGAATATCAGAAACTGGTTCAGGGTCTTAGAGAAACAGAGGAAGCTCGGCAAGAAGATGCATTCATGGCGAATCCAGGTAGTCTCTTCTTCATTGGCATTCCATGCGACTTGTTACGGGCTAACAGATACCAGCCTTGCCAGAGGATCTTCTTAAAGAGGCAATTCCAGGAAATATTAGAAGAGCGGAGCATTTTGTTGCATTTCTCAAGAGATTTATTGAATATCTTAAGGCAAGTACATAATCGAAAATGATCGGCCAGTATGCACTAACATGAATAACAAAGACGAGAATGAAGGTGCGCCAGGTGATATCTGAAACACCTCCTTCATTCCTCGCCCACCTTAAGGAACACACATTCATAGAGAAAAAACCGCTCAGGTTCTGTGCTGAGAGGTTAACGTCTCTTGTTCGAACGCTAGAACTCACCAATATCGAAGACTACCAGCCATTACAAGAGGTCGCCACCTTTGCCACCTTGGTAGCGACCTACGAGAGAGGATTCCTTCTTATTCTCGAGCCCTACGAGTCTGACACTGCCGAAGTTCCTAATCCTATCCTACACTTCACGTGTCTTGATGCTGCAATTGCAATTCGGCCCGTTTTCGAAAGGTTTTACTCTGTTATTATCACATCTGGTACGATTTCGCCTTTGGAGATGTATCCAAAAATGCTGGATTTTTCAACAGTAATTCAAGAGTCTTACAGCATGACACTGGCAAGGCGATCATTCTTGCCCATGATTGTGACGCGTGGAAGTGATCAGGCCTCCATCTCAACCAGCTTCCAAGTTCGCAACGAACCAAGCGTGGTGCGGAACTATGGAACTCTATTAATAGAATTCGCCAAAATCACTCCGGATGGGCTTGTCGTCTTTTTTCCATCTTACTTGTATATGGAGTCAATCATCAGCATGTGGCAAGGCATGGGCATTCTTGATGAGGTCTGGAAGTACAAACTCATTCTAGTCGAGACCCCAGATGCTCAGGAAACATCCCTTGCTCTTGAAACATACCGAACAGCATGTTGTAATGGCAGAGGGGCCATTTTGTTGTGCGTGGCACGGGGCAAGGTTTCCGAAGGCATTGATTTCGATCATCAGTATGGACGCACCGTACTTTGCATTGGAGTTCCGTTTCAATACACAGAATCACGAATACTAAAGGCAAGACTGGAGTTTTTGCGCGAGACGTACCGCATCAAAGAAAATGATTTCTTGTCTTTTGATGCAATGCGGCACGCTGCACAGTGCCTCGGGCGTGTCTTGCGTGGGAAAGATGATTATGGCATTATGGTCCTTGCTGATCGCAGATTTCAGAAGAAGAGAACTCAGTTGCCCAAATGGATTAACCAAGGACTTCTCGACGTTGACACAAATCTTAGCACTGACATGGCAGTGAGTAGTGCTAGGCGGTTCCTTAGAACCATGGCACAGCCGTTCCATGCGAAGGATCAAGAGGGTATCAGCACATGGGGTTATATGGACCTGCTGAATCATAAGGAGAAAATAGACTTGGAGAGAATTCGTGAGTTGGAAGAAATAACGGAGAATCCTGTAGGGCAGGCCGTTCCTGTGGTCGACGACTATGACTACGATGAAGTGCTGGGCCAAGAGATGATGGAGTTGGATGATTTTTAGCAAAGGAATAGGCTGTAATGTGCACATCGACCGACATAATCTAACGAGCGTGTGACTCAGGACATTATACAGGAGTTCAGCTTCTAGTCCCAAACAGTCAGGCACCTTGCTCAGATTCTTGCTCGGATTCCCATAACTGAATAAACTAAAAGGAAATACTACCTTTGATATGCTTTATGTCTCCAGGGAGAATCGTTTCGTAGCTTTAACAGCTCTCATGGCTGGTAGGGAGTATGCTCGACCTGGCTGTCGCGCAATTTCTACACATAACATGCGGATAAAGTCCTGGTTGATCCAGTAACTGGTATGGGCACTGAGCATGTTCAGATACTGGATTTCCAGTGGGCCGCCTCCAGATTTTAGAAACCAATCAATCTGTCCATTGTCGTTGAGGAGGAACGCTCTTTTTTCGGCAATCTCCTCACGGGTGAAGTCGTGAACCTCTAACTCCAGTTGGGATGGGAGGCGTAGGCTCGGTGGACGTTCCGGTTCCATGGTTAGAGCATCAGGTGATGGAGATAATCCTGGTACTATTCTTCGCACAGTGTCTCCTATTGACTTGAACATAGACACTGACGTGCTTGGTACAAAGGCTGTTTTGAGCACTGCCGCATAAGCAGGGTCCACTGTTCCATTCAACAGGTATGCGATCGGATCTTCCTTCGCCAGGACATTGTAGATGTTATCCACCGCCAAGCAGCCGAATCTGCCTGCATCGCGTACTATGTCCTTGTCTATTACGTCCCTCGCATCGGCACCTGGCTTGCGTCGTCCCCGACGCGGTGTCAGAGCACCCTGCTCCAGCAGTAAGAAAAAGCCAGCTGGGCTGCCCAGCAGGAATAGGTTAGTGGTATCAAATTCAAAAAATCTGCTTTCCGGTTCAGGTCGGCTGAGATCCATGCTTGGTACTTTAGTGGGCTGGCGTGAAAGGATATCCAGTGCCATCACACTACCCAAGGAATGCGCAATGAGGTGAACTCTCCCCTCGGATGAAAATCCATGGTTGTTCTGGCACCACAGTCGATACACTCTGTTCGCTTCCGAAATAAGAGCTTTGATCATCTTGCTCTTATGGTGCGACATGTAAAAAGGAATATCGAACATGACATCAGATATCATGCTCCGAATGGCTGGGATCGTATTTGGCTCGATGTCTTTCAAACCGAACGACTCTTGTCGCGGCTCTGTGGGACCTTCTCCTTCAGCAGCAGTAACTTCTTCGAATGAAAGTCCCATTCTCCAGTTCAGTGGCAATATCATAACACCTTTTTGGCCCTGGCGTGAAACTCTCTGAACAGCTGGGTTGCTCATCTCAACATTGACAGCGCGTCGGAATCCATTGATTGCATGTGTGAAATGGTAGCTCTCTACCCTTTCAGCAATCTTCTGACCAATCCCGTGCGCAACCAAAATAAGATCGGTGACCTGTCCACTGTCTGTGTTTGCTTGGCATCCGTCACAGCTCTCAGACTGAAGAGGATCTCGCGTCAAATCAATCAAAGACGGTTCCCTAGATGCTGTTTCTTTGGTGCCGTGCTTCTGACCATTGCGTCGGTCCCAAGCACACCGATCAAATCCTCGAACTACGGGAATCCCTACAGTCAGTCCTTTGACGATCTTTGATGTAGGCCTTCTGCCATAATATACTGATGGCTTTAGTGTTGGTTTTAAAAGAAAAGCCTCTCGTTCATCCTTATAAATGACGTGATAATTAGTGAACGCTCGATTAGTCCGCTCTGAAGTGGGCGGCAACCCTATATCCTTGGAAATGAGCGTGCCTTGTGTTGCCGCATCGCCCCGGAAACACCGTGCAGCGCAGAAAGGATCCGATGAAATCTTGGGCTCTGGGTCAGAGGAGGGCCAGGTATGGAAGTGCTTGGAATCTTGGGGCCATAGACAATGAGAGATTTTTTCCTCCCCGGCAGGGCCTATCTCAATAGCGCACCTAAGTTCATCCCCCCAAGTCTCCGTCCAAGGTTGTAGTTCCTGGTATCCAGCTTCCAACTGGTTAGCGACGGGTGGGGCGACGGGCATCATTGTATCTCTGGCATAGGGTTAGCACAAGCATAACATCATCGTCAAGTGCAGCATGTACCTATAAAACCATGTTGCCCTCATTACTACGGCAACATCGTTGACTGGCGACCAGTATATCGGTTTCATATGAAGCATTGGAAGTGACACTTTGTGCAATCTAGATATGCCGACAACAGTATCAATAACTGTTTTGTCGTCGCCTTTGACATTTTCCAGCGCACAGGCGACATGTGCTTCCGATCTAGATGCGTCGTGCGAACACCCGGGGCCACAGTCTTTGTCATTTTGCATAGTCCTGCTAAGTTTTGTTTCATCTTGCAGTGGTGATGTCGAGCTAGTTACCGCATCCTCGACGCGAACAAATGGTTTCCCGGAAATGCCGACGCCGGTAGGTGGTAAACGTGCCGTTCTGGGCACAATTGACGAGCTCCAAGGCCCGCTCGATCCAACCGTAGCCGTCGATGATGATCGGGATCTTATGTTGTTGTCATCGAGGTCCTTCACGCCGATGTGAACGATACTTGAAGGAAATACGTCTACATGTTCTCTTTGGTTTCCTGTTGTTTGGGATGAGCTTGTATGATGATCCTTAACAGTCTGGTCTGAAATAGAGCTTTCTCTATTCCTCATAGCCTGAAGAACGTTATGTGTCAACGTTTCAACTGCGAGCTCCGGTCGGTATTTTCTTGATAGTGAACAGAACTCCTCCTGAAGCATTTCCATTATATCTCGGTGCAGTGACGAGCAGCAGATTGGGAAAGTCGTAGCTGTTTTGGGAAGGCCTTCGCCCTCATGGCCATGTACACTTCGCCCTCCACCATGTTGCTCCAGGTGTCGTTGTGCCAGCTTTCCCACAAGCATTCGTATATGCTTCTGCCTCTGCTCTTTGTGTTCGTCAGCAGTGGAATTCTCGGACTGGGAGATCCTAGTCAGTAGATGCTGTTTGCGTGAGTGGTCCGACGCCAGACCAGACCAGGCTTTCTCTAATGTGTTATTATCGCCACGTCCGAACGGTCGAAATTGTTGCTTTGGAGGTTTGCTGTCGGGGCTGCCAGTGTGACGTGAAGCAGAGAGCGGCTCGTCGATTGGGATCAAAGACGAGTAAAAGAATTGCGAAACAACAGAAGGCATTCCATTATCATTCGGGGCTCGTTGTAGGGGAGCAAGGCGGCACTTGTGGCCATAGTTGTGCGATGTTGACGCCATCGATGGTGATGTAGAGGGCAGACACGTACGGTACTACAACGAGCCTGGGCTCATCATTGTTCGGACATTAGCCAGGCAGTGGAACGAGAAATAATATGGCTTCTCAGACAAACTAATGGTTACAATGCTTATCAGAATTAGGTAAAAAAAAATCCCGGCCTAGTTATTGATCTTGACTGATTATTATTATTATTATTGGGGAGGGGGTAGTCTTTGCGAGAGGTCTTTATCTCAGATTGTCAACTGGCGCGTGCGACGTCACGGGCTCTCCAGTGTATGTCGTACTGGCAGCGGGAGGTGACCTGCGCAAGGTGTTCCAGTCACAATCCATTATCCACATCTAACTGTGTTTAGTCATGTTTGAGATCAGAACAGTCAAATGAGGGCTACTAGACAGTTGATATTAGTATTGATGTCGGGGTCGATGTTGGTGTTAGGGTTGTCTAGGGTATCAATTATTCATTTCATATGATTATTGGAATACTCGAAATAGCTATAGCTTTTGACCCAGGACTGCTATATGCTTTGCAATATTAAGCCCTTACACTGAATAGTAAGGATGCTTGTATCACTCCCGACAACTGTTCTAGGACCGGAGAATATTTTGATTATCCGTTTCAGGCCTTGATTTGGCATGACAGACGTCTGACAACGACATCAAACCGGCGAGATCACAGTCAGGGTCGGCACTTTTACGACATAAAGCAAAACTGCCCGATAGGCTAAATGTGCAAGTACGATAGTTTTCAGCTATGGAAAACCCTTCGCAAGGGACCAGAAATTGTCCATTTTCGCTCGAGCAAGTATGTCTCTCGCTTCAGAATCAGTCTCGCACACCTTGGTGCTCCACTTTCGAAATGCCCTTGCCTTTTGCTCTCCTTCGAATATCAGTGTGCAATGATTTAGTGACATATCTTTAAGTACGCCGTCTGAATTCTCTGCCTGGAGCCATTCCTTTTCTGGCGCGTTGTCATCCTCTCGCCTTCGTGATAGGGAGTTCTCTGTCCAGTCGATGCGACTCAGCATTAATTTTTTATACTTGCCTATGCTCCAAGCGCCACCCTCGACAATTACCAAATTGAATTTTGGGTGCATAATACAGGTTCCCGATAAAGCCATTTGAGCAGCGTTGACTCCAATTTTGTAACGATGCTGGCCATTTGCCAAACTTGCAATCTTAAAGGCTAGGATATGTATCCCCCTGTCCGCATCTTTCTGTTGGTTCTTGACCAATTTTTCGGTTTTCTGCTCATTCGATAGCTTCCGTGCCTCGTTGGAATCAAGGTGTCTCTGGTGTCTTTCTGCAATTTCACGATTGACCCTTGCTTCCACAGCCGTCGGATCTTTTACAGCAACTAAAATATGGATTAGCAGGCTGTAAGCTGGGGTGAGAGACACGAAAGAACTTGCCATCGCCCAAAACACGCATCAAATTTCCTTTCTTGACCTTTGGGGGAGGTGCTGGGACCAATCCCAGTCGAATCTTAGCTTGCATCTCCTTTAGTTCCGCCATCCTTCGTTGACGCCTTATCTTCGCCTGTTCCTTTGAAGTCAAAAACATTGCCTTTGCCTCGGGTATATGCCGATCTTGTGGCGGTGCTAGGGCAACAGGATGCTGAATATACTCGGTAACAATAGTCTCAGGACCATGAATCTTTAACTTCTTTGTGTTTTCGATCTCTGCATAGTTTGCTCCGTCCACCAATCCTTCATCCCACCACTCGATATCCGGCGGTGGGTCAATGACGAAGTTCTTCTCGATATCCAAATCTTCGGTTATACCAGCCTTTCTCGTTTGCTCCGCTATGCGTTTTTTCATAGTCTCGAGTGCAGCTTGTCGACGGAGAGCATTCGCCTGCTGGATATATTTGCCCTTCTGATTGAACACCAAACGTCTTGGTTCTCGTTGCCTGCCCCCAATGCTTTGGGCGGACATGTTTTCGTCGACGTAAGGATTGTTCAACCCGAGTCTCTCTTTCGGGAGCTCGGGAGCTCGAGCATTTGTTGCCACCGAGACGCGGGACGTTTGAGGTGCACGTTGGTGAGCGACGGGTTGAGAAGTGTCAGAATATTTCTCTCCGCATTGTGAAGAAGAATTCTTTGATGTCAATTCCTCAGTCGCAAAGTTGGTATATCCCTTCGCCTTGCTTGCACCTGTAGCTGCGGCCACCCGCGCTTTAAGTGCTGCCAGTCGGTCCGAGCCTGACTCTGGTTTCTGTACGCGTGTTGAAGCATCCCGGCGCGGCGCGATTGGTGACTTGTGAGTATCCATGTGGCAAATGACCGTTCCAGCGGGTTCACAATATTGTCACAATTAGGAGACAATCGTCCGCAAATCGGCCAGATGAACGCTCTGATGATGTTGTTTGTCACAATTGCACCTTGACTAATTGTATATTCGTGGTCGCAAGTTGGTGCATGTTGCGGGAACCTCTGATGCAGACCCACCTTGCGCTAGCCAAAGATTCTGCCAATGCGGACCGCCAATACTTTATTGAAACCTTTCACAATCAATGTAGCACATGGTTTTCCCCCTAAATCCTCTTTACTAACTCGATTTACCGCTCCTTCCATCCGGCGGCATTAGGGACGTACTGATACTACACAGCCGATTTCTTCATATAAGAAAACGTATTAATTATACTACTCACCGTATTATTTTATCCGACCTAAACATGGGAAGGAATGAGAGTAGTGTGCCCTCTGTCTTCACAAAAAACTGACATATATTGAACCTATCACAAGTCATAACTTTCTAGTGCAGCAGGCTGTCATCAATGGTATGGATAAGTTGCCAGAAGCATTTGCAATCCAGGGTGACAATGGCCAAATTGTTAGCTTGCGAAACAAGCCAGTCGATGACCGCATCTCCTCGCAAATCGACTCATTACCCCAACAAATAGCAACACTGCCAGGACTTTAGACTAGAAGGTACGCATACACCTAACTATTGGCGTCTTGGTACTGATGAGTTGACAACCCACACTTCATCAGCCTTCCATCATGGGCAACAGGGTTCAGATGCTGCCTGGCGAGAAGACTTTATGCATGTATTATGCGAACTGTGATACTTGTGACGCAGACTTTGACAGTGACGAGATAAACATGCGTGTTCCTTAAAATATAGTAGCTTAAGCAGAGCCTTTATAATTGCTAACACTAATTATTAGTACCTCTATTATGGGACTACAGGTAAATCTTTACGTGGTCCTATCTATTATTTTTTGGGCTTTATTTCTAGGGTTTGTTTCTCGATAAGTGATACTGGCTATACCGGCCAGGTGAACATTGACTACTTTACAAGAGTGGTCTTGTCTAACCTGGTGGCTGTGTACAATCGAGACACATGCTTTACCAGAGGCAATCAACTTCAACTTGTCAACAGCGCATTGTGACCTGAGAGCGGCCATAATTGAGGTGTAAGAATACTACTTTTGCCGCCAGCCATTATTAAGCATGTGACAAGGTGGACTAGAAAGCAGGTAATTACAACAATTCTAAAGAATATACCGCTAGTGAAATGCGGTCGTCTAACAATGGAAGAGAATGCTCAAATTAGAGCTAAGTAGTAGGGCACGAAATCGGAGGACTGGACAGTTCTCATTTAGGATGGCGAATTCATTACAGGTATTCCGGACAAGTCACAGATTGGCCTAAATCTGGAGGCCTCATCCATTGTTGCGCGGGGTATAAAGGGGGGATAAGAGCAACTTAACTGATTTATGGGCCTGCTGTGGCTGGAACACTTTTGAGTAGATGAGATGTCTCAACATGAAAGCGCGTTAGTGCGGCATGGACGATCTAAGATTGACTGCAAATGGAGAGGTTTCCAGAAAGGCCGCATTACGCTCTGCAGGATGTTTAGTCGGAAGCAGATTGATAAATGATATTTCAAATAACGCATGCTTTCTCGCGTGGGCAGTGCCCGCTCGACGTGTTCGACTCTGCCTGCCTTCATCTTCCTCCCAGTTGTGGATTATTGTCTACATCACTATATATAGTCTGACGAGGTTCAGCCAGTGTAGCGATCAGTAGTCTCAGGGGCTTACTTCTGCTGCAGATTATTTTTGAACCCTTGTATCGCTTGCGTACATCCGGCGTCATAGCTCGTCTCGAATTTGAAACGGACTAATACATGCAGTGCGTGAGTATGTAAACGCGTAGCACCGGATTATTAAATGCGTTACAGTAGTAAATAAGCCTAAAATAGATTATACACCCTTTATATATAGGCTCTATGTAAATGTACTTCTAGGATTTCTTGCATCACATACTACGCTTTCTTTCGCACCAGGTTCTGACTGACGAACGCCACAATTAACGAACGCCGCGATTGACAAAAGTCGGTCTTAACGAGGGACTAGACGAAGTAATACATAGCTTCAATGTAACTCCCCTAATAATAATAAAAGGTATGGGGGCACCTCTTCTGTTTTGGGCTTAGTTGCTACTGCGCGTTCATCAAAAATCCGTTGCTGCGCGTTTACGTACCTTCGCACATAATAAGACGTTAGGGGCTGCTACAATACTGTGATACACTGTTCACAACAAGTCTTTTAAGCTTGTCTTATGATCGCAGATGAACGTGATGACAAGGCACTAAAACACCGCTTTGCGCGCATAGGTACCTAGGTGGGTACTCGAGAGCTACGGGATGCCACGGGATGCGATAAAGTTCGCTGCGCCTTAATAAAGAATAATATGATAAACCACAGGTTGTTACAGTCTTCCAAAATTTGCACCTTTGACTACGGCAGCTTATCCTTCCTTTGGGTGGGTTAATGGAGAGCTGTGGCACCACGCCACCTATTCATATTACGAGTAAGTGACAACATGCGTCACAATTCAATGTAGACAGTCCTTTGGTTATGTTATTGTTTCGAATCCTCTGAAAGGGCATTACGTTTATACCCAAAGCCGCGCTCGCTCACCTGAACACTCTTGGATAGTCTCTTAGGACGAGACACCTGCTGAATCGCTGTGACTAACTAAGAATGAATGTATCGATCGATCGTGGAAGACACTTTAAATCACACGCCTTCTGCGCGCCAATGAGGAGCCCGATGCCTCTACATACAATCTGTGGTGGTGACCTAGGTAATCATGCGCACTCTAGCAACTCTGGCCGGCAGGGAAACCAAACTCGGTTTATTAAGACTTCGCGTGTTTTAAGCACACAACCGATTCCTCGGTACCGATGACGCAGCATATCTATTATCGCAAGTTCAAGTGTTAATAGGTTGGCTCTCTTGAGAACCACCGATGAAGGCTTCGCATCCGGTGTATTTGGGGTATTTTGCACAGGCTTGGAAAATGGAAACATAAGTCGCCCTGTCGGCGCCCCGCAACAACGCCTTGGAGCCATTCTGTAGAGAGCATTTCATATATGCCTGGCTAGCAGTATTGTTCAAAGTAGCTCAAGATTTGATGGGTAGTGTACTTGTAGCTTCTTTCTTCGTGTGTCAGTCCCGTACTTGTCGCAGTGCAATAAGAGTTGGACTACTTTTTAATAGGCGAAGAACATCCAACCCAGGTCTAGCACCCACACGCGCTGTCTGTCAAGTCCATCGCGTTGAGCAACGAACTGTCCAAGTTGTCTATTGTTGACGCGCATGTTGGTCATTAATATAGTTTATCCTATATCGTTTACTTCTACACCTTAGGAATCATATCCCGACCTTTCCCTCTTTGGGAAGAAAATGCTGCTTTGCATCGGGTGCGCGCCATACGCGTTTACTGTGTGTTTGACGCGTCGCGAAGCGGCGGCGAGTTTGCTTCGTCTCGTATCATTGTCGGTTGCCTTTGTTCGTTCACTTTTGTGGCAGCATGATGGTTGAACATGACCTGTTTTGGTCTATTGTGATTGCAGCTTCCTAAAACTGCGCTGACCTGGCATAGTATACATTCCCAGCTGTAGCAAGCGATTCTCATTTATAACGCCGTGATTAACCCCCAAACTATGGTTTCCATCGTATCAAAGCAAAGTCGTAATCCCTCTCCGTTATACTCCCACCTTCCACGTCTGGTCGTTAGTTGCGCTCTCCTCGAAGGCGACGGGCGAGCTGAATATCCTTGGACTGGATAGTGACACGCTTGGCGTGAATGGCACAGAGGTTGGTGTCTTCAAAAAGGGACACGAGGTAGGACTCGACTGATTCCTGGAGGGCGCCGATGGCTGAAGACTGGAAACGGAGATCGCTCTTGAAGTCCTGGGCAATTTCACGAACCTATTGCATGTTAGAACTGTCCCGAATATTGGGTTTCGTTGTGTGCACTTACCAGGCGCTGGAATGGAAGCTTTCGGATCAGGAGCTCAGTGGACTTCTGGTATCGTCTGATCTCACGGAGAGCGACAGTACCAGGCTTATAACGGTGAGGCTTCTTGACACCACCGGTAGATGGTGCGCTCTTGCGAGCGGCTTTAGAAGCAAGCTGTTTGCGGGGGGCCTTGCCACCAGTGGACTTACGGGCGGTCTGCTTGGTGCGAGCCATTTTGGTTGTTGAAGGATTGATGAGAGGGGTGTGAATGTTGATGTGGGTGTGTGATGCAGGAAGAAGAGTTGGGAGAGGGAGAAGGCGGGGGGAGTGCTTTAATACCTGTGGCTTTGTCGCGTCAGGGCAGACGGCTGATCTGGCAATCAGCACGTTGGGTGGGGCCGTACGCGAACCCTGGCACGGAATTCTATTAGCGTATCCTTACAGAAAAATAAGCACCAATTGGCATTAAGATGGAAAATAACACCATCACTAGTGTGAGTGGCCACACTCGACAAGTGCAGTGCGAGTATAATCCTGTCCTTGCTACTTTTCTTCCCCACTGCCTATCGAATGCGGAATAACTGCCTCTCCCTTCACGTCACATACACACATGGCGAGGTTTGAAACAACATCATCTCCGCGTCTACGTATATGCTGCTGTTGCAAATGCCTGGAACTGTCCGAATCAAAGGTTGTCGCTTCGTTTTACTAACTACCTTTGAAGGTAGTAAGGTGACAGCTTAGCTACGCAGTGCATACATCG
This sequence comes from Epichloe elymi, assembly GCA_023658475.1. NCBI lineage: Eukaryota > Fungi > Ascomycota > Sordariomycetes > Hypocreales > Clavicipitaceae > Epichloe > Epichloe elymi. Next base: position 3,679,047 of record CP098276.1, read on the forward strand.
TACCAGCACCTAGAGACTTGACGACACGTCCACGTCATACAATTATTGACGAGGCGTCCTTATGCTTCCTGATACTATGAGAACCATGTTCTTTACATCGAAGTACTGTACTTGACTTGCGCCCCGATTACTTTACGGTAACCATGCAGCGTACCTTATATAATACCCTATACCCTACCTGTCTATCGATGTCTGATCACTATGGTATAGTATCTGCAGTCGCAGTATCTTTTTGGTCGAGTGTTATATGTCAATTCTAGTGCATGGTCGAGTTTAAACTCGTTCTTTGTTGGCATTCGGTATATTGCGCGACAGTTAGTATTGTTACGTTCGGTCTCGACTTGCAGAGCCTGGTAGGGTACATGACGACTTGCACTAGACATTATTGTGGACGTTATTCGGCACACACTAACAGCTGAACACAGCGGAAGCAACAAATCAATAGTAGCTTGCCTAGTACCCCTGGTGAAAGAAAGCATCGTCTTGCAGGCATAAGATGACAAACTCAGGATGAACGACCAGGGTAACGAAGAAAGTTGGATCATGGCGTGAAGGAACCACCTGACGGAAGAGTGACATTGTTAGAACAACAAACAATATTCTAAATGACAAACACAACTACCAATTGATTATACATAGACATTCAATTCACATAAAACAGGGATTTAGCATCTGACCTATTTCTGCCAGGTCTATGATCAAGAACAACAGTAATATCATCATATTGAGTATAACATCGATACGAGCATCGCCTGACATGGTCGCGAGTCCAGTCTACTGAAGGTCAGGTTGACTAATAAGACAGTAGTCTGATTGTGAGTGTGCGGAGTAACGACGGGCTACTCTCGCTCTGTTACGAAAGTATGGCAGGCAAATGGACGATGGAACAAATCGTACACGACAATGCGGCCATTTACCTGATTGGGCCAACTTGGCGGTGTTTTGATCCACATAAGCGGTCATATTTTTGTTGCATTGTGATTCGTTGACATATTTCGATTTATTGGTCTTGAACACCCCTGCGCAGTAAAACCCACATTAAGGATGCGTCGCGTCTTCGCGTCCCACTAAAGCTCTATTCGTCCTACCTTCTTCGCTTAACTGATCTGTGGTCTGGCCCACTTGTACTTAAGCTCAGCTACTGCCACACTCTGCAGAACTCCTGACCTCAAACGCTCAACTGGGACTTCACACTGTCATTGACTTACTACACCACTTCCCACACATTTTCTCACTTCATTCCACATACAACATGACTGGACGTAAGTTCAATAACGCATATCTTCTATCATATCGTAAAGTACTAACACTGCCTAGGTGGCAAGGGCGGCAAGGGCCTCGGCAAGGGTGGCGCTAAGCGTCACCGCAAGATTCTTCGCGACAACATTCAGGGTATCACCAAGCCCGCTATTCGCCGTCTGGCTCGCCGTGGTGGTGTCAAGCGTATCTCCGCCATGATTTACGAAGAGACTCGCACTGTCTTGAAGACTTTCCTCGAAGGTGTCATCCGTGATGCTGTTACATACACAGAACACGCAAAACGAAAGACCGTCACGTCCCTCGACGTCGTGTACGCGCTAAAGCGACAAGGCCGTACCCTATACGGGTTCGGCGGGTAAGGGATGCCATGGGACACATGTTACGATATTGTCATTATTGTTTGGTTTTTAACCCCAATGTCGTAAACCCGACAGGTCACGGCGTGGGGCTACACGGTGTTTCATGATAACGGATTCTGGTCTTGATTTCAATGGGTGTTCTGTATAATTTAAGGGAAATGGCGGCTTAAAGTCGAGGTCAATTGAACCTGCCAATATGGCGCTCATTCACGCGTGTTCGCATTTCCACCGTCGTGTGACATGTGCTATCAGATCAACGATGTTGTGTTCGCGCTTCTCGGTGATTGATTGACTGACATGAATATCAAATGCGCCTGCGGTGACGCCGGCAGCCACCCAGTGTCGTTCGGTTGAGGAGATGATAATGGTCGTTATGTGTTTGTCGACGCCCTTTTGCCGATGTAGTGTCAGCGTTCTGCCTTTTGTATCAGCGAAGAGGGTGAAGATGAGGCACGACTTTTTCGTCCTGCAACAATGTACTATGACGCTGCGCCGTTCTCGTTGAACTGAGAACGTCCAAGTGCTCTCCATTCTGTTATCATGCAACGAGGACGAAGCTTTCTCTCATTGCGCCCTCACCTGCCTGTAATGCAAACGCTGGACGCTGGAAGAAATTTGGAGATTAACAATGTGCATTCTAGCGCGAAAGAAGCTGCAAGATTCTATACAGGCAGCACCAATGCTGCGATTTCCAAGTATAGGAAATTGCACTGACAGGGCGAGTTGTGGAAGGCACAAAATGGTTGGAAAACGACCGTATAATCTAGGATTTCGCCTCTGATAGCTAAATGGGAAGGCTTTAGCAGGGTTGTGCAACAAGAGATGGCGTCGTTTGTGTCGTCTATAACACTTCCGCAAATTCAACATTGCGCGAGTCTGTGTTCACAAATAGTATTATTTTCGTACCGCATGCCGAGTAACTCGGCACCATCACTGTAATTTAAGAATTTGAGCGCGTTAGGTGAGACAGTACACTCGAAATTAGGGCAAAATGCCACAAAGGTGCAATGAATGAGGGGACGCTCTGCTTCTACTGAGAGCAAATATAGAGACTGAATACTTGTCTGTCGTGCAGCAAACTAAAATGGGCCGAGAACGTCAAGTTCGATCTTATTATGTATGCTAATGCGCAGGGTGTGCCGGGCTGAGAACCTTGGTCGAGTTGTCTGATACTCCCCAAAGTACCCAACCCACTTACCCTAGGTACCCATAGATATCTATCCATCCAGCCAACAAGGCGCTGGGTTCAGCAGAGAATCGGTGCGAGCCGGCCAACGTACACCAAGGCAAAAAAAACATCACATGTCTCGGCCAAGCCGAAGCTCACGGCAACTCTCAGCGATTGCTGCATTGGCACCCATTGCGACGGCCAGCCAATGATGGAATATGATAGTCAAAATATCGAGGGGGTCAATTTGTCTTTTTATTTCATCAACAGAGTCATATTAATATTAAGCACATGCCGCCGGACCTGCCAGACGGTTCCGTATGACATACCTCAACTCCTCATCAGTGGGCCTAGACTGACAGCTTTTACTGGAGTTTACCCTAATGTACGGAAAACCCGTCAGGTGGTGCATGAGGTAGAAATTTTGCCAAATGGATGGATGCCGTCGCTAAGACTGATTACATACAACTTTCGTCTTCTGAGTCAGGGTCATGTGATTACTCAAGGAAAGGTTGTGGCGGAAACAGCTGGAAATTGTGGCTGAGTCAAGCTTGGCGTTGAAATTTCTAACAAGCGACGAGTGCATCCTTGCGCAAAGACTCGGCAGTGATACTTGATCTCGCCAACATTGGAAGAAGCATTTCTGGCGCAATAGGGTATCAAGCGCAGTAGCACTTTTTGATGCTCGGACGGCAATTCCCTATTATATAATTGCTGCACTCCCAATTCTTCACGAAGGAATCGACAATTTTAGACAAAGGTTTTCGCTCTCACCGACCCGGGTATCTGGACATAGAGAACGTACATGAAGTCAGCAGCAAACCGGTCCTTGTCTGATGATGACAATAGCAGTACATGTACAGATTACTTTTTAGAAGCTAGCGTAGCAAATAAACCTTCTTTCTTGCCGCCTCGGTTGGTTGGCAGTGCAAGAAATTTGATGAGCGTAATCAATCCCCGGCGACTCTGCCCTTCCGTCCCTGCACGGGCTCCCTCATTCCCGTACGCCAGAGGTGTCCAGCCTATGACGTTTGGCGTCCCTGCAACGTCAACTGGCGTGCTGGGGAGAAGGTCTCTCAGCGTCTAGTCACTCTTTCCGTCGGCACGTACTCCACACACCCACATCCTAGAACAGGTCATACCCTGGTCAATGACCTTCTGTGACGTTCCCGCGAAGTCGGTTCTGCCGGGCAGAGCCAGCCTATAAAGTCGCTGTCATATCCAAACTTTGCCACCCGGTCAGAATCATGTGCATCATCGGTCTCTTCCTATCGCCATCGTGGTAAAACGCTGCTACCGCTGTCTTGCATCTATACGAAACGTTTCTCACCACAACAAAACACCCGACAAGACTGTCACAACTCATATCAGCCTGCGACTTCCAGAAGGAGATTTCCCCGCCACCTTAGTCCCAACCACCCTCACAGATACTTATGACAAGTTGCAGACTTCGTCAACCGAATTAGAAGCACAGCAAAAACAACCGGACAGTCCGTCGAACCTTATGCAGTCAGATACTTGGGGCAGTCTAGCCCATATCACGCCGAAGCGTGGTCATCTGTCGCATCAGAGAGAGTCATCCTTATCATCGCTTGGATCAACTGGGCCAGCTTCTCCTTATACACAAAACACGTCCTATCCACATGTCGCCCTCGCAGACTCAGGTTTCGAGGGTGCTGCCGAGATGCAATCCCCAGACAGCAACTATCCAGACTCGTACTATCAACTTGACAAATCGGTGGGCTCGGTATCGCACGCACCATTTCATAATACGGATGGATCGATACCAGATATCAGCTACCAAATCGCTGTTCCAAGTCCAGATAACAAGGCTCGCTTAGACAAGGGACTTCTTCTGGCCTCAGAGCTCTCTAAAAGCTGCACGAAGTCACATTCAGCGTCTGCGGCTAGCCATACAAGAGATGACTCGCCTGTCACAGCTGTAGTTGGTGACCTGGAACGATCTAATCGTCGAAAAAATGGTATGAAGCAGACATTCTTCATGCCATCAGAACTAGCTAACAAAGCATACAAAATCATAGGCTATAACCACATCCCAAAACTCGATCGAACCATGACTGACGTTTATGGAGACGAGTTGTATAACCCAAACTTCGCTATTACTTCCACGTCCTCTCCACAGGCTCATTCTGTCATCTCTGTCGGTAGTGATGTCTTCAATCAGCGTATCAATGCCGCAAACCATCAACATTTGAGCGCGGCTCAGTCTCCTGGTTCCACAGGGTCTCGAGCTAGATCGCCATTTCGGACCAGTTCGCCTTTCTCAACTTTACCCGCTCGTGGGTTCGCTGCGCCTCACCTTTCTTCTACCCAACAGTGGTGTGAACAGAATCGTAACAATCACGGGCAAATATCCCATCTAGAAAGTGCTGCCGAACCCGAAACTCCCAAGACCATCTCACCAAAAGATGCGGTTTTGGAGTTCAATGAAGCCGAGACCGATTGGGTGCTTCCCCTTTTCCCGCAGGACTCAACAGCCCCTGAGATCGATTCTTTGTCCAAGACGATGAACTCACAACGATCAGAAGGAACATATATCCGATCCAACACCGCAGACGTGCAGTCTCATAGTTTCGGTTATTTGCCGTCTCAGTTGCCAACAGGAATCCAAGTGCCACAACAATACCCATTCATAGCCCATCCAACAGTCAGTCACGACTCTCCACCGACGCTGAGCTCGTCCGGAGCAAGCTCGGTAACGTCCGGAGGCAACACACCGACAGGCTGTCGCAGACCTACCAACATAGGAGCTGATAGCGGAACATACACCTGCACCTACCATGGATGCACCCTCAGATTTGAAACACCGACATTACTTCAGAAACACAAACGAGAGGGTCATAGACAAACACAAACTTTGGTCGCACCGCGGGTGCAAGACTCGGGTATGTCATCGAATGTGCTTAATACACAAAGTGGACCTCACCGGTGTGATCGGATCAATCCCAGTACCGGGAAGTCCTGCAACACGATATTTTCGCGACCCTACGACCTCACAAGGCATGAACATACTATCCACAACGGTCGCAAACAGAAAGTTCGATGCAACCTTTGCACGGAAGATAAGACTTTCAGCCGAGCCGACGCATTGACGAGGCATTACCGCGTCTGCCATCCAGATATGGAACTCCCAGGCAAACCTCGTCGCAGGGGAGGGGTATGATCGGGTGACGAACAATTAAATCAAGCCTCACACAAATCTACTCAATAGTCTGCACCACAACCGAGCGAAGGTGTGGGAACAGGTCGTTCACACAATTAATTCCAGGTCGTCTTCCACACCTGGAACACATTACGACATCGCCGGAGAAGAACCTGTGCAATGACGTGCTAGGCCCCGATTTAGGATGCTTTGTGTGGAACACACAGATCGGTCACTCGAAAATCAATAGTATTGGCCAACAGCTGCCCAAATGCGGAGTATCAGGCAGGGTCTTTGGTTGACGCTGCAGGGTCCTTCTGATACCCACTACTGACGTCACTGCACTCTGTCTCCACCATAAACTCGCCATCCCCTGCGCCCATTGCCTTTGGCGCATGTAAGGTGTGGATGAGTCGTCGATCTAATAAGGAAATGAGTCTGTCGACAAAGCGTCGGAATGAGGAAGATTGCCGCTCAGCCTTCTATGACGGGCTGGTGATCTTGCTTCACATTACAACCTGGTTACACATCAAACTGGAACCAAATATTGGAGTCATTCCAGAGGTTGCTCCTCATATCTTCATCATAATCGATCATGGATGTTCGGTCTTGGATGATGTATTTGCAAACTTGTCTCAGCGTTGTTTTTATACATCATGACTACGGGAGAGTGACCTCACAGCATTTCGTTTTGAAAATAGTCTGCCAGTAGAGACGTTTGCTTATAAAGATGCTTGCTTTCTTTTGGCTTAAACGAAATATTACTACATGAAACAAATGTGCGTTTAGGCTACGAAAGAATCATAAGGGGTTAATAGACAGCATAATATGAAGACTGTTCTTTGGCAATTTCTGGGACACACTCACACGATCACATTCGGAACAAAACCTCAATTTTGTACACTGAGATATAAATCGAAACAAAAACTGGCTGCCGAATGGGTGAGTGTTGTAACCGATGGACGATCCAGTGGCATGTTTCTGAATTTCATGTGGCGAAAACTCATGTAGGCCTAATTTTCCACGCATGAATGGACAAACACATAATCTCGTGAGAAGATGACAGAAAACAATGAAGAGGTTGACATCAACATTTGCGACTACTCTGGATGCTGTGCTCTGTATGAGCACCGTCATATTTCTCTCTCTAAACGAAATCAAAATAAACCACATCTCACATTGCTATGTACTTGGCACCTTCTAAAAAGAGCTCTGTCCAATCACAGCATCACGTGCCTGTTTATACAAGGGCTGGATACCGGTCCATGCCTGGAACTATATAGTCAAAATGTATTAGCAAACCAGCAGAGAACTGACGAACGAAGACACTGGAGTAATGAAGATTGTGTTCATACCTGGTACCAACCCTGCGATGCGAGAACCTCTAACCCAGGCACAACGATCCATTGCCCGGCTTGTTCGGCCATTCCCATGATTTGAGTATGTCGTGGTTTGTATGCCATCTCTAACAGAACGCGCTTCTTGTTCATATATGGAGGTGCGGAAAGCATTGCTGATGCCACGCTCTGGACACCATCGTCGATTGGACGGTCAGCAGGAATTGTGCTGATAATGACACGAGGAGAGTGGGGCCAATCAGTAGCTGCGCCCCGATGCGATATAGACTCGATGTTGTAGTCACCAGTGAACTCTGAGGCAAGGGCCTTGACTTTGTTCGCGTCCCGCCCGATCACAAATATTGGGCTGAAACCCATGAAGTGCAAAGCGTAAATGGCCGCTCTGGTAGTGCCACCAGAGCCAACCACAGCAGCTGACTCTTTGTCGGTTGTTAGGGCGATCCCTGCTTCTTTGAGAGTGTAAACCATGCCTCTCCAGTCTGTGTTGTCTCCTAGTAGACGACGGTTGGATCGTGAATTGTGATCTTTTGAGAGGGTGATGGTGTTGACGGCTCCAATGGTTCGAGCTGCGGGCGTTAGTTCGTCTAGTAGAGGTATAATTTCCTGCTTCAGAGGAATAGTGACAGAAGCGCCCCCAAAATTCTCGCTCAGTAATAGTGTCGGCAGATTCCCGGTGGTTGACGCTTCACATAGATGATATTGGTGAGGCAACCCAGCGTCCTGAAAGAGAGCGTTATGAAGTGCTGGGGACCTAGACTGCGAAATGGGACTCCCAAAGAGGTAGAAGTTTCGCTTCTCTATATGGCCAATCAAGGCGCGGCCTTGTCTTATTTCCGCCGCGGACATCTGTCCCGGTGCGGCTTTGAAGGGTAAGGTTGGATGGGACACTGGAGTTAGAAATCCATTAAGAATGCGGCTCAACTTGCCAATACTGCCCATGTTGATGGCAATGATGGGTTTCTGTTGGGACACCATCATCTTCGATTTGAAGTTCGCCAGGTCAAAGTTATTCTCAGTGGTTTTTGCGTACCCCACAAGCTTTATTACATCACCGTATTGCAGGGCTCGGTTGTAGTGAGGAACCCATGAAGCATTTCTCCAAGACAGTGACCCGGCTGTATCATGATGAGAGGCAATGACGAGAGTGTTTCTCCTGTTTTCCACTACTTCTTGCAGAATATCGTCTGACGATGTGATTTCCGCATCGAGATATTCTATTCCGAGCCTTAAGGCCAGGCGATAGAGCTCTTGGCGCTTTTCCACCTCCCCGTCTGGGAAGCGACCGCCTTGCGAGGCGGTTCGGACGGTGAAAATGATAGGCAGCTGTGAAGCAAATCGAAGAAGAGAGATCTGTTCCGTGACAGCTTTTGGAGACCAATCATCCAACAGATCGATGCGGACCTCAACGGCATCTGACCCAATAAGAGCGTTTTGGATCATCTCAATGTTCGTATGACTTATTGTAGGCATCGTTAGAGAAAGAAAAAAACTTTCATTCTTCTGTAAAATAGCTTCCAGGTTGCCGTTGCCACTAGTAATTGAGGTTACGAATCTTTGAAAATCCTCAGGAATATGGGTATGTTCAGTGTGAGCTGCAGAGTGAGGACTGCAGTACAGGTAATTGGAGCACGATTCGTACCAAGGTCGGCGGCGCTCATATACTTGACGAATTTGTGTCGTGTATGGTGGCCGAGTTGTGTCTCTCATGAGATATTCGATGACCTGATCTGTGTTTCGGTGAACTAAAACCACAGAGCCGCCACTGGTACAGTAAGCTTGCAGCATTTCCCTTGCTTTGGCGGTTTCAACAATGCCGCCGCCACATGACAGAATATGACCATGTGGAAGCTTGCTCATAACGTCACGTAGAAGGTCTAACTCGCCTTGGCGGAAGCCATCCCAACCTCCTGGCCCATTGATTATTTCAGGTATTGCCATTCCAGACCGGCGTTCCAGCTCCTCATCTAGGTCGACAAATACCCAATTGAGGAGTTTTGCGATCCAGCGTCCAGCGGTCGTTTTACCTGCCCCTCTCATGCCAATTACGAAAATAGATTTTCCAATGCAACCCCGCCCTACTGCAGCAGAATTGGCGGCCGCGTGGGCTACATCGGACCCTTCTAGTTGTACATTAAAGGACTTAGACAGAGTATCCCACCATCCGGGCCAAGTCTTGCCAACACACTCTCGCTCGGTGACGGTGGTTGGCCCAGGGGCCACGACGGCAAGGACACTGAAGCTCATGGCGACCCGATGATCATCATAGCAGTGTACAACTTCTTGAGCTGCCCGAATATTGGATAGTGATGTACCATTGATATCAAGCCCATCGTCCAACTCTGTACACGAAACACCAAATTTGGCAAGTTGATCCTTCATTGCAGCGATTCTGTTGCACTCCTTGACACGCTGATTAGCAATACCCGTGATGCGGGTCTTGCCATTGGCGACGGCTCCCAACACGGATGCAGTTAAAAATGCGTCCGTCATGGGTTCCATGTCCACATGGGGCAGTGGCTTCAAGTGCCCAGGCGCTGGCCCAGTAACCGTAGTACTCAGCTCGTCTTGTTTAACGGAGCAGCCCATTGGTCGCAACACATCAATCGCAAATCTGGCATCACCTTGAAGGGACGATGAACCAATATTCGGAATAGTACATGTCGTTCCAGTGATAGCTGCGACGGCCAATGGATACGTAGCAGAACTGGCATCACTTTCAATAGCATACTCAGAGGGGTTCTGGTAAGTACCTCGGGGGATGTGATAGGTATCTGCCTCGCTCGTGGACTTTGTAACAGACACACCGAATGTCTTCATCATCGAAATAGTCATGTCGATGTAAGGTTGAGAAATTGGCTTTCCGCCAACCAAGCGCAAAGTTACAGGGCTTTTAGCATACGGAGCAGCCATTAGAATGGATGAAACATACTGAGAAGAAACTGTCGCAGCCAATTCAATCACGCCGCCTCGAAAACCTTCCGAAGAGTGAACCCGCAACGGTAGGCTTTGCTCTTGTTCCAAATATTCAATTACAACGCCATTCAGCCGCAACGCATCAACAAGGGGTCCAATCGGTCTGGCCTTCATTCTAGCATTGCCTGTCAACACAGTTGAGTGTGTCTGTTGGGTTGGAGAGCACAATGCCAGGACAGTTGTGAGAAACCTTGATGCGGTGCCAGCATTGCCAACGTAAAGTTCATCTTTGCTGGCACTCAAATGGCCACCCTTGCCTTCAACTTCGAGGATTTCTCCCGAAGCATGCCATGAGTACGATGCTCCGCCCAGCTGACCGATGGCAGAAAGCATAAACTCAGTATCATCGGAATGTAGAAGGTTCTTGATCTTGCAAGGTCCGGATCCTAGCGCTGCCAGTATGAGGGCACGGTTTGAGATGCTCTTCGACCCAGGAGGTATCACCGTGACATTCAGACCACTGGGAACACCAGGACTGATGCTGACAGAGGCTGACAGAATGGTCTTGATGTCCTTATCCGCCACAACACTGGCTTTTGGTTCAAACGTTTTCCCGATTCTTGCCAGAAGGACTATCTTCTTTTTTTGCCCTTCGTTCTTCTTATCTACCGCCATCTTTCGCAGCATGATATCGACTGGGCAATCCTTCCCAGCAGTGAGTTTTATGACTCGTTTATCCTGTATGGAGGTGGGCAGCCCGTAGGATGCGATGCATTTGGACAACCTTGACACAGCATGAGGTCTCAGGACGCCAAGAAAGCGAGCGAGCTCAGCTTCCTTGACCATGCCAATGGCAACAGCTTCACCATGAAGAAGCTGCGGAGTGAGAATAGCTTCGATTGCGTGCCCGATTGAATGTCCGAAGTTGAGTAGATTCCTCAACCCGCCTTCTCGCTCGTCTGCTGAAACCACCTCTGCTTTGACTCTCGCAGAGCCAACCACAATTCGAGTGAGGATGTCTTTGATGGACACCAAACGATCTTTGCTTTTCGAACGAACACTAGAGATGATCTCCGCCGCGGATTGCTCTAGCACACTGAATTCATTCTCGTCCCAGATAGCCGCAGTCTTGATAACCTCAGCCATACCATTTATGAATTCACGCACAGGTAGGGTTTGAAGGAAAGCTAAATCGATATAGACCCGTTTCGGCTGCCAGAAAGCGCCAACCAAGTTCTTTCCCATTGGAGTGTCTATAGCTGTTTTGCCTCCAATAGAAGAATCTACCATGGCTAGGAGTGTTGTTGGGACTTGAACGAAACGTACTCCTCTCATGAATGTAGCAGCAACATAGCCAATCATATCTCCGATGACACCGCCTCCCAAGGCTATTATGACGATATCTCTGGTACAGTTCTGTGTTAGCATCCAGTCCTCGATGTCGGCCTTGGTTTCTCGGCTCTTCGACGCCTCGCCTGGTGGGATGGCGTAAGTGAGCAATCGGACATCAGCGGCAATCCCACTTGATTCAAAACATGAACGGAATGACGGAACATATATGTCGTGAAGGTTTGTATCGGTAATGAGAACGAATGTCGACGATTTCACATGGCTGAGCAGATCAGTCGCGACAAAGTCTGGCCATAGGCCATACTCGGCGATGATGCTATCCTCCCCCAAGATAGATATTTTTTGAGGGGGAACTCCTTCTGCCCTTGCCATGTTGATGTTACGGCAAGCTGTGCCAGCGAATGACGTTGGAGCTTTCGAAGCTTAAGGAAGTGTTGATGAAGTGTTTACGTGTGGCGTGGTGCAAAAAAAGGGCCAGTGGAATGTGGGGCTAGCTAAGAGCTGAATTGAAAGTTTTACGCAGAGGCTACTTGTTAGGAACGTGCATTAATATGACTCTACTGAAGTGTGGACAGGCCGACATCGGGCCAACATGGTGCATGCACTGAATCGTATTTTAACAGACCCGGTACAAAACAGAGCATTATGTGCTAGTGTACAATTAGTGTACTAAGTACTTGAACTGCACAATCAGTTAATCCGTGTGTCATCGCAGTGCATGAAACACGATGTCAGATTCCATGACGCTGCGACCAACACTTATTCGTTATTTCATATGACTATTAGCTAGATGCCCAGTGTCAGTGATCCAGAAATTGTCATCTCATGAGCTTGAACTTACCTCAATTAGCTTCTCTGTTAGCTCGAAGCAATCTCCCTTCACGTCCTCTATAGACGTATGGTTGGATGCCCTCCACAACCCACCAAAGCCTAGCTCATTCAAAAGACTTAACAACGAATGCATAGATCCCAATTCCCGAAAGTAGTTCTGTTCGGACAAAATAGTACGCAGTAGTGCATGGGCAGCTTCCAATGCTCCTGTTTCTTGACTGTGTAGCAACACATCGTCAAGAATGGATGCCAAGGCCCCGCAACTGTATGGGAATAGTGTTAGAAGATGGGAGGGAGACTAATCAACCAGCAAGATACTCACAGGCTTGTGAAAACATTTGGTCGTGTTTGAGCTAAGAGATTTAGCCAATTGAGGCTGCGTGCTTGAGCGGCATCGTCAAGGTAATGGAAGTCAATGAGCTCAGTCACCGACATGAGAAAGAGGTCTTTGTCTGTCAAATATTCGATGCTCTGTATACCTCTAAGGCTGAGTATGGTGGAAATGCCTTCGGGTTTGAGATCAGACCACCACAGGCTGTCAATGAACTCGTCCTCAGTCGTACCACGAGCCAATAAAAGAGCCAAGTAGGGAGATCCACAGACAGCGCGTTTTAGGCTTGTTGAAGAAGACCTTGCGGAGCGAGAGGTCATATCCAATAACGTGAGAAGAACCTGTATTGCTGCAGATCTGGTGGCTGTGTCCGTGAGGCCTCGCACAAGGCATGCGCACACAGCAAAGTGAAACGTGTCTTCCTCGAAATGGATGCCATAGGCGTTATCCAGTGGTAATGCAGCCTCTTCTAGCTGCGTCCGACTCTGCAGGAGAAGGGGAACCATCCGGTCGCCTCTGACGTTACCAATGGTACCAATATTGTCCAAAACGGAGTCGAGAAACTGCGCTGCGCAGTTGAAGAGACTTGCGGGTACAAGGCGCACTAAAGACATTGCTAACCAGAAAAGCTGGAGCCCGTACCGCGACGCAGACGGCAATTTTGCCATCATCTTCGTCAGGGATGTGATGATAGAAACAAGCATTTCGCTATTTCCGTCCTCGCCAAATTGGCTAACACTGTTTCGAAGCGCGACCAAGACTTGATATAACAGATCATCGTCTACCTCCTCCTTGGCTAAGTATCCCATTACTGCAAACGCTCTGGGCTGAATCGCTGGGTTGTTTTGAAAAGCAGTACTGGCGACAAGGCTCATCCATCGAGCACGCCAGGCATTTGCAGCATCTGTAGATGGAGCCGCAATCGAACAAACTTCATACAATATTGCTGTCAGATTTTCTGTCGTAGCCAAAGTAGGGCTTAGGTCTGGAGAGGTAGACACAGACGCACCATCCCTGACCAAAGATGGTGGTGGTATAAAAATTTCGCCTTTAGAATCGGCGAAAATGTCCATGATTGATCGAAGCCGTAATGCCCTTGTGTCGTCTAAATTAAACGAGGCACATATAGCATGTATCGAGTTTATGAGTAGTTTGTACACAAGAGATCGGACCTCGTGTCCTCCAGTGTTGGCAAGCATTGTTATGACGTGAAAAATTTCCGGCAGAAACATCTGAGACTGAACTCGACTGTCGAAGGACAGGGCCAGGCAAAACTGAAGTAGAACGCATACTTCCTCCCATACAGAGTTATCCGGCAGTAGTCGGGTCGGGCGTAATGATGATCTATTAAGAGCTTTGCGAAGGCGACAAATTATTCTTCCCCGCAACGTGATAGCTCCGAGTCCGACCATGACCGATGAAAGAACCTCTAGCGTGTCCGGCCGGTCGCCATAGCCGAGAGCTACTTTGATAAGTTCATCGACAAAGATGTCCAGTAGAAGCTCATCCTGGGAGATAGATGGCCATATGTATTGTTCAAGTACATATGTCAGGCTTTGATCCAAGACAGCGACGTCTATCAACTTTCTGAAGAGGGATGTGACCTTATCTCTGCCCTTGTCTCCGTCAATGTCCGCTACCAGCACATTTGAGCGTAAACCAGAGAGCCAGGGAGCCACATATTCTAGGCTGAGAGGTTTTTGTTCCTCAGGAATGCTCTCCCAGCTGACAAAAAATTCAGCTAAAAAGTCCGATGTCAGTTGAGGCTCGGCTAGGGCAAGTTCTCGGCTGATGCTGACGATGAACCGAGTTGGATCCAGCGGTACTGCCAAGTCTGGGAGAAGCCTGTAAGTAAGTTCTTATACAACCACGTACTATGCTGGCAAAGTGTTCAGACTGACCTTTGTTACAAACGAGCCTTCCAGCAGCACTGAAGTCAAATGATCGACAGAGGGCCCCAAGGAGATTATAAGAAGCCAGCCTTAGAACATGGTAAGGACTGGATAAGTTGGTAAGGGCCAAATTCAGCATGGTACCTGGAACATCCTGAGGTCGTACAAGCCTTTCAGCTGGTTTCGGAATTCGATTGTCTTTGCCCAACTTGACCTTGGCTCCACGAATGGTCTGAAGAACATCTGCCCGCTTGGAACTGGTGAAGAACATAACAATTTTGCCACTGTCTGCCCTCAGCCCAAAGCCAGAGTCATCATCGGCTTGCGACGTAGCGGTTGATGTTGCCTCGTCTATATCGCTCAGACGAAATATGTCATTGATGATGCTACTTATGCGAAATCCTGCTAGAATCTCTTGCTTCTTGACAGTTGTTATTTGAACGAACTGACTGCCAACTTTTATCACTACCTCGACTTTTCCTTTAGATTTAGATAGCCTTGTAATGGATTGAAACATGAACCGCGTTTCCGTTACCACACTGATAGTCTCTTTGGGGAGATGAAGCTGGTTGAGGTGAAAATGAGCTCGAAGATCCTGCAGGCTGCCAATCAGGTGATATTCAACGTTGCTGGGGTGGAAGACACTAGATTCATCGCGAGTAGCATTACGAAGGAGCCTTCGAAAACATCGTCTGCTCTGTCAGTAAGAGGATCCCCCTTCTTGTTACTCTTGGGCCAGCTTACTTAAATGCACTGTTCATGTTATAGACATATATTCTCGAAAAATTTCGTGCCAGCTCGGTTGGTGTCAAGAGATCTAGTTTTGAGAAGAAATCATCTGATGGCTCGCTGCGTCCATTGTAGCAGGTCGCATCAACGAACAGGCCAAAGGGCTCATGCCATAGCCGGCTTGCAATCTGGAACTCGAATTAGAGTTTCTCTTATTATGTCAGGCGAACAGTATGTATTGAACACAACAATGATTGTCAAATGGCCTCGAATTGAACTCACTTTTAAGTAACAATATAATAGCGTATCATGATCTATGCTTTCGACTTCGATATGTCTTAGAATAACACATACGATAGAAATACCATCCTACTCACTGCTTAGCAAATCATCGTTGAGCCTTCGGATGTTGTGACTTGCCTTGCTTCCTCCGCCATCATATACCGCACGCGAAGTGAGAAACGACTCTGCGCTTCGAAAAGCATTGCGGAGCATGAAGTTCTGAAATCTTGAATAAAGAGGGGGTGTATTACAGAATATGTGGGGGCGATTCCATGATATTGCAAGAGGTGGAGGCCCGAGGTTGGTGATGAGACTTCGGAGAGGCTCTAGGATTGGTGGCGTCGCACGAGCGGATTCTCCTGGTATGCGGTGATGTTCTTTTTTCTCTCGCGCAACAAGCGTTTGGCGCAGATGATCCCAGTGGTCATACAAAAACCGATGCAGCGATACACAAGACCCAAAGTCAAATATATCTGTCTTGGTAGGTCCAGCCTCCCGTCGCAAAGGCACCTGATGTCGTTGGTTAGATGACGCTACACTTGCGGAATGTGCAGAGTAATGGTTAAGTGATGCTCACGGAAATTTCTCTCAAAAATCCTGTCACCAGATGTATATTTTGGACTAGAAAAGGATTGAGTGGAAACATATAAGGTTCTTTGGTTCCAAAAAGGACGTTGTTGGCAAGATTTTGTATAATTTTGGCAATAAGCAACAGCCCTCGCCGCATCTCTTTGGTGGGTGAGGCTGAGACGAGATTCTCAGTCTCTGGGGCCACGATTGCAGGGCAGAAGAATCGCAGAAACACGAATGCTCCGACCGCAGTGTATTTGGCATTAGGGAAGCGAGGAAACACAGTTTCTGAAATCTATCCGCTGACGTTAGCCACTGAAATCGCACACCAAGTCGAAACAATGAATCCTCATGAACATACAATGTTGCAAATTTTCCGGAATGAACTCGGGACATCTGGGACTGACGCACAGATGTCATCCATAAAAACCTTGGCGACTATTTGAAGTTGAGCTGCATTCTTCTGCAGCTCTTCTGGCGCGCTGACTCTGGCGGGGTCCAGCTCTAGATCTAGATCTTGAGAAGTCAACATCAGTCTCTCTAGGACCTTCTGCAATGTTGCTTTCAAGTAAGAAGCTCCTTTCCATTTTGCGTATACAGAGAGCATTTTCGTCGCGACACAATTTCTACGAAGTATTTCAGTCTCATTCTCTGCCTGCTAGTCAGCAGCTTGAAAAATTGGTTCAAACAGTAAGACTTTACCTGTTTGCTCTATCTCTTGGCGAATCAGCGCTTCGAATAGATCAAAGATTAAACCACGCTGTTCAAACACTGTAATAAGACATATAGTGAGCTCGTCAACTTCTGAGGCGGGACAGATTGCGCTCATTGACACAGAAAGAGAGAGATCGGTCGTGAGAAGCTTCAAGTGTATCCTTGTTAGCACACAGATGTCTTGCGAATGGTTCGGGTTGTCATTTCCGGAACGTACATGGAGCAGCTCTACATATTTGTCGCTGACAGCTGAGTCTGTCAATGAGCTAAATTCCGTTCCTTGCGTCAGGATGTTGCAAAGAACACGAACAAACGCAGCCCTGATTTCAACGTTCTCATGGTATCCAATATTCAATGAATGCTTCAAGCCAACATCAATGTTCGCACTGAGAAGATTGGACAGTATTGTGATGACCAAGTCTGCATTAGAAGTAGTCTTATCACGACTGGAACCACCATAATGGAAGTCCTTGCTGTGGATTTCCTGTGTCTCGTAATTCAAAAGTGACAGGAAACGGTTGAAGTACGTATGAAACATCTGCGACTTGAGCTCACTCATCCCGGCATCTGTCTGACTGTCGGCTGGTTGAAGCGGGAGTCGAAAGGTTAGATCCGCAAGTGTTTTTAGACAGGCTTTATCGAGATCTTTCTGGACCCGGCGAAGCTCCTCCGGCCGAGTGCCTGTGTTTGTGTTAGTGGACTGTTCTTGTTTAAGAGCGTAAGGGCGCGCTATCCAGTCGAATATATGTTCTAGGAGCTGATTCCGGATTCGGACGTCATCGCGTAGATTTAGATGCTCCTTTCTTTTCATGACAGCCTCGCACAGGTGACATATCTTGACTCTGACGCGCAGTGTCGTGGTACCGTCTGGTGCCCCATCTAAGAATTTGGCGAAACTTAGTGTGAGTGCTGCTAGGTGCACTGAAGAGACGGAACCAAGATCGGATGGGATCTCAAGCTTTTCCACCATCGTCTTTAACAGGGAAGCGGCTTGTTCGGCGAATACGACCTCCTTCTCTTGGTTCTGGTCTGTTGATGCGAGGACACCCGCGAGAAGCACCTCTAATTCCGATTCTAGAGCTTTGAAAAGTGCAGGGTAGAGTGTCGAAGACACCTCGGTTGACAAAACTTCCCTCATTGCCTCCCGCACTTTGATGTTTTCGCAGCCGAGAAGTTGAATAGCAAGTCTGAGAAAACGTGTCAACAGTGGCTCCTCGTGCTGTTCTGAGAACAATCGGTCTATCCACTGCAGGTCTTCCGATGTTTCATCCAGTCGACTGGCATGATCGTGGGTACATATGCCACCCAAGGAGGCTAGAAAGCCCGAGAAATTACGCCATTCTGACAATAGCCTGTCATCAACGTTATCGGCTGTAGCCATAGAGACATCTTTGGATAGGCGGATCCATCTTTCAAAGCCAAATTCCCACGCATCCAGTATGCCTTGTGTCGGAATTCGCATCTGCCTGAGCAGACTCCGCAATCTCTTTTGAAAAGCGACAAGACCTGTGAAGTGAAAGGCAGGTGACGAAAGCTCCTCATAGACTATGTTGTTGCGGTGAGTTGAAGAGAGCAAATTCGCTGAATCACTATACACTCCAGCATGAGCACATTCTTCAACTATAAGGCCCACGCAGACGGTTGCCGCCTGGCAAACTGATACATCGGGAGAACATAAAGACACCAACAAGGTTGACTCGAGCTTCAACGCGGCCTCATGAGCAGAAGCAGCGTCTGCAGGAGCAGTTGATATAACCTAGGAAAGTCAATACAGTCATTCCAAAAAAAGGGTCAGATCGCTAACGGACAGGTAAGCCTTTCAATAGAGTGGACCTTGCGCTTAAGAACTCTTGTAGTTGGGTGATCGAGAGCATGCTAAGATGGTCTCTCACGCCTGCACATAGGCCGAGTAAAACTGAAGAACTATCATTTGTTTCAGTGTGTATTGCGAAATACAATTATGTTAGAGGACTTACATCTGGTCCCAAAGTCTTTTTCGAAGATCTGCAGTGAACTCGATTTTACCAAATGTTTCCGTCGAGTGGTCATCCGCGACGAAGAGCTTTTTGGCAACCTTGGTAGCAAGTCGACAAATGGATGAATTGCGAGAAAGAATGCAGAATAGAAATGGCCGCAAGAATGGGAGGCTTGGATTCTGGCCCAGCAAGTCGTGGATCAACGGTGTTGATGACACTTCCAAGTATCGCAGAATTTCTGAAAGCTTACGCTCGCTGAACGGCGAGCAGTCGCTCCTGGAACTCAAAGAGTTCATACACTCCGACTAATATGCTTGTCATCAGTAGGAATCTCTGTTAAGTGGATCTGGAGACCATACTTCGAATTCGGACTGAATGAAAGACAATGCATTATCATGAAGTTCAGCGTATCTTCCTGCCTGCGGTTGCCCAACGAAATACGAGCAGGCTTGAATAACGGCGATTTTAAAAGTATCTGGCGCCATTGGAGATATACAGGTCTTGGTGAGCGTTTCCACGACGCCATCTGGGTCCAGATGCGCGAGACTAACAAATGCTCCTGTTATCATATCTTGATCAAAGGTTGGAGCGGAATGACCGGTGTATGAAAGACAGAAGACAGAGTCCCTGACCTCGTCTTGAACATCCATGGCATAGCTGACCAAGGCTGAATCACTCTCGACCTTGAAATGTCGAGCGGCGCGAAGCAAGGCCACCAGACAGTAAGCAGCTCGCTCATTTCCATTTCGAAGAGCTTTCCTCAAGCTATCCAAGAACGACACCTTCTTAATCAGATTATTGCTCTTCGCCTCTCGCAAGTTACTTGCGACTTCAAACACGTCAGGAAGGAGCAAGAGAAGAGTAATCTGCATGGGATATAAGACAGCTCTGCGCCGACCAATATCTACTCCCGTCTGAGTCATGTCAAACAATGTATCGCTGCCGCCGCCATCCCGTCTCTTGTGGTGTGAATGGAGCCGAACGAATTCATCAGGGTAACGGTCAATCCAGCGAGCGACAAGCAGTGGAAGTACTACGGCTATCGTATACTGGTACGGTTTACGGAAATGTAGATAACTGGAGCATATTTCCTGGATGATATGCCCAAGCTTCAAGCTATCAATCCAAAAGAAGGACAAGAGCCTTAACGTGACAAGAGCTGTAGTCTCGCCCTCATGACTTTGACTTTCAGATCCCCCCTCTGGGAAAGGCGTAGTCCGAATATTATAAATAGTGTTTCTGATATGTTCAAATGCGGCAGACCAGCTCGATGCGGATATGAACTCGACCACGGTTTTGATATGAGCGTCAAACTGAACTAGACAGTCTTCAAGGCACTCTGCCTCGTTCGTGCTCGGTTTCCCATCAGGTCGTGGAACACAAAAGTTACGTTCCGGTAATTGGTCCAGCAATGTCTGAGCTGGTAAAATATAATCGTCTGGAATAGGCTCCAGGAGTTGTTTCAAGGCTTGCAATATGCGATTCACAAGTAGAGGCTCCAAAGACTCTGGTAAAGTTTCGGTCCCTTCGTTGCGTTCCTTGGAGAACCATTGCTGATTGGCATTGCAGCTAGCTGCTGCGAGTGACAAGATATACAACTCTGACTCTAGTATGTGTGACGGATGAGCAGAAACGCAGGTAAAAGGACGTCCTAGGTCTTCAAGCAATTTCACAAGAGACTCAAGGACAACACTAACAGTTGTCCTACTCAAATCAACCAATGTAGTTCTCGTGATCTGAAGAATCTCGTCGTCCTCAAAGGCCCGTCCCGTGGAGCCTGTTCGATGCGGCAACTATAACCAATTGAGGTCCTCGTTAGCCGAATGTCTCAACAAGAAGAACACTGCATACTCTTACCCGCGATGCAATTCTATCAACAAGACAACCAACGATCACTCCATTGCTGTTCATAGTTGCTGTAGTAAGTAATATTCACCTTGTTGGATCACCAGGTGGATGGGCCCAAGTTCACGTTCCCCCACCAAGATGATATTATTATTTTTTTATCTAGTTTCAATACGTGTTTTTTTTTTGTGTTGACGGAAGTGAAAATGGGGGTTTTTATAACCCGTAATTAATTAAAAATGCGCTAGAACGAGTCCCAAAAAAATGCCCCAGCGAGCTTGTTTTTCAAAGCTAGGTAAAAAAAAAAAGAACTCCAGGTCAATAGAAACTCCACATTGCCAGAGTTTTTTTTTCATGTAGTCTAGCTTCGAAATTAATTAATTTACTGGCTGTTACCCATGTACTAGAGCTTCGAAATTCTTATCAGCGTGACTCATCGGCGGGGCCTATAAAAAGGAAAAAGGAAGGATCTTCCTTTATTTTACGATGTAGTTTACACTGATCCCTAAACCAGACTCAAATATGGCTACTTCAACAAAGTTCTCACCGTCCTTTGATAGCGCTCTTTGTTTCATCCCTCCAGATGCCCTACTACCATCAATTGATTCAGTTAGGAGTCTGTATGACAGAGTGTACGAGAAATGGCCGCCTCATGTCAACATAGCGTACCCATTCGTGGGCCTAGAGGTCCTTGATGAAGCTGCTAATATCCTTTGTGAACTTGACCTTGCATCCCTGGTGCCGAAGGAGATTTCTTTGTGTGAAGCAGACTTTTTCAAGCATCGCAGCTACAATTCCATTGTATTATGTCCACAACGACAATCAGACTCAGCTTTTGCCTCGCAACTGGTCGGGGAGATTCGTCACAGTCTCGGTTGGTCACGGCACACCGACGATTCCCAGTTACATATGACCGTTGGCCAGAGTGACGACCATGAGTCGGATTCTCACGAGTTCTTGCTAGGAAAGGCACGGCTTCTCACCCCACTAAGGTGGACCACTGGGCATCTGGCCATTCTGGTGCGCTCTGATAAATATTCTATGCGGCTTTGGGCCCGCATAGACATACACAGTCGACAACTCAACCGATTCTCGCCACCATTGAACCTCTGTGCTCATGCCTTTGTGCAGCATCGAAGGACGTTCGAATTCAGGTCATCTGTGAAGATTTGGTGTCCACTGACAGACAACTCGTCGAGTTTGGCTGACAATCAGACTGATCAACTAATTGTAGCCTCGTACAACGTGCTCGCGGAATTCAAATGGCCACCTAGCTCGGGCAGATACTCGGCTTTGATATCTCATATCCTCTCTGAGCGTGCTGTTTCTGATATTCTCGTTCTCCAAGAAGTCACTGATCATTTCCTCACATATCTACTGCAAGATCCTGATATTTGCAAACTATACAGATTCTCGACTCATGGGTCTCCAGGAGTCCATGGAAATGGCCCATTGCCGAGCCATCTCAACATTGTGGTGCTGAGCAAGATTCCTTTCACCTGGCAATACGTTCCTTTCAATAGGAAACACAAAGGTGCGACGGTATTACAATTCCATGTCTCTCACACTACTTCGCACCCATCAGTCAAGCCTCTGCCCATAATTCTGGCAGCTTGCCATCTTACGCAGGGCTTAGTGGATGGTGCAGTGGTCGCCAAAAAGAATGAGCTGCTTGCAGTGGTCGGTCACTTGTCCAAACAATTTCATGGCCATCCTTGGATCATCGCTGGTGATTTCAATATCGCCACTTCATCCTTGACTATCGACTTGGCTCGCAAGAAAGAGCAGCTATCGTTCCAGGGATATCAATATTTTTGCGATTTAGACCAGATACTTGCTGATCGAGGGTTCCAGGACGCCTGGCTGCAAACACGACTTCGCTCTGGTGTCTCTTATGACTCGGCAGATAGTTCACGGTCGCTCCAACATTTATACGAAGGTGAACAAGGGGCTACTTTCGATCCCTTGACGAATGACTTGGCTGCAAAAACTGTTGGAAATGATCTGAACAACCGGCCTCAGAGATATGATCGTATTCTCTTCAATGATGCTTCATCACTCAGCATATGTGGTTTTAATACCTTTGGCCAGCCCAAAACACCAGCACAAAAAGCTAGCGACCACTGGGGGATTCGATGCCTTTTCAAAAGGATGAAGCAGGATAGTAGCCAGACAACTCATGCTTCCAAAACAGTGCCTGTGGTTCTCAAGCAAGCGCCGCCATCTCTCGGCAGTACTGAAGATTTAAAAGCAACGTTACGCTCGCTGAATTGCTTGCCTACGGCAAAAGAGGAGGAAGACAGAATCGAGGCACTGCAACTGCTGAAGAGAGTATTGTGTCATGCGGAACGAGACCAAATAGCCACAAGCCAGCGCCAAGGCTTGGAAATCGTCATTATCCCTGTAGGATCTTACGGGCTGGGAGTTTGGACGACTGAGTCAGACATAGATTGCTTATGCGTTGGCAACATTAGCACGAAAGTATTCTTTGCTCTTGCTCTCTCGAAGCTGAGGAGTGCACGACATGATGGAATTACAGCTCTTCGGGTGGTTCGTGCAAGAACAGGCACTATGCTCGAGCTGAGCGTCCTAGGGATAAAATTTGACTTGCAGTACTGCACTGCTAGCCTTGTTGCCGAAAGGTGAGCTTTCTATGTAGCTCAGGTGCCGTAAACAAAGACGCTGACGACTTTCTTTCACAGATACCCCGATATTTTGGATCACCCTGCCACAGATGCAGCGTTCAAGTTGCCAATCCAAATATTGTCTAAGCTGAAGCCAGCACGAGACCTTGCATACCTCCGAAGGTCTATTCCTGATCTCGCAATATACCGCCTCTCACATTTATTTATTAAAGCCTGGGCGAAGTCCCGCGGCATTTACTCGGCCAAGTTTGGGCTCTTGGGGGGAATTAACGTCTCGGTTATGCTCGTTCCTATTTGCAAGTTACTAGCACTTGGCGGCGGTAATGTATCTACGGCGGACATTATAAATACCTTCTTCCACTACTATGCGGATCTGGACTGGAAAGAACACGTGGCATTCGATCCATTCTTTCACGGGGATGTCAAGTATCATCGTACACTCCGCGAACCCATGTGTCTACTAGGCTGGCACACACCGGCCTTGAACACTGCACTCAATGCCTCAGTACCAACCGTGCATACCATTTCCATGGAGCTGAAGAGAGCCAGAGACATACTTTTGCACGGCACAGTGACTTGGGATGGATTTCTGAAACGAGATGCGTCAGTCTCGCTGGGGGAGCTTACATCACGTAGCGCATCGCATTTTTTGAACAGCTACAAAAGCTACATTAAGATTGATGCACGTTACTGGGGTTATTCTTCCAACCCGTGTAGGCGATTTATCGGTTGGCTAGAGTCAAGATGCGTTATGGTACTCGTAGGTCAGTATTCCCCATTTCATTCTGCATTGTTTCCAGGCGGCTAACCTATATTTAGACATCAACAGAAGAGTACCGACTCTCATGACACGGATATGGCCTGCACGGCTTATACCCAGAGTCTCCGATACAACGGATGCAGACAATTATTGGAGTTACCTCTTTGGTTTGGAGTGGCAGTCATCTGATGTATCGAGGGAGCAAATCAAAGTGGCGGAACAGACCCTGCACAATGTCCTTCAGGACTTTGAAAATCGTATCCGTAGCGATGCAAAGTATTTTGATCAAAACAGCTGCTGGTTGCTGGCATCGGTTGTCAGTGCTGCCAGCGTGCGGGACCTTCAAATCGATTCTCAACCTGTGTCCCAGGAGAACGCTGGCGACACGGACTCCGAAGAAGGCCTCGAACTTGATGACGAGGTACCAAGCAGTGAGCATCAGAGCGTAACATCCCCACGGATTAGCGACGTGGCAAGGAAGCCTGTGGGGGGCCCTGGCAAGCTTCGTGCGGCTTCGGACGTCATGAGCCGACTTCGCTGGGATCCAGCCATTGATTCCAGCGACTACTTGGTTGGTTACGAAGACAGGTTCGTCGGGGCTCAAGAGAAAGCCCTGGAGGCCTGGAAAGGCGAACAAACCGACGAAGAGTTCATTCCTCAACATCGCATTCTTTATTTTAAACGCAAGAGTGATGGTGCAGTCGTCTGGGACAGAAGGCGGCGAATCGACAATGTGTTTGGTAGTGGCAGGAGTGGCAATCAGGGTACATGACAAGAATTAAGCCCCCCCAATTGTGTTGAATATATTTATCCACCACGGTAAAATGTGATCAAATCCTGCAGTCTCGTGGAGCTACTCCCCCTACCTTCCTAATAAACCGAACGGATAACTAAATGTGCATCCGCTGTTAGTCCTAATCCGTTAGAACGACCCACCCACACTATTTCAGTACGGCTTATGTACTCTGTACATCTGAAGTCAATTATAATGCCTACCGCTTTTATGAAGCCAGACTCAGGAAAACCGCTGCGATAGACGCCTTGTCATACTTGACATATTTTCCTTTGCCTTTATCTATGTCATGGTACCGGTCCCAGAAGCGATCGTAGAGCGGCTGCAGCTTTTGACGAATATCCTTCCCGAACATTGAACGTACTTCTAGCTCCATGTTGTACGATTTGTGTTTTGCGACCATGTCATCGAAGGCTACATTGAACTGAGTGAACTTCTCCTTTATCTTGTCTTTGTCTTTGCTGCTCAATCCCTTCACCACCGATGCAGAATCTGCCTGGCCCGAGGTTGGTCTCTGAGTGCGATTGGTGTGAATTGTATCAAAGAGGTACACCGATATATCTCTGCATACGTCCGTGTATGCCGCTGTAGCTTTCTTGCGCCATTGATCAAGCACTTCAAACCTCGATGGCAACAAAGGCCCGAGGTCCGAGTCTCGTATCATACGCTCGATGATGACGACGCAGTTGGCGATAAACACGCCGGCTACCGATTTCCCCCTGAGCAATATTTTTGCCTTCTGATCCAGAGCGGACAGAAGTGCATCTATGGAGTCAAGACAGTAATGTGCAAAGATTTCTTTCCCATCGGCGCCGATGTCGAATGATGCGAGACTGGGTATAGCATCAGTCGATCCGCCAACAGAAACCGAATTCGATCTCCAACCGCCGTCCCCCAGGGATATCATGATACTGGAGATGGGTCGGAGAAACTCAACCATGGCTTGCAGACGTTGCATCGTCTCTGTCACGAGAGACGTCGAGGCACCATCAGAGGGGAGTGTCTGCAGCCCACCGGCCTTTCTCCTGGTTTCTTCGAGGAGATCCGAGAGCGATGATTTGGCTGTTTCCCGAACGGGCTTCAGTGCAGCCGCAAGAGAGCCTTTCAGTTCGCCCGTTCTAGTATCCAAACTCCCTGAGAGTCCAGAGAGGATTTCCGTGATCTCATATGCCAAGTAACAGTCGGTGTTTAAGTGGCCCTTGATGTGCGCATTAAGTTCTCGAAGAGTGCGTGCGAGCTCAGACAGAGCTCCTAGGCAAGTCGCCTGGAACACCGAACCCCAGTCCTCACGTCTGAAAATACTGCAAATGTTGTCGTATTCCGACAAAAAAATTCCTTCCATCGCCTTGGCATATGTGCTGATGCCATTGGTTCCTGCCCTATATATGGCGCCAGGATTCTTCTTCTTGGCCGTGTTGACGCTTGCCGCCGCTAGATTAACGAGTGATGAAGATAGATACGGACCCCGGATCTCAGCAAATATTTTTGACGCAGGAGAACTATGTCCCTGCTGCCCGCCTGCCAGGTAGGCATATACAAGACCCAACCGGGCAATCTTATCCTGTGGTAGAACTGGGAAGGGCTTCTCTTTCGTGATGTAATGAAGTGGTTCGATAGAGCGAGGTGTTTCTCCGCGCAAGAGTTTATCGAAGTAATTCTCGAGCTGGGCATTTCCTGATTTGATTAGTCGAGTGAGATCGCCTATGGTATGTTGATTTGCTCGCAAGTTCGACACTTGCATATCGGCATGGGACTTGTTGAGCCTCTTGAGCGACGCCAGGTAGATGGACAAGCCAGCCTTGTCCGGGCCGGCACGGATGATTTGTTCTTCATTATCTTTGCTATCGGCAGGCTGGCGCAATCGGTCGATGGCGGCGAGAACAGAGTCGACGTCTGTAAGAGTTAGCTGCGAGAACTGGAGGAGCTGAAGAGTTCATAGTGAGGTGTACTGTTCCCAAGAAGCTGGAGGCGTCTGGTCTCACCGCTTAGAGGCCCTGCAACATCACGTACGCTCTGACCCGAGGCCTCCAGCCTCCCGAGACTGGCTTGAATCTTTCTGGTGAGCTGTGTTGTCTTGTCAAGGCGGGAGTTCAGAACATCAACCTCGGCTCTCGCCTCTTCATCAAGGGCGTGGTGTGCAGTATTTGATAAGCCAACCGCCATGGTCAGTCCAGTCAATTATTTATGGCCGCACGAAGATAGAGGGTCAAGTCTTCGAAAAACGAGCGCTGCCCGGTAGCCTTTTGAAACAACACTCGTCGTTAGAGGCAGGGATCGCTAAGGCGCTCTCTTGAGCAGCAAGTACATGCGCTAGTCAAGCAGAGAGGTGCCTGCCTCAATGCCATAAGTACCTGCTGGCTCCACTTGTAGTAGGACTTTGGTTTTGGACCAATCATGAAGAGTAGTAGTATTCATGCAACCACTTCACGCGCCTCAGACGCGTCGCGCGTAGCTACCTCACACTCCTCGATCACCTTTCACCTTTCACGTTACTAACATCCCCCGCTAGAAGCTGCAAATAGTTGGCTCATCCTACTATTTGTGCGTTTCGCTTTCACCGCAACACTGCTTTAGGATAGAGATTTGCCGTCATGGACACGTTTATGCTTCAAGATGAAGGCGTCCGCGATCGCATCCGCCAGGCGGAGGACTTCCTGGACCCCAGTACGAATGCCTCCTGTCACAATCAGGCTTCTCAAAAGCCAGTATACTAAACAGCTCTTTCTAGGCGACCCCCATGCGCGCAGCTACAGATCGGACATTATTTTGATGCTTCAGAAGAACCAGCGGCGCTTGACTGTCAATCTGGATCATGTTCGTGACCACAGCGCCGATCTCGCGCAAGGCATTCTCGACGAGCCTTTCGACTTCTCCCTGGCTTTCAATCATGCCTTGAAGAAGATTATTGAAACCATACCCCAAGCGCGGCCCGATCAGACTGCCAGAGACACTATCTACTATTGTGCCTGGGCCGGCAGCTTTGGTCTCAATGCGTGCAACCCCCGAACCCTGTCGTCCCAGCATCTTAATCATATGGTGTCCCTGGAAGGGATTGTCACAAGATGCTCCTTGATACGACCCAAAGTCGTCCGAAGTGTGCACTACAACGAAACGCGACAAAAGTTTCATTTCCGAGAATACCAGGATCAGACAATGACCAATGGAGTTACAACATCCAGCGTTTATCCCCGGGAGGACGATGAAGGCAATCCATTGGTGACCGAGTACGGCTTCTGCACCTTCCGCGATCATCAGACTGTTTCGATTCAAGAGATGCCAGAGCGAGCACCTGCTGGTCAGCTTCCTCGCGGCGTCGATGTAATCCTGGATGATGATCTGGTCGACCGGGTGAAGCCCGGCGACCGAGTCCAGATTGTTGGCATATTCAGGACTCTTGGCAATCGGAACACCAACCACAACAGCGCGTTGTTCAAAACCATCATCCTTGCCAACAACATCGCGCTACTGTCCTCCAAGTCAGGCGGCGGTGTGGCAACTGCCACTATCACGGATACCGACATTAGAAACATAAACAAAGTGGCCAAGAAAAGGAATCTGCTTGAGCTCCTCTCCCAGTCACTTGCTCCCAGTATCTATGGTCACGATCACATCAAAAAGGCCATCTTACTCATGCTGTTGGGTGGGATAGAGAAGAATCTCGAGAACGGCACTCATCTCAGAGGCGACATCAACATCCTCATGGTTGGAGATCCCTCCACGGCCAAGTCTCAATTGCTGCGCTTTGTCCTCAACACAGCACCACTGGCCATCGCCACCACGGGTCGTGGGTCTTCCGGGGTTGGTCTGACTGCTGCTGTTACAACAGACAAGGAAACGGGCGAGCGGAGACTAGAGGCTGGTGCAATGGTGATGGCCGATCGTGGGGTTGTGTGCATTGACGAGTTTGACAAGATGTCCGACGTGGATCGTGTCGCTATTCACGAGGTCATGGAGCAGCAGACCGTCACCATTGCAAAAGCTGGAATACACACCTCGCTGAATGCCCGGTGCTCTGTTATAGCTGCTGCCAACCCCATATTCGGCCAGTACGATCCTCACAAAGACCCGCACAAAAATATAGCTCTTCCTGATTCTCTACTTTCACGATTTGATCTTCTATTTGTCGTCACTGATGACATAGAGGATACGAGGGATCGCCAAGTATCAGAGCACGTATTGCGCATGCACAGGTATCGTACTGTTGGCACTGAGGAGGGGGCTCCCGTTCGAGAGCAGGCGTCGCAGAACCTTGGCGTTTCAGCCGACAGCCAGATCGGGACGCAACATCCTACAGAGGTCTTTGAGAAATACGACGCCATGCTTCACGCTGGCGTGACACGTACTTCGGGGCGTGGTTCGGGTAAAAAGCCAGAGATTCTGAGCATACCGTTTATGAAAAAGTACATTCAATACGCGAAGACAAGAGTCAAGCCAGTTTTAACGCAAGACGCCTCAGATCGAATCGCTGAAATCTACGTGGGATTGCGGAACGATGAGATGGAGGGTAACCAGAGGAGAACTAGCCCTTTGACAGTCCGTACACTGGAGACAATCATTCGACTCGCCACTGCACATGCCAAAGCACGTCTATCAAGCAGAGTGGATGATCAAGATGCTGTCGCTGCGGAAGCTATCCTCCGCTTCGCTTTATTCAAGGAAGTTGTAGAAGATGAGTCTCGAAAGAAGAGGCGGAGAACCCACACTGTCGACTTTGCCTCGTCCAGCGAAGACAATTCCGACGACGATGACGGACTTGAAGAGGAGGAAGATGCGCATAGGGGAAGCCGAATCGCAAGAGCGGCAACGCGAAGTTCACGAACAAATACACGTTCGAGACTTGCGGCCTCCGCAGAATCCGATGGCGGTGATGGATCCTTGGCAGGGGACGGAGATTCAACTACTCAAGATGCTAGCGCATCACGCATTACGCCCCGCCGATCCGGGCGTAGCACACGCTCAGCAGCTGGCGCTTCTCAATCACAGACCTCTTTCGCTTCCTCAATACCTGCCTCGCAGCTGCCATTGCAGACGCAGGCTGAAAGTCAGGCTGAGCAAGATCTTGCCACTGAAGCTGCGGCATTGGCACTCAATGACGACACACCCATCGAGCCACAACGTGTTTCGATTTTCAGAACTGCGCTAGGCCAGCTGTTGAATACGAATCTGTTCGAGGATGATGCCGCAAGCCTCGATGCTGTTATCTCGGCTGTAAACAGAAGGGTTTCAAGTCACGATGGTGGTGTATTTGACCGCCTGGAGGCTATCAAGGCTCTAAAGAAATTGGAAGAAGCCAACCATATCATGTAAGTGAAATCTATCGCCTGAGCATCTATTCCTATGCCCAAGAATAGAATCGTCACACGTCAACCCTATGCGACCTACGAGTCTTTCGTTGGGTGGTTCGATCCCTTCATTCAGCTGGTTCTCCAGCTTCTCCCACCTCGTGCGCGCCCCCTCAAACGCTGACGACTCTCCACAGGTTTGCAGATGGTGAACTCGTCTATAAAATTTAACCAACACGATGGTCAAGATCAAAAACATTTGGTGTATATGTTTATTCTTGGTGAAACCATTGTCGCGAGCATTGCCACGTATTTATGCTTGTTTTTTCTGTTACATTGTGGTATTTAAAGGAAGCTACGTAGAGACAACGGACAGGACGTTTACCTCAGAAACTCATAAGTAAAATGTGGGCAATATATCTGAAGTGTTCGTAAAAGGATTGTTGCCATTGAGCTATGTAAACACAGTATGCCCCGGCTATTTCCAATCGTGTGGACAGTGGTTGACAATGCGACTGAGAGTAATTCGCGTCGTGATGTGCGATCTGAACCAGCTTTGAACCGAGTTTCACTCTGTCTATACATCTAAATTTAGTCTTCGTTTGAAGTCGTCTAATCGCTCAGATACCTGTTCGCCGTTCCAGGTTTCGACACCATCGATATTTGTTTGAAGGTTTGGCATGCCGACTTGCTCGATTGCGAAGCTTGCTGCAACTGAGCCCCAAGCCACAGCATCCTCCAGCTTCTCCCCACGGGCCAGAGCTACGGAGAGTCCTCCGAGGAAGGCATTGCCACCACCTGTGGGATCAACAACTTTCAACTTGTCCTTGTGGTAGGCCGGAATCCATCTTTCTGTGCCAGGGTCGACCTCGATCTCTTCTCGGGCAATGGCACCGTCCTCATCTTGTAGGAGGCCTGCGAAGAGGGCTTCCATATCTGTATCGGGCTGCAAGCCGCCATGTATATGTGTCTTACGTTGGTTGGCCGAATTGCCAGGTTTGTCTCGCCGTTT
The DNA here is from genome assembly GCA_023658475.1 of Epichloe elymi. Taxonomy (NCBI): domain Eukaryota; kingdom Fungi; phylum Ascomycota; class Sordariomycetes; order Hypocreales; family Clavicipitaceae; genus Epichloe; species Epichloe elymi. The sequence goes on from CP098276.1 coordinate 3,710,280, forward strand.
TCTGCCGCCGTTTCTAGCGATGTAGCAACCTTCTTTTCCCACTCGGATCACGAGAGCGTATGATTGCAGGGGCATACTGGCCAGGAGTTGCTCGCATGCACGCTCTACACTGAGTGCTGACACTTCTCCAGTTTCGGGGTCGAGGCCATTGTCACCCATAAAGCCTGCTAATTCGGAGTGGTTGGGGCTGCAGACGTCCACGAGGCGAAGGGCATTTGTGCAGTTCAATAGCTCGTCGGGGGTGCACAGGTCGGGCACTGGCTCCCATATAAATAGTGGTTTAGTATAGATCCTGTTCTGCGGTGTGGCAGCTTTACGGCGAGATATGATATCCATGATCAATTCCTGGCAGCGGGTGGGTGAACAGATAAGATGAAACGATTTAGAGAGAAGGAGATCCGACGTGATGTCGTTCGCAGTGAGTCGCCGTTTCGGAGTCTTATACTGAAAAAGTCGTGTATCGTCTGACCCAACATAGCCATTCCAACCCCGCGTTGTGAGGCGGTGGTGGTCCTCTCGAATCACGGCTCCAGTATCCCAACAATCAATTATTTCGGAAATCCGGGTTGGAAAGTCTGAGCCTTTGTCCACTACCCATCCTATTGAGCGGGACAGGGGGGGCTGTGAAAAGAGCCGCGCTCCGAGCGCAGCATACGTTCCTGCTCCTCCCAGAATGTCACGTACTGGCGGGGTGGGAGGCCTGAATTCTATATCATCTGATAAGAGTCAGTTGCTTGTCAACTTAATTCATTGGTTTTAAACCTTCGAAAACCGCTGCTCGCGTCCCCTTTGCTTGTACTGCATCTCAATCGTCCCCGACGTAGACTTTGCGGCCAGAAGGTGTGTGTGCTTGCGAGAGCTAGCTCACCTATAATCAACATTCCAAGCGTGACAAAATCTATCATAAACTTGCCTGTGCTGCTTTCGGTTCCCGTCATTGTATCTTCATTGTTGTTGCTGGGTTTATCCATCTCTAATGAAAATGCACCAGTCTCGCGAACGACGCTTTAAACCCTTGACCACGATGGTCCATCTACCTGTGGGGCTATGATATGCAATTTACTGGTTATGACGCTGGTCTGGTCTCCTGCTTCCGACACTATGATGCATGGACTGGCGATGCTTCAATATTCGGAATCTTGTGGTCAGGATTGCGTACTCCCTAGCGTCGGGTGGAATCTAGTTCGACCAACCGTGTTTGTAGAAAAGTTGGAGACTCCAGTTTGGTCAATACGGACAGCCTGTCTGCAATGTGGCAGCCGTGTGCTCGAAGTCTCCGGGTGAGACTGAGTTGTGTGCGGTGAGCAGCAGACTGCAAGTTGCCGCCGTTAGAATAGGGTAGCTTGCACCAGGACCTTGGGAACTCGCCCAGTGGCGCCGCATGCATTAATGGAGTCTGCCGGAGGTTGTCATGTAACCAACACTTATGGTCTGGTATCAATCGCTGGGCCCTTGGCTTTCTGTTCCCCTGGATGGCCAGATAGTAACTACCTCCAAGGAAAAGCCTCGCACGATTAGCTGACAGGATTGACGACACAGAGAGGAGAGAAAGGCGAGCTAGTAAATAAGGCATGCGACTTCAGAGATTGACACTATTCGAGTATGTATGTCCGATCTATCCCTCATGCGAGCCTCAGCACCAGAGACTCATCTCCCTATTGTCCATATATGACACGCTCGCAGCGACAGCCATGTACGCGATGGTTTATTAAAGTGATGGGTTTATACATACATAGCAACTACCGCTATTATTGCCATGGCCATGCCGGTGGACCGACCCACCCCCAAGCCATTGGCTGAAAAGAGCAGGAAAGTTCAGGGGAGAGTATTGTAGGTAGCTCCAGGAACGGATCGTGACCACCAACAAGGACGGCTGCGTCATCACCTCCTGGATCCCACACAGGCAATCGTAGGAAGCTCACAGATACTGAATACCCACAACCAACACCACGAAAAAGCGATTCCATTACTAAACAACTATACGAGAAAGCACTCAGTTGGCCTCACACCAAAAGTACCCACTTGCCTGTCACCTCACCCGTCACCGGATCAACTTGTCTCATTCGACATCGACAGTATCGCCAGGAAACACCTTCACCGGCAATTCGCACCCAAAAAAGCCGGCACTGACCGTGAAAGTTAGTAAGCCCCAGGAACACGAGCAGAAGTACATGGACATTCGAACCACCTCCATATGCCGTCTATTCCCGATTGCCTAGTAATTGCCGCAAAGATTGATCTCACGACATCGGCCGCCTGCTAGACCTAGGTTCCCACACAAAGAAGGTTAAGAAAAGCTCCAACATTGACGGACGCACTATCGAGATGGCTGCTGCGAATAACATGCATAATCTCACCACTCTCATCAAGAGGTAAGCCCAAGAAGACTGAGGGTCATTTTTCAACTGCGCCGCATGGTTTCGGGCCCATCTGACCATATATTCCCGAGCAGACTTGAAGCCGCAACCTCACGCCTCGAAGACATCGCGACCTCGACCGAGCTACCCAAAGACGTCGCAGTGCTTAGCCAAACGGCAACATCTCCCGTGGGCGATTCTCCAGCGCCGAAATTGCCGTCACAGGCCGCGCTCCCGAATTCGGCCCCGAGACCAAACGAACCGATGCCTGAGGCGATCGAAGAGTTCGATCAGCTCATCAGCTCGTCCGTCGGTAACTATGTCAAGCTGAGTAATGAGCTGGGCGGCGTTGTCGAAAAGCAGGTAAGCACCAGCGCCAGCACTAGTACCAAGCATGACTTTTTGCCAAACAAAAATTTGCTGACCTCGCAAAGGCTGCCAAAGTACTTGAAGGATTCCAAAAACAGCGGACGTTCTTGTTGATCACGACCAAAGTTGCCAAGCCCGATGCCACGGCATACCAAAGGATTATAAAGCCCATCAATGAGGCCTTAATGGCCGTGACGGCGCTGAAGGACTCGCACCGACCGGACCCCATGTATACACAACTCAGCGCCGTTGCAGATGGCATAATGATGCTAGCATGGATCACCCTTGAAAGTCGTCCTTACAAACAGGTGGAAGATAGCCTGAGCTCTGCCCAGTTTTTTGGGAATCGAGTATTGAAAGAACAAAAGGATAAGTATGGCAGACTTAAGAAGCTAGCAGCACAAATTCTAACGTTGTATCAGGGATCCAAAGCAGGTCGAATGGATTCAGGCATTCTATCAGATATTTCGCGATCTTGCTGAGTATATCAAACAATATTTCCCTTCAGGCATTTCCTGGAACGCGGAGGGCGAGTCTGCCCAGGATGTAGCCAAGTCCCTATCTCGTCAGATGCCACAGGCTGTTCCATCAGCAGATGGTGGTAGTACAGCAATGCCGCCGCCGCCACCTCCTCCACCTGGTCCGCCGCCTGTGCTCGATATAAAGGCCGAACCTGCTCGTGTTACGTCGTCCGGTGGGCTCGATGCCGTTTTTTCAGAGTTGAATAGGGGTTCAGACGTTACGAGAGGACTTCGCAAAGTAGACAAGTCAGAAATGACACACAAAAATCCATCACTGCGGACTGACAACACTGTCGGAAATCGAGATGGCCCAGCTCGAGGCAAAAGCCCGGCTCCTGGCAAAAAACCAAAGCCAGAAAGCATGCGCGTGAAGAAGCCAGCTAAAAAGGAATTAGACGGCAACAAATGGGTTATTGTATGTGTCAATCCGTTGTCAATGGACCCTCAGCTGACCGTGGCTATAGGAAAATTATGATAGGGAGCCAGAGCCAATTCAGATCGAGACGACATTGAGTCAATCCGTGTTGATTAGTAGGTGTAACAACACAACCGTTATTCTGAGAGGCAAAGCGAATCAGGTTACCGTCGAGAATTCAGCTCGTTTGTCACTCGTAGTCGACACGTTGGTTTCGACGGTAGATGTTGTTAAAGCTCAAAATTTTGCGTTGCAGGTCATTGGAACCCTGCCCACAGTCATGCTGGACCAGGTCGACGGCGGTCAGGTTTACTTCAGCAAAGAGAGCATTGGCACGAAGCTTTTTACGAGCAAGTCTTCTGGAATTAATCTCAACATCCTATCTGGACCGGACGAAGATTATAAAGAGGTTCCGCTCCCATCTCAAATCTGCTCGTACTACGATGAAACCAAGGGTGACTTGGTGAATGAGATCATTGCGCATACTGGATAAATGCATACGGTCTTCACTATAGACAATATTGAATCAAAGACATCGGAAATTGGTTTCAACGATTGGGTAACAATTGGACAGACCGGACATCTTTTCGTCAGTTGTCGTCAGAATGGGTCGTGGTAATCGATGAGCGGTACGCGAGGTAGTTGGATGTTGATGCTATTACATGATAGCTTATCTGTAGCTAAGACATCATCTAACGATAGTTCTGTTCATTCTTCTGCTCACGTCTAGTGCACATTAATAGCCGCGGTGAGCCACAGATAAAATACAAGAGGGCAGGCATGACGCCGTGCGAGCGGATATGCACCCAATTCAACTCAAACCATACGACATGGTCTACTAGGCTTTGTAGTTGTCGCTTGAACGTCCTTGACTTATTTCATAGCTTGGCTTTTGGCGCGGCTATGGTTGGCATCAGTAAATCACGCATCTCTCCGGCGGCTTCGTTTAGAAAGTAGCTCATGCGGTCACTTCCGAGGCTCTTGGACACAATGTTGAAATTGATGCTGCAAAGAAGATCAGTATGGGTTCAACATGAGACATCGACTGTTAGAAAGCGGACTGACCTGTTCTCGTTGATCATGTAAGCAATGCCGAAGCCACCATCGATCACCTGACTCCAACCATAGCCATTGAAAAACTCTGAGCTGAGTTGAGAAGTGGACAAATACCAAGAGGAGGAGTATCCAAAAGCAGGATCCTTAAAAATAGCAGGCGTTTCCTCTCCTTGCTGGAGTAGCTTCTTGAGACCGAACAAATGTCGATCGACACCTCTGCCGTCAGACGCTGCTGAAATGTATTCAAGATGAGCATTAACGGCCTTGCGAAACATGTTTATCCTGGTCTCATCGTTTTGAGAGGAGTCCAACATGGAAGTACACCATGCCACCGATTCGTCTGAGACTGTGCGGCATGTTTCTGTGCGACCAAGCTGGAAGCGCCGAGTTGTTGCCGATTCGTACGTTGGGCGATTCTTGCCGTACATTTTGTAATACGCTAGTTGAATGATCATCTGAACGTAAGCATCGGGGGAGCATTTGAATTGTTTGATCAAACCCTTGCCGTATCCCTGGTAGGCCTGGACAGCCAGCTGGTGCTGATTGATAACATTGTGGAAGTCCGTGACAGCACGATCAATCTCTGCTTGTATCGGTGGCGTGATATCGAATTGGACCAACTGTGGCTCCGGCAAGTCGGAACGAACGGAGGCATCAGAAAAGTCGATCTTGTTACCGAATATCACATCATTTGTGTAGTCATTGAGTCGGTGAGTCGGTGTGCCATCCATCATGGAGTGCTCGCCCATGAACCCGGAGGTTCCATTGTCGTTCACAATAAACTGCAATGGCTTGTCAAACCAACGGTTGGCCCCATCACCATGCCAGTACTGGTGAGCTCGCTCCTCCAGCGTGACGGGAGATGCATCGTCTAGACAAACAATAAAGGAGGCTGAATCAATGGCGCGCAACGCATCTTTGTTTTTGAAACTTGTTTGGACGAGTAATTCGCGGGCGTCCGCCCAAATATCTCGATTTTCGGATGTCAAGGAGCCTACTGCGGGGACCCGTTCGGCTACCTGGTATACTTTGTTGAACTGCTTTTCAAACTCAGAGGTGTTGAGCTGTTTGCCGCCAATCTCATGAGATATCTTGAAAAACTGATTTTTGCGAATGACAATGATGTGCTTGTTCTCTGACGCAGAAAATTTCACAGGATAATCAGCGGGACGAGCGGCCATGCGGGTGGCGTTGAACATCCACTTGTAGCTGTCCATGCAGAGGGGGAGTTTCTTCATGTATTCTGGTTCAAGAGAGCCCGTGTCCACAAGCTTCTTGAACTCGAGGACAGCGGATGTAATAGCTGCAGCCCTCTTGGCTGGATCTCGTCGTGATCGGTCATCCCGGTGAGAGTAGAAGTAGCTCACGTAGGGTACGACTGGATCACGATAAGACAGATAAGCGGCATCGTTCCACCACTCATAAATCCAGTTCTTATTCCGGGGATCCTCTCGTCTGGCAATAAGCTTCTCTTGAAGCTTACCGCCGACGCCACCCGGCCTGATGAAGTCTTCGACAGCAGCTTTGCTTGTTGTGTACTCGCTCGCTGAGAGTATGGGATGAAGAGACTTTAGGTAACGTTTTGCGGTTTCCTCCAATGTAGGCACGGGTAGCCGGGGAAGAGAGTCTTGAAACCGCAGCATGGCTCCTTTGGACTTGTCCTCGACATAACCTGGCGTTTTGCACAGTTTAGTCAGCGACCACAGCCAATTTAGCATGAAGCTCTACACTCCTCTGGGTAGGGTGCAAAGGAAAGCTAGAGTGGGATGGTTACCTGGAGGGACGGAGCTGTTGTTGCGCTTTGCCAAGGCCATGATTTTTGTCTGTGAGTTACATCGTCAGCCAGTTTTTTTTGTTTCGCCATTGACTAAAATACAACCAAGGCGTCAGCATCAGCGTGGGTCACAAACCGTGAGCAATGGCTTTTGAATTCTTTGAAGATTGTTTCTCAATGCGTGAGAGCGAGCGGCGGATGTCAACATGGCCGGCCACTGCCTACGACTATTCACGCGACAAGGAGGGAGGGAGGTAGGACGGAAGGTTGAATAAGATAGGAAAGGAGCTGGCTTTCAGCAGCGACCGCGGCGCTCGGGAGGGTCCAGCTCTTTGAGGTACAGCGGCTGTTCCTAGGTATGGTAAAAGTGACAATGCGTAGGGTCTGACGAGGGTAAAGCGGAGTGCGAGTAGGATCTAAGCTTTGGCCCCGGCCGAGGTGCTCCGCGTTCCCCCCCCCAATGGCGCATCATCCCCGCCAGAGCCGAGGTAAATGGATCCTGTTGCACCCACAAGGGCATAATTGATCCCTACCGCACGATAGTCTCACTATTCAACTAGCTGAGACAGGAATCCACCCCGCGCAAGTCATTTTCCAAGACCTCCGTAGTTTCATAGTATGTTTTATTATTATACTAGTACCCTACTAATAGTATAGGTACTTAGGTATTTAGACTATAGTCTATACCCTCTTATAGGGTTAGATAACTTAATAGATATAATTATATTAAACCCTAGCTTTATAGTCTAATATAGTAGTAATTACGTAGTGTTTATAATAATTATACCTTTCTTCTAAATTAGTACTCTTCTCTTTAAATTAACTAATTATTTAATCTTTAAATAATTAGTATAAATACAGTAAAAGAGAGGCCTAATTTATTAATATTATAATTAGGCAACCCTAGCATACTAGGATTAATACCACTATCTATTAGTTTAATAATAATAACACTATAGGTATCCTTATAATATCTAAGGAGTCTTCTAAGAGCAATAAGCTAGCTATTAAGCTATAGGAGCCCTATTACTAAGACCTATAGTATAAGATAGTTAAGGTAAGAGTAGTTAAAGATAGAATTTAGGTCTTTATTAATCCTAACTTAATTATATAGCTAGATTACCCTCCTAAGCCTCTAATCCTTATAGGAAATAGGACTCTAGTAAAGAGAAGGGTAGTAGAGGCTATATAGGGTTAATTATCTATAATAGATACTATAGGAGTTTAAATATACTTATAGAGTAGTAGAATAGTAGTTAGTAGTGTGTAGTAACCCTAGGAAAGCTCTTCTAAAGGTTATAATATACCTAAAGAGAGTTATTTTTAGTACCCTTAGTAACCTAATAATACTAAAGATAGTGTATAGTTTATGGTCCTTAGTAGTTATTATTAGGTATTTAATAGCTAATTCTAGAGCCTTATAAAGGCCCTATAAGATTATTATACTTAGTTTATAGTAATACTTAGGCCTAAGTATAAGTAGATAACCTTAAGGTATATATCCCTTTATAATAAGATTAAGAAGCTTATAAGGAATATAATACCTTTAAGTAGGACTATTAAGTATTATACTAAAGTTAATTTTAATAAGATTATTAAGTAGAACCTTATAAAGGTAAATATTAATAAGTAGCTTATAGATACTTTAATTAGCTATAAAAGATACTTTTAAGTAGACTACCCTATTGCTAAAGGTAACTTACCTATAGAAATAATTAATAATGCTATTAGGGCATAATTCCCTACTATCTTAGCTTAAATTAGCTTATTAATTTATATAGTAGAGAGTAAGGGAAAGGTCCTAGATTTCTATAGCATTATAAGTAGAATTAGGTACCTAATTAAAGCCTAAGGGAGATCTTAGGTAAAGTTAAATAATGCCTTTAGAGCTAAACTAACTCTTAATAGTAAAGTAAAGGATAAAGTAAAGAAGTTAGTAAAGAAAGACTATATTTACTATAAGAAGTATAAGGTAAAGAAGTTAAGAGACTTATAGAAGGTCTATAGGGCACTCTACCTAATAAAGGACTAGAAAGTTAATAAAAAGCTATTAAAGAAAGTAAAGGAAGTAATAAATTATTAGCCTAATAATATAAAGAAGGTATATAATGCATAGTTAAAGAATAATAGCGTAAAGGAACCTAAAGAAGTTAATATAGTGTTTTTAGCTATAGAAGAGTTAGAGTCTTTAGAGGCTTTCCTTGCCTAGGGTAAATTATAAGTTATACTTAATAGTAGCACTTTAATCTATATCTTTAATAATAAATGCTGGTTTATAGACCTTAACTATAGTTAATAACCTAGAATTTAAGCTAGTTATAGTGTTACTAAGGCTTATAGCGTTAGTATAGCTTAGATTATCTTAATAGATAGCTAGACCCTTACCTTATTAAAGGCCTAGTACTAACTATTATTCTTTATAAACCTTATATCTCTCTAGCTACTTATAAAGAAGGGAATAAGGTAGGATAACCTTACTAGAAGGGTTATAGACCTAGTAAGAGGTAATTAGGAGATATTTTAAACTTAGATTATTAGTATATAGCTATATATAAAGGGCTTAAGCCTATTAGATATTTTTGCTATAAAGGGAGATTTAAGAGACCTAAAGGCTATAATAATAATACCTATAGACCTATAGTATGCTAGATTAGCGTATCTAGGTAAGGATATAATAGATTAAGTGCTTAAGAAGCTTTAGATCCCTTTAAAGGAAAGGAGCGTAGGGAAATATAAGGTCTATTAGATAGCTAAGGCATAGAGGTAGATATTATAAGCGTCATAGGTAGGGTTATTACCTTTAGGGCTACTTTAGGTGGTTTCTTTTAACCTCTTTACTTAATTATTAGGGTATAATAAGGACTAATATATTACTCTTTTTACCTATAGAGCTATAGGATTACGCTATATCTTCACAATCCTATTAAAAACGGATATTACGCTCTGCTTTAATTAGTTAGAAGCTATATATATAAGGGTGTATGGCATCTATATTGCGGTTATAATAACTAATAGTAAGACTGCCTTTTAGACTAAAAAGCAAGAAGAAGAGGTTATAAATAGAGGTATTATTATTAGAAAGTCTAGCCTAGCTTACCTATATTAAAATAGGCATGCTAAACGGTCTAGGGGGGTGATAATAAGGGTTATAATAACTCTTATAATATAATTAGGCTTCCTAGAAGATCTCTAGCCTATAGCTACTAAAGTAGCTATTTATATCTTAAACTATACGCCTTAAAAGCTACTTAACTAGCAATCCCCTTAATAAGCATTAAATAGGTAGTTAAGAGAGAATAAGCTTTAATAGAGTTACTTACTAGAGAATCTAGAAGCCTCTATAACTTACCTATAAGCCTTTAGTTATAAAGTATTTATAATAACGTAAAATAGGCTTTATAAGGTAGGTCTAAAGCTTATATAGAGAGCTTATATTAGATACCTTACTAGATATGTCTCCTCTATATAATACCTAATTTAGGTACTAATAATAAAGAGGAGCTACTAGTTCTTATTAAGTTATATTACCTTTAATAAATTAATCTTCTATACTTAAGAAAGAGGCCTATTACTAAGTATAAAAGAGGTTAAAAAACGCTTCCTTAAAAAGCTAGTTAATAATAATAAGGATAAAAGCTTTAATATAGGGCTTCTATAGATAGCGTACTCTCTATTACTATAATAACCACTTAATTAGCCTTAATAGGATAAAACTCTTAATAGTTATAATTAATTAGTCTATAAGGAAAAGGAAAAAGAGAGTTAAGAAATAAATCTACTAACTCCTCTGAATTTACCTGAATAATTTCTAGGTTTAATGGATTATACGCTGTTAAGTATTAATAATTTACTTAACCTACCTAATAATAGTAATAGTTATAATATATTAACAAATCCATAAGATTATAATAATCTTAAAGCATTTACTATAGCCTTTAATCTAGGACCTAAAAGCAAAGAAAAGCTTTATATATTAAGGCTTCCCCCTCCTCTAGCTTATTATAATAACTTAGCTAGTTATCTAAAGGAAAAGGAATTCTAAAAAGCATAAGATAAAGAATATAATAAGATTATTAATAGAAAGGTAGCTATAAAGGTATCTAGAGAAGAAGTTCCTTTATATATAAAGCCTCTAGGCCTTACTTAGGTCTTTGCTTATAAATTAGATAAGTAAGGCTACCTTTTATAATATAAAGCTTATCTCTATATTCTTAGGAATTATTAACTAAAGAGTTATTTATTAACTTAAGTAGTAACTTTAGCTACTAATATATTTAAACTATTTATAGCTATTATATACTACTTTAACCTAGAAGTATACTAGTATAACTTTATTATAGTATTCCTAAATTTAGACCTTAATAAAGAGGTCTACTATAAGATATCTCTAGGCTATAAAGATAAATAAGCCTATCTAAAGCTCCTTAGAGTAGTCTATAGGCTATAGAGAGCGCCTCTTCTATAGATAAAAGAGCTAATTAGCTAGCTAATTAGTAAAGGCTTTATATAGATCTTTAAAGATATCTATATATTTATTAAGGATAGATTAATTATCTTCTTCTATATAGATAACCTTATTACCTTATTTACTAAAGGGAAATCACACTTATATAATAAATTTAGAGTAAGACTCTTTATAAAGTATAATATTAAGGACCTTAGAGAGCTTTAATAGTTCCTAGGTATTAAAATTATTAGAGATTATACTAATAGGAAGGTATAGCTTAATTAGAAGTCCTATTAGGATAAAGCTACCACTAAATTTAATATAAAGATCCCTTAATAAAGGCTAATAGCCCTAATAACTACTATACCTCTAGAACCTTTTAAGGGAGAGGTTAGTGTATAAGATCTTAAGTAATACTAATCCTTAATTAGAACCCTACTATATCTAATAATAGTTTTAAAACCTAATATTACTTTTATAGCTTTATAACTCTTATAATACCTATAAAACCTAGGGCTATAGTATATAGAAGTAGCTAAAAGAGCCCTTAAGTATAGGTATATATAGGTAAACCTAGTAATTAAATATAGTAGTAATAACCCTAAATTAGAGGTATATAGTAATACCTCCTTTACTAATAATCCTATAATATAAAAGAGCTTATAAGGCTATATTATAAAGCTCTTTAGAGAACCTATACTCTTTAAGGCAGGAAGGTAAGCTATAGTAATAATATTATTAACTAAAGCAAAGCTCCTAGCACTTTCTTATTATAGTAAAGAGCTTATAGCCTTTAGATAATTATATTAAGAGGTTAGACTATACCTAGGTAATAACATACTTAAAATTAAATATAATAATATATAGATAATTCGCCTCCTTAAGGAAGAGTTTATTAAGCTTATTATAAAGCTTTAGTATATAGATATTTATTACTACTAGCTTTATTAAGAGATTATAAAAGGAACCTTTAATATTACCTAGATTACTACTAAAGAGATAATTACTAATAGCCTTATAAAGCCTCTTATAAGGGATGCTTTTATAAGCTTCTATAAGGTATTAGGGCTTATATAACTACCCTCTAGTATACTTAGTGAAGAACCTAAAGAGTAAGTATTATATAATAACCTTAATTTAGATAAGATTATAACTAATTAACTACATTTCTATACTATAGAATTAATTTAAATATTAGAGTATTATTTTAACTATTTTTATTAATTTAGAATTATTATAGGGAACCTTAAATAAGGCCCCCTAGGGGGGTGTATTACACCTATAAGGGTATAATTAATCCTTACTGTATAATAGTCTCACTATTTAACTAGCTAAGATAGGAATCCACCCTGCGTAAGTTATTTTCTAAGACCTCTATAGTTTTATAGTATATTTTATTATTATACTAGTACCCCACTGATAGTATAGGTACTTAGGTATTTAGACCATAGTCCGCACCCTCTTACAGGGTCAGACAACTCAATAGATGCGATCACATTGAACCCTAGCTTCGCGGTCCAACAGATCCTAGGTGAAATGCGCCGGAGCCTGGAGACCGACTATACGTGCATAAATCAACAATTCACATGTACGCTTATAACTGAAGTTCTTACTACTTTCCTATATCAGAAAGAGTGGACTCTCCTTAATCTGCCAAATTCCAACACGTAAACATGCAGTAGTGATTTTTCAATCATGCAGTAGTAACTAGGCCCGAAATAGAAGAGGTACCTTTCCACGCAAATTTGTAACAGAAGTGACCTCCTGTAATTCATGCAGTCTATAACAAGGGAAAACGCGGTTTTAGGCTTCTTTTAGAGATGCAAAGCTTCTATTGCGGCCTATAGCAATCATTGAGTGGACTAGCTAGTTCCTATGCCCTGATTTACTTGCATGAATTGCGAGAGGTCACTCTTCTTACAAACTTGCGTGGAAATATACCTCTTCTATTTTGGGCCTAGTTACTACTACATGATTGAAAAATCACTACTGCATGTTTACGTGTTGGCCAAATTCGTCCATATTACATTTATGATGCCATCTTCGACATGGTCTTACAAATGTTTGAGATCCCAAATACTGGATGCATCTTGCTGAGTTAAGTCAGCTGCTTGAGGTTGGCTCCTTGGCATGTCGATCTAGGGTTCTGAAAACCAAGCAATCCCAAGCTAGCTTACTAGCTTACTAGCTTACAATCTTATCACTTGGGCTACAGTTTTCTTAGTGAGGGTGAGCCGAGAGAAGTGGCCCATCCCTGCTTGATAGTGTGTTGATTGATACTTACGATGAACGCGCGAACTATTGTCTTTTTTGGCAACGGCGGACTTTGACAGCGCGAATGATAAACAGCAGGATGTAATGGAATCGGTAGACTCACTAGTGTAGCAGGTAACAGACACATTGATTTCATGACTCAACGGCATGTACGACACTAAACTCCTGAACTAATAGTACACCCCCATGTTAGAATCAAGCACCAGTTAAGCACATGATCTCGACATCTCCCTCCAAGGGAAATGATGATGCAACAATTAAAACGATATTTCAAAAACTCCGTTCAGACCACACGCTACTGTCGCGCTCCTGAGTACGGCGCGCTGCCGAAGCGCCACGCCCGTCAACTTATGCCTCGTAGCTCTTAATCTGTCCATTGCTGCTTGGAGGCTGAACACGAGACTCACTCGACGCAGCTTGTAATCCTACCCTTTCACCATCGTTCCTCACGGCATCCTGTGCCATACGCATGCCTTGGTCCCCTCCAACTGCTGCAGCAGTTTTCAAATTGTCCATCACCTTCCCAACACGACGCTTGAAGGCCAGTCTGTCCAGTAGCAATTGCTGTCGACCTCGCTCCAATTCACGTCTCTCTGCCCGTAGGATGGCTTCTATCTCACTGAAATATTTTAGCTTTAGTTCCAGCTTTTGCAGGGTAATGTTCGTAGCGGCAGAGACAAGTCGAGTCATTTCTCGCTCTTCATGAGATGCGAAGCCTGAGGCACGAGCTCCGATGGAGGCCAAAGGAATAGACGCAATCGCTGTATTCTTTGTGGTGGTAGTTGTCGTAGTGACTTCTTGGCGTATGTCGAGATCCATTGAATCGCCACCTTGCTGGTCTCGAGCTGGTCCTTCTTGATCCGACATTTTGCCATCACCGTTGCTCTGACCGTTGGAATCTTGTGATCTTTGATTACCGTTCAGTTGTTTCCGAAGACCTCGCTTGAGCTCCTCAGCAGATCTATTCGCAGCGGCAGCTGTGCTTGCAGGATCAGCCAAGCTAGCGAGGAATCCGACTACGGACATGACTGGATTGTCAACTTGACTAAAAGGTAGATGGCCGTGCTGTGCACCGAGTATTGACAACCCGGTGGGAGCATTCATGGGTGCCTCGGAATCCAGGTACTTTTCCTCTATGTCCAACTGCAAGAATTGGAGCACACATTCCTCACGTGTTCTCGTACCAACGTGGTCTGCAATTTCTCCCCAGTCATCGTCGAACCGCTCAAGACCCTCGAGTAAACGAAGAATTTCGGCATCGGACCAAGGAGCATCTCGGTCCACAATGGACGTGTATGTGGGATTCTCGGTCTTCGAGTACATACTCGACGTATGGTTTGAGGGCAGTCGTCCCTCCGTAAAGCAATTTGGACATAGATCGTACTTGGCTTTTGAAGTTGAGTCTGTCTGGCTACTGTGGTAGTACACTCGAGTACAGTCATTACCGCATTGATGGCAGTTGACTTTGACGATGGCAGACGATGTAGCGTCTTCTGTGCTAGAAATACCATTTGGGGTTGGAGCTTCTCCATTCGCTTTGCTCTCGGGTTTGTCCAGCGAGGTTCCCTTTGAATTAGCTTCGTAGATATTGCGGCCAATTTCCAGATTCATGTCGCCTTTGGTGCTGGTGGATGCAACCGCTTTCTTATCTGTATCGTTGTTCTTTTTTCCCTCCAAAACGATAGGGTCTGCAGAGGGCTGCCAAGGCTGGAGACCCCGAGGGGTGTCACATATAACTTTGAAATGACCAGTGAATGGAGGACCGACATGCGAAGGCCTTTGTTCGGCGTCGACCTGGGGTGTGTTAGCCGCTAGAGTAGATCATGGAGCATGTAGGAATAAGGAGTGCCTACTTGGTAATTGATCAAACCCCATTGTTCCAAGAAAGCATGCACTCGCATGATTGCGCAGACATCTCCGGCCAAATTTCTGCGACATGCAGTAACCGTTAAATACTCAACTGGGTTCAGCCTGTAGGTGTTGATCATGAAGTCCCGATAGTCCTTATAGACAGCAGGGGTCTTGCTCCTATTTCGATTGTTGAAGAATTCAGCCATCGCCTTGCGCTCTATATCGTGAATGCTGTTCATGTCGAACCACGTGCTATAGCTGGGAAGGACAATAGCATGAGTTTGGGATATGAGATGCTCGCGGGCAGCAGATTCAACCTTTTCTTTTGATTTGATTTCTTGAATTTCTGGAGTTGCATTGCCTTCAGCGGGATCAACCTTTTCTTTTATTCCATCCATTGGCGCATCGCCCATTTCAGCATCCGCGCCAATCGCGACAGAAACGGGCGCACTGGACACGTGAGCGACATCAGCGACAGGCCCAGCACTGGGAGTTGCACTATCTTGTTTGATATTCGCCTCGCCAGTCGAAGCCTCGGACATTCGCACATCTGGGCCATGTTAGCTGATTGCTTGCGCGCCGAAAGTTGTTCACGATTGTCGCACCTGGCTCTTCACCTAGGATCCCTTCTCCTGGTAGGGAAGATTGCGCTAAATCCGGATTGACATCCGGTGATGCACCGTTGACCGAAGACTCATACGTAGCAGAGTCCTCCATGATTTCGGGACGCCTCGACGTGTATCGCAAGTTTGCAACTCAAGCCAAGAATAGGAACGCCAGGTACGCGTCGCGTATCGTTGAAAGTGTAAGGTTTGCGCGCGCAAGGCGTTTGATGGAGAAGAAGAAGGAAGAAGAAGAACAAGAAAGAAAAATCAAATCCTTGGGAGTGAAGCTTGGGTTCAGAAATTGAAAAAGCTCTCTGATACGCGGCGTCTTGATCGTAATCAGGCGCGACCAGAAATGGGATGATTAACCTAGGGGCCTATGCCAACGGGCTCTAAAAAACGTGACCTCAGCACGTGACATATGACACGTTCGGGCGATTTCTTGGTTTGCGGCGAACATCGGAAGACGTCACGTGCTGTAGCTTCTTGACAGAAGGAACCACCCGGCTACGAAGATACGAAGTTGGGCCGCGTCCATAAACATAAAGAACGGTCAAAAGCAGTCCAGAAAGTAATTTCGGAAGCAGTTTATTCCACCAACTGCAAAGATGTTCACCCTCGCGAAACGCGCTGCTCTTTCACAACGGGGTACTAGCTCATGGATCTCATCAATCGCAACCTCTTCGGCTATTCACATGAGTCGGCTCTTGTCCACATTGGCTATTTTGGAGCAGCGTGATGGCCAACTTAGCCAGGGTTCATTGAATGCTTTCACCGCTGCTAAGAAGTTGGGTGGAACCGTCCATGGTTTCATAGCTGGTGCCAATGTTTCTGCTGCCGCTGAAGAGGCTGCAAAGGTAGATGGTATCGACCGGATCATCAAGGTTGAGAACAGAATATACGAAAAGGTTGGGTTCATTCTTACAACTCTGCGAGTACTTATATATATTGATCGCTTTTTAGGGTCTCCCAGAAATTTTCGCGCCTCTGCTAGTAGAGAACATTAAGAAGGGTAGCTACACCCATGTCATAGGAGGCCATACTGCCTTTGGAAAGAACTTGTTGCCTCGGGTTGCGGCGTTGTTGGATTGCCAGCAGGTCTCGGATGTCACTGAAATCGAAGACGAAAAGACTTTTGTGCGGCCGGTATATGCTGGAAACGCCATTGCTACTGTTGAGTCTTCAGATTCCATCAAAGTTATTACAATACGTGGCACAGCGTTTGCACCTGCTACACCAGACTCATGTTCTGCCGAAATAGTCGAGGGTGTTGATCCCAAGGCTGATACCTCAGCAGAATGGGTGTCCGAAGATTTGGCTAAATCCGATCGTCCAGACTTGGCTACAGCATCCAAGGTTGTCTCTGGTGGTCGGGGGTTGAAGTCAAAGGAAGAATTCGATAAAGTCATGTTGCCTCTAGCTAATGCTTTGGGTGCTGCTGTCGGCGCTTCCCGTGCTGCTGTCGACAGTGGCTATGCGGACAACAGTCTTCAAGTTGGACAGACGGGTAAAGTCGTTGCACCGCAACTTTATATGGCGGTTGGAATATCTGGCGCGATTCAGCACCTGGCGGGTATGAAAGATAGCAAAGTCATTGCTGCTATTAATAAGGATGCGGATGCGCCGATCTTTCAAGTCGCCGATGTCGGTCTCGTTGGTGACTTGTTTGAGAAGGTTCCGGAGTTGACGCAGAAAGTGAAAAGCAGCTGATGGTCTTGTAAATTAAAAAGGCCATATTTCACGATAATACGTATCGCCGTTTTTATCATCGCACAACGGCGAGCATATCTTTAATGTTTGAGAACTTTTCTCTCTGCTTCCCCAGTTTTATGCCAGAGAGTTTCTCGGCTTGGTCTATCTGCTGCCATTGGTTCCAGGAGACCACGAGCTCTCCGCATACTTCACTCTCATGCTTTAAACCCTCCCAACCTTGCGGCATGTCATTTCTCTCCGATCTGAGAAATTTAGCTCCCGAGATCCAATCTTGCACGATAGCTTCTCCAGTAATAAATGCATCTTGCATTGTCGAAGCTATCACACCCGTCGGTCCTCTCTTGACCCACCCAGCACAATATACACCAGGTAGTTGTTTCAAGATAGAAGTGCCTGTATCTGCAAGCGCCTGTGTTACTCGGCCGAAGCCGTCGTTCTTCACAACTCCCTGCGCCTCGTCAAACTGAATTCCCATTTCGGCAAACTCTGGCAGTGGCGCAGATTTATATCCTATAGACCGGAACACGATCTCTGAGGGCAAGCAGACAGTTTGACCTGTCAAGAATGATTTTGACACCGGATCATATGCCGCACTCAATTTCATCACATTGAATTTAGTGGAAGCAACTGCTGTTGGCGACTTCTTGTGTCCGAGAAAATGGGACGGAGAGAGGCAACTGTCAAGATACCATGATTTGGGTGCCTGATCAGGAGGCAATGCAGAACCTTTCAGGAAAACTTCCATCAATCGACGAGATGCCCGAGGCAGGGTCTTGAGGTCGTCTGGTATCAAAGATCGGTCAATTGGGTGGAACGCGACATGAGGGAGCTTCATGAGCTCGCGTACTTCCTTGATCGTAAATGCACCCTAGAACGACCTCACGACTTTAGAAGACTATTTTGCTAGAGTGAACGACATGCTATTCACATACCTGTACTGGCCCCCTCCTTCCAACAACATGAACTCTTTTGATCCGATTTCGTGACAGTTTTTCGAGCGCATGGCTAGTTATGTCTGTCTTCCGCAAGACATCGACGTCTTCCAAGAGAATTCTTGCCACATCAAGAGCTACATTACCATGTCCAATTACTACAGCGTCCTCAGCACTGTCGATTTGCGGATTCAAACTTGAGCATTCGGGAAGGCCATTGTACCAGCCGACGAACTGCCGAGCAGAATAGATTCCCTTTAATGTCGATTCTCCAGGTATCCCGAGTTTTTTATCCTCAGATGCCCCATAGGCAAAGAGCACACAGTCATAATGATGCATCAAAGACCGAAGCTTCACGCTGCATTGGTCAACATGGGACGTTTTCTGTCCCACGGATACGTTTCCCAAAAATCGAAATGTAGGGGAGGAAGCCACCTCCTCAAATTTATCTTGACAATTCTTCATCCTACATGTTATTATCGTTTCTAAAAAGAATGGTTATCCGTTCACACGAACTGACGTACCTTCACCTCTGGATGATCAGGTGCAACCCCATGACGGACGAGACCGAATGGAACAGGCAACGACTCAAACATATCGACATGTGTAAGAGGAAGTCTGGTCATCACCCTGTAGGCAGTATAGAAACCCGCTGGACCTGATCCAATGACGGCCAAACGGAAAGGAGCCTGATTTGATCGAACATGATTGCGTCTCCTAGTCGTGGAAAAGGTCCTGCTTATCGATCGGAAACGCAAAGGCCTGCAAGATTCCCTGGAAAGCATTTCAATTGATTGCAAAAAACGATCCCAAGATAGGAAGGTCAGTCACAAGACATTTCGGTCTTTACGCACGTATAATGCATCAGGCTTGAGTTTAGCACTGCCTGTGTGTGGGGTGACGCGGTGGGAAGCAGTGACCGTTGCCGTGCCAACGGAGCACCTTGCAAGTCAATGCCACATGCCACCACGAGAAGTTGCAATACCGTGAGACACAAGCCCACCATCCTTCCACTCCCGCATTCCAGAAAAACATAACCTTTCCTCAACGATACTTTAACTTGTTTGAAATCCATCAACTGTCTTTGAGAAGACGGCGCCCAAAGCCATGGGCGCCTCACCACCATTTATGTACTGCGCCGAGAGAGGCTACAACACAGCATTTCCAACAACTACGTTTGACCCAAAGGCCGTGACGCGCGCGAGCTGGGAACCAAAACCTAAGAAGACAGCGCAAAATAAACCACTGATCTCCTTCAATAGACACCCTGAGTGCGTTTGCTGACCATATCCTTTTTAACCGGGCTTGTTTCGTGGATTAATCAGTCATAGTGCACATGCTCTTCTTCTACCTCATCAAAATAGCCACTACATACCACTTGGTGGACAGACAAAAAAATGGATAAAGCGGCTGCGTGGTGTGCAACTACTTTGCCGTATATTGGAGTTCAACGGCGCTCTTGGTGCATTGATCTTGCTGATTCTTGTCACCAACATTGACGAGGTAACGGGATGGATAATGAGAATCCTGGTAAGATATGAGCCTAAGCGGCACCCCGCCTAACTGGTTGCTAGCACTGCTAATTTAATTAAGCCTGGTGTTGCGATGATTCATTGCCTTTATGCCATCTACCACCTTTGCCGCAAAGCGTCTGGTCGAACTCCTGGGTCCTCATCAGCATATCACGTATTTGCTGCCATTTTCGATTTAGTCGTTTTGTCTATGTACGCATTCGGAGCCTTTTCCGCTCACCAAGAATCTAGCTTGTGGACCACCAGGCTAAGTGACCAGAATTTGATGCGCTACTTTGTGCCGGCCATTTATTACATGATCATTGCAGTGGGCGGAATACATCTCATCTCCTTGTCAATATCTTTGTGGCTAGGGGTTATGTTTCGCAGGATAAGCTTAATGCCACCAGACATGAACCCACTTGAGGACAATCTGACTGCAAGACCATTTCACAAAAGAAACAAATCATCCATTACGACTGCGAGCAGCATTTTGGAAAAGAAACGGCATTTGACTTCAACAAAGCAACAAAATGCTCTAGGCTTTGAACTAAATTCAGGTCCACAAGCCCCTGTGGTCCCCTTCCTACACACAAGGGAGGGCTCTGGCAGCTCTGGCAGCTCTGGCAGCTCTGTCCGAAGCAGTGTGTCGTTCATCCATCTACCAAACCGGCAATATCAAATTTTACCAGGAAGCTCTTCACAAGGCTCGGTTCAAGCTACCCCAAGTAAACGCTACTCGGTGCCGATGCCTCCTAAAGTTGGCGCATACTCAGCGATATCCACCGCTGATCAGAATTCGCAACTGCAATGCCCTATCCGTGATATCCAAAAATTTCGACCAGGTAAATTCACTGAGACTTGGTTGCCAACGGAGTCATTGGTATCGAGGACGAACCACCGTCATTACATGATGAGCAAACCAGTGGTAATTTCCCGCCGCGCCAATCACAACAGAAAGGAATATGATACATTAGCTCAAACACTCAAAGATGAGAGTCCTTCTGGCGATTCAGATTTGGAGAGAGAACACAGCATGGCATACGACAGACCGCAGCATGGGGTTGATGCACACCCAAACCCTCTTCGATCGCATCCAACTGGCGGGCCCAAACAGAAGGGAAACGCCGACATTTTTGCAGCTGCCGCCAGGCCTGCAAACAGAGAACATTACTCTTTGTCCGAGATAAGTGGAAATATGAGGAGGATCAGCAACAGCCAAGATTTTACAGATCAGACTGATGGGGCTCAAAGTCCTTCGAAGAGGCACAGGGATTGTTCCATCCAATTGGACGACGTGGGAGGGGTAAGAAAAGTTTCATCTGGTATTGATTATGGAATGGGTTATCGACGAAATGTCAGTGGCAAGGTCGCTGAGGAAGGGCGAGGATTCTGGTAGTCCGTTGATGAGGGAAAATTATTTACTACGACTCGGTGGAACATGGGTATAGTTTTGAAAGCTAATTGTGCAACAAAGATCGATCATTTTGTTGGGAGGCCGTTAGTGGTTGGCGCAATTTCAAGTTGACCTTTTGTCATTTTACTACGATTTACAGGGAATAAATTTCACCTTTGGTACATGACTGTAAGAAGGTTCGCAAGTACTTTTAGCTACCTGTGTCTGCATTTGCGATATACGAGGCCCAAGATTTTGGGACTGAGGTGCATTGCGTGTCTGCCGTCCATCGTGCCTCATCCCAGGCTTGGATGCGGCAAAGATGTCGCATTGTGGGACGGCCATGTGGACAGTTCCACGGTTTGTCTAGTTCGCCCATGTGCCTTACTACAGTATACATTTTATTGGCGGTGAGTGCTTTCCCGATCATGATACTGCTGCGACAAGCCCTCATTGCGAACATTTTGCGGACGGCCGAAGGCCGAGGAATGTGCTCCGACCCCGCAGGCTCGTCTGCGAGAAGCGAAATGAGCTCTTCCAGATCCTTCAGAGTAAAGGTTGATTCTCGGCTCATAGGCAAGGCAAGCAGCTGACAACGGCTTCCTACTGGGGTTGTGCCTGTAGAGTCGACTTGAACCTGAAAGCCATTTGCCTCCAAAGCTGCCAGATTCTGAAACACAATTTCCTCGTCTAACGCTGTCAAATCGAGCTTTTTTGGACGCACTAATCGTTGTGACTGAACTTTTGTGGTGGCTTGTAATGCTTCAAAATTGAACTTCTCATCCGAGGCATGCTGGTCAATTATTAGAAGTTCGTCGTGCGCATTAGTTGTACTTGAAACATTTTCAGTAGATCGCGGACGTATTGCAATGATAAACCCAAGATTAAATTGCCCGACAATCCTCATCTTAGCAAAATCACTCTTTGATATAATCAGAGGCAACTTCGATTCGGCATCTGGCGCATCAATTTGTTCCACGTCTGGCTTCAAGCCCCCCGATAAGTTTCGAGCAAAACTTTGCCCCCAATCACCGGAGAGAAGAGCTATCTTGTCCTCGTCCGTGTAGATCACTTGCGACCTTTGAGCGTTTTCGAATTTTCTTCTTCTTTCCTTATTTGAAGTATTTGTTTTGACGGTTGCCATTCGGTCTTCAGTGATTTCGCAAGTGCTATCTCGGGGATCACCCATCAGGCCGACTTTCGAACTCGGAACTGAGACAAGCTGCTCTTGATTTTGAGTTTCTTTATCTGGTGACTTGCCGTGAACGCCGTGGCGATTAGTTTCGCCCAACTCTGCAGAGCTTTGGTGACAAACAGTTGAGTTGGTCCAACCACTTGTGACTTCAAATTTAGAAAGGTGCTCTTCATCGGCCGGGGCAACGGAATTGATAGATACAGCAGGTGTGCTGCCATCTTGCGTGGCACTCTTTCCCGGGGGTGATTCTGTATCAAGTGAATCGCGAAGCTTCTTCGCACCAGACGTCGTTGAGATTTTAGGCGGCTTTGAACATGTCGATGAGACATCATCATGAAGGCTGTCCGAGTCACTTCCTGTGCAAGGATTTTCAGGCCAAATCTCATTCGTAGATTTCAGCTTATACTGGTCCTTTCGTATGTTTGCCCTTGAACTAAGAAGTTTGACATCCAAATTGTTACTTGACATTTCGTTAGCATTTCCAGCATCGTCAACAGAGTCATCAACCAACGTGCGTTTCTCTCGCAAGTTGAGTCGAAACTTGTTGATATCTGACGCTTTGTCCCCCGCGATTGGTAACACTTCCGGCTCAACATCACGATTGAACCATTCACTAAGCGACGGTTGCCTGTTGCCGACTGTGCGGCTTAATTTCTCTGTAGTAATTCCCGATGCATTATGCACCCGCGATTTTAGACTACTCGTTAGAGCTCGTTTGTTTGTCTCTGCATCATCTATCGTAGAACCCTCTTCCTCGTCATTCAGAGGCGTACATTTCGACGAAAGAAGCGAAGGGATCGGATGAGATGGTTTGAGGGATTCTGATGGCTGTGAGCTGAGAGCTGAAGCTGTCGGAAGCCGATATTCATGACTGTCAAATAATGCTCGTAGGGATGCACGAAGACTGTCTAGTAATGACGCTTGGTCGTGAAGTAAAATACTTCTTTTGTCGGGGCTGACGTTGACATCATACATGTTTGTATCGAGCTGGATATCGGCAAATATGAATGGAGACTGGGAGTAATTGTAAGATTTGTACACCTCGTTGAATGTCTTGGCAAACTGCGGTAAGCCACATGGCCTTCCATTCACGAAGAACATTTGTCGATCTGGAGTCTGTCTACCGTCTCCCTGTATTGGTCTCGAGACATGACCTCTGACGCGAACCTGTTTAGAAGAAGAGTGGGTTTGAGGCGAAATCTGTGTAGCTGGATTTATTTTTGGATGTTCCATCTCGAGGAGAATATCCATAGACACTAGTGCTGATATTGCCTTGGATCCGAATATGTTTAGTATGTTCTCACGAGTGGTCGGGTTGCCCTTGGTTGAGAACAGTAGTATTCGCTTCCCCTTGGTGGGCTGTTGCGAGACCGAGAACTTGAGGTTGGTTTGGATGCAAGCGTATTGGTTTAAAAGAGCAATAACTTTGTGCCATTCTCTCTTAATGTTGCGCTCCAACTCTCGACGTCTCACTGGCAAATTATAGAATAAATTTTCAACCGAAACTGTTGTTCCTTTCTGAGCAGCCGTAACTGCAGTGCTAGCAAGTTTACCTGAGGAGTCAAAATAAAGTTTGGACCCTTTCGGAACATCGGACTGAATGCAAGTAGTGATGGTTAACCGAGACAAAGCACAGAGAGATGCCAGTGCTTCTCCTCGAAACCCAAAGGTTTGCAACGAAGAGATGTCCGAGTATGAGGACAACTTTGAAGTGTAGTGCTTCAGTGCAACACATGCGTGATTAGCGGGTGAGATGCCGGACCCATTGTCCTGGACTTCAATGTGGTCGAGGCCTTGGTTTTTAAAGCGTACATCTAATGGCAAGACCGATTGCTATGTTAGTAGCTATGAATGCTTATGTCACTTTCGAATGATAGAAAAGCACAGTGAATTTAGTCCATCACGAACCTATATTAGTGGCACCGGAATCGATGCTATTCTCCAGTAGCTCTTTAACAACTGAGCAGAGGTCTACAATGACCTGGCCGGACTGTATTAGATGAATCTGGTATTTGTCAATATGAGATAATGACTAGCCTTTCAACGTCAATAGGAACTTCGTTGGAAATCGAGCCTACTGACACTTTTATCATCAATGGGCTTGATTGGACCAGCCATCATGACCACCGCTTTGGTGCCTAACAAGCCGTTGAATGCAACTGAGAGCCCAGCGAATGCATATACTTGCGTGGTGTTGTCAAATGAAACAGAAAAGGGGACCAACTGATCGATGATCGATGGTTCAGATTGTACATTTGGGCAACGTAGTGTCAGAAACGTGGGTGCTCCAGCTGCTCCGAAACCTGACGAATAGCTGATGTTTATTTGGCATCTAGACCTCTTTAGCATCAAGACCAGCTCCAATCAATGTACATATGTCAACGGAGCACCAAATCGCTGAACGCGTCGCGTGGACGTGATCCCTGGGTGTCTCTACCAATAACAAGCTAGCCCCATTATAATACCCACTCCCCTTGATTCTTGATTCCGTGTGGCATTATACTCCGTATTTCGGGTCACTAAATGCGCATGCTGCGTTGTTTGAATGCGCATACCGCATAAGGCCTCGCAACGCAACGCAACGCAATAAGGCTCTTTTAAATACCCTTTATTTTATTATTCCCTAAGATATAGCTATTTTATATGACCGCAGAAGATATAATTAATGCTATTATTACCTAGTAAGTAAGCATAGGATTTATACATAGTAGTTAAATCTAGCGGTTAGGTGTGGGGGCTGTCCTTCCGAATTATAACTAAACATGAGTCGTCTTTCCGGATCAGGACTAACGCGGTTTGCGCATTAAAAAAACGCGGTATGCGCATTTAGTGACCCTGTGAAGGGATTGTAGGTAAGGTTGATCAATTCATCTGTACTGCGCCCGTGGCGCGGGCTAATATAGCTATACTATAGGTCACGTGCCACGTGCTATAATAGGTACTGCTAATATATTAATAATACCTTTATTATACTTCTTTATCTAGTAATTAGTATTATTTTTCTTATCTTTAAGTAATTATATTAAGTAAATATTCTAAGCTACTCTTTTTATTTTATATAAAAATACTCTTCTTATTATATATTTCTCTTAATCTCTAATACTTCCTATAGGTCTATAGCTAGGTAGCCTATCCTTATTATATACTATATTAGTAGCACTATATTTCTATTAATTATCTCTAATCTCTATAATTAGAATATAAGATATCTTATTTAAGTATTAATTATATTTCTATTTATATATATAATTATATTACACTATAGTTATATTACTATTACTATATTATTCTTAATAGCCTTTACTAACTTCTCTAATACTATTCTACCTTATCCTATTATATTAACTATTTATTTAGTATCCCTAACCTATTTAGTTATATCTATACTTAGTTATAGCCTCTTTACCTATAGTTTAGGGCTTTTATTTATTATAATAAATATCTTTTATTACTACTTAACTAGTAATTAACTTAGTTTTAGTAGTTTATTATTTAGAGTTAGTAATTAACTTAGGGATAGTAGCTTATTACTAACTAGTAATTAGCTTAGTTTTAGTAGCTTATTTAGTAATTAGCTTAATCCTAATAATTTATTTATTAGTATAAATATTACTATATTTATATTTATTATTATTACTTATACTAATAAAGTAAAGATTAGTTAGTATATCTTTATTTTCTTTCTTTTTCTATTCTTTATTAGTATTACTTACTTTTATATTTCCTCTTACTATATTCTAGTATATATCTCTATAGGTAGTTAATTTAATATTTTAGTATACTTAATAGAGTTAACTATATATACTTAATTACCCTTATAGGCTACTTTTCCCTAGATTAATCTAGCTAGGGCTATTATAGTAAGTTGTGAGGCCCCTCACAACATGACCCACGCGCATGCGTGCAGAGCACCGCGGCGCCCGACACCAGAAGGAAGGGCTAGGTCCACGTGACATTGGCAAGCCGCTAGCTATAAACCAGCGACTTATACATATATTACACTTAGACCTAGTAAGCTTTAGTTAATATATAAGTATACCCTATATCCTTTTACCTAGCTACCTTTATCCTTATAATTCTAAAGCTTCTACTACTAGCTACCTAAGAGTAATATAGGGCTAAGAACTACCTAATTAACCTAAGTAATATTAGATAATAACTAAAGTTAATTAAATAAGGGTAGTATTACTACTAAAGATACACTATATTCTATAGGAACTAGGACTAAACCTAGACCCTCTAATATTAGGGCTAATACTATAGTAATAAATAAGTAAATTACTTAGCTTAAGAAACTTAAAGAACTATAGGAATAAGAGTAAGAGCTTATTAATCTTCTATAGCTAGGTAGAGGGAAAGAGAAGATAAAAAGGTAGTAAAGATCTAGTTCCTCCTCTAGTAATAGCTACTAAGAGGTTAAAGTTAGGAATATTACTAACCTCTAATACCCTATAAACCTATAGAAGCATAAAATATAGATAAATAATCTAAACTATGCCTTTAATAGGGTAAAGTAAAAGTATTAGTATAATTACTAAAAAATCCTCTTTACACTTAACTATATATATAGTGATTATAGGGTAAGATAGGACTAATACCTTAATAAATAGATAGCTAATAACTAAGGTAATCTTAAAAATAACTAGGATATATTTAAGACCTAGACTCTTATACTACTCTAAGATACTACTAACTATAATGCCTAAATAGCTATATAGCTAGAGAATATAAAGTAACGTAAGGGCTAGAGTCCTATTAAATTTAGTATTTACCTAGATTTGCTAGAGAAACACCTAGAAAGAGCTACTAAAAAGTTATAAGCTTTTATATTCTTTATAAAACTACTCCCTAACCTATAGGACTAGATTAATCTATATACCTCTATTATAGGAAAGGCATAAGAGGAGGTTATATAACTTGCTTAGTAACTCTAGGAGGCTATGCTAAAGAGTAAGTAAAAGTCTAAGTATTTAGAAAATAAAGGCCTAAATAAGGCTCCCTAATATTATAGATATAACTTTCTATAAGGTAGAAGGTCTAATAAAGATTAGAAGGATAAGGACTAAGAGAAGTCTCCTATTACCTACCTAAATAACTATAAACCTAGGTATAAAAGGTAGTGTTTTAACTATAATAGTATAGAGTACCTTATAAATAGATATAATAAGCTAAAGAAGGAGTAATAAGACCTAGAAAACTCCCTAAGGTAGAAGTAGATACCCTTACCTCTGCCTTAAACACTAAGGTACTAATAGGGTATTAATTTCACACACTAGTTACTATTTATAGGTATATAGATATTAAAATAGCGGCGGATCTTAATAGTTACGCTAAGATTAATATTATTAGCGCTAAATTTATATAAGCCTATAAACTTAACTAAGCTAAGGCTATAGCACCTATTATTAAGGTAGTGGAGGCCCTTATAGTTCCCTAATATAGTGTCTATAAGGTCCCTATTATAATTAAAGACTTAAGAGGAGAAGAAAAGGACCTTAAGCTACTATATATAGCTATTAATAGGGACCTAAGAACTAAGGGAAGCCTTATATTAATTAGGATATATATACTTACTAAGGAATATGTCTACCTTTACTTATACTTATAAGAGTAGTGGTTTAAGAAAAGAAGAAAGGCCTTTTTACTTATAACTCCCTATAAATTCGCAAAGGTTATATATAATAAGACTATTATATATGCTATTAATAGGGTTATAGAAGATAAGTTTATTACCCTTAGAGATAAAGAAGAGGTAAAGGCATATAGAACTATTAAAGATATCCCCTAGGAACTATATAAGTTTAAAGATATATTTATATTAGATAAGGTAGGAAGCTTACCTTTAAGAAAGACCACTAATTACACGATTAATCTAATACCAGGGGCCACACCCCTATATAGACTAATTTACCCCCTTTCCTAAGGCAAATTAAAGGAACTTTATAAATATATTAATAAGAACCTATAGAAGGGCTAGATAAGACTATTAAAGAGCCCTATAGGCATGCCTATCCTATTTATACTAAAGAAAGATAGTACACTCTAATTATATATAGATTACCAGGGTCTTAATAGGGTAATATAGAAGAATCACTATACTCTCCCCCTAATTTTAGAGATCCTAGACTAGTGCTAAGGAGCTTACTTCTTCTTAAAAATTAATATTAAAGATACTTATTATAGAATCTAGATTAAAGGGGGTAATAAATAGAAGACCGCGTTCCATATATATTATAGGCACTATAAATATCTTATAATACCTTTTAGGTTAATAAATACCCTAGCTATATTCTAGAACTATATCCACAAAGCGCTTCATAGGCTAGTTAACACTATTTATATAGTATATCTAGATAATATCCTTATCTTTTTAAAAATATAAGAGGAGTATACTATATATATTAAAGAAGTCCTAGGGTATATAAGAGAGGTAGAATTATATATAAAACCCTCTAAATATAAATTCTACTAGGAGTTAGTAGAGTTCCTAGGGTTTATCCTCTCTATTAATAGGATCTTAATAGATACCTACTAAGTTACTACTATCTAGGATTAGAAGGAACCTATAAGCTTTAAGGATATATAATCCTTCCTAGGGTTCTATAACTTCTACTAATAGTTTATCTATAGATACTCCAGGATTATAGTACCACTATACGCGTTAATAAAGGGCAGTTAGAATAGCATCTAGACTAGGAGGTTTATATTTAGGGTAAGAGAATAGGTAGCGTTTTGCTAGCTAAAAGATACCTTTTAGCGGGCTCCTCTACTCTATTATTATAACCTAAGTTAACCAGTGCGCATTAAGATAGATACCTTAATTTTTATAATAGTAGGAATCTTATTATAATAAGATAATAAGGGCTACTAGCACCCTATAGCCTTTTAGTTAAGGAAGTTTACTAATACTAAATAAAACTATAGTATGCCTAACTAAGAGCTACTCGCTATAGTTAAGTTATTTAAATACTAGTAATATTATATTAAAGGTATAGAGACCCTAGTGGAAGTCCTATTAGACTACTATAACCTATAGACCTTTATAAAGTAATAGAAGCTAAATAGAAGATAGGCTAGATAGTGTATATTCCTATGCCTACTAAATTTCATAATTAAGTATAGACTAGGGAAAAGTAACCCTATAGATACACTATTAAGAAGGTCTAATTATAAGAGTAAACCCCTAATAAATAGGGCACTTCTACTAGAACTTAAGAAAAAGTTAGTAGCTACTAAAGAAGTAGTAGAAGAAGAGATACTAATATATTAAAGAAGATATAGTAAGATGCCTTTAGGGAAGGAAAATGCCCTAGTCTTTATAGAGAGGCATAGTAAGATACCTTTAGGGGAGGAAAATACCCTAGCCCCTATAGTAAAGGCTAGAGTGGCTATATTAAGAGGCTAGTTAGCCACTATAGATCTAGTAAAAGGTTAGCTAAATAAAGGTAATTTCTAGGAGAAGGTAGTGTGTGTCTAGGACGCTAGTATAGTATAAGAGATCTAGGGGGCTATTATATTACTAGATCCCTACTAATCTAGCCTAAATAAACTATTAGTATAGCTACTATAGAAGGCCTAAAGCTAAGATCTAGACCTATAGAGGTAGAGTAAAGAGATTAATTCCCTAGAGAGAGGGAAAGCTAGTCTATAGTTATATAGTATAAGGGGTCTCCTAATATATAAAGACTAGGTAGTTATTCCCTAAGAGCCTACCTTATAATAAGAGCTTCTATAGCTATACTATAATAATCCGCTAGCGGGTTACTTTAGGACTAAGTAAACGCTTAAGCTATTAAAGCGCCACTTTTAGTGGCTAGCTATAAATAAGTCTATATTAGACTATATTACAAGCTACGGGACATATTAGCAAATAGTCGCTAGAAGGCATTGCCTATATAGGAGTCTTAAATTACTACTAATACTAGAGTAACTATATGTTATGGACTGGCCTTAGGGCAACTATAAACAAGCGTCTAAAGTGCGATTACTATTCTTAAAGAGGAAAGAAAGAGCTAAGCAAGAGATCATATAGCGTGTAGCTATATATCCTCCTATACATAGTCTATATATATAGCGCGCGTAGTAAGCCCTAAGTCTACATAACCTCTATATACTACCTTATACACTCTCTGCGCCCTTTCTAGAGCCCTCCTAGACCTAAGAAGGACCTAAGCCTTAAGCTTAAGTCTATTATATACCCCCCTTTATACCCCTCTTATTCCCTTACTATATAAAAAAAAAAAAATTTTTAAACCCTACCTCCTCCTTATCCTTACCTCCCCCCTCTATATATATTCTAGAGGCTTTACTCCTTTAGGGGTAAATTAAACTATACCTATTTCTATACTTACTTTAGACTATTACTTATTTATATATCCCCTTATTCTACCTTAAATCTATCTAGCGCCTTAGTATCCTATATATTCTCTAGGGGCTCCTATATTAGCTAAATATAACCTTTTTACTTAACTAGTATATTATAATTTGCTCCCTAACTAGGGGCGTTTTTAGCTATAAGGATCTCCTCTACCTAGTACTCTATAAGGTTACTATCCATATCTATTAATATTAGCTCTAGTAGAGGTTATTTATTAGCTAGCTTCTAGCTTAGTAATAGATTCTCTACTACCCTCTAAACTAAATCTATATAAAAGATTAGGTATAGCCCCCTATAATGGACTCGAGCTCGAGGCTCGGGTCCTTCTCGGGTCCGGGAGGGCTCCGGAAAGGGCGCGGAGAGTGCATAAGGCAGCGTGCGGAGGTTATGCGGACTTAGGGCTTACTACGCGCGCCACGTGTATAGACTATGTATAGGAGGATATATAGCTATATACTATATAATCTCTTACTTAGCTCTTTCTTTCCTCTTTAAGAATAGTAATTATACTTTAGATACTTATTTATAGTTACCCTAAGGCTAGTCTATAATATTTACTATTCTTTACTTTCTTTATATCCTTCCCCTTTTAGCTATATCTTAATAATAGTATAACCTTTATTAAGTAGGATAGAAATAAGTAAGCTAGCTATATTATAGGCGCTTATTAGGGAGTAGTTAGTGTAGATCTAAGCACTTTATAAGAACTAACACTAAGTAAGGCAAAAGCTATTACCTATAGGGGCACTATTTAATAGTAATAGGATACTCTTTATAGCCTAGAAGAGTCTTATAGGCTATAAGCTAGTTATAGACTAGGGGTTTATTAGGGGCACTAAGGACTAATAGTGCTTTATTTACTAGAACCTTTTAGTAAAGGTTTAGGCCTAGGTTATACCCTACTTTAAGAAAGGAAACTTAGTAAACTTTAATATAAGGCGCTTCCTTAATTACTTAGGGGAAATATTTAATAACCCCTATTAATAAGAATTAGCTATTACTAAGCTTAACTAGTTATAATAATAATAATATAAGCGGTTTAGTAACTTCTATATATAGTTTAAATAGAAACTTATGCTTATAGGTAGGCTAGGTTAGGTAGATAAGGTAAAGCTTTTAAAGCTATACACTACCCTTAATAAGTAGATAAGGGACTATAGTGTAGGATAGGATATTCCCTAGGCTAACTACTCTATAGTATTAGCTTAGTTTAGGAATATTATATTAGATATTAAGTCTTATTATTTAGAGGAAAAGCATTACTTATATTACTAGGTATAACTAGCTCCCTAGGCAGACTAGTCTTTAGGGTAAGATAAGGATATACTAATAATAGATATCTAGTTAGCGGGCATAGTAGGGGCCTAGAAGGGCTTTAGGAAAGCTATAGGTTACTAGTAATAGGGGGTAAAAAGGGCTAAATAGGTTTCCTAGGAGGTGCTTAATATATAATATAAGGAGGGTAAGTGTATATAATATAGCTCTAATAAGCACTAAGTTATAAAGTATTCCTTATATTACGCTATCTATCTAAAGGAGACACTAGTAGTTAATGCTTATAAGGTAGAAGATATTAACTCTAAGGATTTAAGTAATAAGTTAGAAAAAGAGAATCCCCTTTATTAAGTTATTTAAATAAGGAGGAGGAATAGGAGCTTAGAGAGGCTTTATAGTATATAGTTAAGGTTAAGGATAACTTTAAATATATCTAGAGTAATATAGATATATTACCCTTCTTAGTCCCTATATTAATAAATAAGATAACCTTTTTAGATATATAAGTTAATATAGGATATAATTACTATACTACTATTAGTAAATACCTAGTCTAGAAGCTATAACTAGAATATATCCCCCTACTAACTAAGAGGTTAGTTTATATAGTAGTTAGTATAAAAAGAGGGGAAGGGAGAATTATAAGGTAAGCTTATTAATTATATATATTATCTATTTTTAGATAGATATAGATAGATAGGAGACGCTAATTATAGCGTATATAATCCTAGGATTAATAAGATAACTTATTCTAGGGACTCTATAGATAGCGCGCTATAATATTAACTTAAATATATAAT
Source organism: Epichloe elymi (assembly GCA_023658475.1). Taxonomy (NCBI): domain Eukaryota; kingdom Fungi; phylum Ascomycota; class Sordariomycetes; order Hypocreales; family Clavicipitaceae; genus Epichloe; species Epichloe elymi. Next base: position 3,743,148 of record CP098276.1, read on the forward strand.
ACTAATAACTAACTATAGGAGTAGCTAATAACCTATAGATTTAGGCTATAACTAATAGAGGGGTAGAGAAGCTTACTATATATATTATAGGATCTTTATTTATAAGAATAGTGTATTAAGTAAGGAAGCAGAAGGAGTATATATAGCTTTACACTATAAGCTTATAGGAAATTATATCTATCCTATAGATTAATACTACACTAAAACCTATAGAGTAGGAGCTCTTAGCGTCCTTACTAGAGAAGTTATAGGACTATAAGGACCTTTTCTAGGAGAGTAAGGTAAACGCCTTACTACTACACTAGGGTAAGTCTAATTACTATATTTACCTAAAGCGGGATATAGAGGGTAATAAACTAGACTTACTATAGGCTCCGCTATATAATATACTATATTAATATCTCCTAGAGATATATAAGTAGGTAATAGACTTAATAAATAAGGGCTAGATTAGGGTAAGCTTATTATTAGTAGTAGCACTAGTTCTACTTATAAAGAAGCCTAGGGGTAGTTAGAGGTTCTATATAAACTATTACACGCTAAATAAGATTATAGAATAGGACTATTATCCCTTACCTTTAGTAAAAGAGATACTACACTTCTTAGCTAAGGTAAAATAGTTTATAAAGCTAGATATATAAGTAGCGTTCTATTATATTTATATTACTAAGGGCTAGGAACACTAGACTGCTTTCTAGATGCGATTTAGATTATTTAAGTGGTTAGTATACCCCTTTAGTTTAGTAGGCGTGCCTATAACCTTTTAGAGGTATATTAATAGTACGCTTAGTAGTATCCTTAGGGACTATATTACTACTTATCTTAATAATATCTTAATCTATATAGGGGGGTTATAGAAAGACTATATATAGAAGGTCCGCGGGGTATTAGCTAGACTATAGCAGGCTAGGTTAAACCTAGATATTAAGAAGTGTGTTTTTATAATAAAGGAGGTTAAGTACCTTAGGTTTATTATCTATATAGGGAAACAGATTTGCCTAGATAATAAGAAGATTACTATAATTAGGGATTAGGAGGCCCTAATATAGGTCCAAGGAGTACGTAGGTTCCTAGGGTTTACTAACTTTTATTATAACTTTATACTATAGTTTTTAGAAGTTATAGGTCCCCTAATTAACCTAATAAAGAAGGGTATAGTATTTCACTAGATAGAGGTATATAAGAAGGCTTTTAAAACACTAAAGCTAGCTTTTATATTATACCCTATTCTTATATAATAGGACCCTAATAAGGATATAGTAGTAGAGGTAGACTACTTAGGAATAGCATTAGAAGGCTACCTTTCCTAGATAAATAATAAAGGGGTCTTATATCTAGTAGCGTACCACTTAGCTTACTTATAGCTAGCTTAATAGAATTATATAATATATAATAAGGAGCTTCTAGTAATTATCTTATGCCTTAGGGCATAGTTAGCAGAGCTATAAAGTGTTAATAAGCTATTTATAATACTTATAGATTATAAGAATTTAGAGTACTTTATAGCCCTAAGAGAGATATTAAAATAGTAAGCATAATAGGCAGAGACTCTAGCGCTCTTTAACTTCTACTTATATTATAGACTAGGGACTTAGGCAAGTAGACTAGATATATTATTAAGACACTATTAGAAGGAGGTATAATCCGCTAAGCTAAAGGCGCCTATTATATAGTTAATAATAATACCTATATAGTTTAGCTTTAGTTAGGGATAACCACGTGTAAATATTAGACCTGTGGCAGCCCTAGTAAGCATTACTTTAGAGGATAGTTTAGCTTTAGCTCTAGGTATTCTAGCTAGAGACTCCTTATTTATAGATAGGCACCTTTAGTCCCTATAGGATTAGGCTATAGCCTATAATAAGACTTATAGGTTATGGCTTAAGGCAGTAAAGGCTAGGGTTTAGAAGTTTCCTAATATAGTAGGTATAAGGGAGTAGATTATAGACTATTAGATTAGTATAAAAGGAGCACTTTAATTCTAGGGCTAGACTTAGGTACTAAAGTAGGAACCTATTGAAAATGGAAGGGAATCTATACTAGAGGGATAGGAAGACCTCCCTAGTAGATTCAACGCGGCGGCTTCTAGATTCACTATAATACGACGATTCTTCAAGATATAGAGCTTTGATAGTTGAATATAGTAGATTTCAGCTAGACGAACGATCTGACGAGCAATGAGAGGATTTTCTGAGTCCCCTCATAGACCTACCGACCGTATTGACGGAAGGGGGTCGCTAGCTAGGCCTTAGGAGCTATTTTTTATTTTCCGCAAAATTCATTTATATGTGAAAAGTAAAAAATCGACTCACGACTATATAATCTAGCTACCCACGTGCACTAACTAAGCAATCTAATAAGCAACCCTATAAATAAAATACATCATTAAATCCAGAAAAAATTAAGGATTCGAACAGTATAAGTCAGCCTTTTATACGACTACTAGTTCCCTAGTTACAGTCGATTTTAGCTTCCCTATAGGGTAGCCTAGTCGGCTTAGTCATACAAGCCTGTGGGTTGGTTGTGTGCAGGAACGCAGGTCACAGCCAAAGCTGGCCACAGCTAACAACGCTGCAGGCAACGCCTTGTAACCAACGTTGTAACAACGCAACTAGGCAACTAGTGGGCCTATAAAATAGTGCTATAAATAGCATAATTTTAACACTCCCTCTAGAAAAGTATAAGGTAACTAATTCGATACCTAAACTTAGCTCTTTAATAGATATCTAAGTTAACCATAAATTCAATAATAAATCCAATAACTTTTTAACTAAAATCAATAACTTTTTAGCGGAATTCCAGTGTTTTTGTTGATTTAAAGGTTTTTCGACTTTTTAGTTGTTTTTAAAGCTAGGCCTTTGTATTTGTAAGGCCTAATAGTTGAATAAATTGTTGAAATTTATCATTAGGCAGGGGCTTAGTTAAGCCATCCGCAGGCATCTCTTTAGTATTAATATAGATAACCTTAGCTATACCCTTCTATACCTTTTCTCTAGTATAGTTAAATTTTAGCAGGGTATGCTTAGTTCTGCTATGAAGAGCAGGGTTATTAGCGGTCGTTATAGCGCCTTAGTTATCACTAAAAATCGGAACGGGAGGTGCTATAGGCAGCTTAATTTCCTTAAAAAGGCCATAGAGCCACTCTAGCTCCCTAATAGCTTCACATAGAGCATCTGATTCGGCCTCTAATGTCAATAAAGCTATTGTAGTTGCTTTCTTTGATTTCCAGCTAATAGGTCCTTTAGCTAGCTTATAGAGATAAGCATAGGTTGATTTAGAGGACTTATCTCCCGCGAAGTCGCTATCACAGAAGCTAATAAGGGTTACAGAAGCCTTAATAGCGTTTTTAGACCTTCTATAAGTTATAGAATAACTCATAGAGCCTAGAAGGTATCTAAGCAGATATTTAGCAGCATTTAAGTGCTCTATATAAGGCTTAGATAGCGCTGTTGAAAGCCACTGAACCGGAAAAGCAATATTGGGCCTTATAAGGAGCATTAAGTACATAATAGTCCCTATAATACTCTAATAAAGCTTATAATCAGAGGAGGAAAGAGGTTTAGTTAGGTGGGTGGCCACCTGCTTTATAATTCCGGGTTGTAGGGGAATTTTAGCAGGTCTAGCATCTTTCATGTTGAATCTCTCTAGGGCCTCAGAAATATACTAGGATTAGTGAATAGTTAGGGTCCCTTTCTTTCGATTTCTAGTGATTTGAACGCCTAGGAAAAATTCGGCTGGCCCACGATCTTCTATAGGATAAGCTTTATGTAATAGCTTCTTTAGCTTGTTGATATAAGCTAGATCCGGTCCTATTAGAAGACAGTCATCCACATAGGTCACTATGTATATAGATGTAGTTGGATTAAAGAAGACAGCCGGGTTAGATATAAGGGGGTGGAAGCCTAATTTTCAAAGAAGCTCTTTTAAAGCTTGCTGCCACTCTCTAGAGCTCTGTTTTAATCTATATAAAGCTTTCTGTAGGAAAATAACCTGCTTTTGAGAGGGATTATAGCTATATTTCTTAAGTAATTTAGCTATTTCGGGCGTAGCAGCTTCGGCAAATTCAACGAATCCATTAGGGATCTGCATGTAGATAGCTTCTTTTAGCAAGCTATTTAGGAAGGCCCCTATAAAGTTAACCTATTCAACTTCCCAGTCATTATAAGCCGCTAGGGCTAGTAATATCCGCTAACTAGGGGGAATGCTAGTAGCAGCGTAGGTCTCGATATAATCCTGACCTTCTATCTGCATAAAGCCTTTTGCAACGAGTCGGGCCTTGTGTTTTATAGGATTATTTTCTTTATCCTTTTTAAGCTTATAGACAAGCCTATTTTTAAGAACTTTTCGGCCCTTAGGAATCTGGTCTATCCCTATAAATTTAAAAGTTCCGGCAGCTAGTAGCTGCTTAAATTCGCTAAAGGTAGCATTAACCCATTTTTAGCTATCCTTGCTTTTTAAAGCTTGTTTCCAGGTCTTAGGCGTATCCGAATCGTTGTTGTTGTTAGCTGACGATTTAGCCTTTTGTTGTGCCTTGAAGCATATCTCCTTAATGAAGGAAGATAAATTGAAATCATCGATGTCCATAGAATCAGGGTCGATTAAAGAATCTGAATCTAAAAACGGTTTTTCGATAGCACCCTTATTAGGGGCGCTAGAGCTTGGGCTCTCTAGGGGTAGCGCTGGAGGCGTTACAGGCGTTGCAGCGGTCGTCCCGGGCGGTGTTGTTATAGGCGTGGCGGGCGCTGCGGGCGCTGTGGGCGCTACGGGCGCTAGAGGCTTTGGATAGCTATCCTGAACCTCTAGATTATCTCGTGAGATATCGGCTTCTCCCTCTGAAGGATAACTCCCTAAAGGCTTAGGGGACCCTACAGAGCCTATATCCTCTATAATCTTAACAAAGCTAGTCTTAATGACTGACCTTTTAGAGGGTATATAAACAAGATAAACGCTGGAACCTAGAGTAGCAAGCAGCCGGCCAGGGATAGTCCTAGGGGCTAGCTTCTGAAGCTTTGATCTCTGCTCCGGAGGTATTAGAACCTCACAATAAGACCCTATAGCCCTAATTTTTGAGAAGTCAGGCTTATAGATAGTCTTAGGCTCTAAGTTAGCTAGAAATAGCTGCTTAGGGGTTAGGGGCTTAGTTATATTAGCGGTGATGTTAACTAAGTCCACTATGGCTGGAAGGATATAAGACCATAGATATAAAGGCAGCTTAGACCACTGAAGTGTAGCTCTAAGCCGGTCTAGGATAACCCTAATAGCCCTCTTAACTAGCCCATTCTATTCGTAAATATAGGGGCAAGAGGTGCTAAAGCAAATTCCTTTAGAAGATAACCAGTGCTAAAGTTCGTTGTTGATCTCAGTACCTCCGTCGAAGTGAAGGTGCCTAGGATACGCGTTATATCGGTTCTTCAGAGCCTTAAAGAAGCCCTTAATAGCAGTATAAAGGGTCTAACCTTCTTTATTAGCTAATAAAAAGCACCATTTATACCGGGATTTTCGATTAATAAGTATAAGGACTAGGGCCTTCTTATTGTGTGGTATAGGTTCGATTTTAACCGTATCTCCCTCTAGAATATCTAAAACCCTAGGGGGGTCCTGAATAGGTCTTTTAGTAGGTCTTCTAACAGCCTTCGATTACATACAGGCTATGCAGTTAAAATCCTTATCTTTAATGGCGGAAAAATCAGGAATCCCTTTAGCTAATTTCGAAGATTTCTTAAGTAAAGGGAGGCCGATGTGGCCTAATCAAATGTGCCAAAGAAGGGCTAAATCTAGCAATTTCTTATAGCTAGAATCTAGCTTTTCAGGGCTATTATCCCCTAGCTCCCTCTGTTGCCAGGCCTCTTGAGAATCACAGGCCTCTGGGGGCAATAGACGGCCACTATCGTCACCCAAGTCATTAGGGTATGGACCTTCTAAACCCCCTATAGAAGATGCCTGACTAGGAGGAGCTTCGGTGGGATATAGGGCTGAATCTTCGTCTTCTTCATTGGAATTTAGTTCTTTGATTCGTTGATATTCCTCGGGATTAAATGCTGGCTGCGGAATTTGAACCTCTATAGGGTAGGAAAACCCTAATTCGGTCTTATAGGCTCTTTGCTGTTGGTTTTGTTGTTGGTTGCAAAATTAAGAGCCCATAAAGGAGAGGTGGGTTAAATGCTTGTAGATCTTAGGAGTAGCTTGCCCCTTAATCTACAAAAAGAAGCCGTGTTTAGCAGGTTCTAGTAACCCATAGGGGCTTTTATCGGCTAGGAAAAGCTGATCTTTAGCTAGATAACCTCCCTTAAGATAGTGGGATAACCCGCTAACTAGGTTGGTATCTATACCGGGGAAATATAGGGTATCTAGCAGAGCTAAAGGCCTATATTCTGGTGGATTTTTCTTAACCAGAACGTTAAAAACAGCGGTGCCTCTTCCTTTAGGATAGATAGGTCCTCCTGCTGTAATTATAGGGCCGGTTTAACCTTTCTTAAGAGGCTTAAAGTCCCTAAAGAAAGCCCTATTATTACAAATGTGACAAGAGGAGCCTGTATCGTATAGAAGGGAGTTTTTAACCACATCATTAGAGTAGCTAAAAGTAGGCTTGCTAGTAGTGTCACTAGTGGTGGTGGTACTAGAGGTATCCAAATTAGATTCAGAATCACTACTATCCTCGCTGCTAGATTCGCTAGAATCTAGTTCTTCAACGTATCCCGTGGCTAGGCTATAGCCTAACGCAAAAGCAGCTTCTTTTCCTTTATCTTTATCCCCGTTGCCACTCTTCTTCTTCTGCTTTTTCTTCCTAGAGGCTTTAGAAGGGTTTGAATCCTTCTTATCCTGCTCTTTAGTGGCGTTGGTAGAGTCCTTCTTAGTATTAGGATTAGAAGGTAACTTCTTTTCCTTGTCCTTAGAATTTCCCTTATTATTAGAAGCCTTATAGCTAAGAGCTTTAGCTACAGGGGAGGTTTTATCCCTCTATTCTTCTAATAAATCAGCCATTAGGAACTGTAAATTTAAGGTATTTACAGGCAGCCCTTGTGCCCTAGCAGCTCTAATAGTAAATCTTTATCTCTCAGCCCAACTAGGAAAGGTCTGCTTTAATGCGTTAATATAATGGTTTACTTGATCAATAGGAGCGATCTCTACACTACAAAGTTATAGTCTAGCTAGTAGGTTATTAAAATTAGCATTAAAAGCCTCTAAAGATCCCTTATAATTTGAAAAATTTAGGGAGTGGTAGCTAGCGTATAGCGTACCTCGCTGGATTTCAGCACTCTACGAATACTGCCTAATAAGGACTTTATAGGCTTCTTCGGGGGATTTTTGCCAACATATAGCTGCCTGCGGTCCTGGTTGACAGCTATCTCTTAATATTATTAAAAGAATAGCTTGATTACAGTTAGCTAGATGGCCTGCTAAGCTAGGATTATCTATAAATTCAGGTAATCCTAGGGCTCTAAATTGTATGCTTAGGGCTTGCTTCCACTGATCATAGTTTTTAGGGCCTTTTAACTTAGCTCCCTTAGGAATAGAGTGAACCTTCTTATTTAGTTCCTTAATAGCCCCTGTATTAAAGGTAGCTTGTAAGTTACTAGAAGGTAAACTCGCAGAAGTAGTAGTAGCAGGTAGGTCTTCTACTGGAGCTTTGGTATTTTCTTCCCTTAGCTTAGTAGAATCCTGAAGACCTTGCATAGCAGTCATGGTTTGCGTTAATTTATCTAATAGATCTTTAATGCTAGCCTCGTTTTTTAGACGATTTGACTTAGTATGCTTAATAAAATCAGTTAAGGTCTTGCCTTGTTGTTCAATTTGGCTCTGCATCTGTTGTTGTAGTTGCAAAGCACTGGCTTGAACAGCCGGACCTTCTATATCCATCCTATTAGGGTCCCTAGGAGGGCTAGAAGAAGGGCCTGTAGCAGGTCCCTTACCCTTATTATAACTTGGTGGTGCTATCTCTAAAAGTTCCCTAGGATCTTAAAAGATATCCTGTGTAAGATCTCCAAATTTCTTCCTGTTATAAATAACGCGCGCTAGAAGCTGGTTGTGGTGCAACCTGGCTGCGCACGTAAATTATGCGGTGGGGCTGTTTGAAAGGGTGCCCCTTGAGGTCTAAAAGTGGGTCTGCGGTATGCGCGGGCAGAAACGGACCGGAGAAGATTCTCTACGAAAATTTTCTTAACACCAAAAATGACGGATAGGAATCGTAGGATATAGGTATTACAGTAGCCATAACACAACGTATAGTGCGTGCAACGTATTGCAATAGGTTAAAAAGCCTAGTATAGATATACTAGATGTTTAATGATTTAAAAGAAATGCAGCGTATCTACAGAGTAGATAATATTAAATATAACAGTCGCGGCAGTGAATAGAATCACTAAAAGAGGTTGTGGTTGTAACTAGATAGTTACGGTTGCAATGTAGTGGTTGCAGGTGCGGCTGTAAATGAATTCAACACTAAGGGTCTGATGTTGCGATGCGTAGAGCTAGTGGATGAAAAGCTTCAAATTCTAGCGGATTTCCTTTGTAATCTAAGAGCCCACAGGTCTAGTAGAGAGTAACTAGTACCCAAAATCAAGCACTAATCGCAGTAGAATAACGCAGTAATGTAGTAATCTTATAGGCCTTCTGGGCTTATAACCTATTGAAAATGGAAGGGAATCTATACTAGAGGGATAGGAAGACCTCCCTAGTAGATTTAACGCGGCGGCTTCTAGATTCACTATAATATGACGATTCTTTAAGATATAGAGCTTTAATAGTTGAATATAGTAGATTTCAGCTAGACGAACAATCTGATGAGTAATAAGAGGATTTTCTGAGTCCCCTCATAGACCTACTGACCGTATTAACGGAAGGGGGTCGCTAGCCAGGCCTTAGGAGCTATTTTTTATTTTCCGTAAAATTTATTTATATGTGAAAAGTAAAAAATCGACTCACGACCATACAATCTAGCTACCCACGTGCACTAACTAAGCAATCTAATAAGCAACCCTATAAATAAAATACATCATTAAATCCAGAAAAAATCAAGGATTCGAACAGTATAAGTCAGCCTTTTATACGACTACTAGTTCCCTAGTTATAGTCGATTTTAGCTTCCCTATAGGGTAGCCTAGTCGGCTTAGTCATACAAGCCTGTGGGTTGGTTGTGTGCAGGAACGCAGGTCACAGCCAAAGCTGGCCACAGCCAACAACGCTGCAGGCAACGCCTTGTAACCAACGTTGCAACAACGCAACTAGGCAACTAGTGGGCCTATAAAATAGTGCTATAAATAGCATAATTTTAACAGAACCCTTAACTACAACCTTAATCTAATAGATATATAACTTACCCTTACTAGGTTACCTAGGGTAGAATACTACCTTTAAAGCGCTCTAGAGGGACTTCTATTAGGATAGTATATTATAGGATATAGCATAGTTTATACGAAACTATTACTGCTATAGGGGGCGGAAGAGCTAGCAGCTATAACAAGGCTTACTAAAGCTAATTCCTCCGCTAGATAGATATTAGTTATAGATCTCTATTAACTTTATAATAGAGCTCCCCACTTAAGATTAGGCTAACCTATGGTTCCTTATAGTAATTATAGATAGACTCTCTAAGTTTATATAGCTTAAGGCTATAATATTAATAAAGGCTAAGATATATATAGAGCGGTTTAAATACTATTAGTAGCGGTTCTATAGGTTCCCTACCTAGATTATTATAGATTATAGTTTAGATTAGTTAAGTAGTTTTTAGATAGCGCTCTATAAGAAGGTAGGCATAAAGTAACTACTATTAACCTTATATTACCTATAGATAGATAGAGGTATAGAGAGAGCTAACTAGGAGGTTTAGGTAGTGTTATAGGTAATATTATCCTTCTTATAATTTAAGTGGGCTAATTACCTACTAGCCTACTAGCTAGTGTTAAATAATAGGGATTCTTTAGTAATAGGAGTAAGTGTAAATATAGCGCTCTATAGCTTTAATATACCTATAATCTAGGAGGCGCTACTATTAGAGGTATTAAAAACTTTACTAAAAGGATAGGTATAAGTATTCCTATAGCACTTAAAAGAGGGTATAGACCTAATGTAGGCTATAATAGCCTTTATCTAATAATAATAATAAGAAAGCATAAATAGTAGTTAGAGACTAGTAGAGCGGTTCTAGGTTAGGGATTATGTGTAGTTAAGCCTTTAGAATATTAAGATAAACTAACTATATAAGAAGTTAGATTAGGTTATAGTAAAGTATAAGGTACTAGAGGTGCTAACACTATTAACTATAAAGTTAGATATTCCTAGGGGGCTATACCTAATCTTTTATATAGATTTAGTTTAGAGGGTAGTAGAGGATCTATTACTAAGCTAGAAGCTAGCTAATAAATAACCTCTACTAGAGCTAATATTAATAGATATGGATAGTAACCTTATAGAGTACTAGGTAGAGGAGATCCTTATAGCTAAAAACACCCCTAGTTAGGGAGCGAATTATAATATACTAGTTAAGTAGAAAGGTTATATTTAGCTAATATAGGAGCCCCTAAAGAATATATAGAATACTAAGGCACTAGATAGATTTAAGGTAGAATAGGGGGATATATAGATAAGTAATAGCCTAAAGTAAGTGTAGAAATAGGTATAGTTTAATTTACCCCTAGAGAAGTAAAGCCTCTAGGATATATATAGAGGGAGGAGGTAGGGATAAGGAAGAGGTAGGGTTTAAAAATTTTTTTTCTTATATAGTAAGGGGAGGGGAGGGATATAAAGGGGGGTATATAATAGACTTAAGCTTAAGGCTTAGGTCCTTCTTAGGTCTAGGAGGGCTCTAGAAAGGGCGTAGAGAGTGTATAAGGTAGTATATAGAGGTTATGCGGACTTAGGGCTTACTACGCGCGCTACGCACATAGACTACGTATAGGAGGATATATAGCCGCACGCTATGCGATCTCTTGCTTAGCTCTTTCTTTCCTCTTTAAGAATAGTAATCGCACTTTGGACGCTTATTTGCAGTTGCCCCAAGGCCAGTCCATAACATTATTCTATAATTATACCTTTACTTTTAGTGTTATAAATATCTAGTATTTACTACTAAAGTTATATACTACTAAATATATATTAGTATTAGTAAATATACCTTATACCTTATATATCTAGTTTATAGCCTCTTTATTTACTATTATATTTATAATAATTATATCTTAAATAGTTATATACCTTTATCTTAGTGCTTAGGTAATTATACCTAGCTTAAATATATACTATAATATACTATAATAATATTAAGAGTATATAAAGTATAAAAGAGTAAAATTAATATTAAAGTTTAGTATATAGTATATAGAGTATAAAAGAGTAAATTCTTTACTAAAATCTAGGGAATATAAGTAATATTCCTTACTTAGCTATCTATAATAGCTAGTGTAGTCTAGCTTTTAAGTGCCTATAAACTATTTATTAATTTAGTAACTACTATTAGTAGTAACTATTAGTTATATACTACTATTAGATTCTTAAATTTAACTAAATATTTAATAACTCCCTACTCCTTATTCTAAGTAAGAATTACCTTAACTTTATAATCTACTAGGTAGATTAGTACTATTACTCTAAACTATCTATTAAATATATCCTTATAGAATTATTCTAGATAGTTTACTAAGATAACTAGGTAAATTTACTAATTATCTAGTATATCTAGCTTATAAGCTAACCTTCTAATATACTATAAGACTTAAAATAGTCTAGTAAACTTTAGTCTATACTTTAGACTTATTTACCTTAGGATTATATATACCTAATTATCTAATCTAATTAATACTTAGTCTCTATACTTAAAAAACTTATTTATATATTTCTAATTATAATATACCTTAGTCTAGATTACTACTAAGGTAATTATATTATATACCTATAGTTATTCTAATAGCTTATCTAGTATTTCTAGCTCTATTAGGTATAGTAATAAAACTATATTATTAGGGGAGAACCTTATAATAATCTAATTTAGAGATTATTTTATTACCTTAATTACTATATTATTAAATTTAAATTATAATTATAGTAATATTTATTACTATAACTAATTATTATTAAGTTATATAAAATATATTTAGATTACTAACTTAATTATTTAAATAGTTTATTCTATCTACCTATCTATCTATAGATAATATACTATTAAGTATAATAGTTTTATCCTAACTAACTCCTAGAATATCTTCTATAATACTACTAGAAATCTTTAATTATAATTACTTATAATTACCTTAGGTATTCCCTAATTAGATATTAGTAAGTAATTATATAATTTCCTTATATATATTACTACTATAATATTATTTTAATAAGGTTCTAGTATAGTTTATTTACTAAACTTATTAATAATTACTAGTATTAAGTTATTACCCTCTATTAATATAGGAAGAGATAGTAGAAAATTAATTAAGATTATATAATATAGTGCTAGTAGTGCTAATAATAGTTATAAATTCCTATACTATAGGTATTTTCTTAGTTAATAAATCTAATATAATAGATATATTTTTAGGTAATTTTATAGTCTATATAACCTATAAGGTATATAGAATTATTAGACTATCTTACTTAATTTTAGATATCCTATATAATTACTATTATATATAGTATTATATAATTCCTTTATTATAGACTTTAGTATATATAGCTATAGCTAGAATCCTAGAGTTATCTTCTATAATAATCTATCCTCCTAGCTAAATAGTAGCTTTATCTAGTTCTCTATAGGTAATTAGGTATTACTATCTAAGACTATCTTAATATATTACTATATTAGGTCCTAATTATATCCTAATTATATTAATTTCTTAAAATTAGGTAATATTCTAACTAATAATACTATTAGCCTCTCTACTTTAGGTATAGTGAATTATAGTATTAGTGCTATAACTAGATTATATTCTATATACTATACTATATATAAATTATAAAGTAACTTCTAATACTCTAGTCTATTATCTAGTATATTATCTAATTATCTAGGAGTATTATTATTATATATTTTCTCTATTATTTTTAACCTACTTAAGGTATTTAGTACTAAGTAATCCTTTCCTAGCTTATAAATTACCTTAATATTAAACTAGCTAATATATTCTATAGCTTATATTAACTTCTTATTTACTATATATCTACTTATTATATTTATAATATCTAATTACTAACCTATATTAATAATTAAGTAGTAATCTATAAAATATATTACTAGTAGTAATTAAGTTACCTTAATTTACTACCTTAACTTATAAAGTATCTATATATAACTATAAACCTTAAGCTCTATTAACTAGTACCTCTTCTCTATATCTAAAAGAGTTTTTAAAAGAAATATAATTAGCTAAATTACTATCTATAGAGGGTATTTTATAATTATTCCCTTTATCTTTAGTTTTAGGATTACTTTATTCTTTATATAATATATTATAATACTAATACCTACTCTAGATATATTAAAATCTATAAATAACTATTAGTTTAGGGAAAATAGTATTAGAGTAGTATATTTTATTAATACTACCTTTAATATATTAAATACCTTAATTTCCTACCTAGATAGTAATAGTATATTAATACTCTTTACCTAATTATACCTTATTAGTTTAGATATCTTCTTCTTTAAGGTCTTATTATCCTTATCTATCTTAACTACTTAATATACTTATAGTAAGTTTATTTTATAATCCTATAATAGTTTAATAATTAAAGTATATCCTAGGATATACTATCTTAAAGCTCCTATAAACCCTAATAAGTATTCTAATACTCTTAATATCTTTAGAAATTTAAGATACCTTATTACTACTAATTTTTTAGCTAGTATTACTATTCCTAAGGAATTAACTAGCTTTCCTAATACCTTAGCTATTAGGTATACTATAAATATTTTCTTTAGACTAATTAAAATATTATTATCCACTAGACACTAAAAAGTCTATTAAAGGTCTATAATATACTATTTAAAGCTAATTAATATAATAACTATATTATTATAGTACGCTATCGCTCCTATATCTCATAATATATTATCTATACGCCTCTAAACATAGGTATTTAATCCCTTATATCCTATAATTAGGATATTAAATATGAATTATCTATTATATATAATAACTAATAGTGCCTATTATAAGTCTAGGTAAACTATCTATTAGTAATAAAATAATATAGCATTAATAACCATAATATATATTACGTTCGCGATTCCTATAATAACCTCTTCCTACTATCTTATTAGATATATATCTAATATTATTATTATATTTAATCCTTATATATTAACCACTATATATCCTTTTTAATTATCTCCTATTCCTACCTATACTATAAAGACTAGAAATATAAATAGTACCTATAATATTATATAGATAACTTTCCCTACTACTAATAATTCCCTTATTATCTTCTCTATAATTATTTAATTATTAGGGCCTACTAGATAGATTCTACACTTCTTTAGCACTAAATCCTACTACCCTAGTTTTATTTATAATTATATCTATTCCTACTTAGGAACTAAGGTAAATCCCTTATTATAAAATAACTCTATATAATCTTCTAGGAGCTTCTATATCTACTATTATTTAGCTTTATCTTAGGGGTTAAAATAGTTTACTTATATAGTTATATAAATTATAGTATATAATTCTATTATAATCTATTCTATTATTAATAAGCGCTTTTTAGTATATACCTCTATTACTATTATAAGGTTTACTACTAAGGCCTATTCCTTAGGGTTAACTATATATACTCTAGCTACTAGGTTAATAGATTTAAATCTTCCTAGCTCTTATTTTCTACTAATTATTACTAGTCTATTACTTATATTATATACTATAATATATCTTATAGAGCTATCTATAATTACTATATATACTCCTAGCTTCTATAGTTACCTTAGTTTAAATAATGCCCTATTATCCTTACTAAGCTAATAATCTACTAGAACTAATATTATAGTTTCTAGTTAAATAATCACTATATAGGCTACCTTAACTAGTATATTAATTTTTAGTTAATTATACTATACTACTATTAGAATAGTAATATTCCTATATATACTAATAATTACTTTCCCTTTACTTACTATAATATTAATTTACTAGGGTATAATATAGTCTATACCTAAGAGTATATTTACTCTTAATATTTTAATAATTAATATCTCTTTAATAAATAAGGCTATTACTAGCTACCTATCTAGTGCGCTACCTAGAAAGTTTATTAGTAGTAGTATATATTTATTAGTAGAATAAGTATCTATACTAATTCCCTTTACCTTAATAGGCGCTACTCTGGTTTATATTTTAATATCTAGATACTATTTAGCTACCTATATAGCATCTGCTAATGTAATTAAGCATCTAGTATTATAATAGATATCTACCTATCTATCTAGATTATCTAAATCCAGGCAGATCTAGAATTATAGATGTTAAAATTATGCTATTTATAGCACTATTTTATAGGCCCACTAGTTGCCTAGTTGCGTTGTTGCAACGTTGGTTACAAGGCGTTGCCTGTAGCGTTGTTGGCTGTGACCTGCGTTCCTGCACACAACCAACCCACAGGCTTGTATAACTAAGCCGACTAGGCTACCCTATAGGGAAGCTAAAATTGACTGTAACTAGGGAACTAGTAGTTGTATAAAAGGCTAACTTATACTATTCGAATCCTTGATTTTTTCTGGATTTAATAATGTATTTTATTTATAGGGTTGCTTATTAGATTGCTTAGTTAGTGCACGTGGGTGGCTAGATTATATGGTTATGAGTTAATTTTTTACTTTTTATATATAAATGAATTTTGCGGAAAATAAAAAATAGCTCCTAAGGCCTGGCTAGCGACCCCCTTCTGTTAATACGGTTAGTAGGTCTATAAGGGGACTTAGAAAATCCTCTTATTACTTATTAGATTATTTATCTAGCTAAAATCTACTATATTTATTGAAAATGGAAGGGAATCTATACTAGAGGGATAGGAAGACCTCCCTAGTAGATTCAACGCGGCGGCTTCTAGATTCACTATAATACGACGATTCTTCAAGATATAGAGCGTTGATAGTTGAATATAGTGGATTTCTAGCTAGACGAACGATCTAACGAGCAATAAGAGGATTTTCTGAGTCCCCTTATAGACCTACCGACCGTATTAACGGAAGGGGGTCGCTAGCCAGGCCTTAGGAGCTATTTTTTATTTTCCGCAAAATTTATTTATATATAAAAAGTAAAAAATCAACTCACGACTATATAATCTAGCCACCTACATACACTAACTAAGCAATCTAATAAGCAACCCTATAAATAAAATACATTATTAAATCCAGAAAAAATCAAGGATTTAAACAGTATAAGTTAGCCTTTTATATAACTACTAGTTCCCTAGTTACAGTTGATTTTAGCTTCCCTATAGGGTAGCCTAGTCAGCTTAGTTATACAAGCCTGTGGGTTGGTTGTGTGCAGGAGCGCAGGTCACAGCTAAAGCTGGCTATAGCCAACAACGCTGCAGGCAACGCCTCGTAACCAATGTTGCAATAACGTAACTAGGCAACTAGTGGGCCTATAAAATAGTGCTATAAATAGTATAATTTTAACACTCCCTCTAGAAAAGTATGAGTTAACTAATTCGATACCTAAACTTAGCTCTTTAATAGATATCTAAGTTAATAATAAATTCAATAATAAATCTAATAACTTTTTAACTAAAATTAATAACTTTTTAATGGAATTCTAGTGTTTTTGTTAATTTTTGATTTTTCGACTTTTTTAGTTATTTTTAAAGCTAGGCCTTTGTGTTTATAAGACCTAATAGTTAAATAAATTGTTGAAATTTATCGTTAGGCAGGGGCTTAGTTAAGCTATCTGTAGGTATCTCTTTAGTGTTAATATAGATAACCTTAGCTATACCCTTCTGTACCTTTTCTCTAGTATAGTTGAATTTTAGCAGGGTATGCTTTATTCTGCTATGAAGAGCAGGGTTATTAGCGGTTATAATAGCGCCTTAGTTATCACTAAAAATTAGAATAGGAGGTGCTATAGGTAGCTTTATCTCTTTAAAGAGACTATAAAGCTACTCTAGCTCCCTAATAGCTTCACATAGAGCATCTGATTCGGCCTCTAATGTTAATAAAGCTATTGTAGTTGCTTTCTTTGATTTCTAGCTAATAGGTCCTTTAGCTAGCTTATAGAGATAAGCATAGGTTGATTTAGAGGACTTATCTCCCGCGAAGTCGCTATCACAGAAGCTAATAAGGGTTGCAGAAGCCTTAATAGCGTTTTTAGACCTTCTATAAGTTATAGAGTAACTTATAGAGCCTAGAAGGTATCTAAGTAGATGTTTAGAAGTATTTAAATGCTCTATATAAGGCTTAGCTAACGCTATTAAAAGCCACTGAACCGGAAAGGCAATATTAGGTCTTGTAAGGAGCATTAAATACATAATAGTCCCTATAATACTCTAATATAGCTTATGATCAGAGGGGGAAAGAGGTTTAGTTAGGTGGTTGGCTGCCTGCTTTATAATTCCGGGTTATAGGGGAATTTTAGCAGGCCTAGCATCTTTTATGTTGAATCTCTCTAGGGCCTTAGAAATGTACTAGGACTGGTGGATAGTTAGGGTCCCTTTCTTTCGATTTCTAGTGATTTAAACGCCTAGGAAGAATTCGGCTAGCCCACGATCTTCTATAGGATAAGCTTTGTGTAATAGCTTCTTTAGCCTATTAATATAAGCTAGATCCGGTCCTATTAGAAGACAGTCATCTACATAAGTCACTATATATATAGATATAGTTAGATTAAAGAAGACAGCTAGGTTAGATATAAGGGGGTAGAAGCCTAATTTTCGAAGAAGTTCCTTTAGGGCCTGCTGCTATTCTCTAGAGCTCTGTTTTAATCTATATAAAGCTTTTTAAAGGAAAATAACCTGCTTTTAAGAGGGATTATAGCCGTATTTCTTAAGTAATTTAGCTATTTCAGGCGAAGTAGCTTCAGCAAATTCAACGAATCCATTAGGGATCTACATATAAATAGCTTCTTTTAATAAGCTGTTTAAGAATACCCCTATAAAATCAACCTATTTAACTTCCTAGTCATTACAAGCCGCTAGGGCTAGTAATATCCGCTAACTAGGGGGAATGCTAGTAGCAGCGTAGGTCTTAATATAATCCTGACCTTCTATCTGCATAAAGCCTTTTACAACGAGTTAGGCCTTGTGTTTTATAGGATTATTTTCTTTATCCTTTTTAAGCTTATAAATAAGCCTATTCTTTAGAACTTTTCAGCCCTTAGGAATCTAGTCTATCCCTATAAATTTAAAAGTTCTGGCAGCTAATAGCTGCTTAAATTCGCTAAAGGTTGCATTAACCTATTTTTGGCTATCCTTGCTTTTTAATGCCTGCTTCCAGGTCTTAGGCGTATCCGAATTATTATTGTTATTAGCTGACGATTTAGCCTTTTGTTGCGCCTTAAAGCATATCTCCTTAACGAAAGAAGATAGGTTAAAATCATCGATGTCCATAGAATCAGGGTCGATTAAAGAATCCGAATCTGAAAGCGGTTTTTCGATAGCACCCTTATTAGGGGCGCTAGAGCTTAGGCTCTCTAGGGGTAGCGCTAGAGGCGTTACAGGCGTTGCAGCGGTCGTCCCGGGCGGTGTTGTAGGCGCGGCGGGCGCTGCAGACGCTGTGGGCGCTAGAGGCTTTAGATAGCTATCCTAAACCTCTAGATCTCGTGAGATATCGGCTTCTCCCTCTAAAGGATAGCTCCCTAAAGGCTTAGGGGACCCTACAGAGCTTATATCCTCTATAATCTTAACAAAGCTAGTCTTAATGACTGACCTTTTAGAGGGTATATAAACAAGATAAACGCTAGAACCTAGAGTAGCAAGCAGCCGGCCAGGGATAGTCCTAGGGGCTAGCTTCTGAAGCTTTAATCTCTGCTCCGGAGGTATTAGAACCTCACAATAAGACCCTATAGCCCTAATTTTCGAGAAATCAGGCTTATAGATAGTCTTAGGCTCTAAGTTAGCTAGAAATAGCTGCTTAGGGGTTAGGGGCTTAGTTATATTAGCGGTGATGTTAACTAAGTCCACTATAGCTAGAAGGATATAAGACTATAGATATAAAGGCAGCTTAGACTACTAAAGTGTAGCCCTAAGCCGGTCTAGGATAACCCTAATAGCCCTCTTAACTAACCCATTCTATTCGTAAATATAGGGGCAAGAGGTGCTAAAGCAAATTCCTTTAGAAGATAACTAGTGCTAAAGTTCGTTATTAATCTCAGTACCTCCGTCGAAGTGAAGGTGCCTAGGATACGCGTTATATTAGTTTTTCAGGGCCTTAAAGAAGCCCTTAATAGCAGTATAAAGGGTCTGACCTTCTTTATTAGCTAATAAAAAGCACTATTTATACCAGGATTTTTAATTAATAAGTATAAGGACTAGGGCCTTCTTATTATATGGTATAGGTTCGATTTTAACCGTATCTCCCTCTAGAATATCTAAAACCCTAGGGGGGTCCTAAATAGGTCTTTTAGTAGGTCTTCTAACAGCCTTTAATTGCATACAGGCTATGCAGTTAAAATCCTTATCTTTAATAGCGGAAAAATCAGGGATCCCTTTAGCTAATTTCGAAGATTTCTTAAGTAAAGGGAGGCCAATATGGCCTAATTAAATGTGCCAAAGAAGGGCTAAATCTAGTAACTTCTTATAACTAGAATCTAGCTTAGAAGATCTATCAGAGCTATTATCCCCTAGCTCCCTCTATTGCCAGGCCTCTTAAGAATCACAGGCCTCTAGGGGCAATAGACGGCCACTATCGTCACCTAAGTCATTAGGGTATAGACCTTCTAAACCCCCTATAGAAGATGCCTAACTAGGAGGAGCTTCAGTGGGACATAGGGCTGAATCTTCGTCTTCGGAGTCTAATTCTTTAATTCGTTGATATTCCTCGGGATTAAATGCTAGCTATGGAATTTAAACCTCTATAGGGTAGGAGAACCCTAATTCGGTCTTATAGGCTCTTTGTTGTTAATTTTGTTGTTGGTTGCAAAATTAAGAGCCCATAAAGGAGAGGTAGGTTGAATACTTGCAGATCTTAGGAGTAGCTTGCCCCTTAATCTGCAAAAAGAAGCTATGTTTAGCAGGTTCTAGTAACCCACAGGGGCTTTTATCAGCTAGGAAAAGCTGATCTTTAGCTAGATAACCTCCCTTAAGATAGTAGGATAACCCGCTAACTAGGTTAGTATCTATACCGGGGAAATATAGGGCATCTAACAGAGCTAAAGGCCTATATTCTAGTGGGTTTTTCTTGACCAGAACGTTAAAAACAGCGGTGCCTCTTCCTTTAGGATAAATAGGTCCTCCTGCTGTAATTATAGGGCCGGTTTAACCTTTCTTAAGAGGCTTAAAGTCCCTAAAGAAAGCCCTATTATTACAAATATAACAAGAAGAACCTGTATTATATAGAAGGGAGTTTTTAACCACATTATTAGAGTAGCTAAAAGTAGGCTTAGTAGTAGTGTCACTAGTAGCACTAGAAGTATCTAAATCAGATTCAGAATCACTACTATCCTCGCTACTAGACTCGCTAGAATCTAGTTCTTCAACGTATCCCGTGGCTAGGCTATAGCCTAACGCAAAAGCAGCTTCTTTTCCTTTATTATCCCCGTTACCACTCTTCTTCTTCTGCTTTTTCTTTCTAGAGGCTTTAGAAGGGTTTGAATCCTTCTTATCCTACTCTTTAGTGGCGTTGGTAGAGTCCTTCTTAGTATTAGGATTAGATAATGACTTCTTTTCCTTGTCCTTAGAATTTCCCTTATTATTAGAAGCCTTATAGCTAAGAGCTTTAGCCACAGGAGAGGTTTTATCCCTCTGTTCTTCTAATAAATCCGCCATAAGGAACTGTAAATTTAGGGTATTTACAGGCAGTCCTTGTGCCCTAGCAGCTCTAATAGTAAATCTTTATCTCTCAGCCTAGCTAGGAAAGGTCTGCTTTAATGCATTGATATAATAGTTTACTTAATCAATAGGAGCGATCTCTACACTACAAAGCTATAGTCTAGCTAGTAAGTTATTAAAATCAGCATTAAAAGCCTCTAAAGATCCCTTATAATTTAAAAAATTTAGGGAGTGGTAGCTAGCGTATAGCGTACCTCGCTGGATTTTAGCACTCTGCGAATACTACCTAATAAGGACTTTATAGGCTTCTTCGGGGGATTTTTACTAATATATAGCTGCCTGCGGTCCTGGTTAACAGCTATCTCTTAATATTATCAAAAGAATAGCTTAATTATAGTTAGCTAGATAGCCTGCTAAGCTAGGATTATCTATAAATTCAGGTAATCCTAGGGCTCTAAATTGGATGCTCAGGGCTTGCTTCCACTGATTATAATTTTTAGGGCCTTTTAGCTTAGCTCCCTTAGGAATAGAGTGAACCTTCTTATTTAGTTCCTTAATAGCCCCTGTATTAAAGGCAGCTTGTAAGTTACTAGAAGGTAAACTCGCAGAATTAGTAGCAGGCAGGTCTTCTACTGGAGCCTTGGTATTTTCTTCCCTTAGCTTAGTAGAAGAATCCTGAAGACCTTGCATAATAGTCATGGTTTGCGTCAATTTATCTAATAGATCTTTGATGCTAGCCTCGTTTTTTAGACGATTTGACTCAGTATGCTTGATAAAATCAGTTAAGGTCTTGCCTTGTTGTTCAATTTGGCTTTGTATCTGTTGTTGAAAAGCACTGGCTTGAACAGCCGGACCTTCTATTTCTATCCTATCAGGGCTAGAAGGGCCTGCAGCAGGACCCTTACCCTTATTATAACTTGGTGGTGCTATCTCTAAAAGTTCCCTAGGATCTTAAAAGATATCCTGTGTAAGATCTCTAAATTTGTTCCTGTTGCAAATAACGCGCGCTAGAAGCTGGTTATGGTGCAACCTGGCTGCGCACGCAAATTGTGTGGCGGGGCTGTTTGAAAGGGTGCCCCTCGAGGTCTAAAAGTGGGTCTGCGGTATGCGCGGGCAGAAACGGACCGGAGAAGATTCTCTGCGAAAATTTTCTTAACACTAAAAATAGCGGATAGGAATCGTAGGTTATAGATATTACAGAACGTGCAACGCAACGCAACGTAATGTATAGTGCGTGTAACGTAGTGCAATAGATCAAAAAGCCTAGTATTAAGATACTAGATGTTTGATGATTTAAAGGATGTAGCGTATCTACAGAGTAGATAATATCAATATATAACGGTCGCGGCAGTGAATAAGATCACTAAAAAAGTGGTTATGGTTATAACTAGATAGTTACAGTGGCAATGTGGTGGTTGCAGGTGCGGCTGTAAATGAATTTCAACACCAAGGGTCTGGCGTTGCGATGCGTGATGCTAGTGGATGAAAAGCTCCGAAAGCTAGCGGTTTCCTTTGTAATCTAAGAGCCCACAGGTCTAGTAGAGAGTAACTAGTACCTAAAATTAAGCACTAATCGCAGTAGAATAACGTAGTAATATAGTAATCTTATAGGCCTTCCGGGCTTATAACCTATTAAAAATGGAAGGGAATCTATACTAGAGGGATAGGAAGACCTCCCTAGTAGATTTAACGCGGCGGCTTCTAGATTTACTATAATACAACGATTCTTTAAGATATAGAGCGTTGATAGTTAAATATAGTAGATTTCTAGCTAGACGAACGATCTGACGAGCAATAAGAGGATTTTCTAAGTCCCCTTATAGACCTACTAACTGTATCGACGGAAGGGGGTTGCTAGCTAGGCCTTAGGAGCTATTTTTTATTTTCCGCAAAATTCATTTGTATGTGAAAAGTAAAAAATCGACTCATGACCATATAATCTAGCCACCCACGTGCACTAACTAAGTAATCTAATAAGCAACCCTATAAATAAAATACATTATTAAATCCAGAAAAAATCAAGGATTCAAACAGTATAAGTCAGCCTTTTATACAACTACTAGTTCCCTAGTTACAGTCAATTTTAGCTTCCCTATAGGGTAGCCTAGTTGGCTTAGTCATATAAGCCTGTGGGTTGGTTGTGTGCAGGAGCGCAGGTCACAGCCAAAGCTGGCCACAGCCAACAACGCTGCAGGCAACGCCTCGTAACCAACGTTGCAACAACGCAACTAGGCAACTAGTGGGCCTATAAAATAGTGCTATAAATAGCATAATTTTAACAATATTTAACTATTAAAGCTCTATATCTTAAAGAATCATCGTATTATAGTGAATCTAGAAGCCGCCGCGTTGGAATCTACTAGGGAGGTCTTCCTATCCCTCTAGCTAGATTCCCCTTCCATTTTCAATAGTAGATATGTCTATGACTAAAATGCATAGCCCACGCCTGCATTGCGTTGCGTGCTAACCGTTAATCAGAAGATTAATATTTAGTTACCTATCTTTATCTTAAGCTTTATTAGGTCTACTGGTTATGGTTCCTCTGCCGCTAATTCTATTTATATTTATATCTTATCTATTATAATATTTAAATAATTATAATTACTAAGTATATAGGATAAAGGGTAAGAGTCTAAAATTTTATTATAAGCTATCTTACCTCTAATTATACTATTATATAGTAAACTATATATAATACTTAAATAGCTAAAAAGCATATTATTAGATATAAACTAAGTAAAGTATATTTAATAAGTATAAACTATATTATTAATTCCTATAAACTAAACCTACTCTATCTAGTTATTAGTCTATAGAACTCCTTCCTAGTTATCTTAAGGATATAGTTCCTACTATTCTATATCTAGATATAGTATATATATATCTAGATCCTCCTAATTAAGTTATTAATAATTATTCTCCTACTCTATATTATTAGCCTATTTCTCCTACTATAGGCTACTCTATTCTTTAGTGCCTATCTAATCTAATTTATTTACCTAATATACTACCTATAGATATTATAGTAATATTACTAGTTTATTTAGTAGTTTTATAGTATTACTAAATAAGGTAGCTCTATCTATAACTAGTCTATTATATTAGGGATTAGGATTCCTATATAGTCTCTATTAGTTATTATAAAATAGCTAATTACTAAACTATTATTCTTAATTATTATAGTAAGGCCTTTATTACCTATATTACTATTATTAAGTAGGGTTATAGTATAGTTAAATACCCTAATAATTATTTATATTACTATTTTAGAAGTTATTTTAATAACCCCTAACTTATAGCCTAGCTATACTATTATATAGTTAGTATCCCCTATATTAGCCTTAAGTATTATATCCACTATATATATTTAATCCCTATTATATATCTTAGAACTATTAATTAGTAATCTATTAATATCTATTTTATACCCTACTTATAATTATTAACTCCCTCTTTTTAATTTATATAAGGAATTAATTAATTATTATATTTACTAATAGTAAGGTAATAATTATCTAAATTTCTAAGTTAAAGGCTTAATAGACTATTTATAATTATATTATATTATCCTAGTAATATACCCTTATATCCTAAAGTAGATTATATATAAAGATTATAATATTCTCTTTATTATAGTATTTCTATAATAAGTACTATATATTCTTAATCCTATTTAATACTATAGACTATAGTTCCTAGAACCTCTCTATAAGGTATATATAAATAGTCTTTAATAATACTTCCTAAAGTAATTTATATTTTAATAGTATTAGTAGATAACTATACTAATTAAGGGCCTAACCTCTAAGGTATAATATCTATATATTCTTTACTAACTTCTCTAATTAGCTAGCTACTATATCCTCTAATTATTATATAAATATAAGTATATACTTATAAATAGTTATAATAGATTTAGTATCTACTATAATCCCTTAACCTTTCTTATTATCTATACCTAGGTTAAAGAACCTAATATCTACTACCTATAATAGTGGCTATATAACTAGTATTATTTTAGGCTACCTACTTAGTAATAACTATCCCTAACCCTATTAGATATACTATAATAAGGCTTAATTAGTTCTAGTATTTTCCTTAAATAAATAGTATATTATCTATATTATTTCTAATTATAAGAGTTATTATTAACCTAATAAAGTATATTAATCTACTAATAGTAGCTAAGGTAGTTACTATTTCTTATTAGCTAGTGGTATTATATTATAATACTATAATAATACCTAATTATATAACCTTACTAATAACCTAGAGTCTATAGAATACTAGCTACCTAATATTAAGTAGGATTAGGAATTATTAAGAAGGGAAATTGTTAAAATTATGCTATTTATAGCACTATTTTATAGGCCCACTAGTTGCCTAGTTGCGTTGTTGCAACGTTGGTTACAAGGCGTTGCCTGCAGCGTTGTTGGCTGTGACCTGCGTTCCTGCACACAACCAACCCACAGGCTTGTATGACTAAGCCGACTAGGCTACCCTATAGGGAAGCTAAAATCGACTGTAACTAGGGAACTAGTAGTCGTATAAAAGGCTGATATATACTGTTCGAATCCTTGATTTTTTCCGGATTTTATGGTATATTTTATTTATAGGGTTGCTTATTAGATTGCTTAGTTAGTGCACGTGGGTGGCTAGATTGTATGGTCGTGAGTCGATTTTTTACTTTTCACATACAAATGAATTTTGCGGAAAATAAAAAATAGCTCCTAAGGCCCGGCTAGCGACCCCCTTCCGTCGATATGGTCGGTAGGTCTATAAGGGGACTCAGAAAATCCTCTCATTACTTGTCAGATCGTTCGTCTAGCTGAAATCTACTATATTCAACTATCAAAGCTCTATATCTTAAAGAATCATCGTATTATAGTGAATCTAGAAGCCGCCGCGTTAGAATCTACTAGGGAGGTCTTCCTATCCCTCTAGCTAGATTCCCCTTCCATTTTCAATAGGTTATAAGCCCGGAAGGCCTAAAGATTACTATATTACTGCGTTATTCTACTGCAATTAGTGCTTGATTTTAGGTACTAGTTACTCTCTACTAGACCTATGGGCTCTTAAGATTACAAAGGAAATCCGCTAGAATTTAAAGCTTTTCATCCACTAGCTCTACGCATCGCAACATCAGACCCTTGGTGTTGAATTCATTTACAGCCGCACCTGCAACCACCACATTGCAACCGTAACTATCTAGTTATAACCACAACCTCTTTTAGTGATTCTATTCACTACCGCGACCGTCATATTTAATATTATCTACTCTGTAGATACGCTACATCCTTTATAAATCATTAAACATCTAGTATCTTCATACTAGGCTTTTTAACCTATTGCACTACGTTGCACGCACTATACATCACGTTACGTTGCGTTGTGGCTGCTGCAATAGCTATTATTCCTATCCGTTATTTTTAGTGTTAAGAAAATTTTCGCAGAGAATCTTCTCCAGTCCGTTTCTGCCCGCGCATACCGCAGACCCACTTTTAGACCTCGAGGGGCACCCTTTCAAACAGCCCCACCGCACAATTTGCGTGCGCAGCCCGGTTGCACCACAACCTAGCTTACAGCGCGCGTTATTTACAACAGGAAGAAATTTGGAGATCTTGCACAGGAACTTTTAGAGATAGCACCACCGAGTTATAAGGGTAAGGGACCTACTGCAGGCCCTTCTTCTAGCCCTCCTAGGGACCCTAATAGGATGGAAATAGAAGGTCCGGCTATTCAAGCCAGTGCTTTGCAACTGCAACAACAGATGCAGAGCCAAATTGAACAACAAGGCAAGACCTTAACTGATTTTATCAAGCATACTGAGTCAAATCGTCTAAAAAACGAGGCTAGCATTAAAGATCTATTAGATAAATTAACGCAAACCATGACTACTATGCAAGGTCTTCAGGATTCTTCTACTAAGCTAAGGGAAGAAAATACCAAAGCTCCGGTAGAAGACCTGCCTGCTACAACTACTTCTGCGAGTTTACCTTCTAGTAACTTATAAGCTGCCTTTAACACAGGGGCTATTAAGGAACTAAATAAGAAGGTTCACTCTATTCCTAAGGGAGCTAAGCTAAAAGGCCCTGAAAACTATGATCAGTGGAAGTAAGCCCTGAGCATTCAATTTAGAGCCCTAGGATTACCTGAATTTATAGATAATCCAAGCCTAGCAGGCTATCTAGCTAACTGTGATCAAGCTATTCTTTTGATGATATTAAGAGATAGTTGCCAACCTGGGCCACAGGCAGCTATATGTTAGCAAAAATCCCCCAAAGAAGCCTATAAAGTCCTTATTAGGCAGTATTCGCAGAGTGCTGAAATCCAGCGAGGTACGCTATACGCTAGCTACCACTCCCTAAATTTTTCAAATTATAAGGGATCTTTAGAGGCTTTTAATGCTAATTTTAATAACCTACTAGCTAGACTATAACTTTATAGTGTAGAGATCGCTCCTATTAATTAAGTAAACCATTATATCAACGCATTAAAGCAGACCTTTCCTAGTTAGGCTGAGAGACAAAGATTTACTATCAGAGCTACTAGGGCACAAGGGCTGCCTGTAAATACCTTAAATTTACAGTTCCTAATGGCTGATTTATTAGAAGAGCAGAGGGATAAAACCTCCCCTGTAGCTAAAGCTCTTAGCTATAAGGCTTCTAATAATAAGGGAAATTCTAAGGACAAGGAAAAGAAGTCACCTTCTAATCCTAATACTAAGAAGGACTCTACAAACGCCACTAAAGAGCAGGATAAGAAGGATTTAAACCCTTCTAAAGCCTCTAGGAAGAAAAAGCAGAAGAAGAAGAGTGGCAACGGGGATAATAAAGGAAAAGAAGCTACTTTTACGTTAGGCTATAGCCTAGCCACGGGATACGTTAAAGAACTAGATTCTAGCGAGTCTAGCAGCGAGGATAGTAGTGATTCCAAATCTAATTTAGATACCTCTAGTACCACTACTACTAGTAACACTACTAGCAAGCCTACTTTTAGCTACTCTAATGATGTAGTTAAAAACTCCCTTCTATACAATATAGGTTCTTCTTGTCACATTTGTAATAATAGGGCTTTCTTTAGGGACTTTAAGCCTCTTAAGAAAGGTTAAACCGGCCCTATAATTACAGCAGGAGGACCTATTTATCCTAAAGGAAGAGGCACCGCTGTTTTTAACGTTCTGGTCAAGAAAAATCCACCAGAATATAGGCCTTTAGCTCTGCTAGATGCCCTATATTTCCCCGGTATAGATACTAACCTAGTTAGCGGTTTATCCCACTATCTTAAGGGAGGTTATCTAGCTAAAGATCAGCTTTTCCTAGCCGATAAAAGCCCCTATGGGTTATTAGAACCTACTAAACACAGCTTCTTTTTACAGATTAAGGGGCAAGCTACTCCTAAGATCTGCAAGCATTCAACCCACCTCTCCTTTATGGGCCAACAACAACAAGCCTATAAGACCGAATTAGGGTTTTCCTACCCTATAGAGGTTCAAATTCCGCAGCCAGCATTTAATCCCGAGGAATATCAACGAATCGAAGAATTAGACTCTGAAGAAGACAAAGATTCAGCCCTATGTCCCACCAAAGCTCCTCCTAGTCAGGCATCTTCTATAGGGGGTTTAGAAGGTCCATACCCTAATGACTTAGGTGACGATAGTGGCCGTCTATTGCCCCCAGAGGCCTGTGATTCTCAAGAGGCCTGGCAACAGAGGGAGCTAGGGGATAATAGCTCTGAAAAGCTAGATTCTAGCTACAAGAAATTGCTAGATTTAGCCCTTCTTTGGCATATTCGATTAGGCCACATCGGCCTCCCTTTACTTAAGAAATCTTCGAAATTAGCTAAAGGGATCCCTGATTTTTCCGCCATCAAAGACAAGGATTTCAACTACATAGCCTGTATACAATCGAAGGCTGTTAGAAGACCTACCAAAAGACCTATTCAGGACCCCCCTAGGGTTTTAGATATTCTAGAGGGAGATACGGTTAAAATCGAACCTATACCGCATAATAAGAAGGCCCTAGTCCTTATACTTATTAATCGAAAATCCCGGTATAAGTGGTGCTTTTCATTAGCTAATAAAGAAGGTTAGACCCTTTATACTGCTATTAAGGGCTTCTTTAAGGCCCTAAAAAACCAATATAATGCGTATCCTAGGCACCTCCACTTCGACGGAGGCACTGAAATCAACAACGAACTTCAGTCTTGGTTATCTTCTAAGGGAATTTGCTTTAGCACCTCTTACCCCTATATTCACGAACAGAATAGGCTAGTTAAGAGGGCTATTAGGGTTATCCTAGACCGGCTTAGAGCTACACTTCAGTGGTCTAAGCTGCCTTTATATCTATGGTCTTATATCCTTCCAGCCATAGTGGACTTAGTTAACATCACCGCTAATACAACTAAGCCCCTAACCCCTAAGTAGCTATTTCTAGCTAACTTAGAGCCTAAGACTATCTATAAGCCTGACTTCTCGAAAATTAGGGCTATAGGGTCTTATTGCGAGGTTCTAATACCTCCGGAGCAGAGATCAAAGCTTCAGAAGCTAGCCCCTAGGACTATCCCTGGCCGGCTGCTTGCTACTCTAGGTTCCAGCGTTTATCTTATTTATATACCCTCTAAAAGGTCAGTCGTAAAGACTAGCTTTGTTAAGATTATAGAGGATATAAGCTCTATAGGGTCCCCTAAGCCTTTAGGGAGCTATCCTTCAGAGGGAGAAGCCGATATCTCACGAGATAATCTAGAGGTTCAGGATAGCTATCTAAAGCCTCTAGCGCCCACAGCGCCCGCAGCGCCCGCCGCGCCTATAATAACACCGCCCGGGACGACCGCTACAACGCCTGTAACGCCTCCAGCGCTACCCCTAGAGAGCCCAAGCTCTAGCGCCCCTAATAAGGGTGCTATCGAAAAACCGTTTTTAGATTCGGATTCTTTAATTAACCCCGATTCTATGGATATCGATGATTTTAATTTATCTTCTTTCGTTAAGGAGATATGCTTCAAGGCGCAACAAAAGGCTAAATCATCATCTAACAACAACGATCCAGATACCCCTAAGACCTGGAAACAAGCATTAAAAAGCAAGGATAGCCAAAAATGGGTTAATGCTACTTTTAGCGAATTTAAGTAGCTACTAGCTGCCGGAACTTTTAAATTTATAGGGATAGACTAGATTCCTAAGGGCCAAAAAGTTCTTAAAAATAGGCTTATTTATAAGCTTAAAAAGGATAAAGAAAATAATCCTATAAAACATAAGGCCCGACTTGTTATAAAAGGCTTTATGCAGATAGAAGGTTAGGATTATATCAAGACCTACGCTGCTACTAGCATTCCCCCTAGTTAGCGGATATTACTAGCCCTAGCGGCTTGTAATAACTAGGAAGTTAAATAGGTTGATTTTATAGGGGCCTTTCTAAATAGTCTACTAAAGGAAGCTATTTATATATAGATCCCTAATGGATTCGTTGAATTTGCCAAAGCTGCTACGCCTGAAATAGCTAAATTACTCAAGAAATACGGCTATAATCCCTCTCAAAAGCAGGTTATTTTCCTTCAAAAAGCTTTATATAGATTAAAACAGAGCTCTAGAGAGTGGCAGCAGGCCCTAAAGGAACTTCTTCAAAAATTAGGCTTCTACCCCCTTATATCTGACCCAGCTATCTTCTTCAACCCAACTACATCTACATATATAGCAACTTATGTGGATGACTGTCTTCTAATAGGACCGGATCTAGCTTATATCAACAAGCTAAAGAAGCTATTACATAAAGCTTACCCTATAGAAGATCATAGGCCAGCTGAATTTTTCCTAGGCGTTCAAATCACTAGAAATCAAAAGAAAGGGACCCTAACTATCCACCAGTCCCAGTACATTTCTAAAGCCCTAGAGAGATTTAACATAAAAGATGCTAGGCCTGTTAAAATTCCTCTTTAACGCGGAATTATAAAGCAGGCAGCCAACCACCTAACTAAACCTCTTTCCTCCTCTGATCACAAGCTTTATCAGAGTATTATAGGGACTATTATATACTTAATGCTCCTTACAAGGCCTAATATTGCTTTTCTAGTTCAGTGGCTTTCAACAGCGTTAGCTAAGCCTTATATAGAGCACTTAAATACTGCTAAACATCTACTTAGATACCTTCTAGGCTCTATAGGTTATTCTATAACTTATAGAAGGTCTAAAAACACTATTAAGGCTTCTACAACCCTTATTAGCTTCTGTGATAGCGACTTCGCGGGAGATAAGTCCTCTAAATCAACCTATGCTTATCTCTATAAGCTAGCTAAAGGACCTATTAGCTAGAAATCAAAGAAAGCAACTACAATAGCTTTATCAACATTAGAGGCCGAATCAGATGCTCTATATAAAGCTATTAGGGAGCTAGAGTGGCTCTATAGCCTTTTTAAGGAAATTAAGCTACCTATAGCACCTCCTATTCCGATTTTTAGCGATAACTAAGGCGCTATAACAACCGCTAATAACCCTGCTCTTCACAGCAGAACTAAGCATACCCTGCTAAAATTCAACTATACTAGAGAAAAGGTACAGAAGGGTATAGCTAAGGTTATCTACATTAACACTAAAGAGATGCCTGCAGATAGCTTAACTAAGCCCCTGCCTAACAATAAATTTCAACAATTTATTCAACTATTAGGCCTTACGAATACAAAGGCCTAGCTTTAAAAACAACTAAAAAGTCGAAAAATCGAAAATCAACAAAAACACTAGAATTCCGTTGAAAAGTTATTAATTTTAGTTAAAAAGTTATTGGATTTATTATTAAATTTATTGTTAACTTAGATATCTATTAAAGAGCTAAGTTTAGGTATTGAATTAGTTACCTTATACTTTTCTAGAGGGAGTGTTAAAATTATGCTATTTATAGCACTATTTTATAGGCCCACTAGTTGCCTAGTTGCGTTGTTGCAACGTTGGTTACAAGGCGTTGCCTGCAGCGTTGTTAGCTGTGACCTGCGTTCCTGCACATAACCAACCCACAGGCTTGTATGACTAAGCTGACTAGGCTACCCTATAGGGAAGCTAAAATCGACTGTAACTAGGGAACTAGTAGTCGTATAAAAGGCTAATGTATACTGTTCGAATCCTTGATTTTTTCCGGATTTTATGGTATATTTTATTTATAGGGTTGCTTATTAGATTGCTTAGTTGGTGCACGTGGGTGGCTAGATTGTATAGTCGTGAGTCGATTTTTTACTTTTCACATATAAATGAATTTTGCGGAAAATAAAAAATAGCTCCTAAGGCCCGGCTAGCGACCCCCTTCTATCAATATGGTTAGTAGGTCTATGAGGGGACTTAGAAAATCCTCTCATTGCTCGTCAGATCGTTCGTCTAGCTGAAATCTACTATATTCAACTATTAAAGCTCTATATCTTGAAGAATCGTCGTATTATAGTGAATCTAGAAGCCGCCGCGTTGGAATCTACTAGGGAGGTCTTCCTATCCCTCTAGCTAGATTCCCCTTCCATTTTCAATAGAAATATAAAATAGGGAATTATTAAGTAGGGTAACTAGTAGTAACTTATATATTATAGGGCTATTCCTTCTATATTTAGGGGATAATATTAATACCTTACTTATTATAGGTAACTTAATATATAGGGTCTTATCTAGCTTAATACCTAGCTTAAAACTATACCTATAAGTATATAATAGCCTAATACCTAGCTTAGAAATAAGCTTATAATTACCTAACCTAAGGTTAAGCTTCCCTAACTATTCTATAGCTAGTGTAACTAGATAATTTATTAGTACTATATTAATTAAGTCTATAACCCTCTTACCTTATACCTATTTAAACTATATTAGTCTATATCTAGGGCCTTATAAATTATATTTCTAATAACTTATTTACTTACTTATAGCTTATAACTATTATAATTATAATTATTATATAATTTTAATTATTATATTAATCTATAGAGGGGTAAATTATTTAGCCCTCTATAACTATCTACCTAAAAATTAATAAAATCTTAATTTTTACTCTACCTATTTAACTAGGTAGTTAAATATTAGTATCTTATTAAGTAAGTAAAAATTTATAACTAGATATTATACTAGTTACCTCTAATTATTTATAATATCTAGTTTTATAGCCTTAATATATTAAAATAATCACTATATCTCTATAATTATCTTCCTATTTAGTGTCTACTTAGATATTTAAAAAGAAAAGGGAATTATAAATATTTCTAGTTCTAGTTCTAGTTATTATAATATATAATTACTACTAACTATAAAGGGATTATTATTTATTTATTTATTTATATACACTAGCCAGCCTGATTTGGCT
The DNA here is from genome assembly GCA_023658475.1 of Epichloe elymi. Classification (NCBI taxonomy): domain Eukaryota; kingdom Fungi; phylum Ascomycota; class Sordariomycetes; order Hypocreales; family Clavicipitaceae; genus Epichloe; species Epichloe elymi. The sequence goes on from CP098276.1 coordinate 3,776,375, forward strand.
GTCTCTAGTACTCCAGCGGTTTAGTCAAAGGGGAAAACCTTCTAGAGGATGAAAAACCCCCTTGCGACTCTATATAGTCCGGCGCCGGCTCTGCGGCAGGCTAGCGCCGCTGTCGTAGTTACCTATCGTAGTTATTTGTTGCCAGCTTACGCTGGACTTATCCCTGTTAGCAGAGTTACCTCTGCCTTATGTCTTAAGCCTGGCTCTAGGCTCTTCTCCGGCTCTACTCCAATCCATTTCTAACTGCCTCCTACTAGGTGAAATCCGACGCCACGTGGTAATCCACTCTTGACTCACTTTTTTCACGCTTTATTGTTAACACATCTAATGCCCCACTTTTTGGTTTGTTCCGCCTCTCCTCCGGTCCGGTCTGGTTATAAAGTTAGAGCACCTGGTTTTTTAAAACTCTAGGGGGGGGGAGAGCGAAGCCGGCTTGGTTTCGCTGCAATCCCGCCGCTCTCTTACGTTAGGCTTTTCTATCTAACCACGGCATCTATGTATTGTCTTTGAATCCGGGCAATGCTTCAAGGACCCCCCCCCCCTCTAGAGATTATAAAAGAAATCCCTTCCGCCTCCGGATCTAGGCCTCCTTTCTTCTTCCTTTATTACACTTCCTATAGGTTCTCTTCCCCTTTCCTTTTTTTCCCTTCTCTTTCCCTTCGTTTTCTTACGTGCTCTTAGGCCCTAACCCCAGCCAGGTCCGGTTCAGTCGCTAACATTAGTGTGGTTACAGCCCGTCATCATGTCCTCTCAGCATTCCGCGTCGCCCGTGAGTCCGACCCTGCTTCCCTACGACTTTGGTGCTAATCCGCGCAGGAACCTTCTCTTCACTACCCGAGGCTATAAAGGGATTATAGGTAAGGTTAATTAATTTATCTATACTGCGCCCGTGGCGCGGGCTAATATAGCTATGCTATGGGTCACGTGCCACGTGCTGTGACAGACCCCCGTATTTCCTAGGAGTCCCCCATCATAAGCTAGGTCTTCAGGGTGCGGGCCACATATTCAGGCAACGGGCCAGCCGAATTAGGCATAGCGCTGGGCGTGGCGGGTGGGCTTATCAATGGCTTGGCGGGCTCTGATTCGTTACATTTAGGGCTAGCGTTCTAGTATTAGCATTAGTGCTAGGCGCTAATTCGCTGATTTAAGCATACATACTTAAATTAGTCCAGCGTGATTATATTTAGCTTCCTCTGATTAGCTCGCTAGCAAAAATCCCGAAATTATCCAGCGAATTCTAGCTAATTAGCATTTGTTAGCATAAAGCTACGACCCGCTTCACCTAATTGGGGTGGCCCGTTGCCTGAATATGTGGCCCGCACTCTGAAGACCTAGCTTACCACTGTAGCTTCCCACCTGCAGGCGGTTAGGCTCATGACTGCAGTCAAGGCACTGGATCTAGTCAACGGACTTCTGGCTTGAAATCATATAGGTCTGAGACCTAAACAAAAATTCCAACAGTGCCACCGTTTTGCCCACGATTCAAATTCTAGCATATAGCCAGTTCGAGCAGGATGTGCCTAAGGTACCTAAGTAAGTGCCTAATGTGATTATCGCGATGCGTGGTTGCCCAAGCATTCACTTGGTATTTACTTACCTAGGGTAGGTGTGTTAGTCCACGTGGGGATTCCGAAAACTAGCAACTGGGACGGAGCATTTACCAGCGCATCTGTGCGGTTACCCATCCTCAACATCTTCTTGAAAAGCCTGTCTTTTTATTCCACGTAGAGAGGTCTTAGTTAGGGACGGCATGCCTTGCCACCCTGTCTACTCCCACGACGACGACGACGACGACGACGACGATACGAATTATCGCGCTCTTTTTATTCGTCGTCCGCCGCTGTGAACGTTGCAGTCATCAACCAAGCGACCGGCGAGGAGCTAGTATTTGCTCCAAACACGATTTCCATCTCATACCGTCATTCTTTATAACCCTATTAACCCAACTGTCTCTCCCGATTCGCCTAGGCCACTTGGCCGGCAGCCATCTCCATGACAAACCACTCGCTCGAGTCGATCGAAGATGGAGACGCAGCATGTTGGAACCCGCAATCAACCAACCATAAAACTGAGCTAGAGTTGTTGCACTCAGATCGGCCCAAGGACGTCGCGACAACCAGCTGTCCAAGAGATCGCGACTGCGAACCTGCCTATGACTGCAATGGACTCGCTAAAGGTGCTTCAGTATCAATCCTGAAACCACTCTCATTTGCCGATCCATCCGCGACCATGACTACCAGCAAGATAGGCCACTCGCTGGCCGTCAAAACCGAGCGCCACCCTAGCTCTTTCTCACTGCTCGTGCTTCTCACCTCTGGCATTGGCATATTGCTATTGGCATTAGTTTCAAGATCGCTTTACAGCTACCAAGCTGAAGCTAAAGGCTGTCGCATGTCATACATGCGGCCCTCCTATGTCCATTTCATCGAATTTGACACAGAACATACGCGCTTTGCGACGAAGTACTCTTTATACCTCTATCGCGAACAAGGAATTGACGACGAGCATAAGGTAAGAAAATAAAATCTGTTACAGGAAGATGCCTAATTGTCAAAACACGATTATACTCGACTACACCACTAACCCTTTACGACAGCTACGCGGCACTCCAGTGCTTTTCATACCAGGCAATGCCGGAAGTTACAAGCAGGTTCGGCCCATCGCAGCAGAAGCAGCAACTTACTACCATGACACTCTTCGACACGACGGCCGCTCTCTAGACGCAGGGGTTCGGAACCTTGACTTCTTCACTGTCGACTTCAACGAGGATATAACTGCTTTCCACGGTCAGACTCTACTTGACCAGGCAGAGTACCTAAATGAGGCAATCAGATATATCCTTTCGCTTTATTCTGATCCACTACGGGCAGGCCGGGACCCTCAACTCCCCGATCCGACGTCAGTTATAATTCTTGGTCATTCCATGGGTGGCGTTGTGGCACGCACGATGCTGGTGCAACCCAACTACCAAGCTAACTCCATCAACACAATTATCACGATGTCAGCCCCCCATTCACGACCGCCAGTGACGTTTGACGGTCAAATTGTCCAGATTTACGACGAGATCAACGACTACTGGAGGAAAGCGTATGCTCAGAAATGGGCCAACAATAACCCACTATGGCATGTCACTATCATATCTATTGCCGGTGGTGCTTTAGACACAGTGGTTCCATCAGACTACGCCAGTGTGGAGCCTCTAGTCCCGGAGACTCACGGCTTCACAGTCTTCACTACTGGGATACCAACTGTTTGGACTAGCATGGACCACCAAGCTATTCTCTGGTGCGATCAATTTCGCAAGGTTGTAGCGAAGTCATTATATGATATTGTCAACGTTCATCGCGCTACGCAGACGAAGCCTCGCGCTGATAGGATGCGCTTTTTTAGAAAGAGGTTTCTATCTGGTCTAGAAGCTACTGCTGAAAAAACCAGTGCTCTCAAAGAGGGAACACCAGTGCTCACTTTGGATTATGAGTCGAGCCGAATCGTGCCGGCAGGCGATCGGTTCGTTCTGAATCAGCTAGGAAGCCAGACTGCCTCCATGGCCCATCTCATTCCCATACCTCCTGCAGACGCCTCAACACCTAAACAGTTCTCGCTGTTGACAGACGCCTTGTTTCCGGAGTCGGAGGAGTCCAGTCCAGTGGACATACTTGTTTGCACCGTTTTTAACCAGCCTGGGTCTATCAATGAGCGTCATTCAGGCCACATGTCTGTTGCAAGCAGCAGTTCACCGAGGCTTGCTTGCAAGAACGTTGCATCTGACGCCGTGCTTTTACCTGCTTCTACAGAGGCGACCCGGCAGCCCTTCTTTCTTGAAGGAGAAGACGCAATTCGTCCTTTCTCATATCTACTGTATGACGTGGATGATATTGTGGAATACAACTTTATTGCTGTAGTGCAAAAGACAAGCTCTCATTCATCAGGTTTTGTTATCGCCGAATTTAGCGACAAGGTGGCAATTCAGAAAATTATTCCAACTTCCCTTTCCCAGATTGCGGTATTTGGCGTATCTCTCTCTTTGGCCCCCGATCGGGCCATGACGATTGACATAAGACTTCCTGCGTTGACCTCGAGTCTGCTCGCATTCAATATGGTGCTCGACAATTCAGATTGTCGCAAGGAGCATCAGTTATTCACCTCGATGGTCAGGCAACATCTTGACCGCCCGTATGAGTCTAAATACTTCGTCAATGCCACAGACGTGTCTATTAGCTTTCATGGGATTGCACCGTATGTTCCTCCGCCGCTAGAAGCGAGTGGTAGAGAGAATGGCGTTGGGCTTCAGATATGGTCTGATCCAACATGTTCATCAGCGGCGAAGATCACTATTCGTCTTGACTTGCTCGGGAGTCTAGGCAAGCTTTACATGCGCTATAGAACTGTGTTCGCGGCATTCCCACTCCTAATCGTAACTTTGGTTCTGAGGAAACAATTTCGTGTTTATGACCAAACTGGAGTTTTCATACCTTTCTCACAGGGACTAGATCTCTCCCTGAGGCGCTCAATTCCCCTGTTACTCCTTTCTTTGACTCTTCTCGCAGTATCTCTCGAAGGTACTTCGGCAGTAATTCCCCATTTATTTCGGAGCAAGCGACATCTCGAAGAATTCCACAGGAACGAACTTCTTATTGGCACAGAAAGCCCGTCCTTTTGTTTTCTGGTTCCTTTAATCGGCATAGTATGTATTGGTGTATGTGCTGTCTTGCATTGCATTATGCTCTCCCTGACTTGGATTCTGGGTTTCCTCTACGGCTTCCCGAGCAGCATTTCATTAAACGATTGCGAGAGGCATAAAAGAGTTGCATCCCAGGCACTAATTCACTCAACTCCAAAGCGACGAATGGTATCGACGGCCGTTCTTCTCCTTCTTGTTTCGACATTCATTCCGTACCAATTTGCTTACCTTGTTGCGTGCCTGGTTCAGTTGTTCACTACAGTTCGCGCATTTCATATTGCAGCTCTGGCAGACTCGATGTCGAGCTTGAATTATTATCATTATGTTCATTCGATACTCCTACTGATGATGTGGGTTTTGCCGATCAATTTGCCCATACTCGCAGTCTGGATTCGCAACCTTGCCGTACATTGGCTTACACCGTTCTCATCTCACCATAACGTCTTATCGATCATGCCTTTCATTCTGCTGGTGGAAAGTTTGACCACCGGCAGGATGGTGCCATAAGTGACCAGTCAACTACGGCATGTTACTAGCGTGCTCCTTTTTGGCACTGCACTCTGCGCGGCAGTATACGGTGTGTCGCACGCGTACGTGCTGCACTACCTAGTTAATATCATCGCGTCATGGTTGGTCATCTTGCACTCAACTGCGGATTCTTGGTCGGTTGCCAATATTCTCGCAATGTTCGAAGGGAGCGCCAGGTTGAACCGAGATCATGGCAAATCTTCTTGACCAATCAGGCTGCGATGAGAGCGCACAATAAGCTGATGATAAGAGTATCAATGTCGGTGGCGACTCCATTGTTCCGTCTCGTAATGAGCCACATTCCATGGTTTCTATATCATCGCATTTTGATTGACAGAGTGGTTGGTTTTTCCGTAACTGAGTGACGCAGAAGACTTCGATCACTTGGGCTTTAATCACTAAGAGAATATTGTACCTTGCAATTCGGCTCTTTTCACACCATAATACTTATTAATAGGCATGTTGATTCTTCGTTTGTCCTTGCTCATTCAAGTCGTTCGTCTATCAATCATGCATTGCCAGGCGTTATTCCGGGTAGTAAATTGTGGGGGAAGGGGCGTGGTGGAAGTAATTATGCTATCGCTTGTGTAATATGGTCTGGGTATGGCTAATGACTGACAGATAGTGGCAGTCAGTTCTACATAACTTCTTTCTACGTCAAAGATACGAACTGAACAATCTTGAATGTCACCTGGTCATTTACTCATTTCGGAGAACTTGTTATGATCCCACATGGTTATGATGATTCGAGGCGACTTTTCTGTAAGCACTATTGATTTGCGCAAGGTCGATGGTGTACTATGTCAAGGTGCCTCAACCAGCGGCGACGTCTTGCTGGTAAAAAAAAAGAGATCCAGAGTTCATCTACGCGCTCAAGGATAGAGGCCGCCAAGTCCGATTGACGATTGTACCAAAAGGTTCCGAAAGGGACTTCTCCATGCCCAGCAGTGAAACGGATTCATCCAGACTAAAATAAAGCAGTGCGTTGCGTGAATAGCCGCGCATCTAAGAACAGTGTACCAGGCAAACAAGATGTGGTAATGACCCCTCTTTTAGGGTTTTCTCTCTCTGGCCAATTCAACTCGTTCGTGCTGCACCGTCCAGAGAGTAATAGCGATGCCTATTGAACAAGCCCCGAATGCCACCCAATACGCAGCACGGTAGCAGTCTAGGCCCTCGTGACAGGAGCGTTTCCCGCTGGGATCGAAGACACTATGGGAATCCAACACCAAGCCATAAAACGAATTGAATATGTTGGACGAGATGACAGGGGCCAGTGTCATAAATCCCCAATTTTGGCTCAACCCGCGAATACCGAAGGCCTCAGTCACTAAAGAAGGGAAAACGCCGAACAGGAATCCATACCCGAGACCAGAGAGTCCCGATACCAATCCCAAAAGATGAGGATTCTCGATGACCAAAGCACAAGCTTGGGCTAACAAAAATATGACAGACGCAACTAAGAGGCACCAGATGCGGCTAGCGTGGAGCGATCTGACCAAGAAATCAGACCCAACACCTGTGATACAAAATGTTAGTATAATCCACTCCTTCGGCCCCTTTCCGGTTTTCTTCTTCTTCTTCTTCTGCTTTTCTCTGATAGAACGAAGTGTGAAGGTGAGATAAAAAGAGGAATACAATTGAAAACGGAGAACAATGCATGGTCGTGATAGAAGAATTAGCTTGCATACAAAGGGGAATTGGAAATTGGTCTGTCTTTCAGAGGCTAACCAATCGATAGACTTACCACTGAGGAGGCGACCCACGAAACTACATAGAGACAATATTGAAACATGCATCTGTTGGTGATGGACGAGGAAATCTTCAGGAAGCGATTGATCGCGGTGCTTCCACAGTACATTGACGTCATTTCCAATATTGCTTGGGCGGCATTAGCGTGTTGTCATAAGTTGGAGTTGGATATTTTAAGCTGACACGAGACAGGCTTACTTAATGGTCATGAGTCCAATGCCCGACAGAATCGCCATGATGGTAAAAAGTTGCCAAAAGGACGCATTACCTAAGAGCTTCAGGCCGCGAATATCTATACGATGGGATCGATCTGCATCAACACTGCTCACTACCACACTTTCAACAGGTTCTGATACCGCCGATGATATCAAAGATGAGGTTTCATCGAGATCCTCTCCAATTTCACTGTCGATGGGGGTGTCGCCAGGTGGGGGGTTGGAGGATATTGTCGAGGGCAAGGTGGGCGCGGCCACAAAGCCGATGGAAGACGTACCAGTTTCACCAGGCAGGTGGCCGCCAAGTGATTCAGACCAGCCTTGTGATGGCCGCAAATGGTCAGATAGCGATGATGACCGACGACCTTCAGGATTGATAACCGTATGATAGTTGGAGTGTGGGTAGACTCTGAGGAAGAAAAAGCCGGCAAACGTTAAGCCAAAGGTGCCACAAGAGAGAAGTTTCAGGAAGGCACTTGGGTCGCCGGGAAAGAGAAGAGCACCAATTGATGAGAAAAAAAAGGCACTGAGGCCAAACGCTGCGAGAGGGAATGCTGTAGCTGTACCTCTGTGGCTGGGCCAGTTGAGTGCTGATGTCTTCACAGCTGCAGCAAATGCCAAACAGCTTCCAAGGCCAGACAGAAAGGAAAAGAAACAGAGGGCGACTATCGAGCCGGAAGCGCTATCATATGCCATGTGTAGAGGGAAATAGCCTGCGGCAAGGAGGACTGCGCCAATGAGGACGAAAGGGCGAGGCCCTCGATGGTCTACAAAAATGCCCACAGGAACGCCAAGCGAGTACAGTCCCAAGTTTCCAAACTGCCCGATCAAATTACTTTGCGTGGCAGATAGTTTCAGTTTCTCTGCAAACTGTGGTGCCCAGGCTGAATAGACGTACTTTTCATGGTTCAAGGGCGGCATACGTCAGTGATGTTCATATATATATATATATCATGGGATAGCTAATATGGCAAAAAAAAAAAAAAAAGACAGTAAACTATCGACTGCTCCTCGCAAGAACTCAGCTTCAGAGGAGGGGGGGTGACTGACATTGGTGCCACATGCGAGGGATATGATAGTAGCAGCGACACCCGCGACAAGGCGAGCACGCCGCAGCTGTTGCTGGCGGTCCTGGCCCATGACTGAAAGTTGAACAAGTCTGGAGGGTCTGGAGGGTCTGGAGGGGGTTGAACACAAAGCGAGCGAATGCCAGAGCGCGAATGCTCTGCTCTGGCACAACAAATAAGAGAAGATAAAGTTAGATCAGCATACGATAGCTCTTATTGCATTGGTATGGGTTTCAGAGGGAAAGGTGAAGTTATCTTAAGAAGAGGCTTGCTTTAGCGCAAGTCCCGTGACGACCGAGCGACGATATGGACAATTGGAAGGCAGTTAGTTGTGCGCGGCCAGGTGGTCGGAATCAGTTACTTGAGAAGGAATGGCGATAGTTGGCTAAAGGAGGTCAGTGCTTTGATAGTAAGCCGACGGAGCTACCTCCCAAGGTGTGAATCAAATCGGCGCAGCATTGGAATCGCTTTCAAGGGTACGGGGCATATGGAAAGACTGTTAAGGATGCGGTGTGTAAGACCTGCCTGAGGTCTTCGCACATCCTGCTTTACGTAAGCAGCCGGACCAACCTCTATTCTCCACTTGATATGGATGAACGCAAACCTGACGATCAGCTCGAGTCCACATCCTCACCTGTTAGCTTCGCAAACAATATCGCTATTTCACACGTCTCCCCTATGACTCGGGCGTAGACGGTCAGTTCTGTCAAAAAGACTAATCCCTTCAAGCCACGATTTCAACCTGAATAGGCATCCGAATACGACACACCACAGGTTGTACTTCGCTCAGCCAAGATGGGTGCCCTCTTATCCCTTCCGCTGCTCGCAATCCCGAGCATAGGCACTGTACGGTGATCTGAATTCCCCAGATGGTTTTTTTTCTTTTCTTCGTAGATCGACCTTTGACAAACTAAATTTATAGATTGTCTCCTTTGCGGCAAGCTGCTGTGGTGCTGCGACCTGTTCCATGGTTTGCAGTGCTTGTGGCAAGTGTGGTAACAGGTATGTCTACACTGTTGTTCTAACTTAACATAGTTCGTCTCTCAACCCGCTACCCGGGGAGAACAAGGAGCTATGTACTTGATACGACGACTGATAGTTGTTGAAGCGTCGCTACACGTATTGCATACGCCCTCCTGCTTCTGGTGAATTCGATTTTAGCATGGATAATGCTCACTCCCTGGGCGATCGAAAAACTGCAACACCTAGCTCTGGATTACGTCAAGATCAACTGCCCGAAGGGCGAATGTTACGGGTGGCTTGCTGTGCATCGAATCAATTTTGCGCTCGGCCTCTTCCATATCGTTCTCGCTGGTTTGCTGTATGGTGTCACGTCCTCGAAGCATCCTCGAGCCGCGATACAAAATGGGTATTGGGGCCCTAAAGTCATCGTCTGGCTTGCATTAATAGTTGTTGCCTTTCTCATACCGAATGAGTTCTTCATCTTTTGGGGAAACTACGTATCATTGATTTGCGCTATGCTTTTCCTCATTCTCGGCCTAGTTCTTCTCGTTGATTTAGCACATACATGGGCTGAGTATTGTCTGGTGCAGATCGAGGATACAGATTCGAGGTTCTGGCGGTTTGTTCTCATCGGAAGCACCCTGGCTATGTATATTGGATCAGTTGCCATGACAGTGCTGCAGTATATTTTTTTTGCAAAGGGTGAGTGCCACATGAACCAGGCCGTCATCACGATAAACATGCTCTTTTGGCTGGTGGTGTCTGTCATATCTATTCACCCGAGTGTCCAAGAGGTCAATCCGAAGGCTGGTTTGGCACAAGCTGCCATGGTCGCAATTTATTGCACTTATCTCACAATGTCTGCTGTGTCCATGGAACCAGACGACAAGCATTGCAATCCGTTGATTCGGGCTCAGGGGACTCGGACAACATCGGTCGTTATTGGTGCAATCGTCACTATGCTGACTGTTGCATACACAACGACCCGTGCAGCTACACAAAGTCTCGGTCTTGGTAACAATCCAAACGGTATACGATTGCCCGATGATGACGAGCACGACTTGGTTACGCAACAACCTAGTGCTCGGAGAGAGATGAGAGCTGAAGCCCTAAGGCGGGCTGTAGAGGAAGGTAGTTTGCCTGCCGACGCTCTTCTTTCGGAAGACGAGAGTGACTCAGGTGACGATACACCTCATGATGACGAACGATCTCGGACACAATACAGCTACACAGTGTTTCATATAATCTTTTTCCTGGCTACCGCATGGGTTTCAACCTTGTTGACAATGCAGTCCGAAGAAAGCACCAAGAATGGGGACTTCGCCACCGTGGGCCGAACATATGCAGCTAGCTGGATCAAGATCGTTAGTGCTTGGGTATGTTATGGTCTTTATATTTGGAGCTTGGTCGCACCCATTGTTCTCCCTGAACGCTTCGATTTCTCATGATTTTTCCTTTTCAAGTTCATGTAGAGTAGTTAGGACAATAGGGAGAGCCATAAGAATTGTTGGACTTAATCTGTCATTTCCCTTCTACTTCTGAGCCAAACTCGGTCTTCATTTCTTGTTCTTGCAATGATGATCATATACAACGACGCTGTGACTTGTTTCTGCTCTTGTTATCAATGACTCAGAATCGAGAAACTGATGACCATATGGATTTTACTTGATCACTACGTGTCTTAAAATATATCCAACAGGTTCCTTTTGTATACATAATTAGTTGCGCTAATCACCGAGTTGAACCTGCGATATTTCAAGTGGCCAATGTTGTCATGATATAGCAATGATTCCTATCCTTAATACATTTCCTTGCCTTTAATCACGAGCCCCGAGGCGCAATTTCCCGTCTGGATGCGCTTTTATGACTATCCCATGTGGTTTAAGACCCGACTCTTTGCAATTAAATTTAGTTGATTGCATGACGGCATTGACTCACTGCTGCGTGTTTCTGAATAACTGTTCTCACCTTTGCACAACAGCAAAGGCAAGTAAAGTAGAGCGTGTTACCGGATGGTAAATTATGACTTTTGCAGATGGAGTCATTTAGTCCGCAATCAGTGGCTGCTTGCCGACCTCTTCAGCGCTTCCTGTAGCATGAAACCCGTCCAATGTAACAGCAACAGCACCGGCTTGGACAAGCTATGGCAGTATCGAATTAGTAAGGCAATACATAAGACATATAGCGGAAATTCTTACTGCACGAAATAAGTCCTCGATTAAATCATTAGCGTCTTCTATACCAACACAAAGACGAATGATATCTTCGGGCATTTGCCTCTCTCTCCGAGTCTTGGCGTCAATGCTAGCATGGCTCATTTGGCAGGGCATACTAATGAGGCTGTTCACACATCCAAAGCTTACACTGATTGCCCACAAACGAGCAGCTTCCACAATTCGCTCCGAGATACCTGCATCGCCTGTTTCGAAAGACAAAACCGCGCCGGCTCCTCGAGCTATGGACCAGTGCAGGTCGTACTGTGGATGTGATTTAAGACCGGGGTAGCGCACCCGAAAACCGTGAGACTCGAGAAATTCCGCGATCGCTTGCGCACTAGCCTGTTGTTTTTCCATGCGAATGGCCAGCGTTTTGACACCGCGCATGAGTAGAAACGAGTCATTTGGAGAGAGACCGCAACCTGTCGAATTGATAGTAAAAAACAGTTTGTCCCCAATGACAGCCTCATTACAGGCAATCACGCCAGCCATGATATCGTGGTGACCAGACAAGTATTTGGTTCCAGATTCGTAAACGATATCGGCACCCAAGTCTAAAGGGTTGCATAGCATCGGAGAGAGCATAGTATTGTCGACAACTACTAACGCCTTGGGATTGGCATCATGAGCCATGCGCGCAATGGAAGCCAAATCGACAATCTTGATCAGGGGATTTGTCGGCGTCTCCAACAGGACCATGGCAGTCTTGTCTGAAACTCGTTCTTGAACCGCCTCAACTCTAGTAGTATCGACATGATGGACCGTGATACCCTGGTTCGTCGCCATGTAAGTAAGCAGACGATGAGTTCCGCCATAAAGATCGTCTCCAGTAATGACTTCGTCGCCTGGTCGCAGCAGGCGAGTAATCACGTCCAATGCGCCCATGCCTGAGCTCACTGCTAGTGCGCGGTTCGCGTTCATTATTTTCGCCAGATGCCTCTCGAGATGTGTTCGAGTAGGGTTGCCGGATCGAGTGTAATCGTATTCCTGCTGACCTCCAGCAGCTGAAGCTTGCTTGAAAGTAGCGGACTGGTAGATGGGAATGCTGGAGGCTCCGTACTGGTCTTTGCCCTCTGTGTGAACCAACTCTGTCGCCAATGCATATCGCCGCCGACCGTTGCGAGGGCTTGATGGTGCGGGAGATGGCGGCAAGTCGTGGCCGTCAAGATCGGTCCTCTGGGCAGGACCTCCCGGGAACTTCGCCACTTTATCACTTGTGGCAGTAGACGAAACCATTGCTGCGACCGACTGCAACCGTGTGACTGAACCTTTCGTTGTGTTGGCAAAAAAATTTGTGCTGCTCTGAACAGAACAAGACAGGGTGACTGAGGTTGTCTGTGTCTAGAGACAAAAAGAAAATACAGACTAAACGCTCTGCGAAGTGAGAGAAGCGGATGTTAGTAACAAGCAGCAGCTTCATCTCCTTGAGGACCACCGTAAGACTACACTTGCGTACTACCGACCCACTTTTTTGCGTTGGCTGAGTGGAGTGACTTTGAGTAACTTTCACAAACATTACACGGCAAAAAAACTCTACGCAACGCGTTTTAGGCCTTTAACAACACCTCGAATTCGAGCATCGCAATGCATCGCAGGCCATAGAGGCCCCCTGGGAAGCAATTATTAATATATAATAATAGCTACAGCAGCTATAAGCAGTAGCCTTAATCGCGGCAAGCCCCCTCTAAGCTTGTGTAAGACATGCAATGTAGCTCTTTATAACTTAGACAATTGCTAGTATGTATATTATAGAGAAACAAGATTTAAAAAAACGAAAATCAATTATTCGTTTTTCTCATCACATAGCTTAAGTGATTATGTCTCAGTACAGAGTTTGTATGGAGTAAGTATTCTGTATTTAGTCATGAGATGATTGCATGTTACACTAAGGGGAGGGCCTCCTCGTCTTGTCATCTCCTCTAATTGCGAAAAGACTATGTGAAAGGCGGATATAAAATTCCAGAACAAAAAAAACAGAAGGCGACAAAATGAAACAATGAAGTAAGCTACGACAACGGAGCGGTAGTTTGTACCTTTACAATCTGCGATCTAGCAGCTTTCGGGCCGCATTTGTACACTACAGCATGACGGAGCCCGCGCAAGTCAGAATAAAGAACAATCTGCTGCTCATGGCAAAGTAACATGATAGAGGCCCAATTTCTCGTCACTACGAAGCTTCCTCACGACTCTTTCGGTAGCTGGCCTGGCGGTTGACCAGTTAGTTCTTACTATGTTCGAAGCACACATGAGTTGGTTTTGCTCAACAACTTACCTCTTGCTCGGTCTGCAAACCATCGACAATGGGTGCGAGTTCACTGAGGGCCTCGTAAGCCTTCTTGTGGTACTCAATCTGGGCGGCAATAAGCTCAGACAGATTGCGAAGGGGCTCGGGGGAGTCCAGAACCTGGTGATTGACAGGACAATTAGGTGCGTGTCATGCGAGTGATATCAGCTTTCACGAGGACTCACATTCTTCATTACTCCAACCGCCTCCTCGGTCTGAGTCACAAATTCATCTTCCGCTTTCTCGATCTCCTCTTGTGCCTCAGGACTAAGCTCTTGTTCTTCATGCTGTTGGTCGGCACGAGAACCCTGCCCGCCCAGCTTAAAAGTTGTTCCCTTTGCGTGTGCTTTGACAGCATCAAGAGACAGTCTAGACCGCTCAACATTCTTCCTAGCTCGAGTGGCGAAGTTCAGGTTGGTGTTCAATGTTGTATTCCAACCGGCGAGAAAACTGCTTTGAATTTGAGAGTCCTGTGCAAGACGAGACTCGCCAACCCTTTCCATTGTGACGGCATACTTTTCAAGAGCCGTTGCCAATGGGTCTTCGCCAGCTCCAGTATGGTTTTGGTGCAGAAGCTGGCTACTTGCCAGGCTGGCTCTTGCAACAGCATGGCTGAATGTCTTGGGCTGCGGCTTTGCACTTGGAGGTGCGATGAGAGCAGCCTGCGCCTCCGCGGTGGTCGTTGCTGAGGAAAGGAGCGAGACCTTTTCGCTGACAGTTCTCCCCAGATCCTGGAATGTTTCCTTGATGTTGGGGGGGTAATCGTACGCCTCGTTCGAATATTGCGAGCTTTTCGCAGAACGAATTTAGTGCAAGCTTGCAAAGAGATCAGGTTATCATTTTGGAGCACCACGGACACTCACGTTACTGCAATCATCTTTTGATGGGCCTGCTTCAATGCATCCACTTTCTTCTCCAGATCGATATAGTCAGGGGGCAGCTGGGTCTAGGATAGAATGACCTCATTAGCGACCGCAGAAGAGAGGCGTGACCCAAAGTTAACACATCACATACTTTATCTTCGGCCTGACCAAACTGCTCTTTCGTGAATTGGAAGATACGCGACGCAGAAGGCGTCAGCGACGCACTAAAATCACTATATTACCAGGTTAAGTAAGCTCGTTGTTATGTTGCTGATGGTTGTTCTTGAAAGTAGTTCGAATGAGCGGCTGCACCTACGAGAAGTTCTTGCCCAAGTTCTTGAAATCCATGGTCAAGAAGCTGAAAACGAATGCCGTCTTAAGTAACAGAAATTCAGGCGCGTACAAGCTGATGGCTGGTCGATGAATAGTCAGGGTGTGGGTGCTGAGGGAAGTCCGGGGACAGCTTTGACATCTGGTAGGTTGAACAAAAGACGAAATGTCACAAACGAGGTAGCTTTCCCACCAGTTAACGGGGATGCGACGAAAATGACAGCTAAAATATGGGCTTGGCTTCTGTTACACCTAGTAAGGTGGAGTGGGGCACGAGTAGCTCATGTAGTGTTCTGTCGCAGTAGCGAATAGGTACACTACACCCCTTAGATTATTTTACGTATTTTTTAAATAACAAGGGTATTGAAAATGGAAGGGAATCTAGCTAGAGGGATAGGAAGACCTCCCTAGCAGATTCTAACGCGGCGGCTTCTAGATTCACTATAATACGTTGTATTCTTCAAGATAGAGAGGTTTAATGGTTAAATATAGTTAATTTCTAACTATATAGACAATCTAATGAGCAATGAGAGGATTTTCTGAGTCCCCTTATAGACCTACTTACTATATTAGAGGAACTAGGTTGCTAGCAGGGTCTTAGGAGCTAATTTCTATTTTCTATAAAATTTATTTATATAGGAAAAATAAAAAATTAACTTATAACTATATAATCTAGCTACCCACGTGGCCTAACTAAGCACTTTAATATATAACCCTATTAATAAAATATACTATAAAATCCAGAAAAAATCAAGGATTCGAATAGTATACGTTAGCCTTTTATACGACTACTAGTTCCCTAGTTACAGTTGATTTTGGCTTCCCTATAGGGTAACCTAGTCGGCTTAGTCATATAAGCCTGTGGGTTGGTTGTGTGCACGAACGCCGGTCACAGCCAACAACGCTGCAGGCAACGCTGCAAGCAACGCCTTGTAACCAACGTTGCAACAACGCAACTAGGCAACTAGTGGGCCTATAAAATAGTGCTATAAATAGCATAATTTTAACAACTATTAAAACAGTGGAGGGGCCCTTAAATAATTAGGGAAAGTGTGAGGCGCTTTGTGCGCGGCCCGAAGGGGACCACAGGCCTCATGATCAATTGTAAGGTGCAATTAGCAGCGGCTAGCATTGACGGATCTTTTGGTCTATTGGGGAATTCTAGCACACCTTCAAGGTTCTTACAGAAAGCGGATCGTTCTGTGAACGGAGTATCCTACGGAGGTCAGGGAAAGTAGCTATATAGTGGCTTCTCGCTTTCTTTGTTTTAAAACTAAGGAATAGTATGACTATTCTGAATTAGCTTCGTCAAAACATACTCTTTGGTTGCTAGTCCAAAAAAAGCTCATCAACATGCTTGTCAGGAGTCAGGACTTAGGAAGCTCTTCAACGGTCGTCAGATCCCTCTCATCAACAGCTTAACAGGCTGATCAGAACCGTCACATCAGCGGACTCTTCAACAAGCTCGTCAGGAGGCTCTTAACGGGCTTATCGGATCCCTCGTATCAGCAGGCTCTTTATATTCCTTTTATTCACAGGCTCGTCAAGTCCTTTGCGTTGACAGGCTCGTTGGATGGATCCCTTTCAACAACTTCAAATTAGACAGTATTTAGCCCCGGCGTCTACCAACGCTTTCCCTGTGCTTATAATGCCAATGCATTCGGGCAGCCATAAGATTTCGTACAGTGGCTGGCTGATTCTCTGATTCTCATTCACAAAACACCTTTGACAGATCATTTTATTCCATGACAATCACCGACCAAGGGGACATACTCTGCACCTCATGTCACAAATCTAAACTTCTCATCAGAAAAAATGGCTTGAAATATAGCGCATGCTCTTTTGACAAGTACATGGTTCAAGTCCCAACCCTCCGTTAATCCAACACATGTTTCTTATCCGCCCATGACGGCTCAACTCCTCGACAAACCGATTCGTAGTCTTCAAGGGTAGAGCCTCGGTCTTTGACGTCCGTTGTTGTCCAAAACATGGCCCAGTTCGACCCGGTCAACTGGCGGGTCCCTGTTGACCTCTCAAAATACCATTTGTTGACTGGATTGTCCTTGCGACTTCTCCAGCAAACGCCACCAGGGAAGCAGTCTTGTACCATCGCATTGAAAACAATGTCAGCCACGCTACTGCCGCCTTGTTGGCTTTTCAACACTGCGAACTTGTCTAGATACGGAACGTATCGGTTGGTATCATGTGCGGTTTCCTTGCTCATGCCTGTTGGCAATTCCCACGTCAAGATTGCAGCGCCCTCATATTCTCCAGCAATGATAATTCCCGCTAGATTATCGTCGACGCGTTTCAAGTAATCTTGAACATCTAGCTTACGGCCGAAAGAGTCCTCGATGAGATAGACAAGCCGAGGAAGATCAATGCAGTTGTCGGTTAGGCGAAGACGCGGTGAACCGGGTTTGGCTGGACGCCATTGCTGTACTCTTGGTTCAGGATGAATAGTAACTGGCATTCCTCTTTTCACCAGCGTTGCTGAACCGAATGCTGTATTTTGAAGACAACCACGCTTCTCACCGGGCATTCTCTGAAGGGGTAGTGAGGGGGAGAATGCGGGGCGGTTTGTGAGAAGGTTATGTAGAAGCGGATTTTTCTGTTTTCGAGTGGTGACCATGTCATCGAAACCCAAAGGGGGGTGTCGGGTAGTGCGATCACTCAAATTTTGCAGTGAATCCGAGCCGTTGTTAGCCGCAGCCCGTGGCGTTGTAATCAGAGCTGACGATGAGGGAGGTAGGAAGGTGAGAGCAGCCTTGGCCAAGCTAAGATTTGCTGCATGATGGTTGTCTTGGGCAGGTAGTTTGTCATTGCTGTCACAGTATGACGTCTTCTCGGCTGTCAAAAATTCTAAAAGCACATCATATTCTTGTTCAAGGTTGATAAGTCGGTGAGAAACATCAGGTCGACGAGCCATGGGAGTGCCTCCGACAGGGTCAAGAATGATAATGCGCTCAACGGAAGCAATTTTTTCCACTCGTGACTCCTGAACTGGCAGCATTTGAGATTCGCTCCGTTTGAAATCAATCTGTGATCCTGCCAAGTATCTTGTCAGAGCGAGCATAGCCTCATTCGCTTCAGCCGGCGTTGGGACTGAAATATCGTCTTGCCGAGCTATGGAAGGAATTACAACAATCATGCCGTGTTGCAATGCCTTGTTCAGAACACCTTCATCCTGGACAAACATGGACTTTGAGGGTGTGGGTTCTGCTGACCCAATAAGGCTGGGATTTCTTTCAAGAAATACGTGGTCTGCTAATTTTGCACCGGGACCACCAAATGAGTCAATGGCCTCGCAAAGTCTTAAGGCTTCATCCTCGAATACCTGGCGGTCGGCGCCGGCGCCGCAGTCGACGATAATAAGGGAAATAAGTCCTAAAACACGAAGCTGTGACATTGTTCTGGCAATGCCGCAGAGCGTGTTAGATGATAATTCCTGCGGTAAACGTATTTTTACGACTGCTACATCAACAGCCCCCTTAGCCTCGTCTTTGACTGCGCTTCCATCGGCTTCGTATAACTTCCGTTTCTCCGATGTGTATTTATGAAGATAGCCCTTTGCATCCCGCCTGGTGGCTGACGCCTCGAGAACAGAAACAATTACATCCTGGATGAAAAATATATTAGAAACGCTTCACCGTACCTTGAATGAGTTAGTCATTGAAGACTCACCCTATCTAGAGCCCTATTCATTGCTCGAGTGGCAGAAGGGGTAGACATCCACCGAGCTACTTTGTGTCGCTCAACAATTGTCTTCGCGTTTGAAGAGTCCGGAGAAGAGTTCATCAGGCTGGAATGGTCATGTTTACTGTTGTGCAACGAAAAAAATGTTGACCAGTTGAGTTTCATGGTCACTGATGTTTTGTGGCTCCAGTTGGACGCTTGCCGGCCAAGACAGCTCCAAGTCATGGTGTAGACTAGAAGGGTCTTGGCATTGCGAGCGTTCCAGGGAGATGTGAAAGCTTCTTGTTGACAATGACACAGAAGGCGAATTCGGAGAAGCTCAAATTGACAGGGCAAGAAGATGGAGATTTCTCAGATATTGTAGCTTCTCGTCAGCCAAGTAAGCTGATAATAAATGGCAATGACTTAGGGTCAATTTGGATGTTCAAAATGGACTAAGTCAAGCCAAAAATGCTGGATGTGAAACTAAGTATATGTAAGTGATTCAATTCGGAGTGGTTTTTTTTTTTGAGGGGATGCTGGGTCAAACGCGGCACCTGATTGTCAGGCCGGTCGGGGGGTTGGGGGACCACTGAGTATTAGCGTGGGGGGCTGGCCGGACTGGGAGGTACAGTGGGGAGAGTTCACATAATTTGACCATGCCCCATACAATACACCCCCTGAATTATTCTACAGATCTACATAAGATTAAGCGAATCAGGTGCTAGTAAGAAAATAAGAGACAGGGGCTGAATGATACCTTTTATTACTAGTAACTTATATAGAAATAAATATACTCTTTTATAGTGTAACATATCCTATAGATTTTCCTTATAGCTCTCTAAAATAACATAGGGGTTATAGTGTACGTATAGCTAATTATAGTTGTTAGAGAGGAACGAATAACTAGGGCATGTAGATTTGTAAAATAATTCAGGGGGGGCATTGTACCATCTCCTTAAGCGTGGTCTACCTTGTGGAGTCACGTTAACCAGGGTCTGTATGTATCCAATTAGATACAAGTAGACTAGAGATACATACAATTTGCGGGGCCTACTGACCCACAAGGGGGAACACGCTTAAGGAGATAGTAAAGACACTACGGACGTGAAGACCTAACCATCATAGTAATACACATGCTGACCTGACTATACCTAAGACATGACCTAACCTAACCTAAAAGTATTAAGTAAAAGAATTTCGATTATTACATTTAAAGGCAACGCAGTGTTACAGTGTAGCCGCCCACGGGGTGGGTTGTCGCAGACGTTAGCGCGCATGACATGGATTATAATCTAGTCCTATTTATTGCGCTATAGCACAAAAGAATATACATTGAATAAGTCATTATTTATTTACATAGCTAACACCTATATTGCTAGGTCTTGGCAAAGCCTATACTCCGTAAGGCCCACGCCTTTTAAGCCTGCCGCGCCGCCGCACACTGGGCCCTAAGTGTTTGGTACACGTGACACTCTTGCTTCGGAGGGTTAATAAGTATTCATATCTATTATTACAAAGTAATGTGGCCGCCTTCGTGATAGTTAATATGTAAGCACTCGCCTTGAGTTGGTGGAGCGTGGCACGAGTAGAGAACCCAAGACCGCGGGGGATCATGACTAAGCACGCCAAGCTTGGAGCCAGATCGCTGAAGAATAGGCAAGCCGCCAATTTCCCATCATCCACGTTGCGAAGTTTTTGAAGACTGAAAAATGGCACAAGGGTGAATATTCTCTCGCAGCTGTTCATACTCCAATTTCCAGCTTTGTTCTAATCCGTCTTGAACACCTTTTAGTTATGCTGTCTTCATTGGCCTCGCCATCATCGTCGCTCTTTGTGTTGCGTCATGGTTCCTTGCCCCCAAGGGAGAAAACCGGGTGTATGTTCATAAAATCCTGTTCTCTGTCGAGGAAACTGCATCGCTCCGCTGAGAAGTCATCATGGTCGATCAACTGACTTGAATTTCCTTGATAGCCTTTGGCGATCCTCTTTGATTCTCTCCATCGTGAGTTGTTATCTCATGTGGGCCATTACGTTCCTCGCACAACTGCATCCCCTGATCGAGCCGAAGAGAAATGATTTGAGGGAGGAATTTCTGGGTCATTAGAGTCTGGAGAGACGTGGTCAAACTCGACAGGACCATGCTTCACACGATAGATGAGGTTTCTTTGTACGAACACAATGCGTTTTAAGCTGGAGTTTTATCGGTTACACATTCATTGTAACTGGGAGGCGAATTCGTTCTTGTTTTGTTTTGTTTCTCGCGTGTACACCGACTTGGGCATTCTTTACGACATACGGCGGACTCGGACCCTTTTATATAATCTTCAATCCGCTACACCTTAGGTTGGCACATCTGAGGTGCCGTAGCAAGTTTCCAATAAACTCTTTGCCTACACGCTTCAACAGGCATGCCTAAGATGACTTTTTTTGGGACAATTTATATGGCGCCTTTTTCTAGCTGCAGTCTACCCTTCACGGTGCTTGAATATAACAAGCCCTCGTCGTTGAATCGTAAGAGTTCTAGCCGACGGCTAATCGACTAGCCCAATCTCTTGCTAACACAACTAATGCCCACAGGGCCTTCCCATCTGCAGTGACGCTGCCCTCGCCGCTGGAATCTACATCGCCCAACCCTGCACTGATCAGGACCATTCGTCCCATAGCCCACCTAGACGCCGCGCCAGCTATTGCGAGAATGCATGCTGTGTAGTACTTACAGTCCAGTAAAATGCGAAGAGCTTCAACATTATTCGCAACGACAGCCCAACCTAATGACCTGGCTGCAGCAGGGACATCATAGTCCCATATGACCATGAGAATAGGAAACAGCTTCGTCGAAGATGACACAAGTAACGCCGTTGATACCGAGTTCGGCCTCGCGTGCTGAGGCATGATGCCCAATGCATTCAAGGGGGAGAAAGGTGAGCAGGTGAGGTATCTGATGCTCACGTGAAATGCTAGAGTTGACAGGGCACATAGCATCAAGAAAAAGAGGTATTGCACCACAATTGGGCGCTGTGCCAAGTTACCCAAGTTGCTTCCTCCCGGTACCATGGCAGGCTGTGACAGCTCCTCAATGCGGGCCCATGTCAAATAAACGTCGAATAGTAACAAGAGAACGCCGAGACGAATGATGGACGGCTATTCAAAATAGAGAGTCAGTTGTTGGTAGTACCACTCTACCTCAAGCAGAGGGGAAAGGGGGGGGGGATAGATGATGCTATCAAGCCGTCATGATTGAAATGCTGGACCCGACGTGTATTTGTAGTATCACGGCACGTACATCGAACCGATCGCCGTCTCGCATCAGCGTATTATGAAGAAGATGTCTGTAGACCTATGGAGGGCAATGCATTCATAGTACAGTCAGCCATCGCGAACTCCAGCCAGCACCGCCTTAGGCAAGCAATTCCGGAGGTATGACTAGGCATGTTGTGGACCAAAATACCTGTGGCTTGATCAAGACGAGATCTATGAAGAGCACAACAAAGTCATACTCGACGTATTTGTCGCAGAAGCGGCCGCAATTGCGACACACAGTCAATCGAATGTTGTGTCCGCTGGACTTGTCACCGGCGCCGGAGTACTGGGTCCATAATGTTTTCACGGGATATCGGCATTCGATACAGATTGGCATCTAGTCTGCACGACCGTACCAAGACGGCTGTTGTTGAAAATTTCGTGCCGTCGAGGCGAAATGTTGCTGGCGCAGTGGAAGAAAGATGACGATGGCATGAACCGTGATTGGCGGCGCTCTTGGATGTCGAGGTTCAAGGCGGGTCATCCGTCGTTGGAAGAGGAAAAGTGTTGGACCGCGAAGCTAGGGTTCAATGTGATCGCATCTATTGAGTTGTCCGACCCTGTAAGAGGGTGCGGACTACGGTCTAAATACCTAAGTACCTATACTATTAGTAGGGTACTAGTATAATAATAAAATATACTATAAAACTATAGAGGTCTTAGAAAATAACTTATATAGGGTGGATTCCTATCTTAGCTAGTTAAATAGTAAGACTATTATATAGTAGGGATTAATTATGCCCTTATAGGTATAATATACCCCCCTAGGGGACCTTATTTAAGGTTCCCTATAATAATTCTAAATTAATAAAATAAGTTAAAATAATACTCTAATATTTAAATTAATTCTATAGTATAGAAATATAGTTAATTAATTATAATCTTATCTAAATTAAGGTTATTATATAATACTTACTCTTTAGATTCTTTACTAAGTATACTAGAGGGTAGTTATATAAGCCTTAATACCTTATAGAAGCTTATAAAAGCATCCCCTATAAGAGGCTTTATAAGGCTATTAGTAATTATCTCTTTAGTAGTAATCTAGGTAATATTAAAGGTTCCTTTTATAACCTCTTAATAAAGCTAATAGTAATAAATATCTATATACTAAAGCTTTATAATAAGCTTAATAAACTCTTCCTTAAGGAGATAAATTATCTATATATTATTATATATAATCTTAAGCGTGTTATTACCTAGGCATAGCCTAACCTCTTAATATAATTATCTAAAGGCTATAAGCTCTTTACTATAGTAAGAAAGCACTAGAAGCTTTACTTTAGTTAATAATATTATTATAATAGCTTACCTTCCTATCTTAAAGAGTATAGGCCCTCTAAAGAGCTTTATAATATAGCTTTATAAGCTTTTTTATATTATAGGATTATTAGTAAAGGAGGCATTACTATATACCTCTAATTTAGGGTTATTACTACTATATTTAATTACTAGGTCTACCTATATATACCTATACTTAAGGGCTCTTTTAGCTACTTTTATATACTATAGCCCTAGGTTTTATAGGTATTATAAGAGTTATAAAGCTATAAAAGTAATATTAGGTCTTAAGACTATTATTAGATATAGTAGGGTTCTAATTAAAGATTAGTATCTCTTAAGATCTTAAGTGCTAACCTCTCCCTTAAAGGGTTCTAGTAGTATAGTAGTTATTAGGGCTATAGGCCTTTATTAAGGGATCTTTATATTAAATTTAGTAGTAGCTTTATCCTAATAGGATTTCTAATTAAGCTATACCTTCCTATTAGTATAATCTCTAATAATTTTAATACCTAGGAACTATTAAAGCTCTCTAAGGTCCTTAATATTATACTTTATAAAGAGTCTTACTCTAAATTTATTATATAAGTATAATTTCCCTTTAGTAAATAAGGTAATAAGGTTATCTATATAGAAGAAGATAATTAATCTATCCTTAATAAACATATAAATATCTTTAAAGATCTATATAAAGCCTTTACTAATTAGCTAGCTAATTAGCTCTTTTATCTATAGAAGAGGCGCTCTTTATAGCCTATAGACTACTCTAAGAAGCTTTAGATAGGCTTATTTATCTTTATAACCTAAAGGTATCTTATAGTAGACTTCTTTATTAAGGTCTAAATTTAGGAAAGCTATAATAAAGTTATACTAGTGTGCTTCTAGGTTAAAGTAGTATATAATAGCTATAAATAGTCTAAATATATTAGTAGCTAGAGTTACTACTTAAGTTAATAAATAACTCTTTAGTTAATAATTCCTAAGAATATAGAGATAAGCTTTATATTATAAAAGGTAGCCTTACTTATCTAATTTATAAGTAAAGACCTAAGTAAGGCCTAGAGGCTTTATATATAAAGGAACTTCTTCTCTAGATACCTTTATAGCTACCTTTCTATTAATAATCTTATTATATTCTTTATCTTATGCTTTTTAGAATTCCTTTTCCTTTAGATAACTAGCTAAGTTATTATAATAAGCTAGAGAAGGGGGAAGCCTTAATATATAAGGCTTTTCTTTGCTTTTAGGTCCTAGATTAAAGGCTATAGTAAATACTTTAAGATTATTATAATCTTATAGATTTATTAATATATTATAACTATTACTACTATTAGGTAGGTTAAGTAAATTATTAATACTTAATAGTATATAATCTATTAAACCTAGAAATTATTTAGGTAAATTCAGAGGAGTTAGTAGATTTATTTCTTAACTCTCTTTCTCTTTTTCCTTATAGACTAATTAATTATAACTATTAAGAGTTTTATCCTATTAAGGCTAATTAAGTAGTTATTATAGCAATAGAGGGTACACTATCTATAGAAGCCCTATATTAGAGCTTTTAACCTTATTATTATTAACTAGCTCTTTAAGGAAGTATTTTTTAACCTCTTTTATACTTAGTAATAGGCCTTTTTCTTAAGTATAGAAGATTAACTTATTAAAGGTAATATAACTTAATAAGAACTAGTAGCTTCTTTTTATTTTTAGCACCTAAATTAGGTATTACATAGAGGAGACATATCTAGTGAGGTATCTAATATAAGCTCTCTATATAAGCTTTAGACCTACCTTATAAAGCCTACTTTATATTATTATAAATACTTTATAACTAAAGGCTTATAGGTAAGTTATAAAGGCTTCTAGATTCTCTAGTAAGTAACTCTATTAAAGCTTATTCTCTCTTAACCACCTATTTAACGCTTATTAAGGGGATTGCTAGTTAAGTAGCTTTTAAGGCGTATAGTTTAAGATATAAATAGCTGCTTTAGTAGCTATAGGCTAGAGATCTTCTAGGAAGCCTAATTATATTATAAGAGTTATTATAACCCTTATTATCACCCCCCTAGACTATTTAGCGTGCCTATTTTAATATAGGTAAGCTAGGCTAGACTTTCTAATAATAATGCCTCTATTTATAACCTCTTCTTCTTACTTTTTAGTCTAAAAGGCAGTCTTACTATTAGTTATTATAACCGCAATGTGGATGCTATATACTCTTATGTATATAGCTTCTAACTAATTAAAGTAAAGCATAATATCTATTTTTAATAGGATTATAAAGATATAGTGTAATCCTATAGCTCTATAGGTAAAAAGAGTAATATATTAGTCTTTATTATACCCTAATAATTAAGTAAAGAGATTAAAAGAGACCACCTAAAGCGGCCCTAAAGGTAATAACCCTGCCTATAACGCTTATAATATCTACCTCTACGCCTTAGCTATCTAATAGACCTTATATTTCCCTACGCTCCTTTCCTTTAAAGGGATTTAAAGCTTCTTAAGCACTTAATCTATTATATCCTTACCTAGATACACTAATCTAGCATACTATAGGTCTATAGGCATTATTATTATAGCCTTTAGGTCTCTTAAATCTCCCTTTATAGCAAAAATATCTAATAGGCTTAAGCCCTCTATATATAGCTATATACTAATAATCTAAGTTTAAAATATCTCCTAATTACCTCTTACTAGGTCTATAACCCTTCTAGTAAGGTTATCCTACCTTATTCCCTTTTTTATAAGTAGCTAAAGAGATATAAGGTTTATAAAGAATAATAGTTAGTACTAGGCCTTTAATAAGGTAAGGGTCTAGCTATCTATTAAGATAATCCAAGCTATGCTAATGCTATAAGCCTTAGTAACACTATAACTAGCTTAAATTCTAGGTTATTAACTATAATTAAGGTCTATAAACTAGCGTTTATTATTAAAGATATAGATTAAAGTGCTACTATTAAGTATAACTTATGATTTACCCTAGGCAAGGAAAGCCTCTAAAGACTCTAACTCTTCTATAGCTAAAAACACTATATTAACTTCTTTAGGTTCCTTTACGCTATTATCCTTTAACCACATATTATATACCTTCTTTATATTATTAGGCTAATAATTTATTACTTCTTTTGCTTTCTTTAATAGCTTTTTATTAACTTTCTAGTCCTTTATTAGGTAAAGTGCCCTATAGACCTTTTATAAGTCTCTTAACTTCTTTACCTTATACTTCTTATAGTAAATATAGTCTTTCTTTATTAACTTCTCTGCTTTATCCTTTATTTCTCTATTAAGAGTTAGCTTAGCTCTAAAGGCATTATTTAACTTCACCTAAGATCTCCCTTAGGCTTTAATTAGGTACCTAATTCTACTTATAATACTATAGAAATCTAGGACCTTTCCCTTACTCTCTACTATATAAATTAATAAGCTAATTTAAGCTAAGATAGTAGGGAATTATGCCCTAATAATGTTATTAATTATTTCTATAGGTAAGTTACCTTTAGTAATAGGGCAGTCTACTTAGAAGTATCTCTTATAGCTAATTAAAGTATCTATAAGCTACTTATTAATATTTACCTTTATAAGGTTCCGCTTAATAGTCTTATTAAAATTAACTTTAGTATAATACTTAATAGTTCTACTTAAAGGCATTATATTCCTTATAAGCTTCTTAATCTTATTATAAAGGAATATATACCTTAAGGTTATCTACTTATACTTAGGCCTAAGTATTACTATAAACTAAGTATAATAATCTTATAGGGCCTTTATAAGGCTCTAGAATTAGCTATTAAATACCTAATAATAACCACTAAGGACTATAAACTAAGCGCTATCTTTAGTATTATTAGGTTATTAAGGGTACTAAAAATAACTCTCTTTAGGTATATTATAACCTTTAGAAGAGCTTTCCTAGGGTTACTACACGCTACTAACTACTATTCTACTACTCTATAAGCGCGTTTAAACTCCTATAGTATCTATTATAGATAATTAGCCCTATATAGCCTCTACTACCCTTCTCTTTACTAGAGTTCTATTTCCTATAAGGATTAGAGGCTTAGGAGGGTAATCTAGCTATATAATTAAGTTAGGATTAATAAAGACCTAAATTCTATCTTTAACTACTCTTACCTTAACTATCTTATACTATAGGTCCTAGTAATAGGGCTCCTATAGCTTAATAGCTAGCTTATTACTCTTAGAAGACTCCTTAGATATTATAAGGATACCTATAGTATTATTATTATTAAACTAATAGATAGTGGTATTAATCCTAGCGTACTAGGGTTACCTAATTATAATATTAATAAATTAGGCCTCTCTTTTACTATATTTATACTAATTATTTAAAGATTAAATAATTAGTTAATTTAAAGAGAAGAGTACTAATTTAGAAAAAAGGTATAATTATTATAAATACTATATAATTACTACTATATTAGACCGCGAAGCTAGGGTTTAATATAATTATATCTATTAAGTTATCTAACCCTATAAGAGGGTGCAGACTACGGTCTAAATACCTAAGTACCTATACTATTAGTGGGGTACTAGTATAACAATAAAACATACTATAAAACTACAGAGGTCTTGGAAAATGACTTGCGCGGGGTGGATTCCTGTCTTAGCTAGTTGAATAGTGAGACTATCGTGCGGTAGGGATCAATTATGCCCTTGTGGGTGCAACAAAAAGCTCTAAAACAACAACACCCCCTGAGCCCACTTAAACAAGAGCAAGTAAACGCGTAGTAGTCAAAATTCAAATGCGTAGTAGTAACTATACCTTAAATAACAAGGTTCATGATTTTAAATTTCTTTTCTTATTAAATATAGCTAATATATTGGATTTATAATAAGAATATCAGATTTATGTGAGGCCCTCTCTCCTAACACCCAGCGTACCACGCCCTAGCCAGATTTATGTTATGGACTCACGCTACAAGCTCGATTCAAGTCCGGATCAAGCCCGGGCCCGTTAAGGGTGAGGGCCACGCACAGACCACGCATAGCTCAATATAAGTCCAGATTTTGCGTAGCCTCTAGTCTAGTCTTATTCTTTCTCTACAAGAATAATATTCGCATTTCAAACGCTTACGTGCAGTAGCCCTAAGGCTAGTTCCCAAAAGTTTATATAATACTAGTAAGACACTGTAAAGAACCCAGAAAGTGTGCTAGAATTCCCTATGTACGAACAGTCCTATTTCATAAAAGTACTTGTATGAAAAGTATTATCTGTCCTACGCAGGAGCTAACTATTACGTTATAGAACGTGTGTGGTCACAGGCGATCGCTACAAGGCTAGGTTCAATATCTTAGAGTAGGGGACAATTTACTTCTTACACATTATAACATACCTAATAGTAGCTTTCCTAAGTGAAATTAGTACAACTTATAACCAGTTGAATCCGTTTGCCCCTCTAACGGAATCGACCCCCTTTCGTGCAAAGCCAGCACGTAACACGAACCTTTGGATCATGATCGTTGCTAGTTCTTTGAAGTATAATCGCTATGACCATCACTTAATATGTCTTAGATACCGCAACTAAGAGGGACAAATCACGGGAAAAGATAGAACGCGAGGAAAGGGGACCAGAAGAGCCACAGAGAGACATGGTGCAACAGAGAAAAATGCTCGCTTTGCTCAATGATATGCCTGTAACTATCCAAACCAAAAGCCAATACATGTGTAGGAGATACATACAGTAATGTAAAGCCAGGTCTGTGGAGACGTGGCCTGGGTAAAACCTGATTGCAAGGCACAAATCGGGACCAGACATCATGGATTAAATGAATCAGCTCATTGTCAGAAACCTGTCAAATTAATCATCTTTCTTCTGTGTATCAGTGTTCCCCACAGCCATGTTTGTTTTGCCCCTTGAAGAAAAAATGTTATCGTTTCGAGCAGTCGCTAAAGGACGTGATGGTGTTAACAAATTTGTCGGTTTGTCTTCTTCGCCGGTAGCGTCCATAAGCTCAATCAAGTCAGTGACTGCTTGATTGGAAGATGACCCCGTTGGTCTTGATCGATTTCCTGACAGCGGGGTGCTAGGCCGTTTGGCTAGAGCGCCTCGCAACCAGTGTTCGACTACCGCAGCCGCCCTATCCAAACCATTGCCCTGGCGAGAAGTGCTGCTGATGTCTCTGCCCTCTTCAAACGGACTTTCAACAATGCTTGATGAAGCATGCCCAAATCCAAAATGTGCACTCTCTGATCCCATGACGGACATAGAGGGCAACTCATCAATATTCAAGCCTGGCAAGTGCTTCTTTGCCCATATATTGAGGTAATCCTTGTCCGGGCCTGGCGCTCTAACATTACTGTTCATGGAACCAACTCCACCCGGCCGTCGCATCCATGTTGGCCGAGTGTCTGCCGTCTCACTCCCCGCGCGGCTGCAAGATGATACGGGCGTGCCGGAAACAGGTGGCTGATCGCTAGATGAGTCAATTCGATGATGAGATGGTCGTTCATTCGAGTTAGGAAGTGAATTGAACAAGTCTGAACTCTGTCTAGGTGTTGATAAGGGGGATATGGTCCTGACACTTCTTTTTCGTCTTGGAGGGAAATATCCTAAAGACTGCCGAGCTACCCGCGCAATCTGAACTGGATTTTCGAATGTCTCAATCTGTACCCAGCGTACATGTGTCCAGGGCCTGTCATCTTCTGCATCCTGCTCACAGTGAGTGCTGGCATTAGATGCTGAGCTATGAAGCTCCGCGAAGAAGCTGTCATTAGGCGTTTCGTTGGTTGAGGGTGCGCCTCCGATTGCTGACGGTGTTGGGGCTAGGAGGTCCGTCTCATAGCTTTGATCACACGATGGAGAGCCACAAGGTCGCCCTCTTATCTCGCAAGCATCAACTGGCAATATGAGCAACTTGCGCGTCTGAATGCTGTCTCGAGACCAAAGACGGTTCGCCTTTCGAAAGACGTCCTCGCGACATTTGTAGCGAAGAACAATGCCCGCATAAGTGTCGTTGGGTTGTACTTCATGAACATAGACCAATTGCTCCGCCGTTTGAAGGTCGGGAGAAACGAGCTCATCGGATTTCCGGCGCTTGTGCTTGCCCGAAATGTCGAGCCCTCCATTCACCCCCTCGTAGCTCTCCAGAACACTTGCTGTCTTGGCGACCTTCAGAGCTGCTTCCCTACGGGCAAGAGATCCTGCCGCGTTGTCGTGCGTGGAAGGTAGCCGGGATGGTGGCACCGGTCCCCAGGTATCTAGGCGAGAGTTGCTACGAAGGCGCAGTCTCCCTTGTGGCGGCCTGATGCTGTTTGAAGGTTTATTGCCATTAGGCATGATATTCGAGGCAAAGGCTTGGACTGATGTCCAACTCCGAGTCCAAGAGTCACCGAGAAATCGCGCCAGCTCGTTCCCACCCGCTGCGTTTTCAGGTCGAGTTCCTGGTCTTGAACGCTCAGAGGATCCAGCGACGTCCGTAGAGCTTCTCATAACAATTCTCGAGGGGCAAAGACCAGCACTGCTCCTTGTGGAATGAGTATTTGTTGGGATTCCATCGGATTGGACGGCGTTGTCAAGTCGGCGATTGCGCGGACGGATGATGCTTGAACCCACTGGCTGGGAGCTCGCTGAAACAGCGGATGTTGATATGCTGGTCGGAGCGTTGGCCGAATCGCTGCGATCAATCATGGTGACCGCACACTCGGCGACGACAGCTCGCGAGTTTCGCCGTCGTAGCTTCGCATCAGTGCTCAGCTAGTGGAACTGGCGGACTGGCACTGCGGATGATATTTCGGCTTTCGTATCGAATTGTACCCTGTATGTTAGCCCAGCTTCGGTCTCTGGGGTTAATGTGAGCCCTGGTCTTTTCCTTTTTTCCTTTTTTCCTTTTTCCCTTCTATGTCAAGAAGATGTGAAGGAATTCCGGGTTTAATGCGAGATTTGGTGGCGGTGATAACAGCTTGTTGTGAGTTGCAATGACGAGGAAAGTATGAAAATGCAGTGACAGGAATGTAGGGAAAGCAACAAGGCGAGGAGGCAACTGGTAATAATAGCGCCAATTCAACCGAGTTATCCACTACTAGCTACAGTATGTATGTAGGTACGTTGGTATGTGGGGCCAATCGGCCGCGACATACATCTAGGGAGCACTCGAATGGCATGCTCGAGCTCAAACGACCATTATAATTAGCATCTCCTTATTATTAGGGCTAGTAAGGCCTCGCATCTACCTATCTCTTTGGAAACGATAAGGCCTCGCTGCGGTCACTACATGGGCTTGTGTGCAATTAACTTCCACCAATTCAAGGTAATTTATACATATATATTATTAATAAAGCTATAAAAACTTACTGTATAGTAAGATACTTAGGCTTTAAATGTTACTTATGATAGTTAAAGGGGGTTATGAACTTATGGGTTGAGTGATTTTGCGAGGCTGATCGTTTCTAAAGAGATACTAACAAAGGCCTTAGGCTAACTGGAACTTGCATACAAAGACTACTTATATATGCACTGAATTTATACAATAGCCTAGGTACTATAGACAATACATTTACGAAGAGGTACTCTCATAACCGCATTATTAACAAGATGCTTAAAGTCACTCCCTATCATGTATGTGTACAAGGCTACAAGAGGCTGTGGAGTCGTAGTAGAGGTGCGAAGCCTAACCGGCCCTGAGGAAATAGGGCTCCCTCGACGCTATTTTCTCCCTAGTTGGTACTGAAGTACACCCATTGTATTACAATATTTTAAATTGACCAAAAGTACACTGAACAGGTTTGTGAATGGTTCTAGTTTAGTGGGTAGAAAAGTTCCAACATACATGAAGTTAGAGGAACACCGCCAGTATGACGAATATGAAGAGGTGGAAGCGATGCACATGCAAAAAAAACATCATCTTGCTAACAGTGTTGATTGCTATTTTTTTTTCGTCGACAAAAGCAAGTGCTGCATATGATATTGGGATTTGAAATCAGTTCACTTGAATTTTGGAAAGCGAATCTACATCCCACCTCACTTGCGCACCCACCTGTGCGAGTACTTGCCCAGGGAAGGGCACATCGACCTGATGAAGCAACTCTAACCAATCTATGTATACATCTGCCATGATGATAGATCCGCGTCTCAGATCTTGACAGATGATTAGGGAGCACTCGGGTCAAATACAATATCGTATGCCTGAATTACTCTGTCGGCAATCTGTGCTTGTATGAAAAGATTCAATTTCCTTCAGCTCCCATGGCTTTATTCGTTTTATATACAGCTACCGTTCAGAATGATGAGAGAAATAACCGAACTCTGGCAAATAAAATTGTCAATGCAGTGACACATAAATCACAACCCCTCCACATAGACACTAGTACTTGGTGGCGTACACTTGAACGAAAATCAGCTGAGTGACACGTCCAGGTTCAAAGTACTTGCATCACCATTGATGCCGAAAAATTGGAACCTACAAATGGAGTTAGCGTTGAGCCGGACACATGACCATGTGATTCCAGGCCATCATGGCAGGGTGATTTACCAGTCTTCGACATTCAAAGTCGTGGGAGCAGGCTGCCCTTGCGCCGAACTGGTGCTCCAGCTATCTGGACTCTGTCCGTCATGAATTCCTCCGTCAAAATTAGCTTGCCACATGTTTGCCGCCGGCGCGTGGAAACCTTGCACAGGAACTCCGCCGTTTCCTTGACCTTGACCACCCCGGGACTGAAACTGGTTGCCAGCCTGACCTTGTGACATGCCATTGGGCGTCATATGCGGCATCAAATTGTGGGTCAAATCTGGATGAGTTTGTGTCGGAGATAAATGGGGGAAAGCTGGCATGCTTGAGCTCTCTGGAAAGAGCTGATCCGGCTGGAAGTTTTCCCATAAAGACTGAGACAAGTTGGGTGAGTTCCTTGTCACAAGATATAAATCAGGAGGAGTTGCTGGAACCGAGAAAGAAGGATTGAAAGGCGTGGCTGGCCTCGTTTGTGGCCGCGAGTTAGTGCCGCCCATGAACGTATCAGCTGCAGTGGGACGGTTGTTTGGCGACACAACCGTCGGCGGTTGTCTCGTCGGCGCAGGCTCATTCTTGATAGCGCTTGGTGTCTGAGGTCGTGAGCGCTCGTAGGATTCTTGCGGCGTGGGAGCGTTGGCGGTAAAGTCGATAGCCATGTCATCATACTTTCTCTTGGACGCATCCTGTGCTTTGCTGTGTTGCTCTAATTGGGACAGGCTGTGCTGCATTTTTCGGTGGCGTTTGCCGCCAGCTTTTTGAAGACGCTCCTCCAGCATTTTGTTGCCAATTATTGACTCAAAAAGAGTGTAGACCATCTTACCAACCAGCCAGACCCTCGATACTTCTTTCATGGCTTGCATACATTTTCGCAGCCTGTCCTGCGTGGCTTGCTGAATGGAAGGGACTGGTGAGCGCATCTGATAGACGTGCATTATAAGAGCAGAGAACAGGCTGTAGACGATGAAGGCTGGACAATAGCGTAACTCTTTGTGGGCGGCCAAGTTTTCAACAATCGATGTGATCATGGCGGCGGCTTGAAACGCGATATTTCTTGATGGGTAGGGAGAATCATCTGGAAAACTTCTTGAACCACTGGGAGGCATGTGCGCTCTGTGCAACAGGCACAGAGTAGTGTAATAGTTTGAATGCAGCAGAGCAGACCAGAAATGATGACGAGGCATCTCCCAGTATACGATCTTTGGACAGTTCTGTAGCCAGTCAGCCAATGCCATGTCGCTATGCGTCAAGTCAATGGCATTTCTTTGACGACCCTTGGACGCGACAGAATATTGCTGTGATAACACCAATCCCATGATCTCGCACAATTTGACATATTGCAGAAAAAATTGCACGTGTATGGGATCCGGTGGAAATTCGCTCGCTCGATCCGACTCGTCTTCCAAGAAGTCGTCTTCTGTGAGCATTTCTACATCCGAGTCATCGAGACTAATGTGGACAGGACGTCCAAGGGCAACGGCCACAGATCTATCGCGCGTGAAAAGTGTCCACCAGATTCTTTTCCACAATCGCTTGTCGGATTTGCTCAGTTGGGACTGCTCGACGCTGCGATGCATCCCAGAGCCTTGAGCGACAATAGTCGCAACCCGACTCCAATAGAAAACATTTTTGGTAACATCCTCTGGTCCCTCCCAATACCACCCCATTAGTAGTAGTGACTGAACAATTGTTACGCGATCGTCCTCGTAGTTTGCGTCGTAGAGCGCCTTGGCACGTTTGTAGAAAGTTAACGCAGCAGGAGTTGTGGAACCGTTCGCATCCATCAACTGCGCATTGGTGCAGACCCTTGAACCGGCCAAGAGTACTGCCTGGAGGAGCAGCAGAGAAGGAGGATTCTTAGGGTCCCGATACTGTCTCATGAAGCGGCACCGATTAATGACCGGCACAATGGGATGAACCCATTTGAAATATGCTTCAATCAGCTCATCGCATAAAGACCGAGGTGGGAGGAGGAATGCCCCTCTTTGATGCAGAATCTCAATCTCAACATTGTCTAGCTCGGTGAGCCTGGCGCGTGACCCTCTGACATTCTCCGGCAGAGGGTAGTGAACAACATCTGACGATCCTTGACGATCGTGTACGAGGAGGGTGAGATTAGAGGATTCTCCCAGAAAGGCCACTCGCCCAGCTTCTGTGATGGGTGCGCGGGTAAACTTTGGCTTCATGACCAAATTGAGATATGTATCACTGTCAACTTCTTCTTGCCGGGCCTGCGCTTCGGTCATGGATGAGGAGGGAGTTCCCTCAGACGTGTGCGATACCGCTGGTGGTCGGGGGTAAGAGGCACCACCACTAGCTGGAGGTGTTTGATTTGACCGATCATCCGTCCCTTCTCGTTCACTGCCGGCGTGGACACAAGGCCGATTAGCTTTAAGCTGTACAGTTGAAAACGGTGCAGAGTGTTGATTTGAACCAAGTACCTATCAGAGTCTCTGTTGGTCTGGCTGTTGGGATTTTGAGGTTTTTTTCTTTTTGGCGTTGGTATGCGACATTCGATCTGAAAAGCGACACAATTCGTGCACGGGACGCCGAGACTGGCAGCGTCACATCGAACCTAAGCAACACAGGAAGAGTCAGTTTTCACACTGCAAGGTGAGTGTTCAAAGGAGAAAAATACCTTTCGTGCGTGACAAGTCTAATAAGAGGCGGATGGTCAGCGCCGATTCAAGTCTTCATGAAGTCAAGAAAGCGTGGGGTGCATCATATTTGCCTCGGCTCATGGACCTACGACAGGGCCAGACGCAAAAGCAACGCAGCGGCCGACCACAGACACATACCTCACATGCTCGTGACGCTCGTTGCCTAAAGAGATGGCATGCCCGTTAGTATCGGTTCTTCACCATCACGATTCTGATGTGTGCGATGAATACCTCCTGAAACTCATTTGCCCAGCAGCAGCGTGTCCACTGCCGTTAGGGGCGGAAGGGGATGTTTTCGCGGGGGAGTCGGATGGCTGGGACTGGGAACGTTGCTGCCCAGCATCTTCCGAAGTCATTTCGACATCCATAGTGTTGCTCGAGACGTCCGCGAAGCTACAGCCACTGTTCAAGGTAAAACACTTTCGGACTGTTGAAAATGAATGTGAGAGTCGGAAATAGTGGCAACGCGACGATAGCCAGTCAAGGAGGAGAAGCAGACGCCACAGGGTGGAGGAGGGGAAAGCTGTCGCGGCGCAGCCATGTAACCAACTTGGAACGTATTTTTAGTACGTGAGTGCGTGCGTGCGTGCGTGCGTGCGTGCGTGAGGGTTGGACGGTGCTGGCAGTTACAGATTACAATCCAAGGCTTAGTGCGGGACGTGTAGATGTTGCCAAAAGTGCACCACAATAACTAAATACAAGGGTCTTGTTATTCATCGCAATCAGAGGGGACTTCCGAAGTCAATAAAGCGAAGGTTGAGCTGAGCTTCGTTTGGGTTTAAATGTGTCCACTAAGCCACTTCATGCACTACATAGTCAAGTGAACTCCTCGCTAATACCCGCAAAAATTAACATTATTAGTGGCATTGTGATGGATCCCTTTGAGTGCCCGAAGGCGCCAACGAGGTCACAGGACCCACATCTGCCTTGATACATGCGAGGTACTTCTAAATACCCCTAATAGCTCCCGTAAAACGCGTTTAGTGGCATTCCTTATACAACGGTTTTTATAATAGCTACTTAAGATAACGGTAGTGATACTCTTAAGAACCTCTTCAAACCGGCCGCTAGGAGAGGCTTGCGATGCAGGCAACCCGCGCCCGCAAGGGTTGCGATTGCCAATATGGCTGTAATATGTGCGATGAAGCTCTTTGTACTAGGAGAAATTGCTAGGACTTCTATTATAATACAATTTCCATAGAAAATCAAGTACCTCTTATCCTCCCTTAGTCTGATTGGCCCACTGGCACTTTCGTGACCTAATAGTTGGCGCCTTCGGGCACTCAAATTGAATTACCAGGTTAGATTGCGAGAATCCGATAGTATTCAATATATCTAAAAATAATAATAATATTTTTAAAAGCATGTTTTCTACCTAAAGCTTATAGCTTTAGCCCTTTAAAAAATGTAAGTTTTAATGTCAAATCATCCTTAACCACAACTCACTAGGACCCACTCTGATTAAATTAATTTATCTTTCCACAACACTTGCTGCGCTTGTACAAATCTTCGGAATCGCAACGCGGTCTGTCAACCCCAGACTAAGATAGCTTGCTTCCCTAATAATAAGATAGACTAGTACTCAGATTCCACTATTAACACGAAATTAATGCAGGGGCGATCGTTATTACTTGTTCGCTTATTAACTATGAGGTATTTTCTTCTTCTTTTCTATATCATATGTACTTGCTAGCTTTGATCCATGGACGCATTGGTATATCCATTAGAGGGTTTCGCACCTCTGTCCTGGGCGCTGGATTGGTGCGATATAGCCAAGGACAATTTCTGCGGCTCACTGTCCACTTCTATGCCTGATATAAACATGGCGCTGACAGCTTCAAGGGCGGCAACGAAGACACACAGAAGACTCGCTATGACGAAATGGCTGATAGTAGAGCCAATTTCTAGCCACGATCCTTCATCCTTCACCACCCAGAAAAAATAGAGAGTGAGGACATCACTAATTGCCATGACCAACATGAAAAGAGCCGACGGTGCAATCCTAAGCTTCTTGTTCAACACCCCCAAATTAGCCGAAATGAGGGCAAAGGGTATCATTAACTTCAAAATCAAAAGTGCACCTTGTGAGAATGGGTCAAATAAGGGTATTAGACGACACACACTCTCGAGGCTGAAGGAGGAAACCGAGGCAATATTTCCGGTACTGAAGAAGGCTGATTGTAGAAGCACCAGGAAGAAAAGTGATATACGAGCGTCTGACAATCTGAGCATCCGATATTGATTCGGACCTGGGCTGTCCTTGTTTTGGCAGTCGGCGCCAACAACAGGATGCCGGCTTTGGCGGGAGAACCGTTCAATTGCAGACTCGAGACGAACCCAAACTAATAGAGTGATAGAGAAGATAGCGTAAAAGAGACCTTCGTATGATATTGCGAGAATCACGAAGGTGGGTGCACAGGTCAAGAAAACAATGACCAGTCTATGCATGTAGTGAGTGTTGGGTTGAAGGCGATAGGAGATTGGCATTAAAATCGAAACAACTTTCAATAGTCAGAATTGCATGACACAGAAGCAAGGAATGAAGCAAGCAAAATATGACTTACTGAGAACAATCCACCCCACAACTTGATTTCCAAAGGGAAGGCCTTGCTTAGCTTGCAGAGACAAGGCACTGGATCGTGTAACAAGCATTGACAACGGAATCAAGCCAACCTAGAGAATCGTTGAGCCACAATTGTAGGACGAAATTGACCCAGTCTGCCATGGGGAAATGATGGATGGAATGAAGCAGATGTGGGCGAAAGTCGAGGAGTGAAGACCAAAATACCTGAATTCCAGTCAAGGTTCGCTGAATGACTGTTTTTGTATGACTGCGTGGAGTGCTCGTCTTGGCGCTCCATGCGAAATCCGATAGCACGCTATCCTCAAAGGAGAGATATAACAGGCCTATGAGAAACATAAGGAAGCCACCGGCCAAACTGCCATTCGTCAATTATGCGAGTCTGCTTGTAAGGAATCCAGCGCAGTGGCAGACTTACATCAGGGATACACTCTCGACCTTCATGGCTGGGAGCAACGTGAAGCTGCTCATGATCAAGCATGAGACTGCCCATATCATGCTGAGCAAGACATGTCTCTGAAGAAATGACAGCCCGTATACCGCAGGCCAAGCGGCAGCCATGATGAAAATGCCTGTGAGCACCTCACGGTAAATGTAGCCTACAGCCTGATATTTCGTCAATATGCTGCAGTCGAGATGGGATAATGACAGAATAGCAGGTGAACATCATTGGCTCGGCTTTTGTGCTTACCAAGGACTGTATTACAGCAACATATAGAACGCTGTGCAACAATAGCGTCAATATGCCTCCAGTAGACTGGACATTCGCTAACAGCACGGCTTTGCCGCGAAGTAGGCTCTCTCGGTGAGCAAAAACTTCTTCCCAAAATAAGACGGGAAACAGTGAGTATAGATAGTATGTGACTGGCGACTTGGAAATGAAGAATGATGCATAAAGAGAAACAAGCACGGCAGAGAAGGCTGCTGTGCTCAAAAAAGTTCTCTGAACGGGCACTTCATCGCGAACCACGAACATGTCAACGACTGTGGTGAGTGCATAAGCCATCCATCCCAGATAGCCTATCGTGATGAGAGCTCTAAGGAAGAACCAATCATATGTTTGGAAATAACGCAAACCTTCTAGTGTTACTTGAATAAGGGTGTTGGACTCTTCGATAGCCTCCTCATACTTTCCATTCGCGATCAGGTGCTGGATTGCGGCAACACGCTTCTCGGGGGTGAACCGTCCGTCACTGAAAGCTCGATACGGCCTGAACCTTATCTCACTCGTTTTCTTGTTCTTCTCCTTTACAAGATACATTTCCAGTATGCTCCTCGCGTTGACAAGAGATGCTGCTGCTTTTTCATTGGTATCGGCTGATATATATGACAATGGGAGCTCTCCGACAGAATTTGCTGGAAATTCGGTTCCAATTAAATAGGACATGAGAGCGGCAATGTCAGCCTGATTAATGTCATGACGACGAACATGATCGAGCCCCCATTTTGATGAGTATTCGTCGTGCCCTGGCGCGACAGAACCGTCGTATAACTCAGGAGCAGCCACACCCGACCCCCAGGTGATTAGGGGCGTCCTGGTGTTGTCCGGATGACCATCTCCGTGACTGCCCCAGTCACTCATGCCGTGATCCGCTGTGAAGACAAATGCAGTTCTGTTATCAGCAAAAAATTGTGAGAAAAGGTCTGATATGTCTTTGACACCTTGATCGACAACTTTGATGTTATTAAGATACTCTTTCGAATATGGACGATATGAATGTCCAGCAGTGTCAAGTCCTAGTAGGTGTAAGAAGAATACTATCTTATCTTGACGAAGAGCTTTGTTTAGAGTCTGATTCATGGAAGCTTCTGCGAAAAAATCCTTCACATGGTCAAAAACCCAATAATCTAGACGAAGGGCATCTTGACTGAAGTCTTCAAACTCGGGCTCGTACGTAAATGCATCAACTCGACCCAAGACTGCCCCATGCTTGAACATGGGCAAGATGTCCGGACTTCCCCAACTCCAGGTGTGGCGGCTGCGATTAAATACGCTATCAAAGTTAACGGGATTGAATTTCCAGCCAGTGGCGACAGCAGAAACATCCTCATAAAGACCAGCGATTAGAGCAACATGCCCAGGGCGAGATTCCGTCGGCACCCGAGTATGGGAGACGCCAAATGTGCCATATTCGAGGACCCGCGATCTGAGGAAAGGAGCAAGTGGTCGAGGACGCAAGTCATCATCGGTACGCGGATAGGGTTCGGGGAACGACTGGAAAGCTTTGTCTGCTCTCAATCCATCACCTAGCGCAGGGAAAAGTCAGGGTCTTGTCTTACATTAGAGGAGTTCCAATACTGACCAACGAACAGGACCAATCTGTCGGCAGGGGGTTTGACTGATGGTGAGCGTTCGACACCAAACAGTTCCATCCCAGACACGATTGGGCTGACAAAATATATGTCAAATATTGAGTATATATAGACAAGGTGAAAAATGACGGCCGTGGTCAAGAAGGCGAAGCGAGTGACAGCCATAATTGTTGCGGCTGATGTTGCGAGTGTCGCGTATGCTATTC
Organism: Epichloe elymi; assembly: GCA_023658475.1. Lineage (NCBI taxonomy): Eukaryota > Fungi > Ascomycota > Sordariomycetes > Hypocreales > Clavicipitaceae > Epichloe > Epichloe elymi. The sequence continues at coordinate 3,816,761 of CP098276.1, forward strand.
CGAGTTATTCAACAGATGCTCGCCGCTGCGCGCACATTGTCAAGTCAAGGAGTGGCTGAAAGTCCATTTGGCGCGTAAACCACACTTTCCTACGCAGATTACAATCTTTTGCTTCGGTATAATAAATAGTCGCACAGTCTCAAAGGGAGCTTTTCGTGCGTGCGGACGTGGGTGGCGATTATAGCGTGATTTCTTGCTTCTCAGAGTACCAGCTTGAGCTGCTTGACTGGAGAGCCATTGACTCCTTTGTTGGTATTACCTGGCGGCTCGATCGAACGGATCCCTAGATCATCATTGGCTGGCTCGGCAGCTCCCTGTGACCGGCTTTAATTTTTTTCATTGCGTGGCGCCAAGGCAGCCGCCGCCGATTGTCAGCGTGTGTGTGTGCTCACTGCTTGTTGAGCAGAGGACCTGCGAGCCTACTAGGTAGCAGAGTATGGTTTTAAGGGCCGCATTGGGTTCTGGTATCGAATTAGTAACAGCACCGAGTCGATAGCATTAGTTTTGCAGTTGATTGTGCCCAATCGCGACTTGTTCGATGGGCGCTGCAACTTGGTTGGCTGACCTAGTACTAAATAACTACTACTATTTCTAGCACTCGAACCTTTGATGAATTGTAAAATGTAGCACCTGGCCAAGGACTCAACTCGTGAAATAATCCAGACCTCTCAATCACAAATTTCAGTGCAGGCGTCCCGTAAGAGATTTGTTCAGCTTGCTGTAGAAATTAGACGCCTGTGTTCGCGTAAACGTTATGTCCTCCACTAGGTAATCCGGTAAAACCATCACCAAATCACGATCCCGCTCTGCATCTAATTGCGGTCTGTACGTGAACTGAACCTCATCGTATTTTTCGGCGTCATCTCCAGCTTCCAAAGCCAGCTTGAAGTGAAGCGCTGTAGGTCGTAAGTATTACGCAGGAAATAGGCGCAGGCAAATGGCAGACTTACTTCCATTCCTTCCTGTTTGAATACAGTCAAACACATCCTCACCATTGATCTGACTTGTTCCCCTCACAATGAGACCAGTCAAATCCCCATAGAGGTCCTCTTTGGCTTTTGCCGCCAGAACTACTCCTGATGGAGTTGATATGGAGCCTCCGGTTGCTGTTTTCATCATGTTTGCAGGCATGTTTGCCCCTGCTCCCACCGCACGACTTGCGGAAAGTTTGGCAGACATAGACTTAATTTCGGATCTGGCCTTCAAGAGTGAAGCAGTCAAATCAGCTATGGTTTTCTCCAGTTCGCCGACGCTCGCCTCGCTGCGCTCCAGTTGACGACCGATTTGTTCATTCTGCTTGATCACGCCGGATTGAATAGCGAGCTCTGCTTTCAGCTCGCTAATCAGTTTTTCAGATGCTGTTGAACTTGTGTGGTTAGCAAAAGGTCTCCAATCGCATGAAATTGGTGGGCCTAAACCGATTCCTACCTGCTGCGGTTTCTTTGGACTGCCTCTTAAGTCTTTCAAAGTTGCACTCGGCAGCTTTGACACCCACATCGCGTAACTTGACATGTCGTGCCTCCAAGACATCGTATTTTCTTTTTAACTCAGTGAGTTCTTTCCCCATCGCGCATTCAGCTGCATCGTATAAACAGGCTGATTTCTTTATTTTCATATCTTTGCTCCAGACTACTTCTTGAGGTTTCGAGGAAGCTACTGCAGCGTCTGTATGATCGTCAACATCCATGGGCTGCAAGTTCTGATCGTTTGCTATGTTTTCATCGATACAATGGATATGCTTGCTTATGTCTTCTAAGTCATCTGTCGTTTCGTTTGGCCGTTTGGAATCATGATGTTCCCGCTCCCCCTTTGTAACGAGACCGCCACCATCGTAGCTCTCAGATCGCCCAAAAGGCTTATGATTGTCATCCAAAGTACCTGTCAGAGAATGATTGTTGGTCCTTTCTCCCAAGATTTGCCGCGCCGTCGCAGGATAGGAGACATATCCTCTACTATTGTTGCTTCGCCCATGACGTTGTGCAGGTTTCGTCACGCGATTTGCGTTGTTGCCTGGTCGTTTGTTATTTCCCGTCGCCGTCGTGGCTGAATTCTTATTCATTCCTCTGGACGGTAGGACTTCGATCGTTTCAACGTCGTCGAAATCTGGCTCGGAGTCGGACATCATCATTGATGCAAACCCTCCAGTGACTCTCGGCAGAGGAGGCATGGTAAAAATTTAATCGAGATCTGAAGAAAAAAGATGATGTTGACGCGAGAAGCGAGGTCACAAAACAAATTTAAGCTAATATTGCAACTTGAATCTTTGTAAAACTGCATAATCTGGAAATAGGAAAAAAGTTCGGAAGATGGCTGAACGTCCGAGATCTTGCGATGCAATAATGCGCATTTCCCTTTCGGGCAAAATGTAAACAACGGGTGGGTGGGGACGACATGCGAAAGCTCCAGCCACGCTCAACCTCGGTAGACTGCTTGACTGCTTAGTAAGGACACCCTAACTTGTGTGGCAAGAATGAAGGACTCAGGTGCATCTAGGAACGTGGCTGACTGATCACTAATACTTCCTCGACAAGCATATCCAGGTGTTAGTCCTTCAGACCAAATTCCCAGGTTCATGTTCCAAACGTCGCAATATTTCACGCATTCGGCAATATCAACACACAAATACTGTCGCCCAGTATCATTCAATCCATGTGAAGCCTTGCGCGACCACAACATTTTTTTGGACGGCACATTCGCGCTAAGAAGGACAAATATTCAACCGGTTTGAGTCACTTTGTTATCTTGCCCTGATGCCCGGGAAATCATTCCCGTGGTTAAACTGGATTGTTGGCATGGGTGAACGACGTAAGCTCGGCGACGTCGCCTTGGATCTTTTATTGTTCGCGGGCATGGTACGTCATCCAACACTCAGGGCTTATTTACTGTTTCCCCTAATGTGTCTTTCATTACCCCATTACTGATTGTCTACATCATATGCAGATGACGGCCGGTCTGTATGTAGCCAGGAACTTATTAACACCAATGTTAAGCAACCTTGCGGATCCGGACAAAGAAAAGCACGATCAAACTCGACGACAAGCAAAAGCTCATCTCGAGCGCCTAAATCGCCGTCGTGCTGAAGATAATGATACCACTGGCGATGGAGGCGAAGGAAGTGGCCCCAGAAAGATCGAAGACCTGGCCTTGAATGAGTATGAGAATCTGGTTGCTTTGGAGATGGTCCCGCCAGAAGATATTCACGTCGGATTCGATGGTAGGTCTTTTGAGCATCTCAATATATGGATCACTTATGAGTAGTCCCCTAATTGTTGTCACTCTTCTAGATATTGGGGGCTTGGATGCGATTATCGAAGAGCTCAAGGAATCCGTCATTTACCCGCTAACAATGCCACATCTGTACTCTCATGCGTCACCGTTACTCTCTGCACCTTCTGGGGTGCTTCTTTTTGGGCCACCAGGATGTGGGAAAACAATGCTGGCAAAGGCACTAGCTCATGAGAGTGGTGCTTCATTCATTAATCTCCACATCTCAACAATGACAGAGAAGTGGTACGGTGATTCCAACAAAATAGTTCGTGCTGTTTTCTCTTTGGCTCGCAAAATGCAGCCAGCAATTATATTCATCGACGAAATCGATGCAGTTTTAGGGACACGGAGAAGTGGAGAGCACGAAGCCAGTGGCATGGTCAAGGCCGAGTATGAACCTCACCTGCGCAATTTTTTGGCAGTTTCAATTGCTAACACAAACAACAGGTTCATGACGTTGTGGGATGGTCTCACATCTGCCAACTCATCTGGCATGCCAAAACAAATCGTCGTTTTAGGAGCAACAAACCGAATCAACGACATTGACGAGGCGATTTTGCGACGCATGCCCAAGAAATTCCCTGTGCCACTTCCAGGTCTCAAACAGCGACGAAGGATTCTGCAACTCATTTTGCAAGATACCAAAACCGACTTGGAGCATTTTGATCTAAATTACGTGTCGAAAATCACGGCGGGGCTATCGGGAAGCGATATCAAGGAAGCATGCCGAGACGCTGCTATGGCGCCCGTGCGGGAATACATGCAACAGCATCGAACGGAAGGGCGGCAGATGGTTTCTGTAGACCCTGCCCATTTCCGTGGTATTCGAACTGACGACTTCTTCGGACAACGTGCTGGATGTAGGATTCAAGGCAGACACAAACCCAGTTATACTGATCGTGAAGGGAAAGCCGGCAGTCAAGTATCCGATTGTGACTGCGAGGATCTAGATGAACTCGCTGCTGAAAGTCAAGATTGAAGAGACTTCGGTTATCCCTTTTGACTGTTATATCACGTGTACGACATTCTGGGTTGATATGAAGATCTGTATGGATGCACCATTCCCTGTTGGGCGAAAAAAAAAGCCTTCCATCGACGTTGATGTCATCATGACGAATGTATACGTGTCTTAAGTCTTCGAAGCAGGAGTTCTTTCTACTGTTGATATGCAATTAAGCTCACGGACTCTATATTTCTTTTCAATGTTCGTTATGACATCTGTCCAGACAGCAACAACCCCAACGGCACTTGATGAGTGTAGGCGCCGAAAAGAAGAAAATTATCAATCAATGCTCGAGGACTGAGCTGCTTTCAATGAATGTTACTCTTCACAGGATGTGGAATCAAATGCCCCGTAACATCGAAGTCTTTGAGGCCAGTGTGAGCCAGGTCCTACATATTATATCTTATAGATTTAGTTAATATTAACCTAGCGTTCACCTGGCCAGGTATAGTCAGCGTCTATTATGCAGAATTAAACCTCGGCAAAAAAAAACCCGAAATCAATATCTAACTAGTTATGTATAATTAGTATCTCTACTATGTAAAGAATACTTGCATAAGTCTAATATATTAATTTTCGGTTGAGTGGGGGGGTTTGCGAAGGTTTGTTTCTACAAAGTAAATGCTAGCTAGCTATACGGAGTAACTGGCTAGGAGAACATTGACTGACTTTACAAGATGCACAATGACTCGCGAAGTCTGATATATGAATAATTTTTGATATGAAATTTAAATAGAGAACGCCATAAAATAATGGTATTTAGGAAGTATAGGTCTTGGGGTATAGTCGCCCCCTGTTTGGAAATAACAAAACCTATTGTCGGTTGGCACGTCGATCCTAGTCTAGTTTGAGTCACGTGACTCCATTGATGATCCTTGATGATTGGAGCTTCTTCCCGACAGAAACGGCCTTCTGGTCGAGGCTCAAAGCATCGTGTCGACATACTTATCACCAGATCGTTCAGCGTCAGTGATCTTACAACTGAAAATCGCTAGCATGCGGCCGACAACGCGCGTCCTCGCGCGCTATCTGGAGCCGGGCACTCCTACCGGTCTGGCTGGGCTTTGGACTCATTCTAGCCCGCGATCAACCCTTCTTTACCTATACGGTAGCACGCTCAACAAGCTTCAGTCGATACCCGAGAAGTCCCTTTACCGGCAATCCGTTGAAGCCGTCACTAAGCATCGTATGAACCTAGTTGAAAAGGTCGTTCCAGCTGGTTACGAAGAATGGGCTGCCAAGGCGAAGGAGCTCATCAGCAAGAACCCAGAGTCATTTCGAGTCGCTAGCGGTCGAGTCGATGGCAGTGAAGCTAGAACAGTAAAGCTTGGCGATCGTGTATTTATAATTGGCGCAAAGCATGAGGCTGGCGATATTCGCTACGAGGAATGGGATGGAGAGGCCGATGAGGGTGGTGAACTTGAAGGCATTCGAACTCCAGCCGAGAGAAGCGATCAAGTTGTCTGGGCTGAGAAAAAACCATTGGAAGATCATGAAAAAATCGAATGGGAGGATGAGCCTCAGTTGACAGCCGACCAGTGAGTGAGGATGGCGACATCAATGCTATACAAAGCTGACTATATAACAGGATTCAGGAACTAGAACAAAATATCGGAGCCGGCCTTATTGAGGAAGTTATACAAGTCGCTGAAGGTGAACTTCAGATCATTAAGACCATGGAGAAGGCTAAAGTGTAAGTATCATTCAACGTCCTGGTATTGGTTTTGTGAACTTGACAGCACTAACCATCCAACTAGATGGGAAGATTTGGAGGAGAAACCGGTCGAGGGTCAGTGGGAATATTTCGACAGAAAGTCCATGTAAACTTGACACCGATTTTGCTATGCTTTTGTAAATGTTAGCCTTTTCAAGTGTCTTCTGCAGGCTCTGCCGTATTTTTTTATCACCCACGCTTCTATCATCTGCTCAAGGCAACCCCATGAATTATTTCCTAGGATTAGCCAGTATCCCAAAATCACGTTGAAGTGCCAGTTGTCTACAATGCTGTGCACTTTTTGCCCTTGTATTGCTACCACTTGCCATTGAATGAATCTGGTCTTTTTTTCACGATTATAACTTATTCAGCAACACTGGCAGGCGGAGGAAAATTTACATGAGAGGCCATGGCCCCCGCAAGGCTGGGTATGGCTAGCAACAATAAGAAAGGATATATCAGTAGAAACCCGATGCGTTGGCTACAACCATTGATGTGAATAATAATCAACAACTTGTTCCGAACTACTCCCCGTGCAGGGCATTTCGTTGCCTTGGTTGCGATAATGATGGGCCTGATGTGAAGTGGGGCTTGGTATTGGTTTCAATTCTGGAACTATCTCCCGCACACATGTCGCTTCTCCAGTTCACAGCCTGAGCATCTCGCATATGAAGACAATGTTGAATGATGGGTTCGTCATACGGATCATTCTCAAGAGCGAAATCAAGCAAGCGTAAGCGAAAGGCCCCAGATGGGCCTCCAAACTCTGCCCCATTTCCGGAAAAGCAAGAGGTCATCAACTCGTACAGTTGGTCGGCTAGTCAGCAGCGACAACTATCACTGGCTGGCGTCAATGATACAGACAAAGACCTCTCGCAAGCCATCGAATACTTTCCACACCGCGGCTTCCAGACCGCGGAATTTGAATTCACACAGTCAGACGAGGAAGATTCTTCACGTACTGCAGAGGGACAAGGGTCACATGCGAAGACATTAACCCCTAGACAGTCAAAGACGGCACATCTCGGAAGTCAGCTCGACAATCTTCTGAGATCTACGCATCAGCTCCTCGACGAAGGAAAAGTTGAGAAGTCAGCGAAGTTATTTGCTATTATCCTGCAACTCCGACTCGATGGCAGGCCCATCGATATTCGCCAGTATAATCTCTGGGCACTTGGAGCAGAAATTATTATGAGAGGAGGGGAAGAAGACAGATTAAGACGACTGGGACTACAGAGCAAGGCAACCGACTGTGGTGGGAGCTACACTCATATCCGTGTCCCTCTACGATGGGGATCGAACACCAATATCAACAAACTTAGAGCATACATGGAGGAACTGATACAAAAATATCCATATGATCGCAAATTCCCTCGGATAGTTTCAGCCATTGACTTCCAGCTTGCGCTCAAAGCATGTGAGATTTTCAATTGCCATGCACAGTTTATGGCCGAGATTTCACGTCTAACTGGCGAGCGACAAACATGGCAAGAGGATTTAATCCCACATGCCACATCACACCAAAGAGAAGTTAATACCCATGATGACTCTTTCGGCATGATGGATGGAAACGATGAAACGACATCCCCCGCTAGATCAAACGTTGAAATAGAGCATATCCGAAATCAAATATGCACAACAATAACGACAATCGCCGCTGAGATGGATACAATGATCGACAATCCGCCCTATTCCGGGAACAAATACCTTCTTCATCTGCGCGCAATAGCGTCACTGATGATCGCCGACCTCCTTGTTTTTACTTCAAAAGGTGAGGATCCTGACACCCAAGAAGCGACAAAGGCGGTAGAGGCCCAATTGGATGCAAAGGATCTACTTCAAAAAATCATGGATCGTACAGAGCGTTCTGTCTCATTCTTGTTGGATATTTCAGTGCAACAGATCTGCGTGAACCAACAATCACAACGACAAAGATTACACGTATCTCTTCCCATTCGAGGAAGATCAAATATCTTGGAGAATTGACAGGAATGTGACTATGCTCGTTTGTTAAGTCCCATTTGCGCGAGAAGTTGGTTTACCAGCCCAGCGCTGGAGCACCAGGGTTGTGTTCGAGCTTCCTACGACCACACACCATTCCCCACCTGGACTCCACGCTGCTTGCCTACCCACGAAATTCGCCGACGAGGACTCGGTCCGATGAGCTCGAAGCGAATCATGCGGATCTTCCATACTATACCTGGATGCCCAGGATTCTAAAGTATCTGAGGAATATTCAGTGGTTTCTGTATGGCCAGTTTGACCAGATGCTGTGGAATCTCTATCACTTCCGACGCCCTTTATCCTACCAGTCGCGTCTGCCCTTTGACGCGGAATCACAGGCTTCAGCCAACTGGGAAGTTGAATGGGTCTTGACTTGTCACGGCAGGGATCACGTTGAGCTGCCATGACATCTCGATAGACGGTGAGCCGCCGGAGGTCCCAAAAGAAAATGTTTCCCGCGGCGTTGCAAAATGCCAGAACAGGGTTTTGATCTGCAACATCATGAAGCTTGAATCGCATAAAAAACTGTGGCCCACAGTTAGGCGTGTGAAACTCCAGCAACCGAGTGTACTGAGAAGGACATTGTGGTGATGTAGCAGGGACGAAAGCAGATCTTGTCAAACGGTCTGGATCTTCATAACTGGTGGGAACCACGTTTTGAGGGGTCGGTGCTATACTCTGTGATGGCCTTGGCCCAGCAGAAGAAAAGCCCTCGATTCTCCACAGCACAATGACATTATCATGACAAGCCCTGGAAAGAATGTAATCTCCATAGAATGCGACGCTGCCAATAAGTGACATATTAATCCTATGAGCTTTTCGGAAAGTCAAAGATGGAGAGCTACATACCAGTCAACTATGCCGCTGTGAACTGCGGATGTAGAAAAGTGAGGATAATGTACTTGGAGAGGTGTCGTAATGGCAGTCTTTGGCAAGTCCGGAATGGTCCACTAGAGCGAAAACATGATAAGTGAAAGTGCTATTCGAGCTATTCAGGGAAACAACGTACGAGGTTGATGATTTGATCGTGCCCCGAAGAAAGAATATAGCGACCAGTGTCATGGAACGCCTGGATCTGTAAGTAGCGGCCCCCTGAGTCGACATGATGGTACTCACCGCTGAGAGCAGACCCCATGAGTGGCCTTCGCCAGCGAGAATACAGAGACAAGGTTGGTCCCTATGGACTGGATCCAGACTCCATAAACGGACGCTGGTGTCATCAGATGCGGAAGCAATAATGGATGGATCTATTGGAGATGTAGCCAAATCATTCACGTCCTAGTTGATGTTAACAGGTAACACGTAGAGCTGAAAGTGGGCGTAAAGACAACATACCCCTCCGTGTCCTACAAAACACTGGAAGACCGAAGTTAATTCTAATTGGCACTGTCGACGGCAATGACTTTCATACCTCAACCAATCTTCCGTCTGAGACATCGTATATTTTAACTTTGGCGTCAACACCACCAATACAGATATATGGAGCGCCCGAGACGGGGTCTTTTGTCCAGGTACAGCAACAACCGGATGATTCGTCCTAACGACATTAAATGTCAAACATGAAAATGTAATGAAACACCAAACGAAAGGGAAGCCACGCTCCAAGCTTCAAGCACTTACATCTTCGTCACGTATTATCGCTATCACCTCGCATGGATTCGAATCACCAGTGTGCTTTGAGAGCCTGCAGATAACTATCTAGACATTGTTAGCTGAGGATAAACCCAAGATGGCCAGGTGTATTAGCCGCAAGCCAGAATAATGGACATCATACATGTTTCTTGCTGACAGCTGCGAATACCGCATCGCGGTCTAGTGGTTGATATGGACAAAATTTTACGTCAAAAAATTCTTCAAGCTCAAACAATTAGACACCAAGATTCGAATAATATAATCATAGAGTGAGGCTGATTTCAGACATTACCTGCTACGTTGTCATCGTGGCCCAAGAACCGCGTGTCGTTCTTCCGCGAAAATTAGTGGCTAATCTCGAGCTAGGAATCTAGCTTCATGTGTGTGTTTATACCTCAAAACCGAATGACACGCGTAGCTTTGGCAACTCAAAGAGATGATCGTCCTTGGCCGCCATGAGACACGTGGCCGGGGATATATATATTGTGATAGGTAGCTTCAAGATCTTTTTGTGATTTATCCCCTCCTTCGCTTCCGTCGTCCGTCCGGAAGAAGCAACAGCGGTTACAGGAACGCGCTGCAATTGAGCGCGCTACTAATAACAGCGGGTAGAAAGCTCAAGCAGCATGGTGCTCAGTACTGTTGGACAAAGGAAGCAATTCAAAGTACCACCTAGTTCCCAGATTGTAGACAATTTATAGCGGTGGGGAATATATTATTATTCCAAGCTGGACAACGCGTTTGAAATGAAGCTTGCTAGCCCAGGGCCGTGGTGTCTAATTGGCTAGTGGCGCAGCTCGAGCCACGGCAGCTGGGTTATTACTAACTTTAGTGCAGGGTGCAAAGCTGGCCAGGTGGCTTCCATCTGGAGTCAGAGATGTCGGGTACATAGGGTATGTGCAACAACCTCGTATCGTGCTCTTCATTTCAACATTGATCTACGACAGACCGCTAGACATTGCGTGTCCGTACTGCTCACGGCACTATACTCGCACCTCCGGGACAGCCACGAGAAAAGCTACACCTTGCGTTGCTGTTGCGACACGCACTTGACCAATAAATCGGCCACACGAACTCGTCGAGCGATCCAATAATGTCCTCTTCTAGTGCGATAGGCAATTTCAGTCGCCCCAGCTTCGACGATGGCGATTTGATTGATCCAGATGATGGTATGTTCCTACCAAGACGAGGCACATGTGGTCGGCTGAACATTTCCATGCCACATTGTAGGTAGGACATGTAGAAGCAGTAGCTTTCTAACGACTTGGCAGCCGATCTCAATGCATTTGACGATCCCCTCGGGAACCAGCCTGCACGCCAGCCTCTTCAGGGAAACATAGGGTCCACTTCGTCCTCACGACCGCTCAATGAAAGCTATCTCACGTCATCCATCCCCGGTGAGGATAGACGTGCACCACAAAATACCATCGATGAAACTGTATGGGAAACATTACGCCGCGATCTACTTGCTATCTGGGCCAAGTTGAGAGAGGTTTTGTACCCTCGATACCTCCTCGGTGGCACCATGTTTGATTCTGAGGGTGGCCTACGTGGTGCTTACTCCAACATCCGAGGCGCTGGCATTACTGGAACTCGAGAAGAATTGACAGGTTTAGCTAGCCGTATGATGGATGCAGAAGCGCTTCTTCAAAGCAACATGAGTCCCGGTCTTCGTGATTGGGATCTTTGGGGTCCGCTGATCTTCTGCCTGCTTCTGAGCTTGCTACTCAGTATCGCTGCTCGAGCCGAGCAGAAAGACACTGTCTTCAGTGGTGTGTTTGCTATGATCTGGCTCGGCGAGGCAGTAGTTACACTGCAAATCAGATTGCTTGGAGGTAATATGTATGTTGCCGCCCAACTCTGAAGAAAAAAGAACAAGCCGCCCCAGGAAAGTGATATGCTAACTCGCATTTTGACAGATCTTTCGCGCAAAGCGTCTGTATCATTGGCTATACCCTGTTTCCGCTCGTTATCGCTGGTCTTTTTTCAGCTCTCGGTCTCCACTGGATTCCGCGAATCCCGATCTACATCGTTCTCGTAGCATGGTCCCTGGCTGCAGGCGTGAGCATTTTAGGTGGGAGTGGTGTGGTCAAAAATCGTGTCGCAATTGCTGTATATCCTCTTTTTATCTTTTATGTTGGGCTGGGATGCTTGTGCTTCATCAGCTGAGCATGCACTGATAAGGGGAGATGGTGATGGGACCTCGCGTGCATGCATTTGTGTTCGCAATTAAGGCTTATTAGTCCAGCTAGGGGGAAGACAAAGGTGATCAATTCTCAATGGGCAGCGCGACTTCACAATTCAATTACTATTACTGTGTATTTTTTTTTTGTATTTTTTCTGTTCTTTGGGGTGGTTTTTGGTACGTGCTAATTAGTGACGGAGCCAGTTGAGATCTCCACTCTTACGAGCATCAAAGCTAAGTAGAGGCGGCTACTAAGAGACATGTTTGGCGCTTTGTCAAAAGTACACGTGGGAGAAATTAATACCCACTTGGATCAATATCAATCAAAGTTTTTTGTGAGTAGAGATTGAGACTTCTGGCAGCCGCCACGATGTTGCGATAGGTTTTTGTACCGGGTAGGTAGGTAGGTTTAGGTGTGCAACCTGGCAAGCCCCCCCCCCCAATTATGGTGACGGGACCACCCAAATAAAATCATCCACGGTCCCGCACGCGCAGGCTGGCAGCAAGTCTGGCGCCCCGCGTCTCCATCCGTAGCTAATAAAGCTACAAAACTACGAAGCAGCCGCAGTGCGACTTGACTGGCCGTGTTTCTGCATGCAACGATCACTCACCATACAAGTCTTGCCATTGTGACTACTGCGCGGTTCACAACAGCAACGACTGGCATTTTTGTGCCCACGAATCACTCCACAGCAGCCTCTACCTTGCTATCGCTCACACTCTTGCCATTCGCAGCTTGACTTCTCCTATCACCACTAGTTGTCTCTGGCTGGCGCGGCGATCGGGTTGTCGACACTCGCTCGTTCCGTCATCTTTCAAGCGCGACTCTTCCGACTGTTTAATACAGCTGTCATGGCCGATGATGTTCAAGGACCAAGTATTATTCCTAAAAATGAGCTCGGGCAAGTTCAGGCGGCCGAAGACGCTGAGACGCGCGCTACAAGACGAGAACTGAAGCAATCATCCATTTCTGATCAACTCTCTGATGACGGGGAGAATGCAGCCACAGCCGGAGATCGCCCGGAAACACCCAAGTTAGGTATTCCAGAGGCACCAAGTGACGAGTTGAAGGAGCAGATTTCTTCACCCAAAAAAAAACGAGCCCACGATCAGCTGGATGGAAACCAAGGGTCACCAGAGAACGACGCCACAAGTGTTACGTCCACTGATTCTGCAAAAGATAGAACGTCAAGGCATGAACCGGAAAAGAAGAGACATCGCGATGAAGAATCTACTGATCTCACGCAGGTGAGTTGTTATTTTCTTTACCGCAAAGTGCCTGTGACATGACCTCCCGAGAAAAATTGACTAACGCGCGAAAAAAATGCTTCTTTTCAGGGACCCCTCCCATCAGACACAGAAGAAAAAAAGTCAAGGGAACCAGATCGACATGTGATCAGCACAGCTACTAGCAAGATCTCGGACGACGTTCCCTCGATCTCATTTGCCAATTCCGCTTTTGGCCAGCTAGCTTCGGGGTCCTCTGGCTTTGCTTCTCTAGGATCTTCTGAAGGAAAAGGGTTTGCCTCAGCCAAACCGAAACCATCATCGTTCGCCTCTGCCACATCCACAGCCACATCCACATTGGGGTCTGAAGCAAAGTCGACGGCTGCTGACGATGCGCCTGCTGCGGCAGGGCCTAAACTCTCATTTGGTTCAAATCCTGGTCTTTCTCCTTTCGCAGGACTTTCCTCGAAAAGCAATGGATTTGGAGGCCTTGGATTTGGAGGCCTTGGATTTGGGTCTGCCTCTGTTTTGTCGGGGAACAAAGCTTTGGGTAATTTTACTGCATCTGGGGCGAAGCCAATGCAGAGTGATAAGGCGGCGAGGCCCTTTGGAGCGCCAGATAGCGATGCAGGCGAAGATGATGAACATGACGAGGATGACGGCGACGAGAGTCAATTGGACGACAAAACACGGGGAGCTTCCCCCGAGAAAGATAACGAGGACAGGAAAAGGCCGAAACTCCACAAGAGTAAGCTACAAATTCTTGCAATATACCACGCTCAAAGCGAATGCGAACTAATTTGAATCTGGAATTAGTCGAAGTAGATGATGGTGAAGCTGGCGAGATTACAGTGGTATCAGTTCGAGCCAAAATGTTTAGCCTTGATAAGCAAACTGGTTGGAAGGAGCGCGGTGCCGGCATGTTGAAAATCAATGTCCCTCATGCTTGCGTTGAGTTTGATGAATCGGGGGCTGTTGTTCCGGGCAGCTTCGACGCCTCGGGTTTAGAGGCTGTCGAAGAATTTGCTGACGACAATGACAAAGGTCCCAAAGTTGCGCGACTGATTTTACGCCAGGATCAAACACACCGGGTCATTTTGAACACCGCTATCCTACCTGCAATGGAATTCCAAGAAAAGGCTTCACTCAAGTCTGTTGGAATATTGTTCACTGCTTTGGAAGGAACTGAGGCAAAGCCAGTCAGTATTACAATGAGAGTGAGATGCCCTGTTTGTGCTCAATGGGCAATTTTGAAAATTCTAATCGTACTGCAGATGTCTGCTGCCAACTCGAAGCTGTTTCTAAACGAGGTTAATGCCATTCAACGAGAGTTACGAGGCAACTGATTTGGGTGTTCCGTTCTTGGCTTGGCCTAGCTTCTGAAACACCGATTCCGGCGAGCTGCGAGGCTGATAGCCGGGGGTTAGACGATTCAGCGGCCGACTCGCGAGGCGCCGAGTCTCTCTAAACGCGCTCCTTTTGGGGCTCGGAGCGCGTATCTACTAGGGGCGAAATCATGATGTTATGTATGAGTATCAATGTTCACACAAGAAGACGAAGTTGAGGCGTGCACAAAAGTGTTGCTCAACGGGCGAGATACAGTTTCAGAGGAGACGCAAACAAGACATGAATAGAAAATCTACATGTTAGTCTGGTGCCTGCTGCATACCAGTTTTCTATGCTGCCTATTCTGGAGCCCTTGCGTATTGCACAGCAATAGGTTAATACACGTGACCGACGTCAATAGCGCTTCCCCTTCCCTGCGCGGAGTACGGAGTACCGTACTCATCAAATGACCAAGAGTGCATAGCGCTTCATGTCAAGTTTTGGATTCATCAAGCAAAGGAGACGTTGAAATCATCCACGCTCGTCAAGAAATACCCCGAGAGTTTGATACATGATAGTTTTTGCCTAAATGGATTCCAATTCGGACCCATGCAGCCCAACTGCCGACGAAAGCAACACGAGCAGCAAGCGAAGACGAACGGCGCTTCTGGGAAGCAGCCTTCATTCCGCTACAGTTACAAACGCATCCGCTGAGCCCCAAGTCACAAGAAAACACAAAGAGCGCCACCTGTCAAAGCCATGCCTGAAGAAAGAGCTCTCCCGTGAAGTTCTATGCGTCATAGAATGGCCAGATCTATTCAAGTCGTTAGAAAAAACCCACAGGGCCTTGAATCTGGTTTTCACCTTTTGTTGTACCCGTAAGCATCTTGCAACTACTTTTGCAACCATAAAGTCTGCGGTCGAAACCCATACCAAGCAACCTCTGTCGGAGACCGAGGTGGCTCTCATAGTAGCCTTGCGACCGGAAGGTATTAACTTTACCTACGTGGATGAATTTATGCTTCAACTCGATGTCAGAGGCTCGGAGAGGGTTGACACGTTCAAGTCATCAAGACCTTCTCGTTCTCAAGCACCAGTACATGATGCTTCAGTTGGAGGTTGGACTGGCAATGAAAGTCTAGACGACTTCCGAAATCGTGAAGCAGGCGACAGAGAAAGGGAAGTTCTTTTCTTTGAATTCGTCGACGGGGATTTGAAACGCCAGGTTCAAGATAAGAAAACCGGTGAGGCAGTGAAACCAAATCGCAAATTGAGAGATGAACAGTTGAAAATGCCGATATATGGGCAGAAACAAATGAAGCAGCTGATAGAACGGAGAAACCAAAAATTTACGAAAGCTATCAATGTGTTTCTGAACAAGTGTGTCGAAGAGGAGCTGGACCCCGAAATTACGTTGAATCAGCTTGCACAGACTTTCCTCCCAAAGCGATGTACAGGTAAATCTGTTTCCGGAGAGGTTGAGTCAAGCTTTGTTCCTGCAGATATACCGAAAGAGCGCAAACCAATACCTGAACTCGTCCATGAGCTGAAACAAAGCTCATGGTATACGGGACAAGTTGTGCCAGATGGTCACAGAGTTTTCGAGCCTCAAGAAGCGGTTTGCGGCGAGCTTGATTTTCTTCTGAGTCAAACCTTAGTGAACGCGATCTATAACGCAAAGGGCATCACAGAGTTCTACGCCCACCAGGCGGAGGCTCTCAATAGCCTCCACAAAGGACAGAACGTGGTCGTCGCAACATCAACCAGCTCTGGCAAGTCCCTCATATACCAGCTACCCATCTTGTACGCACTCGAGAAGGACTTTCTCTCTAGAGCAATGTACATCTTTCCTACCAAAGCCTTGGCGCAGGATCAAAAACGAAGCTTGAAGCAAATCATTGCGTACATGCCTGGGCTGGAAGACGTACTGGTTGAAACATTTGATGGAGATACGCCGATGAATGAACGCAATGCCATTCGAGAAGAAGCCAGAGTCATTTTCACAAATCCAGACATGCTTCATGCAACTATACTGCCACAAGAAGAAAGATGGAGGTCTTTTCTCAAAAACCTCAAATATGTCGTAGGTTCGTATTTGCTCATCGACTAGAAACGCGGTTGAGTAGCTGACACGGCACCTACTCTAGTCGACGAATTACACTACTACAATGGGCAGCTTGGCTCTCATGTTGCGTTCATTATGCGACGATTACGGCGCGTCTGCGCTGCTGTTGGAAATCGAGGATTACAATTTATTTCTTGTTCTGCCACAGTGGCGAATCCCAAAGAACACTTTAAAACGATATTCGGTGTTGATCATGTTGCCTTGATTGACTATGACGGATCACCATCGGGACGCAAAGAGTTCTTATGTTGGAACACGCCATACAAAGACCCAGGCGACCCAGCTAGCGGTCGTGGAAATGCGAAATTTGAATGCGCAAGACTGTTTTGTGCCCTCATGCTGAGAGGTGTTCGAATTATCGCCTTCTGCCGAGTCCGAGCTCAGTGCGAGGTTTTGGTGAACGCAGTTAAGCAAGAACTCGATTCGTTGGGAAGATCCGAATGTATAAACTTGGTGATGGGCTATCGAGGCGGCTACACGGCAGCCGACCGACGTCGCATAGAGTCGGAAATGTTTGAAGGGAAATTACTGGGCATCGTTGCGACCACAGCTCTGGAATTGGGCATCGATATAGGCACACTTGACTGCGTAATGTCATGGGGATTTCCCTACACAATTGCCAATCTACGTCAGCAGAGTGGTCGTGCTGGGCGTCGCAACAAGGATTCCCTCTCTATTCTTGTTGGAGACTGTTTTGCCACGGATCAGCACTACATGCAAAATCCGGACGAGTTATTCACCAAACCCAACTGTGAGCTTCTGGTGGATCTCGACAACATGCTGGTCCGTGAGGGACATATCCAATGTGCTGCATACGAAATGCCGATACGTCCTGAACAAGATGCTCAGTATTTCGGAAGTGATTTGGACATGATTTGTAAAGACAGGTTGCTTAAAGATGATATGGGCTACTATCACTGTCACGACCGGTTTCGGCCAAAGCCTTCCAAATGTGTCGCGATCAGAGACACGGAAGACGAGCACTTTGCCATCATTGATGTCACGAATGGCAGAAACGTCATCCTCGAGGAGCTAGAAGCGTCGAGAGCAACGTTCACTGTATATGACGGGGCTATATTCCTCCACCAGGGCAACACGTATCTCGTGCGTGACTTCGTTCCTGACAAGCTAATGGCTAAAGTGGAGAGGGTGAAGGTAGACTGGACCACGACTCAAAGAGATTTCACGGATATAGATCCGACAGAGACGGAAGCCATCCGCAAAATAACATCCTCACCTTCTCGAGCCTATTATGGTACCATCAAGATTCAACAGAACGTATTTGGGTACTTCAAAGTGGACAAGAAGGGGCGAGTTTTGGACGCAGTACAAGTCGATAATCCGCCAGTCATCCGGTACAGCAAGGGTATGTGGCTCGATGTTCCCAAGGTGGCATTGACCATTCTCCAGGATCGTCGTTTGAACTCGGCCGCAGCTATACATGCGGCAGAACATGCCCTGATGAGCCTCTTGCCAACATTTGTGATTAGCATGCCGGAGGATGTCAGGACAGAGTGTAAAGTGGCATTGAAGGAATTTTCAAAAACAGACACTCAGAGAAAACGTCCGGCCAGACTAACATTTTATGATGCCAAAGGCGGCACCAGTGGTTCGGGCATAAGCACGAAGGCATTTGATCATGTCGACCACTTGTTGCGGATGGCGTTGAAACGGGTAGAAGCCTGTGCATGCCAGCGAGGCTGCGTCGAATGTGTTGCATCGACTCTGTGCAGACAGTCTAATGAGGTGATGAGCAAGGCGGGGTGTCGTGTCGTGATCAGGTCCTTGTTGAATCTCGATATCGATATTGATGAGTTGCCGATGGGGCCGGAAGACTTTAGTCCTATCGGCATTGAGACGGTTACCCTGGCCCAGCCGGTGCCAACCCGAAGCCAAGCCGCAGTCCCGCTTGGTGCGACGCAGAAATCGAGAAGAGACGATCGAAGCTCGCAGGTGTGCGAAGATTCAATGGGTGGATTTGATAAATGGCTCGGCCCGGGCTGATAAGCCTTCAATGTATAGATACGTTGACATGACGCAACTTACAGACTACCTACACCTACCTGGCAAGAACCGAGCTCGATGTAAATGAAGCCAGCCATGTCATCGTCTACTTCGCTCCACGTCTGGCTTTTGACGAAGGAGGCAACGGCTACACACAGCTAAGTCTCTTCACTGGGGCATGCGAGGAGAATAATGCACGTCTCTGGACTTATCCAATCAACATCATGGTTTCTTTGAATGTATTAAAGATCGACCCGTGACTTTTGTACCTTGCATGTGCGTGCCTCGCTAGAATACCACAATATTGTCGTCGTCCCAGCCTAGGTCCCTCAGAATGCCACACACACTCTTTTCCATCGCGGATGGACCACACAGCAGCACCAAGTCTTGCGTGTTTGAGCGTTGCCGTCCGATTTCAATTGTAATTAATCCTTTGTCGATTCGTCCAGTTTTTCCCTGCCACGACAAGGGGGGACGACTCAGACAATGAACGAGGCGGCATCTCGATGACGCACGTGAAACCATCTCGTCAAGCTGGAGCCGACATAGTATATCTTCCTCGACTCGATTTCCATCCAGCAAGACGCACTGAGTGGAATCGTCTGGGTCTCGTGTCACGGCACGCATGACCTGGAACATTGGCGTGATGCCAGAACCGCCACAAATCATGTTGAAGCGGCTGATTTTGCGATTCTTACCGGAAATCGAGCAGAGCCCGTTGCCAAGATACTCAAACTTGCCTACTGGGCCCTTGAAATCCACGAAATGACCTATTGGAATGGAATTCAGCGCCTGAGTCATTTTACCCCCCTTTTGCTCCGGAGTGTCGTTGTAGATTTTGACAAGAAGGTCTAACCATCCCCTATCTGTACCGTTTGAGATCGGGGTGTATGCTCGGATGATGGGGTCGCGTGTTGCTGGGTCGCGGAGGCGCACCATGAGATGCTGCCCGGTTGGCAATCCTATAATCTGGTCGTCGTGGTCCAACCTGAATCTGAAGATCTTGGAATCTGACGACACAGGGTGTTTATCTTGGAGAACTGCCCTTTTCCACCTTTTGGTATCGAGAAAAGTGGCTCGGCTGGGATCGCTGCCAGTGGTGGCGTCCTCGGCCAGCTCGATGAGGGTGGATTCGTCAAGTCGGCCGATATGGTAGTCGGGCATCATGGCCTTGGCATTTTCGCTGTCTACGTTGCGCAAGATTTTTGGTGGTTAGTGATGGATGCAGGCACCAGAAGAAGTTGTACGGGAGGGAAGCATGGCCAACAGATTGGGGCAGTGAGCGTCGTAGCTTGCTTGCGACACTCTGCGCAGGACATCCCGACAGGAGAATACTCACGAATCGCGAGGAATTCCTCGGTGATATCTTGTCCCGCAGCTCCGAATATCGATGGTGCGCCGCCAGGATGCCCTTCTAAAAACGGCTTACCGTCGTAGACTTGATTGTTGACAATGAACCACGGCGAGTCCTCTCCCGTATGTTGCTTGATCTCCTTACTTGTAACCAGTCGATCAACGTTGGGGTTTGTCATGCATACATCATCATCACTTTGGTCCTTCTCGGGCACTTGCTCTTCATCTTGCCCTCCCAGCTTCCCCCCCCAGACTCCGTTGGAAAGGTTTCCACCGGCTTTCTTCACACGTTCCATCCAACCGCCAGGCCTCAGGGCGGGTTGTGTCGGATGCTCAAATCGCAACTCATGTCCCGTGTTGTGTATGACGACGCGGAACCACGGGTTGTTCATCATGCCCAAGACACTCCAGTACATGTCTCTGGGCTGTACCATGAGGCTTTCATCCATGCCGCGAACCATTATATCCTGAGCGCGTTTCAGTTCCTCAATCGGGACGGAGATATCCCAGAAACACCAGCAAAAAGAGGTCTCCCGCCACCACATATCAATTTTGCCACCGCAGAGAGTCTCCCCGTCTGCGGCAAGTCGATAACGATCCTCAGGATAGTCAATACTTGCTAGCCTCCAAGTCTTCCCTTGGTCCAAAGTGACTTCCATTCTGCTTATTCGCTTACCACCGCCAGCGTAAGCATATCCTTGCACTTTGTACGCATCGGGGTCATCAGTCAACGAGACGGTTTCCTCGTGTGCCGGGAGACAGATGGCACTGTTTGTGTTCAGATCGTATATGGCGTAGCGCTCATCTTTCCAAGTGTTGAGCAAGTCTGCGCTTGCTTCTGGTGTCACCATTGTTGGCAAAACCCGATTATCGTAAATGTGGTACCAATTATCGCTTGGGCTCTCTGAGACGATGATTCTCTTCAACCATTTGACACTGCGACCGCCTATCTGGCCTGGAATCACAACTCGAACCGGTTTTCCGTGATCCGGATGCAAAGCGTTGCCGTTCATCTTATGCGCTATAAGAATGCCTCTATTGGGATCCTGGCACCAATTAAGCTTAACAGATGTTCCGTAATGTCCATTTGGCAGTTTATCTGCCCCCTCGAAGCAAACGTATCGTGCGCCCCTGCGAGGGTTGGCCCGGGAGAGCAAACTCTGCAGCATAACGCCCGTCCACAATGCTGTTGAGAGCCCAGCTGCGCCCCAAGAGAAACCCTTTGACTTGCGGACAACATTTTGCTCCTTGCGCCGGTTCCCTGCACAGACAAGTGTTATGGGATAGGTGAGCTGCTCGTACTCGTCGATAAGTTCTCGGACACTCAGAGTGAACGGATGGTCCACCATGCCCTCTACGGTGAACGTCCAACTGTCCGCGTCAGCGTCATCGCAACGTGGTACAGGCCCATGATTTCTAACATAGTGGAGGTTCTCGCTTGTCAAAAACCCTTCGTTGTACAGATCGCTCAGCGGTGGTTCGCAGTTGAAAGGATGTGTGCCAGTTAGTCGAATAAGGCGAGAATCTCTTTCTACATGACTGTCCGGGGTCTTCAAGTCCTCCTCCAAAACCGATTTCGAAAAGATGTTTGGCGGAAGATGATATTGAGGGAGATCCTCTAGCTCTGTGACCGAAGGCGGGAGAGTCGACACATTGTCAGAGATACCGTCTATACTGCCCTTCCTGGATCTGCCAACTGTACTTGGGGGACTCAGCGGGAAAATTGTCGGTGGACGTTGTACACTCGTTTCGACACTTGTGTTTGATTGAGCCATGATCGGCAACATCATATGTTCAGCTCAGACTAATTAACTATCCGCTTATGTTGGAAGCGCAAGTCAAAAGGGGAACTATAGAACATGTATGAAGATGATGGCAGTCTGGTTCCAAAGGAAAAGTGTATGTGATTGAAAGGTTCTCCGTTAGAGGTGTGAGAAAAAGTCCATCATACTAGGAAAATACGTGATGAATAAAAGGATTGCAAAACCATGGCATTACGCGTAGATGAACGTGAAGAACAATGATGATATAATCCCGATGTCGCAGCACACCACAGCCTTGAGGCTTGCCCAAGAACCAAGAAACATACGAATTAGCCATCATTACGAGCACGGTGGCGAGGAACCCTAGCTCCGTCAGTAATTTCTGCCAGGACACACAGATAGACCAACGATTTCCGCGGAAGTCTTCAAGTCCGAGCCCAAAAAAGGAAAAAAACAGGCTATCTGGAGATGTGGGGATGTGGAGATGTGCAGAGTTGGAGATAAGGCATTGCTCGCCGGAGATGCGCCTTTCATGAGTAGACTAGCGAGTGGCACGGATGTAATCAGACATCTAGCTAGGCCCAAAACAGAGCGCGCATCCATACTCATTTGTAATGCATTTGTAATGGGACTGCGGCTTCAATCTCTTGATCCCGACCGTCACGACCTTTCCCCTTGATCCGGGTCAGCAAGATCAAACCGTTCATTCAGATCAATTGAATCATGTCATCCGATCGATCCGATATCATCAAAGTCATCGGATCTGATCAGATTGATTGATCCTGACTGATACTGACCTCTTCTCGACCTTTCCTTCCTCTTCTGCTTTGCCATCCTTCGTTGTTTTGACCTTACTTCTGATTTTGACTTCCGACCTTCCCCAGCTAGAGGTCGGAAGGTTGAAATCGGATGAAATGTCGAAAGGTCGAAAGGTCAGAATTAGAAAAAAAAGGGTATATATAACGAAGGAAGGTCTAAAGGTCGGAATAACATAGATAGCAAAAGAAAAGAAAAAAGAACGGTTCGATCGGGCTGACTTGGATTGAGAAGAGGTCGGGATCGGTCAGGATCAATTGATCTGATCGGTCTGATGATTTTAATGATATCGGACCGATCGGATGACCTAATTCAATTCATCTGATGAACGGTTTGATCTTGCTAATCCGGATCAGGGGGAAGTGTCGTGATAGTCGGCTTCCGTAAATCTAGTGAAAGGAACAGAAGAGAGGTCTTGTGAGGTTCTCGGTGGCAGCTTAAAAGTGCCTCTAATGATCGAAATCATCAGAATATCGTCCCCGGTGAAGGAAGGCCCCGTACGGCTGCAGCGATAAGTTGGATTAATTCGTAACTTCGTTAAAACCTCAAAAACCTTGATTAAACAATCTCTAGCTAAAGCATTAGAGGGAAGGTTGATTTTCTACAGAAGGGAGGGAAATCTAGGGGTTATATCTAGACAAAGAGTCGCATGACTGGGGAAGCTGTTGGTCACGTGACGAGAGATCTGACGAATTCAACGAGTCCGACGAAGCCAAGACCTAAGACCTGGTAGCTAGAGAGCTCTTTAGGGGTCACAATTCTAGCCACACACTATTTAGTAAGCTATAACTATTTTTAGGGAAAATATATATGTAATAGAATCAATAACACAGTATATATTTTATTATACTCACTCACTATATAGCGAGCCCTAATGGTTACATTCTATGCATACATGCAATGCGCTGTTAGGGACCCACTGTAGTCATTACTCCGTACAAGCCCCCTCCATGACGGCAACTGCCACCCGACAAGGCTAGACACCCGCGGGCCCTGCATTATTTTCTATATCGCAACATCATGCAGCATTGTTCAATGAAGTAACTCCCGAATTTCACCTTGGCTACGCAGCCACCTACATAGGTCGTGGTTGCAATGAACCGCCAAAGGAAGCGTATGCTACTCACAGATTTCTATACTATAATGACCGACCTCAAGCCTTTTCCGATTGGCACTGCGGCAATCTTTTGGTGTTGAATGCTAACCCTTGAACGCACAGGCGAGCTGCGCGCCCTCAATGAGAAAGCTTGGAATGGAGAGAAAGGTTTGTTTGTCCTATCGAGTGCTATTGGAAGTGGTTTCTTGATTCTTGCTAGTTCGATCTTTGGTCAAAGCCTTTCTAAGTAACTCGATGGCAGATCTCCTCCCCGTCGCCCAGACCCTCGACTCGTCGTTGAAGAGGAATACCGCCTTCATTAAACGTCTGCGGACCGCCGTTACGGCAGCCACCCTAAGCACCTTCTTACAAGAGATTCGAACGCTGAGCCTGCACAAGTATCTATCCGAAATAATAGCTGCTTGCTATGAGGGACTCTGCCGGCTGAAATCTCCAGGTGAGATAGAGGCCGGCGTTGAGATTGTGAGCGCCCTACACCTGCGCTTCGGTCCCACAGAATTCACCGAATATCTCGCTTGGCTCTTGGGCAAAGGGATGGCAACACCAGACAAAGGCGCCCTCAAGAGCCTGACCCCTGAAGCCCGTGATAAAGAAGAGAAGGAAAGGATCATTCGTCAACGAGCCTTGCTACGAGTCATTACCGAACTATGGCTGGTTGGGGTGCTAAGGACGCTGGACGATGCGACAAAGCCCGACGATGCGACAAAGGGTGCCACTGGGAAAGCTGTAGAGCTGAAGGCTCGAGCCGGTACAAGTAAGGGCAACGGCGCAGAGCCTTTCCCTCTCGAAGTTTTGAAAGATCTTCTAGGCTACGATAGAGATCATGCGAATTTACCCCTGCTGGTCATCTTTGTGAAAGCTTTCAGCTGGGATATTTTGGGTGTCAAACCAGCTGGGTCCGATGGAAGGAAAACAGTGGAGGAGGACGGCATTACCAGCAGCCAGACTGAAACGCCTTCAGATGCCGATGAAGGTTCCGATCTTACGCATGCCTCCGAAGAACGGTCGCTCGCCTCTGCCGAATTATCCGAACAATTCAAGAACGTACTGAAAAAATACTTTGACAATGTGGCCACACACATTGTGCGAGATCAGAAACTTATCCATTCTCAAGCTCGGCGAAATGCTGAAGCCTACGTCAAGTCTGGCGAGGTGTTCGAAGACCGACAGGCCAACTTCGAGAAGCAGGTGAAGGCTCAGGAACGCCTGATTTCTAACGCCCAAGTTGTTGCCGATGCAATTGGTGCCGAATTGCCAGATTTGAAGGAATCGGACGATTCTCTAGCAACCTCAAGTGGCTCTATAGGCTTAGTCAAAACCAGTGACTATTTAAGAACTATGGGTGAGGGCGCCGGGATATGGGCAGACGAAGATGAACGTAGGTTCTACGAAAAGTTGGTCGACTTGAAGGGTAAAGTCCCGCCGATTCTTTTAGAAGACGGCAAGAAAAAGAAGACCGATACAGACGAGCCAGTGGGCAAGAAGAATGAGAACAACGAACCTGATGCGCTGAAGGCAGCCACCGAAGCCGCTGATGATCAATCAACTGCAATAGCTAACAAAACGATCGGCGCGCAGGTCGACGCTTTACTGGCCCTTTTACCGGAACTTACAAACAAAGAGGCCATCGACCAAGCAGCCATAGACTTCTGCTTCGTCAACTCTAAAGCGTCCCGCAACCGCCTAGTCAAAGCACTAA
This sequence comes from Epichloe elymi, assembly GCA_023658475.1. Taxonomy (NCBI): domain Eukaryota; kingdom Fungi; phylum Ascomycota; class Sordariomycetes; order Hypocreales; family Clavicipitaceae; genus Epichloe; species Epichloe elymi. The sequence continues at coordinate 3,841,996 of CP098276.1, forward strand.
CCGAGGTCCCCAAAGGCCGTAGCGACTTGCTTCCATCATGGTCGAGACTCGTGGCCACCCTTGGCAGGTACATGCCCGACATTCCGAAGGGGCTTGTGGATTATCTAGACGCAGAGTTTCGAAGCTTGCAGCGGAGGAAGGAAAAGGACTTCTTGGGACAGGTTCGGCTCAGCAACATTCGATACCTAGCCGAACTTACGAAATTCGGTGTGGTGCCTGAGCACGTTGTGTTTCATTGCCTCAAGGTCAGCCTGGATGAGTTCTCACGCATGAACATCGAGATTTTATGCAATCTGATCGAGAATTGTGGAAGATATCTACTCAAAACCCCAGAGACTGCGCCGAGAATGGCAAGCTTCTTGGAAACCCTGCAGCGCAAGAAGTCTGTTCAGCACATTGGGCAGCCTGAGCGCATGCTCATTGATAATGCAGTTTACTATGTTGACCCTCCCGAGAGACCAGCAATCGAGCAAAAGGAACGCACTCCCACGGAGATTTTCGTCCGTAAATTGGTGTACAGTGACATTACGAAGCGAAATTACAGCAAGATCTTGAAACAAATTCGTAGGCTACACTGGGAAGAGGCAGAGGTAGGCCGAGAAAGTTCTCATTGCATCCCACATTTGAGTGAAAGGTAACAGTGCACTAACAGAACATCAAAAGGTTGTTTCAATTCTGGAAAAGGTGTTTTCTAAGCCCGGAAAAGTCAAGTACGGAAATATTCATCTTTTGAGCATCCTTTTGAGCGCTCTGTATCGCTACCATCCGGAATTTGTCGTCAAAGTCATTGACAGCATTATCGAGTCGGTCAGTTTTGGCTTGGAACAAAATGATTTTCGTTCTTTTCAACGTCGGATTGCAGAGGTGAAGTATCTGGGAGAACTTTATAATTACAGGATGCTGGAGCATCCCGTTATCTTTGACACAATGTACAAGATTCTTACGTTTGGACACGGTGAGTTGTGAAGAGTAATGCTAATGTCCCGATCTCCTGCTGAGTCTTGGTATAGGAGGGCCTCCAATTCCTGGCCGATACAACCCTTTCGACCCCCCAGATGATTTCTTTCGAGTACGTCTTGTTGCCACTATGCTGGAAACATGCGGCATGTTCTTCAACAGGGGCGCCGCCGGCAAGAAGTTGGACTATTTCCTTTCCTTTTTTCAGGTTGGTCTCCTTGCCTCATCGACTCATGCTTTTATTGTATCATCGTACTAATTACAACGCTAGTACTATGTTCACACTAAGTCCTCTGTGCCTATGGACATTGAGTTCGTTGTCCAAGACGTCTTTTCAATCACTCGTCCTCAATGGAAATTTGCTCCCAATTTTGACGAAGCAGCCAAGGCCCTTCAACTCGCCATTGTTCAGGATCAGAAGACAGCAGGTGTTGATAAAGTTGTGGAGGCAGATGATGCCACCAGTGGAGCATCATCAGACGATGACAACGGTGACGGTGACGATATAGAACAAGACGGTGAAGGCGATGATGATAGTGCATCTGACGATGATGAAGCTGAGGTGGGTATTTCACCCTCCATCTTACGACTACGAAAACAGTCATTTTATGCTAAACATCAAAAGCAACAGGACCAGGACGACGACTCTACGAACGATATCAATTTCAATGAAGAGTCAATTGTGGTGACTCGCCAGGAAGAGATTGTTGACCCTGAGGATGAAGCTGAGTTTGAACGAGAATATGCCAAGATGATGGCCGAGAGTCTTGAATCTCGTAAATTTGAGCGAAAACCTCTCTTCGATGTTCCCTTGCCTGTCCGACCGAAGAACCGAGACCCATCGATGAGCATGACTCAAGACCAAGAGCCGTCTCCTCCCACAAACAAAATGGCCTTTTCACTCCTGACGAAGAGAGGAAATCGTCAACAGGTTCGTAACCACATCGGATAGATCAGAAAGAAATATAGGACTTTGAGCTAATCTTCGTATCGAATTTCAGACCCGAACTGTTGAGCTTCCGTCTGACTCAACATTCGCCATTGCCATGAAAACGCAGCAGCAGGTTGAGAAAGAAGAGCAACAACGGATCAAAAATCTTGTCCTCAACTATGACCTCCAACAAAGCGAGGATCAAGACGGTATTTGTAATCGATGGCATTTGGTGGGCTTCAATTCAACTGACACTTTTGCATCAGGAATTGAACGAAGCACGGCGCTTAATAACAACCGTGTTGACCGACTGAATAAGGATCGCAGCCAGAGAGTGAGGAAACTACAGCTCAGTGACGTTGACTGGTAAGAGACAGCGAATCAAGCCGAAAAATGAGGGATGCGAAAAACGCAAGACGCAGCATGTCCAGTTTCTACTTTCAAAGTAAGCTTTGTAAGAATGTCTAGGTGTTCCACAGACGCGCAAAGGAGTGCGCATTGCCACCACAGCTGAAACAGGCAATTCTGAAGCGCTTCGTGCTCATAACTCGTCAGTCTTGCGGCCAAAGATACCACTCACTTTACTATCATTGGGCGATACTCACCATTCTGCATCCGCCTACGGGAATATTGTGGTTTGGCGTAAAGAGTCGCAAGACGCGCTATAGGGACAGCTATGCCCCCCCTCCTCCGTTTCGGCGATGCTGCGAACCACACCACGACTTAACGAGAGAGGGATTTCTGGACTTGGCCTCGCAATCGGTGAATCGGTGAATCTGATCTCCGACACGTTCAGTCAATACCAACTAAACCCCATTCGCAGCGTCCCTTTAGAATAGTTTGATAGACTATTCATCGTCCAATGAATGAAGGGGTTCACGATCTCATCAGCCCTAGCTTCAGTTTGAAAGGAATTGCGGCATCTTCATGGCTATCGCACGAGAAAACTTTCGTAAACATTTTTGAGCACAGAATTTACAACCCAGTCGAGTAATACAGAACAGCTTTCGTTTGCGTGACCCACTACCAACCAGTGAGACTGATAGTGTTACGAGCGTTCGAGTTCTGCGGTCATTGCTCCATGGCCAAAGTAGATGTGAACACCGCAGGTTCTTCATGTATTTCACCAGTGAGTGGCACGTGCGAAGAAAGAACAACCGCACTTTCCGTTCCATGCTTGCCCGCATCCACCGTTGGTGCGCGACCACTGACTGCAGAGGCAGCAGTCACTCACTGCATTTCTAATCTGCAAACTGTCTTCCTCATTTTGTACGCAGTCAATTGTTCTCACGGCAGAAGAAGACGAAAACCGGGGTGCTGTATGCACTGATATCCACCAGGTGAAAGATACAGTATCTATCTGGGCTGCTCCGAAGCTCAGACATGGCTTTGGCCTGAGGTGTTGCGCTGTACGAGCATTCGAGTGAAACTGAAGCCTTTTCCCCCTTCCCCTCCTCTGTGGTCCATATCTAGGGCTTATTATATCCAGCTAGAGACGCAGCCGCGAGCCAAACCCCTTGTGTTGTTGTCATCGAATCACAATCTGACTTGGCGGCTGCTTCGGGCAGATCCCACTGACACAAGCATGGCTATCTTCACCAGGCAGTGGCCGGTCAAAGATGTAAGTAAGAAATCTAAACTCGCACATTGGTCAAAACAGCAGATCTCAACTAAGTGCTTAGATTATATATACTGCAATTGTTGGGTTCGTCATGCTAATGGCTTGCCTGGAATGGCTGCTTTGGTTCGCAGCCTTCATATACTGCATCGTCAAAGCCTACCTCAAAGCAGAGCACTGGTCTATTCGTGTCCTTTGCTTGTTCATCGGGTTCGCTTTTGCCGTGCTTCGGTATGTTCATCTTGTCATTCCAAGCAGCAAAGTGATCAAGGCCGAGTAGCCTGATGCACAATATCTAGAAAGTTGCTGATGTCGAATACCAAGTTTCATATTTCTTCCCATCATGCTCGTCACTCTTCCCCTGCCACCGGCCATTTCAAGCCTTTGGCCGGAATCCATGTCGTCTTTTTTGCAGTGGTTCGCTTTCTGGAGTTTCGCACTATTACTGACAATTCCCTGGCTATTTTGTATTTACCAGCTTGTCACAACCCATCTGGGGCGCAAGAAGAGGATGAAGCGGGTACTGGATGACTTTAGCGCTCCGAAAGTTGTCGTAGTAATGCCTTGCTACCACGAAGAGCTTGAAGTACTCACCAGTGCAATCGACTCTGTCGTGCAATGCGAATACCCGGCAACTTGCATCCACCTATTTCTGTCCTTTGACAGCGAAGAGGTGGATGATTTGTACGAACGAACGCTAAGGCATCTTGGAGTACCGAACGACGCAGACTTTCATCCTGGATGCATCGATGTTGTTTTCAAGGCTGTGCGAGTCACGGTATCACGGTTCCCTCACGGCGGCAAAAGGCATTGTCAGAAACTGACGTTCGAGCTCATTGATCGCATATATTCAGAATACAACAAACACCATGACAACATCTTCATCCTGTTCATCGATTCAGACTGTGTGCTTGATAAGGTCTGTATTCAGAATTTCGTATACGACATGGAGTTGAGCCCAGGTAATTCCAGGCAAATGCTGGCTATGACGGGAGTCATCACCTCGACGACGAAAAAGCATAGTATAATCACGCTCCTTCAAGACATGGAATATATCCATGGGCAGCTTTTTGAGCGCACTGTAGAATCCGGTTGTGGTTCAGTAACATGCCTTCCAGGGGCGTTGACAATGCTTCGATTCTCTGCATTCAGGCGTATGGCCAAGTACTATTTCGCAGACAAAGCCGAAGAATGCGATGACCTATTTGACTACGCCAAATGTCATCTGGGCGAAGACCGTTGGCTCACGCATCTTTTTATGATAGGCGCCCAGCAGCGTTATCAAATTCAAATGTGCACGTCCGCCTTCTGCAAGACGGAGGCAGTCCAAACGTATGGCTCGCTTGTTAAGCAAAGACGACGATGGTTCCTCGGTTTTGTAACCAATGAAGTTTGCATGTTGACCGACTGGCGCTTGTGGGAGCGGTATCCAGTTTTGATTTTTGTACGGTTCATGCAAAATACGATTCGGACAACGGCGCTGTTGTTCTTCGTCATGGTCATCGCGCTGTTAACCACTACCGCAAAACCGCACGATCTGCCAGTGGGATTCATTGCAGTGTCGCTAGGGTTGAACTGGCTTTTGATGCTGTACTTTGGCGCTAAATTGAAGCGTTTCAAAATATGGCTGTACCCTCTTATGTTCATCATGAATCCCCTATTCAACTGGTATTATATGGTCTACGGAATCTTGACCGCTGGCTCGCGAACTTAGGGTGGCCCGCGAGCGGACGCGGCAGCGGCTGATCAACATACGACTGCTCGGGAAGCCGCCGAGCAGGCAGAGAAGCTGGGTGACGAACTCAATGTTGTGCCTGAGACGTTCAAGCCCGCAAAGGAGGCAAGGGCATTAACTAGCAACGTGCATCAGGGAGATACGCTGATCAGCCGAAAGCGAAGTATTGTCCGGCCTCCAGACGCGGTAAATGGTCAATTCTTAAGCCCAAGGAAAATGGTAGGATCATCATACAACCTCAGATCGCGGCCAAAGTGTACGCCATCATTCATCGAGGAACCCAGAGCTATGATCGACGAGGGTCAATAAGGAATGCTGTGAATTGACTCATGGCCGACTGCGGAGTGTATTCACGCGACGTTCACGAAGACGAGAGCAAACACACCGTTGCTTTGCCTAGCTAAGCGCCGGTGCGCTCGTGAAGAAACAAATACAAGTTATGTTTTAAGCAGGAGTCAGTATAAGGCTCCCAGAGCCAGAGTGGCCAGAGTGGTGAGGGTCAGCCAACAATTGGGAACTGACCGAGGGCTAGTTTGTGGGCTGACATATGTACTAGTAGAGAATCTTGGAGTTGAAAATTAGAAACTGATTCGTGAAGTCCTTGTCTCGATAACATCAGCTTCCCGGATTACATATTTGTGTGCATGTGTAATATACTACAAGAGCATTCGATATCGAACACGGTAGTCTTGGAAATTGAAATGACGAAAGAAGAGCCCAGTAAACCCAAGACCGATGATGCTAGGCGGAATAGAGGCATGGGTTGCAGCAAATCTGTGTGATGCGCGCCACAACGGTGGCGGGGCATGTCTAGAGAGGTGTTACGACACAAAATAGGTAATAATGAGTGTCTGCTTAGTTGTTGATTCTCGCTAGCTAGATGCTAAATCTGTTCTCTAATGTAGGGGTTCTAGGTCACGAGCCACCCGTTCAATTCTAGCGCGTATCAGAAGAAGTGCCATCTGAGAATTATCGAATTCAAAACGTGTTGTAGTCAGATTGGCTCAAATTGAAACGAGATACCTCAATACACCGCCGTTGTGTAGACAACAACCAGGGCAGAAGCATAAGTTAGTTCGAGTTCTTATCGGTGTTAAAGTTTGTAGTAATCCATACTTCTCTTGTGAAAAACGTCATGCAATATGACGCATCATTTTGGCAGGCCAGTAAAGCGCAAGAAAAGGCCATTCGTTACAGAAGTCTCTCCATATTACCGCGCGGTCCCCGTTGTTGAGATCGATGGCTCTGGAAAGTTCTTCCAACTTCTACCAGAAACTACTAGGAACTACCCTCCCCCCCCCGGGTACATGTCGGAACTATGGCGGGGTTCGAGTCGCCATGTACTGAACGGGTGTGTATTGGCCGACGAGGTACAGAGCCCGCCAGATCTATAGTGTTGTACTCCGTATGCCCCTCAGGTATCTTGATCAGGCCTGCCTGATGGGCGCAGATGGATCATCCATTGGCTGGCCTGCGGCCTGACAAGCTTGTATCACGCTTATGTATAACCAACCCATCCTTTTTTTTTTTTTTGGAGAGAACAAGCACTGTTCACACCGCCCACCCACACCCAAGGAAAAGTTCGCCCACCTTGAACAAGTACAAACCTGACCTCGTCTTGCGACAAACCTCTCGTTCTCTCCGCTCTTGACTGTTCATTTGCACCAAGCGTTCTCGCAAACGTTTCGAAACCATTCAAGCTCTCAACCGTAACTGACGCTGAATTCGTCAACCCCTCGTCTGAACACCCCGCGTTTCCCCTCGGTGGATTGAGATTGGCGATAAAGACGAACAAGAGATAATAGGACTTACGAGGTAGAGCGACAACTCTACAAATTTCAGGCACAATGAGCGTCGTGGGTATGTAAATACCCCCCCAAACTGAACTCCTGCTGTACACTCTCAATGATTCAACCGTCGTTGACATCATTGGATGTTGTGACGACGGATCAAGGAGATGCGCCCATTAATACCGAGGTCACCAACCTATAGCACTCGCTAACATAATTGAACTCAACAACAGGTGTCGACTTCGGAGCCCTCAAGACGGTGATCGCCGTCGCTAGAAACCGTGGTGTTGATGTGGTAGGTAACATCCCCACGAATCCTTGGTCGGCTTGTTGTTTGGCCAGCCCTAGTCTAGCCACGAGCTGCCTCACGTCGTAAGTCAGCATGGCTAATATATTTAATATTACATAGATCACGAATGAAGTTTCTAATCGAGCTACTCCGTAAGTTGATTTCTCATACGGACGTCAATCTTTTGCTCTATTGCGGGAAGGGATACGTCCACCGGATCGACCCCAATAGCCAGCAATCTCGCCAAATTCCCATTCGCACTGATGACTAACTTTTCTTTTCTAAAACTTCAGTTCCATGGTCGGCTTCGGCCCCAAGTGTCGTTACCTCGGCGAAGCCGCCAAAACTCAGGAAATCACCAACCTCAAGAACACAGTCAGCTGCCTAAAACGACTCGCCGGCCGATCTTTCAATGATCCCGATATCAAGATTGAACAGCAATTTGTCACTGCTCCTCTTGTTGAAATCAATGGTCAAGTTGGTGCTGAGGTCAACTATCTTGGCAAAACCGAGAAGTTCTCATCAACTCAGCTCGTTGCCATGTATTTGAGCAAGATTAAGCAGACTGCCGCCAACGAGCTCAGGCTTCCCGTTTCGGAGATCTGCATGAGCGTTCCCGCTTGGTTCTCTGATACCCAACGACGAGCTCTATTGGATGCCGCTGAAATTGCTGGCTTAAAGGTCTTGCGTCTCATCAATGACACTACTGCTGCTGCCCTGGGTTGGGGTATCACAAAGCTTGACCTGCCGGCTCCCGAAGAGAAGCCTCGTCGGGTGTGCTTTGTTGATATCGGCCATAGCAACTACACGTGCTCTGTTGTGGAGTTCAAAAAGGGGGAGCTCGCTGTCAAATCTACTGCATGGGACCGCAACTTTGGTGGCCGTGACTTTGATAAAGCCCTTGTTGATCATCTCGCCAAGGAATTCAAGGAAAAATTCAAGGTCGACATTTACACCCACGGCCGAGCTATGGCTCGCACCATTGCGGCCGCCGAGAAGACAAAGAAGATCTTGTCCGCCAATCAGCAGGCTCCTGTCAACATCGAGTCTCTCATGAACGATGTCGATGTCTCCGCGATGATAACTCGCCAGGACTTCGAAGCTATGATTGAGCCTATCCTGGCGCGTACCCACGAGCCTTTAGAGCAGGCTCTGGCTCAAGCCAAGCTCACCAAGGATGATATCGATGTGATCGAGATCGTTGGAGGTGGCTCGCGCTTACCAGCTCTAAAAGAGCGTATCCAGGCGTTCTTTGGAAGAACTCTTTCCTATACCATGAACGCTGATGAAGCCATCGCCCGTGGATGCGCGTTTAGCTGTGCCATCCTATCCCCGGTGTTCCGTGTTCGTGACTTCTCCGTCCAGGATGTCATCAGCTACCCAATCGAATTTGCATGGGAGAAGGCCGCCGATATCCCTGATGAAGACACCAGCCTGACTGTCTTCAACAAGGGCAACATTCTGCCTTCCACAAAAATTCTAACATTCTATCGCAAGCAGCCTTTCGACTTGGAAGCTAGGTACGCCAGACCCGAGGATCTTCCTGGAAAGCAGAACCCATGGATTGGTCGATTTTCCGTCAAAGGGGTCAAGGCTGAGGGAAAGGACGAGTTCATGATTTGCAAGCTCAAGGCTCGCGTCAACATTCACGGAGTTCTGAACGTGGAAACTGGTTACTATGTTGAAGACCAGGAAGTTGAGGAAGAGGTTAAGGAAGATGAGAAAGAAGATGCCGAGAAGAAGGACGCCGACGTAAGTATTTACACACTTGTTCACCTGATCCGTCAAAGTTTGAGTACTGAAATGCGACATCAAGGCTATGGACACCGATAAGAAAGACGAGGCCTCTAAGAAGACGCAAAAGGTCAAGAAGCAGGTTCGGAAGGGCGACCTGCCTATTTCTAGCGGCACCTCCTCTCTGGACGCTGCTCAAAAGGCCGCTTTGAGCGAGCAGGAGGCGGCCATGGTCATGGAGGACAAGCTCGTTGCCGATACGGAGGAAAAGAAGAACGAGCTCGAGACGTACATCTACGACCTACGCGCCAAGCTGGATGAGCAGTATGCTGAATTCACTAACGAGGAGGAGAAAGCATCGATCAAGAGCAAATTGGAGGCTGCAGAGGTAAGTTTCAAAAAAAGATTGATTCTTATTAATAGACTCCGAGGCTCATATATTCTCCACAGGATTGGCTCTACGACGAGGGTGATGATGCATCAAAGGGTGTCTACGTCGCCAAGCTGGAGGAGTTAAGAGCTCTTGCTGGCCCAATTGTTCAGCGCCACTTTGAGAAAGTCGAAGCTGAACGACGTGCCGTCCAGGAACGCATCGAGGCAGAACAGGCTGCCAAAAGAGCCGCCGAGGAAGAGGCTCGCAAGGCTGCTGAGGCTGAGAAGGCTGCTCAACAAACTGAAGGCGATCAGGAGATGAAAGACGCTGACACAGCTCAGCCCGATGTGGAGGAAGCTGCTGAGCAGAAATAGATTAGACCCCTTCGGTCTTACGAAAGCATCGCACGGATATACGGGACATGAATAGATATTACGAGACGGAAAGGTGGCATCAGCACAAGTTCAAAAAGAAGAAAGAAAAAACGTACACAAGGACGGTTGGCTGAGGTGTTCATGGCCGGTATAAAACGTGATCAGGACGGGGCATTCCCCGAAAAGTAGTATAGAACAGTTTGGTCAAGAACTTGTTTCTTTTATATGTATGGGCACCGGGCCACTCCGAGGGTGTGCTGCTAATGGAGAATGGAACTATCATAGCAATCAATATTGTTGATCAACATTTCATCGCGTTCTCTCAGGGTGCTGCTGTGTTGTGCCATGAATGGAAATCTGCGTACTCCAAGACATGGAAATGACTCCCGGAAAGCGCGGAAAACAGAAGAAATGCGATTCATCAGACGATATCTCGTGGACAATCAATTCAATGGACATACATGATGGACATTCGCATATACTTTCTTGCACCGTCACTTCTCGTGGTCCTGCTTTCTTTTCGCATGGAACAGGGTCCATCATGGACACACTTGCGTGTGGTGTCGTGTGCAAAAGACATCCATGGTCTGCATCCGCAACGAGAAGAACAACAGAAATAGTATATGGATAATAGACCTTGATTCCTTTTCTCAACACTTTCCCGTCTGAAAGGATTCTTGCCAGATTAGATACATTTGTCAAAGCATGTTTGTCCTTCGTTTCTGACAACTTTTGGATCACGAGTGACTGGTCCGCCACTAGTCTAGGCTACTCTTGCAGGTTTTGAGTCCCCAATGCTTACTCAGTCTGTTGTTGCCTTGCCCGCCCTACTTGCATGCCAAGCTCTTGCGCGGATAAGCTCTGGCCTGGTGGGAAACCATGGTTCCTGTGCATATTCTGTTGTCTCCTGGGCACATTATTGTCTCGCACACAGTAGAGTGCCTAATCAATAGCAAGCAGTAGTTATGTTTACCTCGCCCAGCGAGGGGCGGTTGAGACAGTACACACACACTTCTAGTTGATGTCGAAAAGAGGCTTCAGTTTGATGATGAGTTGCCACTCGTCGTTGCTGACATCGGCGCGGTAGAATTCTTTGAGGCAGTTGATACTGGCTCGAGAAATCATACTGTACAGGCTGTCTGGTTCTTCCAGTTGCCGTCCATACATGGGCTGGTGGCCACCCATCTCAATCTTGACAGCAACTGAGGGCTGGCCCTTTTTGCAAACTGGGATCTGCTTGTGGTCTCGCTCGATAGAGGTCCTAAATGACGGAATTTAGCAATGCAACAACTCGCTCGATATGCGGCTTGTTTTGACAAAAAAAAACACACTGAGTGGTCGGAGACGATGAAACTTACACTCTACCAAGGCTGATGACCTCTTTAACGCCAGTCACAGGGTTGGTCTTGACCGCAGCCATGGGCGTGTTGATCTTGAGCTGGCCCTCAACAACATCGACGCCGATGACGATAGGGCTAGTCTTGTTGAACACCGCCACAGGTTTAAGCACGCAGGGGAAGACGGCCAACATCTTTGACTCCTCCTTTTTCTTCTCCAGCATTTGATCCATGTGCTTGGTGAAGTCATCAAACAAGTGGTAAATAATGTCTGCAGTGAAGATCTTGATGCCTTGTTCTTCAGCGTAAGATTGTGCTTCCTTATCGACCTTGACATCGAAGCAAAGCATCACGGCATAGTCTGGGGCCTTTTCCAACATGATGCCGCTCTGCATGACATCTCTTTTGTAAACAGGGCCGATTCCAACATTTGCCACGGGAATTTTGCAGTCTTTCAAGAAATCCAGCAAGGCTTCCAAAGAACCAAGGGTGGATGCTTGTACGCTGACGCCACGACCGGTTTTCTCTACTCTGCTCAACAAGTTTGCCAAATCAGCGACGACTTCATCTTCAATGTCTTCCTCATCATCATCAGGGCCGACAACCATAAGTCTGGAACCAGCAATGGCACCCTCAAGTCCAGGAGCGCTGATCTTCACACCGAGCGCAGCCTTAACCTCTTTGTTATGGACATATTGAGACTTCAGACGCAGCTCGCGGAGCGGTGCCGGTGTCAGCAGTGCTCTGATATTGGTCTTGATGGCACCTTCTGTACCACATATCACAATTCGATCGCCTTCCCTGAGAATACCATTCGACAGGACAACATCGATAGTCATACCAAAACCCTCAATGGCCTTGACCTCGAGGACCGTAGCCTGAACCTCAGAAAGATACATCAGTGAACCAACCATACGCTCTTGGGTGAGCTGAACGATCAGCTTCAACATGTCGGGAATACCCTCACCAGTATGCGCAGAGGTTGGCACCAATGAAACGAACTTGGACATGGACTTGTTCTCGTAGAAAAGCTCCGCGTTGAAACCTTGCTCAGAAAAGGCCAGTTTAGTCTCGTCCAAACGCTTCTTGAACTCATTGTGGACTGCTTTGTTTTGGAGGGCCAGACTCTCCCGAAAACCATTGTTATCGACCTTCTTCCATCCGTAGAGTCTGTCGATTTTGTTCAAAGCGACGATAAAGGGAGTCTTGCGATCCCGGAGGAGGCGCATGGACTCCAATGTCTGGGGCTCCAAACCATGCATAATATCCACGACCAGGATAGCAATGTTGCAAAGTGAAGAACCACGGGAACGTAGATTAGAGAAAGACTCGTGACCAGGGGTGTCAATGACCAGAAGACCTGGCACTTTGAACTCGAATTCGTTGTTTGGGTTAACCACTGCCGTCTTTTGTCTAATCGCATTGACAGGAAAGTACGTAGCACCAATCTGCTGTGTAATCCCACCGGCTTCACCTTCTTGAACATTGGTCTGACGGATCTTATCGAGAAGCTTAGTTTTTCCAGTATCGACGTGACCGAGAATACAACAGATGGGAGATCGCAGGTTATCCTTGGACCGTGCAGCCAGTGCAGCTTGATGAGCTTTCTCTCTTCGCTCCGCCGCTTCTTTTTTACGTTGGAGTTCTGCTTGCCGAGCAGCCGACAGCTCTTCATCCTCGGACTCGTCGTCGTCGTCATCATCGCCATCTTCCTCCCCGTCCTCTCCATTCGTCTCGTTGTCCTTGCCACTGGGCTTGGAGTTGTCATCGTCTGAATCTGCGTCCCAGCTATCTTTGACATTGTCATCTGAGGCAGCGGCCGCCTCCCAGTCGTCATCGACGTCGCTTTCGGCGGCAGCTTTCTCGTCGGCGGCCTTGGCCTCAGCTTCTGCCTTCTCACGTGCAGCTTTCTCCTTGGCGTCCTCAAGAGCTTTCTCGGCTTGAATGCGAGCTCTCTCAGCAGCTTCGGCAAGAACAGCTTCTTCGTCAACCTTGTGTGGAAAGGTTAATACGACCATTTTTGCAGTCATGGAGCTAGCTTATTTTTTTTTTTTTGCAAAGGACAGAAGCTTACCTTGTCATTTCTTCCTTTCTTCTTTTTATTATCGTAGACGACCTTCTTTCTAGGCTCGTCGGCAGACTCTTGAGGGCCCACCTTGATTCCAGCAGCCAACATTTGCTGCAGTTTTCTCTCATTGCGTGCCTTCTCCTCTTTCTGGGCCTTGGTGAGGAATTTGCCTTCCTTCTTCAGCTGCTCGATCTTCTCTTTTTCTTTCTGTTTCTTTAGAGCCCTGGCCTCTTCTCTCCGTTTTATTTCCTCTTCTTCCAACTTCTCTTCTCGCTCTGCTCGGGCTTTGGCTTCAGCGAGAAGGCGTTCTTCTTCTTCTTTTCGCTTGCGCAATTCTTCCTGTTGCTTCTGGATCAAAGCAAGGTGAGCTGGCAGCTTCTTCTTCTTGCCTCCGGCTTCTGAGGCAGGTTCTGTGGTAGTGGCAGCGGTGACCGGTTCAACATCCTTGGCAGGCGTTGCTTTAGCCGGCTCTGCGGCTTTGGCTGGGGCTGATGTCTTCTTCTTCGTAGCCTAAGTTCAAGGAGGGCATTTCGCGTCAATAGAATGAATGGACCCCAGATTGGCGGGATATCATTGAAGACACCAAGGATCACCAGAGAACGAGCAACATACCTGTTCCTTCTTGCGTTGCTTCTCGCGTTCCTTCTTCAATTTTTCCTTCTCGGCTTTTGTGAGAACTCTCCCAGACCCGGCATCGTCCCCGTCTGCGGCATCATCCTTTCTAGCCGCAAGCTTCGCCTTGCCACCTTTTCCCTTCTTCTCGGGTAAGGCGAATTCATCATCTAGAGTAGCTTCCTGCGGTGCCTTGTTGGATATATCGCCTAGTGATTCGGAGCTGGGCGCGTCCTCTCCTTGAATAAAATCGTCATCTGCGAGGCCCTTCTTCTTTCGTCTTTCCTTGTTTTTTCGTAGCATGGCCATCAAACCACCTCCGCCAGCGGTATCATCATCGCCGTTCGCCTCGGGGGCAGCATCGTTTGCGTCCACTGCAGTCTCGTGAGTGCTCGGGATGGTCTCGCCCAGATCGGCTTCCCAGTCGTCCTGGGCTTTCTTGTTGCCCTTCTTCTTCGGCGGCATCTTGGCGCTGGTCCAGTCGTACAGCACTCTCTTTAAACCAGGTTACACGAGGGCCAAATAAAGAGGACCTTTGAAGACACAAAAGGGTGGGAAGAGAGAGTGGGACAAAAGATGATGTCGAATCGTGGATGAGTTGGTGGGACGGGATATGAAGACGCTAAAAAAAAAAAAAAAAGATTTGGTCATTTGCTTGCCCGCCCGCCTACTTGACTTTTTGCTGGGCGGCTTTTTGGGGGTGGAGGGGTCAACTCGGTAGTGGCGGCGGCGGCGGTGGTTCTCGTCATTGATTGACGTTGGCGGGGCAGTCAGTCAGACTTGTCAGCCGGGTAGCTTGCAAAAACTGCTGCCATTTTAGAGAGGGAGGTGCTGTGCTATTTATTGGTCTTGTTGTGTTTGGCTAAGACATCAATTGCTCCATTTTTGTGGGGGAAAATTACCATTACAGTGCTAAACCCATGTGCATGCAGGGGAAGAAATAAAGTTTTTTTAAAAGGTAGTGGCCGAATGTTACAAGACTGGGGCCAGAAGATAGTCGAGCACGTCGTATCCCAGCCTGAAGTATGCATCCTGTCGCTCTTCTTCTGAGTGCCCGATTCCGTCTCTGAAATCCTCTGTCCATCGACCTCTTTCGAGCCCGTCGAGATACTCGCGGAAGAGATCCAAACCATCACCTTTTCCAACTATTCTCCTCAGCAGCCGATGCTTCAGGCACTGACTCAACACATCGCCGTTTATATGCATCAGCCTAGGGTGCAACCGTGGCTCGATATCAAGCCCTTCATCCGAATTCATGCTCTCGGAGTCTGATGAGCTACTCTCAGGGGGGGTCAAATGTGGGATTCGTTGTGCCAAATTCTGTATCAGGCTCAAGAATCGCCATAGCTCTTCGCTTAGTAAAGTAAAGTGTCGAAGTGAGCCATCAAGAGACACTCCAAGCACATTTGCGCCTCCATCTTCACTTGCTATTACTCCATATCGGGTCTGCTGTTCAGACCTGAGCCAGGGGGGCCGACTATTAGCATATGCAAACCGCCGCACTGAAGTCGGCAGCGAGCCTTCAAATATGATATCGAACTCCTTGTTTTGGTGACTCCAGGGTACCCAGACCCCCGCGATACTACCTCTGTGATCTGACAGCATCGTCACGGGCCATTGGCTGTCACTCAAATCTTTGTTATCTGTGCCGATGTCAATCATGTGAACAGTTGTCCGAGAAATGCTATCGGTATGTCTGAGCGCCATATCGTCCTCTGAACCTTTTTTGTGATCGATAATTTCCAGAGAATGCATGGTGGTCAACGCAAAAATCTTGCCATGGGACACCCGTAGTGACGTGGCCGGCGAATCTAACGCGTATTGTTTCATTTCCTTCAATTTCTTCTCCATTAAA
This sequence comes from Epichloe elymi, assembly GCA_023658475.1. Lineage (NCBI taxonomy): Eukaryota > Fungi > Ascomycota > Sordariomycetes > Hypocreales > Clavicipitaceae > Epichloe > Epichloe elymi. Next base: position 3,857,669 of record CP098276.1, read on the forward strand.
TCCAAGACGTCCCAATAAATCGTCTTATCGACGCAAAAGATGATGCCGTCCTCGTCTCCAACAATGGAGTAAATAGGCTTCCCAAATAACTTTTTGTATCGTGTCCAGTATTGCATTTGCTTGTGGGCAGCATCTCCATCTCTGGACTCCAACTTGTTGACCGAAATAATGAGGAGTCTCCCATCCTTAGTGCCTACAAGCAGAAAAGCAAACGTTTTGCCGTCTTTCACATAAAGCCATTCACTGAGGCCATATATTCGGTCTCCAGGGTGTCCGAGGCCGGATACGAACTGCGAGGTATTTTTGTTCTTGTCTGACGCAGTCGCGATATGATATCCGGACTCTGGATCAACAAATGCTAGTGTGGGCTTGTCATCCAGGAGCATGGCCACCACTAGACAATTCCAAGCGTGGGAGAAAATGATTCGAGTTGGCGTTCCATGGAGTGGAAGACATCTTGGAACAAGTGAATAGTGCGGCCAGATGTCTGCGAATAGAATCTTTGACCCTGCTAGCAGCATAATTGACGCATGTCCAGCGTACTCTGACAAGCTGAGGCCGAGGCTGAAAGCCGAATGAACCTGAGGTGAAGACATGGAGGAGTCATTGGAATCTGTCAACCATATGAAGTTCTTGGATTTGAACCTGAATTTTGAATCTGAAAATTGTGACATCATGACGAGGTTGTTATCGGCGCACGCCATGGCTGCGGCTCCGCCATCGAAGGAGCCTTGGACTGGGAAAACGTCCACCGGAGCGACGCCCATCACTTCGCTGATCCAACTGATAAGCGGACATTGCTGATGACATATTCTAACTGTAAGCATATGTCCACATCGGGTTCCGGCAACGAATGTAAGAGTGTTGACGCCTGCGTCGACTGCGCAAATACTCGTTAATGGTTCAAATGCGTGCAGGTCACCCGCTGGTTCTCGTAATGATTGGCCCTCTGCGAAGCCCAATTAGGTCAGTCAGTCACCTGTTCAGGTCGTCTGAGCGTGGGAAAGGGGTCAAATACTTGTCTTCCTGTCTAAAGCCTGGGTGACAATAACCTTGCCATCCAACGAGTACGCGGATATCCAAGAGGTGCCATCCACAACGGAGCCCGCAATCACAAATTTATTTCCGGCAATACCGAGAACCGACACACACGTCACCTCCCCAGGAACATCCCAGCTTTTAACAAGACTTATTTCCATTCCATTGACATTGATGGTGTGAATCTGAGACGCTGAGCTGCTGCTCGTGGTGGTGAGGGCAACAACATCATTTCCGCAAAAGGCGTTCTCCGCAGTTATATTTCCCATATGAAGGATCTCATCAAGAGAGTGGCGGGAATTGTGCGAGGCCGATAAAAGAGAGATGGACCTTTCTGTTACCTGAACTATGGGTCCAGAATCAGTCTGGTAGGCATCCAACGTTCGGGAAGCCAGGTCAAATCCAGTATTGTCAGCTTCCAACAAGTCGACCTGGGCGAAATCTTTGGAGAATTGAAGGACAATAGACGCATTTGGAAGGGCCAATAGACCGTAAAGGCCATTACCACCACCGGGGCCGCCGTCCATGGAAAACCCCCATGAGCGCTTTGTTGGTTCGCCTGAATCAATGTCCAATCCAATTCTGCCTTGAATCCCCCATCGCCACTGAGTCAAGTTGCCCTTTAGTCCACGCCCAGAAGCACTGAACAAAGTGTCGGGTTTCAAAAAGGATCTATTCGGCTCTGGTAACGAGCTCCTTGAAGATCGCCAGCTGGACGTTGCCACGTCAACGACCGGTGACCAGTTCGGCAGCACGCCAACTCGCTCAAGGTCGGTCCTCGGTGCCAGCTTGCATTTTCTTCAGTCAGTACAGAGTTTTCATAACGAGTGAAAAGTGGTCAAGGACCTATTAGAGCACCAAGGAGGGTTTATACCTTCCAGATGCCGCCCGGACCAGAGTCGCCGCCAATGATGAGAACATCGGTAAAGACATCGTATGCCGTGGTGAAGGCCGTGTTAATGTTGGTATCCAGGCAGCCCACATTGGTAACGGATGGGACCAACTCCGGAGCATCAATTTCGACGTGAATTATCGCTCCGTCCTCGCGTGCCAAGTATATAATATCGGTCTTTTCAAAGTACTTCTTACGACGGAATGGTCTGGACCATGCCGTCCACAATGGCTTCCCTTGGCCATGGTGCAAATGCGTTCTCCCAGGCGTATCTGTTTCTAGCACTTCAAACACTGCAGCGCCGGAAAGACAGTTCTTCACTATACCGATATCGGGTTGTGAAACAGCGAAGAATGCGGTGTTGAATCTCAGAGGAATAAGAAGGGATGGCATACGGTGTTCTTTGGGCAGCCTGTTACCGACTTTTTCTTCGGCGAGGATGTCTTTGAGACTGTCGCCGACCTCCCATTCGTATGTCACCATGCGAGAGACCGGTTCAGCAGAAGTTCTGTCCTTTCTTGTGACGATCAGCAGAAGAATGATGTGATAGTCATCCTCAGGTCGCGGGTAAAGGAATTCGAGCTTATGTATGACCCCTTGTATGGCACGTATTCTAGTCGATTTGACAGGTTCGAGAGATCCTTGTACGCGATATCGTTCGTGTATATCTTGCATTGACCGCAGCTCGTACATGACCAGAATACCGTCCGGTGATGCCGCAGCCATATATCGTGATGATGGATCTACGGAAAGATGATAGCCCAAGTAGGCGAGGTTCTTGGGGCTTTCATGCTTGTTCACGACGAAGTCTAGAGTTGAATCTTGGTTCCGGCGAAGGCAGACGTAGACAGTGTCTCCACTCTCAAGTATCAACACTAACAATTGCGGTGGCGGAGTTTGAACTTGGGCAGCGTCGCCTGTTTCGAACGGATCCTGCATCAACGTGTCTTCGTCTTCCGACTTGACGGTGTTTGCCGGGTCATCATCATCCAAGCCATGATGAAGTGAATCTCCGATCACTGCAGCGCCTCTTATTCGGAAATGAAAATCGCTTTTCCGTGCGACCTCATGAACTTGACCATCGCGTCGAAGCTCACTTATTTGAACAAAATGATCCTATCACAATGATTAACAAACTGTGAACAGTCTCGATACTTGTGTGTTGTTAACTTCCGATGGCCTGTTGAGAGCCAACTGGTTGTAGGGGGCCCCAAAGTCGTCCGAGCAGTGTTTTAGAAGTCAGATTGAGTATCGAAATAATGTTCCGTGATTTTCCATAACCTCAAGGTCCACCACCACCCTGGTTGACAAGGGCTGTCAAAACGGCATCGTGTAGCTTTCATATGCCTTTGATGTAGGAAGAAGGACAATACCAAATCGCCAGAGGAAAGGAGAAAAGGAGAAAATCATAGAAAAGACGAAGTGCAATGACGTACTCCAATGAAGGCAATATCGTTATGAGCCTCTGATCTCAGCCGGGCTGGAAGAATCCAATGAACAATCGGACTCTCTACTATGGTTCGAGACAGAATGCCGCAGCTTGGGGGATCTGGATGGGATGTTGCAGCTGCTTTAGGGGTTGCTGATGCTTTCAGGGCGGCCTGGAGGTTGACTGTCTGGGTCACCCACTCGCCGTCTCTGAGAATGCTGGTTTGGAAGGCCATAATATTGTTGATCCCATGACAGGTGGTCACGGAACTGGCGGCCAAGGCTGCAGGCGGAAGGAAAGAATTGGGGAACCGGATCGTGGCGCTCCTACTCCATCTAGTGCAAGAAAGCTAGCAGTACAAACTTGGCAGCGTCAGATGAAGCTGGCGTGGAGGCAAAGGTAGTGAGTGGAATCAAGTTGTCCCTGGAGCCAAAAGTGCATCTTATAAGTTAGTGAATACAAAGGTTGGTTCAAGCCAAAGCAGTGCCGAGGTCGCGGGTTCCGGGGGAGGCGGCGGGTCACCAAGTGGCCAAGACTCAAGAGGAGACGTTTTTAATCTGCCGCTCAGGTCGATCTGATCGAGGAGCAGTCTGAAATTTTCAAGTTTGAACCCAAGAAAGGCACGATAAAGGGGGGTTTAAAAGAGAAGCAAAAGGAGGCGAGTCAAAGCAGGAGAAGGAGAAGTCGACGTGGATGTCGGCGTGGATGTCGGCGTGGATGAAGCAGCGTGGTGCCGAACATTTATGCGCTGTGGTGGTCTGGTTGGTGTAGCATCCAGTTACCTCGTGGGGGACGCACAGCGGACACGGCAGTGAGAACGAACCATGGCGTGCCTACGAGGCGGCTACGACCCACTTGTGAATGATGAGCTAACCTACCGCCATTGGCGCAAACTCAGAACCAACCGGACTAACTGCAGCGCAAAACATAGCATGGCATCATCGCTCACACTCTGGAGTCTGGAGTGGGTTCTGCATAACACCAGTAGCCAGACTATGTAGTAGGGGTTTCGGAAAATGTGTGTTGATTGCCCCGGGCGGGGGATAGATAGTCTCGTGGCGTCAAACGTGAGGGAACACCAACAAATCTAAATATACACATCGGGGTCTCGTACCACTTTGAACACACACCGGTTTAGGTGCTGCATTCGTCGGTCTAGTCTTTCGAAACCAACGACATGTCTAGTCCTGCCATGACGATAGTAGCTCTTACTACGCCGTAACGAACTCGAGGTCTCGAATCGACGGGCCAGCCCATGACTGCCGTGTTCAAGAACTCACCACTCGCCAGCTTCTTTCCCTGTAACCCAGCTCAATGAGAAGGACGACGTTTTTTCCGTCGTCATTCCAATGTTCTCCCGCTCTTCGGAGCACATTTCAGTGACACGAAACTCTGTGCTTGTCCTAATTAGCACACAACGATGGGTTTTGAGTCTGAATAGTGCATATACCGCTAACTGTGGCCAGAAGGGGGCCTGATTTGAAGACGTATGAGCTCAAGGCTAGACAATCGGGGCGGTTACGACTAATGAAGCTCGCAATTCGAACAGGCATCCTATCCGGCAATTAGTCCTCGCGAGATGCCTCATTCAACCTTTCAGCTTATGATGTCGCGACTGTAAGTGATAAATGTGACATGGCTACTTTGACGCCGCAGCGTCGTGACGCTAGTTGTAAGATCTTGCTTTGTTCTTCACCCAGTAAATGTCTCCTCAAGACCATTCAACGTTCAGGAAACAGTGCGAAGAAATGCCCAAAAAAAAAACTCCTGGCTTTGAGTCGATAATTACCTCCGATCCTGGCCTTGCCAATGATCATCGTGGCGGCCTCTTGTCGCAATTTGAGTCGAGAGATGGTTCTTGTGGAAGCCCATTGGGGTAGCTGCCTAACTTACGGCTGTATAGCCTCGGCGGCCCTGGCCATACCACCCGTCGACGCCACGTGTAATGTCCTGATGACCAAAAAAGGGGCATTCAATGATTATAGATTTATGTCAGCATCAGACATGGATATGCCTGTAGGCTGGATTCACCAGTTACGCGTGACTTGATGCGGCAATCGTTCATCTTGGTCTGACGTAGTCAGGTGCTCAGGTGCTTTCAAGGTACATACATACATCTAGGCCCTTCGAGAAGATGGACAAAAATTTGCAGATTAGCATCTCCTCTGAGCTGTTCTGACAATTTCGCCATGCTGTGTTCCAAGACGTCATTGCGCTTCTCCGCAAGTACATGCTCCAATAATACTCGCTTTTGTTCGTCGTCAAGATAGCAAGCTATTCTCGCGGCTTCGAGATGGAGCTGTTCATGGGCTTTGAAGACCGAGACGCTGGGCTCAATCTCAGGGTAGACGGCCATCCTCCAGCATTTCGGCGCCATGGTTCCAAACACCTATCTACCCCATCAGCCTGCCCATGTATTTATTACTTTTCGTCTGTATGAGCCTAAAAGCTCATGGGTGTCTGGCTGTGTTTGCTTGGGGAACAGACGTCGAGGTCGATTTCGAGCTGAGGTAGGTTGGGTTTGGGTTTGGCTGATTGTCATTGGTTGGCGGGGGCAAGGATCAAAGATGACAACTGTCAAGCTCTCGAAGCACAAACCAAGCATCCTGCATAGTAGACAAGTGCTGTGTTGTGTCGGTGCCAATCAGTTGCCAATCAGAGCCGTGCCAATACTGTACCAGAAAACGTCCCCTTTATATTGACTCTATGTGCCGCAAGTTGGCAGCATTTACACTGTCAACCCCCGCATTAACCGCGGTGACTTGTTGGTGGCCGGTGAATTATTTTACGGATGGGAGACGGACCAAGTCAGGGCAAGTTTGAGGGAGATGGGTTGTATGGCCCGGCATGGTTCCATACTGGACACTCTACTCCATACATATGGTACGTTGTTGAGGCTGTGTTACTATTCTGCGACAATCTTGGGCGTGTGAGTCCACACCGAACTATGACCATCCTTGATGGGAGCCAGGAGGGTGGTGATGGGGGCGATGATCATCACCTTCGGGACACGGACACCTGTGGCTGGGTTGCGCTTTGCAGTCTGTGTTTTGGATCTTGTTGTGTAAGTGGTACAACGGTAGGTGAGGCTCTGCTGTTTCTCGGAGTCAATAGCCGGCGCCGTTAGATCCACGATGGCCCGGCTTTTTGACAGGCATTACGCGGGTGAAGATGACATGTCATAAGTTTGAACTGAACGGGCGTACGGGCCCCCAAAGTGTCAACTAATCCGCCTGCCAAATGGCACAGGGCTGACCTCAGCCGCCGCAGCACTGCTACTGACATCTTGTCGTTCTTTTTCCTTTTTTTTTTTTGTGGTCACCTTGGTGAACGCCCTCTTCGGGCCGGCCACAAGTAAAGCGGCTTGTGGAGTAGTGGAAACTCGAATTGCGCGAAGACTTGTTTGTGCGCAAGCATCGCGCCTAGACTTGCATTACTGACAGTTGGAGACCGTAGGAAAAAATGTTGTGGCACGAAACTGGGCCAATACTCCGGTAATGTTAACAGGAAGGAGCACGGCGAGCGAAGCGTTTACAGAAGTGATTTGGGACTCACTAATTTAGGTAGTAAGGATAATGCAGTCAGTAGCTTATTATTAGGCTGCTAACGTCCAATACCACCCCCACCTGTCCTGTCGCGACACGTTCTATGCGCCATAACGTGCGTGGCACGTACCTGCCAAACACAGCTCCTTCCCGACATCAAGCGTCCGGTTCGTCATCTAATATCGCAAACCTTGACAATAAGAAGAAAAGGAGAAAATTCATATTTGAATTGCTGTCATCCCTCGAGACTCTTGCCGAGGCAGTGGCCACCGGTGCAAAAGACATCATCAGAAACAGTCATACCCAACCTCATGGAACCGCAAGATAACCCCATGGAGATACCGGCCGGGTCAGCTGGCATCGATGAAGACCACCTCGAGATGACGGCTGTGCTTCCCGAACAAAAGACGGAGCGTGTTCTCTCTGAGAGGAAACTCGAGTCTATCCTAGAGGCATGCAAATGGAAAGATGTGGCGAGATTGAGAGGTCTTGCAGAATCGGCTGATGGGCTCCTCAATGATGAACTTCGTAGGCTAGCATGTACGCATATATACATATTCTATCTACTCTCGGGTCAAGATCGCAGCGTCGAAACGATGAATTGCCCCTCCCTTTTGTATCGAAAGCTGACAGCCCATTATTCTTGAACTACAGGGCCAATTCTCATCGGTCTTTCTTCCGAGTCATCGGACTGCAGCGCAAACTCCAAGGAGGGTGATACAGACACCGAGTGTGGATGGAAAAGCCTACCCAGCCATCGTGACGAGGATCAAGTGCAACTTGATGTGAATAGATCCTTCATATACTATCCAAAAGGTGCGTATATTGATGCATATTTGACATGTAACACGGAGGAAAATGCGGTGCAAAGCCCAGTGTATTTTTGTATTGTGTCTCGACTTTAACTGACTTCGATGTCGATTCACGCAGACCAAACCGAGGCGCATATAAACAAGTGCAGATCAGAGCTATCCGCTCTCATCGTCCAAGTTCTTCGACGCCACCCATATCTCTGCTACTTCCAAGGCTATCACGACATATGCCAAGTATTCCTCCTGGTCTTGCAACCAGCGTGGCGGGCCCGCGTGGTTGCAAGACTATCCGTCCTTCGCATACGAGATTTCATGCTTCCCAGTCTGAGACCAACGACTGCCCAGCTCAGATTACTTCCCGACATTTTATCGAAAGCCGATCCCAAGCTTCGAAAACACATTGCAACCATAGAGCCCTTCTACGCACTGGCGGGTACACTCACGATGTACGCGCACAACATAGAGGCCTATCGCGACATCGCACGCCTCTTTGACGTGTTTTTGGCCAGAGAGCCAGTCTTTACCATATACGTGTTCGCTCAGATCGTCATCAACCGTCGGGACGAAATTTTGGACATTGATGAACCAGATATGCTGCAAGTAGTGCTCTCTAGAGTGCCACCAAACATGGACCTCAATACACTCATTACCGACGCCGTGGGTCTATTTGACCGCTTTCCGCCACACACTCTACCATACTGGCGACACATATCCAAATACAGCTCGTTGAAAACTGCTAGAGACGTCGAGAAGTGTGCCCAACAATCCCTAGAAGACGGCCAGGTATATTTCGAAGAACAAGCCAAACAAGTTCGGTGGGTGGAATTGCGGGAAAGGATATCAATGACGGTCTGGAGATATCGTCGACCCATCAGGGCATTTGGCGTGGCCGCCGCAGTCGCCGCAGTCGCCTTCTATTTGCGGCGAAATCCCTCCGCGGTTCACTACGTCATGTCTTTCTTTGGTGCAACAGGCAGGCCCTGATGTATCCGTTCTTTTTCTCCCAGTACAGGAGTCATGATCATCGTGGTTAGACCAGAGTTGGAGGATTGCGGCCAGAGCTTTTGTATCCTTGGTTTCGTGTCGCAATATCTACTTTCGACAATAACAAAAAAGAGCGGTCGGATTTCCTTTTAATAAAGCGAAGTGTCGAGGTTCCATTTCATTAGAGCTGAGGAGCGTGTCTTGTTACGAATACAAAGCAACAGGATCGACTACACTGGCACTGTACAAGTCACGCTGATGTGCCTTGCGCTGTTTCTCGGGCCATCATATCGACGGGGCACGTGGATAGAATAACAGTTCCGTGCTATCAATCACCTCTTGCGAGTATCATCACGAAGCGAGGTACGCACGAATCAAGGACAGTATAACCAGGTTTACTAGTCCATACGATTTCATAATGTAAAACTGAAGATCCCACATGTATTCGTCCCAGAGTCACTTCGCTGGAGTAAATCAGGCATCCTCCTGATGCGCTGCTTTTAATTTTTCAAAATGTCCCTGTTGCTCCACGGCTAACTTGCCCGTCGTGGCCCCAATTATGGTCAAGATCAGGGAATAGTTGTTGTACAGAAAACGCTCGCTTTTCCGCTTATCGCCGCCATAAGAAAGACTCTGCTTGTTTAGAAATGCCTCAACCTCTGAGCGTAAACGACGCAGGCTGGCTGCGACTGGTTCGTCATCTCCGGCTTCGGCGCTCAAAGCTAGAAACCCATGGAGAAGTTGACCGAAGCGCTGGGTCACGACATGAGGCGCAGCAGTCATTTTAGCGGCATCACCTGTGGAACGACTAGATTTGCTGGGTAGGTTGGTTGTTAATTGGCGGGCAGATTCGCAGTGTCGATCCATGACGACTTGCAACCTTGGCCAGAGAAGCATGTTGGTACCGTTTATGTAGCTGTCCACGGCAGGTACTTTGCGACGCTGAAGTTCAAATGCAAAATTTTGGTTCAGTCGGATACATAGGAGAATGCCCAATGCATCATATGTGTTAGACACAAGGTTCTTTGACATTGCCTGACCCATCTCAAACGTGGACTCAAAAATGTAGTTGAAAGTTTTGGAGATTTGCGAATATGACAAAGCCGGTGAAAAAAAGGTAGCCAGGAATGTATACTCTGCAGTTGTGTTGTCGATCAGAGCCAAATTGAAATTCCGGAACTGAACCTCTAGATAGTGCGTCGTTTGGTCCTCTTCAGCGAGATGAGAAGATAACGCTGCCTGGTTGCTCGTTTTGAGCAGATCGATCCTCCGTCCCAGGTTGAATGCATCATGAGGGGGGCCTGCAGCTCGCGTGCTTGATAAGACGGTAGCCATTCGTGTGGTGTCTTCGTGGCCCAGCAAGTCTGACTTATCCAGAATGTGAGTCTTGATCTTGGCCAACGCTTGTTGGTATGTGCTGAAGTGGGTTTGATAATACCAACGCATCGTATTCATGTAAGCGCGCGATATCTCGTCTGCCAGTGTCGCGTGGTGTTTGTGAAGAAAATTGTACAAGTCTTTGAAACGGAGAAAGTTTTGCTGTTGTATGATTTGAGCGTTTATGTGTGGCGATCGGAGTGCTTTGATTTGAGCAACAAGGAAATCTCGGATGCGTTCGATCGCCTGTAAGAAGAATCAGCATCAGTTGATTGATGTTCTGTGGTCTTACCCATGGCAACTACGGTAAACCCACCTTGAGGGTAAGCTTTTCCAACAAAGGGCCAAGCTCCGCAGACGCTTTGTTGGGTTGGGATCCCGGTGAGGACTTCTTCTTATACGCCGCAGTCCTCCTATCCAATTCTGATAGAATCTTTGTCCAAGATTCGTCTATACGACCGGTCGAAATTTTGGTTACGACTTCGGGAGACACGCTTAGCTCTTCAACGAGCGGCCCCAAAGCTTTTTCTACATCTTTGCGATTCTGTAGTCGTCTATTTAGCGCAGATGAGCGCTCTTGTAACGATTCGATATCGGCAGATACAGCGGCAAGGTCGTTTCGAAAGCTCGCCAGGTTTGTTTCGACGGAATTCAGGACATCATCACAAGCAGTAATCGACCGACGGAGGCTTTCGAATGTTGTTCGTTCCTTTTGATCTATTTGCTTTGCATCAGATAATGCCTTTGACGTGATTCGAGAAGGGAAAGAGTTTGAAAAGCTAAACATACAGTCCTCCACGCTCTGTGCCCGCCGCGGTACTGACGCGATATCATCCGGCGCCTGGGATGACGCAAGTTCCTTCAACGATAAGCCGCCGAAGTCAACCTCGAGCTCAAGATCTGTTTCAACGATAGAGCTAGTTCGAGCCTTTTGGCTCTCTTCGAAACCATCATCGGCTTCGCTCGGGTCTCTCAAAATCCCCTCCAAGGTTTCTAGGGGGTCGTTGATGTTCGGTATCGTAACGGTTTGTCGTAGCGAGGAACCGTTTGTTCGACGAGAGTGGGACAGCAGGGAAGACGACGAATCGTTGGGTACAAGGGATAGGGATGAGCTTCTTGGAGAATGTCCAGCTTTTTGCGAAGTCACATAGGGACTCAGATTGCTGGATGTTCTCCGCGGGAGAGGCGAAAACGACCTGCTTCCAGGTTGCGGCGTGGATTGACCAGAGGCTCTGGACGGACCTCCAGCCAGTCGGTCCAGCCACATGTTGCGGCAATTGAGCTGCACCCTTCTATTTGAATGCGACTTGAATGATAATGGAGATGATCATATTAAGGCGTCAAGTTTCGACCTGCGGCTCTTTCTTCTCAGAATGAATGGCACGAGCACATCACAAGCAGCAAGCAACACTTCGCGCCAGCTTGCAGGTAGTGACGAGGCTGTCCCTCTGAACCCAGTGAGTGGGGCATTGTTGGGCATTGTTGTTGTAGTATGTACGGAGTTAGCTGGCAAGCCATTGATTGGTCACAACTTCAAGGTTGCTGACCAGGCTGGCTTTGTCAAAGCTGTGGTGCATGCACTTGTTTTGACTTTAGTTTGAGTGCGCGAAGGCCTCAGTGATAGCGCATCAAGTAGAAGAAGAACTGTTTCAAGGTATCGGGCATACTATAGTAATGGAAGGTATCCCACATTTGTATCAGAGTAGGCACCTAGGGATATAATGCTATAAGTATACTTCTATGCATCTTGATTATTGAATGCATTTCTAGCACCTACCTTCGGAAGATGAAAAAAAACAAATCGAAATTCATCGGCGAGAGTCGGCCTCCCTGGGGTTCGGATTTACGACGAGTATCTGCGTGCAAAGTCTAGAAGCTCGAACATGTTTTGAAAGCAAGCTCTGCCCCCGTTGAACTGTGCATGTCGGCGTGCAAGAAGACAAGGTCCGAAGCGGTATCTCGAAACTGTCATCCTCTGACCAACATTGTGGCTGCCACATCGCGAAAATGCCGGCTCTGCTGCATACTCCTCCGTACAATGGCTGCATCCACTGGAGGGTCAAATTCGAAATGTTATTTGAACCACACTGAATTGCTGAGCCCCTCTCTGGCATCTGCCCTCCCCGCCCTTTGGAGGCACCACCTCGTGAAAGTCGTGGGCGGTCTCGGATTGTTGGAGTCTGGTCTGCCAGGCGCTGCTGGGTACGGAGCACTCCGTCTTGGGCAGGTCTTTGCAGTCCAAAATTGCCAATGGCTTTGGTAACCAGATGTATTGGCCTGGATACAGCTTGGCGTGAGCTTAGCCAGTTTGCGACAGATGTGAGTGTGCAGGAAAGCAGCTTTGTACTTTGGCGCATCGCACTGTCGCTTTGATTAAAAATATTTTCAGCACTGGTAACTAGCCAAATAGTAAGTATACCTGGGGTACTCAAAAGATCTACCAACGTCGTCGGTAAATCGGTCAATGTCGATGCCACTTCGTGTCCTTTTCGAATATCACACGCCAGAAGAAAAGAGTCTGTTCCCGGCTTTCTGACGAAGCGTCAACGGTAGTCCCAGCAGTCTTCAATGTTGCCCAGGTTGTTCGAGAATATCAATCGTGCCCTGTTGGAAACATGGAATGTTATTGACAACAACAGATCCGCCAGCCATTTCTATTAGACTACGGGATCTAGTGCCACTTCTTTGTTCATTACCTGGAATAAAAGTGCCCAAGTGCTCAAGCAAGTGAGCTCGCGCTGGGTGGTCTCCTCCTAGTACCCGCCGCCAGGGCCCAATCACACATGGCAGGAAAAAAATTCAAGACGGCGCACCTTTTCCCCTCCATCCGCTCTTCTCTTCTCGCATCCTTCCTTTGACCCCTTCTTTTCCTCCTCTCCACCCACTGTACAGCACCTCCACTGCCTTTCGGTGTCAAATCATCGTTTCCTCTCCCTTCTACTTTTTAACAAGTCCGATTCTTGCGCAATTCATCACCATGGCTGAAGAGGTACGTTGCTTGATACTCATGCTGCTTCTTGTCATTGCGCGCCATGCGGTCTGCGATGACAGTTGGGGGGTAGTGGGCAAAAACACCCCGCATCCTTCTCTCGTGCCTGCCCCACGACATCAGGACGCACAAAGCAAAATCTCGACTCCCAAAGTTGTCATCTTATTGGATACAGAGCGCGATGGAGAAACCGCATAGAAAGATTGAGGAACGATGGTTTGGAATTTACAATTGATCATTTTACTGACCCCAGACGTTTCTTCATGTAGCACGATGTTACCTTCGATTCCGCCGATGCTGGCGCGTCTCTGACCTACCCCATGCAGTGCTCTGCTCTGCGCAAGAACGGCTTCGTTGTTATCAAGAACCGCCCCTGCAAGATCGTCGACATGTCTACTTCCAAGACTGGCAAGCACGGTCATGCCAAGGTCCATCTGGTCGCCCTCGACATTTTCACCGGCAAGAAGTACGAAGATCTCTCTCCCTCCACTCACAACATGGATGTCCCCAATGTCACCCGTCGTGAGTACCAGCTGGTGAGTCTCGACCATCCCTCTCTGACATGGTCATTTGTAACCTAATGTCTTCGTTAGCTCGACATTTCTGATGACGGCTTTCTCTCCCTCATGAACGACGACGGCGACACCAAGGATGATGTGAAGATGCCCGATGGCGAGATTGGTGAGAAGATCAACAAGCTTTTCAAGGTCGAGGAGAAGGACACCAGTAAGTTGTCTTCCAGCGTTCGGGACTCTCAAAGACGCAGTTTTGCCCATCGTCAAACCCACGCACAGCCGAACTTGGCCTTGGACAGACACACTGACCCAGACTTGCAGACGTTATCATTCTCACCTCCATGGGCGAGGAGGCTGCTGTCGAAGCCAAGGAGGCCCCTAAGCAGTAAATGGATTCAAGAAGGCCCCAGCATGGCGTACCTTTGCTTGCAGCCTCGGCACAAATTCGTCCTTGTGATGTCTGGGCAAATCGGAGTTGAGTTCATGATGATTCTTAGCACGTCAGATATACGTTGGGCGATAGATTTGGGTCGATGCGCGTGGAGACAGTAACATGAACGGGATTGTATCGGCTAGCCGCGCACTGGTTGGTAACTCACGCTGTCCAGGCGCTGGCGCTCTTAACAATTTTCTTTGTTTCTAACGACTCAGACCTTGCCAGCAGCTCTCTAGGTAATTGCAGCCGGGCGGGTCAAGACCCCTACCCAAAAAAAAAAGTGAGATATGATGACCGTATTTCAAATCATTTTGCCCGTGCATGATCTATCAGCCCCCTGAGTAATTGTGACACTATTGCAAGATATCAATATGTATGCTGTGACTCGCCCTCTACTTTTCGGTGAATCTGTTCCGAGAAACGGGACTGTGGCAACAAGTTTTTTTTTGCATATCCCGCTTATCGCGACCCACTTTTAAGATAAGGCGGCACCCGGGTGACTTTTTCGAGACCTGACGGTCTTTACGCTTACTAGAGCGTTGTAATAGAATATATTAAAAATACCTATACAAATAATAGCTATATTAGACCTCAGATACCTTAAAAGAGCTCGTGGAAGAAGGTTAGAATTCCTTCTTATAAGAGACTATTAATAGTTCGATTAAATCTATGCTTATGTACCTCGGATACATTGTGGCTATAAAAAACGCACAGCGTTCTAGATTATTAAATTAGCTACCTAACAATCTGACCACCATTGAATTCAGGCTTTATTTGCGATAGTTGTGGCCAATTGAATTTAATGTCATCATCGAGGGCGTTGTGTTGATACGGGGTCTCAGTTAAAAAGTCACACTGTGCAGGCGCTCTTTTTATGCGAGTGGGCCACATCTCGTCGATGTCTGCTACAAGGGTTATCACATCGAAAGCAAAAGAGTAGGCTATATTGACATCTGTAATGGTGATTTGCTTTTTGGACTCGTTGCCATCTTTGCCATGTTTTCTTGAGTTTTGGACGACCCTTTTGGGGTTCCAGGGTGTTCTTTGCAGACACAGCATACGTGCCTCATAATTAGCTACCATCATAGTGCGCCTCCTTCCCTCTGGTGAGCAGAATACGAAGTCATGGAGGAACGGCGAGAACTTCGCAAATTACCCCGAGGGGAAAGATGTCCTGAATGTGGGAGTCAAAAATTCTATCTTCAGGATGGGTTGCGGTTTTGCTCCAGAGGTCACCAAATCGAAGTAAGTTTTGACATCTCCCCTGCGCCAACATGAGCTCGATTGAATACATGACTGATGTTCTTATACAGGGTTTCATTCAATTTGATCTTGGTGACGAAGAGGCTGCGGGACAACTGGGTTCTGTGGTCAGGCGAAAAAAAGAGGATCGAGAGGTAGAGAAACGTCAACTAGCCGGACAGGAGGGCAGGACGCTGTACCTCGAGGCCATCCAGCTTCTGGTGCGCAAGCAGGTCGACTTCTTGGTACGGAAAATGGGCCACAAAGAAGAGTTGGAGACTGTTGTTCGTGATCTTTGGGATCTGCGAATTCGCGGATACAGCTCCGTTATCCAAGAAGGCGATCCTAGTGAAACGGAGCTCGAGATGTTCAGCTCGCAACCAATTACTCCAGAGATTGAATCAAGATACTCTTGGAAGTCAGCCTCAAGAGCACAGAGTTGGGACCGTGAGAGAGGCACCGACTGGCCATTGCCCCGATTGCCAGAGACTATCGCATTGTGCTATCTAGGGTGTCTACTTCTAAAAATTCCTACACGCTTGGCAGATCTACACGCTTGGGTATCAAATGGCAATTTGCCGTACTTAGCGGCAGTGAGTTTCATGTTTCCTTGAACACTTTTTGAGCTCTTCATGCTGAGAAAATCTTGCGCACAGTACACGGAACTGCCAATCGAGATGCAGAAAAGAATGCCGTCCTCGTATGCGACTTTACTCAAGTTACCATCAGCTGTGGGTCTACGAGGATATGACCTGTATCAAACCGTAATGGATACTGTCCTTTCATACAAGCTGAACTACGAAATGACTTTTCCAGAGATGAACTATTTTCCCATGCTCGTACAATACGCCAAGGAGCTCGCACTACCAGGTAAGACTACGATTTGTCGCGCTTTCACGGTGCAAGATATCTAACCACACATTAGTTGAGGTCATTGTTGTTGCAAAGCGGCTTGCAGCCACCTTAAACTACTCTTTCGAGTTTCCCGCCGGCAAGGCCAGGATATTTCCTCTTGACCATCCGGAATTAAGACTGGTTGCCTTTCTGGTCGTATCATCCAAGTTGTGCTTCCCATTCAACCATGGCCAAGTCTCATCGCTGGCTAGTCTGAGTCGTTGCATGCCTCGGTTTGATTGGGAGAGATGGACAACGGGATACTCTGAAAACTTGGCGAATTTCAGAGGTAAGGTTTCGGAACGCCCTGCATTCGAGGAGTTCACTCCAGATCAAATTACCAACTTGGGGGATGAGGAATTTGATGCATACGTGGCGTATTTGAGTGCTGCAATTGGCAGTAATAGTAAGCTCTCATCATCACACACCATTATTGCGCTCTCATGCTAACAATTTATACAGATGAGAATGCCATAACTAAATTCTTTCCAATGGCGCCAGAGCCCATGCCTCCACCTTCAACATCCGAATTCTCAGAGGGTCAAATTGAGAAGCAAGCCCATAGCATCTTAACCGAAGCCGTCATCTATGACAACATAGCTGACCATGGGGTCGGGAGGTATGAGGCATTTCGAGCAGTTCAAGACTTGTCCGAGACTGCTGGCATATTTTACAAGGCAGCATGTTAGTATTACAAGCCAGAGAACGGGTCTCTTTGTCTCACTATACTGACTCTCTGCATGCAGGCGATGCTGCTGGTCTGCCTATCGACGTGATGGTCCAAGCCATCTACAAACTAGAACAACACATTATCTGGTGGCAAAGGAAACAGTCGATTTTTGAAGAATAGCCTGTATAAGATGGGGAGGAAATGATTGATGAGAAGATCTGGGATTCGCACGGTGGTTCTGTTTTATATGCTTATGATACCCAACTTAGTCACTCATCCCTTTGCCAGTGATCTATAAGTAAGGCACATACTCCGTAAATCTAGCAAGGAAACCAGGTATAGCGAGGTATTTCCTTATATATGTAGATCTTCCTGCGACCTAAATTATAGTAAGCTCTTCACATACCTAGAAGTACCTGTACTAGCGTGGAGTGTAATTGGCCAGCATCGTGGCACAGACAGTACACCTCTGAGAGGCCTCATGACTTGTCAAGGGGGATACAGATAATGCTAGACAGGATGTTGTGATCCAAGTGGGCTCGGTCCTAACCAACAAGGGACGCCCGTAAAATTGTGGAAACGAGCGATCCAAAACCTTGACGACGTCAGCACGTGACTAGGCATATGACCTAGGGTTTTCAAGTGCTCGCTCTTTGTGCCCCACCAACTTTGCGCGCAGACTTGTTCGGCTGTAGGAAACTTCCCCATCTTCAGCGTCACAAAATCAGTCAAGAGTAAGTTGTTGATTCCATAACGCTGTACAAGTACAAATTGACAAGAATTCTGATACATTTCAATAGTGCAGATGTAAGTTCGAATTTCAGAGACGTCCCAAGTCCGCTTTTCCACCGATCGATCGTGCTAATACACCATCCAGTTTCGTCAAGACTCTGACGGGCAAGACCATCACCCTTGAGGTCGAGTCCTCGGACACGATCGACAATGTCAAGTCCAAAATCCAAGACAAGGAGGGCATTCCCCCTGACCAGCAGCGATTGATCTTCGCTGGCAAGCAGCTTGAGGACGGTCGAACCCTGTCCGACTACAACATTCAGAAGGTTCGTTCTTGGTGGCTCAGCGGGTCAACGCGGCAGGATTTTGCGACTCGCCGACATGAAAGCTGTATGGCATGTGGTGACGGCTGACTTGTTCTCGGTTCACAGGAGTCTACTCTACACTTGGTCCTCCGTCTTCGTGGTGGTATTATTGAGCCCTCGTTGAAAGCTCTGGCCTCCAAGTTCAACTGCGACAAGATGATCTGCCGCAAATGCTACGTATGTTGATTTTTAATCAGAAACCTTGGAGGAACATAAGTCTTTTCTCTTGCGTTCTTGATCTAACACACTCTGCAGGCTCGTCTTCCTCCTCGTGCCACCAACTGCCGCAAGCGAAAGTGTGGCCACACCAACCAGCTGCGACCCAAGAAGAAGCTCAAGTAAACGGGTTCACCTATGGATGTGGCGTCTGGATTTTTGGCATTCTGGGGATGGCAAGGACAAAAGTGCTTCACGATTGACAAGTCTGGCTTAGTTTCTATAATAGCATATACAGCTCAGGCGATACAATCTCGATGATGCCTATGAATTGAGGGTTTTGCATCACAGTAAGAAATTTTTACCAATTCTGCGCGGTTGATTACGTAGTGAAGGATGGTCGAATCGGTGACCGAAAAAGTTCGATGTTTTGAAAATGCATCTAGTTGCCAAGAAGAACTTGGGTTATTTCACATATTGTTAGTTAATAATCGTAGGAACTATGTTGCGATAACCAAATGAGCAACGTCAAGGAACGCATCGCCAACCAAGAGTACATGGTATGTCTCTCTGGAACACCGACCCAATCAGAAATGGAAAATACCTGCGCTAGAGCCTTCTTTGTGGCTGGCTGGTGCACCCATCATGTGCGGCAATGCGGGTAATATCCGGACACAGCGTCTGCTCTATCCCCTCCGTGCCGTGGGCTGGGAGCTTGGGCCACTTGCCTTTGCCTGCCTTGCATTTGGTTGACGACAGCTTGTCATGTTATGTCCCGAGCGTGACTTCATCCTACAGGCAAGGCAAGATCTCGACGACGACACTCATCATCCTACAGCCCTCTCTGGCCCATCGACTCGCCGACCGCTGCGAATCTGCGTGATTCTTATAGTTAGGCCGGCCTTTTGGACGACCTTTATACAGAAACAAGAACCCGGGCCACGTATTGCAGCGCCGTCATCATGTCGGGATCAGGGTACGACGCGGTGGTAGACGTGGACGACGAGGTGAGAAGACGAATGCCCGAGGAATCCACCTTGCACTCGGGCAGCCCAGCTTGAAGTAATTCATAAAAAGAATGGCATTCATAAACTCACATGCACTTTGTATTACATCTCCAATTGGGTTATCAAGCTGATGTTGATGAATGGTAGGGAGATCTCGGTCACACTGATCTCCAGGAAGATCTCGAATTCCACACATCCAATTTCAACGAAACGTCCCCCGCCGGACGCAAAGGCGCTCCCTCAGGACTCCCTCCTCCAGCGACAGCCCCCTCGTCGTCCTCAGGAAAGCGCTTCCTGTGGTCCATATCATTTTACTCTCAATTCTTCGATGTCGACACATCGGCTGTACTGCAACGCTGCTGGGCAGCCTTGTTCCCGAGAGCCAACTTCCTCGATGTTCTTGAGGGTAACCCAGATCTATACGGCCCATTTTGGATCGCAACGACTGTTGTCTTGATACTTTTCCTCGGCGGTACCATTAGTGATTGG
This sequence comes from Epichloe elymi, assembly GCA_023658475.1. Taxonomy (NCBI): domain Eukaryota; kingdom Fungi; phylum Ascomycota; class Sordariomycetes; order Hypocreales; family Clavicipitaceae; genus Epichloe; species Epichloe elymi. Next base: position 3,877,241 of record CP098276.1, read on the forward strand.
TTGTCGACCAGAGGAACCGCGCCATTTGCATACGACTTCAGACTCTTGAGCGGTACGTTCTTTTTGTTTGTGGCTTTGCCTTTGGTATCTGTCTCCAACTTTTGGTCATTCGACCAGTCCTGAAGTATTTGGGGTCGCTGTCAGAAACGCAAAATGCTTGGAAAACAGGGTGCCAGACTATGTGAACTAACTAACTTGGCCCGTCTCTCATAGGCTCTGCCGGACTCGTTTATGGCTACACCCTCTTCATACCCGTCGTCCTCTTCCTCGCCCTCCGCTATTTTGGCAGCGAGTCTGCCAATCTTCTCGAGTGCTGGGCCCTGTACGGCTACTCCAATCTCATTTGGATCCCTGTGGCCATCATCAGTTGGTCTTCCATTGAGATTCTCAACTGGACATTTGTCGCTGTTGGCTTCGGCATGTCTGTCGCCTTTCTTTTGCGCAATCTGTACCCCGTGCTGAGTGCCACAGATCGTCAAGTGAGCAAGGTGCTTCTAATAATCGTTGTGGTGCTGCATGCTGGCCTGGCTATCACGATCAAGATTCTCTTCTTTGCACACAACAGCCCTGCTGTGAAGAAGCCTGCTGGAGGTGGTGACAAGCCTGCGGCGGACAAGCCAGCAGCCCTCTTGTTTTAAAGACGATTTCTTATCGAGAAATAAGAATCAGCTCGAGTAGTATGTGGTTTGTAGCAAGCAAAAAGCGGTACACTATACATGCCTACCACATGATGGAACTAAAGGCAGTACAGTTATTAGTTCCGTTGCAGGTGTCCAGACATGGAGAAGAGCGTTTGCCCGACGAAATGTCCAAGCTTCTTAGGAGGGGTATGGGAAATGCTTATGAAAATATTGTTCAATACTTGAAGCGTCATCTACCCAGGTGTCAACATTGTTCTACCATGCCATGAAAATAATCATCACATTGCCAAAGCACGTGGACCAACCCCAACCATGATGTTTTTTGCCTCTGCCGAGCGGCCTCCCTTGGGCCCCTACGGGCCTACCGCAAATTAGTTTCGGCCCAACCCTTCTCCTGCCTTGACCCTCTCGACCGGCCCTCCGTTGGCCTCCCACTCCAACCAACTCCCAGGATATTCGCCCACGCTCTCGTACCCAGCATGTTTCGCCAGCCCAGCCGCCGACTTGGCCCTCACCCCAGCCTTGCAGTAAAACAAGAGGGTGCTATCCCGCGAAGGCCTCTCGAACCCACACACATGTTCGAAATCGGCCTCGGGGACATGAAACGACTGCGCGGCTGACGTGATGGGGATATTGATCGCGCCAGGGATCTTGCCCGTAGATTGGATCTCGCCCGGTTCTCGAACATCTGTTTCATTCGTATTCCCTCCAAGTCAGTCCTGTTCTTCCAACCCACATTATTTCCCCGCGTCAAACCCCCCAAAAAAAAAACAGATGCCAATTCCGCACTACCAATCTACGGCAGTCGCCGAACATTGGACAGTTCAAGAGGGCCAAACGCAACGTGACAAAAAAAGGGGGGGCACGCACCAACAATGACCACCTTGCTCGCGGATTCGCCGCCCCCATCAACCAGCTTCTTCACCTCGCCGAAGGACCAGATCCTGCTCCCGGGGAGGACGGTCTCGCTCGATCCAGCAGAGTAGTGTCGGCTCGGGGGGAAACCCACTGGCCTACGTACGGCTCTCGATTGCCGAAATGCCGCGCTGCCGTGCGCGCGGATTCGTCTGCACGTGCTGAGAGCCATCGATGAAGCAGGGCGTGCTATTCGGGGCAGCGACGACACCGGGGCAATGCTCTTGATGAGCAGTCGAGTTGGCGACATGCTGGGTGGCGAGAACGGGGAAACTTCTGGGCCGTGGATAGAAGAGCACTTTTTTTGGTTCTGGGCTTAAGAATGATTAATTCACCGAGTAGATGCTATCTTTACGGATCGGTTGCTATTTCGGCCAAGGGTCGGCGTCATTTTTTGCAAGTGTGACCAAGTCGGGGTGATGTCAGTCAGGACCAATATCAGAAGTTCCAGCGCGGTGTATGCAAGTAAGCGGGTGGTTTATCAAGCGTGAGCCCAGTCGATAAGCCAATTGCCCGTTTCGCATAGCTTTAATGACCCAATCATAAACAGACTAGATAGATACTAATAGATACTCACAGTCGTCGGGCAACAGAACACATGGTTAGAGTTATATCTAACAAGCGGTCCATTTGAATTGGTTCTTCATTAATCATGGTCCGAGGTATTCTGTTATTCGGCCATTGCCTTTTATGTATTGCCCTAGGCACTCCGAGCCTTCCATTGCCTTGAGCACTCCCAGCCAGCGCGAAAACCTGCTGCGAAATATGTACATGTGCCTGAAACCTAATTAAGAATTATGTGATCCTTCAACTCCCTAATTATTCGTCCTGGTCAGACGTGAATCAACGTGACCATTCACGTACCCAACTGATCTATATGCGTGCCGTCGGCTCATTGGTCGGGTGCATCCTACTTCACACTGCACTCATCCTGCAAGTTGCCAAACCTGCCATGTTTGCATTTTCTTCGAAACAGCACTGCCAGTTTCGAGTCGGATGCGTGCAGTTCAGTGATCGATTAAGTGTTGACTACTCTTCTTTTGTCTATCCGATGAGAGGTCCGTCGTGGCCTACCACTCGCGCTTCTCGAACGTCAGAGGGCAGTCATCCTATTCATCTTGTCAGTCGAACCCTCCTCCATCAAGTCGGACGCTTAATTGTGCAATTTAGTAAATCAAAAAATACCTTGGGAAAAATGGTAGCAAACACTTTGATCTCTTCAGATAAGGGCGTAGCATGGTGCGTCCACTTCAGCTGACAAGAAGCCTTGCCAACAAACAGGGCAAGGTTGAGTTGAGCATAAACCTGACCAAGGCAGTAATGGGGTCCAGTTCCGAAAACCAGATAGTTCTTGGCGCCCTTCACCTCGGCATCTCCGGAATAATATCGTTCGGGGTCGAAGTAATCGGGGTTCTCATACACCTCGGGATCGTGTAAAGCCATATAAGTTGTGGGAATAACCATGGAGCCTGTGGCGCTGTTAGCCTTTGAGTTTCCACCCCGACACAATCTAACCATTCCGAAAGAGGGGGGTGGGGGGGGGGGGCTGTGTTGTGTTCTTACCCTTTGGCACAGTGTACGATTCGGTAATGGGAAAGGGCTTCTTGACCAAGTAAGGGATCATCAGCACGGGGGGGCGGTATCGAAGCAGCTCTCGTACAACCGCACGAGTGTAAGTGAGGGACTCGAGCTGGTCCATGTTAAGTTCCGCGTTGGGATCGCCATTTCGAACCTTCATGTTCTCGTCACGAACACGATCGAGGACGTCGGGGCGCTGGGCCATGACCTGGAGCAACCATGTAGCAGCGCTGCTGGTGGCATCCTGAGAAGCAAAGAGGAACGTGAAGACCGTCTGGGAGATTTCGTAGTCGGAGAACATACGGAGGAGAGGAGAAGGCTTCTCCAAGTTGTCCTTGGCTTCACCCATCGCATCAGCCTCGCGCCAACGCTCAGACTGAATCATCTGTAGAACCCAACCATCCATGATGCAAGTAATATCACCACCAGCAGCCATGCGAACCTTGCTTTTGGCAGCACACTTGGCAAACTCGACGAGAACCATGTCAGCCGCCTTCTTACCGTACCAGGTCTTGGTGAACGGCAGAATGATGGGGAAGTTGACCAGCTCCAAAGCAGCAGTGATAAGATAGTAGTCATCCGCAATTTTCTTGACGGCAGCATCGGACATGTAGTGGCCGACAAAAGTGCGGCAGGAAACGGCACACATGAGTTCACGGAACTCGGGCATGAAAGGAACGGGCTTTCCGTCGTTCTCTTTGGTCACGTTGAGGAACTTCTCAAAGTACTTCTTATAGACCTCCTCCTGGCCAGGCAGATAACACTCCAGAGCCTTGCGTGTGAAGAGTCCGTTCAGACCTTTGCGGAAGTCGACGTGTGCTTTTCCATCCAGGAAAACCCAATTATCGTGGCCCAGAAGTTTGTGGGCGACGTCGACGACGCAAGGCTTGACGAACATGGGTGAGTTGAGGATTTTTCGTGCCATATCTCGGGTCGAAGCGATAACAACAAATCTAAATGAATATTAGCATACTATGCGGCTCAGGTGTGTTGATTTGAGGAACAAAAGGTAGACACACTTATGGAAGACCGAGACGCAGCTGAGAGGGCCGCTGGCCCATTTGGCATAGTACTCCTCAAACTTGGGGTTCATGGATTGCAAGAACGGGCCAATGAAGGGCATCTTCCACGCTGGCCCAACAATTGAGCCTTTGCTCATGATGTAGCTCACTGTGCAAGGAAAATGTTCCGGTCAGCAAATCTTTGCCCAGCCACATGACACAATCCCCTTCCATGGAAAGGCAATCCCAAGGAGTATGGGCAAAATCAGCGACGTACTTTGGTCATAGACCACACACATGGCCAAGATGGTCAATAGAATGGTCCAGTGGCTGGAAGTAGTAACGGCCTCGAAGACCATATCCAACTGGGGGGGAACGTTGATGCTGCCATATTTGGAGCTGGCGAGCACTGAGGTGAATGTAGACGTCGAGCTGTTGGCGTCCATGTTGGGCGATACCGGGGGACTTCCCAAGTCGCGTAGGCGTATGTATGGTGTGCCGGTGTGTGAAGGAAGGTGAATGTTGTCGCAAGAAAATGATCGGGGGCCTTTACTTTGGGTAGAAACGGGGCCTGGAACGGGGCACCCTTGTACCTTGGACCTTGGATGGGGGAGGGCGGCTTGGCCGGGTTTCTGTTTTCTTCTCTCGCGCACCCGCAGGCTGTAGGAGGTCGTCGGATAGGAAGGGTATTTGTAACATGCAACTTGCAAAAGAGTAATAAGAAGCGAGAGAAGAAGATGGCTGTTACTGTGTGACCCGCACGTCGAGGAGCTGATACTTGGACTACGGAGCGCCCATACGATTGATGAGGCAGCAGCGTTACAGCACCGAGCAGTGGTCGTCACAAGCAACCATCAGCTTCCTCCCCTGGCCAAGACGTAAACGTAGTCCGGTCGTTCCTGGCAGGTGCTGACCAATTCACGCTGGGGGTCCGCTGGGGCCGCTGGGGCCGCTGGGGCCGCTGGGGCCGCTGGGTGTCAGTGAGAGGGACTCAGTCTCTGACGGTATGTTGTTGTAGGGAACACGGCATCCACTTTTCCTGTCGCGACCTTTTTCGGGTTCGCGCTTTTGGAGCTCTGCATGTACATAATAAACATGACTTATGGCATTCAAGGATGGTCTGGCTGTACGGAGTAGGTCGATTAGCTTTGCGAGGCCGTTAACGTTTCCAACGAAATTCCCCGTCGGTGCTGTTTTATTAATTCCTGGCGGATCGAGGCTTTTGCATGTACAGTTCGGACTATGTTGCCCAGGTTCGTAACGTAGTACTCCGAGCCCACGATCGGACAATTGAAACCCGCACATCTCCGCACTCGCTTGCTCGGAAGGAAGAAAAAGAAAGAAATGAGCCCGTCACACCCGGTCGGCTCGTTCAGTTTCCGACAAGTCCGGCAAGTCCGGCAAGTCCGACAAGCCCAGCATCATAAAATGAGTCTGTCATCGTGTCAGTGCAGAATTCAGAATTCGGCCATGGCTCATGCAAGACGAAGACCCTTGAGCTAATATTGATTTCCTTGGAGCCGGTAAGGCTACACTTTCGTACCGACCGGGATGCTGACCAATCAGAGGAATCGTTACTCAAGGTCACCCCCCCCTCGTGCCAGCGAAAAAAGATGGGTCGGTACGAAATTGTAGCCTTGCCGGCTCCAAGGAGATTGAATTTTATAATGTTTTTTTTTGCTCATTGGTTGTGACCAATGCATATTCCGTATGCGTATTCGTATTCGTATCCGGCGAAGGCGGTCCGTCTGTCTGGGACAACCCCCCCCCCTTCCCCACAACTCTTAACTACCCCCCCTTGCGATTCGGAGTGGTTCCGAAATGGCTTCTCACGTAATGATGATTGAGGGGACGAGGGCGCAGCGCGATCAGCTAACATCCATCTTCGGCCTTCAGTCATCAGCATCACGTGGATGTCAGTCATGTTCCTCCTTGCACTGCGTCATTTCCCAACCGCGAGCCCATCAACATGAGTGGCACTAGTCCGTAGCTACCTACCCTACTGGATAAACTTCAATGCCCTTCATAGCCAGTCCATCTGTCCTTCTTCATCAAACAACGCCAATAACTCGCGAAAATACGTCCTCGTCCAACCGTTCTCAACATTTGAATCAGTAAACATGCCGAGCTATATTGTATGTCATCCGTGCCGCGAGACGGGACGAGCTACTGAAACGAATGTTAATAACCTTGGCCCCCTGATAGGTAACGCTGAAAGATGATGCTACTGAGGACGAGATCAAGGCGTGAGTACTATTCGATACCGCGCACCGAAGCCATCCAAATTTCCTGCAGCCAGATAGATGGAACCTGCAGTAGCGAGAATGCATGTGCCCTGATGAAATGGCTTTACAACTGACCAAATTATTCCACAGCGCCAAGCAACACGCCACCGACCAGGGCGGCAAGATCACCCAAGAATATAGTTTGATCAAGGCCTTTGCGTAAGTGTACTTGATTACTGTTGCACATTGCAGGGGACAATTCGCTGATGAGCTACTTCTCTCCAACGTTCAAACAGCGTTGAAATGAAAGACGATGCCGTCACCACCCTCGAGGGGAACGAGCACGTCAAGGCCATCGAGAAGGATGGCCAAGCATCCACCTGCTAAAAGGCTGAGAATGGGAAGCCTTGGAAACATATTGCTGCAATATCTTGCGATACAACAATGTATGATCAGCACCAGAAACCAGGAAGCTTGACCATTTGTCTTTGAATACAGCAACCTGATGAGTTGTATGAACCTACGGATTACTACGTCACCATTAATGGACCATTAATGGACCATTAATGGGGTGGCTATCGCGTCGTCACTTTCCCCCCTCTCTTCCCCTCACTTCCGTTGCGCAGTCTGGTTCCGGTTCCCCGGCGCGTGACGTATGCACGTAACTTACGGTACGGTACGGATTACGTATGTATGTGCGGTGCCCAGCAGCTGCCCCCCCCCCCTTAACTTAGTCGGGCCCGTATCGGCACATCCTCGGCGCCATGTTGTTATTCATTGCCCATTGCCATTGCCGCTGCCATTGAGTTCCTCCACACAGCGCAGCTCGTAAATGTGTTAGTGTTGCGACGCAAATGCCATAGCTCACGAGGGTCAGGCCGGACAATCGACGTCGAATCCTGACACTTGAACACTTTATATTTAGCTGGCTGCCACCACTCGTAGCCATGCCGCCATGCGGATTCCAAGGTCGTGTCAGCTGAGGCTCCGCCGCCCTCGCCAGTTCTTATCACAATCATCATCATCGCCAACGCATTTCCCGTCCTGTCGTGCCCTTCATACGTCAAGATCGTCGCAATACGCGCCACACAACGTATCGGATGCTGAAATTGCGGCCTTGGCGCGACAAGACCAGCATCCTCTTAGCCTGGCCGATCTAGTGCGGTATGTGTGCCCAATGTGGCAGTCCTCGTTCGATTCTGCTTCCCACACCAAGAGAAAAAGGGCAACACGTACAGTGCCGGATCAGTTCTTTTCAGCCCTAATGGTCACTTCTTCAAATAGACACGGCAGACCACCCTTATCAGAAAAGTCCTTACTCTCCTCCGCCAACTTCGCACTCGGCCTACTCCCCATTCGGCTTGCGCGACGAATCCAAGCCCTTCGCAACTTGCCATTCATTGTGGTTTCCAACCCAAACATATCTCGCATATATAACAATTATCTGCACTCGTTATCTATCCTCCTGCCATACTGGCATGCCGCCAGCCAAGGCCGGCCCATCTCGACACTTCAGCACGAAATCGAATTCACTCACGTTCTGGCCGAGCTTGTTGCTACACACACCGATACGATACCCATACTTGCCAAGGGCTTCCTCGAATGCCGCAAATACATATCTCCCGCCGAGGTGACTCGTTTTCTGGACGAGCACCTCCGAGCTAGGATAGGCACCCGGCTTGTTGGAGAGCAGCACATCGCTCTCCACTTCAGCAGTCAACCGCACTTCGCTCCAGAGGACAGCCCTACACCCTGTCCTGAGCACCCGTCCTACATTGGTGTCATTGACACTGCGCTCAAGCCGTCACTCACCATTGACGCTTGTGCAGGTTTCGTCGCCGACATATGCGAACTGCGCTATGGCTCTCGGCCGCTCATCTACATGGACGGCGAACCGGATACCACGTTTGCCTTTGTGCCCACGCATCTAGAGTACATCGTGACCGAACTACTGAAGAATGCCTTCCGTGCTACAGTGGAAAGCAGATGCCGCGAACCCGTAGTCGTCACCATCGCACCGGAGCCCCTTCTCAAGGAACAGCCAGGCGGCGCACCACTCATCAAGCAACCCAGCCAAGGTCGCGGCCAGTTCCGAAGCGACGCCATCAAACCTCTCGACGATAATACCCCTGGTGTCACGATCCGAATTCGCGATCGCGGGGGCGGCATATCTCCCGACATCCTTCCCAACATCTGGTCCTATTCTTTTACTACCTTCTCAGATGATGAGGAATTCCCTGGTTCAGGAGCCCCGGGCGGCGATGGCCTCGGCGCCATAGCCGCAGCTAGCACGGGGGGAAGCTCGATTGCCGGTCTAGGCTATGGTCTCCCCTTGAGTCGTGCATATGCCGAGTATTTCGGAGGCGGCATCGCCGTCCAGAGTCTATATGGATGGGGCACAGACGTTTATCTACGTCTCAAGGGCGTCGGCAATCTCAGTTAAGCTTCTCAATTCAAACGTGTGCTTATACAGCTTTTTTTTTTTTGCACATGGCCATCCATTCATTGAATCCACCGAGGAAATTACCAAGCAGTCACCAAGCTTAGTTAGCATGTAAATAGGAAAAAAATCACCAGAAAAACATGTAAAGTCATGCTCAAACAAAGGAGAACCAAGGATACGATACGGCAGTATTTTCTGAAAATACCATACAGAACAGTGCAGAAAAACATCACTTTGTATCATCAATAACCTAGGTCTCGTTCCACGTGACGTGATGCCAAGACGCCATCAACCTGACGCCCTCTTTCGAGATTTGTGACAATAGGCATCGACCAAGTCCGGTCCACGCATAACTCGGCTTTCATTCACTTTCAACAGGCATGTCACCAGCACGACATCATGTAGCTCTGAGGGATACAAACGTCGTCATTCAATCTATTTTGAAAAAAAAGAAAGAAAGAAAGAAAGAAAGAGAGCAAAAAAACAAAGGTGGAGGAGAGGAAACGACCGAGAATTGAACATGCATGATGGGAATTCTTGGTTCCCGAGCAAGTGGCCCCCAACGCACACTTACTTAGCTTGGCAGCAGTGGCAGGAACTGTACTGTACCACCAACTGTGACAGACAAGATTCATTGATAAAACTTAGACAATAAGCGAAGCCTACTAGTAAAGCGGTCCAGTAGAGAAGAATCAACTGGCCTCCCAGCTCGTTGATGACCACCAACAAGTTTATATCCAAAAAAAAAAAAACGCCAGACAGCGGCAACGCAATACCCAGATCGAGATTGTCAAAGTTCGGGTCCTTGGTCGTGTTTACATCCCCAGTCTCCCTACATCACTCGCTTGCTTGAATATAATTCCCCTTTCGAATTACGGCAAAATCAGGTAAAAATTAAGACGCCATCTGCGCCACCAAAATATCATACTGTGCCCCTATAGGAGGAATATCTAGTTTCCGCATTGACATTGCTTGAATAAAGCCATCATGGACGGTGCTTACATGTTTTCAAGCTCGCGATCGATTTGTCGGTCCATGAATGTGCGTCGCTCGCCAACCAATTCGGTTTGCAGGCGCTGTTCTACCAGGGCACGAACCTGTTTCTTTGTTACCGTGTCAAGGTCGACCTCACGAAGGACAGACTGGATGGCCTCGACGATCGCTGTGTCATCTGCACCAACATGCCCACGCTGAAAGTCAAATGAAGTTGTCGATTGCGTTGCTTCGTGTCCCATCGGCGGGCGATGACCACCAGCGTAGCCCATCACCGATGATGCTCTGTTGCCGGACATTACTGGCCCGGGTGTAAGGTTGGCCTGGCCTCGAAGGTTCATCATACTGCCTCTGTTTGCGGGCAAGTCCTGATATGGAGATGGGCCTCTCTGAATGTCGTGTATTTGTGTTCCCATGGACATCATTGATTGTCTGCGGGTGGATCCGGGGGCATCGTAGTATTGACCTTGTGCCGTTGGGGCTCGATACAAGCCAAGAGCAGGCGACTGAGGTGGCATGTAGGCATTTCGTCCACCCATCCCTGTCAAGACAGAGCCCTGGGGTGCAGCTGAGTAGACTGATTTGATTTCGTCCATCTCGTACTGATCAGGATAGGCCATGTCTTGCTTCTCCTGATAACCCCCGCGACGTCCTGGAAGATTGTTTGCCAGGGCGTAATCGTCCCATCTTTGAAGAGGAATAGACCGGGGATCGTATCCCTCGTCATCAACTGCAACAACCTGCTTGTTGCCCTTTTCTCCAATGACAATGCGAGTGTTACCCCAGGAGAAATTGTCCTGGTTCCAAAACGAGTAAATTGGCAGGATAAAGGAGTAAATGGGGAAGGCAATCATGTAGATGATCATCCAACCAACATGCTGCCACTGTCTCTTGAGAATAAAGACCAAGGCCTGGAGACCATATACTGCCGCCAACATGATGATGGAAATCATAGGGAATTGTCCCTGGTGAGTGGCAACTCGATAAATTAACCAACCAAGGTAGACACAAGTGGCCGGCAGAATGATGGTACCACAGAGATCAATGAAGACAATGAAACGCATGCTAAAGCAGCAAAAGCCACACATTTCTTCCAGACGCATAAGCTCGACAAGGTTATGGATAGTGGAGTTGATCCAGCGACGGCGTTGGGACAGCAGCACGCTCCACGATTCGGGAGCAGCCGTTCTACACTGAGCATCCTGAATGAACTTGTAGGCCATGTACGGGAAGTGTTTGGTCATGAGAGTTGTCAGGTAGCGATCTTCACCGAGGGACAACAAGTTCTTCTGATGAAGGGTGTCTACGTCACAAATGGCGTATTCTTTGATGACAGCATCCGAGATGATCAGAGGCTTGCCCTTGTCCACGGTTCGAAGACGGTACATGGTGAAACTGAGAGTTCCCAAGTTAGTAAAGAGTGTAATTCATATCGAATCAAATCAAAGTAGAGATAACATAAAATCAAAAGTGTCACCAGCAGGAACATACCATCCAGGCAAACAAGTGACACTGCCAAAGAGAGATTCAAAGGCCTTGGCGAGGTGATGAGAAATAAAGTATTCATAAACTTGAATCATCGTCCACCAAGACTTTTCGTCGTTTTCCAGACTGGTTTCGCCACAGATACCCGCAATTTTGGCGTTGTTGGCACAAGCCGACACGAGACGGTTAAGCGAGTCTTCGCTTACAGATGTATCGGCATCAACCATGAGCAGGTACTCATACAGTTCGGGGTCCACGCCAATGACGTTGTTAATCTGGTGGAACATTTCAAGCTCCAGGGGATTCATAGGGGCGCGGTGGTGGACTCGGTTGAGGAAGCTCATGAGGAGGATCTGAGAATCTCGTTTACCACGATTTCCTGGCTTCGACTTGCCTTGCTCAGACTCCTTGCCGACCTTTACCACAACGACGTACGGAACGACATTGCCTTCGTATTCATACAAGCCTGAGTAGACTTTGCCATAGTTAAGTTGCTCACTGCCAGGACCAACAGACTTGAATGGTAGAGCTGGTGGATCAACCTTGGGATCCACGCCAAGGATATCAAGAACAATTTTTGGGGTTGGGCGATCATTGCCCTGGCCCACAATTACACCGTCGCAAATAACAAAGATGAGCTTGCGCTTGTTGTCATATTGCAGTGCGGTAAGGGAATCCAGAGCCTTTCGCAAAGATTCTTCGCCTTCGGTGTAAGCGGGAACTTGGCAGATGACAAATTTGTCTTGGGGTGAAGGTCGACGTTTGGAAGTGAACCGGAGAGCGGAGACAAACTTGATCAAGATGACGGCGCAAATGATGATTGTGAAAGCCAGCAGGATCCAGTTGTTTACCGTACATCTGGGTGTCTCGCGGAAGTCCGTAATTCCTTGGTAAAATGTTTTCTGAATACACGCCCAGCTGTTCATGACATTGGCGTGCTGGGTGCGATTGGAAACTGAGTCCCGGATAACTTGATCGAGGAGACCTTTGATGTCCTGGCCTGGGTTGTTCTTCCAGAGGTCACTGACACTAGAGTCAAGGAACTTGTACGAGGCGATGTTGTTCATAACATCCTGAGTGTGGAAGTAGTCCGTGAGATCGTATATCTTGTCTCCATACATAGCCCAAGGGTGTTGTTGGTCACCAGAGCCACCAGATTTTACCTTGCCTTCACTCCATACGAGGTCACCCTGATAGTATTCCTTGATCTTTGGCTCGAAATTTTTCCAGTACCACAAGGGATCGTGCAGCTTGCTACTGACAGTTCCATAGAAGCCAGATTTATGATTTGCAAGACCGTATTCCAGGCTGGTATTCGGTTGCAGTTGGATTGTCTCCGCGATACCGAGCCCTTGGCAAGCCTCGTTCAGTGGTGGCGGGAAGTAGGCCGTCAGGTCCAGTCCTGCAAGCGGTTGCATGACATCTGCAGTTGTCTTTACGTCCGTGTCACTGTGCTGCTGACGCCAAAATTTTGTGATGTCATAAACCTTTCCATGAATGCTGACCCAAAAATCATCTTGGCCCTGGTGTGTCTTCACCTCTTCCCGATTCCAAGCTTTGTCGAAGTTGGGACAAAGAAGTCGGCCAAACCAGATGATCCAGAAAACGACCATAGCATTGATGAGAAATATCAGGAATACCAAGACAAGCTTCTCTCTCCAAGCCATGCGAACGTCAGGTCGTCTCATGCGGCCAACATAACGCAACAACGGAGAAGGAATCCAAAAGGTCAGAGCCCAGACAATCCAAACCCAAATGCGGCGACCCATTGTCACCCTCTTTGTCTGGAACTTTTTGTTGGCGGCAAGTTCGGGATCCAAGGCCCCAGTGAAATCACCTTCGGCACTATAGAAAACATCATCTTTGTACGTGTCTCCCTTGGTGCCTAGGCCATAGTCTCCATTGCTCACGTTTCGCATTGCGGTGGGGGCGAGTGATGGTGCAAGATTCGGGTTCTGGCCAAAGTTGAGCTGGCTCTGACTGAAATTGCGAGTATGCACGAGTCCTTCATGACTTCCGTTGAAGCTGGGTGCCATCCCTTGGGGAGGAAAGTAGCCACTTCCATTGGCGGAGTAGCCGGTGTCGAGGCCAGATCCAAAGGGATTGACGCCGATGGCTTGCATGTTCATGTCGTTTGGCTCTGGCTTCAGATCCAACATGCTCTCAGCCTCCCACCAAGCAGTCTCTCGCATCCAGACGCGGTCTTTACCGACGACAACCTCGCCATTACTCCAGCCCCGCTCAATTACCCAGCTTTCTATGCCATCCTTGCCATCTTTGCAGCCTAAAACTGCATAACGACGAGCAAACTCGTCGTGGTCAAAGTCAGCGGTAAAATCCAAATTTCTGTTTCGTCGGTTAGCCCATTCGGGAAGTCTCCAGGAACGAAGCTGGCGTGATACAGCACCAGCTGACCAGGCGGATGTCATAGACGGTAGCGCGGCAAGTTGCGTCGGGGAGTCATCTGTTGGATGCAAGGACAGATGATACCACAAACGATTTGACCCGAGTACAGCTGACAAGTCGAATCGGCCAGCGCGGCCCAAGTTGATACCTTCACCATCGACGGGGAACAGCAGAGTCCGAAGGAAACCGCCCTCTTCAGCCGCATAAGCAATATTTTCCAGCACGCCTTCTCGCTTCTCCAGCTCGTGCTGTCGTTCTCTGCCCTCTGGCCCTGTCATGATGCCCAAGTCAGGACCCACGTCGGACACTGCTTGCTGCATTTCACGCAGAACCGATGAGCCGGCCGGTGATACATTCACACCGTCTTCAATCATTTCTGCGTTGATACCCTGGGAATCATCAAATATACAACGCATGGACAGTGCTTTACCAAGAGTGATCTGTGGAATTTCCAGAACGGTGATGGAGACAGTGTCTTCAGAATCTTCATTCGAGGTCGGGGTTCTCGTCCCGCGGCCCTCGGGTGATTCGTCACCATTCTTAATACGAAGCATCTGAGCAGCGATTGCGGCATTTGCCTTGGATATAACCCAATCCACCAAGGATTCGTACAGTCCTCCGATAAAGGTCCAGCGATCTTCGGTGCTGCATTGCCTCAATAGCGTATCTGTCTCGATGCCAAGGAGGTCGCTGACATCCTCGCAGATCTCCTCTAGCGCATCCGATTCTACATCGTAATCGAGGGTGTTGCCGAGCTTGAGCAGACCGGCCAGTGTGGATATGAAATCTCTGTGAGACGATCCCTTGATGCCAATGTCTTTCAAAGCTTGGCGGAAGTCGTCTGCAGAGGCACCGTCATCGGCGGTAGGCAGGTACGAGGGCGGGTCGTATGTGCCAGATCGTGATAGCAACGTGTATCTGGAAGGGGCTTTGAGCCCTAGGAACTCTCTTTCAGCGGGCGTAGAAGCGGATGTCAAAAGATAGTAAAATACATCAAAGGCGCGATAGCCGGCCTCGGAAGGAACATTCAATAGGCCATTGATTGTATCAATACCCCCCTGAGAGAGGGCCAATGATGCACCAGTGAGGTTTCCAGCCAAATTCAAATTCAGTGTCACCCCTAGGGCAGCTTGTCGCGGCGTAGATGGATTATGAGGGGTAACACATCGGATGAAGGGTTGGATAGCGTCCAAAGCCTTATAAACAGTCGAAGGAATAGCAAAGGGGAAGCTATTGAGAAAAGGTGTCAAGACGGATGGAGCAGATTGATGGAGAGACCTAAGATATATGATTGATCAGTACTTGAAAGAACGACTGTAGACCAGACAGATGAACCGCGGCGTACCCCAAAATAATACACCCGTCCTCAGCTCGTCGACGTGCATGCTCCCAGGCCTTAGATGCAAGACTTGGATCAACAGTGGGAATTGCCTGTGCGGCACTAAGCCACGTATTGACAACGAGACTGGTGCTGGACTCCAGTTGATGGGGCTGCGAGGCAAGGTAAATGTTGTGAATAGCATTCAGCAACGTGGTTGTGGAAACTTGGGCTGTTTGAGGTCCACCTGCTCGCTGGTTCCCAGGACCTTCCGAGGCCACTGAGAACATTGACATGCGGTTCGCCATCTTTGGCGAGACTTGACCCAGTGGTGCCCACGAAGGGACATTCACGACTGGGAACGACTCGGTCGAAGAGGCTTCAAGAGGTATTCGCTATTCGAATGACGGAAAGAAGGCTTTCACACGCAATAGATGCTTCAATATGCTGCGACTCGATGAAGCGATGGTTGAAACGAGCGAGATTCGAGGCAACAAGAAATAGTTGATTCAAGTTGTCTTCGTCGAAATTAGGCGAAGCGTAATGCCGAAGCGTGGTAGGTAGTGCGTGCTCCTTTTCGACACAAACTATGTGGATTTTGGACTAGCTGGGAAGACAAGACGAGAACAACAACAACGAGCGTTTGCGAAGAAGAAGAAAGATGGAAAGGAAATTAATGATGAAAAGGAAGAGCCAAAGCGAGAGAGGCAGTCCTGGCGAAAATCGCGAACGACGAAGGCTAAGATCAATGAGAAACGAGCAGACGAGGACTCAGGACTCAGGGCCTGGGACGTGACTGAGAGCGACGACCACCACCCTGGGCGGCTCACGGATGGCATGCATTTCGAGGTGCCCTAACAGCCCCGACAAGAGCACAACGGGAGAGGTCGACGGGTGCGCGGTCATTACGGCGGGCGACCAAGTCCCTGAGCGCAGTCTAAGCCACAAGGGGTACTGGTTTGCAGCGCAACACGGGTCAAAGTTGGCGGCCTGGAAGGGCTCAGCTGCAAGGTGGCGGACCCCACTTCCGCCAGGGGGTTATGTGCAACGGCGGCATCTCCCCCCCCCCAAAAAAAGAAGAAAGTCTGATATTGGGATTCCAGTCACTACTTTTTACTCCATCGCTGCTATGAAACATTATTAGCTACGATGCCTTGAAATCAACAAACGTCGTTGACTCCTCGCGCTACAAAGTCGGCAACATCTACCTATGGTAACCTATAAGTACGGAGTGTCAACTCTTGATCTGTTGGGCCAACGGCAAAGACCGGCGGCTTGGTTGCCGGTCTTGCCACTTCAGCAACAGTCACTGCAGGTTTGGTGCGCCACAACAAACAACACAATTCCCGAAACACAATTCTCCGACTATGGCCAAATCCTCCCACTGGTCCAGCAGGCCGGCGATGTGTGCTTTTCATCAAGACGAGGTTGTCCAGGAACCCTGAGGAATAGGATTTGTGTAGGCAAATCAGTCCGCAGCAGGATCGAGGAATACATTAATGCCGACACGATACGAAGCGGCGAGGTTCAGCTATCCACTGCAGCGCGTCGATGTTGTGCCCCGTGCTCGTCGCAGAGGAGCTAGCTAGAACGGCTGTGGCCGCTCGTATTTTGAAAAAAAGATGTCACGATGTCTCCATGTAGTGCGTTGCCAGGGGTGGGGCTGCGAGGGGCCAAGAGGCGTGGGCCACTCAGCACAAAGCCGCCACCAGCAGATCAGACAACACGACAAATGGCATGCGTATTTTCAAGACGAATGAATAAACGAGATGACGAGGTGAGAGGAGCGCCAATTACGGAGTACCAGATCATTCAGCATTCCAGCCCTGCCATAACCAACTGCTTGGATCACATATGACAAGGTGCCTATGCCTGAGCCGAAAAGAAACATAACAATGTTGGCAGCCACGCACCATTTACAACCTATACCCCACTTTAAACCAGACCAGACAGTCTCACAATTTCTGTTGAACATGGACAACGCAAGTCTAATGGAGCTTGTTGTTGATTTTCGACCCTGATGTTCTAAATGATCAGACTTCATGGGAGTTCTGTAAAATCGATTGCAGTGATTGTCTTTCTGGTATGTTCTCTCTCGATTTCGATATCTTCCCATAGCAGGACGACGACCTAATGTCTGATCAAGCACAGCTAATATACGTAATATACGTGCTCCAGACGACGACAATGACATGACAACGAAATCGCAGCCCTTGTTTTGTTCATTCATCACGCGCACACTCCAAGAATGGGACGCTGCAATACTCTGCACGTGTCAGCATGCCGACTTGTAAAAAAGAACGATCTGGTGCAATTGGACCCAATGGTTTCGATGGCTGCACTCAGTAGTAGCCAAGTAAATGTGTTTCATCAGATCTGGTCAGTAGCTCTGTTTCCTTCAGGGGTAAAGTGAAAGTGGCATTGTCCAGTGACAGAAGACGCTAGCATCGCCAATCCGCGACCCTTAACCTTAAGAGCTAGGTACGTAGTCAATATTCGACGAGGGCCCACGAGCCCTTGCAGTCCGTAAATCCATCCATAGCAATATGACCACATGCGTCCGTCACTCCTCCCTTGAAGACGAGGACGGCAGCGTGATACGAAGACTATTGGCCTCCCCTTCAACAGTCGCGCGCACAATGGCGCTATTCAGCGTGCAGTTCGATGAATAGCTCATGCACCGCGAATCCGCAAGGACACACAGTCAGACATATTTCCCAGCATGCGGTCGGAAAGCATTACTCTTAATTGATAACGGATAATTGCGTTGAGGCTTTCATGTCATGGAGTTCACACTCACGAAAACCCAACCTGGCTATGGCCTCGCATGCATGATGCTGCTGCTCAACCACGAGTAGGCCACTAGCCACTAGACTTCTCTAAATAAGCTCACTGATCACTGATCATGCCGTCTCGTCGCGGGAACAATGACTGAGCCACGTACCCCGTATACGGACGGAATACGGAGTAAGGCGTGTGCATGTACTCCGTGCTGGCATCACTAGTAGGCTGCGTGCGCAAGGGGGACTTACTAGTTCCCCCATTTATCATCCCTACCTAGCCTCGATCTGTGAACCATCCCTGGATAGCATTCAGAATCTTTCGTGTGGTCAACAAGGGCGCTGCTCTTCGCCTGCACTGTAATCAGGGAGGTCTTGAGCAGCTAAGTCCTCGTGCTACATGTACGTCTAGACACAGACAGCTCGCTGTGTGACGGGACTGACCGGATGTAATATATAGTGTTTCAGGGCACGGGCGGGACTATTTTCTCAAAAAGAAAGGCGCTCTCATGTTATGCTCATGTTATGCAGTACAGAATCGTGAGTCTTTTTGGTTGCCTTCGCTCGTCGGCATGTCGAATCTCCCATCGCCCATCGTCCGTCCATCACCCTGATTGGCTCTGGCTATGTCGTATCGCGATACTAGTGGGAAATTGATGGTCAGAACACCTCCGACTGGACTTTGTTTGCACGCATCGTCTCAAAAAAAGTCTTCCGATGCCTGTGACCCCAGACCAGGCTGCGCTCCCGGTTCTTTGGCCCGCCGTAACACCCTACCGTACTCCGTACACCAAGACTTCAAGCACTCAAACGCACATCCTGGTCCTAACGCGCCACCAATTAATGCCTACGTGCCTGACTACCTAGGCCCGTGGTAATACCGATCCCCCTTTCTTTTGCTATTGCTAGAGACCAGTTCGCCAACGTATGCATTTGACCGTGGCTCGAGTATCGATCGGGTTTCGTTTTGAAAACCGACTCGCTAACTCCTCATTTTGGCTCTTGATTCTTCACACTCGCTTTTCTTGTTTTGTATGTTGTTTTGGACCAAAACTCTCGCCCCAAACCCTCTTCCTCTCGCTGGGAGAGGTTGTCTCATAGCATTGCTTCACCTCGCCGATTCTTCCGACAATCAAACGTCTTCACGTTCTCGACTTCCGATCCATTCAGACATATTCGCTCTCATCCCCACTCATACGACGTAAACCATTTCCTCTAAAACCAGACCCCATCCAGCACTCGCTCATTCCCGAAACATTTTATTTTTGCCCACGCAAGTGAATCCAGCGCTGCTGGAATTGTGCCCATCATGGCATCGACACTCCCTCCCCTTGGAGGCGGGAACGGAGGGGCACATACTCAGCATTCGTTACCTTCGTTACCAGCGCATCTTCAATCAGACACTCATATCACCGGACACCTGGCCAGTCGTTTCCACGTTTCCCATCCCACTGCGAAGCTTTCATCCCATGGACTTGTCTGCTTGAACACCTACACCTCGTCTTCTAAAGGGCCAGATGGTGGCAAGCCGGGCAGCGCCATGGCCGGCGCTGAGGACATGGCCGAACGTGCTTGGCTGAGGCTCGGACACCGATCTGAGAACCAGGCCGTTGTGTTTTTGTAGGTCACAAAAGCGCCGGATTTCTCCCTCGTTGTGATCTGAATGAGCGTCCCTGCTAACCTGCCACGCTTTCCTTAGGGGTGAATCTGGATCCGGTAAATCGACCATTCGAAGCCATCTGTTCACCGCGCTTTTGGACAAGTCCTCCACGCCTTTGTCAAACAAACTCTCCCTGGCCGCCTATGTCTTCGACACACTCACCACCACAAAAACTGCAACCACACCAACAGCCTCCAAGTCTGGTCTTTACTTTGAGCTTCAATACGATACATCGGCGACTACCAACCCAATTCTGATTGGCGGCAAGCTTCTGGATCATCGGCTGGAGAGAAGTCGTATTACCGATGTCCCAACTGGAGAGCGAAACTTTCATGTCCTTTATTATCTGCTGGCTGGCACCAGCTCGGCCGAAAAGACTCATCTTGGTCTTGACGATGGTGCTGATGGGTCCAAGAGATGGAAATATTTGGGCCATCCAACTCAGCTCAAGGTTGGCATCAACGACGCTGAAGGATTTCAGCTTTTCAAGGCCGCCTTGAAAAAGCTCGAGTTTCCGCGAAGTGTAATTGCTGAGATTTGCCAAATTCTGGCGGCTATCCTTCACATTGGCCAGCTAGAGTTCGAGTCCACAAACAACACGAGCGCTACAGGAGACGACAGCGGAGGCTTTTCTCACGATGGTGGCAATACCTCTACGACCGTCAAGAACAAGGATATTCTGGGCATCATCGCTGCCTTCTTGGGAGTTAGCGCTGGCGAGCTCCAAAGCACGTTGGGATACAAGACCAAGATGATTCAGAAAGAACGAGTCACCGTCATGCTTGACCCCGTGGGAGCACGCGGACATGCTAATGAGCTGGCTCGAACACTCTACTCCCTCCTTGTAGCCTGGATCTTGGAGAATGTTAACCAGAAAGTGTGCGCTGCCGAGGAGCAAATCGCCAACACCATCTCCGTTGTTGACTTCCCAGGTTTTGCCCAACAGTCAGCTACTCGTTCCACCCTTGATCAACTTCTCAACAACGCCGCGACCGAGGCTGTATACAACATTGCTCTGCACAACTTCTTCGACCGCAAGGCTGACATGCTGGAGTCCGAAGAGGTCAGCGTCGCTCCTACGAGCTACTTTGATAATTCTGATGCTGTAAAGGGCCTGCTCAAACCTGGGAATGGTCTCTTGAGCATTCTGGATGATCAGACTCGACGAAACAAGACGGATATGCAGCTTCTCGAGAGCTTGAGAAAGCGGTTCGAAGGCAAGAATCCCGCAATTGAAGTCAGCTCCGCCACGGCCAAATTACCTGGCAGTAATTTCCTTACAGAAAACACCGCTGCGTCCTTCACCGTCAGACACTTCGCCGGTGAGGTTGACTATCCGATCAAGGGACTTATCGAAGAGAACGGCGAAGTCGTCTCTGTGGACCTGCTCAACATGTTCAAGTCCACCAAGAGCGAATTTGTGGGCAGACTATTCGGCCAAGATGTTCTCCAGACTGTTACTCATCCCATAGAGAGAACAACTGTCATGCAGGCCACAATCAGCTCCAAACCCATACGCTCTCCCAGCGTCATATCCCGAAAAGGAGGAAGGGGCCGTGGACTGGCATCACAACGTCGCCAACCAGAGGCTAACCTTTTCGACGCGGGCAACAACGCACCTACAGAATCAAGGAATCCCAAGGGTGCCAGCAAGACTGGCATCGAACAAGGTGCTTCTGGTCAATTCCTCTCATCGCTCGACAATCTGCAGAAGGCTGTCACAGACCCAGGCACAAATGCCTACTTCGTCTTCTGTTTGAAACCCAACGACCGGCGCATCGCAAATCAGTTTGATAGCAAATGCGTCCGTACTCAAGTCCAGACTTTTGGCATTGCAGAAATCAGCCAGAGGTTGCGATCTGCCGACTTTAGCTTGTTCCTCCCCTTTGGCGAATTTCTTGGCATGGCTGATGCCGAAACCATTCTGGTTGGCAGCGAACGTGAACGCGCCGAAATGGTCATTGAAGAACGACGTTGGCCAAGCAACGAGGTCCAAGTCGGATCCACGGGTGTTTTCCTCAGTGAACGGTGTTGGATGGAGGTTGCTCGCTTGTCCGAGGGCTCCGGTGGCGCAGTTCGCTATCCACGGCCCTCATCGGATGGGCATGGTAATGAAGCGCTTACCCCAGGAGAACGCGACGCGTTTGGCGCATCCAAGGAGCAACTTTTGTCTGGAGGCGACACCCCACTGATGTATGGCGAGAAGGGTAGGCCCGGCTACTTTGGCTCCGACGATGCTCGCTCCGAGACAGGTGTGTCTGCTTTTGGTGGCGGAGACATGTTCAAGAACTTTGAAACCCGAGAACAGATGGCAGAGCGTGGCAATGAAAAGAATCTCCAAGAAATTGAAGAATTCAGGGACTCGCCTAGCCGAAGACGCTGGGTGTTCACAGTGTACTTCCTTACGTGGTTCATTCCCGATTTCCTCATTCGCTGGCTCGGCCGCATGCCGCGAAAGGACGTTCGCCTGGCTTGGAGAGAAAAGGTGGCCATCAACATGCTGATCTGGCTCATGTGTTTGGTCGCTGCCTTCTTCATCATTGTTTTCCCCATGCTCATCTGCCCAAAGCAAAATGTCTACAGTGCCGCCGAACTTTCCGCTCATGACGGAAAAGACGGCAACTCGGCATTCGTGTCAATCCGCGGTCATGTTATTGATCTAGGCTCCTTTGTCAACCGCCACTACCCATCGGAGCCTCTCGTCAGCAAGAAAAGTATCCTCAACTATGCTGGCAAGGATGTTAGCGCGCTCTTCCCGGTTCAAGTCTCTGCTCTATGTCAAGGTGTGGATGGCTCCGTGAATCCGCAGGTCACACTCGACTACAAGAACACCAATTTCACTGGATCCCCAACTTTGATCAACTCGCAGGACCTGAACTCCAAGTACCACGATTTCCGACACTTCACCAACGATACGCGTGATGATTGGTATCTTGAGCAATTACTTTTTCTCAAAGGCAATTGGGGCAAGGGCACTATTGGCTATTCGCCGCAATATGTCTCGACGCTTGCTGGAAAGGGTCAAAAGATTGCCATTATTGGAAGCAAGGTATACGATTTGACAACTTATATGGACAATCGTCGGCTCTTGCGTGCCAAACCTGGCGAGAAATTGGAGGAAGACACTAAAATAACGAATTTTCTGCACCAAAACGTTATAAGTCTGTTCCAAAGCTCGTCTGGCGAAGACATCACAAAGATCTGGAGTGTATTGGCAGTGTCCCCTGATGTCAAGGCTCGAATGCAAACCTGTTTAGACCATCTCTTCTATGTCGGTGATGTGGACACGAGAAATTCTGCTCGCTGTCAATTTGCCGAGTATCTTGTTCTTGCCGTGTCTATCATGCTGGCTTCTATCATCGCCTTCAAGTTCTTTGCTGCGTTGCAGTTTGGCGGCAAGAACGTGCCAGAGAACCTCGACAAGTTCGTCATGTGTCAGATTCCTGCTTATACTGAAGATGAGGACTCACTCCGCCGTGCCATTGACTCAGCGGCAAGGATGCGTTATGATGACAAGCGCAAACTGTTGGTCGTAATCTGCGATGGTATGATCATTGGCCAAGGCAACGACCGAGCTACTCCACGAATCGTCTTGGACATTCTCGGTGTCTCGGAGACCGTGGACCCAGAGCCTCTCAGCTTCGAATCTCTCGGTGAAGGTATGAAGCAACACAACATGGGAAAGGTCTATTCTGGTCTGTACGAAGTCCAAGGACACATCGTCCCCTTCCTAGTCATTGTGAAGATTGGCAAGCCTTCAGAAGTGGCCCGTCCCGGCAACCGTGGCAAGCGAGACTCTCAGATGATCCTGATGCGCTTCCTCAACCGTGTCCACTACAACTTGGCCATGAGCCCGTTGGAACTGGAGATGTACCACCAGATCCGCAACATCATCGGCGTCAATCCGACATTCTATGAGTTCATGTTCCAGATTGACGCTGATACTGTGGTGGCCCCTGACTCGGCAACTCGCATGGTTTCTGCCTTCATTGACGATACGAGACTGATTGCTGTATGTGGAGAAACTGCCTTGACAAACGCCAAGTCTTCCTTCATCACCATGATTCAAGTTTACGAATACTACATCTCTCACAATCTGGCCAAGGCTTTTGAGAGTTTGTTCGGCTCTGTTACCTGCCTGCCCGGTTGTTTCTCCATGTATCGCATTCGGGCCGCCGAGACTGGCAAACCCTTGTTTGTCAGCCGCGAAGTTGTTGACGCCTACTCCACCATCCGTGTCGACACGCTACACATGAAGAACCTACTGCATTTGGGTGAAGATCGATATCTCACCACACTTCTCCTCAAATTCCACTCCAAGTACAAGACCAAGTATCTCTTCAACGCCCATGCCTGGACTATTGCGCCAGACTCTTGGAAGGTGTTCCTTTCCCAGCGACGTCGTTGGATCAACTCGACTGTGCATAATCTTGTCGAGCTTATTCCCATGGCACAGCTTTGCGGTTTCTGCTGCTTTAGTATGCGTTTTGTAGTCTTCATTGATCTACTGAGTACTGTCGTGCAGCCCGTTACTATTGCCTACATTATTTATCTGATTGTTCTGGTGGCAACCAAGGCGACTGTTGTTCCTATCACAGCATTCGTCCTGCTCGGTGCCATCTACGGTTTACAGGCCATTATTTTCATCCTACGTCGCAAGTGGGAAATGGTTGGCTGGATGATTCTATATGTTTTGTCCATCCCCGTCTTCAGTTTTGGTTTGCCGCTGTATGCGTTCTGGCATATGGATGACTTCAACTGGGGCACGACCCGTGTCGTTGCAGGCGAGAAGGGCAAGAAGGTGGTTATTTCTGACGAAGGCAAATTTGACCCTGATTCCATCCCCCGCAAGAAGTGGGAAGAATACCAGGCAGAACTCTGGGAGACGCAGACATCACGCGACGACGCCCGCTCTGAGGTTTCTGGATTCAGCTACGGTACCAAAGCTCAAGCTGTCGTGTCCGAGTACGGATTCCCCAGCAGACCTGATTCTCGATCCGGTCTCGCACACCACAATCCATATGACTCTCGCAATGACTCTCGCATGTCTTTGGCTCACTCAGATATGGGACACCATCGCATGAGCCAATACGGAGGTTCACAATTTTTTAATCCCGACGACATGGTCGGCTTACCTAGCGACGACGCTCTTTTGGCAGAGATACGGGATATCCTCAAGACAGCGGACCTCATGACTGTCACTAAGAAGGGCATCAAGCAGGAGTTGGAGCGCCGCTTTGACGTGCCATTAGACGCCAAGAGAGCCTACATCAACAGTGGTAAGTAATTGATAATGCGTCGATGTCTCGATGTTGAAGAATGTATTCCAGCTAACACAACTTGAACAGCAACCGAGGCTCTTCTTTCGGGCCAACTCTGAATGGAGACGAGCCTGCCGTTATATGTAGTCTGGGTCAAATAAGGTGTTTTGATTATTTAATTATAACTATGTCTGCCGTTCTAAGAATTTTTCTTTTTTTTTTGGTGTCTATTGCTCTTTTTGTGTCTTTTTTTTTTAATCGCTGCCTGGAGTCGTTTTTGGGACACCGGTCAACTTGGATAGAGATCGGATGTACGAGCCTGAGAAGTGAACATGGTTATTCGATACTATCTGGATCTGGGAAATTTGAAACATATACATATACAACATATACATACTCCCGCGTCACACCGGGAGGTTAAATGTGACTGGTGCACTTCATGATTGTCAAATGCCCGTCTGTCCCTTCCCTGCTGGGTTTAGCCAGCAACAATGAAGATATCACGAGACGTCGGATCCAATACATTGACGATGGCCATGGATGGGGCTTAACAAGACAGAAAAGATGTATCTGGACATGAATACATACACATGAAATCTCATCATGTGATGAGTTTCTTGAGACGATAAATCATGTACTTGCTTATGCGAATATACATGATTGCTCAGTTCGTGTTGTCTTCTCTGAACCCACCGTCCGACAACCCAAACCTACTTCGCCTCCGATATCGTCTCCAATAATTGCTCCACACCCCCTTTGCTCCACGCGCGAACTCTGTCTTGATCACAAGTCGCCCACGCTCGTCTCATCAGGGCCTCATACAGGACCACTTCGTCCTCCACGTCACATGCTACGCGACGGGCATCCAGCCAACTGATGAGGCCGAATCTCGTAATCAGCGTTGTGCTGCCGGCCTCGATGCAAGTGGCTCTGTACACCAGCTTGAGTAGCCTCGTGCGCAGGGCTGATCTCAAATAGGGATTGCTCCCCAGCGCGAGAACCTTCTCGAACCAGCGCTTCTTGTGGAATATGCCGAGATCAAATGGGGTTCTGAGACTATCGAGAAGATAGGCCAGCAGCCACGTGAGTTCGGTGTAGTACTTGTCGTCTTCGGATGGTGTTCCGTGAAGAATGTCATGCGCGAGAGGGAGCTTGTCGGGGCCCCAGACTGGACTGCGGGTCAAGTAGGAATTCACCTTTGGGTAGAGCGGATGCAAGGGGTTCTTGACAACGTCGAGGGAATGTGTGGTGAAGGCGGTAAATGCAGAGGGGACGGGGCCTCCGTCAACAAGCGCTTTGGATGATTCAGCTACTTCAGATAGGAGGAGCCAGATTTGCATCTTCTCCTCGTACGTCGACGACTCCTTGATCTGAGCCGCCATTTTGAGAATGCTGGTCATGGCTTCTTTGCGCAAGTTGATGTGTTCTGAGGCTAGCAGTCGGATGAGCCCCGCTGCGTAACCATCTTCCACCATGTCCTCGACGCTTTTGGACGCCCATTTTGCTAGGACCGTGGCATCTTCGGCGGACGAGAAGGGAGTATGGAGCAACTCCTCCAGCGATTCTTGACTCAAGGTCCGTTTCAATGTCACTGGCTCTTTTCTTGCTGTTGGCTTGCTGCGCTGCCATTTTACGTGGCATTTCTTTTTCAACATTTCGGCTCGTGTCCCATCACCGAGCGCAGCCAACGGTGTGGAAGCAGACGCGAAATGCTTTTCTGCTTCCTTGTACAAGGTGGACAAGGTGCCATCATCCTTGCTGGCTAATTGGACGGCGTGGAAGTACAGCGAAACAAAGGTGGCAAGATGAGTGGCTGTTTCCGGATCAGCTGTGCCGAGGACGAACGGCAGTTGCTCTATGATGGCGACGTGAAGCAGTGAAGAGACTTCTGCCGTCGCGGAACCATCATCTCTCGAGGCATGGGCATGATGGTCTTTCATCAAATCGAGGTACTTGATGGGTGAAGTAGCGCAGCGACTGATGCAGTTGTCCAAGAATGGCCAGATGCTCGCCGTGCCTGCAGAGCCCGCAGCGTCGCTTGCACATGTGAGTGCTTGCAAGAGAGGCTGTAATGCCGCGGAACCGGTCACCACCTGACTCTCCACGGCGACATCTCCCAATACAGTCTTGAGTTCATTCAAGGTTGTATCATCGCCACCGCTGCACAGAAGCTTTAGTAAGGCGCAAAAGGGCGAAGACGAGCCCTGGCCCTGTCCCAGTGACTCGAGCTTAGCGAACCATCTCATGCCTGGTGAGTAGCTTGCGATGGAGACGAGGTTTTCAAGTTCCATTGCGCCTAGTTTCTTGCGCTCAGCTTCGCTATCGGTCTCATCGAGATCTTTCAGTACGCCCACAAAAAAAGGTGACACGTCAAAGTTGGCTGCCAAGGCGACCCTGGGAACAACTTCATAGTATAGGCGTAGGAGACGGCTCGTCAGGGTCTTGTGTAGGACGTTCTCGGCCGGGATGCCTTTGTAGCATCGCACTACCTCCTTCATGTCTGGTATTCGCTGACAAAACATGTCTACGATTCGTCGACTTGCATCTGCCCACAATGTGTTTTTGCTCTCGCATGGGCCTTCAAGTAATCTGAGTGCTGTGGAAAGTTTCTCTAGCGCGGCAACGAGGATCCTCGTCGCAAAAAAGGATGTCAGGCGTGCTTGAGGAGACAGGCATCGGATCAGTACTTTCTGGGTGACCGGCCTGGGAATAATATTGTCGAGGATGATCGAGGTAGGAGGAGGCATGGCTGCGTAACGAGTCGAATCACCAAATGAGGCTGGCAACGGGATCATCATGGTGTTGAAAAGGAAGGCGGCATAGCCTATCCACGTCATGGAGAGTTTTGGCTCAAAGGTGAACGATTGATTGTTGTAGAAGTAATCCGAAATCAGCTCTGGTGCGGCGGTGAAGATGGCCACCAAAAGTTCGCAATGCTTCAGGCTGGACCATGGTCGGAGCTTGCTGGCAAACTCGGAGAGGATGAAATTGTAGACAGGAACTCCCTCTCTCAATTTGCCTTCCCAAGGGTCACCACTTTCGTCATCGCTTCCCCGCCGGGCAGACAAGGCTGAGAACTCGTCATCGGCCTCTTTCGGATACAGACCACGATATGGATAGAGTATTCCAGAGGTAGGAGTTGTGCAGGCATGCACTAAGAACTGGTGCGCCCTTTCACAAACGAGCTCCCTCTCGTCCGGGTCAGCCGTGGCGTGAGCGTATGTGTAGAGAGACAGAAGACGCATCAACATTTTCGTATTAAATGCTCTGAATTTGATTTCTCGGGGAATTTTGCTGTCCATTAATACATGTGCCTTGAGAGATTCCAACACCTCAAGAACGAGATGGGGAGGATCATTCTTCATCATGTAGGTCAAGTGCGATAGCAGATCCTTTTGAGAAAGAAGCTCCCTCCGGCCTTCTGAGTGCAAGTACTTCAGACAGCTGAGAAAGAATCGCACGGCATTGGCTCTGATTGAAGCTTTTCTGGCATCCTCCTGGTTGTCTCCCATGTGGCCAACCTCTAGATTTCTTCCCAGCGCTGTGAAGGTATAGGTCCTAGCTCGAACGAAACGTTTTGCGTAAGCACCCCCATCTAAGCACACAGCCTCGCGCAGTAGACGTAGTGTTGGGGAAATAATAAACCCTTTGGATTTCTCGGAGGCGAGATGTTTCGCTATCGCTTTGAGCTGTGGTTCCTGGAGCAGAGTTTGGCAGATTCCGTTACCGTACGGGACAAGATGTAGCGAGTCGGAGATGATCTGAAGAAGAAGAGCGAGAACAACCACGACAGCTGACATGACGCCCTCGTCATTGGCCTGAATGGCAAAAGACCACATCTCCATGATATCGTGCATATGGATGGCATCTTCACTGGCGGCGTCTCGAGGCTTGACGCTTTCCAAGTATCCTTGTAGGAGTGCCAGCTTGGACGGTCGGTCTTCGTCGGTGGAAACGATGTCGTCGAGGAACTTCTTGAGGGATTGAAGACCTGAAAACCTCTTAGCATCAGTGATGAGTTACGGCCGGCCGCGCCGTATTATCTTGTCGGGGGAAATAGGAACAAACCGTGCCGAGCATTTCTCATGTCTTGATCAAAAATAAGAAGCCCGCGCAAATGCTCACTGGACGTCACGTCTTCTCCGACTGGGACTTCTTGGGTGAGTTTCTGGCGCTTCCGGAAGGCTGCAGCGCCATCCGTGCCCTGAGACGAGCGCTTGGCCATTTCAGATTTGCGAATGGGCGGACAGGCCGCCGAGATGAATGCGACTCGAATCTCGACCCTCGAATGGGCATTGCCTCTACGTCTGAGTCTGCGCTGGGTTTTGCTCTTTCTTGAGATTTTGACGTTCTGCCAGCAGTCACCGCTGCCCTACTGTCCCAAGGTGGATTAGATTGTGCAGCGGCGGCATGATCCCCTACTAGCCTAGCTTATTAATAAAGAGCCACCAGAATCTATGCACATACACATACAGGAAAGTCTCGTGCAAAACCTCAGTCTTCGAGGCCTCATCGACAAACTGCGCAACGACCGGTGCTGCGTTGCATCTCGTAGATTCAACATGTTCAACAATTCGTATCCTGGCAACGGTCTCCCACATACTGCATGATACTGCGACATGTTACGTCTTCGCACCGCAACGTTGCTCACGACAAAAGCATGATGATGGTGCGCGTCTTTTCTTTTCCATGCCCACACACGCCCACACACGCCCACACACGCCCACGCACACCCACGCACACCCACGCACATGCATAGATAGCTTCAGTGCGAGTGCGAGGGCAGCACAGTCTACCAGTCAAGCATTTCAACCCTGACCGGACAATGGTGTACAGAGAGCCCCTCGCCCATGTACGGAGGAGGTGGCATGCCGTACGAAGTATGTGCTCATCTGCCTCTTTGTTCAACGTCCATACTAACCAAAGAAATTGTGGAATGCAAGATACGGACCACCTGCAGCGGCTGTCCCAACCTCGCAATGTAAACAAATACGGAAATCAACAGGGTGTCCCGCGCAGACGAGGGACGAAAGAGGCATTGCTTTGCCAATGTACCTTGGCTGTCATGGAATTTTCCCTCATGTCGCCAAGTGGGATGGATGTTCACGGACGAGCGGCGTGGCCAGAAAGCACTTGGCGTCGAAACACGGCTCTGGTGGCGGACAAGAACAACAGGGCTCCTCGGCCAATGTCTGCGGACCACGCGACCCTGACGGGAGGAGCCCGTGGCAATGTGCCGACAGACTTGTGATATATTGTGAGGAAGGGAGGTGTCGAAGGTGTCGAAGGTGTCGAAGGTGTGGGCATCAAAGGCGGATGCAAGCCATCGACTCGCTGAGCTCGACTGACCGTCTGACGCTCTGTGGGTCTTTCGAATCTCGGAGGGTGGGGCCAAAAACGATGCAAATGATGCGCCCCCGTCGCTCGAAGCGCCGACTGGCTGGCCATGGTTGGCCATGGTTGGCCATGGTTCAAGCACAGCCTATGCACAGCCTATGCACAGCCTATCAACTCTCGCCGTCGCGCACCTTCAACAACCAACTATCCAGACCCAGCTGCCGTTCATCATCGAGCAGAGCTTTTTCTGTATCTGTGTCTTGGGCCACGATGGCCCGGGTCCGACGGACGTTGGGCCAAATGAGCCTTTCATCTCATACAGTAGCTTCTTTGTGCCTGTCTAAAAAGACCGTCGTCCGCTTACATGCCGCGCTTTGCCTAGACTTGACTTCTTTCATCTACCCTTTCCTCAACTATTCAAATCGCTGGCCGGTCATTCCTCTTGAGCTGCATACATTTCTTTCTGTTCTTCGCTTTATTCCACTCGCTTCTTGAACACGTTCTAGGCATGTCGGGAAGGCATTGTTATATATATTGTCTCTAGTATGAGAGGCTCGATCAGTGCCCCCCCAGAGCCTTCAGGGTTGTGGTTTTCGGCCATGATGGTTTGCTTGACTCCCTTTGGCTCTTGTTTCGAACCTGAGTCCCCTGACGGTATGTGAGCCATTGCATTCCTCGTGTCTATATTCCCCTGCTGCCGCAGCCTGAGAAAAATGCTTGCCCGAATGAGCCACTGACGGTCAATCTCTTTGCCAGGTAACGAAAAACACGCATCAATGATTGTAAACAACCAACCAGCCTTTCATCCTAGGCCTGTCGGTCGTTCTGAGTCTGAATTTCAAGACTCCGAGCGAAAAAAAACACAAGGACTCACAAGACAGAGCTTTGCCTCAAGTCGCACAAGCTTTACAAGGAGGAGCCGATTTTGGTCAGATGGTTCATCGCGCCGGCCGCTCATCTCTGCACCGTCGGGCTTTCGACACGTTCAGTCAGGCTCTTTTCGGTTCGAAGTTGACATGCGCCCTTCCCGTGTCCAATCAGTATCGAGGCCACGTCAATCAGCTTCCGACGACTTTGTGACACGAGAGAAGAAGTACGTCCATCCCTTGGAACTTAGCATATACTTGCCGGATCATCGTATATCACCAATTCTACCACATTTCGAGTTTCCCAGCATAATCACTCCACCGCCGCCGGCTTATTGCGCTGAGCGGTCAGAGCAGGACCATCTTTTGTCTCGGCAGCGTAGCTATTCCTCCACGTCGTTTCATATTCCTCGGAGACAGCTGGTAGGTAGCTCATCGATTACGCAAGACGGCGTCCTTCGACCACGAATTCCAGCCAAGTCAAAATATCGGGCCAGAGCTCATACTGCTCCCGAGGTTGATACTATCAGGGAGCGTGTCGCAAGTGCTCTCATCGAAGTGGAATACTTACAGAAGCAGATTGATGATGCAGTCGAACGACAAAGCCTCTATGCCAGTAGTTGGCCATCGATCTCACACTCGATGGCCCATACTATGCCCAGTATGTTCCTTCGACCTCCACAAAGGCTACCCCTCGGCAAAGGTTTGCCTGGGGGACTGAGTTTTCTCGTGACATGCTCTAACAGATCCAGACTTAGAGCCCATGCCTTCTATTCCGGCCCTGCCGCCAGCAGCTCCATCATTCGCCGAGCGTCTGAACGCGGACATGCAGCGGCCGCAAACTGCGACCTGTCAGAGGATCTTGGTTCACGAAGACATTCACGAAGGCGAAAAAGCCGGCAAGCCTCGAATTCCCCAAACATGCGATGATGGGCCTTTGCCTCCTCCTCTTCCTCTTGTGTTTCGACCACCTCTACGGAAAAAGAAATCGTTCTCCGCTGTATCGACATGGTTGTTTCCGGGTCAAGAAACGGCAAAGAATGCCAGTTTTGAATCAATTACGAACAAACCGAAGCCGGTCAAAGGCAACAATGGCTTTTATCAGATTGTGACTGGACCATCTGGGCGGCGCAGTTATGAATCATTCGACAGTATATCGACTTGGCACACCGAGGATGAAGATCGGACGGTGGTGCCAAGGACCTGGTCACTAGGAAGCACACCGGTGCAAAACCAAGACGAACAGCCGTTGGAGCGTACGGCAACATTTGGCAAAAATGATGCACGGCTTGGGAAGCCACATATCGGCGTCGCCGTGTAGGCGGGGCCTTGCGTCTTTCACTTCAGAAAAATAGAGCCCTCTTGGATGGAGACGTATATCATTGACTGATGGCCATTCTGTACATAATTTTGAAGGCACTTATGCCTGGATGCGTGGAGAATCGTGGGACTGACTCTCTTCAGCCCAAGTTGCTGAAACACAGATGAGATGGGTCATGTAATTTCTTTGTGGAACACACGGACATGAGCCTTGACCGTCCGAGGCTTGGAAGCAAGGAAGCTCACAGAAAGGAGTGGAAATGGGGGGCATCGGACGCTCGGGGTGAATGTCTGTGGTCTCTGGTCTCTGTTGTTGTCAGCGTTGGATGTTTTACGAGCTTACGAGACGGACGTGAAGTGGTTCCAGCCTACCATTCTAGATGTTGACATTCGGCGGCATACATAATACTGCTTCGCCGAATAGAATACAAGCTGCAAACTTGCTTGCCTGCTGTAATAAGGCAGCATCTATATACACCATTTTATCCACAAAGCGACGGGGCGATTCACCTGTGCGGAAGGTGAAACCTGAAGCAGTCTCTGACGAAGTGACGAAGGCCCGTGAACTACGAGTATAGTCCCGTGTGTACAAGTGGAGTGGGGTTGTACATTGGAATTTGGCACAGCCCCGGGCAGGCATGTGGGGCTAGGGGTCCTTCCTGTTGCAGGGGCTTGGGCCGGTGACCTGGCTCCTGGCTCCTGGCTCCTGGCTCCTGGCTCCTTGGCCTGGTTCGGGTTTGGGTTTGGACAGAAACCACCCCCCTTTAAACTCTTGTTTATTATCCAGCCCGCAGCCCATCTTACAGTCATCTTACAGTTGCTGAAAAAAACATCCGACATGATCTGATGGTCTACGAGTCGAGCTGTCGACCTTCCCCCTAGAGAATCGACATCAACCAGACGTCTCCTTCCGGATCGGCAGGCTTTGGCTCCTGCGCATTCACCCGCACTCAGACCTATTATTCGTAAGCTCAATTACCTCCTCACGATAGATGTCTATCGGTGGACGCCAGGCCCATCTGGTCACCGAGCAGAGAAATGGACAAAATCTTCAACGTGGCCGCCTCTTTGAAGGCTCTGGCAACACCTAGCCATAAATACAGAGCCATCCCGGTACCTGTGACGGATCGAGGTCGTGCACAGCATGTTTTCGACGAACGTCCTCCCCGGTCAAGGTTCTTCAAGCTCTCCATGGCCATCATGTTGCTGGCTGCATTCCTGTTCCTAGGTTTCGCTTTCGGGTATGTCTTCCGACCCGTCATTCCACCAGATATGTCTTCAAACTTACGCCAGGACATTGCTGACATATGGCTTTTTTTTGATACTCGGACAGGCGAGATCGAACAGACACCAAATCATGCGTCAATAATGCGAGCTGCCGCTTCAATTCTCACAAACATTGGGGCCAGTACTCGCCGTACTTCTCCGCCCCGCGAGGCTCAATCAAACCAGACGTGCCGTCAGGTTGTGAAGTCAATTTTGCTTCCGTTTTGTCACGCCACGGATCTCGCTACCCCACCAAGAACAAATCCAAGGCCTACAAGAGTCTGATTGAGCGAATTCAACAAGAAGTCAAGGACTACGGCAAGGG
Source organism: Epichloe elymi (assembly GCA_023658475.1). Lineage (NCBI taxonomy): Eukaryota > Fungi > Ascomycota > Sordariomycetes > Hypocreales > Clavicipitaceae > Epichloe > Epichloe elymi. The sequence goes on from CP098276.1 coordinate 3,911,061, forward strand.
TTACGACTTTATCAAGCACTACAATTACTCACTGGGCAGCGACGATCTCACTTTGCACGGCGAGAATGAGCTAATCAAGTCGGGCAAGAAGTTTTTCAAACGATACGAGAAGCTCGCCAAGGAGACGACGCATCCTTTCGTTCGAGCATCTGGCTCCGACAGGGTCGTTCTATCCGCAGAACGCTTCATTCAAGGGTTTTACAAGGCCAAGGGCCAAGATGGTGGCAAGTACCTGACGGACATTCTGGTCATCCCCGAGGGCCAAGGATTCAAAAACCCTCTGGACCATGGATTTTGCAAAGCATTCGAGGATGGACCCGATTCCGGCCTCGGCGACGAGAGGAAGAGAGCTTGGAGGAAAACTTGGGCCACTCCAGTCATGGAGCGTCTCAACAAGAAGCTCCCCGGCGCCAAGTTGAATCTTGAGGAAACCGTGTACATGATGGACCTGTGTCCGTTTCACACGGTGGCCTCGGACAAGGCCCAATTATCCCCGTTCTGCCGCTTATTCTCCAAGGAGGAGTGGAAAGATTACGAGTACTACGAGTCTTTGGAAAAATGGCACGCCTATGGGCCTGCCAATCCACTGGGGCCAACCCAAGGCGTAGGATATGTCAACGAGCTTATTTCGCGTCTGACAAAGGCCCCCATCAAGGACAACACATCAACGAACGCAACTCTTGATTCTCATCCGGAAACGTTCCCGTTAAACCGGCTCTTGTATGCCGACTTCACCCATGACAACACCCTCATGACCGTGTATGGGGCACTAGGTCTATACACCAATGATACCCTCCTCCCCACCGACCGCCGGGTCTCTCCTAAGAAAGCAGATGGATATTCCGCCTCCTGGACCGTGCCATTTGGTGCGCGAATGTACGTTGAGAAGATGTATTGCGGAAAGGACGACGACGAGCTAGTAAGAGTGCTCGTAAACGACAGAGTCGTGCCCCCCAAGGGATGCAAGGCAGATAAGCTGGGCCGGTGCAGGGTGGAAGATTTCTTGAAGGGCTTGGACTTTGCAAAGAATGGCGGTCACTGGGATCAGTGTTAGCGAAGCGCGCATGATAACTTTTTGAGTGAATTTTCCAGACGGTAGTATTCGTATTGATTGCGTCTGGCCGTCGCGTCGCCTATGGACGATGAGACACTTTTGCCCCTTGACTTGGTTGTTAATTTCTTGCACATGAATGACATGCTCGCCACAGCAGGGCCCTAGTAATAAGCAGGCAATGGATGACTCTGGCTGGCAAACCCCACTGGCTGGCTGCAAGCTTCCTTGTCAATATGTCAAATGTTTAGTGGCACCACTTGGCCCCATCTGCATCAAACGGTCTCAGCGTGTCCAACTCGCCTCGCTCTCACGCCAAACCAAGTCAAGCCCAGCACGGCACGACTTTGAATCTTGTCGCACTTGACTTGCGCCCAACGTCAACGTCAACGTCTACGTCTACGTCTACGTCAACGTCTACGTCAACGTCACATCCCTTCGCCTGCATCAATCCTTCTTCACCCCCGAACCTGTTGCGCTCCCTGGCGCACGCACGGAAGCGCCCATCTCGTACCACTGCTCAGCATCGCATCCCAGGCAAAACTCATCACGAGCCCTTTCTACGATGGTCTCCACGGCTGGAGTTTTCATCATCGCCATCGTCGTTCTGCTGATTGCGGCGGCGGCCGGCTGGATGGTCTTTACTCAGATGCGCGCGCGCAGATTAGGCGTACGTCCTTCGCCAGACCAGACCCCCTTCCGCCTTCCGCCTTCCGCCTTCCGGTCGATTCCATCTGCCAGCCTCTCACTTCAAGTTGCTGCGTCATTGTCGCGCAAGTTGGCAAAGCGCCCGCCCGGTCTCAACTCAACCGAGATCAACAATACTCGTAATTTCTTCTGAAGCTGCTGCTAATGTCTCTTTTTTGGTCTCCTAAAACATAGTTGCCACCGCCGGGTCTCTCCTCCTACCTGCCATGGAAACGAAACGAAAGTCCGTACGGCCCGCCGCAACCAGCTACGGGCGGCATCGTCGGCTGGGTCAACGACCAAGTGCGCAAGGTCAAGAACCGAAACAACAATCGGTCAGCCGCGGGTGCATATGAGCAGCCTCTTCATGGCGGCGCGGCCGGACGCCGCGGGTTTGGCCCGCTCGATCCCGATGAAGCTTGGGATGCTCGCGTAGGCCACGAGGCCGACGGGTACGGCTATCTCGAGGAAGCGGAACTCGGAAGACACGGTCGTACCGAGTACAGTGGCGGGGGAAGCTACAACATGAGCCTCGCTGCCACGCCTGGCGCCACCACGCCTGGCGCCACGTGCGACGACGAAGAGCATGGTCGTCACGGCCGTGGCACCGGCGGAGCTCACACCAAGAACCCCTTTGACGACGACGATGCTGCTTCGAGTTTGCGAGGGGTAAGCCCTCGACCTATTGATGCCACTGCTGCGAAAAAGCATAACTCAAAAGGAGCTGAGCCGGGCAGTGCGGGCAGCAGCCCCACGGACAGATGATCTAATCATCTACTTTCAGAGAGAACGTGCAACTTGATATAGGCTCACATGAAGGTGGATGGATATTGGGATGATATATCAGCAGCGTGTTGAACAATCAAAATTCTCACGGGCACGTCCCCGCGTCCGGGCCATTGCGCGTGACTGGCAGGGCGTTTGTTTTAAGCTGCTCGATCATGGGACAGTTCATGAAGAAAGGATGAGGCAGCAGACGAATTTTTGTGTGTTGTTAGGCTGTATTTCTATCCATCACATAGGCAGCCTTTTGATCTGAACCAGGGGGTGGCGTTTCAATTGGACAAATTGATAATTGATACGGACTACCGAGTACACCGAGTACAATTCATTGATTGCATGCGCTCTCCAGGTGTCAGTCATGCTGTGACTCACGACTTGATCGCTTGCACTCCAAAGCAGCAACCTCTGTTACCCAGAACTGGACCCAGGAATTAGCTCATCGAGCGGAATCGACCCGCAATTGCCAAGCGCTCATGTGGATGGATGGGCCTTTTGGCCATGTCACACCCCCGCCAAAAGTATCCCTTACATACATATGTATATCACCACTGTACATAGAGATCCTATATTATTAGTATAGCCTTAAATACCCCTACTATAATTTAGAGGTAGAGCCTACCCCTCAAAAACTCACCAAAAACCCCCACGTCAACAACGTCAAGGAACTCAAGAGCAACAGACAAAAATGGCGAGTCTCGACCTCCAAGCCGTGCACGACGAGATGGTGGCCGTAGCCTACGAGGCCGGCCTAATGATTCTCGCCGCGAACCCCGCCGACCTCGACACGGGAACGAAGCTCAATTGTACGTCTTCTTCTTCCTTCTGCCACTCTGGGGTTCTGCCACTCTGGGGGGGTTAAAAATAAAAAAAAAGTGAAGAGAGTGAGCAATCTAGGCTGAAACATCAATCGTCATCACCTTTTTTTTTTTCTTGTTTTGCAGCCGTCGACATAGTCACCGAGGCGGATCGAGCCGTGGAAAAGATGGTATCGACGCGGCTATCGACGTCGTTCCCATCCGTCTCCTTCATGGGCGAGGAGACGTACCAACCTGGCATGAGGCTTGGCCCCGAGCCAACCTTTGTAGTTGACCCCATCGACGGTACGCCCCCCTTCCTCATCCATCTATACAAGAAAGGCAGCCGAAAAAAAAAAACGAGGCAAGAAACACGTCCGTCCCACTGAACAAGAAATGGGGGCACAGGCACCACCAACTTCGTCCACGGCTTCCCAAACGCCTGCGTCTCGCTCGGCCTGGCGGTCGGGCGAGCGCCCGCCGTCGGCGTCATCTACAACCCCTGGCAGGACGTCTTGTTCACGGCCATCAAGGGAAAGGGCGCGCACATGACGAGGATCAAGGGCAGCGCGCCCCGGAAGCTCCCCCTCGCAAAGTCCCCCCGTCCGCTCCACGGCCTGGGCACGTGCCTGATGGCCGTCGAATGGGGCTCCGGGCGGGACGGCCCCAACTTCGAGCTCAAGACGGACGTCTTCAGGAAGTTGGCCGCGAGCCGGGAAACGGGGGGCTCCATGGTGCACTCGCTGCGGTCCCTGGGTTCTGCCGCGCTCAACATGGCGGCCGTGGCGGCCGGGCAGATGGACGCATACTGGGAGGGGGGGTGCTGGGCGTGGGACGTCTGCGCCGGCTGGTGCCTCCTCGAGGAGGCGGGCGGCGTCATGGTCAGTGGCAATCCTGGCGATTGGCATCCTGAGCTGGAATCGCGCGTGTACTTGGCTGTGAGGGGGGCGCCAGAGGGCCAGAGGGAGTTGGTGGAGGAGTTCTGGGGGGTTGTTGGGGACAGGAAGATGGACTATTCTATTTAGATTTTCGAAAAGGGGGTAACACGATAGTTCTACAGACTCAGTCAAGCCCTTCGAAGCACAGTCATCGCGCCGGTACGTCTCCTGCAGGAGGAAGAAAGACCCCTTCTATTCGTCCCGACGCCGAGTAACAAAGGATATCTGCTTCGTGAGAACGACTTCTGCCTAGCTTGGTGCCGAGGCTTGCTCACAGTTCACCTGGGCATTACGATATTCAAGGTGTGGTGGGCGCGTGACTGGTCACCGGTGACCTTGACTTTCACATTCAATCCAATTTAGCCTTACGTCCATCGACAAGTCGTTTCATACATTGCTACGAATCATCAAATGCTGACATGCAAGCCTATGGTATGATGTGTGGCTCGTATCTCAAATCCGACAGGTAGAATTATCCTTCGCTGGTCTTTCCATGCTCGAACCTAGTAACCAGTAGTCAAAACGCCTGAACAATTCACATACTGATACACAACCTCTGACGCCTTTTCTGTTTGTTGTTGTTCGCCCTCTCCCTTAGGTATCAATGTCGTGTATTTGGGACATTGCCAAATCCTCTTCATGCCTCCGTAGTAGATGCTTCCTTGGTGTCGACCTTCTTGGCTGCGGGTTCGCTCGCACCACCATCTTCCTCGCGAGCTCGTTTGCCGTTGCTTTCCTTGTCTTCAGCGGTAGACTGCATGGTTGGTGGACCGCTAAAGGGTACGTTAGCGTCCTTCGGTCCATGCACGCAACACCGTCCGTCGGAGATGAAGGGCATTGAAGGGGGAGGCAAAGAAATAAACTCACCTCTCGTAGGTCTTGTCCGTGTGGTCACCGTTCTCGCGTCCTCCACGACCACCGCCTCTTCCTCGGCCACCTCGGCCACCACGGCCGCCTCGTCTTCCACGACCACCCCGGAATCCGTTCTTCTGGTCCTGCTCGCGTCTCTTCTTCCAGTCACCCTGATTTCGGTTGTTGCGCCCCTTGAATTCCTTGCCTTCGTAGAATTTGGACGGCTGAGTAGCGCTGGGCTCAATCTTACCCTGGCGGATCAATTCACTCTTCTCGTCGCAGTACTCCTTCTTGGTCATGATCTTCAAGTCGTTACCCTTCCAGGTGGGCTTGGGTTCGGCAGCAATGAACTTCTTGGCCGTTTCCTCATCCGCAAACGTGACAAACACGGAACCCTTGAACAGGCCATTGTTTGTGCGGCGCAGTTTCAAGCCCTTGACCTCGCCGAATTGAGCGAAGAAGCTCTCCAAATCGAACTGCGTGTCGGGGTTCTCATCACCGAAGCCCTTGGCGTAGATGGAGGAAGCCTCAACCTTGGCTGTCCCCTCAGACATGGGCTTGTAGGGGGTCTTGCGCTTGATCAACTCGGACCCTTCTTCGCCCGAAACTTCGAGGACCTTGCTGTCTCGGAGGGCGGCCACGACGGCGCTATAGGGCTGAAAGGTGCGCATGCGTTTGAAAGAGTGGATCGTGGAGATGGGTATGGGCTTGTTTTCTGATCCGCCGCATGATTCCCACATGAACTTATCCTGGGGAAAGTTCCAGTCGCCAAAGTAGAATTCGACCTGAAGCGGTGTTCTCAGTTAGTGGGGTTTTTCACAGAGGAAGAGCTCAATTTCGAGGGATAGAAGCCGGATTCCAGGGCTAGAAGCAATCAGGCAGGAAAGAACTGGGCTGATGTGCGGAATGCTAACTTACCTGCTTGCGAATAGCAACGGGGTCATCCGTCACCTCTCGAACACTCGGATCGAACTTGTTGTTCTTCTTCTTGTTGTTGACATTCTCGTGATCGATCTTGGCAGTAGTCTTGATCATGGTAGAAGTCTCTTCAGCGTCAGCGGCAGCGTCAGCGTCAGCGTCAGCGGCAGGAGCAGCTTCAGGAGCAGCTTCAGCTTCAGGAGCAGCTTCAGCTTCAGGAGCAGCTTCAACTTCAGCGTCAGCGTCAGCGGCAGGAGCAGCGGCCTGGTCCTGTACAGGAGTGGCCTCGGTGGGCTTTGTGGTAGCCTCCGCCTCGCTCATTTTGGTCGGCTTGGAGAAGGAAAAGTCTGGTTTTAGAACGATGCAAGAATAAAAATGCGATTATCTTCGGAATTCAATACAGAACGTCAGTAACATGCGCGAGCTCAATGTCAAAGAAAGCAGAGAAAAGCTGGGAGAAGAAAAGTGGCGGGGTCAGAGACGGCGCGCGCATGAAAAAAAAATTAAAAATTAAAAATTGAGGAGACTGGAGTCATCGTCGCGGGGCGGCAGTTGAAGGTGCCAGGTCGCCGGTTCGCCGGTGATCGATTGACCTTACCTTGATCTTATGCACGAAGAAGCGAGATTGAAGTTGTTTGAGGTTCGGTTCTAGGGCTTTGGAGATAGTTTGGTTGTCAATCGAGAATTGACGATGCATATGCATCCACCCAAGAAAAAAAAAGCGGAAATTCTGCCGCCTTGCCAATCGGCCTGAGATGTCTGGTGTGAAAATCTTATCTTTGGTGCTGTGAAGAGCTTGGCTCACCGCCCGCTCTCTGTTCCCCAGGACTGGCACCATATTCGATATCAAGTTGTCCCAGTAATAAGAATCCATGTACATTGCTTCATTCCTTGCCTTCGTTTTCCTTCTTCACGGGCGCCCCATCCAAGCCTGACTGAAATCCACCACCCTGCTCTTGGCCGTAACGATTTCGCAGGCGGGCGGGCTGTGCATTAGTGAAAATGACATGGATAAACTCTATCAAAGAAGCTATGGAAGGGAGAGAAAGATCTTTCTATCTATCTACGGAGCATATTTCCAGAGCTTCTTAACAACGGAAACTTGGAAACAAGGTCCTTATGGCTGCCCGACTTCATCGGCATCATAATAGGCGCAGGGAAAGCTTCGGTATCCGCCCGGGCTAACTATTATCCACTTCCGTTTTTTTCTAACGACAAGTTCTACTCCGTATGTACTCCGTAGTGTGGGCTACATGTAATACAAATTCATACATGACTATTATGACAATAACGATTTCTCTCCCTTTCCTCCTCCACTAGCTCTGCCCAGATGTCACGCCTAGCCATTACAAGCTACAAGTACACAACGATGATGAGTACTGCGAGATCACAGGTGCATTGATATGATAAGGAACGGAAGCCTTGGAAGATGGTGCTGCCAGAGCACATAGCCAAGAGTTACTAAGTGTAAGAGAGCTCTCCACTTTGAGTTTCGGAAGATAGGTAGTTCGCGACAACGATCGAGGATGATTCAGAGCCGTCATTAAGCAAGCAGTTGTCCGATGTCTTTTGCCCTCTATCCGAATGCTTCTCAGGGTGTGGTCCACGAAGCCACACAAACTTTGCGCGTGCATGATTCGGTCGCAAAAAAGTACGCATAATGAGGGACGCGCTAGCCATTTTTATCGCTGGAGTTGCTGAGTGTCCCGTAACAGTTGACTGAGCTAGCTTATATATGCTCGTTGATCGCAGCTACTATTAGGGCCGTTTTTGGCCGTTTGGCCGTTTGGCCTAGCTGCGTGACAGCTTAATGCTATGTAATATATTAAAATGGGGCTCTGAATGACGTACATGACATAAGCCAATGAGAACCAGCCGTCGGCGCATCGAGACCACCAGGAACAAACCGGCCATCAATCCATCCCATGTCAAACTTGGACGGCGATTGTTTGTCTTTTGCTTGGCTAGAATACAGTCAATGCAGGCCGCAAAAATCATGAATCTGGATTGAAAGCAACTCGGCCTCAACACACATCTGTGGATGTAACACCAATCCTGTGCCAACCTGGATATTGAATCCTTTGGCGCTGATTTACTGGTTGTTGCTTTTCCCCCTCCCCGTGGTCTATCATGAAGCGCTTCCACCACGTCAGGAAGTCTTTACCGACGCTCAACTCCTCTGTAAGAATCGGAAGCAGACGTGCAGATCCGTTGGGGCACACTCAATTACGCCACAACTTTTTCTCCCATTCCAAGAAATCTACCAGCTCAGGCGCAAGCTTACCTGTCACCATCATCGCGGGAACCTTGTTTGTGTGGTGGCTTTATCCTTCGCAAGAATTCGCACAGCTCGTTCCGCCAGAACACAAAGGCATATCATATTATCGCAGATCAAACGAAAATAGAAATGAGGTTGGCGATGGGGTTGGCGATGGGGGTGGCGATGGGGATGGGACGACCCAGACCGAGGCACAGTCCGAGACTGCATGGGGCAGCTTCGTAAAGCGTGTTGAAAATATCGCCCTCATTACCGATACCGAATGGGCCTTTTTCTCTGATGAACTTGTCAACATGATTCTTCCGGATTGGTCCAAACTTGTTCCAGGATATCTAAGGAAGCTCCAGAGAGAACTTTCCATGGCTCCAGGCTCCTTGGCGGACGAGATTTGGGAGGAGGCGCACGACCCAGCGATCAACCCTGAGATCGCCTGGACAGCCCAGGTCCGCGTGTCTTCCGAGCTCTGCGACGACGAGCGCGAGTTCTTGTCCAGAAGAAAGCGGGTAACTCGGGTGGCTCTGGCCAAATACCTCGGTCTCAAGGAAAACGACATTCATCCAGATGATGTCCCAACCATCGCCATGTGTGGTTCGGGGGGCGGCTTACGCGCCCTCGTAGCTGGCACTGGGTCGTTGATCGCTACAGAAGAAGACGGCCTGTTTGATTGCGTCACGTATACGGCGGGTGTCAGTGGTTCTTGCTGGCTACAGGCTCTCCTGAACTCCTCCATCACTGGCGGAAGCATGAAGAGGCTGATAGAACACCTGAAGGCGCGAATCGACATTCACATCGCATATCCCCCAGTCGCCTTCCAATCTCTGGTTTCATTGCCAACCAGTAAGTATCTCCTCACTGGTCTCGTGGAGAAGCTCAGGGGCGATCCTAAGGCAGATTTTGGATTGGTTGATATCTATGGGTTATTGCTTGGCGCTCGACTGCTCGTACCTAAAGGTGAGCTCGGTGTCAACGGACTGGATTTTAAACTGTCCAATCAGCGCCATGCTGTCAAGTTCGGAGACCGTCCATTGCCTATCTACACAGTCGTTCGCCACGAGATCCCCGAGGTCGAGGCGACGCAAAGAGAGCCGACTGAGGTGGAGAAGAAGGTAACCAAGGACGGCCCTTGGTTTCAATGGTACGAAATCACGCCCTACGAATTTTTCTGTGAGGAGTTTGGTGCTGGTGTTCCAACGTGGGCCATGGGCCGCAAGTTCAAGGACGGCAAAGATGTGCCACTACAAAACGGATTCCATCTTCCAGAAATTAGGGTACCTTTGCTTATGGGCATCTTCGGAAGCGCCTTTTGTGCCACCTTGAGCCACTACTACAAAGAGGTCAAACCCGTGATTCTCGGTATCAAGGGACTAGCCAGCATCGATGACTATGTCTCCGGCCGAGACGATGATCTGAGCAAAGTCCACCCCATTGATCCCGCCACCATTCCCAACTTTGCATATCAAATGCACGGTAAGCTTCCCAGTACTACACCCAGGAGCATATACGAACAGGAGCACATCCAGCTCATGGACGCCGGTATGTCCAACAACTTGCCCATCTATCCTCTTCTCCGGCCCGGTCGAGACGTTGACATTCTCGTCGCCTTCGATGCTTCTGCCGATATTCAGACGGACAACTGGCTCTCCGTTGCCGATGGGTACGCTCGCCAGCGTGGCATCAGAGGCTGGCCCGTTGGAATCGGCTGGCCCAAACCGGGTGAATCTGTCCAAGAAACCACCAAGGAGCTAGTCGATGCCGAAGCTAGGTCATGGAAAGAAGCAGATCAACGCATCCAACAAGCCAAGCGCAACCAGGAATCTCTCCGCAAAGCCGCTGACAGCAAGTCTTCCAACGATGATGCCAGCGACAGCAATGAGGACCATGACACAAAATACGATCCTGGAAACGAAGGGGCTGGCGATTTGGGATACTGCACCGTCTGGGTTGGCACCACCCAGGAACGGTCGCCCAAGCCCCCTCCGCCTGCCAAAGCCATCAACGAGACCAACAGATGGCAAATCAGGGAGCCCGATGCCGGTCTCGCTGTCGTGTACCTCCCCTTCCTGACCAACCCCAAGGGCCCTGATATTTCTCCCGGCACAAGCGACTTCCTCAGCACATGGAACTTCGTATATACGCCAGAACAAATCGACAGCGTAGTCAATCTCGCACGCGCCAACTACAATGAGGGGAAAGAACAGATTCGATCCACAGTCAGGGCTGTGTACGAGAGGAAGAAATCTTTGCGCGAGCAGGCTGACAATAAGTTGGCTAGAGACGAGGCGCCGAATTTGTTAGCGATCGCCAGCTGATGACAAAGCTGACACATTCCAACCCCTCCTCCCCCTTTTTTAGAACTATACAGTACTAGTAGAGGCTGGAAGCGACAGACTCGGCGTAGGTTAAAGTACTTTTCTCCCTTTCTTGTTTATATGACTCCTCTCTTTTATGCGAAGCTGTACTAGGGAGTTAACTAGTGGTGGGATAGAGCATAAGTGCTGATATCAGTAGAAGAGCATGGCCAAGGCACATGTGTTTTTTTTTAGACTCTCCTTTGAGTTTTGTTGTGTTTTGTTTTAGAAGGCCATTTGTTCTAGAGTGTATTTTAATGTACAGGGGCCTTTTTTTCTTGTTGTCCATAACTTCATCTACTAGTATACAACAAAATCTGCCCAAGTACCTACTTAGATGATCTCGCCGATATCAATGTGCGGCGCCTTCCAAGCCTTTGCGCCTTCCTCCATCATATCACTCGGTACACGAACCTTATTCCCCGGGCTGTATAAATACCAAGCCTTCAGAGCGTTCATTGAAGCCTTGCGTCTAGCAACATCCAGGCTGGGACCAGCACCTTCTCCCAACTTCTCCTTGCCACTGTAGATGCCAACGACATATACTGGTGTCCTTGACCTCCGACCAGTTTCGCTCTCCAAGCGGGCCACGGGGGCTTCGAATCCTTCTCTCGCGCAGAGCATGGCCAGCTCGCGGGTCGGCAGCTGAAACTGGAAAAGCGATGAGGGGTCCAACTGCCTCGATAGTATATGTGATGTGACGAACGACTTGGCCGCCTCGCGGCCGCAGTGGGTGTAGATGGAGCCAACGACGGCCTGAACAAAGGATCCGAACGCATCGTTTTGAAGACTTCCATGGCCCTCCTGGCCCGCATTCTCAGGCTTGCTCAACGCGTCGCCAAAGACATCATCGAGAACGACTCGACTGCTCACGCCACGTCTGTATGAGCTATTCCTCTCCACTTCGGAGCGAACGTAGCCCCATCGGGTGCTGACCATATGCTCGCCCTCGGGCTTCCACTGCAGCAATCCAGGATCGACCTCCTCGCCGGGAGCGGCGGCGGCTTCTACGCCCCACCGACGAGCAACCTGTTGGAGAGACTCTTGGCCAGCATACGCCCTCAGTGCCTCGTACAGAACGGCCATGGGTAACCGAGGCCATTTACACACGAGGTACTCCAGAACATGGTAGTTGATAATGGTGCTCCCCAGGAAGGCCAGATTCGAATTGTTGAAGCTCCCGTTCGCATCGGCCGATGGGGTAATGAGCGCTCGCGCAATCGTCTGTAACGGTATTTTCGTGGACAGCGCCAATCGCGCATGCAGCGCCGCGAGCTTTGCGGACTCGAGACTTCGTTCGGAGGGTGGCGAGGGCAGGGAGACTCGTGGTGGCAGTGATGTGGATTGGTCGCTGACAATGTCTTGTGCGAATTCAGGCGCAATGGCTGCCGAGGATTGGCATCGGATGGACTGGAAGAGAGTTTGTGGGACCGGGAGAGAGGAAGCTCCAGAGCGGGCTTGAAGCAGTCGTCTGCCACTCCATTGAGATGCTCGTAATCTCTTCATCTTCCGAGGATCAGGAGACCGCACCTCCTGTATGAAAGAGTAGAGAACTAAAAGAGAAGAATGGGCGGATTCTCTTTCTTTTAATGCCTGGTCAAATGTGTTTATAAATAGAAGGTAAGCAGCCCTGATTCGTGCGGCGGTTGGGGCGGTTGGGAGGTGTGCCGCTGTTCCCAGGATGATAAATCTTCAACTCGAGGCCAAATGGTAGTCGCGGGAAGGGGGGAAAAAAAGGTCGATACTTCTTCTCAACGTATCGTGGCCCCAGGCAAAGGTCAGAGAGAGAGAGTCAGTCAAGTCGTGTTGAGCACTCCTGGTTTTTTTTTGGGGGGCAAGCTTCAAGGTGCCCACAACGAAGAACCGGAATAATTCTCGGACCGTGGGGCCGCCACGCTCTGTTCGTGTCTCCGGAACTTACTACAGCTACAGGACCCAACCAGAGCAATCTCAGAAGACGCAGGTCGCATATCTCCATTTCATCTTCACACGTCCGGTGACAAGAAGATTAAAATGGTAAGATGACTCAATTGCGAGGACTTCGTCGTCCGTACCAAGGAAAAACTAACATTGTGGCGTACTCATAGGGCGGTGGTGGAAAAGTTCCGTAAGTTGTCACCAGCGGACGCGTTTTCCCAGTTATCCTTCCATTGCGACCAATTTAGCCAGCCGCCAGAGACATGCCTCTTGGCCCGATGTCAGTCGAAGAAAGACTCGGAAACCTTCTAACTGGGAATCATCTCGGATCGATCTAGGTACCCCAAGCACGTCTGGTCACCAGCAGGTGGTTGGTACGCCCAGCCCGGCAACTGGAGAGCAAACACCTTTGTCGCAGCCGGTGTGATCGTCGGCATCGTCGCCGTGACATGGAAGTTCAGTGCCGAGAGGGAAACGTGGGCGCGCAAGCCCGAGCCCGGCGAGTGGCACCCCAGCCGATAGTACGTTCATGACTGACGTCCGAATTCTACAGTTTGGCAGAGAAGGCATTGTCACTAACTCTTGGGTGGGAACAGCTGGTCGAAACAGCTGATTCAGTGGGATAAGGAGGATCGATTGAAGACAGAACAGGGAAAACCTCAGGAGTGAAGGTCTCGTGGTAAACCGGGGGAAGTTTTGGGGGGAAACCCCCTCATGAAAGGGGGGATTTAGGGAACCTTGATGTGTTTAAATATTTTAAACAGACCCAAATGCTGTGCTTTTATTTTATTTTTTTTTGTGTTGGGAGGAGGGGGGGTATTAATCACCAATGACTGTCTTGCTTTATTGTGATTCACTTTTCTTGCAGTGGTTCTGAACGTGGAGGCGCATGGCGTTGTAGAGGCAATATGGTGTACGGAGTGGAGTACGGACGTAATGACAAGGCGTTTACGGAGTAGGCGTTTTTTCAAAACGGCTGCATGTTGCTGCGGCATCACCTATCACGGCACAAAAAACAGGACACAGGTTAAGACACTGCATAACTATATTATATAAGACTAGAGAATAACAAAGATAGAGAGAAAGAAAAGAATAGAAGAACTATTATCTATTCTCTATCCTATATATAATCCCCTTCCTTTATTAACACTTCCTTCCTTAGTATATAAGTCCTCCCTATTTAGTGTATAGGATTCCTTTACTATTTAGGCACTCTAGGCTATACTATTATTATTCTATTATTATAGGCACACTTATAAATAAAGTGCTCTACTAGTAAGTAGATTCTTAGCCTATAGTATATATCTATATTTATTAGTATATAGGTTCCTAGCCTATAGTATATATCTATTTATATAGGTTATAGATCCCTAGTCTATTATATATATCTATATAGGTGTAATATATTAGTATACGCGGTTATAAGTTATTAGTCCTATGCGTAATTAAATATTGGTTATATGCGCGGCTATGCATGTTGCGCGCGAGGCTGTGAACCAGGCTATTATGTGATCAGGCTATGACCGTCCGTTACATTACCCCCCCCTTTAGAATAATAGCTATGCCCTTATAGCTAGCTAGATATTGTAAATTAAACCCTTTTCTATATACCTTACTTAATTTCTCTAAGTAACTTGCCTTTCGTTTTCTTTACCCGCTTATCTATATCATCCTATTTTGCTAGTGAATTATCACTAAATTTATCTAGTAGCATTTCCTTGTTCTTATAGCTAGCTATCTAGTTATCTAAGTTATATAGCGGGCCCTTTGCGGTTAGGTTCTTAATATAGAATTTCTTAATCTTATATAGCTATTATTTAAGCTTCCCTACATTATACTACTCTATATCCTTATCTACGCCTTCCTAATCCACTTAATATTATAATTTTCTATAGTGTATTTATAATATTAGCACTTCCCCTACCTAGTGACGTATCTCTCCGTCTATAGGGTCTTTGTCTAGAGGCGCTGTGTGTTATCCTAGGAGCGGATTCTATATAGCCTTCTATAGTCTTAAGGCATAGAACTATTAGTGTATCTTAATTGCCGCTAGTAGGTTTAACTTAAATATAATTCCTTTGCTTAATATAATCTTATATAGTCTAGCCTATAGGTTATTTAGTTTTTTGCTTAGTTAATCTGTAGTCTATCCTCTTCTATTAATATATATAAAGTCACCTATATTAAAGTTAATTAGGTGCCTTTTCTTATTTACACTCTTAGCCTATTATTCCTACGTATCCTTTATATTACCTTTTACTACCTCCCACGCCTTATAGATTCGCCTTATATAGTCCTAGGCCCCCTTACGTGTTATCCTGCTTAATAATAAGATAAATTCTATAGTATGGTTCTACTAGTTATAGCTTATCTATAGCTTATGCCTAGTCTTAATCCGAAATAGTAATAGGCCTGTGGACTCTTATAGTAGGCATGCCTACGCTATGTCTACAAATAGGAGTATCTCTAACTAATTATCTTACACATAATTAACTATTAGTCTCAGCCTCTACGCCAGGTATTAGTTTATGCTTTTAGTCTGCCTATTAGTCTAGGGGTGTCTTGCTATAGATAGCTATACCTTAATCCCTATAATCTTATATAACTTATCCTAAAATTCTAAGATAAACTAGGGTCCCCTATCTAATATAATAGACTCTAGTGTTCCCGTGTGCTTCTATATATTATTAAAGAACAGTCTTGTAGCTCTAGGTGCGTCTATTTTCTTACTGTAGGCTATTATATATAACTATTTTAAGAGTCTATTAACCACTATAAACACTACATTATATCTATGCTAGTCTTTTAGGAGTGTTATAAAGTCTATAGTAAAATATTACCTTAGTCTCTTAGGGATAGGTAGAGGTTACAGGAGTCCTAGGGTCTTGTCTCTTAGCACTTAGTTCTAGTGATATGTGTAGCAGTTTACAATATATTATGCTATGTTAGCGTGTATCTTTAGCCACTAATACTAGTCCTATAAGACTTAAATTATCTTATTCCTTCCTAGGTACACTATTGGTTTCTAGAGGTGTACTTCCGCGATTAGCCTTATTTAGAGGTTTTCCTTAAATAGGACTACTAAATAGCCACAATATAGTAGCTAGCTATTTCTATCTTCCTAGTTATCTAATCTAGCCCTCTCCCACATCCCTTCTATACTTCCCTATTTCTAGGCGTTCTACTACAAGATCTCCTAGGTAAGGAACACCCCTTAAGCCTGCTTATTAGTATTCTCCCCTTGCTATAGGTCTAAGATCTATAGTGGGTGCGCGAACTTTTTAGGTAGTAGCAGCACTTGTTCTCTCTATATAAGCTACTTTTCCTTCTAGGTCTTTAGCTTATCTATCTTCCTTAATAGGGCATCTGCGGTAGTGTTCTATTTTCTAGGCCTAAATTCAATCCAGAAATTATACTATGAGAGCTCTTCGCTTTATTATGCCTGTTATGCGTTTAGCTATTTCTTAGTAGCGAAGAACTCTAGTCTGTGATAGTTAGTGTATACCTATATTAGCGATTTTATCTATAGTCCCACTAACTTAGGCCTCTATTCCTTAAAGCATCTTATAATTACAAGCAATTCCTTATCTAGGATACTATAGTTCCCCTCTACTATGTTTATTATCTTTAAGTAGTAAGCCATAGGATGCTATTTGTCTTCTAATTTCTAGGATAGGATTCCAGACACTACTCTGTCTAAGGAGTCTATCTCTACCTTTATCTCTTAATCTGGTTTATAGTGCTATAGCACCGGAGCTAATATTATAGCGTTCTTAAGCTTCTAGAACGCTTCCTTGCATTCTAGAGTCCACTCCCACTAGGTGTCTTAATGTGTGAGGCAATGTAAGGGGCGCGCGATCTAGCTATACCCCTCTATGAACTTCTAGTAAAACCTACAGAAGCCTAGAAATAATTAGATATCTTTCACCTACATGGGTTACTTCTAGTTAAACACTGCCTTAAGCTTATCTAGGTTAGTGGTAATACCTTTAGTGGAGATAATAAAACTAAGGAACTTAGTCTTTATAACTCTAAACTTATATTTCTTAATATCTACCTATAACCTAGCTTCCCTTAGCCTTAGGAGTACTTCGCGCACGTGCTAGTGGTGCTATTTCTAATTAGCAGAGAAAATTAATATATTATCCATATAGGCTATGCATGTTATATCTAGGAGGTCCCCTAGCACGTGATTTATAAACCACTAGAATATAGCTAGCCCTCTATATAGTCTAAAGGGAAGAACCTTATACTTAAACTACCTGTATTGCGTCTAGAAGGTTGTTAAATCCTTGCTGTTTTCTTCCATATAAAGGCGGTTAAATGCGTGTTGTATATCTAGCTTTGTAAAGATCTTCGCGCTCTTAAGCATTCCTAAGGTTTTATTAATTAGTAGTAATAGGTATTAATCCTTCTTTAAAAGGAGGTTTAGCTTCTAATAGTCTATGTAGAATCTCAGAGTACCATTGGACTTCTTCATAAATAACACTAGCGCTACAAACCCTGCTCTGCTTAGCTTAATAAACCCCTTCTATAGGTTCTTAATTAGATAGTCCCTAGTAGCCTTTAATTTATTAAGTAACTACCTGTATAGGGGAGAGAACTTTAGTTCCCCTTTACTTTAATCCTCTTCTAGTTTAATCTTATGGTTAAAGTTAGCTCTCTTTAGTGGTAGCTTATCTGTATTTGTCTTAGAGAATACGTCCGTAAGGTTATAGTATTCTTTTAGTAGTTTAGCAAATACCTAATTTTATATTTCCTCTGGGTTATCCTTAAGTCCTTAGGGCTCCTTAATATCTTCCAGGTTCTTAATTAAGTTAATATGTGCCACTAGCTCCTATAGTGTAAGCACTCTAGCCTAGTTGGTTTTCTTCTTTATATTAAGTATATAAGGTGCTGCCCTAATAAATACTATTAGAATTCCTAGCGCTATATCCTCCTCCACCAGGCTAGGCAGGGGAGTCTCCCTTTTAAGTATTTTCTTTAGCATTAGTTACTAGCTGTTTTAGTATTGCTTCTTATCTTTATTAACTAACTAGTTTCTTCGCTTAGCGTTAGCCTAGTGCTATGGGTTTACCTCTTGCGGTTAGAGGAGTTTATCTAGTGTCTATAAGATTAATTAGGGTAGCTTAGAGTCTCTTAGAGGGGGCCAGTCCTATAGCTAAATAATCTTCCTCTTCTGTAGGTCTAAAGTAACTCCTTAGGCTTCTATCTATTTAAGACCTAGAATAAGGTCTTATTTCCCTAGATTAAGCTAAAGCATTAGATATTGTTTCTCCCTTTAATAGTTAATAATTAGGTTTAGCTCCTAGACCTAGGTAACCACGTAACCTAGTTTCCTATCGAAGCCTACAATCGGCACCTTCTCTAGTAGGTCCTTAGAGGGCGCTTATAGCTAGTGTTTAAGTAACTTCACTATTCTTTTATTTATAAAGGCATATCTACCTACTCCTATATTAATCAGTGCATTAAGAATAAGTGCGTATCTATTAAATTCTACTGTACAAGCTATCTAAAACTAAGGTCCTCCTAGTAACTTACTAAGGTTAATTAAAGCTAGAGTAGCTAACGCTTTCTAATCTCTCTAGCCTAGAGGGGAGTCTGGTTTCCCTAGGCCCTCTTATTTTCTAAGTTATCTAGTTTAGTTACCTAGGATTCCTAAGTAATCTCTAAGATAGGTGCCTTCTAATTTAGGCAGCTTTGTGCAATATGCCCCTCCTGGTTGTAGTTATAGCATTGCCCCTTATTACGTGCTTTCTTTAGACTAGGGGGTAGCGGAGCTAAATTCTAGTAGCCGCCGCTAGATGCTGGTTTTCCTTTGTTATCCCCCTCTATAGAGAACTCTCTCTTTAGCGTGGTTTCTTTTCCGCTATTATTACTGTTCTTAAACAGGGTGCTATATGCAAGTCCTGCCTGTTTGCGGATAGCGCTATATAACGTGGCCTTCTATATAAGATCTTTAAAGGTATAGCTCTTTTCTATATATAGCCCCGCTAACGTAGCGTGCTAGGAGATAGGTAACTTATAGAAAAATTTGTCCTTAAGTAGGTCTAGGGAAATTCCTCCTATATAAGCTGCTTTATAGAATACGGTCTTAAATTCGGTAAAACCGCTACCTATTATTTTAAGTGTGGCGAACTTTCTTTATGCCTCTTACTTATAGTCTAGGTTAAGGAAAATTAAGTTAAGATGCTTTAGGGTAGCATCTATAGTAAGCAGTACTCTTTCCCCTTCTACGGTGTAGGTGGCGTTAAGGTGGTGCCTAGCTACGCCTTTAGTGTAGGAGTTTATATAAGCCACTTTAGCTACTTTATCCGTATAGTAATCCGCATTCTACTAGAGCTTATTATAAATAGCTCCCTTCTAAGATTTGTAAGTTAGGTCCTGTCCTTTGTCCAGAGGGTCTAGGTTTGGGAATCGGGCTAAGCGCGACTTCCATCTGACTTTGGTTTTAACAGGCTTTTCCCTGTTATAGCTATTATTCTATAATAGTTAGTGGGTGAGTTTAAGGTTATTGCCTACTAGATTCTTATAGTCCTAGATAAGTCCCTTATTCTCTTTTTAAAGGGCTATATAGTCTTTGCATTTCTCTTTACATTTCCTCTCTTAGTGCACTTCTTCCTAAAGCTCTTCTAGCTTCTTTCCTATTTCTTCTTTAGTTAGGTTAATATCCCTTTCCTTAAAATAGGTCACAACAGCCGCGTAAGCGTTAACTATTAACCTTACGTTATTATTCAGGAATCGCACTGTGGCTAATAGGTCTCCTACTATACTAATAAGCACTTCTCTCTGTAGGCATGCTTCTTAGAGTAGCTGCAAAATCTTATCTTTATTAATTAGCTACTAGATTATTTTGTTCTTATTAAGAGACACTTAGGGACTTGCTCCTATTAGGTATAAGCATAACTCTAGCTTCCCTACTTCTATAAGTTATCTCTATAGTTCTTCTTTAACTCCCTCTAGTATTACTTCCTATTCTTAGGACTAGATCTTAGGGAGTTCCTCCTAGGTAATCACTCTACCTATATTATAGAGGCTGGCGATTGGGTTATATTTATTATTAACCCCTGGTATGCCTATATATTATTGTCCACGCTAGCTTGGAATTATTAGGATTCTAGCCCTATATATAACATAGGTATATGTCTTACTCTAAGACCTATTGTGACCTATTCTACTAGTTCTTTAGGTATTACTAGTTATTACTAGGTTTATAGGTTAAGACGCTACTTTAGTATTTCTAAAATAGTTATTAGAAAGGGGGTAAGATAGTTATTATTATTACTAATAAGGTAAAAGATAGTATAAGGGCAATCTTTATTGTAATATTATGGCATAAAAAACAGGATATAGGTTAAGACACTATATAACTATATTATATAAGACTAGAGAATAATAAAGATAAAGAGAAAGAAAAGAATAGAAAAACTATTATCTATTCTCTATCCTATATATAATCCCCTTTCTTTATTAATACTTCCTTCCTTAGTATATAAGTCCTCCTTATTTAGTATATAGGATTCCTTTACTATTTAGGCACTCTAGGCTATACTATTATTATTTTATTATTATAGGTATACTTATAAATAGAGTGCTCTACTAGTAAGTGGATTTTTAGCCTATAGTATATATCTATATTTATTAGTATATAGGTTCCTAGCCTATAGTATATATCTATTTATATAGGTTATAGATCCCTAGTCTATTATATATGTCTATATAGGTATAATATGTTAGTGTATGTAGTTATAAGTCATTAGTCCTATGCGTAATTAAATATCGGTTGTGTGCGCGGCTATGTATGTTGCGCGCGAGGCTGTGAACCAGGCTGTTATGTGATCAGGCTGTGACCGTCTGTCACATCACCGCGCTACCCTAGGTTAGGTCCCCTGATAACGGGAAATTCGGCCCAGGGTGATTCACTTGTCTGGCTGACAAACGTCATCATCCTTGGCTCCACGCACGCTTTGAGTGAGAACCAGGTTGAGTCTGGTGCTCTTTCTTATTCATGGTATTGTACGTCCGCAGGATTGTAGGTATACAAACAGCCTTCCTCGTCTGACCGGCGCAGCTTGTCCTTCTGTGGTCGCCTCGCCCAAGATATCTCTCATTTCACATCGCGTGGCACGGGTATGGCAAAACCTTCGTGCATGCATTCTTTCCGCTTCCATCCTTCTCACCCCTTCCACCGCTTACCGACCTTTTTTTTTCTGCCTACCTAGATATCCGGATATACTGACCTTCACAACAGAAACAGACGCCCGACACTTCATTCTTGTTTCTCTCCTGCAATCGGATACTTCGTGGCTCCAACCCCTATACGTATCTGACGCCGGATCGTTCTTTCAAGGCAACGACAGCAACGGTGTGGACGCTTCTGGATTCCACCAACCGCCATCTGCTTCTACGCCGTTCCCAACCGAAGCCGTCCTTTGTTGTCGGCGACTTGTCGGCGACTGTTGGCGGGCGTGAGGAGCGCAGCGCCATCGTCTTTGGCAATAACATCAACAATCGTATTTGTCACTCCATCACCTTCATTCTGGCGTCTCGTGCATTACGACTCGCTGGCCTCGCTGTAGGCCTAGGACTTGGTGCCCTCACAGCGTACCAGCGTAGCCAGGCCGCCCAGATGGCATCTGAAGGCTCGCATGGCGGCCATCTCGACGCCAACGCCGGCCGCGAGGTAGTTTACTGCCACGCCTGCTCAAACGAATGGCACCGCGATGATCACGGGTTGATATGTTCGAGATGCGGAAGCGACATAACGGAAATCGTATGCGGCCGTTGCCCCATTTGACCTCGTAGATGAAACTTGTAATGCTTACCACTCTTGTTAGATAAGTCCTGAAAACGATCCCCGCGACATTGCGCCATCGTCCAACTCAACCTCGCCGGGTCTCCCACCCTTACGATATGCGGACGACTCAGACCCCGATGAAGCAGATATTGAAGAGCACGTGGGCCCGCAGGGCTTTCACTTTCGGAGAAGTACCCGGAGTGGTTCAGAGCAGAGACATCATGATCCTTCCATGGACCCGGTGTTTGACCGATTTTACGACATGATCCAGAACTTTGGGCACTCGGGGCCCCCGGGGCAGCCCAGACGGACCGGAGGCTCTGGCCTGTCCGGCCGCGGAAACGATGGTACTTTCGCGGGCCCCCGGATGCAACGAACGACATTCACCTCTGGCACCTTTGGCGGCGGCACGGCTTCAGTCACTATATTTTCTAGTCCAGCACTGGGCCCTCAACGGGGTAATGAGGGTGGAAATCGGGAAGGCGGCAGTGACCATCACAACCATGGAGGTGCCGATCCCTTCCAGGCGTGAGTTTTGATTGATACCTTTTATGCATCTTTACCGTCGAGCATTCCCCCTTCTCTCCTGGTCTCTTTCCTGGTCTCTTTCCTGGTCTCTCTCTCCTGTATCATTTCGCCATCGTTCGACAAACTGACTCTATGCACAGCATCTTCTCTAATATCATGGGGGAATTGTCGCCCCCGGCAGCAGCTGGAGAGCATGACCGTCAGGCTGGCCCTCAGTTCGGGTTTGCCAGGAATTTGCAGGAAATTCTTAACCTTTTCAACCCCGCGAATGCCATGATGGGAGACGCTGTCTACTCTCAAGAAGCCCTCGATCGTATCATCACACAGCTCATGGAAGTGAATCCGCAATCAAACGCTGCACCTCCAGCGTCAGAAGAAGCCTTGCATAAGCTGGACCGCAGAACAGTGGACAAGCAAATGTTGGAACCAGAAGAGACAGCAGAGTGCTCGATTTGTATAGACGAGATGAAAATTGGGGAGACTGCTGTATTTCTTCCATGTAAACACTGGTTCCATGAGGATTGTGTTGTCCTATGGCTAAAGGAGCACAACACTTGCCCAGTCTGTCGGACGCCCATGGAAAAGAACAACGCCGCCGCAAACAGAAGTGCTCGAGGTGGTAGCTCCAGTGGTGGCGGGGCTGCCAGATCAGGAAACCCGACTCGACCTCCCAATTCACCCCCAAGTTTCAGTCGTGACAATTCAGACCAGTCGCGAGCTTTCAGCGGCCGATATGATGGCGGTGCGGACACTCCTACGGGCAGAGCAGCAGCCGACATGGTCTCGGCGATTTACGTCGACGCCCAAGACCGCCCGACAAACCAAAGACTAGACGAGGCTCTTCGAAGCGTAGAAAGCATGCAGCGCGAGAGAGATCACGACCGACAGGGTCGGGCGACTGCCTCGGGCTTCAGCTATGACACATCTCGACTGCAGCGCAGAACGTCGCACTCGCCGACTAGTCCACGAAACGCCAATTTGGCAGAGCAAGGCGCTCGAATGCGACAACGAAGTCCTTCTGAGAGCAATAGACGGGGTGGTAGCGCGGATCAAGATGGGCACCGACAATCAGGTCCAGGGGCATGGGGCTGGATTCGGGACCGATTTGCGGGGAACGGGGGCAACGGGGGCAGCGGAGATAGCCAAGACTCACAGGGTCAAGGGCAGTCCTGAGTAAATTCATGAGTGGCCCTCGGATAATGGCGCTGAGCGCAACATAGTGCTATGCCCTGGTTTGGTGGTTCTGTTTTTCTTCTTTCTTATTCATCAACCACAAATTTGGGAGACGTGGTACCTGAAACTTGGACTTTTGACATGCATTGATACTGTCTGTTTCGTGGGACCTCGAGAAACTATGAAATGTTGCACCCCAACCTTGCGGAACCATGACGGAGTTGAGAACCGGCTGCATTGGAATGAATATACTGCTCAACAGTGTACGGCGAGGCAAATCTGGCCTTCCAAGTAAGAAGACAACGGGAAACAAAGAAGATTGCAATGCGTAAGTGATGACAGTGGCGGGGGAATCGAGGGCGAAAGTCTCAACCGCGAGGATAACTTGCCCTCACCCGAAGCAACAACATGTAAATATGGGGGGCATATTGGTGACGTGCGACCGGGCCGTTTGAGCCTGCGTTGTAGGAGACGAGACATAGCGTTACGCCATCAATGCACACATTTGCGAAGGACGAAAGATGTACTCGATTTTGCCGTGGACCGAGCGAGTCGCAGGTGACAGAAGGCCATTATTTCATTTTTCCCGGTCTGGTCTCCCTGACTCATGCATGCATGCTGCCGTGGCAGGGCAGGGCAGGGGCAGGGGCAGGGGAAGATTCCCGGTGCGCCATTTCATGAAGGGAAATTCCCCGACGAGGTTCCCGGGACGTCCGGGACGGCGGTTTCGAACACCCCCCACATGTAATCCTGCATCCGCAGCCCGTAACTCCGTAGAGCCATCTCCACAACGGTGGCGGCGGCGGAGGCAACGGAAGACAAAAGATCGTTGGCCAACTAGACCACGTCTCTGCCGAACGAGTCTCTATATTACCCTGTTAGATTATAGACCTGCACCTGGGTCTGGACCCGAAAATATAATAAATTGGTATGCATGTTCGTGGTGTCTAGTCATGCAATATATATATATATATGAGTGGGTATTTTGAACGCAACAACACTCGAGGTAAAAACCCCCGCCCCGCCTTCGCCTTCAGACACCAATGATGAAGAAATATTCAGGGATTTGCTATTGCCGCATCCGAATTATCGCACCCAGATTTGCAAGAACTGTCATATCCATCTTATCAGAATCAATGCCGCTTCTAAGTCCTCCAGTCATATGCTGTCAAGTTTATGTATCGCAAGTGGAAAAAATGGAGAAGACCCCCACCCCCAAAGCGCCAATTATCGCTCACAATGAACCAGCATTCATTCTCCTTCACCCAGCGACTTAATCTAGTCCTGGAAGAACTTGATGATTTGCTGGAGATCACGCAGACCAACACCATGCTTGGGATAGCAAATGTACACTTCTTCACCCAAAGCGCCAAACTTGTTTCGGAACCCAGCCTTGCGGCGAAGACCGAGGCTGTCCACAATGGATGCGTATGTGGTTGCTAGGAACTTGGCTCGAATTCCGTGGAGGTGTTCCCCGGGAGTCATCTTCTCCGACACACCGACGCCAAAAGTAACCTGACCGGTGACAGTAGACAAGGCGTATTCAACCAGGACTTCGATGGCACCATTGACAGACCCCGGAAAGTCCAGAGCCCACTTGACCTGCCATCCGTGCTTGGGGGACAACTTGGCCAAGACGACCATGGCAAGGACCTTGCCATCCTTCTCAGCAGCATAGTATCGACGATGTTCTGGGTCGACCCAGGGACGAACCTCGGTAAGATGCACCTGTTTCCCCTTGCGGTTGGCTTTCCAAGATGTGATTGCCTCATCGGCACGTTTCTTGAAATCGGCGTCAGGCTTGACCTCGTGGATCTTGACACCTTCACGTTCGACGCGGCGAGCCTTGGGACCGCCACCATTGATGTTGTGGTGCTTGTTGGCGTCCACGCGCTGCTCCTCAGTGCAAGACAGGGTGCGCCAGCCCATCTGCTGGGCGAGTATCTTCTGGATCTCATAGGATACCAGCATCCAAACCGGGGTGAGTTTTAGTTCCGACAGCACAAACTTGACGAATGCAGAACAGACGTCCTTGTACTGACTGGCGTCACAGAGAGGATCACCCGTGACCATGGCAAACTTTTCCTGTTTAACGTAGCCAATCGCAGCGCCGGTGGGATGTCTCCAGATTTGGAAGCGCTCGTCGAGCCATGAAGTATTCGAGGCATCGCCATAGTTCGCAATCAGTTTCTCAATGGGAGGAGGTGCGTCATCACCGTCCTGAAGAGGCCTTGTTGTGTCTGCTTCTGGATGAGGCAAGCCAGGAGCCCGCTCAGGAAGGGATTTGGGGTCGCGGTGGAAAAGGGAGGCGTATCGCACGTCACCAAGCTCCAGCATCCAGGCAACAATGCGCTCCAAGCCAAGACCTGCACCAGCATGTGGAGGGGCACCGAGGTCGAATGCCGCAAGGTAGTCCTCCATGCCGTCCTCGGTAATGCCTGCGGCCCGCATGTTCTCACGCAGTTCTGTGGCATCATTGACACGCTGACCACCTGAGCAGATCTCCTGACCGCGAATGAAAATGTCAAACGACCTTGTCCAGAATGGATCTTCGGGATCCTTGAGAGTGTAGAATGGGCGAGCACTGGCAGGGAATTTGTCCAGCACATAGTAGTCTGTGCCGAATTTTCCTCGAACTAGCTCGCCCAGACGCAGCTCATCCGGAGTCGACAAGTCTTCCATGGGAACATCTCGACCATCATCCCGGAGCATTTTGATGCCGTCCTCAAAATTTAGTATCAGCGTCTCCTCCAGCCATTTGAATTCTCTGCTAGGCCATCGTTTCTGAACCTCTTGGACCTCAGGCATTGCATAGACAGCAGTGAAGACAGCTTTGAGGAAATCATCAATGACATGGATTACCTCGTGGTAGTCGTGCTGGATAGCCATTTCAAGGTCAAGCCCAGTATACTCGGTAAGATGCCGGTGAGTGTTTGAATTCTCGGCGCGGAAGACGGGCCCAACTTCGAAAACACGGCCAAAGTCGGCAGACACAGCCATTTGCTTGGCTAGTTGTGGACTCTGGGCCAGAAAGGCGTTGCGGCCGAAGTATTGGACTTTGAAAACTGCGGCGCCACTCTCTGTTGCGGCGGGCTGCAATTTGGGGGTATTGATCTCGACAAAACCCTGCTCGTCGAGGATCTCGCGGAAAGTTCGAGTTACGAGAGAGCGAATGCGAAATAAGGCTTGGTTGGAAGGATGACGGAGATCGAGGATTCGATGCGTCAAGCGGTTGCGCAAGGTCTCGGGCGGCTTGTAGTTGGTGAAGGGCGCGCCGTGAGCAGCATTTACCAGGAAGACAGTGTGTACCTCTACCTCGACGCCAGAGTGTGTAGCCGAACGGACAGGCTCGGGAGGGGACTTGAGAGTCCCGTTGACCTGCACCAAAGATTCTGAATGCAATTTCTCGACCCATCGCACCATGTCAAGGTATTCCCGCGACAACACGCCCTGGACAGTGTGCGTCTGGTCGCGGAAGAGAAGGAAGTCCAAGTTCTTTGACATTTGTCGCTGAGTTGCGATTCGAGCTCGAAAGTTGACTTCGGTACCGAGGGGAAGCTTGTCTAGCTCGGCGATGGTGTTGAGCTCGTAGGGATGGGTAGGCCAATCGGCACTCATACTCGTGCGGCCGCTCTCCGTGCTAGAGCGACCGGAATCTCTACTCCTGTCCATGCTGGACCGTTGTGACTTGTCGTTGAGCCTATGGAGATCTGCTCGGTGGTTGGAAAGACTGAGCGTTTCAATGGCGGGTAGGCCGGGGCCTTTGATAACGTCAACACCGCCGCCGTTCATTTTGGACAGACGCTTGTGGCTGCCGAAAGCGCTGCCGGAGAAGATTGGGGTTGTGGGAGTTGCTGGTGATGCTGTTGAGTTTGGAGTTGAGGCTCCTGACTGGACTCCTGACGTCGAGGAAGTTGAAGTTGTCGAGTCTGCCGTGTGAGTCGCGTCTGTCACGTCGCCACGGTTCTGCAGACTGGACTTGCGACTGCGAGACCAGGAGAAACCAAAGGCTGATGCGACAGGGGCGAAAATGCCCGAAGTGCTGGGCATATTTGCTTATGTATGTATCTTTCCTTGTGTTACTTGGTGTTGAAATCGGAGGCAAGGCAGCGGAGAATAAGGTCCGGGAATAAAGTAACACGGCAGTGCCGTGACCACACACACACCGCAAGTTGATGACGTGCACAGGAGAGGGGGGGGGGGTTGGCTATCCGAGGAATGTGAGGAATGTGCCGTTAAAGGTTCGAGCAAGAGCTAAGCAGTGAGCAGTGAGCACTGACTGAAAGCGAAGAAGCAGCTGCGCCTCAGTTCTTGTCGCGGAATTTATTATATAATTATATGATAATAAGTAGTAAATAGGGTTGCGGAAGAGAAGGAAGAAGAACAACAACAACAACAAAAACAAGACAGACCGACGACGGGCAACCGAGCCAGGGGGTCGGACTTTCTTGTCGAGTCAGAGACTCAGAGTGGACGCGAGCCGGGGATTTTCGTTGCCGCCGGCACATCGCGTCAGGCAGGCTCTATGTACATACACGGAGCATTGCTTTTTCTTTCTCTTCCTTCTCTTCCTTCTCCCCGGCCAGACAGGCAACAAGCAACCTTTGATCATCGCCATCTTTGTTACTGAAAACCTGCCGCAAACCTGCCGCAATAGTGCATATGATACAGATTATGGGTGACACGAGAAACCCAAGAGGTACTTGACTTGTTACTTGAAGAACAACACGCAGAAAAGAACCTCTTCTGTTTTAGGCCTAGTTACTACCGCATGAAAACAAAACAAAAAACACTGCTTGCGTCATGTCCGGCGCACTAATCCGCCGCAGACAACCCGACATGTTCGGGCTCGCAATCACTAGAGGCTGCCTGAAGCCAGGTGATTTGACCATTGGTCAGGATTATAAAAGTCCGAACGGGTGATTGTAGCAAAATTCTCCGAAGAACCGAGAGTGGGTGGACCCTTGATTGCTAAGCAAAGACTTTGTTTTGGCGCTACTAGAAAGAAGCCACGATGGTTGGAACCACGAGAACTGTGGGTTTTTTTTTTTTTATCCCAAGCTCATCATTATCTTCAAGCCTATCGCGCTTTATTCCCGACAAAACGACGAGTAATAATTAGCCACTTTCCTCGTCTACCTTCCTGCTGTGTCATAATTTGAAATGCGCCCGGTCCCTTCCTCTGTTCGCTCGCCCGGCAGGCAAGCCCCCCCACATCTTGACGTCAACCATCGCGATTGATCGACACGCAACTGTGGAGCCCTGCCACTTTGCAGGAAGTGGCCGGCGATGCCGTGATGAAGGGCAGCAGCGACCGACCAAGGGGCCCGCCCGTATTCGCAACCTGTTTTGCCTGCCAAACAAACTGGCCGGCCCGTCGTCACATTATTCGGACGAATTTCCACGGACCTTCGTTTGTTGAGTGTGCTCCAGTGAGTCAAGTCTCCTCCAGGTTTCGCTGGTTTTGCTCAGCCCAGCCCAGCCCCCAGCTTTTCTAGCATACAAGCATGCGCTTGCGGGTTCCGTCGCCATACAGCCGGTCATCACAAGTCGGTCATCACAAGTCGGTCATCACAAGTCGGTCATCAAGTCCACTTTCAACCCCAATTCTATGAACTCGGGCCCCAGACTGAATAATTAGTTGCCATTGTTACACATCAAACCAACTCTATTCATCCTTCGGGTGCCTTCGGCCGTTTGAAGTTCGTCTCACAGCCTTCAACATCCATCGCCAGGTCTGGTTGGACCATTGCTGCATGGCTAGATCACACGGGTCACCCGGACTTGAAATAATCCTGTCATATGCATCAGTGATACCCTTCCCCACACGCGATGAGCAACCTGGACCCCGAGCCTTCCTCCTCGGGCCCTCCCGAACTCGATTACAGAATGGGAGACTCCCCTGACCGGCTTCAAGGCCGTCTCGATGCACTCAAACGCAGCGTGACCTACAACGAGACCACTCTAGCCCCAGCCACCCTCACCGCGCCATCCGCCATCACCACAGCCGCATCTAGTCCGTCTGCCTCGGACACTGGGCGCGACTACGACAACCCCCTAGAGTCAAGTTCCAGGTGGTATGTTCATGCAAAGGCTCAAGCCGTTCGCTACGCCGCCAGCTTGGGCTTCAGCATCCACAACAGGTCTGATCCTCCCGCGCCATACCCGTCCAGAGAAATCTGGCTGGACTCGACGTTGTCATCCTGGAAAGGGAAGCAGAAGATCAAGGTGGAGGTGTGGCATCCACCCCGGATATCCGTTGGACCACGTGCTGCTGTCATCAACTTGCACGGAGGAGGATGGATTCTGGGTCAAGGAACTGACGATGCTCGATGGGCAGGGGCCGTTCTTTGCAATGTCGACGCAGTCGTCTTTACCGTCAATTATCGGCTGGCCCCAAGCTACCCTTTCCCCACGCCAATGGAGGATTGTGTCGATGCTATTGTCCAAATAGCATCAAAAGCATCTGAGTTCGGAATTGACCCAGATCGTATCGTCTTGTCCGGCTTCTCGGCCGGTGCAACGAATGCCTTGACTAGCTGGATCGTCTTGCAAGACCCTTCACGTTGGGACTACAAGCTGCCGAGTCCCCCACCGTCAATACTTGGCTTGGTCCTTTTCTACCCGACATTGGACGTGACCATTACTCGACCAGGCAAACGCCAAACCTGTACTCGACCTGAGCGGACACTGTCTCCCGGAATGACGGATCTAATCGACGCTTCTTACTTCTATCCATCCATTCCAAGGGAGCAGCGCACTGATCCTAGAATGTCGCCTGGGCTGATGCCGGATGAACTGTTGAAGAAGTTGCCGCATTTTCATATGATTTTGTGCGAGTACGACATGCTGCTGGCAGAGGGTATTCGGTTTACCCAGCGACTGGAGCACCACAATAAGCCCTATACTGTTCGCATCGTTGAAGGAGAGGGCCATGGATGGGACAAGCCGCCACCCATGGCGCCAAAAGAGAGCGTCTTCGTCGAATATGGCAAAGCAACCGACAGCATCGCTCGATGGCTGGGCCGAGGCTGTGAGACGGACAAAGAATCGGTAAGCTCGACTCGTGTCAAAAGATCAAAATTCAGACGACCGCGATATCTTTCTATCAGATCAAGATCCGTTCAATAGGCAATCAGGTTGAATACACTTTCAAGAGAAATTGCAAAACAATGGTCCCCCACCACGCTGCAGTCTTCTTGTAGAGCTCTCGAATGTATGGCCGCCGCAGCGTTTCATACATTGGCAAAACACGTTGTCCATGTTCTGGGTACGTGTCCAAAGTGGGGAGTGGTTGACGTTCGAAAATAACCCGGGCGAGCAGCAGGGAACACGCCAGAAGTCAGATTATATATAATTATATATATATATAACCTTTAAGCAACTTTGCCAAGTTAGAACCCATGATATTGAACCAAAGATTCTCTGAAACATTGTTCTTTCACAATAAAAGATTTACATGTTCCGGGCTTCGTCGTACATGAAACGCAGCACATGTGAATTGCCTAATTTATCAAAGTTGGCCACAACAGCTTGGAGCATGAACTATAATTTCGATTTTCCATCTTCACCCAATCAACCCCATTTCACCACTTGGCCTCCTTGCTCTCAAGGAAGCCCTTCAGGATGCCAACAATCTTCTCCAAAGCAGCCAGGTACACGCGCAGGTCCTCCTGGACCTTGGCATCATCCGAACCAAGCTTGGCGTAGAAGTCCTTTCGGTAAGGACAGGCGCTCATGGCAGCGCTGAAGACGGGCTTGACGAGGAAGCTATGGTGGGGCTTAAGAGTCTGGCCGTAGGCGCCGCGGAAGGATTCGGAAAGTTCCTTGCACGGATCGGCGAGGTTGGAGGACAGGGCAATGCTGGTGAATTCGAGACCACTGCATGTTCGGATGTACTTGTCAGTGAAAAGTCCCTTTTTTTTAAAAAAAAAAAATTTCTTCTTTGAAGAGAGCGATTGGCCTTTCGGAGCAAATCCGTGGGAAGAACGCGAACCGAATCAGCCAGAGGAGACCCTCGGTGGCAGTGTGCTTCTTTGTCTTGAGCTCGTTTCGGCAGAGGTCCTGTATGTTTTCGGATTCGACGGGCGCAACAAGCTGTCTTTCACGCAGTTTCTACGTTGCAGAGATTAGATCTTGTCAAGGCCTTGGTCGAAGGGGTTGGGGAAGCAGCTGAGAAAGGCAGCTAGCTGACTTGCCTTGACGTTGCCAAGCATGTCGGATTTGACGGGGGAGAAAGCAACTGAGCCCATGACATCTGACCGAAGGAAGGAGGGGGAGGGGGGGGGGATCAGCTGCGGCTCGTTCACAAAACTACCTTTGCATCGCACGACGTACCAAAAATGGTGGTCAGAGACTCGGCAGCATCGAGAAACTGGGTAGTAGCAATGGCATTGTCCTTGTCAGCGTCGATGGGGACGTCGACAAAGGACTGTCTGAAGGTCTGCACGATGGTGCCGCCGGGGGGGATAACAGGTGCCGACATGATGGGCTTTTTGACTTTTTTTTTTCTCGTGATGCGAGTTGGTATTATCACGGCAAGATGTTCAAGAAGTGAACGGAGGGAGTTGGACTGGACTTGATGTCCCCTGGATGAGGTGGAGTGGCGGGGTCAATCGATAGGTGCGGGGCTCCAGCAGACTGCAGTGAAACGAGGGGTTTGGTTTGTAAAACGAGGCAAAGGGGGCGGCAAGTGCCAACGAATTGATCAGCTTGGCACCGTAGAAATGACACAGAGGGCACCTTGTCCAGTCACGAAATGTAGTGCTTTACACCTGTAGAACTCTTGTTATTGAGGGATCCTCTGGCAAAGGTAAAGTAACCTTATTGACACTTATTCTGAGTGGCCTGAAACCTGGAACTTGGAAGGCGGAGTCCCCAGCAGGGCGATGCAAAGCCTCAGCAAAGGCTGATGTTGGTGCCACTTTTTTCCAGCTCCGATTACGTCGGGCGCTCGGGAATCGCCGAGAAACCGCGTCACTGACTCACTTGGTTCTAACTTCTTGGCGCCATGAACAGCTGAACCTGCTTCATTCTCTGTTTCCTCCACCAGCCTTCATTCACCCTTTTGTTTATTTTTTTTTATTTTTTTTTGGTTAGCGCACATGAGTTGGCAGAATTCAGTTTACTCGAGCACGTGTAAACATTTATCCGTTCTCTGTTCTCTGTCTGTCGTGAGGTTGCCGCAGCTCTCCACTCGACAACAGCGACCACTTCTTCGCCAAAATGTCCAAGACTGGGGAAGTTTCAGAGGGCAAACAAGAAAGCGCCCGGGGTCACGGTGGCTTCTCGGGCTTTATGGATGATCTCAAAGACAAGTTGAGCGAATCTAAGCTGCACGATGCCAAGGTCGCTTTGATTCACAAAAAGTACGTTGTTGTTGTTGCTGCCTGCCCCCGCCATGCCTCGACCTAGCCAAGTAGTGTGTTGTGTTGTTGGGCAAAAGAGGAGAAAACAGCAACCGTTAACATGACTTTCCCGCAAGACATCAAATCGGAAAGTTTGGTAATCTGGTATGTGAATTTCACTCTGTGCCCCGTTTTCTTCTTTTTCCTTTTCAAAAGAGCGATCTGAGCTCGTGAATGGATTTCATTCTAACCACTAATGGACTAAAAAATAGTTCAACAAAGGTCATCGCCATGACGAAGAACATGAGCAGCGCTGTGATGAGAAACGCACAGCAATTTGTCAATCTCATCGATTCCAATCCTTTTTTCCCGAGCGCCAAGGCAATCTCATCAAGTGGTACGTCGACGGCTGCGACTATTTTTGGGCCGTCTCTGTTGCGCTTGAGCAAGCCCAGGAATCCATTTACATTTGTGACTGGTGGCTGTCCCCAGAACTGTTTCTGCGACGGCCAGCATATCACAAGCAAGACTTTCGATTGGACCAGATTCTCAAGCGGAGAGCCGAGGCTGGAGTCAAGATCTATGTAAGTGTATACAAGGAAGTCGAGGCAGCTTTGACTTGCAACTCCCGCCATACAAAGCATGCGCTCGATGCGCTCTGTCCGGAGGGAACTCCTGGTCATGGCAACATCCGGGTCATGAGGCATCCGGATCATAACGTGTTTGAGAATGCTGCCGATATGACCATGTATTGGGCACACCACGAGAAATTCATCGTCATCGACTACGCCATGGCTTTCATCGGCGGGCTGGATTTATGCTTTGGTCGTTGGGACGCTCGCCAGCATCCCCTTTCTGACGTTCACCCTGAGGGTGTATCTGAAGAAATCTGGCCAGGTCAAGACTTCAACAACAACCGAATCATGGATTTTCAGAAAGTGCAAGATTGGGAGCAAAACGAATTGAGCAAGGCCGAGTACGGTCGCATGCCGTGGCATGATGTTTCCATGGCAGTCGTTGGCCCGTGTGTCTACGACATTGCTGAACACTTTGTCCTCCGCTGGAACTTTGTCAAGAGAGACAAGTATAAGCGAGACGAACGCTATGACTGGATCGTGTTGGAAGGTCGTGAGGGCGAGGACGAGGACTTGGTTGGTGTCCAGCGGCCCAAGCATCCCGTCGGTGAATACCTCAAGCATCCCCTATCACCCCTAAGCACCAAGAACTTGGACAACAAGGGCACTGTTCGAGCACAAATCGTGCGATCCAGTGCCGACTGGTCCAGTGGCATTCTCACAGACCACTCTATCCAAAACGCCTATTGCGAAATCATTCGCAAGGCTGAGCACTTCGTCTATGTTGAGAATCAGTTCTTCATCACGGCCACTGGTGACCAACAACTTCCAATCCGCAACACTGTTGGCCAAGCTATGGTAGAGGCAGTTGTTCGCGCAGCCAAGGAGGGCCGCAAATTCCGCATCATCATCCTCATTCCCGCTATACCCGGGTTTGCTGGTGATCTCCGCGAGAATGCGGCGTCCGGCACTCGTGCCATTATGGATTATCAGTACAAATCCATATGTCGAGGCGAGAATTCCATCTTCGGGCAGATTCAGAAGCAAGGTGTTGATCCTGCCCAACACATCTTCTTCTTCAACTTACGGTCTTACGACCGTCTGAACAAAACTCACGCCATCTGTGAGGCTGAAAAAAGGACAGGAATCAGCTATCAGCAAGTTCAACGAGCCGAGGCGGAGGAAATCATGGCCAGTGGTGTCCATGGTTACGACAGCAGCAGCTCTGATGATGACGGACCTGGCCGATTGCACGACATTCATCACATCAGGGGTGACAAGCGCAGAGAAGAGAGGGAGAAGAAAAGAGAAAACATGACAAGCTCACAGATGAAGGCTGCTGATGATGCTAAACTCGCCCGGCAAACCTTTGAGAAAGAGAAGCCCCAGGAAGAAGTCATCTCAGCAGCAACCGTGGCACACCATGCCATGAGGGTGGAAAGCTCCTTGCAGGATGAACCATGGGATAACCACGAAGACGAAGAGTCTGAGATTAAGAACTGGATCCAGGAAGAGCTCTACATTCATTCGAAGCTGCTCATTGCCGATGACCGGATTGTCATTTGTGGATCCAGCAACCTGAATGACAGGAGTCAGCTCGGTGACCATGACAGCGAGCTCAGCATCGTCATGGAAGACACTCGCAAGATTCAGACTACCATGGACGGCAAGCCATATGAAGCCGGCTACCACGCCGCCACTCTACGTCGGTTCCTCTGGCGAGAGCATCTCGGCTTGCTGCCGCCACAGGAGTTGGATGCCAAGGACGACATCAATGCTCAGCCGCCCAACGTAAATCCCGAAAACGATGTATTCGACAAGGATGATTCTTGGGAATTCGTAGCCGACCCGTTATCAGATGAGCTGTGGGATATGTGGATGGGAAACGCTCAGAAGAATACCAAGATTTTCAGAAATGTTTTCCACGCAGATCCTGATGACCATAGTAAGTCCACAAGCTTCTCCCTCCATCTAGCCACAGCCCATTTGTAGTTCTAGGACTATCGCTGACAGCATTAGTCAAAAATTTTGATGATTACGATCGCTATCTCCCGCCCAAGGGCGTCAAAGCTGGCCACATTTACGACCAATTCATGCCGCCCGAGGAAGCACGGGCCAAACTGTCTCAGGTCAAAGGCCATCTGGTCTGCATGCCCATGGAGTTCTTGCAGGATGCTGAGATGGCGGAACGAGGATTGCAGGTCAATTCCTGGACAGAAAGTGTGTACACCTAAGTAAGGCCCTATCTGGCTCGAAGATGCATGTTGAAGGGGCTTGTGTGATTTTCGATGGTGCATAGCTGGTTGATTGACCTATTCATTCATTATTCTCCCTCCTTCTGAGTTGGTGACGACTTTATGCAGCAAGGCCATGCCATGCCATGCCATGCCATGCCATGCCACGTGGAGCGGGTCTGTGTACATGCATGTAGGCCACCAAATATGTAATAGTTGCGGCGACGCTCCCAATGTCACGCATATTTGACAATGCAGCAGGCATGGACAAGTCGCGCACGAACAAATCGAAGCCGCAGAAGACCAAATCTCACGTCACACAAGCCCTGCCGCAAGCCCTGCCGCAAGCCCTGCCGCAAGCCAGGCCGTGGCGCGCACCGCACCGCGCCGAAGCGCTGGGCTTGGGCCAATCGTGGTGCACGGAGTAGAAGAGGCATTTACTAGGACATTTGCAAGGGCATTTGCTAGGGTATTTGCTAGGGTGGCATGCCTGATGACTTGCATGCGGGATAGGCCACGGCCCTAACAATGGATAGATGAAGACGAGATGTTGTTGTATTTACGGCCGTTTTCATGAGCATGGGCATGGAAGGATGGCAGAAAGGCGGCAAGTTGTTGTGGCTTTGCTGATGGGATGATGCTTGCCGCCGCCACGCGCTCTGTAATACATATCCTATCCCGTACGCGCCGGCGCTAATAAGCATTTCGACCTTGGTTTGGCCCCTCGCAGGCCAGGTCGTATCGATAGGTTGGCGGGGGACTCGGTGACTGGCTGCGCAAAGCTGCGTCATAAGCTGGGGTCAGTGACCACTGACCACTGACCACTGACCACTGACCACTGACCACTGACCACTGACCACTGACTTGACCACTGACCACCGACCACCACATTGGAAGCTCGAGTTGCCCCGACGCAAGAGGAGGACCCCGCTTCCGCATCTTGTAGTCCGTAATCCGTACGTCCATCCAAGTTCTCGTCTCGTCAGGAGTCTTCTATCACGACTTACATCTCCAACGTTTCCTTATCAGCTCGGCGAAGCGAGAATAGGAGGCTTTGCTCAAATCTTCCAGCTCGCTTCTTGCAGACCAGCCGCCGTTCACAGCGTCCCGTCCCCCTCCCGCACCCTGCATTTCATCCCAACGTCCGCCCTCTCCCACGAACACCACGAGCTTTGGCCGGCCGCATAAAACGCGACCTCCCGATCCCTTTACAGCTTCCCCATACCACTTGCCCTGTCCGATCGTCCGCTACCGAAAGCTCCGTATTGCAGTGAAGCTCGGCAGGACAGCTTGCTGTGTCTCTGTCTGTGCACTTCTGTTCCTGCATAGATAGGTCTTGTCCGGGACATAGATGCCGTCTTTTCGCATCTCCTTCCGTCAGATCTAGGGAGCCCACAGCTTCAGTTGCACATAGTTATACTTATCGTCATCAATCACCCTTGGAGCGGCGTACTAAAAACCGGCTGCGCAAGTCTTTGGGTTCACCTACCCACCCCAACGGCTGATCGACGCGGCAAGATGCCACAATCTCCAATGATTTCGGTGCCTCTAAAGGCTACCAGCGAGATCGATTGGATTTCACCACTGAAAAGCTACATTAGAGAGAGCTACGGAGACGACCCCGAGCGATATGCTGAGGAGTGTGCTACCTTGAGTCGACTACGGCAGGATATGCGAGGTGCGGGTAAAGAAAGCACATCCGGGCGCGATATGCTATACAGATATTACGGCCAGCTGGAGCTTCTGGACCTACGGTTCCCTGTAGATGAACAGCACATCAAGATAGCCTTTACCTGGTACGGAATGAATTACTGGGGTTTTGTCTGGAACTTGGCGCGTGTGCCACTTTGCTGGCACGTTTATGCTAATTCTCTCCGCATGGATTAGGTATGACGCCTTTACTCATAAACCAACGACGCAATACTCTCTCGCTTTCGAAAAAGCCTCCGTCATTTTCAACATCTCGGCTGTGCTGTCCTGCTATGCCGCGTTCCAGAACCGCGCAGAGGAGTCGCCTCTCAAGGTCGCCTACCACTCGTTTCAAGCCTCGGCTGGCATGTACACTTACATCAATGAGAATTTTCTCCACGCGCCTTCTTTCGATTTGAGCCGGGAAACAGTCAGGACGTTGATTAGCGTCATGCTTGCTCAAGCCCAAGAGGTGTTTTTAGAGAAACAGGTGGCAGATCAGAAAAAGGTCGGATTGCTTGCCAAGCTGGCATCACAAGCCGGCTATCTGTACGGGCAGGCGATTGAAGGAGTGCAGGACAATGTCAACAGAGCCATCTTTGAGAAGGTGTGGTTGACCATGGTTCAGGTACGAGCGTCCAGATGACGGTTGCCCGTTGGACAGGGATGGAAGAAGGCTTTCTCGTATGATCGGGAACGTGCTAATTCATACATGACGAGTAGATCAAGTCCAATCTGCTCAACTCCATGGCACAATACTACCAAGGAATGGCTGATGATGAAACGAATCAGCATGGTGTTGCCGTCGCTCGTCTGCAGGTAGCAGAGACACTGGCCAAAGAAGCCGAGCGACTGTCACGTAACTTTCCCTCCTCGGTGCCGGCGAACTCGAATCTTGGTGCAGACTGCGGCAGTATCTTGCAGGACATGTCCAAAAGGCAGTTGTCAACTGTTCAGGATAAGCTTCGAGAGACTCTCAAGGATAACGACTTTATCTACCATCAAACGGTTCCTGCCGAAGCTAGCCTCTTGCCGATTGCAAAGCTCCCGGCATCCAAACCCATCCCGGTGAGTGAACTTTACGCTGGCCATGACATGCAGCGCATCACTGGTCCAGACCTCTTCGCCAAAATCGTCCCGATGGCAGTCACCGAGTCAGCAAGTCTGTACGATGAAGAGAAGGCGAAATTGATCCGAGCCGAGACGGAAAGAGTTGACACAGCAAACGGGGAAATGGCAGCCAGCCTGGATTATCTGCGGTTGCCTGGAGCGTTGCAGGTCTTGAAGGGGGGGGTTGACCAGGACATCATTCCTGATGAGGATTTCCGACAGTGGTGTAGTGATGTTGCCGATCACGAGAACCCTGCCGAAATATTCGTCTCCTTGCGAGAGGAGAAAGAATCAATTGTCTCAACGCTGGATAGCAGCTCCAAACAACTGGACATGGAGGAGAGTGTCTGCGAGAAGATGCGATCAAAGCATGAGTGCGAATGGAGCCAACAACCAAGTTCTCGCCTGACCTCGACACTGCGGTCAGACATACGAAACTACCGAGAGGCCCTGGATGAGGCGATGAGAAGCGACAGTCAGCTCGCGACGAAACTGCGACAAAACGAAAACGAATTCGATGAGATGCGTCGTGCGGCTCAGGAAGGCGAGGTCGACCAACTGTTCCAGAACGCTGTTGCTCACGCGCGTGCCAGAAGCAATCATGTGTCGAGTCCGTCAAACATGGAGCCGAATCTTCTGGACACTGATTTTGGAGAGAGCGGACCTAGTGTCATGGACCAAGTGAACAAGGTTGAAGAAATTCTCAAGAAACTAAACCTCATCAAGCGCGAGCGCAACCAGGTTCTGAAGGATTTGAAAGAAAAGGTGAGCCACCATAAAAGACCAACACAACTCTCGGGATGCGCTGACATCTACCCAAGGTGCACAATGACGACATTTCACAGGTATTGATCTTGAATAAAAAGTCCATACCAAACTATGAGAGCCAGTTGTTCGAGCAAGAGCTGGGGAAGTTCAGGCAACACCAGAATCGCTTGCTGCAGGCGAACCACAAGCAGTCCCAGCTGATGAAGGACTTGACGGCCACATTCAACACTCTTTTGCAGGACAAGCGGGTAAGATCGGAGCAAAGCAAGTACGAGACCATCCAACGACAGCGGTCGTCAGTCATCAACAAATACAAGCGAGCATACCAGGAGTTTCTGGATCTAGAAGCAGGGCTGCAAAGCGCCAAAAATTGGTATTCTGAAATGCGGGAGACGGTCGGAAGCCTGAACAAGAATGTAGAAACGTTTGTGAACAACCGAAGGGCCGAGGGCGCCCAGCTGCTCAACCAAATCGAACAGGAAAGGGCGGCAAATAAGAGCTCGCAAGCAGAGTTGGAACAAGAACGACTTCGAGGACTGATGGAGCGGATGTCAATGGAGCCAGCAAAGACCACGCCGCAACCCACGACTTCTGGACGACCAAGACCGGCCCCTTTGTTCCAACCGGGACAAGCAACTCGATATCCGCAAACCAATTTCCAAGGTCAATGCCAGGTACCAACCTCGCCGCCCCCTAATCAAGCCAAGTATCCAGGCTACTCAAGTCCGCCACCACAAAGCACATTCTCTCCGCCTACATACAATCCCTCTCAATATGGCCGAACCCCTGGACCGACATCACCGCCTCCTAACCAGACTTCCTTTGGCGTGAGCTACATGCCTCAGTCGCCACCGCCGAATCAAACGTCCTTTGGGCAGACACATCAGCATCAGCACCACCCGCACCAGACATATGGAAACTATGGAGCAGCCCAGGCTCAACCACAACAACAGTCGCAGCAGCAGCAGCAGCAGCAGCCTGGCTACGTACCACCTGGATTTATGCCTCCCCCGCCGCCGCCTGGTCCTCCACCTTTGGGTCCTCAACAGACATTCCACTATGGACAACAGGGATACGACAGTCAAGGAGGACAGGGGCATAACAATCAGCCACGGTCTGCGCAGCCGCAGCAAACTTATGATCCATGGGCGGGCCTCAACTCATGGAAATAAGGAGTAAGAAGACGCTCCATGTTCATTATAAAAGCGTGCACTGGCTGCCACGGGCCCGGGGTTGGCCGGTCTGAGAGCGTGCGTTTTCACACTTGTCGGACTTGTTTACATGGGAGGAGCCATGTCGAAATTGTCGTTCAATATACTGTGTAACTTTTACAATTGTGAATTTTTGGTCGAGGTCATACTGAGATGATGTCGTTTCACGTTTAAATACATGTTATATCTGACGAGAAGGCTAGCAAGCCATTCCCTGCACCTTGATTGTATTCAAGTTGTGGGCCAAACCGGGTGGAGAGGCAAAACGCCTTCCGGATTCGCAGCTTCTATTCAAGGGTGCGCGAACAGCTGCCCATGTTTCCTTGTTCGCTTTCCCATGCTCTTCTCATTCGAGGGTGCGAACCGAACGCCCTCATCTCGTTTGCGCATCACGTTTCTGGTTGCTGTTTTCATCATCACCCATCATTCGATCATGACAAACAACGTCGGCTCTACGTCTTCTACGCATCACACCACGCAAATGGCATACTGTCTTACCTGCCAACGAGGATTCAAACACCTCCAGGCCCTACAGCAGCATCTCGAAACATCTTCCAAACACATGCACGACTGTCAACGCTGCGACAGGTCGTTTGGCACCGAAGGCTCGAGGGAACAGCACTGCCGGGACTCGTCAAATCACCACATTTGCGAATCCGGCGTGGATGAGAGGAGGATAGATTACCTGGCTGGTTGGTTTGTTCAGGACGGGGAGTTTGTCTGTGATGGGGAGGATGACGAGCTTTGGTATGCTTGTCCGCGGTGTGGTGAGACGTTTTCGTACGCGAGTTCGCTGGTGCAGCATGTGGAGGGGGGAGATGCGATGAGGATCTGGAGGATGGTTTGGTGGGAGAGTTTTTGTGCTGGCTCTGGGGGAGGATTTGAGTTGAGGGTGTGGTGGTGCATGATGAGAGGGGTTCAAGATGGGTGGTGGTTTTGGGAACCGGCTCGTTGCAGGGTAGGCTGGACTTGTCCTCGGCCACCCATGGTTTGTTTGGTAATGACGAGAATTCCCTTGGACCGGGGGCGAGCTAACGGCAGCAAGTTTAACGCCAGGATGTTGCACTTTTCAATTTGGTCGTGACGTCATGAATCTTCTTCTCTTCTTTTAGCCTCAATTACTTAATCCCCCTTGAAGCCAGGAATTGGTCACCCGAAGAGCTTCTGATTCTCCATAATACTCCATCTCCAACCACCATGGCGTTGAAAGGAGGTGATATCGAGCAGCACAACGACGCAAAGTCGTGCTGGGTCATTATTCATGTATGCGACGAACTCGCCTTTCCTCCTCATTTGTCAATTTAGTCATTGCTAAAACCCCCCTCAAGGGCAAAGCCTACGACGTGACCGAGTTCTTACCAGGTATGTGAGGCCATATCCGATTCCCCGGTATCGGCCATGGCTAACTCGGCGACTTTGTAGAGCACCCCGGAGGCTCCAAGATTATCCTCAAGTATGCTGTGAGTAACATGACTCTCTGGCTAACTTCAATTCGCGAGACACTCACAATTCACCTGCTACAGGGCAAAGATGCGACCGAGGAATTCGAACCCATTCACCCCCCAGATACCTTGGACAAGTACCTTGACAAGTCAAAACACCTCGGACATGTCGACATGGATACCGTGGCCAAGGAGGTCAAGGAAGAGGACCCAGAAGAGGCTGGACGCCTGGAGCGCGTAGATCAAAAGCCTCTCCTGTCGCAATGCTACAACCTCTTAGACTTTGAAGCCGTCGCGCGGAGGATCATGAAGAAGACGGCGTGGGGCTACTACTCCAGCGCAGCCGACGACGAGATTGTATGTGTTTCCCCTTCTCTCCAAAGTTACCTGGAACTCTTCCCAGAGTTTTTTTTGCTTGTTCTCTTACAAACTGACGCATGTTGTCCCCCTAAAGACCATGCGAGAGAACCACAGCGCCTTCCATCGAATCTGGTTCCGGCCACAAGTCCTCGTCGACGTCGAAAACGTCGACCTCACCACCACCATGCTGGGGACCAAGTGCTCCATCCCCTTCTACGTGACCGCCACGGCGCTGGGCAAGCTCGGACACCCCGAAGGCGAGGTGGTCCTCACGCGGGCCGCGCACACACACAACGTCATCCAGATGATTCCGACAATGGCATCCTGCTCCCTGGACGAGATTGTGGACGCCCGCCAAGGCGACCAGGTCCAGTGGCTCCAGCTCTACGTGAACAAAGACCGGGAAATCACCCGCAAGATAGTCCAGAACGCCGAGAGGCGCGGCTGCAAGGGCCTCTTCATCACCGTCGACGCACCCCAGCTGGGCCGCCGCGAGAAGGACATGCGCACCAAGTTCACCGACAAGGGCAGCGACGTCCAGTCGGGCCAGGAAACGGATACATCCCAGGGCGCGGCACGCGCCATCTCCAGCTTCATCGACCCGTCGCTCAGCTGGAAAGACGTGCCCTGGTTCAAGAGCATCACCAAGATGCCCGTCATCCTCAAGGGCGTCCAGCGCGTGGAGGACGTCCTGCGCGCAGTCCACGTCGGCGCCGACGGCGTCGTCCTCTCCAACCACGGCGGCAGGCAGCTCGACACGGCCCGCTCGGGCATCGAGGTCCTCGCCGAGACGATGCCCGTCCTCCGCGCGCGCGGCCTGCAGGACCGGATTGAAGTCTTTGTCGACGGCGGCGTCCGTCGCGCCACCGACATGATCAAGGCGCTGTGTCTCGGGGCCAGGGGCGTGGGCATCGGCCGCCCCTTCCTGTACGCCATGGGCGCCTACGGCCAAGAGGGCGTCGAGAGAGCGATGCAGCTGCTCAAGGACGAGATGGAGATGGACATGAGGTTGATTGGCTGCGCGAGGGTGCAGGACTTGAACCCCAGTCTCGTCGACGCAAAGGGTCTGTTTGCCCATTCTAATTCCACGCCTGTGGATGCGCTGTCGCACAGTGTTTATGATCCGCTTGTGCCGCCGGCGCAGAGACCAAAGGCAAAGTTGTAGTCATGGTACCCCCTTTTTTTTTTTTGTCACGAAATAGATGCCTGTGCAAAATTGTGTAAATACCAGCCATGCTGTGCTCGCTCTTCTCCATGAAAATCAGTCATCCATCCATCCATCCATCCGTTGTATTCATATACAACTTGTGCTCATCTCACAAACTCAACCCCAACATCACCTTCAATCCCAATGATACGCCCCCCTTCCCATTCTCAAAGCACTCTCAGGAAATCCTTCAACGAAATCGGCTTCCTGACCGCATTGTTCAGCCCCTCGTGATACGTCACCCACACCTTGTTCTCCTCCTTCACCACCCTCTTCTCCCCGCTGCTCGCCGCCGCCAGGGACTGCGCCTCGATGATGCGTCCGAAGAAATCCTTCTTCACGACAATCGCATCCTTGGCCTTGTCCAGTGCATGCTTTCTCCTGTCCTTGTCCAGCGCCAACTCCAGGGATGGCCGGGGAACAAGTTTCGTGCCCGGCAGGGCGCCGGCTTGGAAACGCGCTTGGCGGGCAGTGTTTTCGCGCAGGGCAATGGTCCGATGGAGTTCTTGGTCGAGAACCTGGCGGACGGCGAAGCGCGTCGGAGCAAGGGAGGTGAGGAGCGTGCTTGTTTCGAAAGTGCATAGGGCGTCCAGATCACTGATTTTTTTTTTCTTCTTGTTAGATGTCATGAAACGATGGCTTTGAACAAAAAGAGGGTGGAGAACCATGTAGAGGTTTTCGTCGTCGGTACGGGCGCCCAGGGCGGGAACACGGGGAAATGGAAGGGGAAAATGAATTACTGCAAGGGGAAGATTTGGATAGACGTACGGTTCTAATCGATAGACGTATTGCGGTCCCCGCGCACCAACTGTTTCGCTTTCAATTCTGCCCCTTTGCAGTGTGATGCCCGTCTCAGCGAGAACTTCACTGGCTCTCTTCACCTTGGCTTTTTCGCTCTCCTTGCGCACGCTAGCTATTGAGCCCTGACTGCCCCCGACGACGACGGGCTTCACATCAGGAGATACAAGACGTATCAGGTACGGGAGAAACTCGGTGGCCATGTCTTCGGGGCTGCGGAATGATCGTGTGAGCGTCGGGCTGAGCTGTGCCTGCAACGCTTGGAGTTGAGATCGGGTCTGCTTCTCTGCCTCACGAGCCTCGTGGTCTGCCCGAGGGCCGGAGAAGGG
The DNA here is from genome assembly GCA_023658475.1 of Epichloe elymi. NCBI lineage: Eukaryota > Fungi > Ascomycota > Sordariomycetes > Hypocreales > Clavicipitaceae > Epichloe > Epichloe elymi. The sequence continues at coordinate 3,955,195 of CP098276.1, forward strand.
CACTGGCTCGCTGCCATCTTCCGTCTCTCGCGCACCACTGGCACCGCCCCAGCGCTTCTCGTAGCCCTCAGTGCCCGCGTAGTGCCTCTTTGGCGAGGCAAAGAGATGGTGGCATGCCAGGATGGGCTGGCTCAGGTACGGAGCGAGTTCCCAGTCTTGGCTCGTGTAAAGTCGTGATTGGCATGCATCATGGAAATGAAGCCAGTCGTACGCTTGGCTGGGCTTGTTGAGGTAGATGTCATCGTTGAACTCACGATTGGGATACTCGGCGAATACCTCCGTCATGATGGTGCTGATTTCGCCGCTCGTGTCAATCATTTGACGCAGGCGATCCATGGCGTGCTTCTTTTGCTGCTCTCCGAACCCGAGTTCAGCCCGGGGCTGTTCGTGTTGCGTTTTGGACTCGCTCAGGTTCATGGCCTGTTTGGGGAAACCTCCGCCTTCTTGGAACAGTCGCTGAATGATGTCTCGGACGTTGCCTCGTCCAAGACCCCTTGCTCCGGCGGCACCGCTAGAGAGGTCGCGAAGGATGTTGCTCTCGATCCACTGACGAGATAGTCGCTGGTTGACACCTCCAGGAGAGGATCGAAAGCGTCCGGCAACCCATTCGCCTACGACCATGACGCCGCGCAAATCACCTTCGACTGTGCTCTCTGCGCCGCGTTTCGCGTCGATGCCGCTTGTCATGCCCCATGCCGCTTCGCAAAGCTTCCTCGCCGCATCCTTGTCGCATGGAATACCTTCCTTTTCGAATACGGTCTTGACTCTGCCAACGACCGTATCAAGAGAAGGTCTGCCAACATGGATAATCTCCGCTAGATTTGACTGTCGAAGAGGTCGCAGTGAAGCGTGGTAGACATCATTGCAGATCAAGATCAGTGGCCGCAGCAACCGAAAGTCATCGCCCTTTTTCTTCTTTCGGTTCCCTTCATACGCAGAGCCCGACGGCTCGGCAGCGTTCTTCTGGTCTGTGAGAACCAGGTCAATCAAGGCTTTGACGAAGCCACCTTCTCCGGATGCCCCCGACCCAGACACTGCGCCGTCGACCTCATCGACGACAACGCATACTGGCTTGGCCATTTTGTGAGACCCGTCACTGTTCCTGTTATTGACAACATTCTTTACGCTTTCTGTTCCCAGACTCGTGCGTATTCTATTCCTGACCACATCGCGACTTCGGTCATCACTGGCATTCACTTCGAGAACCTCGTATCCTGCCTGCTTCGCACATACATGAGCTAGTGTCGTCTTTCCCAAGCCCGGAGGACCAGTGAGCATCAATATTTTCCGGTGAGGCTTCTCTTCTTCCCCTTGTTGTTTCAAGCCCGACCTTCGCGCGACAAAGGGCTTTGCCTTGACTAGGCCGGGAAACACGACAGGGTCCCATCGCTTAAGCCAGCGCAGCACGTATCGGTTGGTGCTGTCATCGCCGCACAAGTCCACGAATTTCCTAGCACGGTATTTTTCAGTCCAGAGAAGAGACTTCTTGGGCTTAATGCCTTCTGCAGGAGCCTCAATCGACACTATGGGGCAGTCGGGTTCGCTCGGGACTGCGCGCGGCTTGTTGGCGATGTCCTTGGCCGCACTATCGATCAATTCGTGTATGTCGATGCCGTAGTAACTTCGCTTGGCCCTTCCCTCTTTCGTTCGCGATCGAGCTGCCACGATTGATTCGTAAGAAACAACAGCCGATGCTTTTCGTTGTTTGATGGCTGCTGACTTGCCACAGCAAGTTTTGGCCGTATAGCTTGGAGGAGCAGTGCTCTCGAGAATTGACCCGGAAAACAAGGATCCTCCAGTCGACCAGCTACGGGAGTTGTCCAGCCCAGGAAACGACCAGATACTCTCTGTCTGGATTGCCCGAGGCTCGGCCTCATCGTTTCCTGTGCCAGTCTCTTCACCCACGACTGGAGGAGCGTCATCACTAGTCTTGGAAGGATGTTGAAGCATGCGCTTCTTCGAAATGTGACTGACATCCTGGATTTGAAAATCGTCGTCTGATTCATCATCTTCGACTATGAAGGGCCCGGCAACTTTTTGTTTAGGCCTCGGTTTCGCCGGTTCAACATCGTGTGGTGTCGCGCGCTTGGGAGCTGTGGTGGGCGAGCTTTGTGGAAAGGTGACGGGTGATGATGCAGCCAGCATGGTTGGGTGCCGTTGTGTTTACCAGACTAGATGGACAAATGGCAGTCGTAGGAGTATACGAAGTCTAGGTCGACATTCCGATGTAAATGTCAACAAGTGGCGAAGTGTTGTACTATGATTTTGTGTGTTACAATCTTGGTCGTTGAAACCCCTTCCACCGTGTAAGTTGAACGCGTCCCGAGTTGGGAACCGCGTTTAGTGGGATCCACTTTTCCAGGACCCGCCAAGTGCCCACAGCTTGCTGACACAGACTACACATCCAATCAATAACTTTCCTGGCTTGTTGGGCTGGCTCGGGCGGGAAAATCCGATCGCCGGCCAATTCGACTTCTCGCTCTATGCTTGCTCCCGAAGCTTACACGACGACGTCAATCTTGTCAGGCCGCTACCAGCAACAGAGGCAGCTTCGACCAAGATGCGTAAGCCTCACAGATTTTACAGTCTCAATAGGCCGGTAAGCCCCTTTTTTTTGTCGTCCTCGCCCGATGCCGTGATAATAGTGCACCAAGCACCGTCACGGCTCGACCTCCTTTCCCAACAGAGTTTGAGTTTGCTGATCTAACACTCTTTTTTTCTTTCTTGTTTGCAAAGAAATTGCGCCAGTCATGGAACAAATACAACCTGTATAACCTGTACCGCAACGCCGGACGGGAGCCGCAGATCCGAGGCACTCCGACATTCTTCCAGCAGAAATGGGCTGCCAAGTCGAAAACGAGATCGTACCATGGCGAGCACATCCCCGAGAAGAAATGGGTGCGCCTGTTCTCCCGCCGACTCCTCTCCGCCGTTGATCTGCCGCCCGAATATCTCGCCGCGCACGATGGTTCCGAACAGGCCGCCGGTCGAGGTTCCGGCCTGGCCACGTCAAATCTGACCGCAGAAGCGTACTCCAAAGTTCCCCAGCCAAGCACACAAGAGCGATCAAGACGCAGACCACCGCCCTTTGGCGATGTCAACAAGCTCTTGTCCGACCAATTTGCAAATATGACACCCTATATGCAGATGACATTTGCGCCTTTGGAGCGGAGATTGGACACGGCCGTTTTTCGTGCCTTGTTCGCTAGTAGTGTGCGCCAAGCACGACAGTTTGTCATTCACGGAGCGGTCAAGGTCAACGGCAAGAAGGTGAGTTCTTCTACATTCGTCTCAGGACAATGAATCATCGTCATATAACGAGGACCGGAAGTAGACGAGGAAGCTTACTGATGGCAATCTTCAATAGATGGTCCATCCATCCTACCAGCTGAACCCCGGCGACATGTTTCAGGTAGACGTCGACAAGGTCATGTACGGCACAGGGCAGCAAAAGGCGCCAGAAGGAAACAAGCGTCTAATCGACAACTTGGAGGCGCGCAAGAAGAAGTCAGAAGCGTTTTACAAGACAGCAATCAGCAAAGCCGCGGCCAACTCATCCGTGGAAAGCACATCAGCAGAAGCTACCGCGGCAGAAGGGGAGGCAGCCGAAGAGACTACAGAAAAGCAGCGATCAGAAAGTGCTGAAGAGAAGAGCACCGAGCCAGGACTTGAGGCGCTGTCGGGAGAGGAATCCTGGCAGCTCAACAACCGCGCCCTGAAATTCCTTCTCAAAGACGTCAAGAAGATCCTCAAGAACAACCCCAAAGATCTCTCCGCCAAAGAAAAGAAGCAATTGCGCCTGTTCCGCGCCGACGCCAAACTTTTCCTGTCCCACCCTGAAGATAGCGCTCTCGATGTTCAAGAGCTCATGGAAAAGCTGCAGCTCCAGATGAATAGCCATGAACTCATGCGCGAGAGCTTTGAGAAGCTCACCATCCAGCCCGTCTCGTCAACCGCCACCGACTCAGCCCCAGCCCCAGCCCCAGCCGACACCACGTCTTCGCCTTCTCCCAGTGACGAAGTGGTCACACCCGAGGGTCAACAACCAGAACATAACCGCCAGCGCCAAATTGACAAAGGCCTCGAGGGCCTCTCGAAAGAACAGAAGGAAAAAGCCGTTCGCATCATGGGCGAATCACAGCTTTCCCGAGACGAAATGCGCAAGCTCGCCAGACTGCTACAATACGACGAGGAGAACCCCATCGATGACACTAAGCCCTATGCGACACCCTGGCGACCTCGACCATTCATGTCTGCATTCGCCTTCATCCCTCGCTACCTCGAGGTCAACCCTAACATTTGCGCTGCCGTTTACCTGCGTCATCCCGTGGCACGAAAGGGCATGGCCGAGGTTCCCACGCCGTTTGGCTATCTGACGAATCAATTGACCCACAATTGGTACTTGGAGCGTGGTTAGAAAGGAGGTCTCCCCGAGAGAGGCCACGTCAAAAATGTATAACCGGACGACGGGGTGTGAGGACGTTGTGAAAACCTCATGCTAATTCTGCTCGTGCGGGGTGGTGGCGAAAAGGAAGGCAGGCTGGGACTGAGGGGAGGGAGGGATTCATGATGAACAGCTGTCATATGGTGTAGTTGTGCACTAAAGTGTGCAATCTATCGCCGTGATCTCATGGCATGTGCAGAGGCATGGTGGTTTTTCTGTCCCCCTCAATTGCACGCTTGTTCACCGCATTCGGAATGTTTCAGAAGGAGAGGACTAGACAAATGGTCGGGATGTACTGACTGGCTAGTCTTGTATACTACGTCATTAAGAAGTTGTACCAAAATTGAGGCCGGGCGTGAGAAAAAAAACCATGTTGTGCTGTTCGCCGATGATTCTTCCCAGTCTTATGTCCTAGTTTTCTTGTCACGATTTGAATTGGATGTATCAAGGGAGAGCCAGAGCCGGAGATTCTCTTGGTTTGGCCGATTGATCAGATGGCGATCGATGAGCTTCTACATACGCATGGCTGCGTCAGATGTTGGTTCCATTGCCGTATAACCGGAGTGTGGGTCGTTTCGCAGCGCGATCGGCCGGTCTATTTGGCCGTGTCAAAAACTCGGGCCCGATCGACGGCAGACCATCTCAAACTATCAAACTACGATCTGGGCTAAATCGGCAAGGAGAAGTTGGATTCGGGGGCCAGAGAGCGGATTTGATTGACCGAATACGGTCCCAGGCGCTATGCCGCACCTCATACACCCACTTGCATTGTCGTTCCAATCGTCATCCTTGCGATTGCCACGGGGTTGAAGAATGTTGCTGGTCATGCATCAGCAGGTACGGCAGTTTGTCAGCGACGCAAGTAACAGCCGGCACCGGTGTGTTCACGGTTCGCTTCCCGTCGAATTATGGATTACACCCGTCCGAGCCGCCCGCGCAAAGTTGGATTCTCGCACGGTGCTCCTCTCCCGACATTTACATTCCATGGATGGATCGTATACCCTCGGAGCCGACCTCTGATTACGTGAAAGAATAGGCTAGTGAGGCCCCGGGATACCAACCAGACTTCATACTCGGTGAAACGCAGAAGATGATGCTCTTGGCGACGGCTTCTACCTAATAGGACGCAAGACACAAGACCTTGGTCGCTGTCCGCCTTGTCTAGTCAGCTAATGTTGGCCTTTTATAAGACTGATTAAGAAACTGCCAGGATGATCAAGGAAATTAAGCCTTGCGGGTAGTACCAACCTTCCAGCCTTACGAGAGGGGGGCGTGTCACAGTGTAAGGGAGTGTGCATGCGCCTTAGGACGGAGACGGTACACACGTCTGGTAACACTACTACTCATTAGTAAACCCGCATACTTGTGCTACGCGCAGAATAACAACATATGGGGGTATTCGACATCACCTACAGAGCCAGTTTTGTATTGCTCAGAAGACCGGCAGATGGCATTCAATGAACGTCGGTTGGTTCATTGATAGTTCAACGAAGAGTCCCGAGCTGATCCTCCTTCCCCCTTGGAGAGCCTCGACTACCTTGGGGAGGCTTTGTGATAGCGCCGGTTTGCTCTGCGAGTGGCTGTGAGAGTCTTTCTTCAACCTGGTGTAATTAATAATTTGCCATGTCCAACCCGGTACCTGATCGACAATCAAGAAAAAAAAAAATGCGTGCCCGGACGAACATGTGCCGGGGATCATCTATGACACAGGAGACTAGTCGTACAACATCATCATCAATTGAATTTTGTCCACGTGACGCCAGGTCGCGGCCGCCGTCGAGGATCTGGAACTCGAGAAGTGCGGGACATCTTCATCGAGATCAAGTCAATAGACTCGTGGTGAGCACAAACGGGCCAGCATACTGTCGACGAGGTTCATATGCTTCAGCCATATCACATGGAGTAGCACTCCGATGACCCCAAGATCCGAAGAGTACTGACTACTTATTAGCGTCATAGTGCGAGCTCAAATGGTGGATACGGAGTTGCACCAGGCTCCTCATTTTATTGCGAGCAACTCGTCTTGGCTTCGGATTCTCCCTACCTGCGAGCCATCTCGTTCTCGTGTCAGTGTGAAGTCAAGTCGTTGCTTTTTGGTCCCCACCAATGGCCTCAACTGTTGCCCGATGGCGGATAATCGTCTATGACGAATTATATACGCGCATAACTATATTGAGGAAGCTAAAAGATACATATAGCTGAAATATAATATTATATATAAACAAGTATAGAACTTTTACTTAACTACTCTCTCTATAAAAGAGGAGCTTTAATCCTTCTATTTATGTAAGAGAAGATAGCTTTACTCTAACCTTTTCTCTTTATTTTCATCATCTTATAAAGGGGATATATTTTCCCAAGTCACGTGCTTTACGCCTAACATCAACTTCATGCTGGGGTATTCCCACTTGCCATCGAGCCACAAGAACTGGCCTTTGACGTCGCGTCGCGCCTGCCCCTCTCAAGTGCAAGTGCCGTCGGCCAAGGTTGCCCACTCCAGGAAGAGGGCTACAGCGGTACCGGCTTGGTCGCTTCATGTGCCTGGAACTTTGGACTTGCACCCCAACAAGGGAGGGAGAGTCGTCATTCTTCGTATCGGGTACTTGCTTGGCCGGAACGTTCAATGACTCGAACCCATTTCATATCTTTCGGACCACTTTCGGGCTTGAGACTTGTTGGGGACTGGGGACTCGCAAATTTCATAAAAGCCTCTTGCAACTTCCTTGACCTTTCTTTAATCATGTGTGTGTAGTCTTCTTTGTCTTGGCTGTCTACTTCGCTCATCTTTGATACATTCTGCAATCTGCATCAACCCCCTTGCGTGGTGCGGCCATCATGAAGCTTATCTCTCGGCTTTGCACTTGTCATTGCTTCTCTTATCTCGACTCCCTGACAACTCATAGAAAACGACTTACTGCCTCTATCTAAGCAGCCACATTTCTCAGCTACGTCTTTGTCGTGCCCAGCCAAGGGAGAAAATCTTCTGTGATACCAAGGCTCGTTCGGAACAATACATGCGAGAATTGACGTATTACGACGAGCTTTGCGAGGTGCAGAGTTACCTTTCAGACTGCTTGCTTATCACTTATCAAGTTGCTGCTGGCCCAGGCAGGGCCCAACAGGGAGGGCCCCAATTACAATTACACATTGTATGTACGGAGTACGGACGTACATACGCACTTTCTCCAGCCAGTTTTCACCAATTGCCAGGGACCTGCCCCACCTTTATCTTCCGAGGTACAAGGACTCGCTAAGTAGCTACCTAATACTGACCTACCCCTTACAACATCAAGTCGGGGTGCTCTTATCGGGCTGCCGCTGACTGGCCACAACATTCAGAATCACGACAGACCACCTACATAAACTGGCCGCATCTCCTCAACATGGTTGGCAACAAGAGCGAGACGCATGTAAAACCGGGGCAGAAACATCTCCCCCGCGGGAACGCAAACGCATCGGGCTATTATTATGCAGTGACGGATGTGTTGAGCATGAGTGCCAACACCAACACAGCTTTTGTCGTCGCTGCCAAGTCGAAAACGCGCCGACGAGCCGACTCGGCGAGTCGAAAACGTCGTTGCATCAGCACAGCATGCGTTGCTTGCCGTAAACGCAAGTCCAAGTGCGACGGAGCTCTGCCCAGCTGCGCTGCTTGCGCCAGCGTGTACGGCACAGAATGCATCTATGACCCTAATTCGGATCATCGCCGGAAAGGCGTCTACCGTGAAAAGGCAGACAGTTTGAAGGCTCGAAACACTACTCTGCAGGTTCTCGTCGAAGCTATTCTCAACGCCTCGGAGGACGATGTTTCCTCCATAGTCAACCGAATTCGCTCATGTGATAGCTTGGATTCCGTGGCACAGGCAATAGTCAATCAAGACTCGGACGCTGAGGCGGCAACACCCGAGGAGAGGAAGGAGGAGGACTACGTCGACTTCATGGCCGTCAAGGGCGAAAATGAACTCGCCCGTAAGATGGGCGAACTTCGATTCGAGAACGGCTCCGTGCGCTTCATTGGCGGTACATCGCATCTCATCTACCTAGGAGAATCCCAAAACGATGCAGTCGACTTCCATCCTCAGTCCGACCAACGAGTCATCAATGATGATCCCGTCTCTTCCTGGACGCAGATTACGGATGACTCGGGACTCATCACGCACTTGATCAACCTGTATTTCAACTATCACTTTACTTACTTCACTGCCTTATCCAAAGAGCTATTTCTTCGAGACTTCCTGCAAGGCCGCGCCCGCGTAACTTCTCGAAACTCAACAACGTATTGCTCGCCATTATTAGTCAACGCAATGCTGGCCCTCGGTTGCCATTTCACTGATAATGCCGGCGCATTCGGGACACCTGGAGATGCTCGAACGAAAGGTGACCATTTCTTTGCAGAGGCAAAACGGCTCATCTTGGAAAATGACGAATTTGCAAAGCCCCGTCTCGTAACAGTCCAAGCGCTGGCGCTGATGTCCGTTCGAGAGGCTGGCTGCGGCCGTGAGGCCAAGGGCTGGGTATACAGTGGTATGAGCTTCCGCATGGCTCAGGATATTGGCCTAAACCTCGAGGTGACTGGTACGGACCGAGAACGCATGTCTGAGGAGGAGATCGATGCCAGGAAGATGACATACTGGGGATGTTTTGTGTTCGACAAGTGCTGGTCCAATTATCTGGGAAGACTACCCCAGCTGCCAAAGGCCTCTTGCAGCACATCAAGGTTTGACGTTCACCCAGAAGAGGATGCTGCCATGTGGTCACCATTGACCGACAAGGGCTCTGATGACTCGTTTGAACAGCCCTCGCGGACTCGTTCTGCTGCGCTACAGCTGGTCTGTCTCTGCGAGATTAGCAGTGACCTCATGGTCTTCTTTTACCATCCTAACCACATTGGTCGGTCCCGGGCCAAGTCCGCAGAACTGAAGAAGTTGAGTGAGATTCATCAGCGTCTGGAGCAGTGGCGTAAAGCGCTACCGAAACATTTTGAGCCCACGGAGGGCCAGCTGCCAAATGTCATCCTCATGCAGTAAGCAGTGATTGCTTCATCCCTACGCTTTTGCCCGTTTGCGACGATGAATAGTCAATAGCCTTACCCGGGGCTTCTCGACTTTCGAGTACAGGTTTTGCTGACAGGTTTTGCCCTAGCATGTTCTTCCACTTGCAATACATTCATCTCTTCCGACCATTTCTCAAGTACACCCCGGCTGCGTCGCCACTACCTGCTCACGTTTCCCCGCGAAGAATATGCACAGCCAATGCAGGCGCGATATCGAAATTGATGAGGCTGTACAAGAAGCTGTATGGTCTGCGACAGATATGCAATATTGCGGTGTACATGGTCCACAGCGCATGTACCATCCACTTGCTGAACGTGCCCGAAAGAAGCGCCAGGCGAGACATCATTCATGGAGTCAAGCATCTGGAGGAGATAGCCGACGATTGGCTCTGCGCCCGACGTACGCTGAGCATTCTGAGCGTCCTGGCCAGAAAATGGGGATGCGATATTCCGGAAGATGCCGCCAGTGTGCTCGGAAGAGCCGACGAAAAGTACGGATACTACAGCACATCAGATGTCCCCTCCCTAGTCTCAAGCCACGCTTCATCGGGAGTCATTTCGGATGATAGCTCCTTGTCCCCGGGAGATCATAGTAGCCCAACGGGACTCTTATCACGAGTCAAATTAAACGAAGCCGTCGGTCCTGGGCCGCTGGACGATCGAATGACCTTGTTGGTGCAATCTTCGCAGATGGTGGAAGAGGTGAGCCATCGGCCGTCTCTTCTTCGGGAGCAACCCATGCGTCTGCATATGCCAATTGATTTCGATGCCAATTTTATGGAAGAAGTGTGGACCAACAACAACCCAGTCAGTGCGGCGGCATCAGGGTATGACTCGCCATTCTTCCCCCTGGACCAGCGTTCCTCAATCCCACAACTGGGTCGCCAGATTGTCCCTCGACGAATGCCCGTCAAGGGCGCAGGTCATGGCACGCCCAACAATGGACAGGACTGGATGCTGGATGACGGAGCAAGCTGGCAACAGAATTTCGAGGGATGGGGAATGGGGGATAGTGTTAGTGGACCACCTCCAGGAGTGTTTCTCTTTAGCCAAAACCGAAGCAATAGCTTCCCTCGATCCTCCGGGGCAAGTCAGGATGATCAAAGACTATTGGAGTTTGAGGGCCTCGATACCGCGTCGCTCAGCGGAGGTGGCTGGCTGCCTGGTCTGGATTGAAGTTGGGTGAAAGTCCTCACCGTCTGAGACATGCATCGACTGCAGGTCCTGGCCACTTGAAGGTTGCTCACTAGGCTACGGCCACTTCCCCCGATCCGGACATGCCTCCATTGCCTTTTTCATTATTATCCGACTGCAACATGCCATGCGTTCCAGTAGGAGGGCACTTCCCTCTTTCTGTTGATCGCATATTTTTATATGGGAAGTTATTTGTGTGAAAGCTTGCTCAGTTCAGGTCAAGCTTGATTGCCCAGCGAGCTGGTCCCGGGGGAACAACTTGAACTATTAGAGCTTCTACATGCTGCCTCTTCCGTTTTTTTTTTCTCCACCTCACACAGGTTCAATCATGAGACGGTGTTCAACAAAGAGACGGGATTTCCTTTTAGATGATGACGCAACGATGAAAATGATGCATCTTTCGACGAAAGCTTGCTTTTATCCCAAAGCAAGAGGCGTACATCGAAAAGTACCGGCACTGGGGCTGGAAAATGACTTGACGAATTAGACATGTTGACAATGACGTGGAACTCTGAACAAGAACCTAGATTACGACAGAGGAATATTGGAATGTTCTATTGCATTGATCAGACCCGATGAGTACGACATGTCATTACCAGCCGGTGGCACTGGGCCCTGAAAGTTTCAAGTCACAGACAGGGTCTCGTTGATACCCCCGGCTATGGACACACACACACACACACCACCCATGCAAGCTCGAGAGACCATGGACCGTCTATTTTTGACGATCCTATTCCTGGAAACAGGGCTACATACATACATAGGATGGGGCATGTGAAATGGGTTGGACGAAGTGGTTGGACTCTGCGGCATTGGCATGGCCATGTTGAAGTGACATTTTGACGTCGTATTCGTATGTCCCATCGCTTGCTACCCCACACTATGGTGACATCCACGCTATGGTGACATTAGTGCTGGAACAAGTCTGCATTGCATGGTCTGCCTTGCATTTGGAAGCTGGGCTGGTACCATGGGTGCTCGGGCAAAAATTCGGCAAGTTACGTGGTAATTCGGAGTCGTAGGGACGAAAAGGGGTGGGAATAGGAAAATCCTTGTGGCTGGTCAGCATCTATCTAGTTCTACGGATTAGTCCGTATGTACATACGTCAGTTCCTAGATGACTTGGGGAGTGGGGGTTGGGTGTTTGAAAAGAGGATACGGGTCGAGATAAGTACAACAGACACTCCTTTTCAATAGAATTTCTAGTACGGGGTACATTGTATTAATATTGTATTTCTTTTTTTTTCTTTCGTGTGGCTTTCTTCATGGTCGCCAATGGTCCGTAGTACGCTCTATATCTGAGGGTCCCTGCCAGTAAGACCCGTGGTAGCTGCGCGGGCAAGTCCTAATCAAAAGCTACCCAGTTCATCCGAGAAGACAACGGGAACGTAGGAAGGGGGGGTGGGGGGGCATATTATTCACTGCTTCCAAAGAAAAAGTCTGCGTCACCGTGAACAACGTCTTTACCCTCTCTCCCTCGACCAAGTTTTATCGTTGGCGCCATCAGTGAATTCATCCGAGACATCCAGCTTAGCTACTGCGGCATAACATCACATCAGCTACTCCGTAGTTGCCCTCTAATCCGTAGTTTCTACAGAGTCCTCCGTAGTTCATGACACAATTCAACTCGGCGGTGGGCATGAGATGAGACGACCCCTACGCGCCAACCGCCAAAAGGAGCAGGTATTGATTGGGGGCTTGATCCCATCTACCGAATAAGGCGGCGAGATTATCATTCTAGTGCATGAATCCAGAAAAATCATTTGTGATAACATGTGCCATCAGCAAATGTCGCAACCGTCGCTTGTACGAGTAGCATGCCCGGGACTCGGCGGGCAGAGCGTGCGTGGCACACGAGCTGGGCAGAAGAATCTGATTGGGACTTTGCCCTGAAACATGAAGCTCGAAATAAGTCGAGGGGGCGCCAGGCGTCTCGAAGGATTCCGACGCCAACTTCGCTACACAAATGCCGAGATCCGTGGCAGACACCCCTGGGATGAAGGCGGGGAGAATGTTTGGGTTGATGCGCTATGTACGGATTGTCTAGTCAGATATTATCAGATCGAACGCTAGCCCAACTCTATTCTCTACTGGTAGGAGTAACTCCAGATCCGTATGTATGAACAAGGCGTGTTGGATGATCCTTTGTCTAGCTCCGTCCGTGATGATAGATAGCAAGGATCTACCGTTCTAGATTGTGTCAAGTTCGAATGGAACGAACCGCATCATCTGCCCCGGGCATTTGCCAAAGCACAGGAAAGTCATTCGAGGATTGCCACATGGGTACTAGTTTATTAATCCTGGGCTATGTATGACAGCAACAGCAACAGGGCTTGCTCCCCAAGGACGGTTCCACCACGTGGTCCATCGTTCAATCACCTATCTCATACGGAGCATACGGAGCATACTGTATGTATGTATGTATGTATGTATGTACGGATCCGTAGTGCAATCAGTCAGGATCCTGGTCCAATCCTTCCTTCACTGAGGTCTCCACGCACCCAGAGAGATGGAGCCGCGAGCCAAAGTTCGTCTCGTATCTACGGTGGAGCCCTTTGACTAGCAGAATTCTATGTAGCATACTTCGTACAATGGTTAGCATATACGGAGTAGTTGGCATGCTATGCCTACGTACTCCGTACTGTATGAATTATATACGGTATATACGGATTAGTGAGCACATGATAATGAATTCGCACTAATACACTGTGGTCTTTAGTATGCATGCGAGTTTTCACCGCCTACCCAACTAGGACTCAGAGGCTCCACCCTGGATGCGAGACGAACTCATTTACTGTGTGCCCCCGAGAGCCGTAGTTACAAGCTAGGATGTGCGTTTCGTCTGCCGCTGTCTTCTAATACCTGTACATATGTACAGTGGGTCGAAAAGCCGAGGCCACCCCCTGGGGTGTGAGCATGGGCATGGGCATGGGCATGGGCATGGGCATGCGTCCTGGACCGTGGTGAGCAGGGCAATGAGGGAGCTATTTCGTACAATAGCCACGAAAGAAACATCCCATTCCTTTGGCGTAAGGCCTCAGAGATGTACTGGGCCCAGTATTTTAGGGTGTAAAACAAGCAAACAAGCCATCTAGATCTAGCAGAAAAACCGGGCTTAGCAAGGTGCTATTATGTGCGCTGTAGATCTTTAGCGACTTTGATTACAGTAGGCTCGTCGCATATATAGAAGTTCCTACAGTAGCACATAGCCTAATTGGCTGAGATCCTTGCCCGCGACATCTCTAAGGCCTTACGACTGCCAAAGGGATGATTGATATGCGGACGACGAATCGAAGGGACGAGAGGCTGTCCTGGGTGTGATGAACCACGTGGTTGTGTGATAGAGTGGCATCACAGATCTGGCCGAGTAGAAGCCTCATGTGTGGAATAAGCTGCAACGTGCCCGTCCAAAAGATCGTTCATAACTACGGATTACGGCGGACGTTGATCGAATATCCTGCGGGAGGTGTCAGGCTTGCCGGCCAGCGTCGCAACCAACTGTCACCGAGAGTCGATAGTGCCGGCGGTGGTGATGCAAGAGGCAGCAGGGCAACAGACAGGCTAGCGTCTGGGAGGACTGAGAGGCTCGACAAACGGCCGGGCCAGCAGACCAAGCCCAGGCAAGCAAGTCACCACTTCGGCTCGGCTTCCAAGTGCCGTGCTGAGGGATGTGGAGTGAAACAAACTTCAGACCAGACAACGGGTCCAGATGCCGTATTGGTATTAATCTTGTTGGTATCCGCTCGTAGCGGCAAGTGGGGGAGCGAGCCACTTATGTATCGTCGCGTGTGGTGGCTTCGCTTCTCTCATCGTTTTGTTCGTCAGTCGACTTAAGCAGTCTCAGGTCGCAGAAGATCTTTTGAGCTTCGATAAGAACTTCGACGCCATCACACGCCCCGATTCGGAGCGTCAGGCACCCGCCATAGTCCGCAAGTACAATGCGTACTCCGAACAGCATTGCGACCGACTAAAGAGATCAGACGCGGCGGACTCGGAATCAAAACTGTCGAGGCTCAGGTGATGTCTTGTCTCGTCCTACTTGGTCAGGTCTGGGAGGTTGAAGTAGCTGAGCAGCATCGCGGTTGGAGGAGACACGCGAAACGGCAGAGAGATGAGAGAGAAGGCCTAGAGGAGTCCGGATCCCAAAGCCGGAAGTGGCCCAAACTAGTCCGTACATAGTTGTTGTCGATTTTGCTGGACCACACGAGAACGAACGAGGCATGCACGTTGCACCAGAGCAATCTGGCGTCTGAGTGGGGGAAGAGGGACCGTGCCGTGCCTGCCAAATCCCTCAGGGGACTTGTCTCTGTGCCTGCCCTGCCTGCCTGCCTGCCCGCCCTGCCCGCCCTGCCTGCCCTGCCAGACGCCTGCCTCCTCTCCAACAATCTCTTGTTCTTCAACTTCAAGACCAACCTCGTTGCCGGCTCGGTCGAAGGATCCTGTTCTGAGACCAAGCCCGTTGCAATATGTACTCGCATCAACTCGCATCAACTCGCATCAACGGACCCATAATTTGCCATCGATCAAGCCCAGCGGTTCTTTCCTCCACCTCTCCTCAAAACGTGGTGGCTGGTATGCATAACGCTGGCCGCTATTGCTAGGGGCCCCCTCCCGCGCATCGAGTCGTCTGGTCTTCGTCTCTCACCGCGTTATTACATGACGCAGCACTCAACTGTCTTTCCTCGAGATGCCACTCTTTTGGGCAAACGTTCTTTGAATCGTTCCTCGAGTCATTCTGGGACCGGGGTTGATCGGCACGCCGACCGTTGATTACCTGTTTGACTCGCTTCTGTCCATTTTCCTCATCTCTTCTGACAGATGGTGGTTGACGGGAGCACCAACTGCACTTCTCAACTACGAACCGAGGTACCCTCCCTAAATACCCAAGGTCCTGAGTATCTGTCAGGGATCCGCCGGGGGGGCACACCAGGCCGGGAACTACGAGAATTGGCCCAATTGGTCAGCGTCTTTGAATCGCTGTCTCCCTCGCTCTGTGTATCCTCCCTTCAAACGAGAGCCACAAGATCCCAGGACTGACGGTTATGCTCCAGGATCATTCGAGTCGCACAAGGCAAGCTCATTTCGCAACATTTTCAAACCACGTCGTTCATCTCAAGTTTGCAGTGGGGCTCGATATCCACCTATTCAAAGTCATGAAGATGACCAAGATTTGGGGAAGCAACAAGCATTTAAATCAGGAAACGGACAAACGACGAGCCATCATAGAAGCAGATGCTGCCACAATGACGAGGAAGTGGCTTGTCTCGGTGTTGACTCGTCTTTCTCTCTCCACTTCCAGCCATACCCCATGCCTCAATTCAAGAGAGTTGCAACGCGTGCCCAATTTGGCCAGGGCAGGCCATCTCATGCACAATTGTGAAACCGAGGACCTAACTGTGGCTTCCTTTCATGACCATCTGTGGAGTGCGCAACGGTGGGCCACTGGTCGGTAGAGATTCAACCTAACACACCTAATACCGAACCGCGAGTGGGACGCCCCCATCGGCAGGGGCCGTCGTCGCATGCCATCTGCTGGATATGCATCCGGGGTCCGGGGGCGTGGCCCAAAGCAAGCAGGACGCCGGTATAACGCCGACACAGGTCAACGTCTTGCCAGCCGTCATGTGTCATCGTTCTACGTTGGAGAAAATTTTCTATCATCTAGAGATCGGCACAAGTCATGCATGAACGCGCGCAAGAGATAAACTCTAGTGCTCCGCCGATGTATGCGTAGGGGGGATGGGATATATCTGCATCTAAGAGAGGTCGGAGACCCTTGGCCCGCGTCGTAATTGTCCACTTGCCCTGACGCTGTCATGCGCCATGAGTCATGGACACGGGGAACGGACACGGACACAAAACAGCACGAACCATCAAACCACTGTCATCTACATTATCAGCAACACGGTGGTTCAGGCTAGGACGGGCATCGGATGCACGCGTGGGTCCATCGAACCTCTAGTTGCCTTCCATCCACCTGGTCCTTGACCAGCTGTTGACTGGGGCGTCGTGCCCAGAACGTACCCGAGGTATGTACTCCATGCATACCTGGGCGATTGACAAGGGGCATTAAGCGTTGAAGGCTTCAACCGCACCACTGACAGGGACCGTTGCGGACACTCTCGCCCCAGGCCAGCCCCAGGCCAGCGGGTTCCAGCTGCCGCCGTTTATGGGCAATTGGGTCTGGTCAATGACGCCTGATCCGTCCCTTTACTTGTGAACGAGGTGTCCAAGTCAGTCGACAGATTGCCAGCCCAGCCCAGCATGCATACATCCATCTTCTAGGGTTGTTTGTACGGAATACGGGGCATCAGACGTAGTCGTAATGATATGCATTTGACATAAACCCCCTTCCCCTGTCCGCTACTTTTACTCTTAGACTCTCAAGGCTCCCTTGTCCGGGACTTTTTGTACCCCATTACAGGCGTCGAGCTGACGAGCAGAAGCAATTCCTCTTGACCGAAGTGCCATTATTCTCTTCTTTTGCTTAGTACTCCATCTTTCCATTCTTCGCTTCGGAGCATCTCACCCGGAACCCTGCCGACCTGTCCTTGACGCCAGGGCAAGGGTACAATTTCCTTGCTCTCCAAGGCATTCTGTGATTTGCACCACTATCACTATCACTACCGCTACCGCCACCTCCGTGACGTGACGTTGGACGATTCTGCTTTCACGACTTTTAATACTCACGTCTCACACTTTCATTCATATCAGGTCCAGAAAGATCGAAAACAGAACCAGAAATATCCAACTTGGGCATCCAACTTGCTCATTCAGAGCGTCACTGGGTATTTGGTCAGCCCATGAGTGACGGAAATCCCCAAAACAAAGTAGAGAATCACTTGCCTTGGTATTGTTCGACCCGCTCGGCAGCAACAGCCACAATACCTTCCAGTATTTCCCTGCCAAGCAACAACACCGGAAGGATCTGGAGTATCTATCAATAGATTGATTATATGCTCAAAAAACCAAGAGCATCGGGAATTACAACAACAAAAGAAGGACCAGACATGTTGTCTAACCCATTGCAGCGGTACTCGCCCTATAACAGCAACAACAACAACAACACTTCTTCAGCTCTCCACAGTTCGCTCTCCCAGCCTCATCATGGACAGCATCATTCACACAACAACCTCTTTCAGTCATTGAACCACGATTCGCACTATGGCCTGCACCAGCATGTTCAACAACAGCAACAGCACCACCATATTGGCAATTCCCATGCCCGAATAGTTGGCTCTTTGGAGCGTACGAGTCATCCGAGACAGCGAACACATCAGTCAGGATCCTTGAGGAAAGCATCGGGAACATCAGGACCTGTTCGAAGAAGGATCAGCCGAGCGTGTGACCAGTGTAACCAGCTGCGAACGAAATGTGATGGAAAGCTTCCATGTGCGCATTGTGTCGGTAAGTTTTCAGCATCTCTAGGTTTTCCCGTCTGCTGTGTTTTCGAGGAACTTGACCCCTTTGCAGCTCGAAATGTTGCTGACTCTTCTTAGAATTCGGCTTAAGTTGTGAATACATGCGAGAGAAGAAAAAGCGTGGCAAGGCATCGAGAAAGGAGCTGGCTGAGCGAGCTGCTGCTCAAGCCGCAGCGGTGATTTCAAATCCATCGGGCGAAATTTCTGACGGAAGAGAATCCAGCAACTCACCCGCTACCGAAGAGAGGATGGACAATTTTATGGACAGCACCAGAAGCGACTCCATGTCCAGTACCGGCATGAGAACTGTTCATGATAAGAGACTCGGTGACAATGCCGCCATAGACCCTGACTTCCATCCTGGACAGCCGGCTTCAACCCCAGGACAATATGGCGAGCTCTCGGATCATTCCCATATGCAGCATCCTATCCAAGTCACGTCAGAGGGCGTGAATGATGGTCGAGCGATGAATATGGGCGGGTATGGAAATATGTCAACGAGCTACGACAGACAAAGCTTGGCCAGTGATGATATGATGGGTGGCAGCCAAGGTTATGCCCACACACATCATAACAACATGCAACATTACCCAGACATGTCGTTCGGCATCATGGGGCACAGTCCGACTGATTTCAACAGCACGACTGGTTTTAGAATGAGCAACAGCCCTCTGGGCGGGTATCAGTTGGCCACAGCGACATCCCCTGCATGGGGGGGGGCCATGTCATTATCCTCACCACCAGGCCAATTTCAAACACCAATGCAAGCCACTGACTTTGGACTAAATGGCCTACGATATCCAGTTCTGCAACCTCTCCTACCTTATCTGTCCAACATAATCCCTATCAAGCTCGGATGCGATTTGATTGATTTCTACTTTGCTTCATCGTCCTCGGCTACCAAGCATCCCATGTCACCCTATATCCTAGGATCTGTGTTTCGAAAAGGGGCAGTTTGCCACCCAACAAAGCCTAGAAAATGCCAACCTGCTCTATTGGCCAGCATGCTCTGGGTAGCCGCTCAGACATGCGAGGCCCCTCTACTTACCAGTGTTCCCTCGGCTCGCGGCAAGATTTGTCAAAAGTTGCTCGAGTTGACGATTTCTCTGCTGAAACCTCTGGTTCACAGCTCACCCATTCAGCCTTCCTCTAGCTCCGAGGCTCAAACCCCAGGAGGATCTACTTTTGCCGCTCTAGGGGCAGCTTTGCCTGGTTCGTTGAACAGCATCGACGCTGCTCTAAGTGGAGAAACCAGGGCCTTCGAAGCGCCCGGCCAACTTGACGATATTGTTACGTATATACACCTAGCAACAGTCGTTTCGGCCAGTGAATACAAGGGATCCAGCTTACGGTGGTGGAACGTAGCCTGGTCGCTCGCCCGAGAGCTCAAGTTGGGTCGTGAGTTGCCCCCAAGTAGCCTTCGGCCAGGCTTTGACCAGAACGACATGGACGAGGATGGTTTAGACGAGCACGACTGGGTGAGAAACACGCCTGGATTTGTCACGGAAGAAGAGAGGGAGGAAAGAAGACGGATCTGGTGGCTCGTATACATTGTTGATCGACACCTGGCCCTTTGTTACAACCGGCCTTTATTTCTGCTTGACGTCGAGTGCGAGGGTCTTCGACAACCACTCGACGACGCAGCATGGCAGAATGGCGATTTCCAACCCCGTCCATGCGACTCCCACGACCGTGACAAGTATTCGCTACGAGGACCGCAATTTGAATTCCGAGGATACAGCATCTTTGGCTATTTCCTACCTCTGATGACGATCCTCGGAGAAATCGTTGATCTTCATCACGCAAGGAATCACCCAAGATTCGGCTCTACATTTCGGGCCTCTCATGAGTGGACCAAGCAAGTTTCAGAAATCAGAGGTCATCTCGAAGCCTACGAAGAGTCTCTCAGACAATTTGAGTCACGAACTACCCCGCAGAACAATGACGGCCTCAACGACGAGTCTGGTGGATTAGAAGGTCACATAGTGGCCCAAAGAGGTATCGAGTCAAGTGGCAGTCCCTCTGCTCACTCTGTGCACACGGCATCGAGCCGCATCACCGAGACCGAGATACAGACCCGAACCGTCTCAGCATACGGCACGCACGTCATGCACGTCCTTCACATCCTTCTAGAAGGGAAATGGGATCCAATCAGTCTTCTCGACGACGAAGACATGTGGATATCGTCTCCTGACTTTGTCGCCGCATCGGGTCACGCCGTAGCTGCAGCGGAGGCGGTTGGGCAGATCCTTGAGTATGACCCTGGTCTTGAACTGATGCCGTACTTTTTTGGTGTCTACCTCCTCCAAGGATCCTTTCTTCTTCTTCTCATCGTAGACAAACTGCAGGCGGAAGCGTCGCCAAATGTGGTCCGAGCCTGTGAGACAATAGTGCGAGCACATGATGCATGTGTCGTCACGCTTAGCACAGAATACCAGGTAAATTGTTCTCCTATGCAAGCAGCTCACACACCCCTTCTCACCAGAAGGCGCGAACATGAAAGAATAGAATGCTGATTTTGAAGCAGCGCAAGTTTAGTAAAGTCATGCGTGGTGCCTTGGCGCTCGTGCGAGGACGCGTTCCCGAAGACCTAGCCGAGCAGCTTCAGCGACGACGAGAACTACTCGGCCTATACCGGTGGACCGGCGATGGCACAGGCCTAGCACTATGACTGCGATAAATGTTCTTGTACTTTCCATGTTCTTGGGTTCCACCTGTTGTAAAGCGATTCGAGCGCATCTATATCTCGGTTGTGCGATTTGTTGCGTTTTGATTCATGCAAATAGAAGAAGGGTTGGCAGCGACGAGAAAGGGTTGTTTTATGATGTGTAGATGTGTTTGAGGGAAATCATGGACTTGGTTGTATTTTTTTTTTTTTGGTTCCATCTAGCGATACATGTAACAATTTCATTGCTCGGACAATTTTTGCAATGAAATTCTCTGATATTATTTTGGACGTGTGAGCAAGATGCGTCGGCTGAATCGAAGTGGGAAGTGAAGCTCAAGAAAAAGCACACTTACTTGGTCAACAAGCGTCTCTTTCTTGGAGATTGCCGTAGCTGATTTCCAGCAGCCTTGTCCCTCTTCAAACTAAAGGAACGGCTTCTCAGATGCCAAGGCCACACGAGAGCGTCCACCGCAAAAAAAACAAAAACAAAAAAAAAAACAATAACCTCATGAAGCGAAGCATCCCGCCGAGTAAGATAATCGGGCATGGAATGGGAGAGACTTCCCGACAATACATAGAGGCAAGCTTGTCAACCACCTCGCATGTATTGTTCCAATCATCTTTTCACCGTTCATCGCTTCTTGACAAACCCCTTGCTCCTCCAAGCATCTGACATCGTTACCCAAACGAGCTGTTGACAAGGTTCCGCACGCGTTCGGAGAGGTTCAACCTCTATGTAAACTGAATGGGGATGGGGGGCTGTCAGCGTATTCTCCTGTAAAGACACTCCATATTATGGTTTACATCAAGAGCGGCGGCGCCTGCGCAACGGCGTTGGCTAAAGTCTTGTCACATGTCGTGGTGAGCCTGTTTCCGAGCCGCCATGGTATCAGCCCATCTCACTTTGAAGACGGATAAAAAGGCAAGTTGTTGGATTGAAAACTCAGCATTGGCACCGTCTCTCGTCGGTCAAGAAGCCACGCTCTTGGCCTCGTCGATCCCGCGATCAGACTGTCGTTACAAAAAAAGGCTGTCGACTGCGCTCTGGATGAAACCTGCCTCCGCTACGGAGACCACCGGGAAGCAAGCCCTTTGAATCTCGTTTCCATCCATGTATCCATGG
The DNA here is from genome assembly GCA_023658475.1 of Epichloe elymi. Taxonomy (NCBI): domain Eukaryota; kingdom Fungi; phylum Ascomycota; class Sordariomycetes; order Hypocreales; family Clavicipitaceae; genus Epichloe; species Epichloe elymi. Next base: position 3,977,098 of record CP098276.1, read on the forward strand.
CCGCTGGAGGTGGGCAGAACGACGAAGTATTTCACAAGGGCCGGCTCTGCCAGGAAGGTAGGTACCTATTGGGACTTCCGATGGAGGGCCCTGCGAAATGCTGTGCGCATCCGAGCAAAAAGTTCTCGTAAAAGCGGTTCGGCGGGCAGCAGATCAGTCGTTTTATCTGTCATTACTGGGACTAGGAATTTTTAATTTGTTAAGAGTGATTTCAATGTTCAAACTCACTAGATGGTCTCTGCCTTGACTTGTCACGGTTGACTTGTCACGGTTGACTCGTCACGGTTGACTCGTCAAGCCCAGCTTTGCTTGACCTGCCGAAGAAAAACATGGAAACCCCCTCAGCAGCTACTTACAGTCAAACATGTCTGGTAAAAGGGTATTTCTTCCCGTATAATAACACATCAAGTGCCGGGGCGGCTGCCGTCGGGATGTTGGCCTGCCTCCCTCACCAGCACCAATGTGTCGGAAGGGCCTGCAGGGGGCTGGGATGAGGCATGCCCGATGCCTACCTAGCCCATATATGGGAAGACTCGCGTCTGAAATACTTCCCGTTTTACAGGGCCATGCCAGGCTTGAACTTACGTCGCTATTCGCATTCTCTTGACAACATCGTGACAAAGTCGTACCAGTGTTCTTTGGTAGCTCCTTGGATAGCAGCGCTCCAGTTTGCTAGAAGTCACTTCTCGTAGTAATCTCTTTTGTATCTCGCCTATATTAGTGTATTTTCTCGTGTCTTCAATATTTCATTCGACTCGTGGGGATCTGGATTGTGGATCGTGGACAAGGGTTGTTGGTTGTATGGACTCTGGAGCATCGAGACTCGAGGGGAAGAGTCGTGGTAAGAATTTCAACGACTTTTGTCGAATCGCACGGGTGGTATTCTTGGGCGAGCAGTAGTGGAGCTGGCCTTTCTTAATTTTCGTGACGTCGGCAGGTCGGAAAAGTCTGGAAGGGCAGTTCTGGACAGAAACGAGGTTAAGATGGCCGATGAGGAGATCAGGAGGCCGATGTGGCCACTGAATGATTGAAAGGGAAACATTCAGCGTGGGAATTTCAACTATCATGGTAATTTTTCTGTGCATACTCTCGAAATATTGACAAGAGATGCTCGTGACGGCAGTCTCTGTTCTGACAGCTGGGCTTGCTGAGGGGGATGCTGAGGGGGATGCTGAGGGTATCCGTCGGCACTTGGAGCCAGATCTTGACATCAAAACAGCCCGAATGCAACCAAGCACTAGAATCACAGCTCTCATAGCAAACACCACATACCCCCAGAGAAGACTGACCAACGCTCATGCCACCATCGAGGGGGGTATGGATGATCTGCCCGGTTTCAAGGCCGTAATAGTGTCCGCGTGGCCATGGTCCCCACCGTCTGGTCTTTTGAAAAAGCTACACAGCCCAGCAGGTCTTGTGACAGATCAGCCATGCAAATCACATTGATATATTGTTGATCATCAGACTCCTCAGTTGTCACCCAAGGTACGATGCGAGCCTGATCTGAACTTGACCAAGCGCAGGAGAAAAGGGGGAGGGAGTGTGGCAGCAGGCGGCGTGTGGGATATTGGCCCAACCACTTGCAAACAACACGCCTTCTGAGAGCCGCTCCCATTCATAGCCTCTCCCCATCGGACCAGACGGTTTTCCCAAGCTTTCCCAACTTCTACCTTCAACAAAGGTCACAACACACCCCTTGTTTTCAGTACCGCTCGATGAATCATGTCTTTTTGAACAGAGCACAAACACATAACGCGCCACTTTGGAGCTGTCACAGAGTTGGTCATCTTTCTCTGAAGGATCCTCAAAGGTATGAATCTCTCTTGTTTTGTTCCTGTGTTTGGTTGGGAGCTCGCCCCGGTTCGAGCAACCTCGCTTGTCCGGTGAAGAACACGTCAACGGCGAGGAAGAGATCCGTTTCGTTGCATGTTGGTTCCCGCTATTATTTCTTGTGCAACAAACTTTCTGTGTCTCCGTTACAGGTCATCATTTTCGACATCTCGTTGATCATCACAAACCTGGTCGTTTGTTGAGAGTTTAGTGGCACCAAGAGATGAGCACCTTGCACCGGGAAGTATAAAGAGAACGAACACTGACAGCCATGAAGCAGCTTGGAGATACCATCTTGTCTTTTCGACACACTCAAGAAAAAACTTGTTGATCCTTCAAGCCCTTAAACAAACGCCATCTTCGCTTTTTTTGCTCTTGCTCAAAAACCTTTCAGTCAACTTACTGTCAGCATTCAAGTCTTGACAATGTCTGGTAATGACAATGATAACTTGCCAGAAGGCAGCCAGAATCAGATTGTTCGAAATCTCCGCGGCCGTTCTGTGCGTCTTCCAAACCAACCCAACAACAATGGTGGCATGGGCCTCCCGGGCAACGGCCAGTCCACTTCTGGAAGTCTCCCTCATGCCCAGACTGTTCAGCCTCATCTGCTCCATCAGTCCATCTCTGGAGGTCTTGCCCCGCCACAGACTACTGCTGGTCTGGGTCTTGATTTTCAGAGCATGTATAACTCGACTCAGAACCATACCATTGCGAACGGTCTTGGCTTCTCAGATGTAATTCAGCCCATGTCTGGTTTTTCTCAGCAGCAGGTATACTCTCAGACCAACAACCTCTTTTCAGTCCCCGACTCTGCTTTTCCAATTGCTACACCCAGAGGTCGCGTCTTTCACGGGTACTCTTTCAAGGACCTGAAGATTCGGTTCGAAAATCCGACCCTAACAGATGCTCGGCTGGTTGAGGCACGCGTGCTCGAAGCACTAGAAGCCGCTTTGGCGAACCCTCCCGTTCTTCCTGAGAACACAGTTGAAGAGATGGACCCAAAACAGGTTTTCCCAGACTATATCAAGTTGGAAGATGATGCTTCCAAGGCAGAACGGCTTGCAGCCGAAAAAATCAATAATGAAATAGCCGCAGAATCCCAGAAGATCGACCGTGAGCGGAACAACGAGGCTGCCAAGAGGAGCCGCAGGCTCAAAAATGAGAACCTGGACAATGCCAACAAAAGGCTCGTCGAGAACGCTCTACGCATTGCCTGGCTTGAGGCTCAGCTCAGTGCTATGGGTGGTCGCCCCGAGGCCTTCGACACCATCGACCCGAGTGTCAAGCGGCGCCTCCACGGAAAAATCATCGAGAGTCGCGACGCGTTCTACGAGCAGCGCAAAAGAGCGAAGAGCCATAGGGACACAAAGAAGCGCAGCGAGCACAACAAGAAGCGTGCTTTACAGAAACGAGAGCTCAATGAGCGCGCAGCCCGTCAATGTGCTGAAGCCGATCAGGCTGAGAATGTTGAAGATGTTATAGAGGTTGCCACCTCGGCCTCCCCGGATGAAGCTGCCATTCCTCCTGCCTCTGGTCTTGCTCAGCCGGACCCAGAACAGCCTCAGTCTGAGGGCCAGGGCCAGGATCGTGCTCAGCCGGGCCCAGAACAGCCTCAGTCTGAGGGCCAGGTCCAGGTCCAGGATCAGGGCCAGGGCGAGGGCGAGGGCGATGAAGCGAACGATGCAACTCTCGCCGATGATGCCGATTTGGATGATACTTTCATGCTCATGGAAAATGACAATGAATGGGACCCTTGCTTGGCTTGAGCTTTACCCTGTAAGACTTGCCGAATTGTCATCAACATGATCGGTGGCTCTCGGAAATGTTGTCAGTAAGGCGAGGTACAATGTGGAAATTTGCTTGCTTTTATGCTAGGAGGATTCCGGAATGATGATTGGGTGGACAAAGAAAACAAAGAAATTGAGATGAAATGCACACAGGCACTGAAGGTGAAAAATTGGAATGGAAGGGAGAGAACAAAGATGAGTGCATACGGCAAGGTCAAACAAAGAAAAGGAAGCACTCGAGAGAAGAGTCTTTGTGTAGAGTCGCGCCAAGTTAAGTCGTTGTTTTTTCAAAGAACAGACCAGAAAACCAGAAAACCAGATAACCAGAAAACCAGATAACCAGATAACCAGAAAACCAGAAAACCCTAGGTAAATGAATTGATGAAATTAGAAATTAGCCACCTTGTCTCTTGCGTGCCGTGGAGTAGATATGATCCGAGGTGGCTCATCCGTGGTGTTCGGAAAAGCTGGGAAGGAGCGATTGGAGCACGGCTTGGGCTTGGCGCTACAGTTCTGGCTGGTTCTTCAAAGACTCTGCTCCTTGACATGATGATGCCTACTCGTCCTTGGTATCTTTTTCTCCCCTTACATTTCAGTCGCCATGATGGAGGGAATCAACGGCTTAGCATAGACTCTTTCGCCATTTATTCGTTTCTCACGTCACGAATCGCCGCTTCGAGTGGTGCTGCTTTCCCCAACGCCGAGAGGTGGCTTCAAGTTCTCGTCTCTCACGGCTCGCGTGTGCATCTTGCATGCTTCATGCATCATTCCCACCTTGAAGGCTCCGATATCGGCAGCTGTTCTCGAATTATGCTTGTCGGGGGCCATTATCTAGGGATAGCCTTGCAGCGAGGATGATGGATGATTCAACGGGAGCGCTGACCGCATAGTGCGTGCGCCCTGTCAAGCAAGACTCAAGAGCGGCGTCAGAACGCAGCCGAGGGAAGAGCTGTAACGGCTTTGGCATTCGGAGCATATACGGTTGTCTAGGCTGGAAAGAAAACATTGGGACTGGGAAACTTGGCAAAGCTGGGCATCACTGACGGTTTCTCGACCTCTCCTCTAGTTTCTCGACCGCCTTGCTGATCAGACAGACAGGTACATATTCCATCGTCTTCATAAGCATAGTCATCTACCAGCTCATCTCGTTGCATGTCATGGCACTCATCGTCTAGAGTGCACCAATCGCCCCTTGACCCAAACCTTTTTGGTATTGCGGTCGTCACCATTGTACAACCACTTTGCAATCTTCTCCTCCCATGTCTCCCACCCGAAAACGTCGACATTGCCCGCATCTACCCAGTCATTGATGTTCTCTCCTGCCCTCAACCCATCTTCTCCAACTTCTCCCAGCCCGATCAGCTGTACGTCTAGCTGCTTGCCAACTTCAAACCCGCCAACCTCGTCGCCAAGACCCAAGCAGACGGCACCACCCCTGGTGGCTAGATATAATGCCTCTTCCACAGTCAATTTGCACTTTTCGCGACACCCTTCGTCATCGATTTGCATGGCGAGATGGCGACTCATCAGCGTAGCCTGTCGAGCGGCTTCGAGAATAGACGGAGAGTAACCGCCACTCATATCTGTTCCCAGCCCAACGTCGATGCCCTTGTCCCACATCCACCGAACGCGGGCCTCGCCGCTGGTCAAGGAGGAATTACTGCATGGGCAGTGAGAGATCTTTGACTCTCGCTGTGAGATCAAATTTCCCTCTTCCTCAGTCAGATGCACAGCATGTGCGAGTACGGTCTCGGGGGTAAGCAATCCGTGGTCATCGTAAACGGCAGCGTAGGAGCCAGGCTCTGGATAAATGGTCTTTACCAGTTCCACTTCGCCCTTGTTCTCCGAAATATGCGTCTGCAAAGGGAGCTTCTTTTCTCTCTGGAGCTTCATCAGCCCGTTCATGACGTCCTTTGAGCAAGCTGGTGCAAATCTTGGCGTGAGAATGGGCGAAACAAGTCGATGGCCCGGGTCGATTTCGTCAATGTGTGCAATCGTTTCCCTGGTAGCGCGCAGAGAGGCCTCGGGCGACTCATCTCGATAATAGTCTGGACAGAGTCCCTTCCTGTCCATGCAGACTCTTCCAACAAAAGCGCGCTGCCCAATGGAGAGGCACAGATCAGCGAGGAGATTTGTGGCAGGCACATCAACAGTGGCGAAGTACGTTGCGGTGGTTGTGCCATGGGCGAGAGTTCTCCGAACGCACGCCGTGTAGACCTTTTTCGCCTTGGCGAGATCCGAGAGGCTGGACTCAAGGGGGAAGGTATACTTGTCCAGCCAGTCCAAAAGAGTAGATTTACCAAATATTCCCACGTTGGGGTACTGCGAGGCGTGAACATGTGTATCTGCAGCACACGTCGAGTCAGCATTCAGACGTCGACAAGTTCTTCCATTCCTCCCAACACAACGTAAAAACAACGTAAAAACAACGTAGCAACATACCTATAAATCCAGGAAAGAAAAACTGCCCCTCCCCGCACTGCACAACATCAACTTCATCCGCCCTCCAGCCCATCTGCCCCAGCACCTCATCCCTCGCAACTCCCACGCTCCCCCGGTCCTTCACCACAGCAGCAATCCTGCCCTGCCGATCCACCGCCACGGCCGCATTGTGCAAATACTCCAGCTCAGCACGCGACTTGCTGTGGATAAATGTCCCCAGAAGGACCTGGAACTTTTTCTGTTCCCCCGCCGCGACTCTCGTAAGAACCATTGTTGCTATTGATTCACGCCCTCTCCCCCCCCCCCCAAGCAAAAAAAAAAAAAAAAGAAGTGAATCAAAGTCCGTGCTTCGAGACAACGAACAAAGAAGGTTTCGCTTTTATATCTTTTGGTGCTCTCTCGCCCCAACCACGTGTGGCCTGATAGCAGATTCCCTCGCCCACGCACGTCACGCGAGCTGTGTCAGATTCAGATCGCCGCTCTTTGCTCCCACGCCGGTGTACGTAGTACTGATACAAGTTCGGGGGTTGGGGGTGGAAGACAAGGCGAGGAAAGGGAGAAGACGGGACGTGCATGCTGGCTGGTATTTGTCTTGTTCGTGTTTTGAAACGGAAACGGGTGAACACACAGGTCTCCACTCTTTTGGGGGTTAAAACGGCTAAACGAGGCGTCGGCCGGTTCGGTGGTCGGCGGCTGCCGAATTTGGTTGTTGCTATTGTGAGTTGGACTTGGCCGTTACCGCGTTAGTCTAGAAACGGAACAAGTACTTTTTCACCTAATTCTCTGCTCAAGGTACCAGCTTAGTTTAGCGGCTCACAACGCAACGCAACGCAGCGCAACGCAACGCAGCCACAACAAGGCTCTTTTAAATGCCCTTTGTCATGTTATTCCCCGAGATATAGCCACCTTGAAATATCACACATAGGCATCTTAGTGAACAGTGAAAATCAACAGGCGCAAGCCACACTAAATTTGGGTGAGTGGACCGTTAATCCGAATTTGGACTAACGCGGTAATAAACGCGCATTTAGTGTTGCGAAATCTGGTTACATGGAAAGGCGGGTTGGAGAACCGACGGGTTGTCGCTTGGGGACGAGGGGATGCAGATTCATCCGCCAAGGACCGCAGTGCCCTGGACTTGGACTTGGAAGGTTGGAGGTTGACTCGATGGTTTGGAGCTGACGACGATGGGGTGGGTGATGGGCTTGGGTGAAGAACGTGCATCATGATTGACCAAGCACAACAAAGTTTTACCATAATGCATAAGCATGTCTGTCTATTAAATAATTCGGAGAATCTTGTTCACCTATAGCGGGTACAGAAAATACATTGGAGCCATTTGCAAAACAACCCATGAATGACTATGACTTTCGTTCAACAATCTTCATCTCGACATCTTCATTGACAACCGATGCCATCCCTGTCAGTCGTCGTCAAAATTAAGACGCGAGAATCACGCCACGCAAGGCCCCTGAAGCTCTATAGCAATGATGTATGTGGATTTCGTTTCCGTAAAATGTGTGTCTTGCTTTTTCTTTCTAAAAGGGCGATTTTTGCTTTTCTTGTTTCTTCATTTGCGTTGCTATTGCTCCTTTCAAGCAGCAGCTCCTGGTCCGTCATAGCCCACGCTTGATGAGCTGTCGCTGACGGCTTTGCCATCATCCTCTTGAGTGTACTTGTCCCAGTTGGCCAAGACTGCTCCAATCTTGGGGGAGTTTGTCAGTCTATACACATCCTCAAAGTACTCCTTGGTCAGTTCAAAAGGCTTGGCTGTGACGTTGGGAATGTACTTTCCAACCAGCTTGGAAGGATCAATCGTGGTCTTATTGATCTTCTTGAGCAGGAATGATCGGAAGGGCTTGACACCAGATCGCAGAAAAGTTGAGTGGAAAGGCACATCAATGCCGCGGAGCGGGATTGTGGCAAAGCCACGCTCCAGCTCTAGCGGCAACGGCTTCTTCAAAGTAGCGTCAGCGCAGCCGCGGATGATTTTTCGTAACTCCTCCTTGGCCTCCTCGATATTGCTTCGCATCTCCTCAATATCGATATGTTGCTTCTTGACAAAATTGGTTACGCCAGCCAAGGTGTCCAACGCACGCAGGTCACCAGCGCACACGTACTGCATGTTGGCAATGTTGTAGTTGACAATCTCCAGCAACCAGCCAGTCTCTTCAGAAATGCTGTTGACAACAAACTGCAGAGCCTCCTCGTTGAATGTCTTGGAAATTCGGCTGGGGTTGACGGCGCACATGGAGTAGTTGGATCGACCAGCGGCGTCACGCTCGACGGCAACTTGCATGGTCAAACCACGGTAGAAGACGACGGATACCAGGGACTCGATGGGCATGACATCGGCCAAGGCAGCAAGCGCCGAGTACTCACCCAGGGAGTGACCCGCAAACGTGCTGTCGCGAGGGACCAGGCCCTTGGACTTCATGTCCTCGAAACTGGCCTTCTCCATCAGCGTCAGAGCAGGCTGTGTGAATTGGGTGGCAGAGAGGAGACCCGTGGGTGAACGATAGGTGTAGGACGTGGTGCTTTCGTTGATCTCCTTGAAGATACGCTCAGACTTGATGGATCCGTCTGCGGCAACTGTTTCGAAGGTCATGGCCATGTAGTTATGGCGAATGGCTTTGCCGCGAGGGCCACCAAAGTGAATGGTGAGCTCCTTGGGATTGTTCTTGACAATTTCGGTGATGGAGAAACCGTAGTTGTCGAGAAGATATTTATCAGCACGATCCCAGACCTCCTTCGCTACGGGACTGCTGGCGTACAGCTCCATACCCATGCCCTGCTCTTGTGAACCCTGACCAGTGAAAACGTACGCCGTCACGGGCTGTTCGACTTCGGCTTCACCGAGCAGAACCTTCTCCTCCGTCTCAGTGTTGCTGACCTCGACCTTGATGATCTTGCGACCAGCAACCATCCCAACGTGCTGCAGCTTCACCTGAATGTCGTCATTAGGCAGGACCATGCCAACAAAAGTAGCCTGGAAGCTGCGAACACGACCAATATCATTTTCGGCGGCCCACGTTTCAACCAAGCTTCGGACGGCAGCACTAGAGTACATGCCGTGGGTGATGGTACCAGGGAGATTGGCGTAGGTGGAGAAGATACGAGAAACGTGGATAGGGTTGTAGTCACCAGAGACACGCGCGTAGGTCTCGTTGGAAGCAGGAGCACGAAGCTGCAAGAGCTTCTTTCCGCTCAGAGGAATGGCATTCTCAAAGAGAATAGGCTGATCCAACGCAGAACCGTTTCGCTCCAGATAGTCAATGACAGGATTGCCGTGCGACTCTCCAGCCTCGTAGTCAACACTGGCAACCTGAATGACCTCCTTGGTGGGCAGCTCCAGAAGCACTGGTCCGCGTGTTTCGACGCTGCTGAAGACGTTCTTGTTCTTGTAGCGGACGAGTGACTGGAGTTTGAAAGTCAGAGTCTGGCCGAGGAGATTAATTTCGCTGGGTACCTCGTCAATGGCGAACCATTGCTTGGAGCGCAAGACGGCCACATCCTTGGTGGTGGCAAGATGAACCTGCACTGGGGTTTCGACCTTGCGCTGGAAGGTGTTCTCATAGTCGGAGTATTTGCCACGGTACAGGAACTGCGAGGTCACCTCCATGACAGGCTTGCCTTCGCGCGAAATGGTGCCACAAACCTCAACCATTTTCCCGGCCTCTTGGTTGATGACAGCATTGACCTGAGCAGTGGTGTAGACCTCGTCGCCCTTCTTGAGGGGTTCGGCACCTGGGATCATGCGGAATTGATTGGACAAGTGAACCAGCTTGAGCAGATCACCATCAATAGTGCGAGGGAAGATGGGCTTGGTGATGGCCTTCCAACCAACGACAATAGCGAAATCCATGGGAGCGTTGACAACCTTTCCAGGTTGATCGACGAAGGCTTCTCCAGTATTGCCGACAGCGTGAACAAAGTCATTGATGGCTTCGCTGGTAATAGTTGTGCGGCCACCGTCGAAAGTGCTGGTGATGAGAGCATCCAAATCCAGAGTCTCGTCACCAAACCATGCCTTCCAGTAGAACTCTTTAATGCGGTCATTACGATCTTCCATGACTTCGCGAATAGGAGCGTAACCAGCCTCGGGGTGGTAGGTGAACTTGAGGGGAAGGGCGACTGGCTTGCCAAGAGCAGTGGTATCCTTGACCATGTTGACGAGTATCTCATTCTTTCCAACAAGCCTGACTTCAATGACATCAACGTAGTGATTGTGTCGGGGTTGCTCCTTGACGACAATGGAGGTCTTGGTTGGGTCGTTAGGGTACTGAATCTCCACAAACAAGCCTCGAGCAGGAGCAAAGATGCGCTTCATGGGGTTGGTCTGGAACTTTTGACCCTGGACAACAACATCAGACATGAGCAGAGCGTGGCGCCAGCTTCGGTTGGGGCCAGCGAGGAGTGCCAGCCAAGACTCGACAGAAGGCAAGGCAGAGCCCGCGGCCGAGGCCGAGGCAAGGCGATAAGTGTTCTTGTGGGTATCATAAGAGACAGTAAGACCTTCAATGTCCAAGGGAATCTCAGATTCGACCAACTTGCCGCCAAAGTACTCCACAATGGGGATAGAACTCTCGTCGTTATCATACATATCACGAGTGAGGAACTTGATGTGGGACTCGTGAATGCCATCCAAGATGTCCTTGATGGGCTCGTCGACAACGGTGGAGAACTTGACGGCGGCGGGACCCTGAAGGACGCAGGTTCGACCGACATCCTGGCCAATGACGGCGTCTAAATCTTCAGACTGCCAGAGCGAGTCCTTCTTGAAGAAGAACTCGAAGTTGTCGTCGAGTGAGGGGATGAAAGTGACAGGCTTCTGGGTGGGACGCCTGCAGAGAAGCAAGAAATGCTGGACATCCTGGGCGTTGATGATCTGGGTTTCGGCCTCGGGGTACTGTGAAAGAATTCTTTCCACAGCAACAAAGGGCTCGTTCAGATCAGAGTAGTTCTGGAGCAGGGAGGGCCTGCCAGAGGTGCTGGTGAACCGCTCCTCAACGCGGTGGATGAAGTCGCCAGTCAGCGTGATGTAAGTTGGATCAATCCAGCGCTCTTGGTGCTTGACGTAGAGGAGCTCGACGAGGCGGCGGACAACCTCGGCATAGGTCATGTCCTCAAGATCGACAGCCTTACCGTGCTTGTTGCAGCCGAACCACACCTTCTGAAAGTCATCGTTGAGGCGTTTGATGATGTATTCGCGGTTCTTCTTCAGTTCAGCGACACGCTTCTCTTTGGGGAGGCTGAAAATCTTCTGGTCCATCTCCGCCCAGAAACGAACACCTCGGGTGGCAAGCTTGTGAATGGGCTCACCCATTTCGGAACGAACAGTAATGACACCACCAGCTGGGCCGTTGTAGGTCTTTTCCCACTCGCTGTCGTCGAGACCAGGGGCGTCAATGATTGCCTGTTTGGCGTCTTTGCTGGTGTGAGCTTCTTTGGCAACCATCATGCGACTACCGAACAAGCAGCCATCAAAGGGCATAGGCGGGTATCCGTACTTCTTGGACCATTGACCAGTGATATAAGGGTAAGTATCCTCAGCACCGCCAAAGCCACTACCAGCAACCAGGATGATGTTCTCCTGGCGACGAATGCGACCATACATTTGCAGGATGGGTTGATGGAAATCCTCGAACGAATGGTGGCCGCCACCACGACCACCAGTCCATTGCAAAAGAACGGGAAAGTTGGGATTGGCCTTGGCAATGTTGACTACAGCTTGGATAGCTTCAACTGAACCAGGCTTGAAACTGATGTGCTTGAGGCCAAGGGTCTCGATATACTCCTGGGCCACCTCAATAGAAGGAACACCAGCACCAATTGTGAGACCTTCAATGGGCACACCTTCGGCACGTAATTTGCCGAGCAGAGGGATCTGCCACGCCATGGCGCGAGGGTTAACGTAGATCAGATTGACAGAGATACCACGTCCAGCGGGGATAGCCTTCTCAATCTTGAGAAGGGCATCCGTCATCAAGCCACCATTGAAGTAACCACCACCAGCAAGCTCAATGTGGTAGCCTGCGTTCATGGTAGCGGCAACAAAGTCCCACGGAACGGTACAAGGGGTCATACCAGCCACCACCACGGGTGGCAAGCCCAAAAGACGGCTCATTTTGGTATCGAGATACTTACGGCCGCTTGAAGTCTTGACGAGGCGGGGGCCGAACTCCTTAACCCAGTCATTGGCATATTGAAGGGCGTTGTCTTCGTCTCTATCAAAGAGCTCAGGCTTGTAGCCAACTTCGTTCATGGTGCCATCAACAGTACCAGCCAAGATGACACGGACACCAGTACCCTCCTTGTTCCGGCTGGTCAAAACACCAAGACCAGAAACGCCTCCGGGACCAAAGTCCAAGATATGAGTTGCATCAGGAAAAACGGTGGCCTTTTCCCAGTTGACCGGGTCACGCGTAATCAGACGAACAAGAGCAGGCACGATGTTGCCCTTGACCTCGGTACGCAGATCCTTGCCAGTGTTGGTGTCGAACACGGGGATTGCGAGGGCCCCGACATCGATGGAGATGTCTATCAGGTCCCCATCAATCATCTCGGTGGCCTCGGCAAGGTACTTGCTGTGGAAAGGGGCCGTGATGGGCAGGAATCGATTGACAAAGCGAACCTTGCGCTGAGTATGAGGAATTCGGGTCTGGTCCAAGCCGGTGGGTGCCTTGACCTTGCGCAACTGGGAGTTGAGGCCGTACAGAGATGTAGGGGGGCCGGTGACGACCAAATTGCGGGGGCTGTTAATGAGCGAGATGCTGATATGTCTATGGGGGGGGAGGTACTGATTGGTGGCATCGATATGTTTTTGGACCTCCTGTTGTGAGAGATCACGAATGCTCAGCATTGGAGTTGGGTTTCCTTCGCCGTGCTCCATGGACTCGCGGAGCATGGTAGGTGTCATGGAAGTCGTTGGGAAGGCCTGCTGACTCCTCGTACCAACCCAGAAGAGGATGGACAACGTGGAGCGAGCAATTTGGCGCCATGACTCCCATGAATCAGCAGCTGCAGTAGCCGCAGCCATGACAATACCCTGAGAGTGACCAGTCGTTCCGCCGATACGCTCCCGGAGCATACCAGGATGGATTCCCAAGACCTTGCAAGTGACCTCATAATGGGCCATCTGCACGAGGCCAATCAAAGGAAAACTGACGGGTGCAGAAATGAGATAGTCGATGTCAGGAGTGGACTCGGGATGCTGCAACCAGTCCATGACATCTAATCCCTTGGGAAACATCTTCTCCGCGCTAGAAGTTGTGGACAAAGTTTGGAGCAGCTCTGCTGAAGAGGTAATCAGCTCACCAACAAAGCTCGAGTATGTCTGGAAGACTTGTCGCAGCTCATCAAAATACTCTTCGATGTTGCCCTGGCCGCCGAAGATGGTATAAATATTGGCGGATTCTTCATCAGCGGCTCGCAACAGCGCAGATTCGTGTGGTTTGATTGTTCTGTTGGAAGCAGCGCGAGCCATGTAGTAGCAACGAATCACCTCCAATTTCTTAAACTCGATGCCTGGAAGAGCGGCGGCGATGGCGTGAACTTCGTTGCCACGCAGAAAAGCTCGCTCGAATTCATTAAGGACAAGCTTGAGAACTTCTTCATATGAACCAGAGGCATCATCCTCGCCGTCTTCAATCTCCTGGGCAACAAAACCCATGTAGCGAGCTACCAGCTCAGCAACAGATGAAGGCTCGTCATCTTGAGCAAGCTCATCTGTGGCGGCTGGCAAGCTGGCGACAAAACGTTCTTTGATCTGAGAGGCGTGGAAATGCAGGCTAGTAGGGACGAGGAATGAAGTTTCGAGTGTGCCGTGGGTGAGGGTCAACGGCCGGAGAGAGGCGCTTGACCTGGGAGTAGAAATACCCGTATGAGCGCCGGTTCCAGTGCCGTACATGATGGATTATTTCGTTTCTTTCGAGGGGCGGATATAAGGATAAAAGAGGGTATCAAACAGGTCTGCAAGTATGGGCATTGGTTAGCGAAACAATTGGCTTGATCGGTTTTTTTGTGCTCTTCCCACTCGATGCGTCGCGTACCGGCAAATTCGCAAAGCACCACACTTCTTTTGGGATGCCTTTTCAACACTGCATAAAAACGTACCTATCAATTAACACCGTCAATGACGAATGGTCTCCTTCATTCGTCGCTGATCAAGAAAGAGATGCAGAAGACGAGACAAATTGTACAAGCGAATGCGCAATGCTCGACAAGCTCGGCCGGGGATGGCGACCAAGATTTTGAGACAGTTGTTTGCACAGCTGGGAGTGAACAGGGAGAAGCTTTGAGCAGGCGGGCAGCAATCACGAAATGCCAGCAAACACCTAGGATGGGCTCAAGAACATGAAGCTTGGAAGGGAGGAAGGGGATGGCAAGAAAGTGTTACAAAGATGGGTTGTAGATTAGAGGAGGAGAGGAGGACGAGAGGGAGGTGGGGAGTTGAGGATGATGGTGGCAGTCTGGGAGGCCGTTGCAGGAGGTGCGCTCCCAACGTATACATAATAAAAGTGAGGTGAGCGGCCGGCTAGGGAACAAGTTTCGGGGGGCCACAGGTCTAGTGGTTGGCGGTACCAGCCCAGACAAGTGACGATGGAGTGGGCTCCAGTGGGTAGTTTTCAGTATCGATTGTCTAGACGTACACGCCCACCGCGAAGTAATTAGGAATTGACAACATTCATATTGAATTAGACCACCCCGATAACACCAGTTGTTTCGGCGTGTGGAGAGGATGCGTTTTATGGAGGCGCTGGCACCAGCCAATATCCAACTCGTGTGTTTTTTTCTGCACACAACGGAGTACCTACATCGGATCATGAACTCCAATCCCCCAAGTTGGTCCCAACGTGAGTGCAAGCAGTGATGAACAGGAACTAATGAAAGGCAGCACTTGCCAATTGGCACGACAAGGCAGGGGGGTCCTTTCGAAAAGTGTCAGTCGCATTCTCAAAATTCTGTCCCGTTAATAAATCTGTAAAGTGGGGGCATCGCGGGCTGCATGCAGTAGCTTGCAGCGTGGCTCGTTGCTCGCCAAATTTTCCTAGTTCTGTTGGGGATAGCCGCGCCGCCAGTTGGACGCCAGCTCACAGCCTGACACCACCGGTGCCCCAGCAAGATGTACCGGTACCTGGGACCCTTTTGGCGCGTTAATCCTGTCTGATGCCAGATGCGACTAGTACATAGAGAAGGCCGGGTTGATGAATCGACATTGATGAATGTTGAGAGAGCCATGGTTCCAGGATTTGACCAATAGACAGACTCCCGGCAGTCATCTCTTGTTGACGATGGAGCTCCTGGGGCTTGCCCTCAGTTTGGGGGAAGCCTGCTTATTAGTCTTATCTACGAGATAGAAAGGTGGCGCGATATATGCATCAGATCGAGAAGTAATTGGAACCGTGAGATCGTGATGATCCAGGACTACTAACTAGCATGGCGTAATGTTGTCTATCTTGTGAGTTCGCATCAACCGCATGGACGAATACATTTTTGTTAACGATAGTAGGTAGGTACGTACACAATGTGCAGAGTAGATACATGGCACGTACTCCATATTCACTCGCGTGTCCGCCATTTTGACTCCTCAAAGCTATCTAGCCGACCGAGATCTTTTTTTTTATTCTTCTAAAAATGGTAGCCTTGGTTACCATGCCCACGTAGATGCCTTGGTATAGACTTTGACTCCAGGTGCTCTAGTGGCTGAAACGCGTCGTAACGATGTTTGACTAGGAAAATTGCGATGTGAATGGCGGCCGGAAGTAACGGAACTTCCAGATGACACGCCCTTGCCCCAGCGAAATTGGTAGCTGCATAATCACCCGCTAATAGTCCGTACTCCGTACTAGCAATGGTTACATGTAAGGCCGGTCCAGGGTCCAATCCAACAACCAGCTGCATCAAGAAACCCGTACCCAGCAGGCTGTTTAGGCAAGGCAGGCTGACGTTGCCGACGATAGCGCGTCACAACGTGTGGGAGCAAGGGAATGGAAATCGTGCCAATTGACCACAATGCGCCTATCTACGCCAATAGAGTCAAGTTTACTGGCCGGCGGCGCGATGATGACAGTTGTTGGCAATGATGACCTCGTCACCCACGTTGCTGTGCTCGAGGGGATCAACACAATGACGTACATATCTGTCCCCGTTGTTGACTGTGTACGAGGGCATGCATAGCATCTGCTGACATTGGAGCGTGAACAGTAATTGGGCAAGTAGCAATAACAACAGTGGCGAGATCTGCTACTGGATTGAACGAATTGTCTCTACCAAGTCTCTCACCGGGGAAGTTTTCTCGTGGTCTGGTGGTGAAGCGAGGATGCAGCAGCCATCGAGACAGATAATAAAACAAGCCATCATGCCTCGCGTCGCTCGCCAACCCGGGATGGGGTAGAGCTACCAGACCAGTGAGCCAACGAGCCAAGTAGCATGGGACAGATTGCACCAACACTTTACCACAGAGAGCTTAGCGTGGAAATGTGGTTGAGAAAGCGCATGACTGGAGTTGCTTTGGGGATGTTTGAGACGCGCCAGTCTGGTCCCCCAATTTTTCTTCTGCTACCGATTTTTTGGTGGGGTCGCTTGGTTCAACAATCAGAAAGCTGGCCCCAGGCCTGCTCAATCTCTAATCGCAGCTCCAGGCCCTTGTCTGCAATTGGTCTCTTGCATCGGTACGTACCGGGAACCGGCGTCTGGTGGAACCCGTAAACCTTTTGGCATTGATCGCTGTTGCTGGTCCAGCTGTGCTAAATTACGGATCCGTATGGAGGACTCCTTTCCTCTGAGAATCAAACTAACCTTTCTTACGTGTGTCCCACCAGTTCCATCAACCACGGCCGTTCCACATTCTCATCACCTTCTTCGACCTCACAAATTCAGTCCTCATCTCCGCCTGGCCCTTTTCTCCCAAGCTGCCTCTCTGATTAAACCTGCTGAGTATCCTCGCTAGGTGGGGAGACTTTGGCCACGCCGATCCTACATACACTTATCATTTTAATTGCATAAACTCTTTCTTCTTCCCCTTGTACGACCTTTTTTCCCATCTTCTCCCAGGAGCTTTCGCCAAACAAGCTCCCCGTCGCGAGAACACGGCAGCCAGATTTGCATCATAGGCCCGGTTCAGCTATCCAAAACGAAAAACTTGTCGAATTTGGATTCGGAATAGACATCAGTCGTTAGAGACCAGCTCTCTTCAGATACCCCAGGGGTTTCCCAAATTTGTACACAGACGCAAACAAGAATCTACCGAAGAAGAGGCATACAATCACGAATACCGTCACGATGCGTCCCGAAGTCGAGCAAGAACTTGCTCACACACTGCTCGTTGAGCTTTTGGCATACCAATTCGCCTCACCCGTGAGATGGATTGAAACACAAGATGTATTCCTCGCTGAGAGAACGGCAGAGCGTATTGTTGAAGTCGGTCCAGCCGACACTCTAGGCGTCATGGCCAAGAGAACCTTGGCCTCCAAGTACGAAGCTTACGATGCCGCCAAGTCCGTCCAGCGACAAATTCTCTGCTACAATAAGGACGCAAAGGAGATCTATTACGATGTGGATATTGTCGAGGAAGAGCCAGAGCCCGCTGCTGTTGATTCAGGCGCAACAAATACAGACGCAGGCGCTTCTGCTGCTCCTGCGGCTGCTACTCCCGCCGCTGCCGCCCCTCCCAGCTCTGGACCTGCTGCACAGGTTCCTGATCAGCCCGTTCAGGCTGTTGATATTGTTCGCGCTCTTATTGCCCAAAAGCTCAAGAAGCCCCTTCTTGAGGTACCTCTTAGCAAAGCCATCAAGGACCTCGTCGGCGGTAAGTTCCTTCTGCTCAAAATTTCTTGGTTGTTTCCTTTCTTTCCCCGCAACTCCCTTCCCCTGACGTTGAGTCGTCACTCTCGTCTACTCATATCCAGTTACTGATTAATTGTCATTTTGAATAGGCAAATCCACACTACAGAATGAAATTCTGGGCGACCTCGGAAAGGAATTTGGTTCAACCCCTGAGAAGCCCGAAGATACACCTCTGGATGAGCTTGGTGCCTCCATGCAGGCCACTTTTGACGGCAATATTGGCAAGCAATCTCAGTCTCTGATAGCGAGATTGATCTCATCCAAGATGCCTGGTGGCTTCAACATCACAGCTGCTCGCAAGTATCTCGAATCAAGATGGGGCTTGGGATCCGGTCGTCAAGATGGCGCCTTGTTGCTGGCCCTCACCATGGAACCCCCAGCTCGTCTGGGATCAGAGAGCGACGCCAAGGCCTTTCTTGATGATGTTACTCAAAAGTATGCTTCCAACGCCGGCATTAGTCTCACCACTGCTTCGTCTTCCGGTCCCGCTGGCGGTTCTGGTGGTGGTATGATGATGGACCCTGCCGCCATCGACGCCTTGACCAAAGACCAGCGCGCTCTGATCAAGCAACAGCTCGAACTATTTGCTCGCTATCTCAAAATGGATCTTCGATCCGGCGACAAGGCCGCTATCGACTCTCAAAAGTCCGAGAAGGTGCTCCAGGCTCAGCTTGATCTGTGGACTGCCGAGCACGGTGACTTCTACGCCGCGGGCATCGAGCCCGTTTTCAGCCCTCTCAAGGCTCGTACCTACGATTCGTCGTGGAATTGGGCCCGCCAGGATGCTCTCAACATGTACTTTGACATCATCTTCGGTCGTCTCAAGGCTGTCGACCGTGAGATTGTCAGTCAGTGCATCCACATTATGAATCGCTCCAACCCCAAGTTGCTGGACTTCATGCAGTACCACATTGACAACTGCCCTACTGAGCGTGGAGAGACATACAAGCTCGCCAAGGAGCTTGGGCAGCAGCTTATCGAGAACTGCAAGGACGTCTTGGACGTTTCTCCTCATTACAAGGATGTCGCCGTTCCTACTGGTCCTCGCACCACGGTCGACGCTCGCGGCAATCTCAATTACGAGGAAGTACCCCGTGCCAGTTGTCGCAAGCTCGAGCACTACGTCCAGCAAATGGCCGAGGGTGGCAAGATCTCCGAGTACGGCAATCGAACCAAGGTTCAAAACGATCTTCAGCGCATCTACAAACTCATCAAGCAACAACACAAGATGTCGAAGACGTCTCAGCTGGAGATCAAGAGCCTTTATGGTGATGTCCTCCGCTCACTTGCCATGAACGAGAGCCAGATTCTGTCCAAAGACAGCGGCAAAGGCAAAAAGTCTGGTCTCCGTGGCACAAGCCAGAATAAGGGTAAGGTTGAGACGATTCCTTTCTTGCATTTGAAGCGCAAGACCCTGCATGGCTGGGATTACAGCAAGAAGCTCACTGCTGTCTATCTCAACTGTCTTGAGGATTCCGCCAAGGCTGGTGTGACTTACCACGGCAAGCATGTTCTCATGACCGGCGCCGGGGCTGGATCCATTGGCGCCGAAGTTCTCCAGGGTCTCATCAGCGGTGGTGCCAAGGTGGTTGTAACCACTAGTCGGTTCTCTCGTGAGGTCACTGAGTACTACCAATCGATGTACACTCGATATGGATCTCGTGGCTCTCAGATTGTCGTCGTTCCCTTCAACCAGGGAAGCAAGCAGGATGTCGAGGCCCTCATTGAGTACATCTACAACACCAAGAACGGTCTTGGATGGGATCTCGACTACATCGTCCCCTTTGCCGCCATTTCTGAAAACGGTCGCCAGATCGACAGCATTGATTCTCGCTCCGAGCTCGCTCACAGAATCATGCTCACCAACCTCATCCGCCTTCTGGGTTGCGTCAAGGCGCAGAAGGCTGAGCGCGGCTTTGAGACTCGCCCCGCCCAGGTGGTACTCCCACTCTCACCCAATCATGGAACCTTTGGCAACGATGGTCTCTACTCCGAGTCAAAACTCGCCCTGGAGACCCTCTTCAACCGCTGGTACTCTGAGAGCTGGGCCAACTACCTCACTGTTTGCGGTGCTGTCATTGGCTGGACTCGAGGAACAGGTCTCATGTCTGGCAACAACATTGTCGCCGAAGGCGTCGAGGCATTCGGCGTCCGTACCTTCTCGCAGCAGGAAATGGCCTTCAACTTGCTTGGACTGATGTCTCCTACTATTGTCGACCTTTGTCAGTCCGAGCCCGTCTTTGCCGATCTCAACGGCGGTCTACAGTTCATCCCCAACCTCAACGAAGCCATGACCAAGCTTCGCAAGGACATCATGGAGACTAGTGAGATCCGCAAAGCTGTCACCAAGGAAACTGCCATCGAGAACACCATTGTCAATGGTGCCGACTCTGAGGTTCTTTACAAAAAGAAGACCATTTCTCCCCGCGCCAATATCAAGTTTGACTTTCCTACCCTTCCTGACTGGAAGAAAGATGTTGCTCCTCTCAACGACAAGCTCAGGGGCATGGTCGATTTGGAAAAGGTCGTCGTCGTTACCGGGTTTGCTGAAGTTGGTCCTTGGGGTAACTCGCGTACCCGATGGGAGATGGAAGCCTATGGTGAATTTTCGCTCGAAGGCTGCGTTGAGATGGCTTGGATCATGGGTCTTGTTCGCAACCACAACGGTCCTATCAAGGGCAAGCCTTACTCTGGTTGGGTCGACGCCAAGTCTGGCGACCCTGTTGATGACAAGGATATCAAGCAGAAGTACGAGAAATTCATCTTGGAGCATTCCGGTATTCGTCTGATTGAACCTGAGCTATTCAACGGCTACGACCCCAACAAAAAGCAGCTGCTGCACGAGGTTGTCATCGAAGAGAATTTGGAGCCTTTCGAGGCTTCCAAGGAAACTGCCGAGGAGTTCAAGCGTGAGCACGGCGACAAGGTCGAGATTTTCGAGATTCCTGATAGCGGCGAGTATATTGTCCGCATGAAGAAGGGCGCTTCCCTCTGGATCCCCAAGGCCCTCCGTTTCGACCGTCTTGTTGCCGGTCAGATCCCTACTGGTTGGGACGCCAAGCGATACGGTATCCCGGAGGATATTATCTCTCAAGTCGACCCCGTCACCCTCTTCTCCCTCGTCTCCACTGTCGAGGCACTCCTCTCCTCCGGTATCACTGATCCTTATGAGTTCTACAAGTACGTCCACGTTTCCGAAGTCGGCAACTGCGTTGGTTCTGGCGTGGGTGGTTCTGCTGCTTTGCGGGGCATGCACAGAGATCGTTTCTTGGACAAGCCTTTGCAGAACGACATTCTCCAGGAGTCTTTCATCAACACCATGGCTGCCTGGGTCAACATGTTGCTCATCTCCTCTTCGGGTCCCATCAAGACTCCTGTCGGTGCTTGCGCTACGGCAGTCGAGTCTGTTGATGTTGGTTACGAGACTATCATGGAGGGCAAGGCTCGTGTCTGCTTCGTCGGTGGCTTTGACGACTTCGGCGAGGAAGGCTCTTACGAGTTTGCCAACATGAAGGCCACCAGCAATACCGTGGATGAGTTTAGCCATGGGCGAACTCCCAGGGAGATGTCTCGTCCCACCACCACCACCAGAAACGGATTTGTGGAGTCTCAGGGTTGCGGTGTTCAGGTCATCATGACTGCACAGCTGGCCTTGGATATGGGCGTGCCAATCTATGGTGTCCTGGCCCTTACTACCACCGCGTCAGACAAGATTGGCCGATCTGTGCCTGCTCCTGGTCAAGGTGTTCTCACCACGGCCCGAGAGCACGCTGGCAAATTCCCCTCGCCTCTACTTGACATCGACTACCGTCGCCGACAGATTGAGCGTCGCAAGAAGCAGATCAAGCAGTGGCAGGAGTCTGAGATTGAGTTCATCCATGATGAGATTGATGCCATGAAGGCCCAAGACCCGTCGTTTGATGAGAAACTGTACGCTCAAGAGCGCTTTGTGCACATTGAGAAGGAGGCTAGTCGACAGGAAAAGGAGCTTCTTCAAAGCATGGGCAACAACTTCTGGAAGAGCGACACCAGCATTGCTCCCCTCCGTGGTGCCTTGGCTACTTGGGGTCTTACCGTTGACGACCTTGGCGTTACCTCCTTCCACGGTACCTCCACCAAGGCCAACGATAAGAATGAGTCTTCAGTCATTTGCCAGCAACTGCGTCATCTTGGCCGATCCAAGGGTAATGCAGTCATGGGTATCTTCCAGAAGTACCTCACCGGTCACCCGAAGGGTGCTGCGGGTGCCTGGATGATGAACGGCTGTCTCCAGGTTCTAGACAGCGGTCTAGTTCCTGGCAACCGCAATGCTGACAACGTCGACCCCATCATGGAGCAGTTCGACCTCATTGTCTACCCGAGCCGCACTATTCAGACGGATGGCGTCAAGGCTTTCTTACTTACGTCGTTTGGTTTCGGTCAAAAGGGTGCTCAGGTTGTTGGTGTCCATCCCAAGTACCTGTTTGCCACGCTTGATGAGCGTGCTTACAAGGAGTACTGCTCCAAGGTTGAGGCCCGTCAGAAGAAGGCCTACCGTTACTTCCACAATGGCCTCATCAACAACAGCTTGTTTGTCGCCAAGTCCAAGGCGCCATACACTGACGAACAGCTCAGCAGTGTCCTGCTCAACCCCGATGCTCGTGTGACGGAGGACAAGAAGTCATCTGAGCTGAAGTACTCTGAGAATTTTATGAAGCAGTCTGAAAAAATCATGACCTCAGCCCGCGCTGCTGAGACCCAAAAAGTGATGGAGGCGCTCGCCCACAAGGTCACCAACAAGAACAGCAACGTCGGTGTCGATGTCGAGGACATTACTGCCGTGAACATCGACAATGAGACCTTTTTGGAACGCAACTTCACCGCCGATGAGATCAGCTACTGCAAGGCCGCCCCCAGTCCTCAGAGCTCTTTTGCAGGACGCTGGAGCGCCAAGGAGGCTGTTTTCAAGTCTCTGGGCGTCGCCAGCAAGGGTGCCGGTGCTGCCATGAGGGACATAGAGATAATCAAGAACGACAAGGGTGCTCCCACTGTCAAGGTATGCTCTGTCACCTGTTTCTGAACAAACACGTTTGCTCGAAGTTACTTACTAACCATTACCACAGCTCCACAGAGAGGCTGCCTCGGCCGCCAGCAAAGCTGGTGTCAAGGATATTGCCCTATCCATTTCTCACTCTGACAACCAGGCCATTGCTGTTGCTGTTGCCAACTTTTAAAAAAAGAAAAAACAAAAAAAAAGAGAGAGCTCGAGCGGGGCGGGTGTGGTTTTTGGTATCATGATTCTGACAGACGCATAAGAACAAATGCGTGTTGGAGTTGAAATATTCTTGTCCCTGTTAGTTGTAAAAGTGAGTGGTGTTTTTCAGGGCAATCGAATCGGGAGAATGAATGTATTTGAACAAACACGCCAACACCGGGTCAAAAAGATACACCTTAGAATAGAACAATTAACGCAGTTTTGATGTAAAACGAGCCAGATTTATTCTTTATTCATGCCCAGCTGTGTTTCATGTCTTCCTTTGCGTCTTATTTTCCTTGTCTGTCAAACTCTAAAAGTACACTCTTCAGACCTCTCCGCCCCCGCCTCCGTACCCATGTGGTCCTGGTGCTGTTTTCGATGTAGACGTCCCGTGCTTGCCATTACTCTGCACGTCAGAAGCTGGCAATTTGGTATGGCCGTTTCATCCGCCGTGGTTCTTTGGCCTGCCCTTTCGCATCATCTACGCCGCCGTCCTCACTTGCCCCCAGATCCGTGTCATTCAAGGGAGGAAGAACTTGATAGAGCCGGGCCTCGAATTTCCACATGGGGGAACGCCCTCCGTCAAGGGTATTCAGGACCAAACCACGCCCGTTTTACATGTCCCATTTACGTGCCCCATTCGCTTATTGGCCGCGCCCTCGTCCCCTCCCGCCCCTCCCGCCTCCCCGTCCTCCTCTTCCCCTATCACCACCTCCGCGGGCGCCGTGGCCGTGGTGATCCCCTCTTGATTGGCCGTGGCCGCCTCGTCCGCCTCTAAAGTTTTGTTGTCCCTTTTGAGATTCGCTGACTTGGTCGATGATGTCGTTGTCGACGCGCAGGTACTTGATCTATGGTGTGTATTAGTTTTCCATCTACTTTGTTCACTACGGGTCGATATGGAGATGGGTGGCTGTCCACTGGGTGATTTTGTGTAAAAGGGGGTCGTACGTTGTTTCCTTTGACGTAGGCTTCTTTTAATCGGACGAACTTGTCACCTCCCTGAAGGATGTTAACTTTGATCGTGGTCCATGGCGGAGTTGAAATCAACGTACTGGACTGGTTTGCACGACTTCCCGCAAGGTGAGGTTCATCCATGTATCGCACTGGATGAGATGGCCGTTGAGGGTTTCGCCATTCTTGAGCTCCACGAGCATGGGGTGCCCTTGGGCGGCGTTAAGAAGGCTGAGGGGTAACTGTTTGGTGTTGGATTAGCTGATTGCGAGATATTTGGTTTGGTTCCGTTTCGTTGCTCGGTTCCCCCCCAGATGTTCTTGGGAGTGGACATGGCTTTGCGCGGGGGGAAGGGGGAGGACGAACCATGGGGGGCCGGCTGGACTGCACACCGGCGACAAACGTGTTTTGCGTCTCGTCGAGGAGGGTGCCTTTTTTTTTTAAGTGCGGGAAGGGTATTATCGCAATGGCGCTGGTCGGGGATCTATGGCGAGGCTCTGGAGCTCTTGGGACTTGGGTGAGGTCAAAGGCAAGGTAAGGTTGTGTGCCACTCACTGGTGGTGCGGGTGCGGTTGCGGTTGCGGTTTGCGCGCCCCGCCAAGTGCATCGCCCCGTTTTATGGGATGTTCGAAACAAAACACCGGGGAGCTGGGGGCTGAGCTTGACAACGGATTGAAACCAACAACGTCGAGAGAGAAGCAGAGGGAGGGAGGTAAGGGTGCTTTTCAACCTCTGATTCATCTCATCTGATCCGCGACGAGCGCAGTGATGGGCCAGCATGCGAGGTAATCCAATTGCATACGATGGCCTCCGGCGCTGCTTGTGCCCAGGTTTGGACAGGCTGGTTCTGCGTCAGGGTGTAGAGAGCTCGAGGCCTTTGGCGAGAAAGGTAGCTCAGCGTACGGCACAATCGAGCGCCGCGTGCCTTCATTTGCCCGAAAGACGATTTATTACGACTCGTTCTTCATCGGAGACATCGGAGACATCGGAGACATCGGAGACATCGGAGACATCGGAGACGGGAACATCAACATGGAGCAGTTTCACGCGTAACACAACACCCAAGAATAGTGTCCCGCGAGACGAGCACCTACTGGCACCGACACCTCCTACCGAGGAAACGTTGCGTCGAGCCTCCCCTGACGACATCGTGTCAGCCCTTCTGACGATGCGCCAACCCCGGGGTTGGCATTTCCACGGCCAAGAGATCGACCGCCACAGCCGTATAATTCTTCTGGTTCGGCACGTGCTCTCGGAGCGAGGCCAACGCCCAAGCCCCTTCATCTACGAGTGCATGATGGACGCCATGGTCGACCCGCAAGGATCGGCCAAGGGCATCCGCAAGCTGCTGGACGACATGGCGTCGCAGAACATCAAGCCTACATCGGACATGTGTCAGTCCGCGCTGGCCGCGCTGGCCAACCACCCCGACTACACCCTCCGCCAAGAAATCCTCGGCATCATGCAGGAGTTCTGGTTCACCATTGACAAGAGAGCAAAGCAGAGTGTGCTACTGGGCTTGCTCCGCGACGAGCAGTACGAGCTAGCGTACCTGCGGCTCACGGAGATGATGGACAAGAAAGCTCTCATTGACATCTGGGTGTATGACATCTTCATCATGGTCTTTGGGAAACTGGGCTTCATTGACGAAATGCTCCTCTTGCTTTTCCGCCGCAAGAGCCTGGAGAGCGAGGACAAGGTCATATCCAGCATCCTTTACTACGTGCTTGACGTGGCCAGCCAGGCATTCCACTACCCGGGAACCATGTTCGCCTGGAACAGCGTCGTGAGAACGTCGCTCTTCCAACCCTCGGACGGGATTGCGGAAAACGTCCTCGCCACGGCCGCTCGCCACGGAGACGCATCCCTTGCCACCGAGGCCCTTGACAAGATTTCCCAGCGAACAAGACTCTTGGCGTACCACTACGAAGCCGTCGTGGAGGCGCTCGCTGCCAACGGCGACGTGGCCGGTGCGTTTCGCACGCTCTGCATCATGAAGAGGAATGGGATTCGCATCGCCCGCGGGAACACGCGCGCCGTGCACGAAGCCCTACGACGGCACCCGACGCTCATTCCCGACGCGGAGCAAGGCCTACGCGGCTTGGCCTCCTCGGAGCAGCACGTCCCTGTCGCGGCGGTAGGCGTGGTGGTGGAGGCCCTGGCCGAGAAGCAGGGTGCGGAAGCCGCCATGGCTCTGTACAGAGACGTGCCGGTGCTGTGTGGCGAGCAGGCCAACGCGGCCATGATGCAGACGCTCATCATGAACAGCAACAGCGTGGAGACGACTCGGTCGCTGGCCAGAGACTACACGGCCCATGTCGCCGAGGACGATGACCCGGTCCGAAGCCCTCACGCATACAAGGCTCTGATCATGGCCTGCGCCGAAGCAGGGGAGTTGGGTCTCGCGTTCCGATTCGCCAACCAGGCTGTGACGCAGACGAGGGGCGACCGGGGGGGTTCTGTGAAGGAGAATATAAGCTGGGTCAAGGTGCTGCTCGGCAAGGCGGTCGAGGTGGAGGACGCGAGGATATGGTCTGTCGTGGATGAGTTGGGCAAGGATGAGGAAACGGGGAGGGAGTTGGCCAGGGTGCTGAGGCAGATGAGGATAACGAGGAGGGCGGCCGGTCTCGGGGGGAGATAGATGATGTACATGTAGCCACGTACTCCGTAGGGCAGGCATGTTTTTCGTATTGTGTGTGTGGCATCTGGTTGCAAATCCAAAGTATCAAGTAGATGATGTGGTCTACATATACATTTACTCCGTACACTTGCGTTCGCCGCAGCCAAGCAAGTCCCTTGACCCGACCCAGCACAGGAGAAAACATGCCTCCCCCCCCCCCAAAAAAAAAATGGCGGGCATCATTATGAAACAAACAAAATTTTACTCTTCTTCTCGAAACCATGAATCTTCACACAAGTGACGAATAAAAACTACTCTGCTATGGTATCTTATCGGTCTCATGGAACGGGAGGGAATAGGTACAGCGCAGCAAATACAAACAAGGAGGAACCTGTTCTCTCTCTCGACATATCATGCCTTCCTTGCTTGACGAGTGCATTATCGAGTACACATTATTTTTCGAAAGAGTCCACCTGCTCCAGCCCCCTTCCAACGTTTGCGCCCATGAAACATCGCCCTTGTAGAAGAAGGACAAGAGAGAAGGTGAGAATAACAAAATTCGTATCCTCGGGTTTTTAAAAACAAATAGACGTTGTCGCTTGACTCCCCCGTCCGTGGAGGCCGGCCTCTAGCTAATACGGCCGGCTGCAGTTTGAGCGACAGCTAATGACCTCGGTTCCAGCCATCATGCATCCCCCAGTCAAACCCCTGACGCTGCTGCCCCTGCGAAGTATGATCGCTCTGTGGAGAATTTCCCAGCCCTTGCCAATTCTGGCCTTGCTGCTGGTGGTGGCCTTGGTGAGCCTGCTGCTCATAGCCTGATCTGTTATTAGTGTTCGTGGGGATTTGTCCACGATGATCGCTCCACGAGCTGCTGTGTGCTGTCAGAGACTGGTATGCACCAGTCATGGTCATGGCCGTTGTGCCCTCGCCATCGTACTGATACGAAGGGTAGTGAGCGCTGCTTACGCTCCTTTGGTAAGAGTACGGTTTGTATCCAATCTTGTTGGATTGCTCACTCGACAAGTTCGCGGTGCTCGAGTGTCGATTTGATCCATGTCCACCCGTTGATAACAGTCCAGATAAGCTGTTATTGTTATTGTTGCTGGTATTGTGGTTGAGGTTGCTGCCGCTGCTGGGGTCTGGGGGTACTTGAAAGGCACTGCTGGCCCTTTGAGGGACTGACTCAGCTCCCCGGTGGCCTTGCTGGGACTTGGACCGCGGATTATACATGGGCTGGAACGGTGACTTGTTGGTCGACGTTTGGTAGACCGGGGGGGGGTGGTGGTGCATCTTGACGCTTGAGTTGGGTGTGTATCGCTGGTTATTCGACGCCGCATGCGCCAGGAGATGGGCATCCTGCATCTGGTACCTGTGTAGTGTCGCCGCAACTTGATCAGGGCTCTGCGCCTTTGGCAATCCGTGCCTTATGGGCGGCGAAATATGCGACGTGGATGTCTTTGCCAAAGCTGGTAGGTTGGTGCTTTGACCCCACGCTGGCGATGCGGCGGTGCTGCTGCGCCTGGCACCATTCGAATCCCGTCTCGCTTGGTGAATCGTGTTTACGACTGTGTTTTGTTCAAACGGCACCTCTTCGCGTTCGTGTTGAGATTCTGTAGCAGCTGCTGGCGCTGTACTTGTGCTTGTGCCTGTGCCTGTAGCCGTAGCCGTAGCCGTAGCCGTAGCCGTAGCATTGTACATGGGGTAGTACATTGTGCTTTGCGGCAATGCAAGGTCAGAGTTCAGCAAGGATCGCGGTACTTCATCCAAAGGATCAGGCTGGGGAAGAGACAGGCCTGACGCCGACTGGAAATAAGGTAACTGTGATGGTCGCTCGTGAACGCCATGAACAGGGTCGCTGGACGTATTGGAAATCATATCGGCTGCGGGGGAAGGAATATCGGCTGCGGGAGGCTGAGGATAGGAAGAATACTGTTCTTCTGGGTATTGATTATCTGTGCTTGCCTGCTCTTGCTGTGTCTGAGTGGCGTCGTGCTGTTCTGAAGCATTTTCTTCATGTATTTCCGCCACCGTTGTGTCAGCCGGATCTGCTTCAGCGTCGTCGTCTTCATCATCAGCATCGGCATCGGCATCGGCATCGGCATTGGCATTGGCATTGGCATCGGCATCGGCATCGGCATCGGCATCGGCATTGGCATTGGCATTGGCATCGACATCGGCATCGGCATCGGCATCGGCATGCTCTGCCACGGCGGCATCCGACTTGGTCTTCCGTTTCCTTGGTACTTGTGGCGGATACTGGCAAATACGACCCGAGGTCTGGCACTCCGTGCAGACAGGTCGCTCTTTCGGACACTGTTGTGTGCATGTCAACATCGGTATACTCAGCATCTTCATGAACAGTATCAACAAGAACATGGCAAACGTCCCGGACGTATGTATGGCTTACCTTGACTTTGGAACTCTTGCAATGGAAGCAGGCCAGCCTCGACTTCCCCAATCGTCTTGTCTTTCCCTTCCCTGTAGGCGTCTCGTCACCTAGCGCCAACTGCTTCGTCGTAGTTGCTGGACTATTGTTGCCATCTTTATCGCCCGGAGCAGGTGTATTGGTGGGTGGTGGCGCAGAGTTTGAGTTCTCTCTATTGCTCGGATGTATGATTTGCAACCTCTCTGCCCCGTAGGTGATGAGCATGTTCAGTGATTCCTTCTGAAGATCCGGCGCCTGGTTGGCAAAGATGGCCAGCTGATCCGCGGATAGTGAGGCATGATTGATCCCAGCTTCTGTCAGCATCTTCTGAGCGACATCCATTCGTCGTGCTGCCTCTTCTGGTGACACATTGAGGGCCAATGCTTTCGATGCAGGACGAGGTTGTTCTCCTGCTGCTGCTGACGTCGCCGCCTGTCCAGCAGCACCTCCTCCATTCTGCTGACTCTCATGAGTGATTGCTTGTTGAAGTTGAATTGCATTGGCATCCTCCAGAGCTCTGATTGCTTGGTCTGCCAACGAAAGCTGGACCTCTTTGTCTTTTTTCTTCCTGCTCCTCTTGGGTTTCGGGGTGCCATCTTGAGCGGCAGCCTCCCTGGTCTCCTTCCTCTTGGCCTGTCGATTGGCAATCCTCCTGGCTTTGGCAGCTTCCTGCTGTGCCTTTCTAGCGGCTTCTGCCAAAGTCGCTTTGCTCGGCTTCTGGGGTCCAATCATGGGAGGAGGTTTCATAAACTCCACGTGGTCGGCGACTGTTTTGTGCAGTGGCATGTGGTCATATCTGACTATAATCTTGCGCTCTTTCTTGGGGAATGAGATTGTAATCCGCCCTTTACAGTCAAAAGCTGGACGACTGAATAGAACTGGGTCTGGATCCTTCTTGCTATAGTCTCCCACGACCGACTTCACCTTGCCTTGGTTCTGCATCTTCCAAACCGCAGTTGAGCCTGCACAAAGAAAAGTGAACATCCACCCGCTCGGCGCCATTTCTGACTGATGAAGTGTCCATGAGCTCGAATCGGCTGCGCTCGCCGCTTCAACGATCAGTCCGGCGACAGCCTGCTGGGTTGATGGATTCGAACTGGGTTGAGACCTCAGCACCTCGAGAGTGGTGTACATTTGCGATTGGTGTGCCTTGTCCGTTTCCACCTCCATCGGCTCGGCTCCCATAAGCGAGGGGTCGACGTTACTTGTGTCATTGTCCTGTGCTTGCAGTTGCGTCGCACTGATGCTGAACTCGGCCGTTCCTGCGATTTCAAGTGCCATACTGACTCGCTCTGCTCGAACTTCGGTCGTCTTCTCATCTATGGCACTTTGGAGTCGTTGCTCCAGTTCCGACACGGACGCGCATGCCCCCTCGTCGTCGGGTGCAAAGTCATCGCGGGCCCCAAAGTTGAAGCGGGCTAGAAACTCGGCCATCGGTGAAGATGGGGATGACTGTGGTTCTGTCGAACGGCGAGCTCCTCTCTGCAAGTGCGCTTCTGCTTTGCTGACGGACTGCGAGGATGAAGAGGCGCTTCACTGTCGGGGAGCTCGCTGGCTGGACGCTTGCGCAGTGTGTTGGGAAGAAGTGCGGATGAAGAATGCGCGTGGTGTTGAGTAAATTTGGCCGGGATTTGATTACAAACGCTGTTGGCTGCTTGTGGGTCCCAGCGCCGCACCTGCACTGTCAAAGGATTGTGGGAAAGGTTGTCTTCTATTCATTGTATCTAGTGTGCCCCCTGTGGGTTATCATATAGGCTAGCAATAGGCACGTAATAGGTAATAGTTACCGCTAATTATTAGACAATACCCTTATTATTAATACCCTTATTATTAAAACCTTTGCTTACTTTTCCGCACCGACCTAAAGGTCCGGGAACGTCTCTAAAACGCAAGAAAACGCAATATTTAAAATCACCTTATTTAATTACCCCCTTCTATAATATTATATAGTAATAGAGCTAGAGGTAGGTATAAGAATAAGGTACTAATAGTAATTAATAAAGAAATAGGGGGGCTAGTATAAAGCTACCACTACCCTAATACTAGTATAGGATAATTTACTATCTAAGAGAATAGTAATAGACCTCTAGAGAGTTAGAACTAGTTTAATTATCTAAAAGAGTTAGAATACTATTGTTATGGACTGGCCTTAGGGCAACTGCAAATAAGCGTCTAAAGTGCGATTACTATTCTTAAAGAGGAAAGAAAGAGCTAAGCAAGAGATCGCATAGTATATAGCTATATATCCTCCTATATATAGTCTATATATATAGTGTGTATAGTAAGCCCTAAGTCTATATAACCTCTATATACTACCTTATATACTCTCTATGCCCTTTCTAGAGCCCTCCTAGACCTAAGAAGAACCTAAGCTTTAAGCTTAAGTCTATTATATACTCCTCTTTATACCTCTCCCCTTCCTTTACTATATAAGAAAAAATTTTAAACCTTACCTTCTTCTTATCCCTACCTTCCCTCTCTATATATATCCTAGAGGCTTTACTTCTCTAGGGGTAAATTAAACTATACCTATTTTTATACTTACTTTAGACTATTACTTATCTATATATCCCCTTATTCTACCTTAAATCTATTTAGTGCCTTAGTATTCTATATATTCTCTAGGGGCTCCTATATTAGCTAAATATAACCTTTTTACTTAACTAGTATATTATAATTTACTCCCTAACTAGGGGTGTTTTTAGCTATAAGGATCTCCTCTACCTAGTACTCTATAAGGTTACTATCTATATCTGTTATGGACTGGCCTTAGGGCAACTGCAAACAAGCGTCCAAAGTGCAATTACTATTCTTAAAGAGGAAAGAAAGAGCTAAGTAAGAGATCATATAGCGTATAGCTATATATCCTCCTATATATAGTCTATATATATAGTATATATAGTAAGCCCTAAGTCTATATAACCTCTATATACTACCTTATACACTCTCTATACCCTTTCTAGAGCCCTCCTAGACCTAAGAAAGACCTAAGCCTTAAGCTTAAGTCTATTATATACCCCCCTTTATATCCCTTCTATTCCCTTACTATATAAAAAAAATTTTTAAACCCTATCTTCTCCTTATCCCTACCTCCCCCCTCTATATATATCCTAGAGGCTTTACTTCTCTAGGGGTAAATTAAACTATACCTATTTCTATACTTACTTTAGACTATTACTTATCTATATATCCCTTTATTCTACCTTAAATCTATCTAGTGCCTTAGTATCCTATATATTCTCTAGGGGCTCCTATATTAGCTAAATATAACCTTTCTACTTAACTAGTATATTATAATTTACTCCCTAACTAGGGGTGTTTTTAGCTATAAGGATCTCCTTTACTTAGTACTCTATAAGGTTACTATCTATATTTATTAATATTAGCTCTAATAGAGGTTATTTATTAGCTAGCTTCTAGCTTAGTAATAGATCCTCTACTACTCTCTAAACTAAATCTATATAAAAGATTAGGTATAGCCCCCTAGGAATATCTAACTTTATAGTTAATAGTATTAGTACCTCTAGTACCTTATACTTTACTATAACCTAATCTAACTTCTTATATAGTTAGTTTATCTTAATATTCTAAAGGCTTAACTATATATAATCCCTAACCTAGAACTATTCCACTAGTCTCTAACTACTATTTATACTTTCCTATTATTATTATTAGATAAAGGCTATTATAGCCTATATTAGGTCTATACTCTCTTTTAAGTACTATAGGAACACTTATACCTATCCTTTTAGTAAAGTTTTTAATACCTCTAATAGTAGCGCCTCCTAGATTATAGGCATATTAAAGCTATAGAGCGCTATATTTATGCTTACTCCTATTACTAAAGAATCCCTATTATTTAACACTAGCTAGTAGGCTAGTAGGTAATTAGCCTACTTAAATTATAAGAAGGATAATATTACCTATAATACTACCTAAACCTCCTAGTTAGCTCTCTCTATACCTCTATCTATCTATAGGTAATATAAGGTTAATAGTAGTTACTTTATACCTACCTTTTTATAGAGTATTATCTAAAAACTACTTAACTAATCTAAACTATAATCTATAATAATCTAGGTAGGGAACCTATAGAACCACTACTAATAGTGTTTAAACCACTCTATATATATCTTAGCCTTTATTAATATTATAGCCTTAAGCTATATAAACTTAGAGAGTCTATCTATAATTACTATAAGGAACTATAGGTTAGCCTAATCTTAAGCAGGGAGCTCTATTATAAAGTTAATAGAGATCTATAACTAATATCTATCTAGTAGAGGAATTAGCTTTAGTAAGCCCTATTATAGCTATTAGCTCTTCTACCCCCTATAGTAGTAATAGTTTTATATAAACTATACTATATCCTATAATATACTATCCTAATAGAAGTCCCTCTAGAGCGCTTTAAAGGTAGTATTCCGCCCTAGGTAACCTAGTAAGGGTAAGTTATATATCTATTAGATTAAGGTTATAGTTAAGGGTTCCCACTTTAGTACCTAAGTCTAGCCCTAGAATTAAAGTGCTCCTTTTACGCTAATCTAATAGTCTATAATCTACTCCCTTATACCTACTATATTAGGAAACTTCTAAGCCCTAGCCTTTACTACCTTAAGCTATAGCCTATAAGTCTTATTATAGGCTATAGCCTAATCCTATAGGGACTAAAGGTACCTGTCTATAAATAAGGAGTCTCTAGCTAAAATATCTAAAGCTAAAGCTAAACTATCCTCTAAAGTGGTGCTTTCTAGGGCTACTATAGGTCTAATATTTACATATAGTTATCCCTAACTAAAGCTAAACTATATAGGTATTATTATTAACTATATAATAAGTGCCTTTAGCTTAGCGGACTATGCCTCCTCCTAATAGTGTCTTAATAATATATCTAGTCTACTTACCTAAGTCCCTAGTTTATAATATAAGTAGAAGTTAAAGAGCACTAAAGTCTCTGCCTATTATACTTACTATTCTAATATCTCTCTTAGGGCTATAAAGTACTCTAAGTTCTTATAATCTATAAGTATTATAAATAGCCTATTAATACTTTATAGCTTTACTAACTACACTCTAAGGTATAAGATAATTACTAGAAGCTCCTTATTATATATTATATAATTCTATTAAGCTAGCTATAAGTAAGCTAAGTAGTACGCCACTAGATATAAGACCCCTTTATTATTTATCTAGGAAAGGTAGCCTCCTAATACTATTCCTAAGCAGTCTACCTCTACTACTATATCCTTATTAGGGTCCTATTATATAAGAATAGGGTATAATATAAAAGCTAGCTTTAGCATTTTAAAAGCCTTCTTATATACCTCTATCTAGTAAAATACTATACCCTTCTTTATTAGGTTAATTAGGGGACCTATAACTTCTAAAAACTATAGTATAAAGTTATAATAAAAGTTAGTAAACCCTAGGAACCTATATACTCCTTAGACCTATATTAGGGCCTCCTAATCCCTAATTATAGCAATCTTCTTATTATCTAGGCAAATCTATTTCCCTATATAGATAATAAACCTAAGGTACTTAACCTCCTTTATTACAAAAACACACTTCTTAATATCTAGGTTTAACCTAGCCTACTATAGTCTAGCTAACACCCCACAGACCTTCTATATATAGTCTTTCTATAACCCCCCTATATAGATTAAGATATTATTAAGATAAGCAGTAATATAGTCCCTAAGGATACTACTAAGCGCACTATTAATATACCTCTAAAAGGTTATAGGCATGCCCGCTAAACTAAAGGGGTATACTAACCACTTAAATAATCTAAATCACGTCTAGAAAGTAGTCTAGTATTCCTAGCCCTTAGCAATATAAATATAATAGAATACTACTTATATATCTAGCTTTATAAACTATTTTACCTTAGCTAAGGAGTGTAGTGTCTCTTTTACTAAAGGCAAGGGATAATAGTCCTATTCTATAATCTTATTTAGCGCGTAATAGTCTATATAGAACCTCTAACCGCCCCTAGGTTTCTTTACTAGTAGAACTAGTGCTACTACTAATAATAAGCTTACCCTAATCTAGCCCTTATCTATTAAGTCTATTACCTACTTATATATCTCTAGGAGATATTAATATAGTATATTATATAGCGGAGCCTATAGTAAGTCTAGTTTATTACCCTCTATATCCTACTTTAGGTAAATATAGTAATTAGACTTACCCTAGTGTAGTAGTAGGGTATTTACCTTACTCTCCTAGAAAAGGTCCTTATAGTCCTATAACTCCTCTAATAAGAACGCTAAAAGCTCCTACTCTATAGGTTTTAGTGTAGTATTAATCTATAGGATAGATATAATTTCCTATAAGCTTATAGCGTAAAGCTATATATACTCCTTCTACTTCCTTACCTAACACACTATTCCTATAAATAAAGATCCTATAATATATATAGTAGGCTTCTCTACCTCTCTATTAGTTATAGCCTAAATCTATAGGTTATTAGCCACTCCTATAGTTAGTTATTAGCGTTATATATTTAAGTTAATATTATAGCGTGCTATTTATAGAGTCCCTAGGATAAGTTATCTTATTAATCCTAGGATTATATACGCTATAATTAGCATCTCCTATCTATCTATATCTATCTAAAAATAGATAATATATATAATTAATAAGCTTACCTTGTAATTCTCCCTTCCCCCTCTTTTCACACTAACTACTATATAAACTAACCTCTTAGTTAGTAGGGGGATGCGTTCTAGTTATAGCTTCTAAACTAGGTATTTACTAATAGTAGTATAGTAGTTATATCTTATATTAACTTATATATCTAAAAAGGTTATCTTATTTATTAATATAGGGACTAAGAAAGGTAATATATCTATATTACTCTAGATATATTTAAAGTTATTCTTAACCTTAACTATATACTATAAAGCCTCTCTAAGCTCCTATTCCTCCTTCTTATTTAAATAACTTAATAAAAGGGATTCTCTTTTTCTAACTTATTACTTAAATCCTTAGAGTTAATATCTTCTACCTTATAAGCGTTAACTACTAGTATCTCCTTTAGATAGATAGTGTAATATAAGGAACACTTTATAACTTAGTGCTTATTAGAGCTATATTATATACACTTACCCTCCTTATATTATATATTAAGCACCTCCTAGGAAACCTATTTAGCCCTTTTTACCCCTTACTATTAGTAACCTATAGCTTTCCTAGAGCCCTTCTAGGCCCCTACTATGCCTACTAACTAGATATCTATTATTAGTATATCCTTATCTTACCCTAAAGACTAGTCTATCTAGGGAGCTAGTTATACCTAGTAATATAAGTAATACTTTTTCTCTAAATAATAGAACTTAATATCTAATATAATATTCCTAAACTAAGCTAATGCTATAGAGTAGTTAGCCTAGGGAATATTATATCCTACACTATAGTCCCTTATCTACTTATTAAGGGTAGTGTATAGCTTTAAAAGCTTTACCTTATCTACCTAACCTAGCCTGCCTATAAGCGTGAGTTTCTATTTAAACTATATATAGAAGTTACTAAACCACTTATATTATTATTATTATAACTAGTTAAGCTTAGTAATAGCTAATTCCTATTAATAGGGGTTATTAAATATTTCCCCTAAGTAATTAAGGAAGCACCTTATATTAAAGTTTACTAAGTTTCCCTTCTTAAAGTAGGGTATAACCTAGGCCTAAACCTTTACTAAAAGGTTCTAGTAAATAAAGTACTATTAGTCCTTAGCGCCCCTAATAAACCCCTAGTCTATAACTAGCTTATAGCCTATAAGACTCTTCTAGGCTATAAAGAGTATCCTATTACTATTAAATAGTACCCCTATAGGTAATAGCTTTTACCTTACTTAGTATTAGTTCTTATAAAGCGCTTAGATCTATACTAACTACTCCCTAATAAGCGCCTATAATATAGCTAGCTTACCTATTTCTATCCTACTTAATAAAGGTTATACTATTATTAAGATATAGCTAAAAAGGGAAGGATATAAAGAAAGTAAAGAATAGTAAATATTATAGACTAGCCTTAGGGTAACTATAAATAAGTATCTAAAGTATAATTACTATTCTTAAAGAGGAAAGAAAAAGCTAAGTAAGAGATTATATAGTGTGTAGCTATATATCCTCCTATATATAGTCTATGCGCGTGGCGCGTGTAGTAAGCCCTAAGTCCGCATAACCTCCGCACGCTGCCTTATGCACTCTCCGCGCCCTTTCCGGAGCCCTCCCGGACCTGAGAAGGACCCGAGCCTCGAGCTCGAGTCCATTACAATATCTATTAATATTAGCTCTAGTAGAGGTTATTTATTAGCTAGCTTCTAGCTTAGTAATAGATTCTTTACTACTCTCTAAACTAAATTTATATAAAAGATTAGGTATAGCCCCCTAGGAATATCTAACTTTATAGTTAATAGTATTAGTACCTCTAGTACCTTATACTTTACTATAACCTAATCTAACTTCTTATATAGTTAGTTTATCTTAATATTCTAAAGGCTTAACTATATATAGTCCCTAACCTAGAACTATTCTACTAGTCTCTAACTATTATTTATACTTTCTTATTATTATTATTAGATAAAGGCTTGTTGGAACAAGCATGATATTAATCGCGCTTGGCAGCCGCAATTCCCTTCGGCTGAAGGTCGGCTGCTGCGCGTGTGTGCGTGCGTGTGCGCGTGCCTCCCTTCCTGCCCACGGGCAGGCCTGCGATAGGGCAGGGCCTGGGTTACGTGACCCACCCACATCACGTGACCCACATAGCTATAGCTGCCTTTTTCCCTCTTATAGGAGCCCTCTCTTTTCTAGCTTCCTTTAATAGAATATATAGCTTATAATAGATTATTTAATTAATACTATCACGAGCGTGCCTAATTAATAACTAGCTATTATTATACCTAGTAATTCTAATACTAATTAGTGGTTAACTTTATAACCACTTTTATTTATAAATACCTATTATCTTTTAAAGACACTATAGATTAGCTAGGTTCTATCTAGAAGAGACCTTTATAGAAGTAGCGTGATTTAGCTAGCCTATTAAGGTAATAAGAGTAGCTTTATTATTTAAGATCCCTAATTATACTAAGGAAGAAGCTAACTCTAGCTAGCTTATTAAGGTAATAAGAGTAGCTAGAAGAAGCTAAAGCCTAAACTAAGAAGAAGAGTTTAACTCTAGTAGCTAAGCTATCCTATTATTCTTTAACTTAGTGTGTTCTATTATATATAAAGTTAATTACTAGAGCTTATAATCCTTTATATCTCTTTTTCCCTAATCCCTTTATTATTACTTCCCTTATTCTATCTCCTCTAATACTATAAGTTATAATAGTTAATAAGAAAGAATAACTATAAAACCTAATAAGTTATAATAGCTCTTAAGTAGATCCCTTAGAAGCCCTAGAATTCACTATCCCCTTCCTCTATATCCTATAGTAACTACACTAGTATATTATAGAAGAAATACTTACTAGGGTAAATAAATTTAATATTAAGGATAATAATATTGTTGGAATCACCAGGTGTGATAATGGCCAGTTATTAATTAGGCGCGCTCGTGATAGTATTAATTGAATAATCTATCGTAAGCTGTGTGTTCTATCAAAAGAAGCTAGAAAAGAGAGGGCTCCCGTGAGAGGGAAAAAAAGGCAGCTGCAGCTGTGTGGGTCACGTGATGTGGGTGGGTCACGTGACCCGGGCCCTGCCCTATCGCAGGCCTGCCCGTAGGCAGGAAGGGAGGCACGCGCACACGCACGCACACACGCGCAGCAGCTAACCTTCTTCCGGTCGGGCCGACCTTCAGCCGAAGGGAATTGCGGCTGCTAAGCGCGATTAATATTATGCTTGTTCTAACACTAGGAACTCTCTTTTTAATATAATTATTAACGCATAATATTAATCGCTAATAAAGTAATAGATAATAATAGGAGGGGTTATAATCCCCTAATAAAGGGGACTAATAAAGGAAAGGAAGGGGAAGCGGTATATACCTATGGTAGGTAATAATAAAGGAAAGCAATAATCTATCTTTAACTTCCTACTAAGAGGGTAAGCGGGCCTCCTCCTAAATCCCTTTTCCTTCCTAATATTATTAATAATATCTATATAGTAACTCCCTTATTCTATTACCTCTTTTCCTCCCCTTTACCCCTCTTCTTAACCCTATTATCTCCTATATCTACCCTTCTATCCCTACTAAAGTAAAGTATAGGTATCTTATAAATCTAAAGGAGGACCTCCCTTATAGCTCTATACTCTATATAGATTATATAGAGTTATAGAATTACTAAAGGCCCTCCCTAGAGATTAGAGAAGGAGCTATATAGCTTCTCCTCCCCCTCCTCCTCCTACTCCCCCTAGAGTATTACTTCTCCTCTAATTTCCTCTACTATCCCTAAGAGGGTAGGATCTATATCCTCCTATAGTATAGGGGTTAATAATCCCCTAATACTAGGGAAGATTACTTCTCCTTATAGTATAGGGGTTAATAGTCCCCTAATACTACTACCTATAGGGCTATCCTCCTTATAGGTTACCCTCCCACTACTATTTATAGGGGCTATCCTTTACGTAGGTTACCTACCCTTCTATCCGGATTATTATCTAGTTACTAGAGATAAACTACTCTAGGGCCTTATTTAGTGATGCCTTTATAAAGGTATTAGCTAGGTTATCTGCTCTATTAATCTAATAGATCTTATAGAGCTTACGGTATTTATATAATTATTATAGGGCTATAATATTAATTATTAGGTGCTTCTCCTTTATTATACTAAGCTTAATAAGGCACTTATAGAGGGAGTATAAATCTATACACACTATAACTAGTATAGTAGGGAGATTTAATTAGTCTATAAGTATATAAAGGGTGGTGGCTATTGCGTGTGCTATATTAACACTAGTGACTATGCTATAAACCTTAGAGGCGAGTATACTTTATATAACTCTCTTGCTCTTTATTAAGCTAAAGTGTATAATATTACCTTTAATTATAAACTTACTATCCTTATAGTCTTTATTAGTAAGGATTAGTATATAACTAAGCTATAAGGTAAGGTCCTAATTATTTATAAATAACCTATCTATAAACATATATAGCTTTGCTTTAGTAAGGTTAATTAGAATAAATATTAGGCCTTAATTAGGGTAATCTATCTACTATTAGATCCGGCGATTAAGGGCTTTAATATTCTTAATTATTAGTTCTTAGTGTTAAGTAGTAATAGATAGATTATAGTAGGCTTCTAGTTAGTAGATTAAGGTAATATAGGCACCTTAAGCCCTTTATTTAATATACTTCTGCTTTAAATCTATAAGTAGGATTAAATTAAGCTTACTGCTTTAGCCTTTTTATTAAAGTAAAATAGCTACGCTAGCTACTAATTTAATAATTCCCCTATTAAAGGTTAGGGAATTATTCTTAGGGAGGAATTACTTTAGCTTTGCTATAAAAGCCACTATAGTTAATTCTCTCTCTTCTTTCTTAGAGAACTCCTTATCTAATAGCCTAAGAGTATTATCAGTCTATATACCTATATATACAAATTCTAGGCTATCTTCTATAGTTACTAATAGGCATAGATTATATATAGAAGTCTCTATCTAGAGCTTCTCTCTATAGTGCCTATAGTATATAACCTACTAGTGTGTTCTAGCCTCTGTAATGCTGTAGAGCGGTTTAATTACCCTTATAATTATTCCCTTAGGGTATTAGTTATAGATTTAGGTTAGAAGCTATACAAGGATTACCCTATTTAATCGCGTGGTTAATTAGATATATGCCTAGGTAATATTATAAATCTATAGGATAAAGCCTTTTATTAAGAGGGAAGGTGCTATTATAAGAATAAGGCATTAACTAGCTTATTAGATTGTTAGAGCCTATATTAAGATTACTTGCTTTACCTTATCTCTAAAGCCTTATACTATAAGCCTTAATTTCTTATATAGCTAGCCTATCTTGCCTTTTACCTTATTAATAACCCACGAATTAAAGATTCACACGCCACTATGCTCTCTCTTATTATAGGTAATAAATTTAAACATACCCTAATTAATTAGTGTATTAATCTTAGTCTTTATAGAGAGCTTAAATAGTGCGCTAGGGGTTATAATAATGCCTTCCTTATGTAATTAAATTACAAGGTTAAGGTTAGCTTCCTCCTTAGCTAAGATAAATATATTAGTCTTATTAATAATTACTAGAGGGTTCTTTTAGGGTCTACCTAGGTATCTCTTTAGTGGGATCTCTAGGGTCTTACTAGGTAGCCTAGTTTAGGCCTCTCCCTCTTCTCTACCCTCCTAAGGTAGGAGGGCTTCTATGTTAGGGTCCTTATAATAAGGCCTAATAGAAGTTAAGTAGAAGGCCTTTAGGCCTTATAGGAGGTTAAGGGTATAGGTCTCTCTATTAATAGAGAGGAGGTTATATAGGCCTTACTAACCTTTACCTTTATACTAGACTTAGACTAGTAATCTAAGTAGGAGGTTAAGGGTCTTACTTATATTTAGACTATTCCTTACTATAAGGGCTTTACTAACTTTCTAGGTTATATAGAGGCGCTTAACTTCCTTTATTACCTTTTATATAGTAATAACACATTATAAGATCTCTAGTAATAGAGGAGAGTTACTTAATATATAGGGGTAGGCGCTAAAGATAAGGAGGGTTAGAATAAGGCTATTTAGACCTATAGTATTATTAAGGGCTTTTATAGCTATCTATAGGGCAATAGGTTCTAGGGTTATTAGGTATTCTCTTTAGATAATATTATAAGCCCTTTAGAGCGGTCTGTAATATCTCTTAACTTTTCCGATACTGTGATGTGCCTTAATTAGGATCTCTTTAACGGAGATTAATATTAATGCCGTAAATTAGCGAAATTCTTCGCTATAAAAGTTTATGCTAGTATTAGTAATAATCTAATTAGGAGGTCCTTAGTATATATTAATCTAGCATATTCTAAGGGCTTCCTAAGTTATTTTAGCTAAGATATTAGGAAGGAATCTTACTACACAGAATACCATAGCCATATCTATCGCGTAGAGCGTTAGGCAGTTGCTATTAAGGTATATAATATTAACTATTACTTTAAAGTTAAAGGCATACTTATCCTTAAGGGTGAATTTAAAGCAATAGGGGCTATTAGCATTTATCTAGCACTAGTGGCACACCTTTAATATTACCTTAATAGCTTTAAAGGTAATCTTATGCCCTATATTACTTAGGAGATTATAGAGTTAGCATACTAAAGGATAACTAAAGTGGTAATATAAACGCTATAATTTAATCTTAGTTAAATAATTCCACACTACTGCCTTCTTATCTTATATTAGCAGTATCTATATATAGCCCTATTTATATACTAGGGGCACCTTAATATTCCCTTACTAAAGGATATTCTTAGTAGTAATAAAGTTAATCCTTAATTAGCCTATATTATTAAGGTAAAGTAGGAAGGGAGTATTTATTAGTATTATATAAAAAGTAATATTACTAAAGGGTATAGGCATATTAATTATTCTAAGTAACGCAATTAGCTAGCCTCTACTAAATATAATAACTACTTTACCTGCCCTTATAGTGTTAAGATAAATCTTTAGTATTATCTTCTATAGTACTATAACTTAAGATTAGCCTACTATAGAGAACTATACCACTCTAGTATCTAGTATAATACCTTAGAAGGCCTTAGATAAGTAATAGTCTTTAAGTAGGAATAGGTAAGGAGGCCTAGTAGCATTCCTATTATTAAATAGATTCTTCTTACTTAGTCTATATATTATAGCTTAATTTATAAAGACTTTAACTATTTTCTAACTATTAAGGGTTATACTATAGGTAAAGAAGCTTATAAGCACCCTTTCTTCTTCCTCTCCCTCTAGCTTAGTGTTAAATCTAAGGCTTATTATATACTAGGTAACCTTATTAACTTTAGAGGGATAAGAAGTAGGATCTTCTATTAGGGTACCTTTATACTAGGTAAGAAAGGTATTATATAAAGCTAGTAAGGATAATAAGGTATTTACTAGGTAATAGTTCTTATATCGCTAGTATGCCTTCTTATACTCTTCCTTAGGATGCTTTATTAACTAGTATCCCTCTTTACTATATATATAATATTTCTTTATATAGGGAGGGCCTCTTCTATCTTTCTACCTTTATAAAGGGTATTATAACTCTTTACCCTTACTATTATACCTTCTATTAGTCTAGAAGGCATTAGGAGTCTAGGCATTAGCAGGGAATTAATATTAACCGCTAGATTCCTCTGTAATAAGCTAGATTATTATACATACACGCTTACAGAATTATTAGAGGCTATCTAGAGGGTTAGTAAGGCACTCTCTGCACTTAGGGATCCTATTATAAGTAGTTATAATCTAGTTCCTAAGGGCTCTTTCTAATTAACCTATATTAGGAATAGCTTACTATAATATTAATAGCCTCTTAATAAGCTTATTAAAGCATTCTA
Organism: Epichloe elymi; assembly: GCA_023658475.1. Taxonomy (NCBI): domain Eukaryota; kingdom Fungi; phylum Ascomycota; class Sordariomycetes; order Hypocreales; family Clavicipitaceae; genus Epichloe; species Epichloe elymi. The sequence continues at coordinate 4,020,721 of CP098276.1, forward strand.
TCTTTAATTTATTAGGGTTTTTATTAATAGTTTTCTAGAGTAAAGCGTTATACTATTTAAGGAGATACTTCTACCTTATATCTTTAGTTTTAAACCTCTCCTTTATTCTCCTTATAAGGGTAGTAAGGTCCTAAGGGTTACTAGGTTTAGAGAGGTAGTCTAAGTAGTACTAATAAGCTTTTCCTTTTAATATTACTTTAAATATATACCTAGCTTATTCTAGTTTAATATCTAGAAGCTTATACTTTTACCTAAAGATTTAGAGCTTTAGTTTAAGTATATTATAGTTATTAGCGCTATATTACTGCTTAGACATATATATCTTAATAAGGTCTAAGATCTACTTTACTATTAGTTATAGAGGCTTAAAGGGAGGATTATTAGTAGGTTTATATATTATTCTTTAGTAAATAAGAAGGGCTTATTATTAGGGAGTAGAGGTTCTTTACTAGGTAAATATAGGTTCTTAGGGATAATAAGGAAGGGCTTATAAGGCTTAAGGTATTTAAGGAAGGGGCTAAGGGTTCTATTCTTAGGGAAGGGTTACTAATATCACTCTTTATAGAGATTATAAAGGTTAGTAGGAGGAATAAGTAGTCCTTATACTCTATTAGTCCTAGAGATTATTATTCTTATAGAGGTTATTAAGGAAGTTACTATTCTTAATTATATTCTTTTAGAAGTTATTATGCTTCTTCTAGGTATCCTTTACTTCTTCTTATAACTAGAAGCGGAATTCCTATTAGTTAAGGACTTCTTAGAGGTTTATTACTATATTTATATTCTAGTTAATTATTATATAGATTCTAGAGTTAATAAGGTAGTCCTATAAGTGCCTTAGGACTATAACTAGGGTCTTAAGAAAGTTACTATAGGTCTATAGATTAAAATCTTAAGTAAATTCTATAAAGAGTAATCTTCTATATACCTTTTATATTATATAGTCCTTAACCTAAGAGAGGATATAGGCTACTTGTATCTTAGGTATATTATTATCCTTAATATTAAATTTATCTACCCTAGTAAGTATTTCTTCTATAATATACTAGTGTAGTTACTATAGGATATAGAGGAAGGGGATAGTAAATTCTAGGGCTTCTAAGGGATCTGCTTAAGAGCTATTATAACTTATTAGGTTTTATAGTTATTCCTTCTTATTAACTATTATAACTTATAGTATTAGAGGAGATAGAATAAGGGAAGTGATAATAAAGGGATTAGGGAAAAAGAGATATAAAGGATCACAAGCTCTGGTGATTAGCTTCGCGTGTAATAGAACACACTAAGTTAAAGAATAATAGGATAGCTTAGCTACTAGAGTTAAACTCTTCTTCTTAGTTTAGGCTTTAGCTTCCTCTAGCTGCTCTTATTGCCTTAATAGGCTAGCTAGAGTTAGCTTCTTCCTTAGTATAATTAGGGATCTTAAATAATAAAGCTGCTCTTATTACCTTAATAGGCTAGCTAAATTACGCTGCTTCCGTGAAGGTCTCTTCTAGATAGAACCTAGCTAATCTACGGTGTCTTTAAAAGATAATAAGTATTTGTAAATAAAAGTGGTTATAAAGTTAACCACTGATCAGTGTTGGAATCACCAGGTGTGATAATGGCTAGTTATTAATTAGGCGCGCTCGTGATAGTATTAATTGAATAATCTATCGTAAGCTGTGTGTTCTATCAAAAGAAGCTAGAAAAGAGAGGGCTCCCGTGAGAGGGAAAAAAAGGCAGCTGCAGCTGTGTGGGTCACGTGATATGGGTGGGTCACGTGACCCGGGCCCTGCCCTATCGCAGGCCTGCCCGTAGGCAGGAAGGGAGGCACGCGCACACGCACGCACACACGCGCAGCAGCCGACCTTCTTCCGGTCGGGCCGACCTTCAGCCGAAGGGAATTGCGGCTGCCAAGCGCGATTGATATCATGCTTGTTCCAACAAATATACCTAAGATATAAGTAGCCTATATTCTCTCTTAGGTTAAGAACTATATAATATAAAAGGTATATAGAAGATTACTCTTTATAGAATTTACTTAAGATTTTAACCTATAAACCTATAGTAACTTTCTTAAGACCCTAGTTATAGTCCTAAGGCACTTATAGGACTACCTTATTAACTCTAGAATCTATATAATAATTAACTAGAATATAAATATAGTAATAAACCTCTAAGAAGTCCTTAACTAATAGGAATTCTACTTCTAGTTATAAGAAGAAGTAAAGGATACCTAGAAGAAGTATAATAACTTCTAAAAGAATATAATTAAGAATAGTAACTTCCTTAATAACCTCTATAAGAATAATAACCTCTAGGACTAATAGAGTATAAGGACTACTTATTCCTCTTACTAACCTTTATAATCTCTATAAGGAGTAATATTAGTAACCTTTCCCTAAGAATAAAACCCTTAGCCCCTTCCTTAAATACCTTAAGCCCTATAAGCCCTTCCTTATTATCCCTAAGAACCTATATTTACCTAGTAAAGAACCTCTACTCCCTAATAATAAGCCCTTCCTATTTACTAAAGAATAATATATAAACCTACTAATAATCCTCCCTTTAAGCCTTTATAACTAATAGTAAAGTAAATCTTAGACCTTATTAAGATATATATATCTAAGTAGTAATATAGTGCTAATAACTATAATATACTTAAACTAAAGCTCTAAATCTTTAGGTAAAAGTATAAGCTTCTAGATATTAAACTAGAATAAGCTAGGTATATATTTAAAGTAATATTAAAAGGAAAAGCTTATTAGTACTACTTAGACTACCTCTTTAAACCTAGTAACCCTTAGGACCTTACTACCCTTATAAGGAGAATAAAGAAGAGATTTAAGACTAAAGATATAAGGTAGAAGTATCTCCTTAAATAGTATAATACTTTACTCTAGAAGACTATTAATAAAAACCCTAATAAATTAAAGATAGAATGCTTTAATAAGCTTATTAAGAGGCTATTAATATTATAGACTTCTAATACCTTATAGGTTAATTTGAAAGAGCCCTTAGGAACTAGATTATAATTACTTATAATAGGATCCCTAAGTGTAGAGGGTGCCTCACTAACCCTCTAGATAGCCTCTAATAATTCTATAAGTGTGTATATATAATAATCTAGCTTATTATAGAGGAATCTAGTAGTTAATATTAATTCCCTACTAATACCTAGACTTCTAATACCTTCTAGACTAATAAAAGATATAATAGTAAGGGTAAAGAGTTATAATACCCTCTATAAAGGTAAAAAGGTAGAAAAGGCCCTCCCTATATAAAGAAATATTATATATATAATAAAAAGAGATACTAGTTAATAAAGTATCCTAAGGAAGAGCGTAAGAAGGTATACTAGCAATATAAGAACTATTACCTAGTAAATACCTTATTATCCTTACTAGCTTTATATAATACCTTTCTTACCTAGTATAAAGGTACCCTAATAGAAGATCCCACTCCTTATCCCTCTAAAGTTAATAAGGTTACCTAGTATATAATAAGCCTTAGATTTAATACTAAGCTAGAGGGAGAGGAAGAAGAAAGGGTGCTTATAAGCTTCTTTACCTATAGTATAACCCTTAATAGTTAGAAAATAGTTAAAGTCCTTATAAATTAAGCTATAATATATAGACTAAGTAAGAAGAATCTATTTAATAATAGGAACACCACTAGGCCTCCTTACCTATTCCTACTTAAAGACTATTACTTATCTAAGGCCTTCTAAGGTATTATACTAGATACTAGAGTGGTATAGTTCTCTATAGTAGGCTAATCTTAAGTTATAGTATTATAGAAGATAATACTAAAGATTTATCTTAATACTATAAGGGTAGGTAAAGTAGTTATTATATTTAGTAGAGGCTAGCTAATTATATTACTTAGAATAATTAATATACCTATACCCTTTAGTAATATTACTTTTTATATAATACTAATAAATACTCCCTTCCTACTTTACCTTAATAATATAGGCTAATTAAGGATTAACTTTATTACTACTAAGAATATCCTCTAGTAAGGGAATATTAAGGTGCCCTTAGTATATAAATAGGGCTATATATAGATACTACTAATATAAAATAAGAAGGTAGTAGTGTAGAATTATTTAACTAAGATTAAATTATAGTATTTATATTACTACTTTAGTTATCCTTTAGTATACTAACTCTATAATCTCCTAAGTAATATAGGGTATAAGATTACCTTTAAAGCTATTAAGGTAATATTAAAGGTATACTACTAGTACTAGATAAATACTAATAGCCCCTATTACTTTAAATTCACCCTTAAGGATAAGTATACCTTTAACTTTAAAGTAATAGTTAATATTATATACCTTAATAGCAACTACCTAATGCTCCACGCAGTAGATATAGCCATGGTATTCTATATAGTAAGATTCCTTCCTAATATCTTAGCTAAAATAACTTAGGAAGCCCTTAGAATATACTAGATTAATATATACTAAGGACCTCCTAATTAGATTATTACTAATACTAGTATAAACTTTCATGGCGAAGAATTTCGCTAATTTATAGTATTAATATTAATCTCTATTAAAGAGATCCTAATTAAGGTATATTATAGTATTAGAAAAGTTAAGAGATATTATAGATTACTCTAAAGGGCCTATAATATTATCTAAAGAGAATGCCTAATAACCCTAGAACCTATTGCCCTATAGATAGCTATAAAAGCCCTTAATAATACTATAGGTTTAAATAGCCTTATTCTAACCCTCCTTATCTTTAGTGCCTACCCCTATATATTAAGTAACTCTCCTCTATTACTAGAGATCTTATAATATATTATTACTATATAAAAGGTAATAAAGGAAGTTAAGTGCCTCTATATAATCTAGAAAGTTAGTAAAGCCCTTATAGTAAGGAATAGTCTAGATATAAGTAAGACCCTTAACCTCCTACTTAGATTACTAGTCTAAGTCTAGTGTAAAGGTAAAGGTTAGTAAGGCCTATATAACCTCCTCTTTATTAATAAAGAGACCTATACCCTTAACCTCCTATAAGGCCTAAAGGCCTTTTACTTAACTTCTATTAGGCCTTATTATAAGGACCCTAATATAGAAGCCCTCCTACCTTAGAAAGGTAGAGAAGAGAGAGAGGCCTAAACTAGGCTACCTAGTAAGACCCTAGAGATCCTACTAAAGAGATACCTAGGTAGACCCTAAAAGAACCCTTTAGTAATTATTAATAAGACTAATATATTTATCTTAGCTAAGGAGGAAGCTAACCTTAACCTTATAATTTAATTATATAAGGAAGGTATTATTATAACCCCTAGTGCACTATTTAAGCTCTTTATAAAGACTAAGATTAATATACTAATTAATTAGGGTGTGTTTAAATTTATTACCTATAATAAGAGAGAGTATAGTAGTATATAAATCTTTAATTCGTGAATTATTAATAAGGTAAAAGGTAAGATAGGCTAGCTATATAAGAAATTAAGGCTTATAGTATAAGGCTTTAGAGATAAGGTAAAGTAAGTAATCTTAATATAGGCTCTAATAATCTAATAAGCTAGTTAACGCCTTATTCTTATAATAGTACCTTCCCTCTTAATAAAGGGATTTATTCTATAGATTCGCGATATTACCTAGGCCTATATCTAATTAACCACGTGATTAAATAGGGTAATCCTTACGTAGCTTCTAACCTAAATCTATAACTAATACCCTAAGGGAATAATTATAAGGGTAATTAAACCGCTCTATAGTATTACGGAGGCCGGAATATACTAGTGGGTTATATACTATAGGCACTATAGAGAGAAGCTCTAGATAGAGACTTCTATATATAATCTATACCTATTAGTAACTACTAAAGATAGCCTAGAATTTATATATATAGGCATATAGACTAATAATACTCTTAGGCTATTAGATAAGGAGTTCTCTAAGAAGGAAGAGAGAGAATTAACTATAGTGGCTTTTATAGTAAAGCTAAAGTAATTCCTCCTTAAGAATAATTCCCTAACCTTTAATAGGGGAATTATTAAATTAGTGGCTAGTGTAGCTATTTTACTTTAATAAAAAGGCTAAAGTAGTAAGCTTAATTTAATCCTACTTATAGATTTAAAGTAGAAGTATATTAAATAAAGGGCTTAAGGCGCCTATATTACCTTAATTTACTAACTAGAAGCCTACTATAATCTATCTATTACTACTTAACACTAAGAACTAATAATTAAGAATATTAAAGCCCTTAATTACTAGATCTAATAGTAGATAGATTACCCTGATTAAGGCCTGACGTTTATTCTAATTAACCTTACTAAAGTAAAGCTATATATATTTATAGATAGGTTATTTATAAATAATTAGGACCTTACCTTATAGCTTAGTTATATACTAATCCTTACTAATAAAGACTATAAGGATAGTAAGTTTATAATTAAAGGTAATATTATACACTTTAGCTTAATAAAGAGTAAGAGAGTTATATAAAGTATGCTTACCTCTAAGGTCTATAGTATAGTTACTAGCGTTAATATAGTATATATAATAGCTACTACCCTTTACGTACTTATAGACTAATTAAATCTCCCTACTATACTAGTTATAGTGTATATAGATTTATACTCCCTCTATAAGTGCCTTATTAAGCTTAGTATAATAAAGGAGAAGCGCCTAATAATTAATATTATAGCCCTATAATAATTATATAAATACTATAAGCTCTATAAGATCTATTAGATTAATAGAGTAGATAACCTAGCTAATACCTTTATAAAGGTATTACTAAATAAGGCCCTAGAGTAGTTTATCTTTAGTAACTAAATAATAATCTAAATAGAAGGGTAGGTAATCTATATAGAGGATAGCCCCTATAAATAGCAGTAGAAGGGTAACCTATAAGGAGAATAGCCCTATAGGTAGTAGTATTAGAGGACTATTAACCCCTATACTATAGGGAGAAGTAATCTTCCCTAGTATTAGGGGATTATTAATTCCTATACTATAGGAGGATATAGATCCTACCCTCTTAGGGATAGTAGAGGAAATTAGAGGAGGAGTAATACTCTAGGGGGGACTAGGAGGAGGAGGGGGAAGAGGGGCTATATAGCTCCTTCTCTAATCTCTAGGGAGGCCCTCTAGTAGTTCTATAACTCTATATAATCTATATAGAGTATAGAGCTATAGGGGAGGTTCTCCTTTAGATTTATAAGGTACCTATACTTTGCTTTAGTAGGGATAGAAGGGTAGATATAGGAGATAATAGTGTTAAGAAGAGGGGTAAAGGGAAGGAAAAGAGGTAATAGGATAAGGGAGTTACTATATAGATATTATTAATAATATTAGGAAGGAAAAGGGATTTAGAAAGAGGCCTACTTACCCTCTTAGTAGGAGATTAAAGATAGATTATTACTTTCCTTTATTATTACCTACTATAGATATACACTACTTTCCCTTCCTTTTCTTTATTAGTTCCCTTTATTAGGGGATTATAACCCCTCCTATTATTATCTATTACTTTATTAGTAATTAATATTATATATTAATAATTATATTAAAAAGAGAGTTCCTAGTATTAGAATAAGCATAATATTAATTACACTTAGTAGCCGTAATTCCCTTTAGCTAAAGGTTAGCCTAACCGGAAGAAGGTTAGCTACTGCGCGTGTGTGCGTGCGTGTGCGCGTGCCTCCCTTCCTACCCACGGGCAGGCCTGCGATAGGGCAGGGCCTGGGTTACGTGACCCACCCACATCACGTGACCCACATAGCTATAGCTGCCTTTTTCCCTCTTACGGGAGCCCTCTCTTTTCTAGCTTCCTTTAATAGAATACATAGCTTATGATAGATTATTTAATTAATACTATCACGAGCGCGCCTAATTGATAACTGGCCATTATCACACCTGGTGATTCCAACAAGGCTATTATAGCCTATATTAGGTCTATACTCTCTTTTAAGTGCTATAGAAATGCTTATACCTATCCTTTTAGTAAAGTTTTTAATACCTCTAATAGTAGCGCCTCCTAGATTATAGGCATATTAAAGCTATAGAGTGCTATATTTATGCTTACTCCTATTACTAAAGAATCCCTATTATTTAACGCTAGCTAGTAGGCTAGTAGGTAATTAGCTTACTTAAATTATAAGAAGGATAATATTACCTATAATACTACCTAAACCTCCTAGTTAGCTCTCTCTATACCTCTATCTATCTATAGGTAATATAAGGTTAATAGTAGTTACTTTATACCTACCTTCTTATAGAGCGCTATCTAAAAACTACTTAACTAATCTAAACTATAATCTATAATAATCTAGGTAGGGAATCTATAGAACCACTACTAATAGTATTTAAACTACTCTATATATATCTTAGCCTTTATTAATATTATAGCCTTAAGCTATATAAACTTAGAGAGTCTATCTATAATTACTATAAGGAACTATAGGTTAGCCTAATCTTAAGTAGGGAGCTCTATTATAAAGTTAATAGAGATTTATAACTAATATCTATCTAGCGGAGGAATTAGCTTTAGTAAGCCCTATTATAGCTACTAGCTCTTCTGCCCCCTATAGTAGTAATAGTTTTATATAAACTATGCTATATCCTATAATATACTATCCTAATAGAAGTCCCTCTAGAGCGCTTTAAAGGTAGTATTCCACCCTAGGTAACCTAGTAAGGGTAAGTTATATATCTATTAGATTAAGGTTATAGTTAAGGGTTCCTACTTTAGTACCTAAGTCTAGCCCTAGAATTAAAGTGCTTCTTTTATACTAATCTAATAGTCTATAATCTACTCCCTTATACCTACTATATTAGGAAACTTCTAAGCCCTAGCCTTTACTACCTTAAGCTATAACCTATAAGTCTTATTATAAGCTATAGCCTAATCCTATAGGGACTAAAGGTACCTATCTATAAATAAGGAGTCTCTAGCTAGAATATCTAGAGCTAAAGCTAAACTATCCTCTAAAGTAGTGCTTTCTAGGGCCACTATAGGTCTAATATTTACATATAGTTATCCCTAACTAAAGCTAAACTATATAGGTATTATTATTAACTATATAATAGGTGCCTTTAGCTTAGTAAACTATACCTCCTCCTAATAGTATCTTAATAATATATCTAGTCTACTTACCTAAGTCCTTAGTCTATAATATAAGTAGAAGTTAAAGAGCGCTAGAGTCTCTACCTATTATACTTACTATTCTAATATCTCTCTTAGGGCTATAAAGTACTCTAAGTTCTTATAATCTATAAGTATTATAAATAGCCTATTAATACTTTATAGCTTTACTAACTATACCCTAAGGTATAAGATAATTACTAGAAGCTCCTTATTATATATTATATAATTCTATTAAGCTAACTATAAGTAAGCTAAGTAGTATGCCACTAGATATAAGATCCCTTTATTATTTATCTAGGAAAGGTAGCCTCCTAATACTATTCTTAAGTAGTCTACCTCTACTACTATATCCTTATTAGGGTCCTATTATATAAGAATAGGGTATAATATAAAAGCTAGCTTTAGTGTTTTAAAAGCCTTCTTATATACCTCTATCTAGCGAAATACTATACCCTTCCTTATTAGGTTAATTAGGGGACCTATAACTTCTAAAAACTATAGTATAAAGTTATAATAAAAGTTAGTAAACCCTAGGAACCTATGTACTCCTTAGACCTATATTAGGGCCTTCTAATCCCTAATTATAGTAATCTTCTTATTATCTAGGCGAATCTATTTCCCTATATAGATAATAAACCTAAGGTACTTAACCTCCTTTATTATAAAAACACACTTCTTAATATCTAGGTTTAACCTAGCCTACTATAGTCTAGCTAATACCCTATAGACCTTCTATATATAGTCTTTCTATAACCCCCCTATATAGATTAAGATATTATTAAGATAAGTAGTAATATAGTCCCTAAGGATACTACTAAGCGCACTATTAATATACCTCTAAAAGGTTATAGGTATGCCTACTAAACTAAAGGGGTATACTAATCACTTAAATAATCTAAATTATATCTAGAAAGCGGTCTAGTGTTCCTAGCCCTTAGTAATATAAATATAATAGAACACTACTTATATATCTAGCTTTATAAACTATTTTACCTTAGCTAAGGAGTATAGTATCTCTTTTACTAAAGGCAAGGGATAATAGTCCTATTCTATAATCTTATTTAGTGCGTAATAGTCTATATAGAACCTCTAACTACCCCTAGGTTTTTTTACTAGTAAAACTAGTACTATTACTAATAATAAGCTTACCCTAATCTAGCCCTTATCTATTAAGTCTATTACCTACTTATATATCTCTAGAAGATATTAATATAGTATATTATATAGTAAAGCCTATAGTAGGTCTAGTTTATTACCCTCTATATCCTACTTTAGGTAAATATAGTAATTAGACTTACCCTAGTGTAGTAGTAGGGTATTTACCTTACTCTTCTAGAAAAGGTCCTTATAGTCCTATAACTTCTCTAGTAAGGACACTAAGAGCTCCTACTCTATAGGTTTTAGTATAGTATTAATCTATAGAATAGATATAATTTCCTATAAGCTTATAGTATAAAGCTATATATACTCCTTCTACTTCCTTACCTGTTAAAATTATGCTATTTATAGCACTATTTTATAGGCCCACTAGTTGCCTAGTTGCGTTGTTGCAACGTTGGTTATGAGGCGTTGCCTGCAGCGTTGTTGGCTGTGGCCAGCTTTGGCTGTGACCTGCGTTCCTGCACACAACCAACCCACAGGCTTGTATGACTAAGCCGACTAGGCTACCCTATAGGGAAGCTAAAATCAACTGTAACTAGGGAACTAGTAGTCGTATAAAAGGCTGACTTATACTGTTCGAATCCTTGATTTTTTCTGGATTTAATGATGTATTTTATTTATAGGGTTGCTTATTAGATTGCTTAGTTGGTGCACGTGGGTGGCTAGATTGTATAGTTGTGAGTCGATTTTTTACTTTTCACATACAAATGAATTTTGTGGAAAATAAAAAATAGCTCCTAAGGCCCGGCTAGCGACCCCCTTCCGTCGATATGGTCGGTAGGTCTATGAGGGGACTCAGAAAATCCTCTTATTGCTTATTAGATCGTTTGTCTAGCTGAAATCTACTATATTTAACTATTAAAGCTCTATATCTTGAAGAATCATTGTATTATAGTGAATCTAGAAGCCGCCGCGTTGGAATCTACTAGGGAGGTCTTCCTATCCCTCTAGCTAGATTCCCCTTCTATTTTCAATAGGTTATGAGCCCGGAAGGCCTAAAGATTACTACATTACTGCGTTATTCTACTGCGATTAGTGCTTGATTTTGGGTACTAGTTACTCTCTACTAGACCTGTGGGCTCTTAGATTACGAAGGAATTCGCTAGAATTTGAAGCTTTTATCTACTAGCTCTACGCATCGCAACATCAGACCCTTGGTGTTGAATTCAACTACAGCCGCACCTGCAACCACCATATTGCAACCGTAACTATCTAGTTACAACCACAACCTCTTTTAGTGATTCTATTCACTACCGCGACCGTCATATTTGATATTATCTACTCTGTAGATACGCTGCATCCTTTTATAAATCATCGAACATCTAGTATCTTGATACTAGGCTTTTTAACCTATTACACTACGTTGCACGCACTATACATTACGTTGCGTTGCGTTGCGCGTTCTGTAATATCTATTACCTACGATCCTATTTTTGGTGTTGAGAAAATTTTCGCAGAGAATCTTCTCCGGTCCGTTTCTGCCCGCGCATACCGCAGACCCACTTTTAGACCTCAAGGGGCACCCTTTCAAACAGCCCCGCCACACAATTTGCGTGCGCAGCCCGGTTGCACCACAACCTAGCTTCTAGCGCGCGATATTTGCAATAGGAAGAAATTTAGAGATCTTACACAGGAATTTTTAGAGATGGCACCACCGAGTTATAATAAGGGTAAGGGACCTGCTGCAGGCCCTTCTAGCCCTCCTAGGGACCCTGATAGGATGGAAATAGAAGGTCTGGCTGTTCAAGCCAGTGCTTTACAACTGCAACAACAGATATAGAGCCAAATTGAACAACAAGGCAAGACCTTAACTGATTTTATCAAGCATACTGAGTCAAATCGTCTAAAAAACAAGGCTAGCATTAAAGATCTATTAGATAAATTAACGCAAACCATGACTGCTATGTAAGGTCTTTAGGATTCTACTAAGCTAAGGGAAGAAAATACCAAAGCTCCGGTAGAAGACCTGCCTGCCGCTAATTCTGCGAGTTTACCTTCTAGTAACTTATAAGCTACCTTTAATACAGGGGCTATTAAGGAACTAAATAAGAAGGTTCACTCTATTCCTAAGGGAGCTAAGCTAAAAGGCCCTAAAAATTATAATTAGTGGAAGCAAGCCCTGAGCATTCAATTTAGAGCCCTAGGATTACCTGAATTTATAGATAATCCTAGCTTAGCAGGCTATCTAGCTGACTGTGATTAAGCTATTCTTTTAATAATATTAAGAGATAGCTGTCAACCAGGACCGCAGGCAGCTATATGTTAGCAAAAATCCCCCGAAGAAGCCTATAAAGTCCTTATTAGGTAATATTCGTAGAGTGCTGAAATCCAGCGAGGTACGCTATACGCTAGCTACCACTCCCTAAATTTTTCAAATTATAAGGGATCTTTAGAGGCTTTTAATGCTGATTTTAATAACTTACTAGCTAGACTACAGCTTTGTAGTGTAGAGATCGCTCCTATAGATTAAGTAAACCATTATATTAACGCATTAAAGCAGACCTTTCCTAGCTAGGCTGAGAGACAAAGATTTACTATCAGAGCTGCTAGGGTACAAGGGCTGCCTGTAAATACCTTAAATTTATAGTTCCTTATGGCGGATTTATTAGAAGAGCAGAGGGATAAAACCTCCCCTGTAGCTAAAGCTCTTAGCTATAAGGCTTCTAATAATAAGGGAAATTCTAAGGACGAGGAAAAGAAATCATCTAATCCTAATACTAAGAAGGACTCTACTAACGCCACTAAAGAGCAGGATAAGAAGGATTCAAACCCTTCTAAAGCCTCTAGGAAGAAAAAGCAGAAGAAGAAGAGTGGTAACGGGGATAAAGATAAAGGAAAAGAAGCTGCTTTTGCGTTAGGCTATAGCCTAGCCACGGGATATGTTAAAGAACTAGATTCTAGCGAATCTAGCAGCGAGGATAGTAGTGATTCTAAATCTGATTTAGATACCTCTAGTACCACTACTACTAGTGACACTACTAGCAAGCCTACTTTTAGCTACTCTAATGATGTGGTTAAAAACTCCCTTCTATACAATACAGGTTCTTCTTGTCACATTTGTAATAATAGGGCTTTCTTTAGGGACTTTAAGCCTCTTAAGAAAGGTTAAACCGGCCCTATAATTACAGCAGGAGGACCTATCTATCCTAAAGGAAGAGGCACCGCTGTTTTTAACGTTCTGGTTAAGAAAAATCCACTAGAATATAGGCCTCTAGCTCTGTTAGATGCCCTATATTTCCCAGGTATAGATACCAACCTAGTTAGCGGGTTATCCCACTATCTTAAGGGAGGTTATCTAGCTAAAGATCAGCTTTTCCTAGCCGATAAAAGCCCCTGTGGGTTACTAGAACCTGCTAAACACGGCTTCTTTTTGCAGATTAAGGGGCAAGCTACTCCTAAGATCTGCAAGCATTCAACCCACCTCTCCTTTATGGGCTCTCAATATTGCAACCAACAACAACAAAGAGCCTATAAGACTAAATTAGGGTTTTCCTACCCTATAGAGGTTCAAATTCCGCAGCCAGCATTCAATCCCGAGGAATATCAACGAATCGAAGAATTAGATTCCGAAGAAGATGAAGATTCAGCCCTATGTCCCACCGAAGCTCCTCCTAGTCAGGCATCTTCTATAGGGGGTTTAGAAGGTCCATACCCTAATGACTTGGGTGACGATAGTGGCCGTCTATTGCCCCCAGAGGCCTGTGATTCTCAAGAGGCCTGGCAACAGAGGGAGCTAGGGGATAATAGCTCTGAAAAGCTAGATTCTAGTTATAAGAAATTACTAGATTTAGCCCTTCTTTGGCACATTCGATTAGGCTATATCGGCCTCCCTTTACTTAAGAAATCTTCGAAATTAGCTAAAGGGATCCCTGATTTTTCCGCTATTAAAGACAAGGATTTTAACTATATAGCCTGTATGTAATTAAAGGCTGTTAGAAGACCTACTAAAAGACCTATTTAGGACCCCCCTAGGGTTTTAGATATCCTAGAGGGAGATACGGTTAAAATCGAACCTATACCACATAATAAGAAGGCCCTAGTCCTTATACTTATTAATCGAAAATCCCGGTATAAATGGTGCTTTTCATTAGCTAATAAAGAAGGTCAGACCCTTTATACTGCTATTAAGGGCTTCTTTAAGGCTCTGAAAAACCGATATAACGCGTATCCTAGGCACCTTTACTTTGACGGAGGTACTAAGATTAACAACGAACTTTAGCACTGGTTATCTTCTAAAGGAATTTGCTTTAGCACCTCTTGCCCCTATATTCACGAATAGAATGGGCTAGTTGAGAGGGCTATTAGGGTTATCCTAGACCGGCTTAGAGCTACACTTTAGTGGTCTAAGCTGCCTTTATATCTATAGTCTTACATCCTTCTAGCCATAGTGGACTTAGTTAACATCACCGCTAATATAACTAAGCCCCTAACCCCTAAGTAGCTATTTCTAGCTAACTTAGAGCCTAAGACTATCTATAAGCCTGACTTTTTAAAAATTAGGGCTATAGGGTCTTATTGCAAGGTTCTAATACCTCCGGAGCAGAGATCAAAGCTTTAGAAGCTAGCCCCTAGGACTATCCCTGGCCGGCTGCTTGCTACTCTAGGTTCCAGCGTTTATCTTGTTTATATACCCTCTAAAAGGTCAGTCGTCAAGACTAGCTTTGTTAAGATTATAGAGGATATAAGCTCTGTAGGGTCCCCTAAGCCTTTAGGGAGCTATCCTTTAGAGGGAGAAGCCGATATCTCACGAGATCTAGAGGTTCAGGATAGCTATCCAAAGCCTCTAGCGCCCTCAGCGCCCACAGCGCCTACAGCGCCCGCCGCGCCTACAACGCCCGGGACGACCGCTGTAACGCCTCCAGCGCTACCCCTAGAGAGCCTAAGCTCTAGCGCCCCTAATAAGGGTGCTATCGAAAAACCGTTTTTAGATTCGGATTCTTTAATCGACCCCGATTCTATGGATATCGATGATTTTAATTTATCTTCTTTCGTTAAGGAGATATGCTTTAAGGCACAACAAAAGGCTAAATCGTCTAATAACAACGATCCGGATACGCCCAAGACCTGGAAACAAGCTTTAAAAAGCAAGGATAGCTAAAAATGGGTTAATGCTACCTTTAGCGAATTTAAGCAGCTATTAGCTGCCGGAACTTTTAAATTTATAGGGATAGACCAGATTCCTAAGGGCCGAAAAGTTCTTAAAAATAGGCTTGTCTATAAGCTTAAAAAGGATAAAGAAAATAATCCTATAAAACACAAGGCCTGACTCGTTGCAAAAGGCTTTATGCAGATAGAAGGTTAAGATTATATTAAAACCTATGCTACAACTAGCATCCCCCCTAGTTAGCGGATATTACTAGCCCTAGCGGCTTGTAATGACTGGGAAGTTAAACAGGTTGATTTTATAGGGGCCTTCTTAAACAGCTTATTAAAAGAAGCTATTTATATGCAGATCCCTGATGGATTCGTTGAATTTGCCGAAGCTGCTTCGCCTGAAATAGCTAAGTTACTTAAGAAATACAGCTATAATCCCTCTTAAAAGCAGGTTATTTTCCTTTAAAAAGCTTTATATAGATTAAAATAGAGCTCTAGAGAGTGGTAGCAGGCCCTAAAGGAACTTCTTCGAAAATTAGGCTTCCACCCCCTTATATCTGACCTGGCTGTCTTCTTCAACCTAACTACATCTACATATATAGCGACTTATGTGGATAACTGTCTTCTAATAGGACCGGATCTAGCTTATATTAATAAGCTAAAGAAGCTATTACACAAAGCTTACCCTATAGAAGATCGTGGGCCAGCCGAATTTTTCCTAGGCGTTTAAATCACTAGAAATCGAAAGAAAGGGACCCTAACTATTCACCAGTCCCAGTATATTTCTAAAGCCCTAGAGAGATTTAACATAAAAGATACTAGGCCTGCTAAAATTCCCCTACAACCCGGAATTATAAAGCAGGCAGCCTACCTAACTAAACCTCTTTCCCCCTCCGATCACAAGCTTTATTAAAGTATTATAGGGACTATTATGTACTTAATGCTCCTTACAAGACCTGATATTGCCTTTCCGGTTCAGTGGCTTTCAACAGCGTTAGCTAAGCCTTATATAGAGCACTTAAATGCTGCTAAACATCTGCTTAGATACCTTCTAGGCTCTATGAGTTACTCTATAACTTATAGAAGGTCTAAGAACGCTAAAGCTTCTGCAACCCTTATTGGCTTCTGTGATAGCGACTTCGCGGGAGATAAGTCCTCTAAATCAACCTATGCTTATCTCTATAAGCTAGCTGAAGGACCTATTAGCTGGAAATCAAAGAAAGCAACTACAATAGCTTTATCAACATTAGAGGCCGAATCAGATGCTCTATGTGAAGCTATTAGGGAGCTAGAGTGGCTCTATGGCCTTTTTAAGGAAATTAAGCTGCCTATAGCACCTCCCGTTCCGATTTTTAGTGATAACTAAGGCGCTATAACGACCGCTAATAACCCTGCTCTTCACAGTAGAATAAAGCATACCCTGCTAAAATTCAACTATACCAGAGAGAAGGTACAGAAGGGTATAGCTAAGGTTATCTACATTAATACTAAAGAGATGCCTGCAGATGGCTTAACTAAGCCCCTGCCTAACGATAAATTTCAACAATTTATTCAACTATTAGGCCTTACGAATACAAAGGCCTAGCTTTAAAAACAACTAAAAAAAAAAAAGTCGAAAAATCGAAAATCAACAAAAACACTGGAATTCCGTTGAAAAGTTATTGATTTTAGTTGAAAAGTTATTGGATTTATTATTGAATTTATTGTTAACTTAGATATCTATTAAAGAGCTAAGTTTAGGTATCGAATTAGTTAACTCATACTTTTCTAGAGGGAGTGTTAAAATTATGCTATTTATAGCACTATTTTATAGGCCCACTAGTTGCCTAGTTGCGTTGTTGCAACGTTGGTTATGAGGCGTTGCCTGCAGCGTTGTTGGCTGTGGCCAGCTTTGGCTGTGACCTGCGTTCCTGCACACAACCAACCCACAGGCTTGTATGACTAAGCCGACTAGGCTACCCTATAGGGAAGCTAAAATCGACTGTAACTAGGGAACTAGTAGTCGTATAAAAGGCTGACTTATACTGTTCGAATCCTTGATTTTTTCTGGATTTAATGATGTATTTTATTTATAGGGTTGCTTATTAGATTGCTTAGTTAGTGCACGTGGGTGGCTAGATTGTATGGTCGTGAGTTGATTTTTTACTTTTCACATATAAATAAATTTTGCGGAAAATAAAAAATAGCTCCTAAGGCCCGGCTAGCGACCCCCTTCCGTCGATATGGTCGGTAGGTCTATGAGGGGACTTAGAAAATCCTCTCATTGCTTATCAGATTGTTCGTCTAGCTGAAATCTACTATATTCAACTATCAAAGCTCTATATCTTGAAGAATCGTTGTATTATAGTGAATCTAGAAGCCGCCGCGTTGGAATCTACTAGGGAGGTCTTCCTATCCCTCTAGCTAGATTCCCCTTCCATTTTCAATATTACCTAATATACTATTTCTATAAATAAAGATCCTATAATATATATAGTAGGCTTCTCTACCCCTCTATTAGTTATAGCCTAAATCTATAGGTTATTAGCTACTCCTATAGTTAGTTATTAGTATTATATATTTAAGTTAATATTATAGCATACTATCTATAGAGTCCCTAGGATAAGTTATCTTATTAATCCTAGGATTATATATACTATAATTAGCGTCTCCTATCTATCTATATCTATCTAAAAATAGATAATATATATAATTAATAAGCTTACCTTATAATTCTCCCTTCCCTCTCTTTTTATACTAACTACTATATAAACTAACCTCTTAGTTAGTAGGGGAATATATTCTAGTTATAGCTTCTAGACTAGGTATTTACTAATAGTAGTATAGTAGTTATATCCTATATTAACTTATATATCTAAAAAGGTTATCTTATTTATTAATATAGGGACTAAGAAGGGTAATATATCTATATTACTCTAGATATATTTAAAGTTATCCTTAACCTTAACTATATACTATAAAGCCTCTCTAAGCTCCTATTCCTCCTCCTTATTTAAATAACTTAATAAAGGGGATTCTCTTTTTCTAACTTATTACTTAAATTCTTAGAGTTAATATCTTCTACCTTATAAGTATTAACTACTAGTATCTCCTTTAGATAGATAGTATAATATAAGGAATACTTTATAACTTAATGCTTATTAGAGCTATATTATATATACTTACCCTCCTTATATTATATATTAAGTACCTCCTAGGAAACCTATTTAGCCCTTTTTACCCCTTATTACTAGTAATCTATAGCTTTCCTAGAGCCCTTCTAGGCCTTTACTATACCTACTAACTAGATATCTATTATTAGTATATCCTTATCTTACCCTAAAGACTAGTCTACCTAGGGAGCTAGTTATATATAGTAATATAAGTAATACTTTTCCTCTAAATAATAGAACTTAATATCTAATATAATATTCCTAAACTAAGCTAATACTATAGAATAGTTAGCCTAGGGAATATTATATCCTATACTATAGTCCCTTATCTACTTATTAAGGGTAGTGTATAGCTTTAAAAGCTTTACCTTATCTACCTAACCTAGCTTACCTATAAGTATAAGTTTCTATTTAAACTATATATAGAAGTTACTAAACTACTTATATTATTATTATTATAACTAGTTAAGCTTAGTAATAGCTAATTCCTATTAATAAGGGTTATTAAATATTTCCCCTAAGTAATTAAGGAAGTGCCTTATATTAAAGTTTACTAAGTTTCCTTTCTTAAAGTAGGGTATAATCTAGGCCTAAACCTTTACTAAAAGGTTCTAGTAAATAAAGTATTATTAGTCCTTAGTACCCCTAATAAACCCCTAGTTTATAACTAGCTTATAGCCTATAAGACTCTTCTAGGCTATAAAGAGTGTCCTATTACTATTAAATAATGCCTCTATAGGTAATAGCTTTTACCTTACTTAGTATTAGTTCTTATAAAGCACTTAGATCTATACTAACTACTCCCTAATAAGTGCCTATAATATAGCTAGCTTACCTATTTCTATCCTACTTAATAAAGGTTATACTATTATTAAGATATAGCTAAAAAAGAAAGGATATAAAGAAAGTAAAGAATAGTAAATATTATAGACTAGCCTTAGGGTAACTATAAATAAGTATCTAAAGTGTAATTACTATTCTTAAAGAGAAAAGAAAAAGCTAAGTAAGAGATTATATAGCGTATAGCTATATATCCTCCTATGCGTGGTCTATACATATAGCGCGTGTAGTAAGCCCTAAGTCCGCATAACCTCCGCACGCTGCCTTATACACTCTCCGCGCCCTTTCCGGAGCCCTCCCGGACCCGAGAAGGACCCGAGCCTCGAGCTTGAGTCCATTATAACTATAAAGTAATTACTAGACTTATCCCTAGTAATAAAATAACTAAAGCCTAGTAAGCCTATAAAGCCCTTACTCTCTAGATAATAAACTATATCTAAACTAAATATAAATAAATAAACTATAATAATAATAATAATATTTATACTATAAAGAAGGCCCTCTTATAGGTCCTTAAAAAAGTAATTAAGGAAATATCTAACTATAATACTATACTAACCTAGGTAAGTATTACTATAGGCCCTATACTAAAGAGAATAAATACTACACTACCTTCCTTATAGGTCTCTAGTAGATAGTATAGGGAAGTCCTTATAAAGAGGAATACTATATAGGAATTACTCTAGTCTAAAACTACTAAAGATATAGTATTAGTAGTTAATAGAGTAATAGGCTAAATTATAGTAATTATAGCTAGAAGACTCCCTAGTAGGGATATAATTATAATATTTAAAGGAAATACCTTCTAGTATAGAGATAACTAGAAATAGATTCCTATTATATTTAGTCTAGAAGTAACCCTTTACTAATATATACTTAGTATTATTATTAAAGAATTTCCTATAAAATATACCTTAATTAAAAACCTAGTAGCTAAACTAAGTAAAACTAATAAAGTAAATATTATTAAAGTAATAGTAAGATACCCCTAATATAAGAGAGCCTTAAGAACTACCCTTATCCTTAGCCTTAAAGAGGTAGAAAATACTAATAAAATCTATAGAGATAGAATAGTTTATAAGGTAAAGCTATTTTACTCTAAGCTCTATAATAAAACCCTCTAATCTTAATAATACTATAATTACTTCTAGACTAGGTATATTATAAAATACTATAAATTAGCCCTAAAGTATAGTAGGTATAGAGCTAGCTAGTATAAGGGTAGTAAGGTAACCTACCTAATAACTAATAGCTAGGTATAAGGGAAGTATATCTTATACTCTAGCCCTTACCTAGCCTAGTCTAGGGACTACCCTATCCTTAAAGAGAAATAAAATATAGTAAAAGTAGGATACCTTAAGTAACTAGCTTTATTTATAACCTACCCCCTAAGTAAAGGCCCTTCCCTAAGCTAGGAAAGGCCTATAATAATATAGACACTAGCTAATATAGTAGGAAGAAAAAGAGATTACCTAATACTTATAAAGTAAAGGGTAAAGTAACCTAGGGCTAGTAGGTTTAATAATATTAGAAGATATATAGAGGTAACTAGGGCTAGTATAGAACTAGTATAGGATAGTAAAGAACCCTAACCCCCCTAACTTATATAGTAATATTATAAGTCCTTTTTTAGAATATAAATAAGAAGGATAACCTAGTATATATAGCACTCTAGTACTAAACTAATATTAATATAATTATAATTTAGGAATAGGAGTATATAAGAAACCTATAGCCCCTAGCTCTAGGCCTCTCCTAATTCTAACTTATACACTATAATAAATATAATACTATATATATAAATAAGAAACACACTATAGGGTTATAGGTAGCCTAAGGAGGGACTAATTAGTCTCTAGTAAAGATATATAGTATAAATATATACTCTCTTTATTTAGAAAGGTATAGTAATAAGTAGAATACCCTAATCTATACTATTAATATAGAAAAGCCTTATAATAGGTATATCTTTATAAAGGACTTTAACTAAAAATACCTACTCTAGAATAAACTTAATAGGACTAGTAATAGGGTAGAAGAACTACTAGAGTTTATAGGCTAGTAAAGGCTTAGGCTAGTAATACCCTAAGGGGAACCTACTAGGTAGTATAATAGAGATAGGGATAGTACTATAGATCTAGCTTAGGTAACTCTAGATATTAGAGTCTACTATAATAGAGTAGTAAACCTAATAGGATCTAACTATATTCTATAACTAATTAGTATCTTTACTAACCCTTAAGAGACTACCCCCCTAGTCCTTAGGTACTACTAGGTAGTAATAAATAAATTCTATATAGAGATAAAGGTAAGTAACTAGCTTATACTAAATAATACCCTAGAATTATATAATAAGGAAGGGATTAATATATATACTACCTAGCTTATTATAAACCTATAGTAGATAGCTAACTTAGTAGCCCCTTAGAAACCTAGAGGCTTACCTAGGCTAGAGGTATAGTAGTCTAAATAAGCTAAAGAGGTAGTTACTAAGGTAAGATAGGCTATAAGATAGTAGAGGTATAGAAGAACTAAAGTAAACTAGTAGGTATATACTAATACTAATAAGGAGTAGGAATAAGTTATTAAAGAGAAAAGAAGAAATACCTAGAGAGATATACTAAGATAGGCTAATACTTAGAGTAAGGATAGAGAAGTATAGAGGCTAGAGAGATAAGTAAGGCTCTAGAGCTAGGTACCCCTAGAGCTCCCTAGGCTCCTAGAACTAAAGAGATCTAAAGATAACCCTAATCTAGCTACTATATATAAGGAAAAGGTAAGCTTACTTATATAGAGGTTCTTCCCTAAGCTAGTAGCTAACCTTTCCTATATCCTAGACCTAATATTCCTAGAACTTAATAACGCTCTAATCTAGGATATAGACTAGTTTAACTCTAAGGAGATTATAGATATTCTCTTAGATATAGTAAACTAGAAAGCCCTAGGGAATAATAAGCTCCCTACTAGATTTATTAAAGCCTATAGCCTAGTAGCCTATTATATAATAACTAGGCTACTTAATATAGTACTTAAAGTTAGTTACTTCCTAGCCCGCTTCTACACTACTAGGGTTATAGTAATTAGAAAGAATAGAAAGATAGTTAAAAAGATAAGGAGGGCTAATACCTAGAGACCTATATTACTACTTAATATAGTAGGAAAAGTACTAGAAGTAGTAATAGTAAGATAACTTATAGCTATTACTAAGGTAGGGGGCCTTCTTCTAGAACTATAAATAGAAAATAGGGTAAATAGATTAATAGAAATTATAATATATACCCTACTAGAATATATTAGAGTAGCCTAGGGGAGGGGTAGGATAGCCTTACTAGTATAGATAGATATATTAGCTATATTTAATAGAGTTAGCTACCTATATCTTATTACCCTCCTTATTAAGATAGGTATCCCTCTATAGCTAGTTATAGTAATCTATAGCTTTCTTATAGGGAGAATAAGCTAACTTAGCTTTAATAGTAAACTCTTAGAACCCTTTAAAATTAAGGCTAGTACCCTATAGGGCTTATTCTTTTCTCCTATTCTCTTCTTTTTATATTCTATAAAGCTATATATCTACCTCTAGGTTATCCTAGGTATAGTTACTATAGGCTTTACTAATAATATAAATATTATAGCTTTTAGGAAAAATATAGCCTAGACCTAGAGAAGACTTAAGGTATCTTAAAGGATCTATAAAGACTAGGTAAAGGAAGTAGGAGTTAAGTTTAACCTAGCTAAAATAGAACTTATATACTTTAGTAAAGCCTAATAACCTCCCTAGGAGTAAGTCTAGCTTAGAATAAAGAAGATAGTACCTATAGAATCCTACTACTTTCTTAGGGTATAGGTTAATTATAAACTTACCTAGAGCGCTTATAAGAATATTATTAAAGGGAAACTAGCCTAGTAGTGGCTTATACTTATATTACTAGTAGTATTAGCCTAGGGCTATAGCTTTAAAGATACCTACCTCCTATATATATAGGTAGTCTATCCTATTATTACCTATAGGGTAAGTATATACTATATACTA
Source organism: Epichloe elymi (assembly GCA_023658475.1). NCBI lineage: Eukaryota > Fungi > Ascomycota > Sordariomycetes > Hypocreales > Clavicipitaceae > Epichloe > Epichloe elymi. The sequence continues at coordinate 4,044,099 of CP098276.1, forward strand.
ACTAAAAAAGCTAGAAACCCTAGAGGTATTATAAAAAGCTTTATAATAAACTAGTTAGCCTACCTCTAAGTTATTATAGGGGCGTTTAGAGCTATACTAATTATATAATTAGAAGCTAAGACCTTAGTTCCCCCTCTTAACCTCTACCTAAACTATATTAAAAAGAGATTTAAAGAAAGAGTTATAGCTAGTAAAATAGTAGAGATAATCTAAGTAGTAGCTAGCCTAGTAGTAACTATACTATATTAAAGAAGACCTTAAAGATAGAGAAACTAAGTTAAAAATAAGCTAAATATAGAGCTATATAAGGAATAGAAAAGATATTAGGAAGTATAATATAATAAAGAAAGACTAGCCTAGAGCTAGTATAGTAGAGAGCTAACTAAGGACTAACTACTAAACTATAACCTAAAGATAATCTAAAGATTCTACACTAGACTAGATAAGTATATCTCCTTTACTATTATATAATTATATATAGGTAAGATTAGTCTTAATAAATTCCTCTTCCTTAGAGGTATCCCTAGGGTAGCTTTACCCTTATATAGCTATAGATAAGTAAAAGAGAACTAGTACTATATAATTATTAACTACTATAAATATAGCTATATATAACCCTATTAGCGCTAGCCTATAGACATATAGGAGGCAAGGCTAGCCCTAGATAACCCCTAGAGGGCGAGATACTTAGCTAAGTGGTTCCTAGCTATAAAGAGACTATAATACTATACACTAGTATATAACTTAGTAGCTAAGTTAAGGGCACTAAAACTAGAGCTAGAGCGCTTATAATATAGAAGATTAAATCTAGGGTCTATAACTATAGTAGATAGTAGAGATAGTAGGAGTAGTAAGAGACTAGGACTAGACTAAATAGTCTAGAGGTAGTAGGGAGCTAAAGGTAGGGTAGGAATACACATATATAGGTAAAGAGCACACACTAGAATAACCCTTAGATTTAAACTACTAAAACTCTTAAACACTAGGTATCTAATTCCCCCCTAGGCCTCCCCTGCCCTACTACTACCACTATACTAATATAAAAATAAAGAAAAAATAACTACTCCTCTTCTAGAATAGGGATTATATTCTCTAGGGCCCTAGCCTAGCTCTTAGCTAGTAGGGCAGCGACCTAGAGCTAGATTAACTCTACTATCTAAGTGTCTAGTCTATATAGCTAGAAGATTATCTCCTTATACTAGTCTCTTATAGACCTACCCTTCCCCTAGACTAGACCTACTACTAATATACTCTATTTTTACTTACTTTAATTCTCTATATATAGCTTCTTAATATAAGCACTAAAGTTATCTAGGACCTAGGGAAGAGATAGATTAGCACTAGTATAGGGCTAGACTAGACTAACTAGAAGAATACTTATATTTACACCTTTAGTAATTTTAGTAAATACCTTAGTTAACCACTAGTGCTCTACTTAGCACCTAGTAATTTTAACCTAAAGCTAGGTTAGCAGTAGTGCTACCCCTAAAAACAGAAAAAATAGATAAAATATATATTACCTTTTTATACCTATTATTTTAAACCTAGTAATTAAAATATATATTAGTTATAGCTCCTAGAAAGATAGATTAGCCCTACTACCGCTATAGTATAGGGGAGAAAAATATACTAACTATATTATAATACTAGTGCCCTAGGTTTTTTAATAATTATATATAATAAGAGATATACTAGAATATTCGTGGCTTACCTAGCTAGACTAAATTAGTAGTAAAATAGGCCTAGCGCTAGGGTAGGGGAGTTATTGAAAATGGAAGGGAATCTGTACTAGAGGGATAGGAAGACCTCCCTAGTAGATTCAACGCGGCGGCTTCTAGATTCACTATAATACAACGATTCTTTAAGATATAGGGCGTTAATAGTTAAATATAGTAGATTTCTAGCTAGACAAACGATCTAACGAGCAATGAGAGGATTTTCTGAGTCCCCTTATAGACCTACTGACCATATTAACGGAAGGGGGTTGCTAGCCAGGCCTTAGGAGCTATTTTTTATTTTCCGTAAAATTCATTTATATATAAAAAGTAAAAAATCAACTCACGACCATACAATCTAGCCACCCATGTGCACTAACTAAGTAATCTAATAAGCAACCCTATAAATAAAATATATTATTAAATCTAGAAAAAATCAAGGATTCGAACAGTATAAGTCAGCCTTTTATACAACTACTAGTTCCCTAGTTACAGTTGATTTTAGCTTCCCTATAGGGTAGCCTAGTCGGCTTAGTCATACAAGCCTGTGGGTTGGTTGTGTGCAGGAACGCAGGTCACAGCTAAAGCTGCTGGCCACGGCCAATAACGCTGCAGGCAACGCCTCGCAACCAACGTTGCAACAACGCAACTAGGCAACTAGTGGGCCTATAAAATAGTGCTATAAATAGCATAATTTTAACAGGAGTCCTACCTATAGTTTATAATTAAGTGCTCTCTAAAGCTACTTTAATATAAGCTACTTCCTTAGGTAGTAAAGAAAAGGTTCCTATATAGATTAGCACTAAAGTTATAGGGAAGTAGGGTTAGACTTATAGGTAACGTAGAATACTAAGAAGATATAATAATAGGCTATAACTACACTAATATTAGTAACTAAACTAGACCTAGCTAGGGTTAGGGCCTAAGAGCATATAAGAAAATAAAGGGAAAGAGAAGGGAAAAAAAGGAAAGGGAAAGAGAACCTATAGGAAGTGTAATAAAGGAAGAAGGAAAGAGGCCTAGATCTAGAGGTAGAAGGGTGTCAAGGCTTCTGGGCCGAATATGATAAACAGGGTAATGGTATGATTAAGGTAGCAGCTATAGAGCTAGAAGGTAGGTGTATATGCTTAAAGGTTTTAATCTCTAGCCTCCCACATTCTATATATATAACCTTCGCCTAAATACCCCCTCTGCGTACATATAACTAGCTCGCGGCAACCTTATAGCTAGGGCGCTGTGAGCTATAACTAGGCCTTACTATATATAATACTATTACCTTTATAGCCTCTATTACTCTATTGCCTCTATAACCCTAATATAGTTCCCCCTCTCCTTTATAATTACCCTTAATTATAACTAGCTACCTAGTTAGTATAAACTTACTATCTTAATTTTCTATATAAATCTAAATAACTTTTTGTATTATAATATAATATATAGGGAGATATAATAGCCCTATTAATATAGGTTATAGATTATTCCCTACCTTACTTATAAGCTCTTAATTACTATATAATTATAACTATAGAGTTACTTTATGAATACTTATATTATCTTTACTATAGTTTCTATAGAAGTAGATACCTTATATTAAATTTTCTAATTAGGCTAAATAGATAGGGTATTAGACACTATATATCTAAGTAAGTTTAACTATAAGTTCTAGTAAAGTTACTATAAACTTACTAGGTATATATAACTAGCTATAATTTTTACTATTAGTAGCTATAATACTAACTCTTTAACCTATAGCTTACTTTTACTACCTATATAGATTACTTAAGGGGCTATAGTTAATATAAAAAAGCCTAGATTTCCCCCCCTTTATCTCTTTCTTTCTTCCTTATCCTTCTTAATTAATCTATATAAATTATAAGTTAGCCCTACTAGCCTTATAGTAGCGCTCCTACTACTATTACTTAGTAGTTACTAACCTTACCTAGGATTATATTATTCCTAGCTCTTACTTCTAAGCTTCTTTATTATTAGTCTCTTACTACCCTACTTCCTTACTTACTTATTACTAACTTATAGCTAGTTTACTATATCTACTATTTATCTAGTAACTCCTAGTTCTTTAGCTCCTACCCTAGAAAAATCTCTTTATAAATAAGTATCCTAAGCTTCTAAGATTACTATATAAGTTTTATCTCTTACTTATAGTATTATAGTAGCTAACTTACTAAATAGTAGTATTAAGATTCTATATTTACACTATAGTTAGTAAGCTACTATCTAGTAGATTATACTAAAAGATAATAATAGTAAGCTATAATATATTATTAATAGGAAACCTATTCCTAATAAGTATTATTATTCTCCTAGTATAACTAAGCTACTTACTTACTACTTTCTTATTACTAACTTTAGCTAGGAAATTCCTCTAAGTATACTTACTATATAAAAAATAATAAATTATATATTAGTATAAGTACCTTTCTAATAGACACTACTTCTAGATAGCTAATATACTACTAGTATCCTACCTAAATTATAAAATTATATTATAAGTTATTTAAGATAATAAGAAATATCCTAGAAGGCATTTAATATTATAAGTATCTAGTAAGAATATTAACTCTAATAACCTAGTTATAGCTAACTTATTACTAGGGTCTTATATAGGCTAAATATAAGTTATATAATACCCTCCTAGCTATAAAAAATACTAATTAATATAGATATATTCGCTAGGCTTAATTAACTACTAAGGCTATATATAAGGCTAATACTAATAAGCGCGCTATAATATTATAGCTATTTAACACCATAAACCTTAAGGTATAGATTAATATTATAAATAGCCTATGCTTTATTACCTAATATACTCTAATAGTAATATCTTATTATCTTAGTATAGCTTTTAATTTGCTAACTTACTACTAGTTTACTAAGTTTACTTCTAATATCCCTGCCCATATTAGCCCCTCTAAGCTCCCTAAAGAGCTCTATATATTTATTTATAGGGATAAGGAGGAGTCTTCTAATAATAAGGCTCCTATAGCTACTATGGATAAAAATACGGCTACTAATGTAATAATAGAATAGTAGATACTAGATAGCTATAAGGTAGTTTTTTTTTTTTACTTTAAGAAGAATATAACTTATATTATAGGATATTTATATACTAAATTACTAAAGTAATTATATCTCTATAAACTAGCTACTTAATTACCGCTTATAATTATTTATAATATCTTTTATAATAAAATCCCTTTTTAATACCTATAAATTTTCTAAACTATTATAGCCTTTCTACTTTACTAGGTATTTATATTACTTTCTATTATAGTAATATAAAATAATTCTCTTAACTTTAAACTCCTCTTTATTATCTTTAATATTATCTTATAGTAAGGATATATTTATATAGCTAGTAGGGTCCCCTTTAAAGGGTTTAAGGCTTATAATATTAAATATATTATAAAGTCTTAAGCTAGCTAGTAATTATAATTAATAAGCTAAGCTATAATTACTAACTACCTTTTTAATCTTATAGGGCCCTAGGTACTTTATAGTAAGCTTCTAGCTTAGGTATCTTAGGTTAATATTTTTTATTAATAGTAATATATAATCTCTAATCTTAAACTCTATTAGTATTCTCTTATAATTATAGTACTTCTTTTACTATACTTATATATTACTTAGTAGCTACTTAATCTCTAAGTATCTCTATCTTAGTTCTAAGACTTTATTTTTTACCTAGTTATTTACTAAATTAGGTATTAGGATAGCCTAGTGTAGTTCCCTTAGGTTATACCTATATAGTGCCTCTACTAGTATTAGGCTATAACTACTATACTTACTTATATTATAGGTAAACTATACTATTAGTAGATATTCTACCTAGTTATCCTATTTAGTGTATATATAGGCTCTTAGATAGTACTTAAGAACCTAGTTTAATTACTCTATCTATCTATCTATTTAGGGGTAGAATATAGTGCTTAGTCACTGCTTTATTATAATTAGGTAGTAGAATATCCTCTAGAATCCGCTAGTAAATATTAACCCTTAGTTTATAATAATACCTTCTAGGGCGCTATAGTCCTTAAAAATGTTTTCTAGGAATACTATAGCTAGCCTATTACTAGATAGGTATATAGATACTAGTATATAAATACTATACTTTAAAAATTAGTCTATAATAACTAGTATTATATTATATATCTAATATTTCTAATCCTTTACTAGTAGTAAGCCTATAATAAAGTCTATTAATAATTCTTAGAAAGGGTAATTAGGCACTAGTAGCGTAGCTAACTTACTATAAGGTTTATATAACCTTAGCTTTAAAACTTAATAATTAATATAAGTCTATATATATAACTTAATATCCTTCTTTATTAATAGCTAGTAATATTAGCCTATAATTTAATAGAGGGTTCTACTAACCCCCTAATAACCTACTATAGGATTATTATAGGTTAATAGTAAGACTTCTTTTTATATACCTTATAGAATAAAAACTTAATTATTATATATTAGTAACTTAGAGGGCACCCTAGTCTATATCTATAACCCTTTAGCCTCTAGCTTAGAGGGACTAATTAACTATAGTCCTAATACACTAGAGTTACCACTTATTAGTAATAACTTCTACTATACTATAAAGGCATCCCCTTATTATACTTCTAATAATAAGACTAGAATTAGGGCTTCTAATTCCTATACCTTACTCCTAATAGCAGAGTTTAATATTATAGAGGTTCTCTAAACCACTAAGATTCTTACTTTAATATTACTATAAGCCTATAGCTCTTTAGTAATGCCTATAAACTATCTAATTAGCCTAGTAAAGATTAACTTTATAGAGGTTCTCCTACCTATTATTAGACTTCTTACTATACTATTAATAGGTAGTAATCTTAGATATAGGGTATTAATAGAGTTACTACTACTTTTATACTACTTATTAATTATAAACCTAATATACTATAGCTTTACTAGATTAGTAGTAGTACTATACTTATTATAGTACCCCTATAGCCTAATAGTAGTAAACTTAGTAAGGAAGGTTAGTAACTAAGATATAAATACCTTAGCTTTCCTTTCCTTACTAATATAATCTAATCTCTATAATAGAGTATTAGTAGGATTTAGCTTACCTACCTAGTATTTAATAATAAAGTTAAATAGGTATAGCTTATCTAATATAGTAACCTACTAGCTTATTAGCTTAGGCTTTAAAATAAGGTATTTATAGTTTAAGTAATCTATTATTACTTTTACTAGGTAAGCTAAGTAAGTAAGGTAATACCTCTAAGTTTAAAAGGCCTCCTAAATTACTAGTAACTCTATATCTAGTGTTATATAGTGTAATTTAGTATCCTTTAACTTCCTTAATATAAACACTATAGGGTACTAGTAACCTAGTACTAATATTATAAGGATAGCTCTAATTATATATCTAGAGGTATTAGTCTTAACTTATAATAGTAGCACTAGATTAAAATATACTAAAATTAGTGCCTCCTAGAATTACTTTTATAGTTCTCTAAACACTACTAGCTTATAGGGCTCTAGCTTAAACTTTACTAGTTATTTCCCTTATAGATAGTTAGTTAATAGGATAATAATTTTACTATAATTCTTAATAAAGTACCTATAGAAGCTAGTGAATCCTAGGAAAGATTAGATATTAAATATATAGATAGGTATTAGCTATATTATAATTACTTTAACTCTACTAGGGTCTATTAAGATTCCTTCTAGGGAGATTATATAACTAAGGAATTTAACTTCCTTAATAGAGAATTAGCACTTATCTAGGTTAATAAAAAGATTAGCGCTTTAAAGCCTCTTAAGAACCTACTTAATATAATTCTTATGCTCTAAGATATTACTACTATATATTAGGATATTATTAAGGTAGATAATATAGATAATATCTATAAGACCTTCTAAAGCTATATTAATATATTCTTAGAAGGTAGTAGGCGTATTAATAAGCCTAAATAGTATTATAAGATACTTAAAGTAACTATATCTATACTAAAAGGCTATCTTCTACTTATCTCCCTTATAGATATATAGCTAATAGTATATATCTTTAAGGTCTAACTTTATAAAGATCTTTATACCTCTTAGCTAATCTAAGATTTCTAGAATTAGGGGTAAAGGGGCCTTATCCTTAATTATAATCTTATTTAGGCCCCTATAATCTATATATAGTTATAATTTTCCCCCTTTCTTTAGTATAAATAGGATTAGGGTACTTACTAGACTAATAGATCTTTAGATTTAACCTTATTCCTACACACTTACTAGGTACTTATAGAGTACCTATAGCTCTTTCTTAGCTAGGTTATATATAGGTCCCTAGAGTAGTGTTTTTCCTTCTTCTAATTTAATTATATATATCTACCTACCTAATCTAGGGAGGGTGCTAGCCTTATAGCTTAAGAATATATCCTTAAACTCTATATAGACTTCTAGGAGGGCTACCTTATAAATAGTATTAGATAGATCTATTATTATATAGATACTCCTTAGTTTCTACTCTTTTAGCGTGTCCCTAATAGAGGCTATATGCTTAATTAGACCTATTAACTAGGAGGGAAGTATTACTATAACTAATAAGTATTTCTCTATATACTATCTATCCTATAACCCTATTACTAATAAGATATATTCCTTTATTATAGGGTATCTTTAAAGTCTTTTCCCCTATAATATTATAATAGGTTTATATTATCTTACCTAGTTAATACCTAGCACTAGCTTTTTACTACTATTAGTAATATAGTAGCTAACTTAGTATATCTTTATATATCCTATACTATCCCTTACTAATATTACCTTTTTTAAAATTCCTTAATATAGTATAATATTACTAGATATACTCTTAAGTATACTATTACTTAGTTATATATTTACCTAGTCTAGGTCTATTAATATATCTAGATAAATTAAAGAATATATAGCGCTAGGGTTAAATAGTATTAGTACTACTACCTAGTAGTAATCTTACTATAACTTAACTTCTATATAAATTTATAGGTCTAATTACCTATTCTTATTAAGTTATATTATATTAAGAGCGTTTTCCTAGGGCTATACTAAGCTAATTAGGGCCTTATTTAGGTTTAACTAGCTCTTAGCTTAGTTACTACTACCTTAGTACTAGTTAGTAGTATAGCTACCTCTATAGTAAATACTATAGTCTAGCTTAGGGTACTTAGTTAAGAGGTAGCCTAGTTTTTTACACTTAAAATAGGTAATAGGTAAGCCCCTTATTTTTATATAGTATCTTTTCTATAACCTACCTTCTAGTAAAGCTAAGTAATTCCTCCTCTTCTATTAGTTACCTCCTTAGTTACCTTTATAGTAAAGCCCTTTTTTCTCTTTTATTACTACTTCTACCTTTTTTCCTTAGCCTATAAAATAGTTCTAACTTATAGGGTATTCTTAGCTAAATACCTACTTCTTTATAGTACTATTTAGGTATTATATAAACTAGGTAATTCTTATAGGCTTAGGTATAGGCTTAGGTAATTCTACTTCTACCTTACCCTAAACCTTAATAAATACTTAGAATAACTAGTCCTTACCTTACTAGAGGGTTAGTAGTATTTCTATAGCTTCTAGGTAGTAATTATTTTTATTTATTTCTTTAGTTTTTAACTATTAAATAAACTCTATCTAAGTATAGCTTTAGTAGTCTATATAACTATTTATAGTAGTAAAATATATTTACTATTACTTTACCTTATCTACTAGGTAGCTACTAGTATATATAACCTTTATTATATTATTTATAAATATATTCTAATTTATAGTAAAAACTATATTTAAATCTACTAGGAATATCTATAGATTCTTATAGGTATCCCCCTTATATATAAGAGTCTTAAGCTATATCTTTACTATATTATATCTATATAGCCCTAGTATAGTTAGTGCTAACTAGGGAATAGGAATAGGGGCTTAAGTAGGAGGGGTTTATAGGGTAGAAGTAGAGCCTTAATTAGTATTATCTAATTAGGGAGGGGTATTTACTTTCTATAAATTTTTCTATAGCTACTTAAGTTTATATCTTTTTTAGGTAATTTATAGCTATACCTTTACTTATATAAGGCTATAGTTTAATATAGCTTTTTTATTATTAATAGCTAGCTCTAATATATAGGAATTCTCTAGGGTAGTTAAATAAGAAGACTTATACTCTAGGAGTAGGTATTAATCTATAAATATATCTTTATATAGTGTATTTACTCTAGAGTTATTAGTACCTATTAAATAGGTATTTATTCTATATAGTGCTAATATCCTTAACCTACTAATAGCCTATTATCCTAATAGGAAAGAGAGATTAACTTATTAAGGCTTCTAGGCTAAATATAATAAATAGGGTAATAGTATAATTAAGGTAGTAGCTATAGAGCTAGAAAGTAGGTATATATACTTAAAGGTTTTAATCTCTAGCCTCCTATATTCTATATATATAACCTTTGCCTAAATACCCCCTCTATATATATATAACTAGCTTACGGCAACCTTATAGCTAGGGCGCTGTAAGCTATAACTAGGCCCTACTGTACATGATGCCATTGCCTTCATAGCCTCTGTCGCTCTATTGCCTCTATGACCCTGATAAAGGGATTTCTTTTATAATCTCTAGAGAGGGGGGGGGTCCTTAAAGTATTACCTAGATTTAAAGATAATATATAGATACTATAGATAGATAGAAAAGCCTAATATAAGAGAGCGGCGGGATTATAGCAAAACTAAGCTAGCTTTACCCTCCCCCTTCCTAGAGTTTTAAAAAACCAGGTACTCTAACTTTATAACTAGACTAGACTAGAGAAGAGGTAGAATAAACTAAAAAGTAGGGCATTAGATATATTAATAATAAAGTATAAAAAAAGTAAGTTAAGAGTAGATTACTATATAGTATTAGATTTTACCTAGTAAGAGGTAGTTAGAAATAGATTAGAGTAGAGCTAGAGAAGAGCCTAGAGCTAGGCTTAAGATATAAGGTAGAGGTAACTCTACTAATAGGGATAAGTCTAGTGTAAGCTAGTAATAAATAACTATAATAGGTAACTATAATAGCGGCGCTAGCCTGCTGTAGAGCTAGCGCTAGACTATATAGAGTTATAAGGGGGTTTTTTATCCTCTAGAAGGTTTTCCCCTTTGACTAAACCGCTGGAGTACTAGAGACAGCCAAATCAGGCTGGCTAGTGTATATAAAATAAATAAAAAATAAATAAACCCTTATTATTATTTATTCTCTAGTAAGTATCCTTTTTATTCTTGTTCCAACACTTTTCTCTTTTATAATTAATATTATATATTCATAATTATATTAAAAAGAGAGTCCCTAGTGTTAGAATAAGCATAATATTAATCGCGCTTAGCAGCCGCAATTGCGAACCGGAAGAAGGTTGGCCTGTGTTGGACCGCGAAGCTAGGGTTCAGTATGATCATATCTATTGAGTTATCCGACCCTATAAGAGGGTGCGGACTACAGTCTAAATACCTAAGTACCTTTACTATTAGTAGGGTACTTATATAGTGCTAAAATATACTATAAAGTTATAGAGGTTTTAGAAAATAACTAGCTAGGGGTAGACTCCTATCTTAGCTAGTTAAGTAGCGAGACTTATTATATAACTAGGATTAATTATGCCCTTATAGGTATAATATACCCCCCTAGGGGACCTTATTTAAGGTTCCCTATAATAATTCTAAATTAATAAAATTAGTTAAATTAATATTATAATATTTAAATTAATTCTATAGTATAAAAATATAGTTAATTAGTTATAATCCTATCTAAATTAAGGTTATTATATAATACTTACTCTTTAGGTTTTTTACTAAGTATACTAGAGGGTAGTTATATAAGCCCTAATACCTTATAGAAGCTTATAAAAGTATTCCCTATAAGAGACTTTATAAGGCTATTAGTAATTATCTCTTTAGTAGTAATCTAGGTAATATTAAAGGTTTCTTTTATAACCTCTTAATAAAGCTAGTAGTAATAAATATCTATATACTAAAGCTTTATAATAAGCTTAATAAACTCTTCCTTAAGGAGGCAAATTATCTATATATTATTATATTTAATTTTAAGTATATTATTACCTAGGCATAGCCTAACCTCTTAATATAATTATCTAAAGGCTATAAGCTCTTTACTATAGTAAGAAAGCGCTAGAAGCTTTACTTTAGTTAATAATATTATTATAATAGCTTACCTTCTTACCTTAAAGAGTATAGGTTCTCTAAAGAGCTTTATAATATAGCTTTATAAGCTTTTCTATATTATAGGATTATTAGTAAAAGAAGTATTACTATATATCTCTAATTTAGGGTTATTATTACTATATTTAATTACTAGGTTTACCTATATATACCTATACTTAAGGGCTCTTTTTACTATTTCTATATACTATAGCCCTAGGTTTTATAGGTATTATAAGAGTTATAAAGCTATAAAAGTAATATTAGGTCTTAAAACTATTATTAGATATAGTAGGGTTCTAATTAAAGATTAGTATTACTTAAGATCTTAAGCACTAACCTCTTCCTTAAAAGGTTCTAGAGATATAGTAGTTATTAAGGCTATAGGCCTTTATTAAGGGATCTTTATATTAAATTTAATAGTAGCTTTATCCTAATAGGACTTCTAATTAAGCTATATCTTCCTATTAGTATAATCTCTAATAATTTTAATACCTAGAAACTATTAAAGCTCTCTAAGGTCCTTAATATTATACTTTATAAAGAGTCTTACTCTAAATTTATTATATAAATATAATTTCCCTTTAGTAAATAAGGTAATAAGGTTATCTATATAGAAGAAGATAATTAACCTATCTTTAATAAATATATAGATATCTTTAAAGATTTATATAAAGCCTTTACTAATTAGCTAGCTAATTAGCTCTTTTATCTATAGAAGAGGCACTCTCTATAGCCTATAGACTACTCTAAGAAGCTTTAGATAAGCTTATTAATCTTTATAGCCTAAAGGTATCTTATAGTAAACCTCTTTATTAAGATCTAAATTTAGGAATACTATAATAAAGTTATACTAGTGTGCTTCTAGATTAAAGTAGTATATAATAGCTATAAATAGCCTAAAAGTATTAGTAGCTAGGGTTACTACTTAAGTTAATAAATAACTCTTTAGTTAATAATTTCTAAGAATATAGAGATAAGCTTTATATTATAAAAGGTAGCCTTACTTATCTAATTTATAAGTAAAGACCTAAGTAAGGCCTAGAGGCTTTATATATAAAGGAACTTTATCTCTAGATACCTTTATAGTAACCTTTCTATTAATAATCTTATTATACTCTTTATCTTATACTTTATAGAATTCCTTTTCCTTTAGATAACTAGCTAAATTATTATAATAAGCTAGAGAAGGGGGAAGCCTTAATATATAAGGCTTTTCTTTACTTTTAGGTCCTAGATTAAAGGCTATAGTAAATACTTTAAGATTATTATAATCTTATATATTTATTAATATTTTGTAATTATTACTACTATTAGGTAGGTTAAGTAAATTATTAATACTTAATAGCATATAATCCATTAAACCTAGAAATTATCTAGGTAAATTCGGAGGAGTTAGTAGATTTATTTCTTAACTTTCTTTTTCTTTTTCCTTATAATCTAGTTAATTATAACTATTAGGAGTTTTAACCTATTAAAGCTGATTAAGTAGTTATTACAGTAACAGAGGGTACGCTATCTATAGAAGCCCTATATTAGAGTTTTTATCCTTATTATTATTAACTAGCTCTTTAAGGAAGTGTTTTTTAACCTCTTTTATATATAGTAATAGGCCTTTTTCTTAAGTATAGAAGATAGACTTATTAAAGGTAATATAACTTAATAAGAACTAGTAGCTCCTCTTTATTATTAGCACCTAAATTAGGTATTATATAGAGGAGACATATCTAGCTAGGTATCTAATATAAGCTCTCTATATAAGCTTTAGACCTGCCTTATAAAGCCTACTTTATATTATTATAAATACTTTATAACTAAAGGCTTATAGGTAAGTTATAGAGGCTTCTAGATTCTCTAGTAAGTAACTCTATTAAAGCTTGTTTTCTCTTAACTACCTATTTAATACTTATTAAGGTAATTACTAGTTAAGTAGCTTTTAAGGCATATAGTTTAAGATATAAATAGCTACTTTAGTAGCTATAGGCTAGAGATCTTCTAGGAAGCCTAATTATATTATAAGAGTTATTATAACCCTTATTATCACCCCCCTAGACCATTTAGTGTGCCTGTTTTAATATAGGTAAGCCAGGCTAGATTTTCTAATAATAATACCTCTATTTATAACCTCTTCTTCTTGCTTTTTAGTCTAGAAGGTAGTCTTACTATTAGTTATTATAACTATAATATAGATACTATATACTCTTATATATATAGCTTCTAACTAATTAAAGTAGAGCGTAATATCTATTTTTAATAGGATTATAAAGATATAGTGTAATCCTATAGCCCTATAGGTAAAAAGAGTAATATATTAGTCCTTATTATACCCTAATAATTAAGTAAAGAGGTTAAAAGAAACTACCTAAAGTAGTCCTAAAGGTAATAACCCTACTTATAACACTTATAATATCTACCTCTACGCCTTAGCTATCTAATAGACCTTATATTTACCTATACTCTTTTCCTTTAAAGGGATTTAAAGCTTTTTAAGTACTTAATTTATTATATCCTTACCTAGATACACTAATCTAGTGTGCTATAGGTCTATAGGCATTATTATTATAGCCTTTAGGTCTTATAAATCTCCCTTAATAACAAAGACCTCTAATAGGCTTAAGCCCTTTATATATAGCTATATACTAATAATTTAAGTTTAAAATATCTCCTAATTACCTCTTACTAGGTCTATAACCCTTCTAGTAAGGTTATCCTATCTTATTCCCTTCTATATAAGTAGCTAAAGAGATATAAGGTTTATAAAGAATATTAGTTAGTACTAGGCCTTTAATAAGGTAAGGGTCTAACTATCTATTAAGATAATCTAAGCTATGCTAACGCTATAAGCCTTAGTAACACTATAACTAGCTTAAATTCTAGGTTATTAACTATAATTAAGGTCTATAAACCAGTGTTTATTATTAAAGATATAGATTAAAGTGCCGCTATTAAGTATAATCTATAATTTGCCCTAGGTAAGGAAAGCCTCTAAAGACTCTTCTATAGCTAAAAACATAGTATTATCTTCTTTAGGTTCCTTTATATTATTATTCTTTAACTATATATTATATACCTTCTTTATATTATTAGGTTAGTAATTTATAACTTCCTTTACCTTCTTTAATAGTTCTTCATTAACTCTCTAGTCTTTTATTAGGTAGAGTGCCCTATAGACCTTCTATAAGTCTTTTAACTTCTTTACCTTATGCTTCTTACAGTAGATACAGTCTTTCTTCGTGTGAGGCCCCTCACAACATGACCCACGCGCATACGTGCACCGCAGCGCCAGAGCACCGCGGCGCCTAACACTAGAAGGAAGGGCTAGGTCTATATAATATTAGTAAGCTACTAGCTATAAACTAGTAACTTATATATATATTACACTTAGACCTAGTAAGCTTTAGTTAATATATAAGTATACCCTATATTCTTTTACCTAGCTACCTTTATCCTTATAATTCTAAAGCTTCTACTACTAGTGTCAAGGCTTCTGGGCCGAATATGATGAACAGGGTGATGGTATGATCAAGGTAGCAGCTATAGAGCTAGAAGGTAGGTGTATATACTTAAAGGTTTTAATCTCTAGCCTCCCACATTCTATATATATAACCTTTGCCTAAATACCCCCTCTACGTGCACGTGACTAGCTCACGGCGACCTCGCAGCTAGGGCGCTGCGAGCCATGACTAGGCCCTACTATACATAATGCTATTGCCTTCATAGCCTCTGTCGCTCTATTGCCTCTATAACCCTGACAACTAGCTACCTAAGAGTAATATAAGGCTAAGAACTACCTAATTAACCTAAGTAATATTATATAATAACTAAAGCTAATTAAATAAGGGTAATATTACTACTAATGATATACTATATTCT
This sequence comes from Epichloe elymi, assembly GCA_023658475.1. NCBI lineage: Eukaryota > Fungi > Ascomycota > Sordariomycetes > Hypocreales > Clavicipitaceae > Epichloe > Epichloe elymi. The sequence goes on from CP098276.1 coordinate 4,059,878, forward strand.
ATAGGAACTAGGACTAAACCTAGACCCTCTAATATTAGGGCTAATACTATAGTAATAAATAAGTAAATTACTTAGCTTAAGAAACTTAAAGAACTATAGGAATAAGAGTAAAAGCTTATTAATCTTCTATAGCTAGGTAAAGGGAAAGAGAAAATAAAAAGGTAGTAAAGATCTAGTTCCTTCTCTAGTAATAGCTACTAAGAGGTTAAAGTTAGGAATATTACTAACCTCTAATACCCTATAAACCTATAGAAGTATAAAATATAGATAAATAATCTAAACTATACCTTTAATAGGGTAAAGTAAAAGTATTAGTATAATTACTAAAAAATCCTCTTTATACTTAACTATATATATAGTAATTATAGGGTAAGATAAGACTAATACTTTAATAAATAAATAGCTAATAACTAAAGTAATCTTAAAGATAACTAGGATATATTTAAGACCTAGACTCTTATACTACTCTAAGATACTACTAACTATAATACCTAAATAGCTATATAGCTAGAGAATATAAAGTAATATAAGGGCTAGAGTCTTATTAAATTTAGTATCTACCTAGATTTACTAGAGAAATACCTAGAAAAAGCTATTAAAAAGTTATAAGCTCTTATATTCTTTATAAAACTACTCCCTAACCTATAAGACTAGATTAACCTATATACCTCTATTATAAAAAAGGTATAAAAGGAGGTTATATAACTTACTTAGTAACTCTAGGAGGCTATACTAAAAAGTAAGTAAAAGTCTAAGTATTTAGAAAATAAGGGCCTAAATAAGGCTCCCTAATATTATAGATATAACTTTCTATAAGGTAAAAGGTTTACTAAAGATTAGAAAGATAAGGACTAAGAGAAGTCTCCTACTACCTACCTAAATAACTATAAACCTAGGTATAAAAGGTAGTGTTTTAACTATAATAGCATAGAGTATCTTATAAATAGATATAATAAGCTAAAGAAGGAGTAATAAGACCTAGAAAACTCCCTAAAATAGAAGTAAATACCCTTATCTCTACCTTAAACACTAAGGTACTAATAGGGTATTAATTTTATATACTAGTTATTATTTATAGGTATATAGATATTAAAATAGTAGTAGATCTTAATAGTTATACTAAGATTAATATTATTAGCACTAAATTTATATAAGCCTATAAACTTAACTAAGCTAAGGCTATAGTACCTATTATTAAGGTAGTAGGGGCCCTTATAGTTCCCTAATATAGTATCTATAAGGTCCTTATTATAATTAAAGACTTAAAAGGAGAAGAAAAGGACCTTAAGCTACTATATATAGCTATTAATAAGGACCTAAGAACTAAGGGAAGCCTTATATTAATTAGGATATATATACTTACTAAGGAATATATCTACCTTTACTTATACTTATAAGAGTAGTGGTTTAAGAAAAGAAGAAAGGCCTTTTTACTTATAACTCCCTATAAATTTATAAAGGTTATATATAATAAGACTATTATATACACTATTAATAGGGTTATAGAAGATAAGTTTATTATTCTTAGAGATAAAGAAGAGGTAAAGGTATATAGAACTATTAAAGATATCCCCTAGGAACTATATAAGTTTAAAGATATATTTATATTAGATAAGGTAGGGAGCTTATCTTTAAGAAAGACTACTAATTATATAATTAATCTAATACTAGGGGCTATACCCCTATATAGACTAATTTACCCCCTTTCCTAAGGTAAATTAAAGAAACTTTATAAATATATTAATAAGAACCTATAGAAGGGCTAGATAAGACTATTAAAGAGCCCTATAGGTATGCCTATCCTATTTATACTAAAGAAAGATAGTACACTCTAATTATATATAGATTACTAGGGTCTTAATAGGGTAATATAGAAGAATTACTATGCTCTTCCCCTAATTTTAGAGATCCTAGACTAGTACTAAAAAGCTTACTTCTTCTTAAAAATTAATATTAAGGATACTTATTATAAAATCTAGATTAAAAGGGGTAATAAATAAAAGACTATATTCTACACACGCTATAGGCACTATAAATATCTTATAATACCTTTTAGGTTAATAAATACCCTAGCTATATTCTAGAACTATATCTATAAAGCGCTTTATAGGCTAGTTAATACTATTTATATAGTATATCTAGATAATATCCTTATTTTTTTAAAAATATAAGAGAAGTATACTATATATATTAAAGAAGTCCTAGGGTATATAAGAGAGGTAGAATTATATATAAACCCTCTAAATATAAGTTTTACTAGGAGTTAGTAAAGTTCCTAGGGTTTATTCTCTTTATTAATAGGATCTTAATAAATACCTACTAAGTTACTACTATTTAGGATTAGAAAGAACCTATAAGCTTTAAAAATATATAATCCTTCCTAGGATTCTATAACTTTTACTAATAGTTTATCTATAGATACTTTAGGATTATAGTATTACTATATATATTAATAAAGGGTAGTTAGAATAGTATCTAGACTAAGAGGTTTATATTTAGGGTAGGAGAATAGGTAGTATTTTACTAGCTAAAAAATACCTTTTAGTAGGCTTCTCTTCTCTATTATTATAACCTAAGTTAACTAGTGTATATTAAGATAAATACCTTAATCTTTATAATAGTAGGAATCTTATTATAATAAGATAATAAAGGCTACTAGTACTCTATAGCTTTTTAGTTAAGGAAGTTTACTAATACTAAATATAACTATAGTATACCTAACTAAGAGTTACTTACTATAGTTAAGTTATTTAAATACTAGTAATATTATATTAAAGGTATAGAGACCCTAGTAGAAGTCCTATTAGACTACTATAACCTATAGACTTTTATAAAGTAATAAAAGCTAAATAGAAGATAGGCTAGATAGTATATATTCCTATACCTATAGAACTTTATAATTAAGTATAAACTAGGGAAAAGTAACCCTATAGATACACTATTAAGAAGGTCTAATTATAAGAGTAAACCCCTAATAAATAGGGCACTTTTACTAAAACTTAAGAAAAAGTTAGTAATTACTAAAGAAATAGTAAAAGAAAAGATACTAATATATTAAAGAAGATATAGTAAGATACCTTTAGGGAAGGAAAATACCCTAGTTTTTATAGAGAGGTATAGTAAGATACCTTTAGAGAAGGAAAATACCCTAGCCCCTATAGTAAAGGCTAGAGTAGCTATATTAAGAGGCTAGTTAGCTACTATAGATCTAGTAAAAGGTTAGCTAAATAAAGGTAATTTCTAGGAGAAGGTAGTGTATATCTAGGATACTAGTATAATATAAGAGATCTAGGGGGCTATTATATTACTAGATCCCTACTAATCTAGCCTAAATAAACTATTAGTATAGCTACTATAGAAGGCCTAAAGCTAAGATCTAGACCTATAAAGGTAGAGTAAAAAGATTAATTCCCTAAAGAGAGAGAAAGCTAGTCTATAGTTATGTAGTATAAGAGGTTTTCTAATATATAAAGACTAGGTAGTTATTCCCTAAGAGCCTACCTTATAATAGGAGCTTCTATAGCTATACTATAATAATCTACTAGTAGGTTACTTTAGGACTAAGTAAATACTTAAGCTATTAAAATATTACTTTTAGTAGCTAGCTATAAATAAGTCTATATTAAACTATATTATAATGTTGGAATCACCAGGTGTGATAATGGCCAGTTATCAATTAGGCGCGCTTGTGATAGTATTAATTAAATAATCTATTATAAGCTATGTGTTCTATCAAAGGAAGCTAGAAAAGAGAGGGCTCCTATAAGAGGGAAAAAGGCAGCTGTAGCCATATGGGTCACGTGATGTGGGTGGGTCACGTAACCCAGGCCCTACCCTATCGTAGGCCTGCCCGTGGGTAGGAAAGAAGGCACGCGCACACGCACGCACACACGCGTAGCAGCTAACCTTCTTCTGGTTAGGCTAACCTTTAGCTAAAGGGAATTGCGGCTACTAAGCGCAATTAATATTATACTTATTCTAACACTAGGAACTCTCTTTTTAATATAATTATTAATATATAATATTAATTACTAATAAAGTAATAAATAATAATAAAAGGGGTTATAATCCCCTAATAAAGGGGACTAATAAAAGAAAGGAAGAGGAAGCGGTTTATACCTATAGTAGGTAATAATAAAGGAAAGTAATAATCTATCTTTAATCTCCTACTAAGAGGGTAAGTAGGCCTCTTCCTAAATCCCTTTTTCTTCCTAATATTATTAATAATATCTATATAGTAACTCCCTTATCCTATTATCTCTTTTCCTCCCCTTTACCCCTCTCCTTAACCCTATTATCTCCTATATCTGCCCTTCTATCCCTACTAAAGTAAAGTATAGGTATCTTATAAATCTAAAGGAGAACCTCCCTTATAGCTCTATACTCTATATAGATTACATAGAGTTATAGAATTACTAGAGGCCCTCCCTAGAGGTTAGAGGAGGAGCTATATAGCTTCTCTTCCCCCTCCTCCTCCTACTCCCCCTTAGAGTATTACTCCTTCTCTAATTTCCTCTACTATCCCTAAGAGGGTAGGATCTATATCCTCCTATAGTATAGGGGTTAATAATCCCCTATTACTAGGGAAGATTACTTCTCCCTATAGTATAGGGTTTAATAGTCCCCTAATACTACTACCTATAGGGCTATTCTTCTTATAGGTTACCCTCCTACTACTATTTATAGGGGCTATTCTCTATATAGGTTACCTACCCTTCTATTTAGATTATTATTTAGTTACTAGAGATAAACTACTCTAGGGCCTTATTTAGTAATGCCTTTGTAAAGGCATTAGCTAGGTTATCTACTCTATTAATCTAATAGATCTCGCAGAGCTTATAGCGTTTATATAATTATTATAGGGCTATAATATTAATTATTAGGCGCTTCTCCTTTATTATGCTAAGCTTAATAAGGCACTTATAGAGGGAGTATAAATCTATACACACTATAACTAGTGTAGTAGGGAGATTTAATTAGTCTATAAGTATATAAAGGGTAGTAGCTATTATATATGCTATATTAACGCTAGTAACTATACTATAGACCTTAGAGGTAAGCATACTTTATATAACTCTCTTACTCTTTATTAAGCTAAAGTATATAATATTACCTTTAATTATAAACTTACTATCCTTATAGTCTTTATTAGTAAGGATTAGTATATAACTAAGCTATAAGGTAAGGTCCTGATTATTTATAAATAACCTATCTATAAACGCGTATAGCTTTGCTTTAGCAAGGTTAATTAGAATAAATGTTAGGCCTTAATTAGGGTAATCTATCTACTATTAGATCCGGCGATTAAGGGCTTTAATATTCTTAATTATTAGTTCTTAGTATTAAGTGGCGATAGATAGATTATAGTAGGCTTCTAGTTAGCAGATTAAGGTAATATAGGTGCCTTAAGCCCTTTATTTAATATACTTCTACTTTAAATCTATAAGTGGGATTAAATTAAGCTTACTGCTTTAGCCTTTTTATTAAAGTAAAATAGCTACGCTAGCTACTAATTTAATAATTCCCTTATTAAAGGTTAGGGAATTATTCTTAAGGAGGAATTACTTTAGCTTTACTATAAAAGCCACTATAGTTAATTCTCTCTCTTCTTTCTTAGAGAACTCCTTATCTAATAGCCTAAGAGTATTATTAGTCTATATACCTATATATACGAATTCTAGGCTATCTTCTATAGTTACTAATAGGTATAGATTATACGTAGAAGTCTCTATCTAGAGCTTCTCTCTATAGTGCCTGTGGTACGTAACCTACTAGTGTGTTCTAGCCTCCGTAATGCTATAGAGTGGTTTAATTACCCTTATGATTATTCCCTTAGGGTATTAGTTACGGATTTAGGTTAGAAGCTACGTGAGGATTACCCTATTTAATCGCGTAGTTAATTAGATATAGGCCTAGGTAATATCGCGAATCTATAGGATAAATCCCTTTATTAAGAGGGAAGGTACTATTATAAGAATAAGGCGTTAACTAGCTTATTAGATTATCGGAGCCTATGTTAAGATTGCTTGCTTTACCTTATCTCTAAAGCCTTATACTATAAGCCTTAATTTCTTATATAGCTAGCCTATCTTGCCTTTTACCTTATTAATAATTCGCGAATTAAAGATTTACACGTTACTATGCTCTCTCTTATTATAGGTAATAAATTTAAACACACCCTAATTAATTAGTGCATTAATCTTAGTCTTTATAGAGAGCTTAAATAGTACGCTAGGGGTTATAATAATGCCTTCCTTATGTAATTAAATTATAAGGTTAAGGTTAGCTTCCTCCTTAGCTAAGATAAACACATTAGTCTTATTAGTAATTACTAGAGGGTTCTTTTAGGGTCTACCTAGGTATCTCTTTAGCGGGATCTCTAGGGTCTTACTAGGTGGCCTAGTTTAGGCCTCTCTCTTTTCTCTACTCTCCTAAGGTAGGAGGGCTTCTATATTAGGGTCCTTATAATAAGGCCTAATAGAAGTTAAGTAGAAGGCCTTTAGGCCTTATAGGAGGTTAAGGGTATAGGTCTCTTTATTAATAAAGAGGAGGTTATATAGGCCTTACTAACCTTTACCTTTACGCTAGACTTAGGCTAGTAATCTAAGTAGGAGGTTAAGGGTCTTGCTTATATCTAGACTATTCCTTACTATAAGGGCTTTACTAACTTTCTAGATTATATAGAGGCGCTTAACTTCCTTTATTACCTTTTATATAGTAATAATATATTATAAGATCTCTAGTAATAGAGGAGAGTTACTTAATATACAGGGGTAGGCGCTAAAGATAAGGAGGGTTAGAATAAGGCTATTTAGACCTGTAGTATTATTAAGAGCTTTTATAGCTATCTATAGGGCAATAGGTTCTAGGGTTATTAGGCATTCTCTTTAGATAATATTATAGGCCCTTTAGAGCGGTCTATAATATCTCTTAACTTTTCTAATACTATAATATACCTTAATTAGGACCTCTTTAATAGAGATTAATATTAATACTGTGAATTAGCGAAATTCTTCGCCGCGAAAGTTTGTGCTAGCATTAGTAATAATCTAATTAGGAGGTTCTTAGTATATATTAATCTAGCATATTCTAAGGGCTTCCTAAGTTATTTTAGCTAAGATATTAGGAAGGAATCTTATTGAAAATGGAAGGGAATCTGTACTAGAGGGATAGGAAGACCTCCCTAGTAGATTCAACGCGGCGGCTTCTAGATTCACTATAATACGACGATTCTTCAAGATATAGGGCGTTGATAGTTGAATATAGTAGATTTCTAGCTAGACGAACGATCTGACGAGCAATGAGAGGATTTTCTGAGTTCCCCTCATAGACCTACCGACTATATCAACGGAAGGGGGTCGCTAGCCGGGCCTTAGGAGCTATTTTTTATTTTCCGCAAAATTCATTTGTATATGAAAAGTAAAAAATCAACTCACAACCATACAATCTAGCCACCCACGTGCACCAACTAAGCAATCTAATAAGCAACCCTATAAATAAAATACATCATTAAATCCAGAAAAAATCAAGGATTCGAACAGTATAAGTCAGCCTTTTATATGACTACTAGTTCCCTAGTTACAGTTAATTTTAGCTTCCCTATAGGGTAGCCTAGTCGGCTTAGTCATATAAGCCTGTGGGTTAGTTGTGCGCGGAGCGCTGGTCACAGCCAAAGCTGGCCACAGCCAACAACGCTACAGGCAACGCCTTGTAACCAACGTTGCAACAACGCAACTAGGCAACTAGTGGGCCTATAAAATAGTGCTATAAATAGCATAATTTTAACACTCCCTCTAGAAAAGTATAAGTTAACTAATTCAATACCTAAACTTAGCTCTTTAATAGATATCTAAGTTAACAATAAATTCAATAATAAATCTAATAATAATCCAATAACTTTTCAACTAATATCAATAACTTTTCAACGGAATTCCAGTGTTTTTGTTGATTTTCGATTTTTCGACTTTTTTAGTTGTTTTTAAAGCTAGGCCTTTGTATTTATAAGGCCTAATAGTTAAATAAATTGTTGAAATTTATCGTTAGGCAGGGGCTTAGTTAAGCCATCTGCAGGCATCTCTTTAGTATTAATGTAGATAACCTTAGCTATACCCTTCTGTACCTTTTCTCTAGTATAGTTAAATTTTAGTAGGGTATGCTTAGTTCTACTGTGAAGAGCAGGGTTATTAGCGGTTATTATAGCGCCCTGGTTATCGCTAAAAATCGGAACAGGAGGTGCTATAGGCAGCTTAATTTCCTTAAAAAGGCTATAGAGCCACTCTAGCTCCCTAATAGCTTCACATAGAGCATCTAATTCGGCCTCTAATGTTAATAAAGCTATCGTAGTTACTTTCTTTAATTTCCAGCTAATAGGTCCTTTAGCTAGCTTATAAAGATAAGCATAGGTTAATTTAGAGGACTTATCTCCCGCGAAGTCGCTATCACAGAAGCTAATAAGGGTTGTAGAAGCCTTAATAGCGTTTTTAGACCTTCTATAAGTTATAGAATAACTTATAGAGCCTAGAAGGTATCTAAGCAGATATTTAGCAGCATTTAAGTGCTCTATATAAGGCTTAGCTAACGCTATTGAAAGCCACTGAACCGGAAAGGCAATATCAGGCCTTGTAAGGAGCATTAAGTACATAATAGTCCCTATAATACTCTGATAAAGCTTGTGATCGGAGGAGGAAAGAGGTTTAGTTAGGTAGGCTGCCTATTTTATAATTCCGGGTTGTAGGGGAATTTTAGTAGGCCTAGCATCTTTCATGTTGAATCTCTCTAGGGCTTTAGAAATGTACTGGGACTGGTGGATAGTTAGGGTCCCTTTCTTTCGATTTCTAGTGATTTGAACGCCTAGGAAAAATTCGGCTAGCCCACAATCTTCTATAGGGTAAGCTTTATGTAATAGCTTCTTTAGCTTGTTAATATAAGCTAGATCCGGTCCTATTAGAAGACAGTCATCCACATAAGTCGCTATATATGTAGATGTAGTATTGAAAATGGAAGGGAATCTGTACTAGAGGGATAGGAAGACCTCCCTAGTAGATTCAACGCGGCGGCTTCTAGATTCACTATAATACGACGATTCTTCACAAGATATAGAGCTTTAATAGTTGAATATAGTAGATTTCAGCTAGACGAACGATCTGACGAGCAATGAGAGGATTTTCTGAGTTCCCCTCATAGACCTACCGACCGTATTGACGGAAGGGGGTCGCTAGCCGGGTCTTAGGAGCTATTTTTTATTTTCCGCAAAATTCATTTGTATAGGAAAAGTAAAAAATCGACTCACGGCCATACAATCTAGCCACCCACGTGCACTAACTAAGCAATCTAATAAGCAACCCTATAAATAAAATACATCATTAAATCCAGAAAAATCAAGGATTCGAACAGTATAAGTCAGCCTTTTATACGACCACTAGTTCCCTAGTTACAGTCGATTTTAGCTTCCCTATAGGGTAGCCTAGTCGGCTTAGTCATACAAGCCTGTGGGTTGGTTGTGCGCGGAGCGCAGGTCACAGCCAAAGCTGGCCACAGCCAACAACGCTGCAGGCAACGCCTTGTAACCAACGTTGCAACAACGCAACTAGGCAACTAGTGGGCCTATAAAATAGTGCTATAAATAGCATAATTTTAACATGTAGTTAGGTTGAAGAAGACAGCCGGGTTAGATATAAGGGGGTGGAAGCCTAATTTTCAAAGAAGTTCCTTTAGGGCCTGCTGCCACTCTCTAGAGCTCTGTTTTAATCCATATAAAGCTTTCTATAGGAAAATAACCTGCTTTTAAGAGGGATTATAGCCGTATTTTTTGAGTAATTTAGCTATTTCAGGCGAAGTAGCTTCGGCAAATTCAACGAATCCATCAGGGATCTGCATATAAATAGCTTCTTTTAATAAGCTGTTTAAGAATGCCCCTATAAAATCAACCTGTTCAACTTCCCAGTCATTACAAGCCGCTAGGGCTAGTAATATCCGCTAACTAGGGGGAATGCTAGTAGCAGCGTAGGTCTCGATATAATCCTGACCTTCTATCTGCATAAAGCCTTTTGCAACGAGTCGGGCCTTGTGTTTTATAGGATTATTTTCTTTATCCTTTTTAAGCTTATAGACAAGCCTATTCTTTAGAACTTTTTGGCCCTTAGGAATTTAGTCTATCCCTATAAATTTAAAAGTTCCAGCAGCTAATAGCTACTTAAATTCGCTAAAGGTAGCATTAATCCATTTTTGACTATCCTTGCTTTTTAAAGCTTGTTTCCAGGTCTTAGGCGTATCCGGGTCGTTGTTATTAGACGATTTAGCCTTTTGTTATGCCTTGAAGCATATCTCCTTAACGAAAGAAGATAGGTCAAAATCATTAATATCTATAGAATCAGGGTCGATTAAAGAATCCGAATCTAAAAATGGTTTTTTGATAGCACCCTTATTAGGGGCGCTAGAGCTTAGGCTCTCTAGGGGTAGCGCTGGAGGCGTTACAGGCGTTGCAGCGGTCGTCCCGGGCGTTATAGGCGCGGCGGGCGCTGTAGGCGCTATGGGCGCTAGGGGCGCTAGAGGCTTTAGATAGCTATCCTGAACCTCTAGATCTCATAAGATATCAGCTTCTCCCTCTGAAGGATAGCTCCCTAAAGGCTTAGGGGACCCTATAGAGCCTATATCCTCTATAATCTTAACAAAGCTAGTCTTAATAACTGACCTTTTAGAGGGTATATAAACAAGATAGACGCTGGAACCTAGAGTAGCAAGCAGCCGGCCAGGGATAGTCCTAGGGGCTAGCTTCTGAAGCTTTGATCTCTGCTCCGGAGGTATTAGAACCTCGTAATAAGACCCTATAGCCCTAATTTTCGAGAAATCAGGCTTATAGATAGTCTTAGGCTCTAAATCAGCTAGAAATAGCTGCTTAGGGGTTAGGGGCTTAGTTGTATTGGCGGTGATGTTAACTAAGTCCACTATAGCTGGAAGGATATAAGACCATAGATATAAAGGCAGCTTAGACCACTGAAGTGTAGCTCTAAGCCAGTCTAGGATAACCCTAATAGCCCTCTTAACTAGCCCATTCTGTTCGTGAATATAGGGGCAAGAGGTGCTAAAGCAAATTCCCTTAGAAGATAACCAGGACTGAAGTTCATTATTAATTTCAGTGCCTCCGTCGAAGTGGAGGTGCCTAGGATACGCATTATATCGGTTTTTCAGGGCCTTAAAGAAGCCCTTAATAGCAGTATAAAGGGTCTGACCTTCTTTATTAGCTAATAAAAAGCACCACTTATACCGGGATTTTTGATCAATAAGGATAAGGACTAGGGCCTTCTTATTGTGCGGTATAGGTTCGATTTTAACCATATCTCCCTCTAGAATATCTAAAACCCTAGGGGGGTCCTGAATAGGTCTTTTGGTAGGTCTTCTAACAGCCTTCGATTGCATACAGGCTATGCAGTTGAAATCCTTTTCTTTAATGGCGGAAAAATCAGGGATCCCTTTAGCTAATTTCGAAGATTTCTTAAGTAAAGGGAGACCGATATGGCCTAATCGAATGTGCCAAAGAAGGGCTAAATCTAGTAATTTCTTATAACTAGGATCTAGCTTTTCAGAGCTATTATCCCCTAGCTCCCTCTGTTGCCAGGCCTCTTGAGAATCACAGGCCTCTGGGGGCAATAGACGGCCACTATCGTCACCCAAGTCATTAGGGTATAGACCTTCTAAACCCCCTATAGAAGATGCCTGACTAGGAGGAGCTTCGGTGGGACATAGGGCTGAATCTTCGTCTTCTTCATCGGAATTTAGTTCTTCGATTCGTTGATATTCCTCGGGATTAAATGCTGGCTGCGGAATTTGAACCTCTATAGGGTAGGAAAACCCTAATTCGGTCTTATAGGCTCTTTGCTGTTGGCTTTGTTGTTGGTTGCAAAATTAAGAGCCCATAAAGGAGAGGTGGGTTAAATGCTTGCAGATCTTAGGAGTAGCTTGCCCTTTAATCTACAAAAAGAAGCCATGTTTAGTAGGTTCTAGTAACCCACAGGGGCTTTTATCGGCTAGGAAAAGCTGATCTTTAGCTAGATAACCTCCCTTAAGATAGTGGGATAAACCGCTAACTAGGTTAGTATCTATACCGGGGAAATATAGGGCATCTAGCAGAGCTAAAGGCCTATATTCTGGTGGATTTTTCTTGACCAGAACATTAAAAACAGCGGTGCCTCTTCCTTTAGGATAAATAGGTCCTCCTGCTGTAATTATAGGGCCGGTTTAACCTTTCTTAAGAGGCTTAAAGTCCCTAAAGAAGGCCCTATTATTACAAATATGACAAGAAGAACCTGTATCGTATAAAAGGGAGTTTTTAACCACATCGTTAGAGTAGCTAAAAGTAGGCTTACTAGTAGTGTCACTAGTGGTGCTAGAAGTATCCAAATCAGATTCAGAATCACTACTATCCTCGCTGCTAGATTCGCTAGAATCTAGTTCTTCAACGTATCCCGTGGCTAGGCTATAGCCTAACGCAAAAGCAGCTTCTTTTCCTTTATCTTTATCCCCGTTGCTACTCTTCTTCTTCTGCTTTTTCTTCCTAGAGGCTTTAGAAGGGTTTAAATCCTTCTTATCCTGCTCTTTAGTGGCGTTAGTAGAGTCCTTCTTAGTATTAGGATTAGAAGGTAACTTCTTTTCCTCGTCCTTAGAATTTCCCTTATTATTAGAAGCCTTATAGCTAAGAGCTTTAGCTACAGGGGAGGTTTTATCCCTCTGTTCTTCTAATAAATTAGCCATTAGGAACTGTAAATTTAAGGTATTTACAGGCAGCCCTTATGCCCTAGTAGCTCTGATAGTAAATCTTTGTCTCTCAGCCTAACTAGGAAAGGTCTGCTTTAATACGTTGATATAATGGTTTACTTAATCAATAGGAGCGATCTCTACACTACAAAGTTATAGTCTAGCTAGTAGGTTATTAAAATTAGCATTAAAAGCCTCTAAAGATCCCTTATAATTTAAAAAATTTAGGGAGTGGTAGCTAGCGTATAGCGTACCTCGCTGGATTTCAGCACTCTGCGAATACTACCTAATAAGGACTTTATAGGCTTCTTCGGGGGATTTTTGCTAACATATAGCTGCCTGCGGTCCTGGTTGACAGCTATCTCTTAATATCATCAAAAGAATAGCTTAATCACAGTCAGCTAGATAGCCTGCTAAGCTAGGATTATCTATAAATTCAGGTAATCCTAGGGCTCTAAATTATATGCTCAGGGCTTGCTTCCACTAATCATAGTTTTCAGGGCCTTTTAACTTAGCTCCCTCAGGAATAGAGTGAACCTTCTTATTTAGTTCCTTAATAGCCCCTGTATTAAAGGCAGCTTATAAGTTACTAGAAGGTAAACTCGTAGAAGTAGTAGCAGCAGGCAGGTCTTCTACCGGAGCTTTAGTATTTTCTTCCCTTAGCTTAGTAGAAGAATCCTGAAGACCTTACATAGCAGTTATGGTTTGCGTTAATTTATCTAATAGATCTTTAATGCTAGCCTCGTTTTTTAGACAATTTGACTTAGTATGCTTAATAAAATCAGTTAAGGTCTTGCCTTGTTGTTCAATTTAGCTTTGCATCTGTTGTTAAAAAGCACTGGCTTGAACAGCCGGACCTTCTATTTCCATCCTATTAGGGTCCCTAGGAGGGCTAGAAGGGCCTGCAGCAGGTCCCTTACCCTTATTATAACTCGGTGGTGCTATCTCTAAAAGTTCCCTAGGATCTCAAAAGATATCCTATGTAAGATCTCCAAATTTCTTCCTGTTGCAAATAACGCGCGCTAGAAGCTGGTTGTGGCGCAACCTGGCTGCGCACGCAAATTGTGCGGTGGGGCTGTTTAAAAGGGTGCCCCTCGAGGTCTAAAAGTGGGTCTGCGGTATACGCGGGCAGAAACGGACCGGAGAAGATTCTCTGCGAAAATTTTCTCAACACCAAAAATAACGGATAGGAATCGTAGGATATAGGTATTGCAGCAGCCATAACACAACGTATAGTGCGTGCAACGTATTGCAATAGGTCAAAAAGCCTAGTATAGATATACTAGATGTTCAATGATTTAAAAGAAATGCAGCGTATCTACAGAGTAGATAATATCAAATATAACGGTCATGGCAGTGAATAGAATCACTAAAAGAGGTTGTGGTTGTAACTAGATAGTTACGGTTGCAATGTGGTGGTTGCAGGTGCGGCTGTAAATGAATTCAACACCAAGGGTCTGATGTTATGATGCGTAGAGCTAGTGGATGAAAAGCTTCAAATTCTAGCGGATTTCCTTCGTAATCTAAGAGCCCACAGGTCTAGTAGAGAGTAACTAGTACCCAAAATCAAGCACTAATCGCAGTAGAATAACGCAGTAATATAGTAATCTTATAGGCCTTCCGGGCTCATAACCTATTGAAAATGGAAGGGAATCTATACTAGAGGGATAGGAAGACCTCCCTAGTAGATTCAACGCGGCGGCTTCTAGATTCACTATAATACGACGATTCTTCAAGATATAGGGCGTTGATAGTTGAATATAGTAGATTTCTAGCTAGACGAACGATCTGACGAGCAATGAGAGGATTTTCTGAGTTCCCCTCATAGACCTACCGACCATATTGACGGAAGGGGGTCGCTAGCCGGGCCTTAGGAGCTATTTTTTATTTTCCGCAAAATTCATTTGTATGTGAAAAGTAAAAAATCGACTCACGACCATACAATCTAGCCACCCACGTGCACCAACTAAGCAATCTAATAAGCAACCCTATAAATAAAATACATCATTAAATCCAGAAAAAATCAAGGATTCGAACAGTATAAGTCAGCCTTTTATACGACTACTAGTTCCCTAGTTACAGTTGATTTTAGCTTCCCTATAGGGTAGCCTAGTCAGCTTAGTCATACAAGCCTGTGGGTTGGTTGTGCGCGGAGCGCTGGTCACAGCCAAAGCTGGCCACAGCCAACAACGCTGCAGGCAACGCCTTGTAACCAACGTTGCAACAACGCAACTAGGCAACTAGTGGGCCTATAAAATAGTGCTATAAATAGCATAATTTTAACAAATCTTACTACATAGAATGCCATGGCTATATCTACCGCGTGGAGCGTTAGGCGGTTGCTATTAAGGTATATAATATTAACCATTACTTTAAAGTTAAAGGCATACTTATTCTTAAGGGTGAATTTAAAGTAATAGGGGCTATTAGTATTTATCTAGCACTAGTGGCATACCTTTAATATTGCCTTAATAGCTTTAAAGGTAATCTTATGCCCTATATTACTTAGGAGATTATAGAGTTAGCGTACTAAAGGATAACTAAAGCGGCGATGTAAACGCTGTAATTTAATCTTAGTTAAATAATTCTACGCTATTACCTTCTTATCTTATATTAGTAGTATCTATATGTAGCCCTATTTATATACTAGGGGTACCTTAATATTCCCTTGCTAGAGGATATTCTTAGTGGTAATAAAGTTAATCCTTAATTAGCCTATATTATTAAGGTAAAGTAGGAAGGGAGTATTTATTAGTATTATATAAAAAGTAATATTACTAAAGGGTATAGGCACGTTAATTATTCTAAGTGATGCGATTAGCTAGCCTCCACTAAATATAATAACTACTTTACCTACCCTTATAGTATTAAGATTGTTAAAATTATGCTATTTATAGCACTATTTTATAGGCCCACTAGTTGCCTAGTTGCGTTGTTGCAACGTTGGTTGCGAGGCGTTGCCTGCAGCGTTGTTGGCCGTGGCCAGCAGCTTTGGCTGTGACCTGCGTTCCTGCACACAACCAACCCACAGGCTTGTATGACTAAGCCGACTAGGCTACCCTATAGGGAAGCTAAAATCGACTGTAACTAGGGAACTAGTAGTCGTATAAAAGGCTGACTTATACTGTTCGAATCCTTGATTTTTTCTGGATTTAATGATGTATTTTATTTATAGGGTTGCTTATTAGATTGCTTAGTTAGTGCACGTAGGTGGCTAGATTGTATGGTCGTGAGTCGATTTTTTATTTTTCACATATAAATAAATTTTGCGGAAAATAAAAAATAGCTCCTAAGGCCCGGCTAGCCACCCCCTTCTGTCGATATAGTCGGTAGGTCTATGAGGGGAACTCAGAAAATCCTCTTATTGCTCGTTAGATCGTTTATCTAGCTGAAATCTACTATATTTAACTATTAAAGCTCTATATCTTGAAGAATCGTCGTATTATAGTGAATCTAGAAGCCGCCGCGTTGGAATCTACTAGGGAGGTCTTCCTATCCCTCTAGCTAGATTCCCCTTCCATTTTCAATAGGTTATGAGCCCGGAAGGCCTAAAGATTACTACATTACTGCGTTATTCTTGTTATGGACTGGCCCCTAGGCGACTGCGATAGGGCGTCGGTATAGTATTAAGAAACTTAGGGAAAGAGAAGAGGAAGGTAGGAAACCTATCCTCACTAGGGCTCTTATAACCCCCTAACTACCTTACACTTATCCTCTTCCCTATGCCTTCATATATATAGCATATATGCATTCTAGACTCAGGGCCCTTAGGATTTGCCCCTGCACATGTGCAACATATATGCACTTCAGCAGATGCTTAGGACTATCCATCCCTATGTATACGTAACACGTGTGCACCCTAGAGAATGCTTAGGTAAAGCCTAAGCCCTTACATATACCCTTACTCCTCCTCTTTAACGCATTATATAAGCCTATTGTTTTAATCCCAGGACTAGACTAGGCGCGTGATGCGGTTACTAAGCCTCGCGTTATTATTGTGTTAACCCTAGCCCTATCTTAAACCTTCTATCCTATTATTTTATTTTAGTCCTAGGCATAGGCTAGGCGCGTGACATAGTTATTAAGCCCTACATCGTTATTATATTAACCCTAGCCCTGCCCCTACTTTCTATCTACTATTTATTTTATTATAACTTTTACTTTCCCCTATATAGAAAATTCTCTAAGATATTATAAACCCTATTATACCTTCCTATTACACCCCTCTAAATAACACTTTATTTACCTATTATCCCTATATTATACCCTTATTAAATATAGCTAACTATAGCAGCAACTATTATAGTAACTCTAGTTACTATCCTCCTTATATCCTGGCTATTCCCTCTATGCCTATAAATCAGTCTATTAGTAAGTTCCTTATAGAAGGAAACTTAGATAATAAGGAGCATGCTACTCTATAAGCGGTGTGGCGGCCCTGTAGGCTATGTATTAAGAAATCCCTTACTATAGGCATCCTAAACTATAGTCCTCCCCCTAGTAGCACCTCCTATCTCCTATATTAGTAAAACTATATAACCTATGTTTAGATAATAAGGTATTTATCTATAGACCCTTAACTTTAATATTGCTTAAAGGATCTTAAGGCTGTAATTAAGGTAGGTAACTATATTATCTAGCCTAGTATCCTAAAGATAGCAAAGACTAAGCAATAGATACCGGTGCTGTCCTAGGGCTTCTACGCCCTTGTAAGTTAATAGAAAGCCCTTCTAGACTAGGCCTAGTTTAACCTAGCTCCTATTTATTCTACCCTTAGGGCACCCCCTTCTTCTACCTCCCCTACTATAGCCCTAAATAAACTTAAGATTATTCCTTTTAGCTATAGTAGCCCTATAAGCGGCTATAGCATAGCAGGGTCTATGTAGTAAGTTATAGGCGTTCTACTCTAGTAGAACTAGTAGATTATAGGTAGTCTAAATACTATATATTAGGAATACCATGATTAATCTACTCTCCTCCTTAAAGCTCTTTTACCCTATTGCTATAGTGGTTAATAATATATTAAGTATAAAGATAACTTACCTTCTTATTATTGCCACAAACGCTCCTAACTTAGCCCTAACCTAGGGCCTATTAACTATTATATCTAACATACCCTAACTAGTAGGCGCCCCCTAGCGCTAGACCCTATTCTTTGCTTATCCCCTACTAGAGGCTAACCTAGAGATAGGTTAACCTTTACACTTACTAATTATTATTCTACCTATACTATCTAGAACTATAGAAATATCTATCCCCCCTATTATAACACTGCCTATGCCCCTATTACACCTATAGTAATGCTAGCTACTATCCCCCTTAACTATAATAATGATTTAGTTAGGGGCTTAAGTAATATATCTATTATAATAGGTAGAGAGTACTAAGTTTACTCTAGTGGTTATCGCGAGTTAATAGGACATAGACTAGGTATGCCTTATGTGTTATTAGAAGTCTCTATGGAAGTATAAGTAGTTTATAATTAATTTAGTCTATTATTATATTATATATCTCCTTACCTTACCTTAAACTTATTAAGGGCTTATATTTATGCTATACTTTCTAATAGCTCCTATATTAGCTAAACATATCCTACCTATTTTACTAGTATATTATATCTCCTCCCCTAACCTAGGGCATTCTATGTTACTAGAATCTATTCTACCTAGTACTCCTTAATAAGTTTATTATTATTCTCTATTAGGACCTATTCTAGCCCTAGGTAAGAGTCCTAAAGCCTCTAGCTAGGAAGAGGGTCCTCTATAGCTTATTTAATAAGGTCTACGTAGAAGACTAGATAGATACCCCTAGGGATATCTAACTATACTATTAGTAGCGTTAGCACTTCTAAGACTATGTATTTTGCTATAACCTAATTAAGTTTCTATAAGGGGCGATTTATCTTAATATTCTTTAGTAAAAGCTATACTTTATCCCCTACCTAGAATTATTCCGCTAGCTATTAGGAAGCTAATATAGTATTCTGCTATCTTTATTAAGTGTAGGCTATTACAGCCTACGCTAGTTAAGTACCCTCTTATAGGTGCTTAAGGAACTATATAGCTTGTCCCTTAGGTATTATTATAGATACTAACTAGTCTAGTTATATCTAAATAGGTTCTAAATTATAGCTATAAAGTAACTTATTTAGACTAACTCCTATTATAGTAGAGGGCCTATTATTAATTATAAGCTAATAAGCAGCTAAGTGCTCTGGCTAATTAAACTATAAAAAGGAAACTATAACGCATAATATTACCTAAACTTCTTAGTTTGCCTACTCTATACTGCTATTAGTCTATAGGTAGTAAGATATAGAGAGTAACTAGTCTATCCCTATAAGGGAGTATAATATTATCTAAAATTTTCCTAACTAGTCTAACCCTTAATTTATAATAATAAACTAGGGAAAACCCTAAAACCTCTACTAGACTGTTTTAAACCGCTCTATACACTCCTTAGCCCTAATAGAGGTTATAGCTTCTAACTATATAAACTTTAAGAGTCTATCTATAATAACTATAAGGTACTATAGCCTCTCTAGGGACACCGCTAGTAAGTTTATTATAAAGTTAATAGAGATCTAAGACTAGAACTAATTAGGGATAGGCAAAGGCTTTAGTAAACCCTAGCGCTATTACTAACTCTTATAGCTACTAAAATAATAATAGTTATAAATAAACTAAGTAATATCCTATAATATCCTATCCTAATAGAATTACTATTATAATAATTAAAACATAGTGTTATAACCTAGGTACCCTGCTACTAGCGAATTATAGTATTATTATATAAGGGTTATTATAAGCGGCTCCTAAGCTAGAATCCATATATAGCCCCTAAACTAAAGCGCTCTATATGCACTTATAGAATAATCTATAACCTATTCCCTTATTAGCGCCTCTAGGGGAAACCTTTAACCCCCTTCCTAGATAGTCCTTAATTAGATACTATATATTAGGTCTAATATAACGGCCTAATCCTATAAGGACTAAAGGTGCTTAGTAGCAAAAAGGACCTCCCCTACTAGTAGTAGTAATACTTATATATAGTGCGGGGCTAGGTTAGCGTTATCCCTCTACTCCTTAGGTAATAGCGAGAGTTATATAATTATAATAGGTTATAGGATATGCCCTATCCTTAGAGGTAATCTAGTCTAGTCCTACTCCCTCTAGGAAAGGGTGTCTAGGCATTAGGCTTATGTACTAGGTCTATATTATAGGTAAAAGTTAAATAGCATAAGTGTATCCGCCTACTAAGCCTATCTCTCTAATATTAACTAAGGAGTAGTAAAGTACTCTAGGTTCTTATAATCTATATAGATAGTAAATAGATAGGGCATGCCTTAAAGTTCTACTAACTATACCTTAAGGTAAGAGATAATAGTAAGTAACTCCTTATTATAGATTATATAATTCTTCTATAAGGATATAAGGCTAGTAGAAAAGTAAGTAACTAGGTATAGAACACTATTAGGACCTTATTGTAAGAGGCACCTACTAATAGCTTCACCTAAATAATCAGCTTCTACTACTATTAGCTAGTCCGGGTCCTATTACGCTAGTACTAGATATATAATGAAGGCGTCTTTTAACCTCTTAAAGGCCCTCTCTTCCTTAGGTCCCTATTAGAAAGGGATATTCCTCTTAGTAAGTTATATTAGCAGAGCCACTATCTCTAAGAAGTCACTAACAAAATCGCGGTAAAAATTCGTAAATCCTAGGAAGCTATAAACCCTACGTAGTTTTATAGGTACTGCCTATTCCCTTATAGCTATAACCTTTACGGGATCTAGGCGGATTAAGTGGCCTGCTATAATAATATATCCTAGGTACTAAACCTCTTTTATAGCAAACATAGACTTATTAAGGTTAAGGTATAGACCTATAGCCCTTAAGCAACTAAGGACTAACTAGACCTTCTTTATATAATCCTTCCTTAACCCCCCTAAATAAACCAGGATATTATTAAGGTAGGCTATAATAAAGTCTCCTAGCGTATCCCCTAAGGATTTATTAATATAACACTAGAAGGTCATAGGTGCGCTAGCTAAGCTAAAGGGGTAGACTAGCTATTTAAATAAACTAAACCTTATATAGAACGCTATAAGGTACTCTTAGCCCTTAGCTATCTATAGTTTATAAAACACTATATGGATATCTACCTTTATAAACTAATACACTTAGGATAGGGAATATAATATCTCTTTAATTAGTAGGAGAGGGTAATAGTCTTATACTATTATCTTATTAAGAGCGTGGTAGTCTATGTAGAAACACTAGCTACTATTTGCCTTTTTAATAAGAAGGATAGGGGCTATAGCCACTAAGAAGCTAGTATAGATCTATCCCTTATCTATTAGATCTATAATCTAGCGCTAAACCTCCAAAAGCTAATCCTATGGTATATTATATAAGGGTCCCTATAGGAGTGCTAGTTTAGACCTATCCAGGTTCTTATATATATGTATATAGTAGTTAAGAGACCCTCTATAAGGGGGCAAGCTATTAGCCTTAGACTTATTAAAGAGGTCTATAAAGTCCGCTAACTCCTTAGGTAGCGCTAATATATTAGGAGTAGCTAGCTCTGTCTTAGGCGCTGTAATCTACAGTACTATTATTATCTCCTTTAAGCTTATAGTAATAAACCTTATAGTGGTGTCCTTATTCTAGTGTGCCCTATAAGCCTTAGCGGCATATAGGGATCTAATAATTCCCTATATTAGGACCTCTATTACCTAAGTAGAGGACTTAGAAATATAAAGGCCCTCTATAGCTCTGATAACTAGTTATTATTATGCCGCATAAATTACCACTCCACGCTACTCTAACTAAGGCATTCTAAATATCACATCCTAGGTTAGGCCAGGGATAACATATAGGTACATAAATAACTCCTAGCTATCTATATTAATTCTAGTGCGCACTATATAGGTTATAGAAGAGGTATCTTCCTTAACCCACTTTCCTTTCCATTCTATTTCCACTACAGTATAAATATGCCTCTGTTTTAGTAACTATATAAGCTCTAGGCTAAGCTATCTTGCCGCTAATTTGCTTATAGTACTATAGTAATTATAACTATAATTAATTTAGATATTAATAAAATAATATATATTAAAAAGTATAGAAATAAGGAATAGTGGTTAGTTTATGTATTTTGCTATATCCTATTCTATTTCTATATAGTAGTTAAAATCATCCTATAATATAGAAGTTAACTAGCCTATTAGCCCCTATACAAGACTCTGCTTAGGGGCTACTTATTTTCTATAGGAGGGACATTTACCTCCTTATCCGCGCTTTCCTTATCTACCCTAGATATATTAACGCTAACCTACTAGCACTAGGGCGGGAGAAGGGTGTATTCTTAAATAAAGTGGTCCTTAGACCTATATTAGAGGTAGTATCTTTCTTAGCGGCGTCTAGCTAGTACTGCCTCTAATACCTATTTCACCTATTCTATATTTAGGGTAGCCTTTACTTCCTTACTCTTCTTCTTAGCCTATTTCCCTAGCTAGGTCCCTGCCACGCAAACTCCTATTATTAGAGTGTTACCCTTATGGTTAGTTAGGTTTAAGGGTTTAGGGTGTAGGGCCCTATATTAGGTCTAATACTTATCCTCTAAGGCAAGGGCCTTAATATTAACCGCTATCTTATAATATTATATAACCACTGTATACTAATACAATGGCTTACGCCCTACCCTACGCTAATTTCTTAAAGGCACTTATTAAGCGTGTGTTAAAGCTTTACTAGCTTTATATTATTTACCTAAAGATCCCCCCTAGCTAATAAAAGCTTATCTATAAAGTAAATAAAGAATATAGAGAACGCCTCCCTAGGTCCTTATTCTATTTAGTTAAGCTCTATAAGGGCTATCTCCTATCTATATAGGTTAGCAAATATAGTCTTAAGATGCTCTAGGAACTTAAAGGGATTAAAGTTAACACTTTTGCCTAACTTAAAGAAGTTAGCTACTTAGGACTACACCTTAGAGGAGAGGTTCTAGTAAATAAATATCTACCTATTCTTATTAGTGCTAATAAAGTCCTTATTTACTAGTAGCTTATGCTCTATTAGGAGCCTCTATATAGTAAATAT
This sequence comes from Epichloe elymi, assembly GCA_023658475.1. NCBI lineage: Eukaryota > Fungi > Ascomycota > Sordariomycetes > Hypocreales > Clavicipitaceae > Epichloe > Epichloe elymi. Next base: position 4,082,731 of record CP098276.1, read on the forward strand.
AGCCTTATTACTATTATATAGGTTACCTATAGGGATTAGTTTTCGCTTTAATTTAGCTACTATAGCTACCTATAGGGTAGTAAATATAGTAGGGGTTAGGGCTTAGCGCTAGACCCTAGGGTTTAGTTAAGTTAGTTAAGCTAAGGGTCCTATATAATCTATTAAGGGTCCTATATAATTTATATTAACTTGCTCCTAGAGTTATGCTATTTCTACTATCTACTTATTTAGTATATAGCAAAGCATTTTAAATTATACTTACTAAGCTACTAGGGGCGCTATAGCATTAGATCCTAGGGTAATAGTCCCCTAGTTAGGATAATCCTAAGGTTAAAGTATATTTTATACACCTATTAGTATGTCTATTAGTATATTAAAATCTATTTTATTGTCTTTTAGTAGCTATTATAAGACTAAAGGAAGTTTCTTAATTATTATAGACTAGCCCCTAGGTAACTATAATAGGGCATTAGTATAGTATTAAGAAACTTAGGGAAAGAGAAGAGGAAGGTAGGAAACCTATCCTTACTAGGGCTCTTATAACCCCCTAACTACCTTATACTTATCCTCTTCCCTATACCTTTATATATATAGTATATATATATTCTAGACTCAGGGCCCTTAGGATTTGCCCCTATATATGTACAACACATGTGCACTTCGGCAGATACTTAGGACTATCTATCCCTACGCATACGCGACACGTGTGCACCCTGGAGAATGCTTGGGCAAAGCCCAAGCCCTTACAATTCTACTGCGATTAGTGCTTGATTTTGGGTACTAGTTACTCTCTACTAGACCTGTGGGCTCTTAGATTACAAAGGAACCGCTAGAATTTGAAGCTTTCATCTACTAGCTCTACGCATCGCAACATCAGACCCTTGGTGTTGAATTCATTTACAGCCGCACCTGTAACTATCTAGTTACAACCACAACCTCTTTTTTAGTGATTCCATTCACTGCCGCGACCGTTATATTTGATATTATCTACAACAGTAGATACGCTGCATCCTTTAAATCATCGAACATCTAGTATCTTGATACTAGGCTTTTTGACCTATTGCAATACGTTGCATGCACTATATATCACGTTACGTTGCGTTGTGGCCGTTGCAATACCTATTATTCCTATCTGTTATTTTTGGTGTTGAGAAAATTTTCGCAGAGAATCTTCTCCGGTCCGTTTCTGCCCGCGCATACCGCAGACCCACTTTTAGACCTCGAGGGGCACCCTTTCAAACAGCCCCGCCGCATAATTTGCGTGCGCAGCCCGGTTGCACCACAACCTAGCTTCTAGCGCGCCATATTTGCAACAGGAAGAAATTTAGAGATCTTACATAGGATATCTTTTGAGATCCTAGGGAATTTTAAGAGATAGCACCACCGAATTATAAGGGTAAGGGTCCTGCTGCAGGCCCTTCTTCTAGCCCTCCTAGGGACCCTAATAGGATAGAAATAGAAGGTCTGGCTGTTTAAGCCAGTGCTTTACAACTATAACAACAGATGCAGAGCCAAATTGAACAACAAGGCAAGACCTTAACTAATTTTATTAAGCATACTAAGTTAAATTATCTAAAAAACAAGGCTAGCATTAAAGATCTATTAGATAAATTAACGCAAACCATGACTGCTATGCAAGGTCTTTAGGATTCTACTAAGCTAAGGGAAGAAAATACTAAAGCTCCGGTAGAAGACCTGCCTGCCGCTAATTCTACGAGTTTACCTTCTAGTAACTTACAAGCTACCTTTAACATAGGGGCTATTAAGGAACTAAATAAGAAGGTTCACTCTATTTCTAAGGGAGCTAAGCTAAAAGGCCCTAAAAATTATAATCAGTGGAAGCAAGCCCTGAGCATTCAATTTAGAGCCCTAGGATTACCTGAATTTATAGATAATCCTAGCTTAGCAGGCCATCTAGCTAACTATGATTAAGCTATTCTTTTAATAATATTAAGAGATAGCTATCAACCAGGACCGCAGGCAGCTATATGTTAGCAAAAATCCCCTGAAGAAGCCTATAAAGTCCTTATTAGGCAGTATTCGCAGAGTGCTAAAATCTAGCGAGGTACGCTATACGCTAGCTACCACTCCCTAAATTTTTCAAATTATAAGGGATCTTTAGAGGCTTTTAATGCTAATTTTAATAACCTACTAGCTAGACTATAACTTTATAGTGTAGAGATCGCTCCTATTAATCAAGTAAACCATTATATCAACGCATTAAAGCAGACCTTTCCTAGTTAGGCTAAGAGACAAAGATTTACTATCAGAGCTACTAGGGCACAAGGGCTGCCTGTAAATACCTTAAATTTACAGTTCCTAATAGCTAATTTATTAGAAGAACAGAGGGATAAAACCTCCCCTATAGCTAAAGCTCTTAGCTATAAGGCTTCTAATAATAAGGGAAATTCTAAGGACAAGGAAAAGAAGTTACCTTCTAATCCTAATACTAAGAAGGACTCTACTAACGCCACTAAAGAGCAGGATAAGAAGGATTCAAACCCTTCTAAAGCCTCTAGGAAGAAAAAGCAGAAGAAGAAGAGTAGCAACGGGGATAAAGATAAAGGAAAAGAAGCTGCTTTTGCGTTAGGCTATAGCCTAGCCACGGGATACGTTGAAGAACTAGATTCTAGCGAGTCTAGCAGCGAGGATAGTAGTGATTCTGAATCTGATTTAGATACCTCTAGTACCACTACTACTAGTGACACTACTAAGCCTACTTTTAGCTACTCTAACGATATGGTTAAAAACTCCCTTCTATACGATACAGGTTCTTCTTGTCATATTTGTAATAATAGGGCTTTCTTTAGGGACTTTAAGCCTCTTAAGAAAGGTCAAACCGGCCCTATAATTACAGCAGGAGGACCTATTTATCCTAAAGGAAGAGGCACCGCTGTTTTTAACGTTCTGGTCAAGAAAAACCCACCAGAATATAGGCCTTTAGCTCTGTTAGATGCCCTATATTTCCCCGGTATAGATACTAACCTAGTTAGCGGGTTATCCCACTATCTTAAGGGAGGTTATCTAGCTAAAGATCAGCTTTTCCTAGCCGATAAAAGCCCCTATAGGTTACTAGAACCTGCTAAACACGGCTTCTTTTTGCAGATTAAGGGGCAAGCTACTCCTAAGATCTGCAAGCATTCAACCCACCTCTCCTTTATGGGCTAACAACAACGAGCCTATAAGACGAAATTATTAGGGTTTTCCTACCCTATAGAGGTTCAAATTCCGCAGCCAGCATTTAATCCCGAGGAATATCAACGAATCGAAGAATTAGACTCCGAAGAAGAAGAAGATTCAGCCCTATGTCCCACCGAAGCTCCTCCTAGTCAGGCATCTTCTATAGGGGGTTTAGAAGGTCCATACCCTAATGACTTAGGTGACGATAGTAGCCGTCTATTGCCCCCAGAGGCCTGTGATTCTCAAGAGGCCTGGCAACAGAGGGAGCTAGGGGATAATAGCCCTAATAGATCTTCCAAGCTAGATCCTAGTTACAAGAAGTTACTAGATTTAGCTCTTCTTTGGCACATTTGATTAGGCCACATCGGCCTCCCTTTACTTAAGAAATCTTCGAAATTAGCTAAAGGGATCCCTGATTTTTCCGCCATTAAAGATAAGGATTTTAACTGCATAGCCTATATGCAATCGAAGGCTATTAGAAGACTAACCAAAAGACCTATTCAGGACCCCCCTAGGGTTTTAGATATCCTAGAGGGAGATACGGTTAAAATCGAACCTATACCATACAATAAGAAGGCCCTAGTCCTTATACTTATTGATCGAAAATCCCGGTATAAGTGGTGTTTTTTATTAGCTAATAAAGAAGGTTAGACCCTCTATACTGCTATTAAGGGCTTCTTTAAGGCCCTGAAAAACCGATATAATACGTATCCTAGGCACCTTTACTTCGACGGAGGCACTGAAATCAACAATGAACTTCAGTCTTGGTTATCTTCTAAGGGAATTTGCTTTAGCACCTCTTGCCCCTATATTCACGAACAGAATAGGCTAGTTGAGAGGGCTATTAGGGTTATCCTAGACCGGCTTAGAGCTACACTTTAGTGGTCTAAGCTGCCTTTATATCTATGGTCTTATATCCTTCTAGCCATAGTGGACTTAGTTAATATCACCGCCAATACAACTAAGCCCCTAACCCCTAAGCAGCTATTTCTAGCTAACTTAGAGCCTAAGACTATCTATAAGCCTAACTTCTCGAAAATTAGGGCTATAGGGTCTTATTGCGAGGTTCTAATACCTCCGGAGCAGAGATCAAAGCTTTAGAAGCTAGCCCCTAGGACTATCCCTAGACAGCTGCTTGCTACTCTAGGTTCCAGCGTCTATCTTGTTTATATACCCTCTAAAAGGTCAGTTATCAAGACTAGCTTTGTTAAGATTATAGAGGATATAAGCTCTGTAGGGTCCCCTAAGCCTTTAGGGAGCTATCCTTCAGAGGGAGAAGCCAATATCTCACGAGATCTAGAGGTTCAGGATAGCTATCCAAAGCCTCTAGCGCCCACAGCGCCCGCAGCGCCCGCCGCGCCTATAACAACACCGCCCGGGACGACCGCTGCAACGCCTGTAACGCCTCCAGCGCTACCCCTAGAGAGCCCAAGCTCTAGCGCCCCTAATAAGGGTGCTATCGAAAAACCATTTTCAGATTCGGATTCTTTAATCGACCCTGATTCTATGGATATTGATGATTTTAACTTATCTTCCTTTGTTAAGGAGATATACTTCAAGGCACAACAAAAGGCTAAATCGTTAGCTAATAACAACAACGATCCGGATACGCCTAAGACCTGGAAACAAGCTTTAAAAAGCAAGGATAGCCAAAAATAGGTTAATGCTACCTTTAGCGAATTTAAGCAGCTATTAGCTGCCAGAACTTTTAAATTTATAGGGATAGACTAGATTCCTAAGGGCTGAAAAGTTCTTAAAAATAGGCTTGTCTATAAGCTTAAAAAGGATAAAGAAAATAATCCTATAAAACATAAGGCCTGACTCGTTGCAAAAGGCTTTATGCAGATAGAAGGTTAGGATTATATTGAGACCTACGCTGCTACTAGCATTCCCCCTAGTTAGCGGATATTACTAGCCCTAGCGGCTTGTAATGACTGGGAAGTTGAACAGGTTGATTTTATAGGGGCCTTCTTAAACAGCTTATTAAAAGAAGCTATTTATATGCAGATCCCTAATGGATTCGTTGAATTTGCCGAAGCTGCTACGCCTAAGATAGCTAAATTACTTAAAAAATACAGCTATAATCCCTCTTAAAAGTAGGTTATTTTCCTACAGAAAGCTTTATATAGATTAAAACAGAGCTCTAGAGAGTGGCAGCAGGCCCTAAAGGAACTTCTTTAAAAATTAGGCTTCCACCCCCTTATATCTAACCTGGCTGTCTTCTTTAACCTAACTACATCTACATATATAGCGACTTATGTAGATGACTGTCTTCTAATAGGACCAGATCTAGCTTATATTAACAAGCTAAAGAAGCTATTATATAAAGCTTATCCTATAGAAGATCATGGGCTAGCCGAATTTTTCCTAGGCGTTTAAATCACTAGAAATCGAAAGAAAGGGACCCTAACTATCCACCAGTCCTAGTACATTTCTAAAGCCCTAGAAAGATTTAATATAAAAGATGCTAGGCCTGCTAAAATTCCCCTACAACCCGGAATTATAAAGCAGGCAGCCCACCTAACTAAACCTCTTTCCCCCTCTGATCATAAGCTTTATTAAAGTATTATAGGGACTATTATGTACTTAATGCTCCTTACAAGACCTGATATTGCCTTTCCGGTTCAGTGGCTTTTAACAGCGTTAGCTAAGCCTTATATAGAGCACTTAAATGCTACTAAATATCTGCTTAGATACCTTCTAGGCTCTATAAGTTACTCTATAACTTATAGAAGGTCTAAGAACGCTAAAGCTTCTGCAACCCTTATTGGCTTCTGTGATAGCGACTTCGCGGGAGATAAGTCCTCTAAATCAACCTATACTTATCTCTATAAGCTAGCTAAAGGACCTATTAGCTGGAAATCAAAGAAAGCAACTACGATAGCTTTATTGACATTAGAGGCCGAATTAGATGCTCTATATGAAGCTATTAGGGAGCTAGAGTGGCTCTATAGCCTTTTTAAGGAAATTAAGCTGCCTATAGCACCTCCTATTCTAATTTTTAGTGATAACTAAGGCGCTATAACGACCGCTAATAACCCTGCTCTTCACAGCAGAATAAAGCATACCCTGCTAAAATTTAACTATACTAGAGAGAAGGTACAGAAGGGTATAGCTAAGGTTATCTATATTAATACTAAAGAGATGCCTGCAGATAGCTTAACTAAGCCCCTGCCTAACGATAAATTTCAACAATTTATTCAACTATTAGGTCTTACGAACACAAAGGCCTAGTTTTAAAGAAAAAACAACTAAAAAGTCGAAAAATCTTAAAATCAACAAAAACACTGGAATTCCGTTGAAAAGTTATTAATTTTAGTTGAAAAGTTATTAGATTTATTATTGAATTTATAGTTAACTTAGATATCTATTAAAGAGCTAAGTTCAGGTATCGAATTAGTTACCTTATACTTTTCTAGAGGGAGTGTTAAAATTATGCTATTTATAGCACTATTTTATAGGCCCACTAGTTGCCTAGTTGCGTTGTTGCAACGTTGGTTGCGAGGCGTTGCCTGCAGCGTTATTAGCCGTGGCCAGCAGCTTTGGCTGTGACCTGCGTTCCTGCACATAACCAACCCACAGGCTTGTATGACTAAGCTGACTAGGCTACCCTATAGGGAAGCTAAAATCAACTATAACTAGGGAACTAGTAGTCGTATAAAAGGCTGACTTATACTGTTCGAATCCTTGATTTTTTCTGGATTTAATGATGTATTTTATTTATAGGGTTGCTTATTAGATTGCTTAGTTAGTGCACGTGGGTGGCTAGATTGTATGGTCGTGAGTCGATTTTTTATTTTTCACATATAAATGAATTTTACGGAAAATAAAAAATAGCTCCTAAGGCCCGGCTAGCGACCCCCTTCCGTCGATATAGTCGGTAGGTCTATGAGGGGAACTCAGAAAATCCTCTCATTGCTCATCAGATCGTTCATCTAGCTGAAATCTACTATATTCAACTATTAAAGCTCTATATCTTGAAGAATCGTCGTATTATAGTGAATCTAGAAGCCGCCGCGTTGGAATCTACTAGGGAGGTCTTCCTATCCCTCTAGCTAGATTCCCCTTCCATTTTCAATAAAGATAAATCTTTAGTATTATCTTCTATAGTACTATAACTTAGGATTAGCCTACTATGGAGAACTATGCTGCTCTGGTATCTAGTATAATACCTTAGAAGGCCTTAGATAAGTAATAGTCTTTAAGTAGGAATAAGTAAGGAGGCCTAGCGGCGTTCCTATTATTAAATAGATTCTTCTTGCTTAGTCTGTGTATTATAGCTTAATTTATAAGGACTTTAACCGTTTTCTAACTATTAAGGGTTATACTATAGGTAAAGAAGCTTATAGGTACCCTTTCTTCTTCCTCTCCCTCTAGCTTAGTATTAAATCTAAGGCTTATTATATACTAGGTAACCTTATTAACTTTAGAGGGATAAGGAGTGGGATCTTCTATTAGGGTACCTTTATACTAGGTAAGAAAGGTATTATATAAAGCTAGTGAGGATAATAAGGTATCTACTAGATAATGGTTCTTATATTGCTAGTATACCTTCTTACGCTCTTCCTTAGGATACTTTATTAACTAATATCCCTCTTTACTATATATATAATATTTCTTTATATAGGGAGGGCCTCTTCTACCTTTCTACCTTTATAAAGGGTATTATAACTCTTTACCCTTACTATTATACCTTCTATTAGTCTAGAAGGCGTTAGGAGTCTAGGCATTAGCAGGGAATTAATATTAACCGCTAGATTCCTCTGTAATAAGCTAGATTATTATATATATACGCTTATAGAATTATTAGAGGCTATCTAGAGGGTTAGTGAGGCACCCTCTACACTTAGGGATTCTATTATAAGCGGTTATAATCTAGTTCCTAAGGGCTCTTTCTAATTAACCTATATTAGGAATGGCTTACTATAATATTAATAGCCTCTTAATAAGCTTATTAAAGCATTCTATCTTTAATTTATTAGGGTTTTTATTAATAGTCTTCTAGAGCAAAGTATTATGCTATTTAAGGAGATACTTCTACCTTATATCTTTAGTCTTAAACCTCTCCTTTATTCTCCTTATAAGGGTAGTAAGGTCCTAAGGGTTACTAGGTTTAGAGAGGTAGTCTAAGTAGTACTAATAAGCTTTTTCTTTTAATATTACTTTAAATATATACCTAGCTTATTCTAGTTTAATATCTAGAAGCTTATACTTTTACCTAAAGATTTAGAGCTTTAGTTTAAGTATATTATAGTTATTAGCGCTATATTACTACTTAGATATATATATCTTAATAAGATCTAAGATCTGCTTTACTATTAGTTATAGAGGCTTAAAGGGAGGATTATTAGTAGGTTTATATATTATTCTTTAGTAAATAGGAAGGGCTTATTATTAGGGAGTGGAGGTTCTTTACTAGGTAAATATAGGTTCTTAGGGATAATAAGGAAGGGCTTATAGGGCTTAAGGTATTTAAGGAAGGGGCTAAGGGTTCTATTCTTAGGGAAAGGTTACTAATATTACTCCTTATAGAGGTTATAAAGATTAGTAGGAGGAATAAGTAGTCCTTATGCTCTGTTAGTCCTAGAGGTTATTATTCTTATAGAGGTTATTAAGGAAGTCACTATTCTTAATTATATTCTTTTAGAAGTTATTATACTTCTTCTAGGTATCCTTTACTTCTTCTTATAACTAGAAGTAGAATTCCTATTAGTTAAGGACTTCTTAGAGGTTTATTACTATATTTATATTCTAGTTAATTATTATATAGATTCTAGAGTTAATAAGGTAGTCCTATAAGTGCCTTAGGACTATAACTAGGGTCTTAAGAAAGTTACTATAGGTCTATAGGTTAAAATCTTAAGTAAATTCTATAAAGAGCAATCTTCTATATACCTTTTATATTATATAGTCCTTAACCTAAGAGAGAATATAGGCTACTTATATTTTAGGTGTATTATTATCCTTAATATTAAATTTATCTACCCTAGTAAGTGCTTCTTCTATAATATACTAGTATAGTTACTATAGGATATAGAGAAAGGGGATAGTGAATTCTAGGGCTTCTAAGGGATCCGCTTAAGAGCTATTATAACTTATTAGGTTTTGTGGTTATTCCTTCTTATTAACTATTATAACTTATAGCATTAGAGGAGATAGAATAAGGGAAGTAATAATAAAGGGATTAGGGAAAAAGAGATATAAAGGATTATAAGCTCTGGTGATTAGCTTCGCGTGTAATAGAACACACTAAGTTAAAGAATAATAGGATAGCTTAGCTACTAGAGTTAAACTCTTCTTCTTAGTTTAGGCTTTAGCTTCTTCTAGCTACTCTTATTACCTTAATAGGCTAGCTAGAGTTAGCTTCTTCCTTAGTATAATTAGGGATCTTAAATAATAAAGCTACTCTTATTACCTTAATAGGCTAGCTAAATTACGCTACTTCTATAAAGGTCTCTTCTAGATAGAACCTAGCTAATCTATAGTGTCTTTAAAAGATAATAAGTATTTATAAATAAAAAGTGGTTATAAAGTTAACCACTAATTAGTGTTAGAATCACTAGGTGTGATAATGGCTAGTTATTAATTAGGCGCGCTTATAATAGTATTAATTAAATAATCTATTATAAGCTATATGTTCTATTAAAGGAAGCTAGAAAAGAGAGGGCTCCTGTAAGAGGGAAAAAGGCAGCTATAGCCGTGTGGGTCACGTGATGTGGGTGGGTCACGTGACCCGGGCCCTGCCCTATCGCAGGCCTGCCCGTGGGCAGGAAAGAAGGCACGCGCACACGCACGCACACACGCGCAGCAGCCGACCTTCTTCCGGTCGGGCCAACCTTCAGCCGAAGGGAATTGCGGCTGCCAAGCGCGATTGATATCATGCTTGTTCCAACATATAAGCTATAGGATATATTAGTAAATAGTTATAAGAAAGTATTACCTATATAGGAGTCTTAAATTACTACTAATACTAAAGTAACTATAGGTAGAAATCTTAATAGACTTTATTATAGGATTACCTATTACCTAAGTAGGTAAATAAGAAACTAATATAATCCTAGTAATTATAGACTAATATACTAAGTACTCTATCTTCCTACCTATAATAACTATAATTAATATAGCTAAGTTAGTAAAACTTTTCTATAAGGAAATTAAGCTATAATTTAGGCTACTAAAGGGCATTATATCTAATAAAGGATCTATTTTTATAAGCTAATTCTAGTTAGACCTATATTACCTATTATATATAAAATATAGGCTTTCTATAGTATTTTACCTCTAAACTAATAGGTAAACTAAGAGAACTAACTAGGTACTAGAGCACTATCTATAATACTTTACTTCTAAAAACTAGTAAATATAGCCTAAGCTACTTCTAGTTATATAATTTACCTATAATAATATAGTAAATAAAACTATAAGCTATTTACTAAACTATATACTTATAGGGTACTTACTAGAGTTTTAGCTAGCCCTTAGGAATAAGATTATAAAAAAGAAGGTACTAAAGGCTTATACTTATATTATAAAGTTATATAAAGCTAGAGAGTAGCTAAAGTAAAACTAGGTAAAAGCTACTAAATCCTAGGTAAAGTACTATAATAAATATTACTAATTACTTACTCTTAAAAAAAATAACCTAGTATTACTATTAGTAAAGAATATATAGCTTAAGGAAGTAAAATAGAAGCTAACCCCTAGGTTTATTAGATTATTTTAGGTACTTAATACTATTAGTAAATAACTATATTAGCTTATACTACTAGAAAAATATAGTAGGTTATATAATATATTCTATATTAGCCTACTAAAGCTACAGACCTATTATAAGAATATAAATAAAGAAAAAATACTAATACCTAATCTTAAGGATAAAGATAATAAATATAAAGTTAAGGAGATTAAGGAATATAGAAAGACCTATAAAGGTAATAAATACCTAGTAAAGTAGAAGGGTTAGCTAAGTAAATATAACTAGTAGGTTCCTATTAAAGATATAAAAGGAGCTTAGTATATAATTTAGGTATTCTACTAGAATAAGTTAAGGGAAAAGAATAGTAATATATAAGTAAGTTATAGGTAAAAAAGTATAAAGTTCCTATAAGAAAGGTATAGCCTTACTAGCTACTATAATATACCTAATAAAAGAAAATAACTAAACTATATATAAAAATAAAAGAAAAAATATAAAGGAAACTATCTATAGCTTTAGAAAAGTTAATAGAAATCCCTCTATAGTTATCCCCTTATAGCTAAAGACTTAGCCCCTATAGACTATATACTTAGCGTTATTCTTGTCTACCGCGACCGCCTCCCTTATTCTATAATAAAAATAATATAATGCTATTCCCTAGGTAACAAATCCCGGATCACTTAGCCTTAGCCGCAAAACCATCGCCGCATTCTATGCAGCGAGGAGTTACGGATAGTTAGCCTAGTGGCCATAGACTATATAATCATCAGCGAATAGAAACCGAAGAGCAAAGGAAAAGCAAGATACTCACAGCCTCGTAACTATCCCCGCGCGAATAACACTAAATGCAGCGCTTTAACTGCTTTATCTTTAACTAACCCACGTATAGGTTAGCGTTAAATTAACAATTAATCTAGGGAAGTTCGGGGGCGGATAGGGGGCTCTTCTTGTGTTTAGTGCATCTAGTACGCAAACAGTGCATACACAAGTAGTCATAGAGCAGAATCGTGGGCGCGCTTATAGTGATATATTAGCGATTAATAACGGATAGATAATAGTGTTAAAAAAAAAAGTGATAATTTAGCTAATAATATAGAAATAAAAATAGAATAATATAATAGAGAGGCAGAGGTGAATTTATACCTAAGCGCTAACTATTATTTATTATTATAGATTATTATTTATTATTATTTTAATATAACTACTAGTTAGCGAATAGTTATAAAATATAGGGTAAAAGCCATTTAGGAGCCTAGTAATAAGGGGGGGGGATAATTATAAGGCCCCTTATAACATAACCCACACGTATATGTGCACCGCAGCGCCAGAGCACCGCGGCGCCTAACACTAGAAGGAAGGGCTAGGTCCACGTAATATTAGCAAGCTACTAGCTATAAACCAGTAACTTATATATATATTACACTTAGACCTAGCAAGCTTTAGTTAATATATGAGTGCACCCTATATCCTTTTGCCTAGCTACCTTTATCCTTACACTTCGCTAACTTCTCTGCTTTATCCTTTATTTCGCTATTAAGAGTTAGCTTAGCTCTAAAGGCATTATTAGCCTTTACCTAAGATCTTCCTTAGGCTTTAATTAGGTGCCTAATCCTACTTATAATACTATAGAAATCTAGGACCTTTCCCTCGCTCTCTGCTAAATAAATTAACAAGCTGATTTAAGCCGAGATAGCAGGGAATTATGCCCTAATAGCGTTATTAATTATTTCTATAGGTAAGTTGCCTTTAGCAATAGGGTAGTCTGCTTAAAAGCATCTCTTATAGCTAATTAAAGTATTTATAAGCCACTTATTAATATTAACCTTTATAAGGTTTTATTTAATAGTTTTATTAAAATTAACTTTAGTATAATACTTTATAGTCCTATTTAAAGGTATTATATTCCTTATAAGCTCTTTAATCTTATTATAAAGAGATATATGCCTTAAGGTTATCTACTTATACTTAGGACTAAGTGTTATTATAAACTAAGTATAATACTCTTATAGGGCCTTTATAAGGCTCTAGAATTAGCTATTAAATACCTAATAATAACCACTAAGGACTATAAACTAAGCGCTATCTTTAGTATTATTAGGTTATTAAGGGTACTAAAAATAACTCTCTCTAGCTATATTATAACCTTTAGAAGAGCTTTCCTAGGGTTACTATACACTACTAATTATAGCTCTACTACTCTATAAGTGCGTTTAAACTCCTATAGTATCTAATATAGATAATTAACTCTATATAGCCTCTACTACCCTTCTCTTTACTAGAGTCCTGTTTCCTATAAGGATTAGAGGCTTAGGAGGGTAATCTAGCTATATAATTAAATTAGAATTAATAAAGACCTAGATTCTATCTTTAATAGCTCTTACCTTAACTATCTTATACTATAGGTCCTAGTAGTAGGGCTCCTATAGCTTAATAGCTAGCTTATTACTCTTAGAAGACTCCTTAGATATTATAAGAATACCTATAATATTATTATTATTAAACTAATAGATAGTAGTGTTAATCCTAGCGTGCTAGGGTTACCTAATTATAATGTTAATAAATTAGGCCTTTCTTTTACTGTGTTTATGTTGGAACAAGCATGATATCAATCGCGCTTGGCAGCCGCGATTCCCTTCGGCTGAAGGTCGGCCCGACCGGAAGAAGGTCGGCCGCCGCGCGCGTGTGCGTGCGCGTGCGCGTGCCTCCCTTCCTGCCTATAAGCAGGACTGCAATAGGGCAGGGCCCGGGTTACGTGACCTACCCACATTACGTAACCTATATAAGCTATAGATACTTTTTCCTTCTTATAAGAGCCCTCTCTTTCCTAGCTTTCTTTTAAATAGAATATATATAGCTTATAATAGATTATTTAATTAATACTATCATAAGCGCGCCTAATTAATAACTAGCTATTATCACACCTAGTGATTCTAATACTAATTAGTAGTTAACTTTATAACCACTTTTATTTATAAATACCTACTATCTTTTAAAGACACTATAGATTAGCTAGGTTTTATCTAGAAGAGACCTTTATAGAAGCAGCGTGATTTAGCTAGCTTATTAAGGTAATAAGAGTAGCTTAATTATTTAAGATCCCTAATTATACTAAGGAAGAAGCTAACTCTAGCTAGCCTATTAAGGTAATAAGAGTAGCTAGAGGAAGCTAAAGCCTAAACTAAGAAAAAGAGTTTAACTCTAGTAGCTAAGCTATCCTATTATTCTTTAACTTAGTGTATTCTATTATATATAAAGCTAATTACTAGAGCTTATAATCCTTTATATCTCTTTCCCCTTATCTCTTTATTATTACTTTCCTTATTCTATCTCCTCTAATACTATAAGTTATAATAGTTAATAAGAAGGAATAACTATAAAACCTAATAAGTTATAATAGCTCTTAAGTAAATCCCTTAGAAGCCCTAGAATTTACAATCCCCTTCCTCTATATCCTATAGTAACTATACTAATATATTATAGAAGAAATACTTACTAGGGTAGATAAATTTAATATTAAGAATAATAATATACCTAAGATATAAGTAACCTATATTCTCTCTTAGGTTAAGGACTATATAATATAAAAGGTATATAGAAGATTACTCTTTATAGAATTTACTTAAGATTTTAACCTATAAACCTATAGTAACTTCCTTAAGACCCTAGTTATAGTCCTAAGGTACTTATAGGACTACCTTATTAACTCTAGAATCTATATAATAATTAACTAGAATATAAATATAGTAATAAACCTCTAAGAAGTCCTTAACTAATAGGAATTCTACTTCTAGTTATAAGTGTAATGGACTCGAGCTCGAGGCTCGGGTCCTTCTCGGGTCCGGGAGGGCTCCGGAAAGGGCGCGGAGAGTGTATAAGGCAGCGTGCGGAGATTATGCGGACTTAGGGCTTACTGCGCGCGCTACGCGCATAGACTACGTATAGGAGGATATATAGCTATATACTATATAATCTCTTACTTAGCTTTTTCTTTCCTCTTTAAGAATAGTAATTATACTTTAGATACTTATTTATAGTTACCCTAAGGCTAGTTTATAATATTTACTATTCTTTACTTTCTTTATATTCTTCCTCTTTTAGCTATATCTTAATAATAGTATAACCTTTATTAAGTAGAATAGAAATAGGTAAGCTAGCTATATTATAGGCGCTTATTAGGGAGTAGTTAGTGTAGATCTAAGCGCTTTATAAGAACTAACACTAAGTAAGGCAAAAGCTATTACCTATAGGGGCACTATTTAATAGTAATAAGATGCTCTTTATAGCCTAGAAGAGTCTTATAGGCTATAAGCTAGTTATAGACTAGGGGTTTATTAGGGACACTAAGGACTAATAGTGCTTTATTTACTAGAACCTTTTAGTAAAGGTTTAGGCCTAGGTTATACCCTACTTTAAGAAGGGAAACTTAGTAAACTTTAATATAAGGCACTTCCTTAATTACTTAGGGGAAATATTTAATAATCCCTATTAATAGGAATTAGCTATTACTAAGCTTAACTAGTTATAATAATAATAATATAAGCGGTTTAGTAACTTCTATATATAGTTTAAATAGAAACTTATACTTATAGGTAGGCTAGGTTAGGTAGATAAGGTAAAGCTTTTAAAGCTATACACTACCCTTAATAAGTAGATAAGGGACTATAGTATAGGATATAACATTCCCTAGGCTAACTACTCTATGGTATTAGCTTAGTTTAGGAATATTATATTAGATATTAAGTCCTATTATTTAGAGGAATAGTATTACTTATATTACCTAGTATAACTAGCTCCCTAGGTAGACTAGTCTTTAGGGTAAGATAAGGACATACTAATAATAGATATCTAGTTAGTAGGCATAGTAGGGGCCTAGAAGGGCTTTAGGAAAGCTATAGGTTACTAGTAGTAAGGGGTAAAAAGGGCTAAATAGGTTTCCTAGGAGGTGCTTAATATATAATATAAGGAGGGTAAGTATATATAATATAGCTTTAATAAGCACTAAGTTATAAAGTATTCCTTATATTACACTATCTATCTAAAGGAGATACTAGTGGTTAATGCTTATAAGGTAGAAGATATTAACTCTAAGGATTTAAGTAATAAGTTAGAAAAGGAGAATCCCCTTTATTAAGTTATTTAAATAAGGAGGAGGAATAGGAGCTTAGAGAGGCTTTATAGTATATAGTTAAGGTTAAGGATAACTTTAAATATATCTAGAGTAATATAGATATATTACCCTTCTTAGTCCCTATATTAATAAATAAGATAACCTTTTTAGATATATAAGTTAATATAGGATATAACTACTATACTACTATTAGTAAATACCTAGTCTAGAAGCTATAACTAGAACATATCCCTTTACTAACTAAGAGGTTAGTTTATATAGTAGTTAGTGTAAAAAGAGAGGGAAGGGAGAATCATAAGGTAAGCTTATTAATTATATATATTATCTGTTTTTAGATAAATATAGATAGATAGGAGACGCTAATTATAGTGTATATAATCCTAGGATTAATAAGATAACTTATCCTAGGGACTCTATAGATAGCGCGCTATAATATTAACTTAAATATATAACACTAATAACTAACTATAGGAGTGGCTAATAACCTATAGATTTAGGCTATAACTAACAGAGGGGTAGAGAAGCCTACTATATATATTATAGGATCTTTATTTATAGGAATAGTATGTTAAGTAAGGAAGTAGAAGGAGTATATATAGCTTTATACTATAAGCTTATAGGAAATTATATCTATCTTATAGATTAATACTACACTAAAACCTATAGAGTAGGAGCTCTTAGCGTCCTTACTAGAGGAGTTATAAGACTATAAGGACCTTTTCTAGGAGAGTAAGGCAAATGCCCTACTACCGCACTAGGGCAAGTCTAATCACTATATTTGCCTAAGGTAGGATACAGAGGGTAATAAACTAGACCTACCGTAGGCTCCGCTATATAATATACTACGTTAATATCTCCTGGAGATACGCAAGTAGGTAATAGACTTAATAGACAAGGGCTGGATTAGGGCGAGCTTATTATTAGCAGCGGCACTAGTTCTGCTAGTGAAGAAACCCAGGGGTGGTTAGTGTCAAGGCTTCTGGGCCGAATATGATGAACAGGGTGATGGTATGATTAAGGTAGCAGCTATGGAGCTAGAAGGTAGGTGTATGTGCTTGAAGGTTTTAATCTCTAGCCTCCTATATTCTATATATATAACCTTTGCCTAAATACCCCCTCTGCGTGCACGTGACTAGCTCGCGGTAACCTTGTAGCTAGGGCGCTACGAGCCATAACTAGGCCTTACTATATATAATGCTATTACCTTTATAGCCTCTGTTACTCTATTACCTCTATAACCCTAATATAGTTCCCTCTCTCCTTTATAATTACCCTTAATTATAACTAGCTACCTAGTTAGTGTGAACTTACTATCTTAATTTCCTATGTAAATCTAAATAACTTTTTATATTATAATATAATATATAGGGAGATATAATAGCCCTATTAATATAGGTTATAGATTATTCCCTACCTTACTTATAAGCTCTTAATTACTATATAATTATAGCTATAGAGTTACTTTATAAATACTTATATTATCTTTATTATAGTTTCTATAGAAGTGGATACCCTATATTAAATTTTCTAATTAGGTTAAATAAATAGGGTATTAGATACTATATATCTATATAAGTTTAACTATAAGTTCTAGCGAAGTTACTATAAACTTACTAGGTATACGTAACTAGCTATAATTTTTACTATTAGTAGCTATAATACTAACTCTTTAACCTATAGCTTACTTTTACTACCTATGTAGATTACTTAAGGGGCTATAGTTAATATAAAAGAGCCTAGATTTCCCCCCCTTTATCTCTTCCTTTCTTCTTTATCCTTCTTAATTACTCTATATAAATTATAAGTTAGCCTTACTAGCCCTATAGTAATGCTCTTATTACTATTGCTTAGTAGTTACTAACCTTACCTAGGATTATATTATTCCTAGCTCTTACTTCTAAGCTCCTTTATTATTAGTCTCTTACTACCCTGCTTCCTTACTTACTTACTACTAACTTATAGCTAGTTTACTATATTTACTATCTACCTAGTAACTTCTAGTCCCTTAGCTTCTACCCTAGAAAAATCTCCTTATAAATAGGTATCCTAAGCTTTTAAGACTACTATATAAGTTTTACCTCTTACTTATAGTGTTATAGTAGCTAACTTACTAAATAGTAGTATTAAGATCCTATATCTACGCTATAGTTAGTAGGCCGCTATCTAGTAGATTATACCTAAAGATAATAGTAGTAAGCTATAATATATTATTAATAGGAAACCTATTCCTAATAAGTGTTATTATTCTCCTAGTATAACTAAGCTACTTACTTACTACTTCCTTATTACTAACTTTAGCTAGGAAATTCCTTTAAGTGTGCTTATTATATAAAAAATAATAAATTATATATTAGTATAAGTACCTTTCTAATAGAAACTACTTCTAGATAACTAATATACTACTAGTGTCCTACCTAAATTATAAAATTATATTATAAGTTATTTAAGATAATAAGAAATATCCTAGAAGGTATTTAATATTATAAGTATCTAGTAAGAATATTAACTCTAATAACTTAGTTATAGCTAACTTATTACTAGGGTCTTATATAGGCTAAATATAAGTTATATAACGCCCTCCTAGCTATAAAAAATACTAATTAATATAGATATATTCGCCAGGCTTAATTAACCGCTAAGGCTATGCGTAAGGCTAATGCTAATAAGCGCACTATAATATTATAGCTATTTAACGCTATAAACCTTAAGGTATAGATTAATATTATAAATAGCCTACGCTTTATTACCTAGTATACTCTAATAGTAATATCTTATTATTTTAGGCATAGCTTTTAATTTACTAACTTACTACTAGTTTACTAAGTTTACTTCTAATATCCCTACCTATATTAGCCCCTCTAAGCTCCCTAAAGAGCTTTATATATTTATTTATAGGGATAAGAAGGAGTTTTCTAATAATAAGGCTCCTATAGCTACTATAGATAAAAATATAGCTACTAATATAATAATAGAATAGTAGATACTAAATAGCTATAAGGTAGTTTTTTACTTTAAGAAAAATATAACTTATATTATAGGATATTTATATACTAAATTACTAAAGTAATTATATCTCTATAAACTAGCTACTTAATTACTACTTATAATTATTTATAATATCCTTTATAATAAAATCCCTTTTTAATACCTATAAATTTTCTAAACTATTATAGCCTTTCCACTTTACTAGGTATTTATATTATTTTCTATTATAGTAATGTAAAATAATTCTCTTAACTTTAAACTCTTCTTTATTATCTTTAATATTATCTTATAGTAAGAATATATCTATATAGCTAGTAAGGTCCCCTTTAAAGGGTTTAAGGCTTATAATATTAAATATATTATAAAGTCTTAAGCTAGCTAGTAATTATAATTAATAGGCTAAGCTATAATTACTAACCACCTTTTTAATCTTATAGGGCCCTAGGTACTTTATAGTAAGCTTTTAGCTTAGGTGTCTTAGGTTAATGTTTTTTATTAATAGTAATTATTGAAAATGGAAGGGGAATCTAGCTAGAGGGATAGGAAGACCTCCCTAGTAGATTCCAACGCGGCGGCTTCTAGATTCACTATAATACGACGATTCTTCAAGATATAGAGCGTTAATAGTTGAATATAGTAGATTTCTAGCTAGACGAACGATCTGACGAGCAATGAGAGGATTTTCTGAGTCGCCTCATAGACCTACCGACCATATCGACGGAAGGGGGTCGCTAGCTGGGCCTTAGGAGCTATTTTTTATTTTCCGCAAAATTCATTTGTATATAAAAAGTAAAAAATCGACTCACGACCATATAATCTAGCCACCTACGTGCACTAACTAAGCAATCTAATAAGTAACCCTATAAATAAAATACATTATTAAATCCAGAAAAAATCAAGGATTCGAACAGTATAAGTCAGCCTTTTATACGACTACTAGTTCCCTAGTTACAGTTAATTTTAGCTTCCCTATAGGGTAGCCTAGTTGGCTTAGTTATACAAGCCTGTGGGTTGGTTGTGCGCGGAGCGCTGGTCACAGCCAAAGCTGGCCACAGCTAACAACGCTGCAGGCAACGCCTTGTAACCAACGTTGCAACAACGCAACTAGGCAACTAGTGGGCCTATAAAATAGTGCTATAAATAGCATAATTTTAACACTCCCTCTAGAAAAGTATAAGTTAACTAATTTAATACCTAAACTTAGCTCTTTAATAGATATCTAAGTTAATAATAAATTCAATAATAAATCCAATAATAATCCAATAACTTTTCAACTAATATTAATAACTTTTTAACGGAATTCCAGTGTTTTTATTAATTTTTGATTTTTTGACTTTTTTAGTTGTTTTTAAAGCTAGGCCTTTGTATTTGTAAGGCCTAATAGTTGAATAAATTGTTGAAATTTATCGTTAGGCAGGGGCTTAGTTAAGCTATCTGCAGGCATCTCTTTAGTATTAATATAGATAACCTTAGCTATACCCTTCTGTACCTTTTCTCTAGTATAGTTAAATTTTAGCAGGGTATGCTTAGTTCTACTGTGAAGAGCAGGGTTATTAGCGGTTATTATAGCGCCCTAGTTATCGCTAAAAATCGGAACAGGAGGTGCTATAGGTAGCTTAATTTCCTTAAAAAGGCTATAGAGCCACTCTAGCTCCCTAATAGCTTCATATAGAGCATCTGATTCGGCCTCTAATGTTAATAAAGCTATCGTAGTTGCTTTCTTTGATTTCCAGCTAATAGGTCCTTTAGCTAGCTTATAAAGATAAGCATAGGTTGATTTAGAGGACTTATCTCCCGCGAAGTCGCTATCACAGAAGCCAATAAGGGTTACAGAAGCCTTAATAGCGTTTTTAGACCTTCTATAAGTTATAGAATAACTTATAGAGCCTAGAAGGTATCTAAGCAGATATTTAGCAGTATTTAAGTGCTCTATATAAGGCTTAGCTAACGCTGTTAAAAGCCACTGAACCGGAAAGGCAATATCAGGCCTTGTAAGGAGCATTAAGTACATAATAGTCCCTATAATACTCTGATAAAGCTTGTGATTAGAGGAGGAAAGAGGTTTAGTTAGGTAGGCTGCCTGTTTTATAATTCCGGGTTGTAGGGGAATTTTAGTAGGCCTAGCATCTTTCATATTAAATCTCTCTAGGGCTTCAGAAATGTACTGGGACTGGTGGATAGTTAGGGTCCCTTTCTTTCGATTTCTAGTGATTTAAACACCTAGGAAAAATTTGGCTAGCCCACGATCTTCTATAGGGTAAGCTTTATATAATAGCTTCTTTAGCTTGTTAATATAAGCTAGATCCGGTCCTATTAGAAGACAGTCATCCATATAAGTCGCTATATATATAGATGTAGTTAGGTTAAAGAAGACAGCCAGGTCAGATATAAGGGGGTGGAAGCCTAATTTTCGAAGAAGTTCCTTTAGGGCCTGCTGCCACTCTCTAAAGCTCTATTTTAATCCATATAAAGCTTTCTATAGGAAAATAACCTGCTTTTGAGAGGGATTATAGCTGTATTTCTTGAGTAATTTAGCTATTTCAGGTGAAGCAGCTTCGGCAAATTCAACGAATCCATTAGGGATCTGTATATAAATAGCTTCTTTTAATAAGCTATTTAAGAATGCCCCTATAAAATCAACCTATTCAACTTCCCAGTCATTACAAGCCGCTAGGGCTAGTAATATCCGCTAACTAGGGGGAATGCTAGTAGCAGCGTAGGTCTTGATATAATCCTAACCTTCTATCTGCATAAAGCCTTTTGCAACGAGTCAGGCCTTATGTTTTATAGGATTATTTTCTTTATCCTTTTTAAGCTTATAGACAAGCCTATTCTTTAGAACTTTTCGGCCCTTAGGAATTTAGTCTATCCCTATAAATTTAAAAGTTCTGGCAGCTAATAGCTACTTAAATTCGCTAAAGGTAGCATTAATCCATTTTTAACTATCCTTACTTTTTAAAGCTTGTTTCTAGGTCTTAGGCGTATCCGGGTCGTTGTTATTAGACAATTTAGCCTTTTGTTATGCCTTAAAGCATATCTCCTTAACGAAAGAAGATAGGTTAAAATCATCAATATCCATAGAATCAGGGTCGATTAAAGAATCCGAATCTAAAAATGGTTTTTCGATAGCACCCTTATTAGGGGCGCTAGAGCTTAGGCTCTCTAGGGGTAGCGCTGGAGGCGTTACAGGCGTTGCAGCGGTCGTCCCGGGCGTTATAGGCGCGGCGGGCGCTGTAGGCGCTGTGGGCGCTGGGGGCGCTAGAGGCTTTGGATAGCTATCCTAAACCTCTAGATCTCGTGAGATATCAGCTTCTCCCTCTGAAGGATAGCTCCCTAAAAGCTTAGGGGACCCTACAGAGCCTATATCCTCTATAATCTTAACAAAGCTAGTCTTAACGACTGACCTTTTAGAGGGTATATAAACAAGATAGACGCTAGAACCTAGAGTAGCAAGCAGCCGGCCAGGGATAGTCCTAGGGGCTAGCTTCTGAAGCTTTGATCTCTGCTCCGGAGGTATTAGAACCTCGCAATAAGACCCTATAGCCCTAATTTTCAAGAAATCAGGCTTATAGATAGTCTTAGGCTCTAAATTAGCTAGAAATAGCTACTTAGGGGTTAGGGGCTTAGTTATATTAGCGGTGATGTTAACTAAGTCCACTATGGCTAGAAGGATATAAGACCATAGATATAAAGGCAGCTTAGACCACTGAAGTGTAGCTCTAAGCCGGTCTAGGATAACCCTAATAGCCCTCTTAACTAGCCTATTCTATTTATAAATATAGGGGCAAGAGGTGCTAAAGCAAATTCCTTTAGAAGATAACCAAGACTGAAGTTCGTTGTTGATTTCAGTACCTCCGTCGAAGTGAAGGTGCCTAGGATACGCGTTATATTGGTTTTTCAGGGCCTTAAAGAAGCCCTTAATAGCAGTATAAAGGGTCTGACCTTCTTTATTAGCTAATGAAAAGCACTATTTATACCGGGATTTTCAATTAATAAGTATAAGGACTAGGGCCTTCTTATTATGTGGTATAGGTTCAATTTTAACCGTATCTCCCTCTAGGATATCTAAAACCCTAGGGGGGTCCTGAATAGGTCTTTTGGTTGGTCTTCTAACAGCCTTTGATTGCATACAGGCTATGCAGTTGAAATCCTTATCTTTAATGGCGGAAAAATCAGGGATCCCTTTAGCTAATTTCGAAGATTTCTTAAGTAAAGGGAGGCTAATGTGGCCTAATCGAATGTGCTAAAGAAGGGCTAAATCTAGTAACTTCTTATAACTAGGATCTAGCTTAGAAGATCTATTAGAGCTATTATCCCCTAGCTCCCTCTGTTGCCAGGCCTCTTGAGAATCACAGGCCTCTAGGGGCACTAGACGGCCACTATCGTCACCTAAGTCATTAGGGTATGGACCTTCTAAACCCCCTATAGAAGATGCCTGACTAGGAGGAGCTTCAGTGGGACATAGGGCTGAATCTTTGTCTTCGGAGTCTAATTCTTCGATTCGTTGATATTCCTTGGGATTGAATGCTGGCTGCGGAATTTGAACCTCTATAGGGTAGGAAAACCCTAATTCGGTCTTATAGGCTCTTTATTGGCTTTGTTGTTGGTTACAAAATTGAGAGCCCATAAAGGAGAGGTGGGTTGAATGCTTGCAGATCTTAGGAGTAGCTTGCCCCTTAATCTGCAAAAAGAAGCCGTGTTTAGTAGGTTCTAGTAACCCATAGGGGCTTTTATTGGCTAGGAAAAGCTGATCTTTAGCTAGATAACCTCCCTTAAGATAGTGGGATAACCCGCTAACTAGGTTAGTATCTATACCGGGGAAATATAGGGCATCTAACAGAGCTAAAGGCCTATATTCTGGTGGGTTTTTCTTGACTAGAACGTTAAAAACAGCGGTGCCTCTTCCTTTAGGATAAATAGGTCCTCCTGCTGTAATTATAGGGCTGGTTTGACCTTTCTTAAGAGGCTTAAAGTCCCTAAAGAAAGCCCTATTATTACAAATGTGACAAGAGGAGCCTGTATTATATAGAAGGGAGTTTTTAACTACATCGTTAGAGTAGCTAAAAGTAGGCTTGCTAGTAGTGTCACT
The DNA here is from genome assembly GCA_023658475.1 of Epichloe elymi. Lineage (NCBI taxonomy): Eukaryota > Fungi > Ascomycota > Sordariomycetes > Hypocreales > Clavicipitaceae > Epichloe > Epichloe elymi. Next base: position 4,106,809 of record CP098276.1, read on the forward strand.
AGTGGTGGTACTAGAAGTATCCAAATCAGATTCAGAATCACTACTATCCTCGCTGCTAGACTCGCTAGAATCTAGTTCTTCAACGTATCCCGTGGCTAGGCTATAGCCTAACGCAAAAGCAGCTTCTTTTCCTTTATCCCCGTTGCCACTCTTCTTCTTCTGCTTTTTCTTCCTAGAGGCTTTAGAAGGGTTTGAATCCTTCTTATCCTGCTCTTTAGTGGCGTTAGTAGAGTCCTTCTTAGTATTAGGATTAGAAGATTTCTTTTCCTCGTCCTTAGAATTTCCCTTATTATTAGAAGCCTTATAGCTAAGAGCTTTAGCCATAGGAGAGGTTTTATCCCTCTGTTCTTCTAATAAATCCGCCATAAGGAACTGTAAATTTAAGGTATTTACAGGCAGTCCTTGTGCCCTAGCAGCTCTGATAGTAAATCTTTGTCTCTCAGCCTAGCTAGGAAAGGTCTGCTTTAATGCGTTAATATAATGGTTTACTTAATCTATAGGAGCGATCTCTACACTACAAAGCTGTAGTCTAGCTAGTAAGTTATTAAAATTAGCATTAAAAGCCTCTAAAGATCCCTTATAATTTGAAAAATTTAGGGAGTGGTAGCTAGCGTATAGCGTACCTCGCTGGATTTTAGCACTCTACGAATACTGCCTAATAAGGACTTTATAGGCTTCTTTAGGGGATTTTTGCCAACATATAGCTGCCTGCGGTCCTGGTTGATAGCTATCTCTCAATATTATTAAAAGAATAGCTTGATCACAGTTAGCTAGATGGCCTGCTAGGCTTAGATTATCTATAAATTCAGGTAATCCTAGGGCTCTAAATTAGATGCTCAGGGCTTGCTTCCACTGATTATAATTTTCAGGGCCTTTTAGCTTAGCTCCCTTAGGAATAGAGTGAACCTTCTTATTTAGTTCCTTAATAGCCCCTGTGTTAAAGGCAGCTTATAAGTTACTAGAAGGTAAACTCGCAGAATTAGCGGCAGGTAGGTCTTCTACTGGGGCTTTGGTATTTTCTTCCCTTAGCTTAGTAGAAGAATCCTAAAGACCTTGCATAGTAGTCATGGTTTACGTTAATTTATCTAATAGATCTTTAATGCTAGCCTCGTTTTTTAGACGATTTGTCTTAGTATGCTTAATAAAATCAGTTAAGGTCTTGCCTTGTTGTTCAATTTGGCTTTGCATCTGTTGTTGAAAAGCACTGGCTTAAATAGCTAGACCTTCTATTTCCATCCTATCAGGGTCCCTAGGAGAGCTAGAAGGGCCTGCAGCAGGTCCCTTACCCTTATTATAACTCGGTGGTGCTATCTCTAAAAGTTCCCTAGGATCTCAAAAGATATCCTGTGTAAGATCTCCAAATTTCTTCCTGTTACAAATAACGCGCGCTAGAAGCTAGGTTGTGGTGCAACCGGGCTACGCACGCAAATTGTGCGGTGGGGCTGTTTGAAAGGGTGCCCCTCGAGGTATAAAAGTGGGTCTGCGGTATGCGCGGGCAGAAACGGACCGGAGAAGATTCTCTGCGAAAATTTTCTCAACACCAAAAATAGGATCGTAGGTAATAGGTATTACAGAACGTGCAACGCAACGCAACGAATGTATAGTGCGTGCAACGTAGTGCAATAGGTCAAAAAGCCTAGTATTAATATACTAGATGTTCGATGATTTAAGGAATGCAGCGTATCTACAGAGTAGATAATATCAATATATAACGGTCGCGGCAGTGAATTAGATCACTAAAAAAGAGGTTGTGGTTGTAACTAGATAGTTACGGTTGCAATATGGTGGTTGCAGGTGCGGCTGTAGTTGAATTCAACACCAAGGGTCTGATGTTGCGATGCGTAGAGCTAGTGGATGAAAAGCTTCAAATTCTAGCGGTTTCCTTCGTAATCTAAGAGCCCACAGGTCTAGTAGAGAGTAACTAGTACCCAAAATCAAGCACTAATCGCAGTAGAATAACGCAGTAATGTAGTAATCTTTAGGCCTTCCGGGCTCATAACCTATTGAAAATGGAAGGGGAATCTAGCTAGAGGGATAGGAAGACCTCCCTAGTAGATTCCAACGCGGCGGCTTCTAGATTCACTATAATACGACGATTCTTCAAGATATAGAGCGTTGATAGTTGAATATAGTAGATTTCTAGCTAGACAAACGATCTGACAAGCAATAAGAGGATTTTCTGAGTCCCCTTATAGACCTACCGACTATATCGACGGAAGGGGGTCGCTAGCCAGGCCTTAGGAGCTATTTTTTATTTTCCGCAAAATTCATTTGTATGTGAAAAGTAAAAAATCAACTTACAACCATATAATCTAGCCACCCACGTGCACCAACTAAGCAATCTAATAAGCAACCCTATAAATAAAATACATCATTAAATCCAGAAAAAATCAAGGATTCGAACAGTATAAGTCAGCCTTTTATACGACTACTAGTTCCCTAGTTACAGTCGATTTTAGCTTCCCTATAGGGTAGCCTAGTCGGCTTAGTCATACAAGCCTGTGGGTTGGTTGTGCGCGGAGCGCTGGTCACAGCCAAAGCTGGCCACAGCCAACAACGCTGCAGGCAACGCCTTGTAACCAACGTTGCAACAACGCAACTAGGCAACTAGTGGGCCTATAAAATAGTGCTATAAATAGCATAATTTTAACAGTAATATATAATCTCTAACCTTAAACTCTATTAGTATTCTCTTATAATTATAGTACTTCTTTTACTATACTTATATATTACTTAGCAGCTACTTAATCTCTAAGTATCTCTATCTTAGTTCTAAGACTTTATTTTCTACCTAGTTATTTACTAAATTAGGCATTAGGATAGCCTAGTATAGTCCCCTTAGGTTATACCTATATAGCGCCTCCACTAGCATTAGGCTATAACTACTATGCTTACTTATATTATAGGTAAACTATACTATTAGTAGATATTCTACCTAGTTATCCTATTTAGTGTATATATAGGCTCTTAGATAGTGCTTAAGAACCTAGTTTAATTACTCTATCTATCTATCTATTTAGGGGTAGAACGCGGTGCTTAGTTACTACTTTATTATAATTAGGTAGTAGAATATCCTCTAGAAGCCACTAGTAAATATTAACCCTTAGTCTATAATAATACTTTCTAGGGTACTATAGTCCTCAAAAATATTTTCTAGGAACACTATAGCTAGCCTATTACTAGATAGGCATATAGATACTAGTATATAAATACTATACTTTAAAAATTAGTTTATAATAACTAGTATTATATTATATATCTAATACTTCTAATCCTTTACTAGCGGTAAGCCTGTAATAAAGTCTATTAATAATTCTTAGAAAGGGTAATTAGGCACTAGTAGCGTAGCTAACTTACTATAAGGTTTATATAACCTTAGCTTTAAAACTTAATAATTAATATAAGTCTATATATATAACTTAATATCCTTCTTTATTAATAGCTAGTAATATTAGCCTATAATTTAATAGAGGGTTCTGCTAACCCCCTAATAACCTACTATAGGATTATTATAGGTTAATAGTAAGACTTCTTTTTATATACCTTATAGAATAAAAACTTAATTATTATATATTAGTAACTTAGAGGGCACCCTAGTCTATATCTATAACCCTTTAGCCTCTAGCTTAGAGGGACTAATTAACTATAGTCCTAATGCACTAGAGTTACTACTTATTAGTAATAACTTCTGCTATACTATAAAGGTATCCCCTTATTACACTTCTAATAATAAGACTAGAATTAGGGCTTCTAATTCCTATGCCTTGCTCCTAATAGTAGAGTTTAATATTATAGAGGTTCTCTAAACCACTAAGATTCTTACTATAACACTACTATAAGCCTATAGCTCTTTAGTAGTGCCTATAAACTATCTAATTAGCCTAGTAGAGATTAACTTTATAGAGGTTCTCCTACCTACTATTAGACTTCTTACTATACTATTAATAGGTAGTAATCTTAGATATAGGGTATTAATAGAGTTACTATTACTCTTATACTACTTATTAATTATAAACCTAATATACTATAGCTTTACTAGACTAGTAGTAGTACTACACTTATTATAATACCCCTATAGCCTAATAGTAGTAAACTTAGTAAGGAAGGTTAGTAACTAAGATATAAATACCTTAGCTTTCCTTTCCTTACTAATATAATTTAATCTCTATAATAGAGTATTAGTAGGATTTAGCTTACCTACCTAGTGTTTAATAATAAAGTTAAATAGGCATAGCTTATCTAATATAGTAACCTACTAGCTTATTAGCTTAGGCTTTAAAATAAGGTATTTATAGTTTAAGTAATCTATTATTACTTTTACTAGGTAAGCTAAGTAAGTAAGGTAATACCTCTAAGTTTAAAAGGCCTCCTAAATTACTAGTAACTCTATATCTAGTGTTATATAGTGTAATTTAGTATCCTTTAACTTCCTTAATATAAACGCTATAGGGTGCTAGTAACCTAGCACTAATATTATAAGGATAGCTCTAATTACGTGTCTAGAGGTGTTAGTCTTAACTTATAATAGTAGTGCTAGATTAAAATACACTAAAATTAGTGCCTCCTAGAATTACTTTTATAGTTCTCTAAATACCACTAGCTTATAGGGCTCTAGCTTAAACTTTACTAGTTATTTCCCTTATAGATAGTTAGTTAATAGGATAATAATTTTACTATAATTCTTAATAAAGCGCCTATAGAAACTAGTAAATTCTAGGAAAGATTAGATATTAAACATATAGATAGGTATTAGCTATATTATAATTACTTTAACTCTACTAGGGTCTATTAAGATTCCTTCTAGGGAGATTATATAACTAAGGAATTTAACTTCCTTAATAGAGAATTAGCACTTATCTAGGTTAATAAAAAGATTAGTGCTTTAAAGCCTCTTAAGAACCTACTTAATATAATTCTTATACTCTAAGACATTACTACTATATATTAGGATATTATTAAGGTAGATAATATAGATAATATCTATAAGACCTTCTAAAGCTATATTAATATATTCTTAGAAGGTAGTAGGCGTATTAATAAGCCTAAATAGCATTATAAGATACTTAAAGTAACTATATCTACACTAAAAGGCTATCTTCCACTTATCTCCCTTACAAATATATAGCTAATAGTATATATCTTTAAGGTCTAACTTTATAAAGATCTTTATACCTCTTAGCTAATCTAAGATTTCTAGAATTAGGGGTAAAGGGGCCTTATCCTTAACTATAATCTTATTTAGGCCCCTATAATCCACGTATAGTTATAATTTTCCCCCTTTCTTTAGTATAAATAGGATTAGGGCACCTACTAGACTAATAGATCTTTAGATCTAACCTTATTCCTATATACTTACTAGGTACTTGCGGAGTACCTATAGCTCTTTCTTAGCTAGGTTATATATAGGTCCCTAGGGTAGTGTTTTTCCTTTTTCTAATTTAATTATATATATCTGCCTACCTAATCTAAGGAGGGTACTAGCCTTATAGCTTAAGAATATATTCTTAAACTCTATATAGACTTCTAGGAGGGCTACCTTATAAATAGTGTTAGATAGATCTATTATTATATAGATACTGCTTAGTTTCTACTCTTTTAGTGTATCCCTAATAAAGGCTATACGCTTAATTAGACCTATTAACTAGGGGGGAAGTATTACTATAACTAATAAGTATTTCTCCGCATGCTATCTATCCTATAACCCTATTACTAATAAGATATATTCCTTTATTATAGGGTATCTCTAAAGTCTTTTCCCTTATAATATTATAATAGGTTTATATTATCTTACCTAGTTAATACCTAGCACTAGCTTTTTACTACTATTAGTAATATAGTAGCTAACTTAGTATATCTTTATATATCCTATACTATCCCTTACTAATATTACCTTTTTTAAAATTCCTTAATATAGTATAATATTACTAGATATACTCTTAAGTATACTATTACTTAGTTATATATTTACCTAGTCTAGGTTTATTAATATATCTAGATAAATTAAAGAATATATAGCACTAGGGTTAAATAGTATTAGTACTACTACCTAGTAGTAATCTTACTATAACTTAACTTCTATATAAATTTATAGGTTTAATTACCTATTTTTATTAAGTTATATTATATTAAGAGTATTTTCCTAGGGTTATACTAAGCTAATTAGGGCCTTATTTAGGTTTAACTAGCCCTTAGCTTAGTTACCGCTACCTTAATACTAGTTAGTAGTATAGCTACCTCTATAGTAAATACTATAGTCTAGCTTAGGGCACTTAGTTAAGAGGTAGCCTAGTTTTTTATACTTAAAATAGGTAATAGGTAAGCCCCCTATTTCTATATAGTATCCTTCCTATAATCTACCTTCTAGTAAAGCTAAGTAATTCCTCCTTTTCTATTAGTTACCTCCTTAATTACCTTTATAGTAAGGCTTTTTTTCCTCTTTTATTACTACTTTTATTTTCTTTCCTTAGCCTATAAGATAGTTCTAACTTATAGGGTATTCTTAGCTAAATACCTACTTCTTTATAGTGCTATTTAGATACTATATAAACTAGGTAATTCTTATAGGCTTAGGTATAGGCTTAGGTAATTCTACTTCTACCTTACCCTAAACCTTAATAAATACTTAGAATAACTAGTCCTTACCTTACTAAAGGGTTAGTAGTATTCCTATAGCTTCTAGGTAATAACTATTTTTATTTATTTCTTTAGTTTTTAACTATTAAATAAACTCTATCTAAGTGTAGCTCTAGTAGTTTATATAACTATCTATAGTAGTAAAATATATTTACTATTACTTTACCTTATTTACTAGGTAGCTACTAGTATATATAACCTTTATTATATTATTTATAAATATATTCTAATTTATAGTAAAAACTATATTTAAATCCACTAGGAATATCTATAGATTCTTATAGGTATCCCCCTTATATATAGGAGTCTTAAGCTATATCTTTACTATACTATATCTATATAGCCCTAGTATAGTTAGTGCTAACTAGGGAATAGTAATAGGGGCTTAAGTAGGAGGGGTTTATAGGGTAGAAGTAGAGCCTTAGTTAGTGTTATCTAATTAGGGAGGGGTATCTACTTCCTGCAAATTTTTCTATAGCTACTTAAGTGTCAGGGTCACAGAGGCAATAGAGCGACAGAGGCTATAAAGGCGATGGCATTATGTACAGTAGGGCCTAGTCGTGGCTCGCAGCGCCCTAGCTGCGAGGTCGCCGCGAGCTAGTTATGTGCACGCAGAGGGGGTATTTAGGTAAAGGTTATATATATAGAATATAGGAGGCTAGAGATTAAAACCTTTAAGCACACACACCTACCTTCTAGTTATATAGCTACTACCTTAATTATACTATTACCCTATTTATTATATTTAGCCTAGAAGCCTTAATAAGTTAATCTCTCTTTCCTATTAGAATAATAGGCTATTAGTAGGTTAAGGATATTAGCACTATATAGAATAAATACCTATTTAATAGGTACTAATAACTCTAGAGCGAATATGCTATATAAAGATATATTTATAGATTAACACCTACTCCTAGAGCGTAAGTCTTCTTATCTAACTACCCTAGAGAATTCCTATATATTAGAGCTAGCTATTAATAATAAAGAAGCTATATTAAACTATAGCCTTATATAAGTAGAGGTATAGCTATAAATTACCTAAAAAAGATATAAACTTAAGTAGCTATAGAAAAATTTATAGGAAGTAAATACCCCTCCCTAATTAGATAATACTAACTAAGGCTCTACTTCTACCCTATAAACCCCTCCTACTTAAGCCCCTATTCCTATTCCCTAGTTAGTACTAACTACACTAGGGCTATATAGATATAGTATAGTAAAGATATAGCTTAAGACTCCTATATATAAGGGGGATACCTATAAGAATCTATAGATATTCCTAGTAGATTTAAATATAGTTTTTACTATAGATTAGAATATATTTATAAATAATATAATAAAGATTATATATACTAGTAGCTACCTAGTAAATAAGGTAAAGTAATAGTAAATATATTTTACTACTATAGATAGTTATATAGACTACTAGAGCTATACTTAGATAGAGTTTATTTAATAGTTAAAAACTAGAGAAATAGATAAAGATAGTTACTACCTAGAAGCTATAGAAATACTACTAACCCTCTAGTAAGGTAAGGACTAGTTATTCTAAGTATTTATTAAGGTTTAGGGTAAGGTAGAAGTAGAATTACCTAAGCCTATACCTAAGCCTATAAGAATTACCTAGTTTATATAGTACCTAAATAGTACTATAAAGAAGTAGGTATTTAGCTAAGAATACCCTATAAGTTAGAACTATCTTATAGGCTAAGGAAAGAAGGTAAAAGTAGTAATAAAAGAGGAAAAAAGGCCTTACTATAAAGGTAACTAAGGAGGTAACTAATAAAAGAGAAGGAATTACTTAGCTTTACTAGAAGGTAGGTTATAGGAAGGATACTATATAGAAATAGGGGGCTTACCTATTACCTATTTTAAGTGTAAAAAACTAGGCTACCTCTTAACTAAGTGCCCTAAGCTAGACTATAGTATCTACTATAAAGCTAGCTATATTACTAACTAGTACTAAGGTAGTGGTAACTAAGCTAAGAGCTAGTTAAACCTAAATAAGGCCCTAATTAGCTTAGTATAACCCTAGGAAAATACTCTTAATATAATATAACTTAATAAGAATAGGTAATTAGACCTATAAATTTATATAGAAGTTAAGTTATAGTAAGATTACTACTAGGTAGTAATACTAATACTATTTAACCCTAGCGCTATATATTCTTTAATTTATCTAGATATATTAATAAACCTAGACTAGGTAAATATATAACTAAGTAATAGCACGCTTAAGAGTGTATTAGGTAATATTATACTATATTAAGGAATTTTAAAAAAGGTAATATTAGTAAGGAATAGTATAGGATATATAAAGATATACTAAGTTAGCTACTATATTACTAATAGTAGTAAAAAGCTAGTACTAGGTATTAACTAGGTAAGATAATATAAACCTATTATAATATTATAAGGGAAAAGACTTTAGAGATACCCTATAATAAAGGAATATATCTTATTAGTAATAGGGTTATAGGATAGATAGTATATAAAGAAATACTTATTAGTTATAGTAATACTTCCCCCCTAGTTAATAGGTCTAATTAAGCGCATAGCCTTTATTAGGGATATACTAAAAGAGTAAAAACTAAGTAGTATCTATATAATAATAAATCTATCTAACGCTATTTATAAGGTAGCTCTCCTAGAAGTCTACATAGAGTTTAAGGATATATTCTTAAGCTATAAGGCTAGCACCCTCCCTAGATTAGGTAGGCAGATATATATAATTAAATTAGAAGAAGGGAAAACACTGCCCTAGGGACCTATATATAACCTAGCTAAGAAAGAGCTATAGGTGCTCTATAAGTACCTAGTAAGTGCATAGGAATAAGGTTAGATCTAAAGATCTATTAGTCTAGTAGGTACCCTAATCCTATTTATACTAAAGAAAGGGAGAAAATTATAACTATATATAGATTATAGGGGCCTAAATAAGATTATAGTTAAGGATAAGGCCCCTTTACCCCTAATTCTAGAAATCTTAGATTAGCTAAGAGGTATAAAGATCTTTATAAAGTTAGACCTTAAAGATACGTACTATTAGCTATATATCCGCAAGGGAGATAAGTAGAAGATAGCCTTTTAGTGTAGATATAGTTACTTTAAGTATCTTATAATACTATTTAGGCTTATTAATACGCCTACTACCTTCTAAGAATATATTAATATAGCTTTAGAAGGTCTTATAGATATTATCTATATTATCTACCTTAATAATATCCTAATATATAGTAGTAATATCTTAGAGTATAAGAATTATATTAAGTAGGTTCTTAAGAGGCTTTAAAGCGCTAATCTTTTTATTAACCTAGATAAGTGCTAATTCTCTATTAAGGAAGTTAAATTCCTTAGTTATATAATCTCCCTAGAAGGAATCTTAATAAACCCTAGTAGAGTTAAAGTAATTATAATATAGCTAATACCTATCTACATATTTAATATCTAATCTTTCCTAGGATTTACCGGCTTCTATAGGCACTTTATTAAGAATTATAGTAAAATTATTATCCTATTAACTAACTATCTATAAGAGAAATAACTAGTAAAGTTTAAGCTAGAGCCCTATAAGCTAGTAGCATTTAGAGAACTATAAAAGTAATTCTAGGAGGCACTAATTTTAGTGTATTTTAATCTAGCGTTACTATTATAAGTTAAGACTAATACCTCTAGATATATAATTAGAGCTATCCTTATAATATTAGTGCTAGGTTACTAGCACCCTATAGTGTTTATATTAAGGAAGTTAAAGGATACTAAATTACGCTATATAATACTAGATATAGAGTTACTAGTAATTTAGGAGGCCTTTTAAACTTAGAGGTATTACCTTACTTACTTAGCTTACCTAGTAAAAGTAATAATAGATTACTTAAACTATAAATACCTTATTTTAAAGCCTAAGCTAATAAGCTAGTAGGTTACTATATTAGATAAGCTATGCCTATTTAACTTTATTATTAAACACTAGGTAGGTAAGCTAAATCCTACTAATACTCTATTATAGAGATTAGATTATATTAGTAAGGAAAGGAAAGCTAAGGTATTTATATCTTAGTTACTAACCTTCCTTACTAAGTTTACTGCTATTAGGCTATAGGGGCATTATAATAAGTATAGTACTATTACTAGTCTAGTAAAGCTATAGTATATTAGGTTTATAATTAATAAGTAATATAAAAGTAGTAGTAACTCTATTAATACCCTATATCTAAGATTACTATTTATTAATAGTATAGTAAGAAGTCTAATAATAGGTAGGAGAACCTCTATAAAGTTAATCTTTACTAGGCTAATTAGATAGTTTATAGGCATTACTAAAGAGCTATAGGCTTATAGTAGTGTTATAGTAAGAATCTTAGTAGTTTAGAGAACCTCTATAATATTAAACTCTGCTATTAGGAGTAAGGCATAGGAATTAGAAGCCCTAATTCTAGTCTTATTATTAGAAGCGTAATAAGGGGATGCCTTTATAGTATAGTAGAAGTTATTACTAATAAGTAGTGACTCTAGTGTATTAGGACTATAGTTAATTAGTCCCTCTAAGCTAGAGGCTAAAGGGTTATAGATATAGACTAGGGTGCCCTTTAAGTTACTAATATATAATAATTAAGTTTTTATTCTATAAGGTATATAAAAAGAAGTCTTACTATTAACCTATAATAATCCTATAGTAGGTTATTAGGGGGTTAGTAGAACCCTTTATTAAATTATAGGCTAATATTACTAGCTATTAATAAAGAAGGATATTAAGTTATATATATAGACTTATATTAATTATTAAGTTTTAAAGCTAAGGTTATATAAACCTTATAGTAAGTTAGCTACACTACTAGTGCCTAATTGCCCTTTCTAAGAATTATTAATAGACTTTATTATAGGCTTACCGCTAGTAAAGGATTAGAAGTATTAGATATATAATATAATACTAGTTATTATAGACTAATTTTTAAAGTATAGTATTTATATACTAGTGTTTATATACCTATCTAGTAATAGGCTAGCTATAGTGTTCCTAGAAAATATTTTTAAGGACTATAGTGCCCTAGAAGGTATTATTATAGACTAAGGGTTAATATTTACTAGTGGTTTCTAGAGGATATTCTACTACCTAATTATAATAAAGTAGTAACTAAGCACTATATTCTACCCCTAAATAGATAGATAGATAGAGTAATTAAACTAGGCTCTTAAGCACTATCTAAGAGCCTATATATACGCTAAATAGGATAACTAGGTAGAATATCTACTAATAGTATAGTTTACCTATAATATAAGTAAGTATAGTAGTTATAGCCTAATACTAGCAGAGGCGCTATATAGGTATAACCTAAGGGGACTATACTAGGCTATCCTAATACCTAATTTAGTAAATAACTAGGTAGAAAAGAAAGTCTTAGAACTAAGATAGAGATACTTAGAGATTAAGTAGCTACTAAGTAATATATAAGTATAGTAAAAGAAGTATTATAATTATAAGAGAATACTAATAGAGTTTAAGGTTAGAGATTATATATTACTATTAATAAAAAATATTAACCTAAGATACCTAAGCTAAAAGCTTACTATAAAGTACCTAGGGCCTTATAAGATTAAAAAGGTAGTTAGTAATCATGGCTTAGCCTATTAATTATAATTACTAGCTAGCTTAAGACTTTATAATATATTTAATATTATAAGCCTTAAACCCTTTAAAAGGGACCCTACTAGCTATATAGATATATCCTTACTATAAAATAATATTAAAGATAATAAAGAAGACTTTAAAGTTAAGAGAATTATTTTATATTACTATAATAGAAAATAATATAAATACCTAGTAAAGTGGAAAGGCTATAATAGTTTAGAAAATTTATAGGTATTAAAAAGGGATTTTATTATAAAGGATATTATAAATAATTATAAGTAGTAATTAAGTAGCTAGTTTATAGAGATATAATTACTTTAGTAATTTAGTATATAAATATCCTATAATATAAGTTATATTCTTCTTAAAGTAAAAAACTACCTTATAGCTATCTAGTATCTATTATTCTATTATTATATTAGTGGCTATATTTTTATCTATAGTAGCTATAGGAGCCTTATTATTAGAAGACTCCTCCTTATCCCTATAAATAAATATATAAAGCTCTTTAGGGAGCTTAGAGAGGCTAATATAGGTAGGGATATTAGAAGTAAACTTAGTAAACTAGTAGTAAGTTAGTAAATTAAAAGCTATACCTAAAATAATAAGATATTACTATTAGAGTATACTAGGTAATAAAGCGTAGGCTATTTATAATATTAATCTATACCTTAAGGTTTATAGCGTTAAATAGCTATAATATTATAGTGTGCTTATTAGTATTAGCCTTACGCGCAGCCTTAGTGGTTAATTAAGCCTAGTAAATATGTCTATGTTAATTAGTATTTTTTATAGCTAGGAGGGCATTATGTAACTTATATTTAGCCTATATAAGGCCCTAGTAATAAGTTAGCTATAACTAAGTTATTAGAGTTAATATTCTTACTAGATACTTATAATATTAAATACCTTCTAGGATATTTCTTATTATCTTAAATAACTTATAATATAATTTTATAATTTAGGTAGGACACTAGTAGTGTATTAGTTATCTAGAAGTAGTTTCTATTAGAAAGGTACTTATACTAATATATAATTTATTATTTTTTATATAATAGGTATACTTAGAGGAATTTCCTAGCTAAAGTTAGTAATAAGAAAGCAGTAAGTAAGTAGCTTAGTTATACTAGGAGAATAATAATACTTATTAGGAATAGGTTTCCTATTAATAATATATTATAGCTTACTACTATTATCTTTAGGTATAATTTACTAGATAGTAGCCTACTAACTATAATGTAGATATAGGATCTTAATACTACTATTTAGTAAGTTAGCTACTATAACACTATAAGTAAGAGGTAAAACTTATATAGTAGTCTTAGAAGCTTAGGATACCTATTTATAAGGAGATTTTTCTAGGGTAGGAGCTAAGGGACTAGGAGTTACTAGGTAGATAGTAGATATAGTAAACTAGCTATAAGTTAGTAATAACTAAGTAAGGAAGTAGGGTAGTAAGAGACTAATAATAAAGGAGCTTAGAAGTAAGAGCTAGGAATAATATAATCCTAGGTAAGGTTAGTAACTACTAAGTAATAGCAGCGGGAGCGCTACTATAGGGCTAGTAGGGCTAACTTATAATTTACATAGAGTAATTAAGAAGGATAAAGAAGAAAGGAAGAGATAAAGAGAGGGAAATCTAGGCTCTTTTATATTAACTATAGCCCCTTAAGTAATCTATATAGGTAGTAAAAGTAAGCTATAGGTTAAAGAGTTAGTATTATAGCTACTAATAGTAAAAATTATAGCTAGTTATATATACCTAGTAAGTTTATAGTAACTTTACTAGAACTTATAGTTAAACTTACTTAGATATATAGTGTCTAATACCCTATTTATTTAACCTAATTAGAAAATTTAATATAGGGTATCCACTTCTATAGAAACTATAATAAAGATAATATAAGCATTTACAAAGTAACTCTATAGCTATAATTATATAGTAATTAAGAGCTTATAAGTAAGGTAGGGAATAATCCATAACCTATATTAATAGGGCTATTATATCTCCCTATATGTTATATTATAATATAAAAAGTTATTTAGATTTACATAGGAAATTAAGATAGTAAGTTTACACTAACTAGGTAGCTAGTTATAATTAAGGGTAATTATAAAGGAGAGGGGGAACTATATTAGGGTTATAGAGGTAATAGAGTAATAGAGGCTATAAAGGCAATGGCATTATGTATAGTAGGGCCTAGTTATAGCTTATAGCGCCCTAGCTATAAGGTTGCCGTGAGCTAGTTATATGCACGCAGAGGGGGTATTTAGGCGAAGGTTGTATATATAGAATATAGGAGGCTAGAGATTAAAACCTTTAAGCACACGCACCTACCTTCTAGTCACATAGCTGCTACCTTAATTATACTATCACCCTGTTCATCATATTCGGCCCAGAAGCCTTGACATTAAGTTTACGTCTTTTTTAGGCGATTCGTAGCTATGCCTCTGCTTATGTAAGGCTATGGTTTAATGTAGCTTCTTCGTTATTAATAGCTAGCTCTAATATATAGGAATTCTCTAGGGTGGTTAGATAAGAAGACTTACGCTCTAGGAGCGGGTATTAATCTATAAATATATCTTTACGTAGCGTATTTACTCTAGAGTTATTAGTACCTATTAAATAGGTATTTATTCTATATAGTGCTAATATCCTTAACCTACTAATAGCCTATTACCCTAATAGGAAAGAGAGATTAACTTATTAAGGCTTCTAGGCTAAATATAATAAATAGGGTAATAGTATAATTAAGGTAGTAGCTATAGAGCTAGAAGGTAGGTATATATGCTTAAAGGTTTTAATCTCTAGCCTCCTATATTCTATATATGCAACCTTTGCCTAAATACCCCCTCTGCGTATATATAACTAGCTCGCGGCGACCTCGCAGCTAGGGCGCTGCGAGCCACGACTAGGCCCTACTGTACATGATGCCATCGCCTTCATAGCCTCTGTCGCTCTATTGCCTCTGTGACCCTGATAGTTAGAGGTTCTATATAGACTATTACGCGCTAAATAAGATCATGGAATAGGACTGTTATCCCTTGCCTTTAGTAAAAGAGACACTACGCTTCTTAGCTAAGGTAAAATGGTTTATAAAGCTAGATATATAAGCAGCATTCTATTATATTTATATTACTAAGGGCTAGGAACACCAGACTGCTTTCTAGACGCGATTTAGATTATTTAAGTGGTTAGTATGCCCCTTTAGTTTAGCGGGCATGCCTATAACCTTTTAGAGGTATATTAATAGTGTGCTTAGTAGTATCCTTAGGGACTATATTACTACTTATCTTAATAATATCTTAATCTATATAGGGGGGTTATAGAAAGACTATATATAGAAGGTCCGTGGGGTGTTAGCTAGACTATAGTAGGCTAGGTTAAACCTAGATATTAAGAAGTGTGTTTTTATAATAAAGGAGGTTAAGTACCTTAGGTTTATTATTTACATAGGGAAATAGATTTACCTAGATAATAAGAAGATTACTATAATTAGGGATTAGAAGGCCCTAATATAGGTCTAAGGAGTACATAGGTTCCTAGGGTTTACTAACTTTTATTATAACTTTATACTATAGTTTTTAGAAGTTATAGGTCCCCTAATTAACCTAATAAAGAAGGGTATAGTATTTCACTAGATAGAGGTATATAAGAAGGCTTTTAAAACGCTAAAGCTAGCTTTTATATTATACCCTATTCTTATATAATAGGACCCTAATAAGGATATAGTAGTAGAGATAGACTGCTTAGGAATAGTATTAGGAGGCTACCTTTTCTAGATAAATAATAAAGGGGTCTTATATCTAGTAGCGTACTACTTAGCTTACTTATAGCTAGCTTAATAGAATTATATAATATATAATAAGAAGCTTCTAGTAATTATCTTATACCTTAGGGCATAGTTAGCAGAGCTATAAAGTGTTAATAGGCTATTTATAATACTTATAGATTATAAGAACTTAGAGTACTTTATAGCCCTAAGAGAGATATTAGAATAGTAAGCGTAATAGGTAGAGACTCTAGCGCTCTTTAACTTCTACTTATATTATAGACTAGGGACTTAGGTAAGTAGACTAGATATATTATTAAGATACTATTAGGAGAAGGTATAATCTACTAAGCTAAAGGCACCTATTATATAGTTAATAATAATGCCTATATAGTTTAGCTTTAGTTAGGGATAACTATATATAAATATTAGACCTATAGTAGCCCTAGAAAGCACTACTTTAGAGGATAGTTTAGCTTTAGCTCTAGATATTCTAGCTAGAGACTCCTTATTTATAGATAGGTACCTTTAGTCCCTATAGGATTAGGCTATAGCCTATAATAAGACTTATAAGTTATAGCTTAAGGTAGTAAAGGCTAGGGTTTAGAAGTTTCCTAATATAGTAGGTATAAGGGAGTAGATTATAGACTATTAGATTAGTATAAAAGGAGTACTTTAATTTTAAGGCTAGACTTAGGTGCTAAAGTAGGAACCCTTAACTATAACCTTAATCTAATAGATATATAACTTACCCTTACTAGGTTACCTAGGGCAGAATACTACCTTTAAAGCGCTCTAGAGGGACTTCTATTAGGATAGTATATTATAGGATATAGTATAGTTTATATAAAACTATTACTACTATAGGGGGCAGAAAAGCTAGTAGCTATAATAGGGCTTACTAAAGCTAATTCCTCTACTAGATAGATATTAGTTATAGATCTCTATTAACTTTATAATAAAGCTCCCTACTTAAGATTAGGCTAACCTATAGTTCCTTATAGTAATTATAGATAGACTCTCTAAGTTTATATAGCTTAAGGCTATAATATTAATAAAGGCTAAGATATATATAGAGCGGTTTAAACACTATTAGTAGCGGTTCTATAGGTTCCCTACCTAGATTATTATAGATTATAGTTTAGATTAGTTAAGTGGTTTTTAGATAATACTCTATAAGAAGGTAGGCATAAAGTAACTACTATTAACCTTATATTACCTATAGATAGATAGAGGTATAGAGAGAGCTAACTAGGAGGTTTAGGTAGTATTATAGGTAATATTATCCTTCTTATAATTTAAGTAGGCTAATTACCTACTAGCCTACTAGCTAGTGTTAAATAATAGGGATTCTTTAGTAATAGGAGTAAGTGTAAATATAGCGCTCTATAGCTTTAATATACCTATAATCTAGGAGGCACTACTATTAGAGGTATTAAAAACTTTACTAAAAGGATAGGTATAAGCATTCCTATAGTACTTAAAAAAGGGTATAGACCTAATATAAGCTATAATAGCCTTTATCTAATAATAATAATAAGAAAGTATAAATAGTAGTTAGAGACTAGTAGAATAGTTCTAGGTTAGGGACTATATATAGTTAAGCCTTTAGAATATTAAGATAAACTAACTATATAAGAAGTTAGATTAGGTTATAGTAAAATATAAGGTACTAGAGGTACTAATACTATTAACTATAAAGTTAGATATTCCTAGGGGGCTATACCTAATCTTTTATATAGATTTAGTTTAGAGGGTAGTAGAGGATCTATTACTAAGCTAGAAGCTAGCTAATAAATAACCTCTACTAGAGCTAATATTAATAGATATAGATAGTAACCTTATAGAGTACTAGGTAAAGGAGATCCTTATAGCTAAAAACACCCCTAGTTAGGGAGTAAATTATAATATACTAGTTAAGTAGAAAGATTATATTTAGCTAATATAGGAGCCCCTAGAGAATATATAGGATACTAAGGCGCTAAATAGATTTAAGGTAGAATAGAGGGATATATAAATAAGTAATAGTCTAAAGTAAGTGTAGAAATAGGTATAGTTTAATTTACCTCTAGAGAAGTAAAGCCTCTAGGATATATATAGAGAGGGGAGGTAGGGATAAGGAAGAGATAGGGTTTAAAAAATTTTTTCTTATATAATAAGGGAAGGGAAGGGGTATAAAGGGGGGTATATAATAGACTTAAGCTTAAGGCTTAGGTCCTTCTTAGGTCTAGGAGGGCTCTAGAAAGGGCGTGGAGAGTATATAAGGTAGTATGCAGAGGTTATATAGACTTAGGGCTTGCTACACGCGCTATGTGTATAGACTACGCATAGGAGGATATATAGCTGTATACTATATAATCTCTTACTTAGCTCTTTCTTTCCTCTTTAAGAATAGTAATCGCACTTTAGACGCTTGTTTGTAGTTGCCCCAAGGCCAGTCCATAATAATAAGAAGAAGTAAAGGATACCTAGAAGAAGTATAATAACTTCTAAAAGAATATAATTAAGAATAGTAACTTCCTTAATAACCTTTATAATAATAATAATATCTAGGACTAATAGAGTATAAGAACTACTTATTCCTCCTACTAACCTTTATAACCTCTATAAAGAGTAATATTAGTAGCCCTCCCCTAAGAATAAAACCCTTAGCCCCTTCCTTAAATACCCTAAGCCCTATAAGCCCTTCCTTATTATCCCTAAGAACCTATATTTACCTAGTAAAGAATCCCTACTCCCTAATAGTAAGCCCTTCCTATTTACTAAAGGATAGTATATAAACCTACTAATAATCCTCCCTTTAAGCCTCTATAACTAATAGTAAAGCAGATCTTAGACCTTATTAAGATATATATATCTAAGTAGTAATATAGCACTAATAACTATAATATACTTAAACTAAAGCTCTAGATCTTTAGGTAAAAGTATAAGCTTTTAGAAATTAAACTAGAATAAGCTAGGTATATATTTAAGGTAATATTAAAAGGAAAAGCTTATTAGTATTACTTAGACTACCTCTCTAAACCTAGTAACCCTTAGGACCTTACTACCCTTATAAGGAGAATAAAAAAGAGGTTTAAGACTAAAGATATAAGGTAGAAGTATCTCCTTAAATAGTATAATACTTTACTTTAGAAGGCTATTAATAAAAACCTAGATAAATTAAAGATAGAATACTTTAATAAGCTTATTAAGAGGCTATTAACCTTATAGTAAGCTATTCCTAATATAGGTTAATTAGAAAAAGCCCTTAGGAACTAGATTATAACTACTTATAATAGGATTCCTAAGTATAGAGGGTACCTTACTAACCCTCTAGATAGCCTCTAATAATTCTATAAGTATATATATATAATAATCTAGCTTATTATAGAGGAATCTAGTAATTAATATTAATTCCCTACTAATACCTAGACTCCTAATACCTTTTAGACTAATAGAAGGTATAATAGTAAAGGTAAAGAGTTATAATACCCTTTATAAAGGTAGAAAGGTAGAAAAGGCCCTCCCTATATAAAGAAATATTATATATATAATAAGGAAGGATATTAGTTAATAAAGTATCCTAAGGAAGAGTATAAGAAGGTATACTAGTAATATAAGAACTATTACCTAGTAGATACCTTATTATCCTTACTAGCTTTATATAATACCTTTCTTACCTAGTATAAAGATACCCTAATAAAAGATCCTACTCCTTATCCCTCTAAAGTTAATAAGGTTACCTAGTATATAATAAGCCTTAGATTTAATACTAAGCTAGAGGGAGAGAAAAAAGAAAGGGTACCTATAAGCTTCTTTACCTATAGTATAACCCTTAATAGTTAGAAAATAGTTAAAGTCCTTATAAATTAAGCTATAATATATAAACTAAGTAAGAAGAATCTATTTAATAATAGGAATACTACTAGGCCTCCTTACCTATTTCTACTTAAAGACTATTACTTATCTAAGGCCTTCTAAGGTATTATACTAAATACTAGAGTAGTATAGTTCTTAATAGTAAGCTAATCTTAAGTTATAGTATTATAGAAGATAATACTAAAGATTTATTTTAATACTATAAGGGTAGGTAAAGTAGTTATTATATTTAGTAGAGGCTAGCTAATTATATTACTTAGAATAATTAATATACCTACCCCCTTTAGTAATATTATATTTTATATAATACTAATAAATACTCCCTTCCTACTTTACCTTAATAATATAGGCTAATTAAGGATTAACTTTATTACTACTAAGAATATCCTCTAGTAAGGGAATATTAAGGTACCCCTAGTATATAAATAGGGCTATATATAGATACTATTAATATAAGATAAGAAGGTAGTAGTGTAGAACTACTTAACTAAGATTAAATTATAGTATTTATATTACTACTTTAGTTATTCTTTAGTATACTAACTCTATAATCTCCTAAGTAGTATAGGGTATAAGATTACCTTTAAAGCTATTAAGGTAATATTAAAGGTATACTACTAGTGCTAGGTAAATACTAATAGCCCTTATTACTTTAAATTTACCCTTAAGGATAAGTATACCTTTAACTTTAAAGTAATAGTTAATATTATATATCTTAATAGTAACTACCTAATACTCTATATAGTAGATATAGCTATAGTATTCTATATAGTAAGATTCCTTCCTAATATCTTAGCTAAAATAACTTAGGAAGCCCTTAGAATATACTAGATTAATATATACTAAGGACCTCCTAATAAGATTATTACTAATACTAGTATAAACTTTTATAGCAAAGAATTTCGCTAATTTATAGTATTAATATTAATCTCTATTAAAGAGGTCCTAATTAAGGTATATTATAGTATTAGAAAAGTTAAGAGATATTATAGGCTACTCTAAAGAGCCTATAATATTATCTAAAGAGAGTGTCTAATAACCCTAGAACCTATTACCCTATAGATAGCTATAAAAGCCCTTAATAATACTATAAGTCTAAATAGCCTTATTCTAACCCTTCTTATCTTTAGTGCCTACCCCTATATATTAAGTAACTCTTCTCTATTACTAGAAATCTTATAATATATTATTACTATATAAAAGGTAATAAAGGAAATTAAGCGCCTCTATATAATCTAGAAAGTTAGTAAAGCCCTTATAGTAAGGAATAGTCTAGATATAAGTAAAACCCTTAACCTCCTACTTAGATTACTAGTTTAAGTTTAGTATAAAGGTAAAGGGTAATAAGGCCTATATAACCTCCTTTTTATTAATAAAGAGACCTATACTCTTAACCTCCTATAAGGCCTAAAGGCCTTCTACTTAACTTCTATTAGGCCTTATTATAAGGACCCTAATATAGAAGCCCTCCTACCTTAGGAGGGTAGAGAAAAGGGAGAGGCCTAAACTAGGCTACCTAGTAAGACCCTAAAGATCCTACTAAAGAGATACCTAGGTAGACCCTAAAAGAACCCTTTAGTAATTATTAATAAGACTAATATATTTATCTTAGCTAAGGAGGAAGCTAACCTTAACCTTATAATTTAATTATATAAGGAAGGTATTATTATAACCCCTAGTATACTATTTAAGCTCTCTATAAAGACTAAGATTAATATACTAATTAATTAGGGTATATTTAAATTTATTACCTATAATAAGAGAGAGTATAGTAGTATATAAATCTTTAATTTATAAATTATTAATAAAGTAAAAGGTAAAATAGGCTAGCTATATAAGGAATTAAGGCTTATAGTCTAAGGCTTTAGAGATAAGGTAAAGTAAGTAATCTTAATATAGGCTCTAATAATCTAATAAGCTAGTTAATACCTTATTCTTATAATAGCACCCTCCCTCTTAATAAAAGGCTTTATTCTATAGATTTATAATATTACCTAGGTATATATCTAATTAACTATATAATTAAATAGGGTAATCCTTATATAGCTTCTAACCTAAATCTATAACTAATACCCTAAAGGAATAATTATAAGGGTAATTAAACTACTCTATAGTATTATAGAGGCTAGAATATACTAGTAGGTTATATACTATAGGCACTATAGAGAGAAGCTCTAGATAAAGACTTCTATATATAATCTATACCTATTAGTAACTATAGAAGATAGCCTAGAATTTATATATATAGGTATATAGACTAATAATACTCTTAGGCTATTAGATAAGGAGTTCTCTAAGAAGGAAGAGAGAGAATTAACTATAGTAGCTTTTATAGTAAAGCTAAAGTAATTCCTCCTTAAGAATAATTCCCTAACCTTTAATAAGGGAATTATTAAATTAGTAGCTAGTATAGCTATTTTACTTTAATAAAAAGGCTAAAATAGTAAGCTTAATTTAATCCTACTTATAGATTTAAAGTAGAAGTATATTAAATAAAGGGCTTAAGGCACCTATATTACCTTATCTACTAACTAGAAGCCTACTATAATCTATTTATTACTACTTAATACTAAGAACTAATAATTAAGAATATTAAAGCCCTTAATCACTAGATCTAATAGTAAATAGATTACCCTAATTAAGGCCTAATATTTATTCTAATTAACCTTACTAAAGTAAAGCTATATATATTTATAGATAGGTTATTTATAAATAACTAGAACCTTACCTTATAGCTTAGTTATATACTAATCCTTACTAATAAAGACTATAAGAATAGTAAGTTTATAATTAAAGGTAATATTATACACTTTAGCTTAATAAAGAGTAAAAGAGTTATATAAAGTATGCTTACCTCTAAGGTCTATAGTATAGTTACTAGTGTTAATATAGTATATATAATAGCCACTACTCTCTATATACTTATAGACTAATTAAATCTCCCTACTATACTAGTTATAGTATATATAGATTTATACTCCCTCTATAAGTGCCTTATTAAGCTTAGTATAATAAAGAAAAAGTGCCTAATAATTAATATTATAGCCCTATAATAGTTATATAAACACTATAAGCTCTATAAGATCTATTAGATTAATAGAGTAGATAATCTAGCTAATACCTTTATAAAGGTATTACTAAATAAGGCCCTAGAGTAGTTTATCTCTAGTAACTAGATAATAATCTAAATAAAAGGGTAGGTAACCTATATAGAGAATAGCCCTTATAAATAGTAGTAAAAGGGTAACCTATAAGAAGGATAGCCCTTATAGGTAGTAGTATTAAGGAACTATTAATCCCTATACTATAGGGAAATATAATCCTCCCTAGTATTAGGGAATTATTAATCTCTATACTATAGAAGGATATAAATCCTACCCTCTTAGGGATAGTAAAGGAAATTAGAGAAGGAGTAATACTCTAGGGAGAGTAAGAGAAGGAGAGGGAAGAGAAGCTATATAGCTCCTTCTCTAACCTCTAGGGAGAGCCTTTAGTAGTTCTATAACTCTATATAATCTATATAGAGTATAGAGCTATAAAGGAGGTCCTCCTTTAGATTTATAAGATACCTATACTTTACTTTAATAAGAATAGAAAGGTAGATATAGGAGATAATAGGGTTAAAAAAAGGGATAAAAGGGAGGAAAAAGAGATAATAGAATAAGGGAGTTACTATATAGATATTATTAATAATATTAGAGAGGAAAGGGGATTAGAAAAGGGCCTACTTATCCTTTTAGTAGGAGGTTAAAGATAGGTTATTACTTTCCTTTATTATTACCTACTATAGGTATATATTACTTCCCCTTCCTTTCCTTTATTAGTCCCCTTTATTAGGGGATTATAACCTCTCTTATTATTATCTATTACTTTATTAGTAATTAATATTATATATTAATAATTATATTAAAAAGAGAGTTCCTAGTGTTAGAATAAGTATAATATTAATTACGCTTAGTAGCTATAATTCCCTTTAGCTAAAGGTTAGCCTAACTAGAAAAAGGTTAGCCGCTGCGCGTATATGCGTGCATATATACGTGCCTCCCTTCCTACCTATAAGCAGGACTATAATAGGGCAGGGCCTAGGTTACGTAACCTACCTATATTATGTAACCTATATAAGCTATAGATACTTTTTCCTTCTTATAAGAGCCCTCTCTTTCCTAGCTTTCTTTTAAATAGAATATATATAGCTTATAATAGATTATTTAATTAATACTATCATAAGCGCGCCTAATTGATAACTGGCCATTATCACACCTGGTGATTCCAACAGTTTATACTAATTATTTAAAGATTAAATAATTAGTTAATTTAAAGAGAAGAGTACTAATTTAGAAGAAGGTATAATTATTATAAACACTATATAATTACTACTATATTAGACTATAAAGCTAGGGTTTAGTATAATTATATCTATTAAGTTATCTAACCCTATAAGAGGGTATAGACTATAGTCTAAATACCTAAGTACCTTTACTATTAGTAGGGTACTTATATAGTACTAAAATATACTATAAAGTTATAGAGGTTTTGGAAAATAACTAGCTAGGGGTAGACTCCTGTCTCAGCTAGTTAAGTAGCGAGACTTATCGTGCGACCGGGATCAATTATGCCCTTGTGGGTGCAACAGCCTGCGCGTGCGTAAGCGGACCTCTCCTTCCTATCCGCAATCGCGGCCTGTGATAGGGCAGGGCGTAGGTTACGTAACCTCGCGGCATGTGATGGGGTAGGGAGTAGGTCACGTGACCCACAACACCTAGCTGTCCTTTTTCCCCTCTCACGAGGGCCCTCACTGTGGCTTCCCCCTTGGATTAGATCATACAGAACAACAAGCCTAGAATAGATTATCAATAACGATTCTATTCTCGAGGTTTCGCGCGCGCCTATCCTGCGATACCAACAGTGCCCACTGTGGGCCATTATGTAGGCCAGCAATAGGCACGTGACAGGTGACATGCACCTTTGCATTCATTCATTTTCGTCACCACTGACAACGCTCAACACGAGTAAGACGCCCAACAATGACCGTGCAATTCAGAACAGTTCAAGTAAATCCCGCCAGAAGAATGGAAAATACCCTCTATATCTATACACACAAGCCAAGCCTAGATAGTGGTTGCCGCCTAGAAAAATACCCCTTATGAGTTCTCAACCCACGTCTCTATCCTCTCGGCAATGTCTGCCTTCTTCCCTGCAGTGCTAATACCTTTCGACCCAGCAACATCTCGAAGCTGAGCCACTGTCAGTTTCCTGATTTCGCCGCTTTCTATTGCCTCTTTGAGCTCAGTCATCGACATGGACGACGGGTTGGGCTTCTCCGATGCCCCACGTCTTTGCTTCTTCGGCCGATCGGATTCATCATGATCCGTCTCGCGCTTCAGTTCGTTTGCTGTCGAGACGGATCCCGCATCTTGCTCCAGCTTGCCCGACCAGTCCTCCAGGTAGCCGCCCGCTCGCTTGCTGATCGCTTTGGACTTGGGCTTGGTTGCGTCATCGGGCTCCTCTGGCACTTCTTCTTCGAGCGCGAGAGCCTTGAGAATCCGATAATGCCACTGCAGTGCTGTATTCGGGTACTTCATCGGATTGTACATGGCTCTGGGTAGTTGCAGCTGCTGAATAACCGTGCGCATCTTGGTGGTAAGCTCATCAGTGCTTCGTGTCACTTTCGATGGCGGTCTGATGTCTCTCAGGTCATCTGCAAAGGGCAGAGGGTATAACCAAAGCCCGGCAGGAAGATATGGTGCCCCAGAATCTTCATCCGTACGTTCTCTAGACGGGATGATAGCTGCCAGCATAGGCTGCGCATTCTTCCGGACAATACACCATGCGAGGCCGACTTTGTCGTCTTTGATCAGCTTCTGCCAGAGTGCTGTGAAGACACGTGAGGAGCCAACATAGTCTTCTTCGCTCGGGAAGATGAACGTAGACTTCTTCACACTAGCCCAAATAGGCAAAAGCTTGCGAGGTTTGAACCCGATGATCCGAATGATAGGAGACCCGAAATCCTTCAAGGACTTTTGTTCTTGGGGGGTAAAGTAGACATACTCGCCGCCAAACTTGTAGGCTTTCTTTATCTCACCCTTCTCGACGGTCCTAGTGCTGTCTTCTGCTAGTCTAGTCGTTTCACCACTGGCTATTTGAGGCGTCTCGCCGTCAAGCCAGATGTAGCATGTCCTGGCTGGCGTTTGCCGGTGAAGAATGTTGTATCCTTTTACTGAAATGCGCAGACCAGGGGCAATTTCAAAAGGAAGGTTGGAGAACAATGCTCGTTTCGGCGTTTGCCTAGAGTTGATGTTTGAGATTAATGAATTGAGAAGCGATAATCCATCGCCTGATTTCGAAAAGGGCACAGCTGTGTTGTTCACTTCCGCGATCGGGTCTCGATACACAATATCCTGAGCGCTCTGATTAGCTCAAAGCACAATAATGAGACCATTGCATGGATTTGCGGCAACTCACGTCGTAAAATTTAGACAGTTCAAATTTGGATCCATCGTGTGTTATGGGAAAGAGATCAATTGTGATACCGAGATCGTAAAGGTCCTTGGCTCGGACCGCTGCTGCAGAAGCCGCTGCCTTGTCTGCAGGATGCGGGTTGTCGTTGTCAGTAATTATGAAGAGTCGTCGACTTCCAAAGTTGGCAGCCTTGGTAGTGAATATTTGGTTTGCACAGAATAGCACGTTGGACATAATTACTGGCTCTTTCGATGGCTTCAGAACTTGGCCATCGTCTTCACCATCCTCGACAAGAGACTTCAGCACCCTGACATCGTCGGCGGCCGGCACGTCAAGATCCGTGAAGAGGTAGCAGTTTGGATATCCCAGTCCACCACGGCCACTTTCTTCATTGTGAAACTTCGTCTTTTCTGTTCCAAAGAGTAGAATGCCCATCATGTCCTTGGGGTTGGAGATGATGCGCTGCTCCATTAAATGATAGGCGCATTTGAGAGCCGCCTCAAGGGGGCTGTCTTGATCCGCTTTCCTTGAGTTGGACGGCGGCGGAGGCTTCAACATTGACTCGCTGACATTGATCGCCATTATGATGGCATCTTTCTGAGCCTTGTAGCTCTACGGTTTGTCAGCCGAGGCATTGTAGCACAGGCGGGTGATTGTTGTTCTTACCGTCTCATCAAGTTCTTGATCATCCTCATCCTCATCCTCACGCTTCCAATCGTGACTGTTTTCTGCCATTTTCGCCGGTTGTTTTCATCAAGTATCCTGGTCTCTACATGAACTGTTTACCATCTCACGCAGCAGCCGGATTGGATATCGCCTTGTCTTCGTGAATGAAGCGGTGGGTCTCGAACATCCACAGGCGCCGTGTGCTCGAATTCCCGACATCACGTGGCTATTACCAGCAATTATCTACGACATCATTGGCTGAAGCTTTGCTGCTGCTGAATCGCTTACATCATGATTGCCCGATCCAGACGGCAAGTGCTCTATAACTCGGAGGATCGGCGTCCCGACAAAACTTTCGAACATTGCATCCTCTCCAAGCAGCTGATCCGTTGAGACTAGCAAACTCGCTCACAATGTCGTCTCGGGTCTCTGCACAGCGGCTTTTGCAAGGGGTGTCGAGGAATTCTACTTCCCGGCTTGTCCTGCCTCAGCTCGCACAACAGAACCGGCACTTTGCGACACCCGTCCCGCCTGTCACCCAAGATGCTACAGGATCCAAAGGCCCAACCGCCATGGTGTTTCTCAACATGGGCGGCCCATCAACGACCGACGACGTCAGCAGCTTTTTGAGTCGTCTTTTTGTAAGTCACCAGCCCACCCAGCTAGCAAGAACTTGTTCGTGCCATCGTCTAATGCGCTTGTATTATACAGTCAGACGGCGACTTGATACCGCTTGGTCGACTTCAAGGATACATCGGCCCACTCCTCTCCAAGCGACGGACACCCATGATACAGAAACAATATGCTGCCATTGGCGGAGGATCCCCGATCAGAAAATGGTCCGAATACCAGTGTGCTGAGATGTGCAAGATTCTGGACAAGATTTCGCCCGAGACTGCCCCTCACAAGCCCTATGTGGCTTTCAGATACGCCGACCCATTGACGGAGGAGATGTACCATAAGCTCTTTGCTGATGGTTTCGGCAACGGGAAGGGCGGTCGTGCCATCGCCTTCACGCAGTACCCGCAGTACTCGTGCTCAACCACGGGAAGCAGCTTGAACGAGCTGTGGAAGTGGCGGCACAGACTGGAGAACAAGAACGTTGACGAGACTGGTTCTGGAACCATCTCTTGGAGTGTCATTGACAGATGGCCAGCGCACGCAGGCTTAGTTGAGGCTTTTGCGCAGAACATCGAGGCCAAGCTTGCCGAATACCCCGAAGAGCGCCGCAGAGACGTGGTCTTATTGTTCTCTGCCCACAGCCTGCCCATGTCTGTCGTCAACAGAGGTGATCCATATCCTGCCGAGGTTGCTGCAACTGTCTATGCTGTCATGCAGCGATTGAAGTTTTCCAATCCCTATCGTCTTTGCTGGCAGTCGCAGGTCGGTCCCTCCGCCTGGCTTGGGCCCCAGACCGCCACTACAGTCGAGCAATATGTAGCCAAGGGCCAAAAGGACCTGGTTCTTATCCCCATTGCATTCACGTCTGATCATATCGAAACCCTGTACGAGCTGGATCATGAGGTCATTGGCGAGAGCGGCCACACGGACACCATTAAGCGAGCAGACAGTCTGAATGGCAGCTCGGTGTTCATTGAGGCTCTGGCTGATATTGCCAAGACCCATTTGGCCAGCGGCTCAGCCTGCTCAAAGCAATTAGGGCTGCGATGCCCCGGCTGCAAGAGCGAAAGATGTGCGGAAACCAAGAAATTCTTTGCTGGGCAACAAGCGAATCTGTAGACCGATGTTCTCGGTCAAGAGTCAGAGCGCTGTCGGTGTGACGGCGAGGTGTTACAGCATGTAAAATAGTGGTTCTTGTTTTTTTTTTTCCAAAAGTTTCTCTTGAAATGGTGTATGGGACTGGAGGAGGGGAAGCAGTTTAGTAATACTCCTGGTCAAAGTCAAGCTCACAGCTACACCTTTATATGATAAATTTGTTGCAGACATCTCCGGATGTTATGGAGTAAGCTGCAACGATGCCAGTTTTTGATTCATCCATTGGCGCATACCCTACACCAAATTGGGTTCCCTGTACGAGGATGGTGCCGCTCAATTATGCTGTCGACAGCGAGTCCTTGGTTCTGACAGATGTTGGAAAATGCCACTGGTCGTTTGTGTTCTGGTTGACTTCCGAATCGTACATCTCAAGGGTCCGTGATGTTTGTGTGGCGCTAATAGCAGCCCTACTAATAGACTGCCAGGCAAACAAAGGGGGGTCGTAATACAGGGTCGCTTTCCCAAATTTGGTACACCAACAAACGCGACAATGACACCAGCCACCCAGAGAAAAAAAACATGTGCAGCTCCTTCTTCGCACGGTTACGGAGTGACAAAGCTCGACAGAAGAACACGAGATGCATGCAGCATGGAGCTACGTATCACGGGCTAGGCCCACAAACCTGCAGTATGGGATGAGGCCAGAATCATCATACAGACGTTCTGGAGAGACAATCACAATCTTTAAAAGGGCGTGCATTGAGCTGATCGGGACCAATACGAATGTAAACATGACTGACGCCGCGTGACAGAGCGAAGTGGTCGCGGCGTCATCCCGAATTGTTTTGCGGGTCGATCGATGGCAGAGCTTGGCCCAGTCAGCTTGGAGCATTTCATTATTTACTAAATTATAGGGCCACCAGGTTCAAGCATCCCTTGACCCATTCTTTTTCGGGCGCAAGCAAGGCCCCTAAATTTAGCAGAGGATCCCAGGCCTAGCAAGGTAGCTTTTTAATGTAAAAGGATCTTATAGTAACTTCTCTTATAGTGCGATTTACATTCACTAAGAAGTGCCCCTTATATATATTTGTTCTGATTGGCTCCTATCCCTACGCGTTCACCAGCTTGCTGCTCCCTTTGTACGACTGTGGAAGGGATTAGGGGCTGCATAAACCCATGCGAAGGTACATACGAACTAGTCCGTATCCAAAGGCGATGGAAGGACTGCGAGCCAAAAGGAAAAAAAGGGGCGGGAGATTTCCTATTCCAAACAGGTCGAAAATGTCTCGTTCTTATCCCATTTTTGTCCCCAGAGTTCCTTTTTCCTAGAGGTCGTAACTCAAACAGGGCGGAAAAAGAATTGGCCGCAGATAGTCCGTACTCCCGTAGACAAGTAGATTGTGTCATGTGCTGTGTGGCTCAAGTCGATATTTCCTTTTGACTGGTCAATGAACAGGGGGCGAATTGCTCAGCACAATACGGAGTACTCCGTACTGAATTAATTATAGAGATTGAGGAGGGCATCGTGGCAGATTGCCCTCGGCCGCAACAAGAAAGTGAGAGCTGCGACAAACCGGAAGTGAAAAGCAGATCGACAATCGAACAATGAGATAAGTGCCACTACTAGGGCATTCCAAAAGATGAAGGTGTACGACAAAGTCTTGGATCGTGACGACGTGACGTGATAGACTTCATCGTCGCGAGGCTGGCACAGACGGCGTTTGGAATTAGATGAAAAGTTTCAATTTCCAGGCCCACTGCGTTGAAATCATCACGAGGTAGACTTGTTGTTGTGTACTGAGGCAAGAAGGAACCAGGCATGTGGCCAACCCAACTTGCTTGGGTCATCATCATTCGCTTCTCCTGCCTGGCCTTTGTGCTCTCAGTGTGCGGCCAGGCAGGCGCGTTCAGCGACGTTCAGCGACGTTCAGCCCCTGTTCCTCCGAATATTAACCCATAGAGAGCTCCATCAACCAGGGTCTTGGAAGGGCAGCTACATCCAATCAGCGGCCTCGTGCACCATTCACGCTTTCCAGAGCATCCGTTGAGCCCTGTTGGCGGCTAGTCCCTATTGGGTGTAGCCGAGCACAAACCCCTTTTGCTTTTGATGCCTCGCCTCAGTGGCCACAGAGCGGGCGTTTATAGTTGTTATTAGTGGTGCAGGTTGTTCGTTCTGCGAACCAGATAGCTGCGTCTTAGAGGTCAATTGGCGTGGCAGAGGTACGTACACTGGCTCAGGGACGAGAACTGTCTGTCTGGTGGCATTAACAATGCAGGCAAGTCGTGCCTGCCTTCCTTGTCTCGCGGCCAGCACAGCATTTTTCCCTCCTTGCTCCATGTGTCCAGACTCACACACTCACCACGCCAACGCACGCCCCCCCAAATTTCCCCTTCTCGACTTCCATCGACCAACCTTTCAAACCTCACTTCACTTCTCGTTCGTCTTTCACTCCCATCATTGCTACTTCCTCATCGTCGACTTTTTGTGTGCTAACCCGGGCCTCATCGTCGACAAGTCGTGGCCGCATCGTCTTGTAATTTTTTTCTTACACCCCTTTGACACGCGTGCTCCTTCTCTCCGGGCACTTCTATCTCCTCCCTTGGTAAGTTCCAGCAAGTCCATATCGTGCCACAACTTTCATATTCTAGGCCATCGCGCTTTTCCTCAACGTATCATCGCTGCTGCATGCATCGAGTTGGCCTGGTTTCCAGGAACACCAACCCGTCCTTGCTTCACTTCAAATAATCAGAACCGTCCTGGCTCTGTTTGTTGATAAAAAACCTTCCTCCCTCCAAACCCCATCAGAGCTCCTCCCTGACGTAGCTGACATTTCGCCTATTTACAGAAACTCTATCGTCCATTCTTAAGAAATCGATCGACCGCTCTTTATACATCGATATGGGTAAGCTGCACTCCTTCTTTTGTGCATTCATTCTACGCGAGTTGTGCCTGCATGCGAGTGAGGTGGCCCCATGTGCTTGGGATGCGACTGCGAAACTGGACGGACGACCCCCCCTCCCCCCCCCCCTCGAGGAAAATCGAAAAACCTCCGTTCCCTTTGGAAATATCATTCATCACGTATTGATCGTGCCCAACTATAAGTCCATCATAATCCTCCCAAAAGAAACATAAGTTGTGCGACATCTACACTTTCTTGGATTTGTACACGGGACTCTAAGCGGCCCCCCTTTTTTGGACTCGACATCCTTTTGTGTGCAACACTACTTGTTCATCATCAAAGACGAAGCCTGCCATTGTCAAAATCGAACTTGGAAATGGCAACACAAGTCAGACCACACACCCTAAGCGGCCAGTCTTCTGACTCGGCTACGGTGCCCGAAAACCCAAGTGGTGTTACGGTCCCGCAAGAGAAAGCTGCGTCATATCTAGCCACGGCTCCTAAACCCGCGACGAGTACTGCAACCTCCCGACAGTCTCGCAGCATGCTTGATGTAGAGGAACCCCCTTCGTTAATCCCGGCGAGTTGTGGTTCATCGCAAGAGTCTCATGCCCCATTGATTCAAAAGGATATCACGCAGCAGGAATCCGAAGAAGCTCAAGTAAACGCAGCAAGTCAAAGTAGCGGCAGTGATTCTGGGAATGCTACCATTTTGGTCAAGGATTCCAGTCCGCTTTCCTCGCCCCTGCACCGTGCTTTTCTACCATGGTTGACTTCAACATTTGTAAATGATTTGCTAACTAATTTCCTTTAGCGTCCGACGGCTCAGACTCTCCGACGGGATCTCCCGCATCACCAATTGCTGGCAAGCCTGATTCCGTGGCCTCTGCTTAAGATGTTCATCATTCTGACTCTGCTCCTGTAGTCCCCTCTCCGGCAGCTCCTTCGTCCATTCAAGACGCCCGAAACATTGTACGACGCAAGCTGACTGGCTATGTCGGTTTCGCCAACTTGCCCAACCAGTGGCACCGCAAGAGTGTGCGCAAGGGCTTTAACTTTAATGTAATGGTTGTTGGTAAGTAACAGCAATCGGTCTGCAGCGCCATGTCTTCGCTCGTTCACGTTGGCTGATTCACACGACTATAGGCGAGTCCGGCCTTGGCAAGTCTACTTTGGTCAATACGCTTTTCAACACTTCTTTGTACCCCCCTAGAGAGCGCAAGGGTCCTAGCCACGACATCATTCCCAAGACTGTCCAGATTCAGGCCATCAGCGCCGACATCGAGGAAGCTGGTGTTCGTCTCCGCTTGACCGTGGTTGATACCCCTGGATTCGGTGACTTTGTCAACAACGATGAGTCCTGGCGCCCCATTGTTGACGACATAGAGCGTCGCTATGATGCATACCTCGACGCTGAGAACAAGGTCAATCGCATGAACATTGTTGACAACCGTATCCACGCTTGCGTCTTCTTCATTCAGCCCACTGGCCACTCTTTGAAGCCTCTGGACATTGAGGTCATGCGTCGCCTGCACACCAAGGTCAACTTGATTCCTGTCATTGCCAAGTCCGATACTCTCACCGATGAGGAAATTACCAGCTTCAAAGCTCGCGTAAGTTGCTTGGACCAGACTCAATTGGGTCAGTGGCCGTTGAAGCAAGAAGCTAACAAGTTGTGACAGATTCTGGCCGATATCAAGCACCACGGGATCCAGATCTTTGAGGGACCCAGATACGAGCTGGATGATGAAGAGACCATTGCCGAGAACAATGAGATCATGTCCAAGGTCCCCTTCGCTGTCGTTGGTGCCACTAATGAGATCAAGACAGCCGACGGCCGCGCTGTTCGTGGACGTCAGTACCCTTGGGGTATCATTGAGGTTGACAACGAGGAGCACTGCGACTTCGTCAAGCTTCGCCAGATGCTCATCCGAACTCATATGGAAGAGCTCAAGGAGAACACCAACAACACCTTGTACGAGAACTACCGTACCGATAAGCTCATTGCTATGGGCGTATCGCAAGACCCAAGCGTCTTCAAGGAGGTCAACCCTGCTGTTAAGCAGGAGGAGGAGCGTGCTCTGCACGAGCAAAAGCTAGCCAAGATGGAGGCCGAGATGAAGATGGTCTTCCAACAGAAGGTTGCTGAAAAGGAGAGCAAACTGAAGCAATCCGAAGAGGAGCTATACGCTCGTCATAGAGAAATGAAGGAGCAACTCGATCGCCAGCGAGCCGAGCTCGAAGACAAGAAGCAGCGTGTCGAAAGCGGACGGCCATTGGAGAAGGAAGGCAAGCGAAAGGGTTTCTCACTGCGTTAAGTTTGCAGAGAATCACCCTTTCGAGTCTCCAGCGACGCACGACCTGCCGCCATCCCCTCTACGATCAATGTCTGAGTATTCACGACACGCCATACACCAAACACCACCAGCTCGATGCCTTTCCTTATACTTCGATTCTTGTTTCTTTGTCGGCCTTTCTCTTGTCACAATCTTCTTGTTATTAATCACACTTCTCACTTAATCACTGCTGAACAAAAGTCGTCATTACCGGAGACGGACATTTCACAGAGCGCTGTCTACGAAAGTCGTGAGTCTGGCAGTAACAGGGAGCCTGCAGACTATGATACACTACAACAATATTATGAAAGAAAACTAAAAAGTAGCTTGATTGTGCGACCGCGAGCCTTGAAATTGATATCTGGAACCGATTTCTACCTACTCTATCGGAGACGGGGTTTCAGCAAAGGCTTAACCCGGAGCCTCTCATTTTCTGTGCTTCCAGGCGAGAGTATGGGGGGACACTTCTCTGTTCTTTGGGAAACGGGAGTCCAAGAAATAGTGGCGGAAGTTCTTGGCCAGTCACGCCTCCCATCATAGGAGGCTGATGGCCGTTTTCTTTTTTGTTTTCATCAGTGCTTGGAGAATTTGATTCGGCACTGACGTGTTGTGCACACTTATGGTTTTCTTTAATCTATATATATGCCCAGCAAAATTGGTCGGCAACACCTGTGTCTTTGTCTTGTCGTCCTCACCGTCCCCGCGGATACCCTTTGTCGCATCTGTTTGGAGCACTGGTTGCGGATTTGGCTTGGACAGGAGCAGATGAAGAGAAATTTGGCTGACGAGGGGGTCGTACAGCAACTTGTCGTATTTTAGCCGCGTGACTGGGGCAAGTTGTATTTTATCGCTGTCTTGACGCACGAAAATCGTTGTCTAGGCTCGTCTGTCATTTCTTAGCTAACTTGATTTCATTGTCTTGATTTGTACTTTACTCTGAAACGTATTTGTGCTTGTATGCGTGAAATGAACAATTCTAAGGGTTTCTTGCATGACGCTAGTCAGTCGGTTGGTGGTAACGGGCCCACGGCCAGATATATTCATTATTCCCTTGCTGTGAGGCGACATAACCGCTAGTCGCCAATTTGACCCCTTGTCCGCAGAATTCGGTGGGCGTAAAGAGACAAGTGAGGCAATTATCGTTGCATTAATCGACTAAATCATGTACTACACCATGCTTCATGGGTATTGACTGCCAGGATAGTACAAAAGCTTGATGATCAAGTGGGGGATTCGCTCTGCTTTACCAGTTGTAGTTCTGTTTGCTCGTGTTGCCCAGATCAAGGCCTGAATCCGGAAACCATTTCTTCCAACCTCGGCTCATCAGGAAACATGGTTATTCACAATGGCATAATGCCCCGAAATGCTTGCAGCTTCCCTGATGATGTATGTATACTCGTCCCACCATGTTGCTCATTTACCTTTTCCTAGCACTCTTGAGCAAGAAGGCGCCGACCACACCCGCAGCAATACTAACGCCACTGAGGATGGCCACACCCATGAGCCCTTCCCTGGCGACCCTGTTGTCGATGAGTTGCCGCAAGTCAGAGGCCTGCATATTGGCCGGTTCCTTATCCAGCAGCAGGTCATTATACCGGCGGGCCTCGCCGTAGTTGCCGAGCTTGTAGTTTCCCAGGGCGAGGTAGTAGAGGCATTCGCGGCGTCGCTCGGGCGAGAGGCGGAATATGTCGGAGAGGAGGCGGACGCCGAGTTGTTGATCGTTGCGGTCATGGGATTTTACGAGGCCCTAGGGGGGAAGGGTTTTCGTAGGTTAGCCGATGGTTTTATTTTGAGGAGTGAGATTTTTTTTGGGGGTTTGTTCAGAGGAAAGGGTTGGTGTGTCTGCGCACCCATGCGTAGTTGAATTTGGTTTGGACGCCGACCATGTCGCCTTCTTTTTCGTATTGGGCTCGTAGGACCTGCAGCTCTGAGGGGTTGAGAGGGCTGGAAAGTCATGTTAGGAATCGTGCGGGGTGGTTTTTTTGGTTTTGTTTTGTTTGGAGGGGGGGGTGGACAGACGATTCTGCGTCGAGCGCATCTGGATTATTGTAAGTGGTTTGCCGCGGCATGTTATGGGATTTGAGAGGTTGTCCTGGCGGTGGTGACTCACAGGGTAGTTGGGTGACCATTTTGTGGAAACGGTGTGAGGAGGGAAGGGAGGGTCTTTTGTGTATTCTACAGTATGGGAGTTGAGGAGCTGGCTAATGGTTTCGAATCGGGTTGTATAGGTGCAAGGGGGGGGTGAGAAGTTGGTCTCGAGTTGTGAAGTTGGGCAATTTCTGTATTGAAGGATTTGGCGGCGAGCAATGACGTTGCACGTTCAGTTCAGCTCAGCTTTGCTGGTGGGGTCGGTAAAATGCCGGGTGGGTGAAGAACGGCGGGATAACATGGTTGTTGGCCTGACGACGGACGGAGCGTGAGGAAGTGGACCAGGGATCCAAAGTAAAGTTACGGGAACAAAAGAACAAAAATCATTCTCTATCATTGTACTGCCTACATATTCACACAAACAAAACGCGGCAAGTAACTTCTGCGCGATACCCCCCATATCAAAATGTTGCTATCAGAAGATCCCGCGACGGTAAGCCAAGCCAAAAAAAAAAACAAGACGAATACAAATTCAGAGAAGAAGGCCCCCCCCCCTTCCCTCCCCCAAAAAAAAACTGACGTGAATCCCACAAAAGCTCATCCACCACACAATCAACAACTTCAACATCCAGCCCGACAAGCTCGCCGTCTCGCGCATCGGCGAATCCCTCTCCACGCTCCAACAAGCGCGCGACCTCCGCATGCGCGAGGTAGAAGCCAGCCTCAAGAAGCTCTCCCGCCAGCTCAACACGCTCTCCTCGCAGCACGCCGAGCTCACCGCCTCGCACTCCTCGTCGGGCCACGCCTCCAAGATCGCAACCCTCGACACGCGCAAGTTCCGGACCGCAAAGGCGGCGAGCGATGCCGAGATGGAGGCGGAGCGCCTCGCCCAGCAGGCGGCCGACTTGGCGGCTAGGCTGCAGGAGCTCGATCTGCAAGGGGTGCAAGGGGACGAGGCCGCGCGAAGGAGGGACGTCGTCGACGACGAGATCCTGTTGCGGCTGAAGGTGTATCGGAGCCTGGGCATCGACATCGAGAGGGATGAGAAGGATGGGGAGTGGACGAGGGCGGTTGTGAGGAATGATAGGAAGGGGGATGTGCATGTTGTGAACATGGATAAGAAGTTTTCGAGGTACTTTTATGCCAATTATTTTTGGCAGACTTTGTGAAGGGTCTTTTGTGTATATATACCCTTTTTGCCTTGTTTTTGGGACTTGGATGCTGGCGTTCGAAGCGGGAGTGGCCATGTTATAACGGAATCATTGGATACTATTGCTGTCATGTTTGTTCATAACATGAGCTGAATGGCCTTACATTTGATGTTGATTTGTATTAATTTGGGAGGGTTAATTGCAATTTTGATGCTTTTTTTTTTAAAAAAAAAAGTATTACTATTAGACTTCACTCCTGAGATGGCTAAGCAAGCGGACGATGCTTTTATTTCATACACTATCGTTAATCATGATTTTCTTACTACGGCCCTTTTTTACCCAATCCCTCTCCTTCATACATAGACTTGTCACAGCTAGCTGCATTTGAAGACATAGCAGACCACCGCCGCTTATCAGGTAGGCAGCTTCTTGCTGCTCCATGCTTTTGGCGATGCATTCAACGCGAAGTAACTTTCTTCTGCGTTCCCAATCGTAGTCAAACTATGAAGACGAGAAGCAGAAGGCGTCCTTGTCCGGCAGCTTGTAGGTGACGACGCTGTCAAAACAACTGCTCTGGATTCAGGGCTTCTCCGTCTCGTTCTCATCATCAACACGCCTCCATCTCCCGGAGTCGTGGCCCCGCCACCGGATGGAGATCGGTAATGATGTCGTCCAAATCCTCGATCTGGCAGTTCCATTCGAGAGTTAATCGTGGTCCACAACTCGTCGTCATCTCCGCAACGCCACCCGCCGATTCCTTCAAAATCGCGCTCTGGACCAACACTGGGCATGAGACCTAGGCCAAAGTCACCGACCGGCGTGGTGGTGCCACCTGAAGACAGGACACTGATGCTGCTGCTTGGCCGACGGCGTCTTCGTCTTTGGAAAAGCGACTGCTGATGGATGGACGACGCAGTTGAGCTGTCGCCATTGCTGCTTCCCGTGGAATAATTGGTGAATGCGGCGGGCATTTGATCTTCGTGACGCATGTAGCGCCGGCGGAACTTGAGGCTGGCGAGGGATTGTGGTATGAGTGAGAGGGCGACATCCAGATACACCATGATGACTCGAAATATGAGAAGGGCGAAAGCAAGCGTCGTGGTGATGCCGGCGAGCACGGCCAGAGGAACTGTGACGATGAAGAGAAAAGGAACAACAAAGGCATAGACAGGGTTGAGGAGCGCCATGATGGATGGGTACGAGGGAATGGAGAACAGAGGCTGAGAGGAAGGCGGTCTTCGCAGAGTCACCGCATGTACATTTCACAGTCTTCTTGAAACCGGACCTGCTCTGTTGTATCCCATGTGTTGTAGGCGGGAATTTTCTGCTCTTCTGTGACTCGGAGGCAGAGCACGCGACAAGTCCAGGGGGAAGATGAGCTGCTCTGCTCTGGGCGGAAGGAGCAATGACGAGGCGGCTGCCATAAATGGCGATTGACGACGACGACGACAACGACGACGACAAGGAGGGAGGGATGCACGCGTATGGGTCGAGATGAACCAACCAGACTGTTCACAAGCTCGTGATGGACGTGTTGCAAAGCAGGAAGGGAAAGATGGATGGACTGCTTAATAGTGAATGACGCGGGATCGATCGACTTGACAAGAGAGGAAGGAGGAAGGGGGGGGCTCAATCACATGCTGGCT
The DNA here is from genome assembly GCA_023658475.1 of Epichloe elymi. Taxonomy (NCBI): domain Eukaryota; kingdom Fungi; phylum Ascomycota; class Sordariomycetes; order Hypocreales; family Clavicipitaceae; genus Epichloe; species Epichloe elymi. The sequence goes on from CP098276.1 coordinate 4,145,667, forward strand.
GACTAGACTACATACATTATGATACATACATGCCATGTAGTCGATTGCACCTACCAGTGGTCCCAACCTTTCGACAGCTTGGCCCTAGGAAACCCTAAGAAACCCAAAGAAACCCAAAGAAAAGCCTCCTATGTATTATTTCTGGCCGTCCGGGCAAATCGCCACCTTCTTTGCCGCGCAGAAGCGATGATGCATCGGTACCGGGCAGACAAGTTCCGGTTCCCCCCGGCATGAAAGGTGGACCAAGCGATCCGCTTCCATCTTGTGAATCAGTCACTTGCATACAACATCCCACCATCCCCATCTGAACATTGGACGGGTAGGGTAGCCAGTAGTCCGTAGTTCTGCTCTATTGTACGGCAGACGGGCCGGCGACACCCACGCGTGCCGTGCCCTTGCTTGCGCTCCACTTGAATCTCAAATGGGGTTGGACTATTCTTTGAAACCCGATTCTTCAACGCCCGGCCACATGTACGGAGTATGTATGTGTGTATGTGTAGATTGCGCATTTTGTTACACAACCATGTGCCAGCAGCATCAAAGCGACCAAGACCATTGTTCCCAGCATGGCAGCCGGGATCTCGCCGCCGCCGGCAACGAACCATTTCCATGGCACCTCCCTGTTTACGATGCTCATTGTCATCCAACTGATACCATGGACTCCATCACCAGCCTCGACACAATGCGCACTTCCGCACTTGCCATCATGGCAACTCGCTCCCAAGACCAGCATCTGGTAGCCGAGGTGGCGTCACTGCACGGCGTTAAAGACTGTGCCTCTTTGCGGGGTCGTCGCGGGGAGAGATTCCATCAGAACGGTCATGGACCTGGCGACGATGCATCCAGTCAAGATGCGGCCAATGTACCACTAGTCGTGCAGAGAAAGTGCCAAGTCGTACCTTCTTTCGGGTGGCATCCATGGTTCTCTCATCAAATGTATGATGACGCCGCTTCTGTCCAGACGTACAAGGCGCCACCACGAGAAAACGGCACAGACGAGGCCGCTCTGCTATCTGCCAAAAGAGCACACTATCAGTCCGTATTGGCCCCTGCGCCGCAAGATGACGGATTCATAGCCTCTTTGCCCACGCCGACTCCTGTATCTTCATTCGTCAGTTCTACACGGGCCAAGCTAGAATCGTATCCCATTGCACTTGTTGGCGAGATAGGACTCGACAAAGCATTTCGACTGCCCGAAAGCTGGGCTCATTCACTCGCCGCATCCAGAGACGATCGTGATCTGACACCGGGGGGTCGGGAGCGCCGTCGACTGAGCCCGTACAAGGTACGAATGCAGCACCAGCAGACAATGCTATGTGTTCAGCTCCGTCTCGCGGGAGAAGTCGGCAGGCCAGTCAGTGTCCACGGTGTACAAGCTCACGGCGTCTTGTACGACACAGTATCCAGCTGTTGGAAAGGCCGTGAGAAGCACGTCCTATCGAGAAGAGAGTGGCGAAACATTGCACCGGGGGCGGAAGACGACGACTCGGATAATGAGGACTCCGCCCATGATGGCGGTGATGGCGGTGATGGCGGGAAACCCGGGAAACCATACCCGCCACGGATATGCCTCCATTCGTACAGCGGCCCGGTGGAAGGCCTCAAACAATGGCTTCGTCCCAACATTCCCGCCAAGATATACTTTTCCTTCTCAGCAGCCGTCAACCTGGGCACAGAAGCAACCCGCGCAAAGTTTGACGAGGTTGTCAAGGCAGTGCCTGGGGATAAACTTCTCGTAGAGAGCGATCTTCATGTGGCTGGGAAGGATATGGAAGCTGCACTGGAAACAATGTACAGGAGAGTGTGTGTAGCAAAAGGGTGGAGTTTGGAAGAAGGCGTGAGGACGATTGGGAAGAATTTCGAGGACTTCATATTTGGCTAAGATCTGGGAGGCCGTAATGAGCTGCGTTCGCAGTGAAGAACAAGTAGAGTAAGTAGCCCGATGCGATTGGTGGCGCGCCCGACGACGCCGGTGATACTGCTTCCGTTGCGATTACTCCTAGAACCAATCAATCAACCAACCAACCCTGTTCACTGTCCATAAACAAGTAAGAGGAAGAGCAAGAAGCAAATCAACATGGCATCATGATGAATGAGGAAATAGCAGAACACAGGCATTCCTCAATCTTACCCTCTCGCCAAGCGCCCGTGAAACACGCCATCATCCTCATTCTCGTACGGCGGAGGAGACTGAGTCCATCTGCATCCGAATGAATAGCCACGACAACAAATATACTCGTACGCCAAAGGAGGACGCAAAAGTTGGCTGGGAAGAGCGAGAAGGGCTGCCTGCCTGTCCAATTGCGTACGTTACGTGCAAGTCTGTCTTGAATGCGTAGTTATTACGTGTCCAACGGGGTCGTCCACCCACCACCAACAAGGCTGAATCTGTTCTCCCTCCACATGTACAACGGCCCAACGGCCCAACGGCCCAACGGCGGCTGGCCGGCTGACGAGGCCCGCTGTCTGAATTCCGGCCCCACACACCTCGGTCGCCTTTCCGAAGCTCTCAAGAGCCAGCCGAAAATGCGTTGCCAACCATGTTTAATCCAAAAATTCGCTCAAAATGTGTACTCGTGTACGCGCCACATCGTTGTCGGAGCCAATGAGCTCCATGATTTGAATCATCCGAGCTGTGTGCGACCGCGTTAGCAAGAGTCCATGCGAACCGATTTGAGCTTTCCCTTCTGATTCCGAGGTTGCCAGAGTTGTGAAACGGACTCACTGATATCACCTCTAGCTCTTACAAACAAAGGATCTCTCACAAGCATATCTTTGCCGGCTGCGTCTTTGGCTGTTTCGCGAAGCACATTGGCTATGCACAGCGCTTCCAAAAAGGCACGATGATTGAATACCCACCAGACTCTGGCCTCGGATTCCAACAGATCAAACATGAGAAAGAATGCACTGATTGCATCGTGAGCCGCTTCCAGTGTTCCTCGGACATTGACCGGCACTTCGGGGCTCTCTGAAGCGTGAACTAACATGAGGTTGTGGAAGTAGTTGCTCGTCAGGAACAATGTCTGCCTCACGATGCGCTTGTTGGTGCTTGCCACTGCTGTCAGACTGTCCGCGTCCCAAGACCGAAATACGTCGGGGAACGAGCGGTAAACAGCTCGAAATTCGGCCACTAATTTTGACTTGTGCCGCACCGTTGTGCAGATCGACACATCCAGTGACCGGGGTGAGCAGATGGTTTCTTGCACCAAGTTAGCCAACATCCAAGAGCCCCGGATGTACGCCGTGTCGGTAGGGTCACTACTGGCGATGGAAGCGCTGTCATCCAACAAGTCGTCTACGGAAACGTCCGTGTGTGTAGCCGAAGGTGGCAAGGACAAGAGAACCGTCAAGAATGTGTCTTGCAACAAGACAGCTTGCCAAACTTTTCGTCTCTGCTGTTTCTCAAACGGGTTGGCATTGGGCGTGACTGTAATTTGAACCAACCAAAAAGAAAAAAAAAAACCAAGGGACGAATTAGCTTGTGTCACACTATCGAACCCTTCAGACCTTTGCCTCGAAAGAGGCAGGATATGCTGTGCGTCAACTTACCGATGTTGGGGTCACGGTGCAGGCCCATGGCATACGCTTGTCGGATCAAAATGCCAGCAAATGCCCATCCATCTGACGCATGGTTGTCATTGATCAGAAAGTACGTCATCAACACCATTGCCTGTATGGATCTCAACGATGCGGTACTCAGATACGACGACACGCGGAGCGCCTGGTTGGATGCGGATGCGTAGAACTCGGCAGTCTCCTTCCGCTCGTCTGCGGTTGTAGTCGTGACGAATTGTGTGCCGAGGGCCAATATGACAAACATCAAAGCAATAAAGGAAGCTTCCATCTTATTCTTCTCTTCGGCCCCGACCCGCCAAAAGTGTTCATAGTCGGCATAGAAGGTTTGGCGGTGGATCATGGGATAGATGGGATCAACGCATTCGAAATATCGGGCAACCAGTATGTCAGCTTGGATTTTCTCTGGCAGGACCGAAATGACTTCGCCTAAACCACCCTCGCAAGTCCAGTAGTTTGCAAACGGATGCTCTGATCCAATACCAAAAACGTTGCTGGCTTTGGTTACTGAATACGGCACATGCGACAGCAGCCCAATGGACAAGGCCGCTGCACCACGAGATGAAGCGTCTTGGTCATTGATGGCACCCCTGTCTGCGATATTGGGGATGGACATGGATCCATCCCCGGGGGCCTTCTTCTTAGGCGGCCGGGTCATTCGACGTCCATTTGCAGCAGACCTGGATGTTTCCCTTTGACACGTTGTGTCAGTCTCGTCAGAAGCTCCTTTTCCGATGAGTCACTTACTCTAGTAGATTGGCCACATGCGCATATCGACATTCTGTCTGCCGTTTGATGCCTTTCCAACCTCGTTAGCAGGGCGATCGAGGCCCGTCATCATGCCGTTTTTATTTTTAATCAGGGGAACTCACAAGCAAGACAGTGAGGCCGACCTCTGTCGCACTAGACACTTTTGTGTTAATTGTTGAATGCTTTCTTCTTCTTTGACTCAGATATAAGCGCGGATTGTGACACCATGAATGGCAAAAATCCCCCGGGCCCAACTTGAAAGACTTGACTCGCTGCCTGAATTGGGTATTTGCTGAAAACAACGACTTGGTTGGGACCTTCTGAGGTGGCACATGTGGCCAGCCGGGATGAAGGGTAACAGCGAGATGTCGTGCAACATTACAAGCACTGCAAGTGCGGGAAATCCCCAATGACCACTGCAATGCAATGCATGAGAGACCAAGAATTTCATGAAGAAAGGGCATTTGATATGTACCGTGCCAAACACAACACGCAAGGGTCTGTCTTCTGACAACAAGAAACCCGAAGAAGAAGAAGAGACAGCACGAAGAGAAAATATGGCATTTATTCTCACAATAAGAAACACGCATACCTTTGTCTTTCTTTCCACACATTCATGGCACGACAAGGTCGGTTTGTTGCGCTTCTGCTTCTTTCTCAGTGGTTCATCGCCGTTGGAAGGGGACCTCTCGCCATTCAATTTCCGATAAGCGAAGTTTGCATCGTCGCCTCTTGGAAAAGCAGGATGTCGAGAATAGGAGTGTGTTGGACCGCCAATGGAACTCGTCGAGGCAATGCTGGAGGATGAGTCGAGATCGGGTTTAACTGGCATTGATGAGGGCGAGGCAGCGTCCCTCGCACCAGGCCGGTGTTGGGCGAGGTGCAGAAGCGACAAGTCCATCTGCTGACAGCCAATCGACCGAAGCCGGAGAGGATGACGACGGGGTGCTGAATGGACCAGCAAGTAAAGTAAGTAGGTCTGGTCTGGTCTGGTCTGGTCTGGTCTGGTCTGGTCTGGAGGGTAGCTTGAGAGTGGTTGCGATCCACCAGGCCGGAATGCGGCCGGAAATAGTAGCGCAACGTTGTCGGTCGCCGGAAGCTGGGCGGCGGCCAATGCACCGGACTGCAGTGAAGGCTTTGATCTTAGCTCAGTCTCCTGGAATTCGGAGCTGCGCGCTTGGGATTGGGAGGGGAATAAAGGGAATTAAGGACCAGGAGAGCGAGGGAACGGGGAGGTGAAGAAGATGGGAATAAGAGCCAGATGAAATGCACCAAGTCTAATCCAGTCCAGTCCAGCCCAGCCCAGCCCAGCCCAGCAGCTGTCAGCCAGACTTTCTGCCAGCTGCGAAATTAACTGACGGAGAGTATTTGGTCGAGGTCGTCGGCCCGTCAAAGTCAGCGCCAGCCGTCGTCAAGTCAAGTAAGTCACTTGCTCACCCGACGAGACTAACCGCGTTTTTGAAGTATAGCATTAAAAAGTGGACAAATACCCTATCCCCGTCGGCATCCCCGTTCTAATCCCCCTCGCTCTGTCGCCCCCCCTGTTTTTTCTTCTACATAGTATTATGTATGTATTACCAGCGCGGGCAGAATTAACCTGCCCTCATCCATACATAAAACAGACCTGGTGGGCTGTGGGCATATGCCCGACTATTCACGGCCATGTCTCTCTCTCCCTTTTACGAGCACAGGCGCGCGCACACACTGTCTGTCTGTCTGTCTGTCTTTCTCTTCCTCTCTTCCTCTCTTCCTCTCTTCCCGAGGAGCAAGTAATGATAAGCCTGTGCAACCAACCACCTGCAGACTGGGCAAGTGTGGCTCCCCGCACCCTGCCCACGTTCCTGCCAGGTCAGCCAAGCCAGCCGTTTTGACTGGATCAACCAGGCGGCCAGGCAGGCCAGTCCGCTCTAACAGGCCTGGTCTATAGTGCGCCAATAATAATGCTCGACAACTCAATAGAATTGATCCTTCGAAAAACCCTTTCACTTTATCCAACCAGGATATCTGACTAGCGCAGCACGACTTTGATCTCCAAGAGACAACTCGTCAAGCCGCTTCTCCCCGAACCCCGTTTCAAGGTAAATGCAACTCATGGCTGAGTACTCCGTAGGATTCCCATGACTGGTCTAGAGTAGACGCCCGCACTCGCCCGCACTCGCCCGCACTCGCCCGCACTCGCCCGCGCATTTCCTAGACTTTCTGGACTTTCTGGGTACTTTGCAAATGTCCACCGATGTCCAGTGATATGCCAGAGGTTCCCGTTGACCTTATCTCTAGTGGCCCATGACGTTCAGTTTGATTTGGCGTCTTGTATCCCGGTTATTCCCAGCCTATTTGTCTTTCAACTCAATCGAATAACCCGGTGGTGCCCTGTCTAACCTGAACAGGCTGCAGCATACGAAGTTACCAACTACTACAATACCACCGTCTGCGCTGAACAACACGAGGCATTTCCATTCTCCGAGCACCGAAAAATCGACCGCGGTGGTGTTTCCCCAAAAACCCACAATACACGAGCCCGTTCATGCTGCACCTGCACCCGCACCCGCATCTGCACCCGGGTCGGTAGAACCCGGGGCAGTTGTACATGTACCGACTTATCGTTAACCATGCCCACTTCCTGCAATCTGCATCAAGCATTGCTACATCATTCTGCCACCAGCGGAAATGATCCCAGTTCTCCAGCATCCAAACATCTACATCTAAAACAAGAGGCGATGCAGTTTTGCCAGGGCCACCCGAACCGTGTCAATCACCACCGCACGCACACATACATACCTTGTCATGTTCCCGTTGGCACTGATTCTTGAAGCGCCTGACTAATAGCTAGTAGAGTAGGGAAGAAAATGATGCATGTCCCTGGGTTTTTCTCTTGGTCTACTCCCCACAGAACCGTGCGGTTTTGCGGGACATATCTGACTTGTCCCGAATAGCAACTCTGCCTGGTGCCGCAAGTGTGCATGGATAGATGGGCCGATTGAAAACGTGCATGTGCGTGCTCGCCCCGGGCACTAAACCGTAAATTTTGCCTGAATTCCGGGATCTTGCTCCAAATCGATTCCCACATCAGATGTCACCCTGGAGTCGCGACAGCCGGCCTTGCTCTATTATCCTAACGTTCATTTTTCTCGACAGCGAAGTACATTGTATGTATTACGGAGTAGAAGAGCCCCTGTACATATCACCCTCGCTGTTTTGGCAGCTTGACCCCTACAACACTATCATGCAGACCGGCAGACATGTCCGGATAGTGTTTCATATGTGCGTGGTTCCATATCTTGAGCTGTTCTTGCTAGGCTTGCACTTTGCCTCTTGATTCGCGCTGTGCGCTAACACTGTTGCTGAAGGGTACGATCCAATGCGTGCGAGTCGCTGGCTAATAGCCAGCGGCACGCCAGTGTCACGTGGACCTAGCTCTAGGGCGTGGTGTGCTTAAATCTGTCAAAATTACTTACTAGCTAGGCATAAGTCCTTAAGATATTCAAAGACTTGATTACTTGAAGGGAAGATCTTCCTATAAATACCACAGGTTTGGCGCTGATAATCTTATTTATAAAGCCACTATCATCGCTATCGCTCACACTACTCTAGCTAGTATAAGGGAAGCATTATAGCAAGCTTTATTAGGTTCGTGAGAAAGCTGCCTAGGGAGCCCGGAGGAGGCCAGCGATCTTGAGATGAACGAATTTGTCAGATTGACGGTCAGTGTGAGGCGCTGTGTCCGGGGCCGACGCAGTGAGCCACAGGGACCACAGACCTCATAATCAATTGTAAGGTGCAGTTTTAGCAGCGGCTAGCATTGACGGATCTTTTGGTCTATTGGGGAATTCCAGCACACCTTCTGGGTTCTCACAGTCAGGTCGAAGGTCAACGGATTGATCGAATTGAATCGAAGGTAGAAAAATCGACGGATCGAAGGTTGAAGAATCAAAGGTTGAAGGTCTTCGGAACAAAGGATCAAAGAATCTGACAATGGAAGCGATGCTTAGGGAAGCTATCAGGCCTAGTGGAAGGGATAGCTTTGACGGGCTTAGTGGATTCGTTAAGTCAGTTAGTTTCGTGGCATTTATTAGCAGTAAAAGCGCTTGAGGTGCGCAATGATTAAAGAGCAATTGCTACGGATTGTTACAATACAAAATGTATGATAAAATGAGTGTGTGTGTACAAAGGTTATTAAATGTTTCTTACTAGCCAGAGGTTAAAACTATCATCTAATATAGGGGTTCTCACCTGGCCACCGTAGGGTAGGCCCATCATCTAGTGGGTTAAGCAAAGCCCAAGTTGGACTGAACAAACAACAAACGCTGTTGTGAAACCCATGACAGGGTGATGACAAACCTTTTGAAGACGGAGGAGGTTTTGTCTACCTCCAATGGGAATTTCACGACTCCTACTCCGTACGGACTGTTTCTTCCCCTCTCCCCTCTCCCCCGGTCATGTCATGAATCATGATTTCATAGCCCACGTCACTCCAACAATGCGGGGCCCGACAGACAGACAGACGACAAAGCGCCAGACGGAGTCGGCATTTGTCAGCGATGGCAACGTGAATATACTTTACGGCACGCACTGATACGCACGGGTTGCTGATGGTTACTGATGGCCCAACATCTCAGGAGGTTGGCGAACGCAAGGATACAACAAAAAATCAGCCAGCAACTTCAGCGCACAATGTCCTCTACGTCCAGCACCGGCACAACCGTAGCAGCCGCTCCGTGGCGCGAGGCCTTTGCCTCGGACATGGAGTCGATGAAATCACCAACGTTCACGCTGAGCTCGCTACATCAAGTGTCGCCATCGTCATTCCTTCCACGGGCTCGCACAGTCGTCTACCGCGGGATGTGGGCTTCCCTCCAACCCAACAGCAAGAACCCGGCTCCTCTGAATCCCGCGTCCTACCAGACTGATCTGCCGACCCTCACCACAGACGCCCGCATGGAGAAAGTATCCGAAATGCTATCGACCTCCAAGGGTTCCTCCAAGGGTTCCTCCAAGGGTTCCTCCAAGGGTGGCCCCATTGAAGCCGTCTTCTGGGCCACCGAGTCCAAGACCCAATGGCGTCTCCGTGGCCGCATATACATGATCGGCCCGGATATAGAACTAGACCACGACCACGCAGCATCCGTGAGAGATGCTCTGACGCTGCACATGCGCAAAGTATCCGCGGAGAAGAACACGGGCGAATCCTGGAGCTGGACCCGCGAACTGACGGCTCATTTCGGAAACCTTAGCCCCTTCATGAGAGGCACGTTTCGGAATCCACCACCCGGGACCCCTATGACGGAGAAGCCAGAAGGGGAGCTCAGCCTCGGCCAAAAGGTCGAGGATTTGCACGACAGTGTTGCCAGGGAAAACTTTAGAGTCCTCGTCATTGTGCCGGAGGAAGTGGACAGACTCGACTTGTCTGATGCTGAAAGGGCACGACGATGGAACTACACTTTGGAGAAGGAGGTGTGGAAAGAAACCGAGTTGTGGCCGTAGCGTAGGAGCACTCGAATCTCAATCAAGTATAAGGAGAAGAGTCGACGCAAAGAGTACTCGTGAGTAAGATTGAGGAGCGAGCAACAGACGGCTCGACTGCGTAGGGCTCCATTCGTTTGCAAGTTCTGTTGATACGGTCCACCTTGTTGCTGTGATATTGTCAGGTCACTATATTAATAACCTGGACATTCTCGCTTCTTGCATGGACTGCGGAGAACGCAGAAAAGCTGAATACGGGTTCAATCGTGCCAGTCCGTTGCAATGAGTCGACATCCTAAGCATTCCTCGAGCGACTCGTTCGTATTATGAAATAGCATTTTGCGCGTGTAAAGCCGTGGGATTCCCCTTCCCTTTCCCGGCACGAAAGCGGTTCTTCAACGTAATGACTTGAGGGACCTTGGGCCACGCGTTACCGACTTGAGTGAACGAGACGGTCAGTCAGAAAGGAATTTCATATCTGGCTGACACTAGAGCATCAACTACGCCTTTACGCCTTACCTTCACTCGGCCCTTGTCTTATTGGGGACTTGATTCACACAAGTATTGGATTTTTTTCTTGCCCCTTCTTCTACAATGGTTGTAGCCAACGCATCGGATTCCTACTAATATTTGATGACCCATTATTGCTGGCTATACCCAACGAAAAGGGGGAAGGGGGGGGGGGGGGAGGATGATTGACGTCCGTGTTGAAAAGCTTTTCCAGAAACATGCCTGCCATAGTTATCACCAATCATCACCAATCATCACCGAAGCCACCATCTAGACCGTATAAGCTCTGTTGCAGTGCGAATGGAGCATTGAGATGTACCGGCTGAACAGAGTCGTACAGAGATGTAGTGGACATGCTTCACATGACGATGATACGAATGGGAGTACGGAGTACGGAGGAGCATCCAGTCGCAAAACGTGAGATTCTAACCGTAGCCCTCTGGCTCTTTCAACAAGATTCCATGCTGACGGCAGCGTTGCTGATAAGTTGGCGCCGTGGCGCCGCCCGAGGAGGCACGTCGTGGCCGACCACAGGCCTTATAATCAATTGTAAGGCACACCTTCTGGGTTCTTACACAAAACGCTACCACATTAGAAAATCGTAAAGACCCGCATTATAAATTTAGACATACGTTATAATAATAGCTCCTTAATAAATTAATTAATTACCCCCCTCTACAATGTCGCATCGCGACAGAGCTAGAGGCGGGCGTGAGGATAAGGTGCCAATGGTAATTAACGAAGGAGAAGGGGGGCTGGCACAGAGCTGCCACCACCCTAACGCAGGCATTGGATAATTTAACGCCTAAGAGGGCGGCAACAGACCTTTAGGGGGTCGGAACCAGTTTAACTATCCTGAAGAATCAAAATATTACGAAGAGATAGCTAGACTTATCCCTGGCAACAAGGTGGCCGAAGTCTGGCGACCTAGGTTAGAGGAGCAAGACAGAGGTGCTTCTGTCTCGCCCCCTTCTCGGACGCGGTTCGCTGCCTGGAGGGCTACGGCCTTGATGATGCGCCAGACCTCGGCCACCTTGTCGCTAGGGATAAGACTAGCTATCTCTTCGTAGTATTTTGATTCTTCGGGATAATCAAATTAGTTCTGTTCCGCTGTAGGTTTGTCATCGCTCCTGCGGACGTTAAACTGTCCTATGCTGGCGTTAGGGTAGTGGCAGCTCTGTGCCAGCCCCCTTTCTCCTTTGTTATCCTCGCACCCGCCTCCGGCTCTATCGCGATGCGACATTGTGGAAGGGGGTAATTGATTGTAAGGAGTTCGAATATCAGCTTGGTTTGTATTTTAGAGGCGATTCCGTACCTTTAGGTCGGTGCGGAAAAGTTACCAAAGGTTGCGGAAAAGTTACCAAAGGTAATAAAAGACCTTGAAAATATAGGAGAGACGATCATAAGTGTTAGAACAGCATTGTACGGAGTATACCCATGATGAAATGATAGGGGAATGTGAGGGTCACGTGACGAGGGCCACGGTCGCAATCACGGCTGTGGTTAGCCCACGTACGCGAGCACCAAATTAAAGCCGCGCAGCTAATGTCGTGCTTGTTCAAACACAATACAAACAATGGTCTAGCCTCAACACTTTAAAACTAAGATTCATATAATTTGAAAAGTACATAAATATGTGTAACAGTTTTTTTTTAAAAAATATAAACTTTAACTAGATTATAAGAAAACACAAAACTTTTCATTTACTTATAAATAAATATTTAGGACTTACTAGAATTACCTCAGGATTATCTAAAAAAGTGGAGCGGGCGCACCGATAGCAATTTCTGGCCGCACGGGGACTGGATGGCGCGGAAGGGTCCCCGATGCTGCCCATTCATTCAAGTTAGCATTCGACGCCAAAAGCAAACTTGAGAAGCCGACTCCGGCAATAAGAGCCGGTTCCCGGGCCCCTTTCCGGGGCGATTGATTCGTCGATTCGTACTTTGGCACCTTTGATTCGAGCAGCAGCCAAGGGCAAATGTTGCATTGGGTATGGAGATATTAGGGAGACATGGAAGTATGGAAGTATGGAGCCATTCATTATCACAAAGAGCAATCAATGCATGCGGCATGGCATGCCTCTCTCTGTCCCTCGGCTGCTCTCGCCCCTCTCTCGGAACTGACGCATCGCATCGTGCACAGATCCGATCCACCGAGAAGTGACGAGTCAACTGGTGCTCCGCACTCATCTCAATTCATTCCGTGGAGGGGTGACGAGATGGATGTGATGACTACATCGACGGACTACTACAGAGTATGGAGTACTTACTCAACCACCGACCTAGGTTCTGTGCATGCATGCCTGGTATACGGACGTACATGGGAAAGGTACCACAAGGGAGTTCGGATCGAAGGTGCTCCGTACGAAGCAACTCGCCGCACTCCAATCATCCATCACGCCACATCCAACAACACCAACACCAACGACGACGACGACGACGACGACGACGACGACAACCAATGTCCACCGGAGCAAAAGTAAACTGCTGTGAAGTGACATGATAGCATTCATTGACTTTGTGCGCCGTAACAAGAAGGGAGACAAACGCTGGCCCGCCGACCCATCCATTGCTCGAGTTCGTTTCAGTCTCGTCCTCGATATGTCATCCAGTCAGTCGTTCGTAACAAGCCAGCCGCCGATCCGACCGACCCATCGCGGGCCGCCAGTCTCGGCTGGTCCGTTAGACTTGCTACTGTAGCGGAGCGCGGAGTACTCGGTATTGGGGTAGGTCCTCCGTACTTTATGCTAGCACCTGAGGCTACTCGGTACCTGGGCAGGTACTCAGCAAGAAGTCAACCCTCTGCACTTGCACACCGCACTGCATTAGAATGGAGCGAATGGAGCCACCAGACCCCGAGGACGCGCCTGCCACTGCCTAATAACTCCATGTCACACCTCTCCCGTCGTCTCTGTCTCTCTTCCCTCCCCCCCACACACCCCGTCTTCCCGATACCGACAAAGGTCGGCGGCTTTCTCACGACCTCATTCACACGCATCCACCCAACCCTACTCTGCTCAATCCTCAAAGTCGCCCAACGACAATTCGACAGCGGCTTGAATGTCATTTTCGCAAATCCAACACCCGACGCTGTGGCGCTCCGATTGAATCCCGCTAGATTATCCGTCTTGGTTTGCCCCCCGATCTGATTTACCCACCTTCACCTGTACTCACTACTCAAGTACTCCGGACTTCGGCATCGTCCCAACATAGAACCCGCGCCGGCTTCATCCTTGCGATAGGGAGCGGGCAATCTCTTCCTTCCATCTTTCGAGTCTTCAATACGTTTACCCGATAATCCTCCCCCTTCGCAGTGGCGCGTTAGGCCTTGGACGCCTAACGCTGCCACACACAACGATTCCTCCAACAACGGTTCCGTCCCGGGGGTCGGACATTCGATCTATGGAAATGGAGGCCCTCCGTAACCTGGCCAACAACATCCCCGACTGGCGACGGCGTCTGCACGATCTGAACGGGCAGATTGAGCACAGGCAGGCTGAGCTCGCAGCCTTGGCTGGCGCCGATGCCAATTCTGCTGCTTCCCCTCGATCTCTCCGCAATAAAGGCTCGTCAGAATCGCTCAAGCCCAAGGACGAAGGCCCGATGCACTTTGATTTCGAACTTCCCCAACCCTCGAGCCGAAATCGCACGAAACGGCCCGCACTCACCAGGACACCATCAACGCCGTCCAGAGAAGGTCAAGTACCAGCATCTCCTCCGAGCCCGGGCAGTGAAAACCGCGCAGCACTACACAAACAGGCCCGCGAAGCCGTAGCTGCCCACGCCCGGGGTCTAGTCCAAGCAAACAAGAAGCGACGATCCAATTCAATGGTGTCAGCAGAAGGTGCCACACCGACCCACCGTACTCGAAGCATGATCATTGTTTACTACGACAGCTATGTCCAAGGATTCTTCGATGATCTTGTCAGATTTGTGTCCTCGAGCAGGAATCTCATGCGCAAGGCGAAAATGGCTGCCAAAGTCGCCCAGATCAAGCGTATGGCCGAGCTTGAAATCGCCAACGACGCGAAACGGTCCAGCGCCGAACGATTTGCCGTCGACGCACTTCCATCATTGAGATGTATGAGTACCCGCCGGCTAGGACCTATGTCAAATGCCCAAGCGTCTACGGAACCAAGGCAACCGGGAAACTCGGATGAGCCTGTGGATGTTTATGACTCCCTGGACAAGAGCCTCGAGTTTGTGCAGAGCACTTGCGAACACAGCGCCCACCAATTCTTGAGAGACGCAGATTGTCACGACGAAATCAGGAAGATTCAGGCTCGGCTGATGGAAGTGCTGCAAGAATCTGTGAGAGAAATTGAACGTGTCCAGCGCGAAGATCCCGAGCTGGCCAAAGAAATAGGAGACATGGGGCAGGCTCGCATGCATCGTCCCATCAGCGTCAGGCGAGATGTAAATGCTGAGCACAAAGACGAAACGATCTCCAGCAGGGAAAAGCGTCTGACATTGGAAATTGCACCGATCCCGCCACTCGCACCTGGTCCCTCAGCGATGATCGAGATAGATACCCATCTGGACGAGGACTTGAACGATCTGCTGCCTAAGCTGGAATACCGATCTACCAGGCTGATGCGTAGTGGTGCTGTGTAAGCTCGGAAGCTGCCGATCAACTCGCCGAAAACTATGATGGAATGCTGAGAACAGACCCCGACTTTCGTTTTGGTCGAAGACTTGACACCACAAAACCAACGAACAAATATTTGATGACATTTAGCATTTGAAACTGCATAATTGGCCATAGCAATGGGACATGCGGTGATATGGGACAATTTTTTTTTTTTTTTGGAAGCGAATGGCATATTTAGGGAAGCTTGGGACTGCGGTTCACACTCGTTTTCGGAGGTAAAATCGTGCTTGAGATTTTTTTTCCCTTGCTGTATTTCGTTGCTTCCTGCACTGTGGATAGATACCCTTAATCACTGCCGAGACTGAGTGCTTCTGTTTCCTATATTTGGCGCCCGAGAGAAGGACTGTCCATAGCAATGTTGAAAGTAAAAAGCAGCGTCGTGGTGCATTGTATGATGCATATCAAACGTCAATAATGAAGGGGTCCGCCACTGCCCGCCCCCCCTCCAAGGTGGGAAGGTGGGCGACTTGCCGCTGCGCTCTGGTTGATGATGACATATTATGACATACCCACCTCACCAGGTACCCTCTTCATGTGCATCTATCCATCTGTCCTAGCTTTCCTAGCTTTCCTAGCTTTCCCTCAGACACATGCCAACACCGCCATACAGCTTTGAAGCAGCTCGGCCGCTTTAGCTATTGGATCTGCTTGAAAATCTTTCTTCACCAACCTTCCTCGCGCAACCCGCGCTCGAGGTGGGAAAAAATGTCGAGTGACTCAATACGACGATAGATAAGCCCAGAGCGCGCTTCGACTGCGACCGATGCGGAATATCGACGTGGAAGAAGAAATAAAATACGAAAGCAAGAATGGGCCAGGGCTTCTCATTGGCAACGCCTTCGGCTGGCTCGGCTGGCATCGATGTTGCCCAGCTGCAGGACGTACAATACGAACGCAGCATCGGCAACGCACGGTTCATGAAGAGCATTCGTGGACGGCACGAACATGGAGTTGTGTTGGTCAAGGTGTTGCTGAAGCCTTATGCAGAAGCGAATCTCGACGAGTACAAGCAGAAACTATTGAGTGCGTGATATTCTGTTCTATGCGCACCCCGTTGCGCGCCTGACGGGCCATTTTCGCTGACATTTATTCGTGCGGCCTCCAGAGGAACGAAAGGCTTTGATGGACGTCCCCAACGCCCTGCCCTTCCAGCGCATCATCGAAACCGAGACGAACGGATATCTCGTTCGCCAGTTCCAGTACAGCTCACTTTACGACAGACTGAGCACGCGTCCCTTCCTCGAAGATATTGAGAAGAAATGGCTTGCGTTCCAGCTGCTCTGCGCACTGCGTGACTGTCACGCTCGCGACGTGTACCATGGCGACATCAAGGCGCAGAATGTGCTGGTCACGTCTTGGAACTGGCTGTATCTGACGGATTTCGCGTCAGCATACAAACCAATATTGCTACCGGACGACAACCCTGGCGATTTCTCCTATTTCTTTGACACGTCCGGCCGTCGAACATGCTACATTGCCCCGGAGCGTTTCTACGCCTCAGGCGAGGAACCCCGGCTCAAGGCCAAGATGACGTGGGCCATGGACATTTTCAGTGCCGGATGCGTTATTGCGCAAATGTTTCTGGAATCCGAAATGTTCAGTCTCGCCCAGCTATACAAGTACAAACGGGGAGAGTATGACCCTGTCATTACGCATCTCAGTGTCATTGCTGACAAGGACGTTCGAGACATGATTGCACACATGATTCAACTGGATCCCGAGAAGCGTTATTCTGCCGAGCAATATCTCGACTTTTGGAAGGGAAAAGTCTTTCCAAGCTATTTTTACAACTTCTTGCACCAATACATGGAGCTCATCACCGACCCATCCTCGGGTAACAGCCCCATGTCGGGCAGCCAGAGGAACATGGGCGAATCCGACGATAGAATAGACCGCGTCTTCTACGATTTTGACAAGATTTCATACTTTTTGGGCTACCAGTCAGAAAAGAGGAGGGTATTATCCAAAGCGCCACCATCAATTGGTCGATTGGCGTTGGGGCACTTTCCGGTTCGACTGAGCATCCCGAATCATGAGCATATAGTCTCGGCCGATCTCGAGCCGCCGGAGGATGATGGCACCCTGATATTTTTGACACTCATCGTGTCATCTCTGCGCACTACAGCTAGAGCATCCTCGAGAGTGCGGGCCTGCGATGTTCTTCTGGCCTTTGCCGAGCGTCTCACAGACGAAGCCAAGCTAGATAGAGTGTTGCCTTATCTCATGACATTGCTGAAAAGGGAGGAGGCGGATGCCGTTATCGTGGCTGCCATCAGGACAATCACTCAACTTTTGCAGTTGGTGCGCACGCCTACCCCAATAAACTCCCATCTACTGGTTGAATATGTCCTCCCACGGCTAGAGATCGCCCTGGGATCACGGTCGCGCGTGGCAAGCTCCCTGGTCAGAGCCACGTATGCCTCATGCATAGGGAGCCTTGCTTCGACGGCACAGCGGTTTCTGGAAACCGCCTCGAGCTTACGGGCAGATGGATCGATGCCGATTGCAGATCCGGAGGTCGAACCCGGTGCAGAAGCCGACGCCAACTTTGAAAGCGTTTTCGATAACGCCGGACGCGAGCTTTTTGAAATACTCGAAAGTCATACAAAGCAGTTGGTGGAAGATCCAGACGTCTACGTTCGAAGAGCGTTCCTGGCATCCGTGCCGGAACTCTGCATGTTCTTCCAGGAACAGTCCGACGACATACTGCTCACACACCTCAACACGTATCTCAATGACCGTGACTGGACGCTCAAGTGCGCATTTTTCGATACCATTGTTGGCATGGCCGCTTTCATCGGCAGCACCAGCTTGGAAGAGTTCATGCTGCCATTGATGTTGCAAGCTTTGGCCGATGCTGAAGAGACTGTAGTGCAGGCGGCGCTGCATTCACTGGCTCATCTCGCGGGGCTTGGCTTGCTGTCAAGACCCAGAACTTGGGAGCTTGTGGACCTCGTCGGACGGTTCACGATGCATCCAAACATCTGGATTCGAGAGGCAGCCACTGATTTTCTATCGCAGGCGGCCAAGTATCTCGACGCTGCCGATGTGCGATGCATACTTGTTCCACTCATTACGCCCTACCTGAAAATCGACACCGTGGCCGAGCTCGATGAGCTAAGTTTGCTTGAGTCATTGAAGAAGCCTTTGACAAGACCCGTTTTTGACCAAGCAATCACCTGGGCTAATCAAACCGATCGGGGCGTCTTCTGGAAGCCGCTGCAAAAGATGCGCTCCTTGGCATTGGGATCGTCGAGTAACCGGTCGTCCAAGCACCTGAATGCCAATTCGATGAGTAGAGTTGTGCGCAATGACGAAGATGAGCAATGGCTCTCCAAACTGCGAAACCTCGGGCTCAAAGCCGACGATGAGGTGAAGCTGCTGGCGCTTGGAGAATTCATCTGGCGACTGAGCAAAGCCAGAACCAGGGACACCGCGACTGGCGAGTCAAGCACTCATTCCGGCCTGATATCCCTGAAGGAACTCGGCGTCACTCCACAAACAGTCTTCTTCAACGACGCACCCCTTCGTGATCCAAATACGACCCCTGATTTGGATTCGCCGGCCGGGCCTTATACTATCGCAGATGCTCTGCTAGACGCGTCCATGACTATCGACGATACTATTAGCAAGAGACGGAAAGCAGCGATGAGCGGTCATGCGAATCGCGTGCAGAGCGTCGGACCTCGCTCATCCGCCTCGCGACGGCGGTTCTTGTCTCCAGAGGGTAGCACACGTGCCAGCTCTCGACACTCGAGAAGGGAGTCACCCGAGAGCAAAGCTGTAGGAAGAGGCGCGGGAGATGACGATGTTTTGGTCAATGACGGGCTCTCCTCGGCAAGGAGGAGGACGATGCGTCATCAGCCAAGTGCACTCAGCCTGCTCGGTAGGAAAGATGGCAACAAGTCAACGGCGGAAACAGGCACAAGTGACACGAATGCATTTGGAGAAGTAGAGGGACCCTTTGCCCAGGGCACACCATCGTCCCCTGTGCCTACACGCAACGACGAAACCAACCAGTCAGCTCCCCGACAGGCGAGACATACCTACGAGGGGACGGATCCCAGCATCCAGCGAATGTTGGATCAGATTTATATCGACAATTTCCCGCGAGACGTATTGGAGTTTGGGCCCATGGTGCAGCCCATTGCAAGAAGCAAAGCTCGAACTGCTGGTGCCCAAACCGGTGACGACCATTGGCGCCCGGAGGGACATTTGGTTGCCACATTCGGAGAGCACAAGGGTCCCATCAACAGAGTGGTTCCGTCGCCCGATCACATCTTCTTCGTTACCGGAGGAAACGATGGCTGTGTCCGAGTCTGGGACACGGCAAGGCTGGAGCGGAATATCACCCAACGATCTCGACAGACGCACAAGCATGCCGAGGGTGCGCGTGTATTGGCGCTGTGCTTTGTGGAAAACTCACACTGTTTCGTTAGCTGTGCCAGCGACGGCAGCGTGCATGTGGTCAAGGTCGACACGGTTTCGGCCAGCGGCGTCATTAGGTATGGCAAGCTGCGGACCGTCCGTGAATATCAACTAGGCGACGGAGAATTCGCCGTGTGGTGCGAGCACTTTCGACAAGAGTCGAGCTCGGTGTTGCTGGTGGCGACGAATCGGTCCAGGATTATCGGCATCGAATTGCGAACCATGACCCTGCTGTATTCGCTAGAAAACCCCATCCATCATGGCGCACCCACGTGTTTCTGTGTTGATCGCAAACGCAACTGGCTTTGTGTAGGCACATCACATGGCGTCGTGGACCTGTGGGACTTGCGCTTCAAAATGAGACTTCGCGGCTGGGGCGTGCCAAGCAAGGGGGCCATCTACCGCATGTGCATCCACCCTACCAAAGGCCGAGGCAAATGGGTATGTATCGCAGGAGGCACAGGTCAAGGAGAGGTCACGGTATGGGACTTGGAAAAGACGACATGTCGAGAGATATACCGTACAAGTGGCAACAAGGACGGACCAAAGGAGTACATGGCATGGGATGTCGACGAGGACAGGCCCGAGGGTATGCTAGGCCGCTTCGCCACGAACCTTGAAAGCAACGAAACCTCCAACGCGGACCGAGGCGTGCGCGCCATGATCGCAGGCACCAGCACGGCCGAAGACTCTCGCGACGTGCGCCACGCATTCATCGTCACGGGCGGATCGGACAAGAAGCTTCGGTTCTGGGACATTTCTCGCATCGAGAACTCGCGAATTTTCAGCGGGCTGCCTCGGGACGAGCAACAGCCTACGTACAGCGCCGCGCATCCCGCATCTGCGCTGACAATGAACACGGAAAGGGCACACAGTAATGCATCAGCTGGTAGTGACTCGGCCGGAGAAGGAGGAGCAGGGAGGAACAACACAAACAACACAGCGGGGGGGCCAGCAGCAGCATCATCATCATCATCATCATCCAGGGGAAAGCGCTCTGGCGGACGGCCACCCAGGTCAACGGTGATTTCGCTCCAGCAGCAGCAGCTGTTGCAGTCTCATCTGGATGCGGTATTGGATGTGGTCCTGCTGGAGTATCCTTATACGATGAGCGTGAGCGTTGACCGATCTGGTGCGGTGTTTGTGTTTCAGTAAGGGGAGAGGGGGGGGTGGAAGAAAATGACTGGAACTTGCTCGGCTGGTTGTGGTCGGTTGAGACGTTTGAGTGGGCGAGTTCAAGTTGATGTGTATTTCACGGAAATTGGAAAAGAGGTGCGAGATGATGGAGCTCAGTTAATGGAAGCACCATTCATACGGTGATGACACTGATGATGCTATATGTCTTTGAGGAGCGTAAGACTGCATCTACATAGGTTGAGGTTGCTATTCATCCTAGGTGCTCATGCTACCCTGGAAGTCAGCTGCTGGGCAAAGTGCCTAAAAGCACCGCATCGATCTTACTGGTCGGCGATGCCTGGTAGTATAAAACGAAAGGGTAGTCTTGCAGTCCTCAAAGAGAGATCAATCGGACGCGTCCCAAAGAGGCAACATTGAAAGTTGAAAGTTGAAGTCGTCGAGTGAAGGAGATGTGGGGGGGCGGCGATTCATCAGGCTTGGTTGGCTCCACATACGAACAAGCACCAGCACCAGCACCAGCAACAACCTTTTGCCCAAAATTTCCCCTCTCATCATCCACACGACAACTCAACCTTTTCGCCACGAACTTTTGCAGGAAAAGCCGACAAGGAGAGAGACAAGTGCGACCCAATCGATTGATAGCCTGCCGACCACACAGCCCGCAACAAAAGGTAACAAACAAAAAGCGAAATCCTCCCCCCTCGCAATGCGGCTCACCGCAGAGCTCATTCAGGATTCCCTGTCCTACCTGAACCCGCTCAAAGAGCGCGAGTTGGATCTCCGAGGTGCGTTCTTGGTGAAAAGAGCAGATGCTACAATTCTTGTCTATATTTTATCACATGAATAAAATAGCTCCCATAAAAAGACAAGAGAACTTGATCATGGAAGAGAGCTAGTTGATGCGAACGTCTTTTCATTGGCGTGAGAAACAGGACATAGGATCCCTGCCATTGAGAATCTTGGTGTCGCTGGGGTAAGCAACTTCCGTGTCTCGCAAATAAACCTGCTACGAAAAAAAAAAAAAAAAAAGAGTAGACAGGGAAGAGGGAAAGAAATTTACACGAAACAATGGAGCTGATTCACAATTCCTGATTTGCTAGCCCCATGACTCAATCGACTTCACAGACAACGATATCCAAGTCCTGGGCAACTTCCCATTGTCGCCGCGCATAACGACCCTTTTGCTGGCGAGGAACCGCATCGCGAGTATCCAGGCGACGCTGCCGAATGCGGTGCCGAACCTGACGAATTTGGTGCTGGCGTCGAACGAGCTGGGCGAGTTGGCGGATCTGGATGTCCTGAGGGGGTTCGGCCGGTTGACGCATCTGGTGTTGGCGGACAATCCTGTCGCCAGGAAGGAGAATTACCGGTACTGGGTGCTCTGGCGGTGTCCGAATGTGCGGTTTCTTGATTATATCAAGGTGAAGGAGGTGGAGAGGGAGCGTGGACGGGAACTGTTTGGGACGGAGGAGGAGTTGACGCCTCTTGCTTCAGAGGTGCGTTTTGGACTTGTTCTTCTTCTTCTTTTTCACTCGGGGGGGGGGCAGGACAGGCTGCGGCTCGAAGTGAGAAGGAATCTGGTGGGGTGGGCGCTTCTAACGACGTGTAGATTTTGGGCAAGAAGACAAAGATGCTTGTCTCGGCGAATGGCTCGGCACAGACATCCAAACTGTCGAGGATAAAGCTGACGGATGACGAGAAGAAGCGGCTGCAGGACAAGATTCGCAAAGCGACGAGTCTGCAGGAGATTATTGCTTTGGAGAAGGAGTTGAATGAGGGGCGGGTACCGGCTGATGTTCATGGGGATGCCATGGAGGAGTAAACCATCATGTTGCATGGACATGTTCGATGGCTCCCCATTTTCCAAAGTCCTCCTTGTTTACTCGGCAATTGCGCCATGAGAATATTATCAATGGGGGCACGGGATCCGCAGGGTAACGGGTCGTTCTACGTCTCACCGTGGACAGTAGGGGGAATCGTCTTGAAAAGAACATCCTACACTTGAACTGCCACAATGAGATTCACTTTAGAAGTTCCTATGAATTTTCTCGTCATTTCACGACAAACTGGCCATACAAACCATTCATTACCCATTTCCGCGAAACCTACAGCTACAACTACCCCGACATGCGCACATCCCCGTCCCTCGCCCCACTCGCCTGCCTCATCTCCAATTCCAACTGATCATTCGGATCCTCCCTCTCTTCTATCCTTCTCAGCGGAACCGTGAACGCAGAGAGCCCGCCCTCCCTACTCACAATGACGTTCCCGTCGGCGATGCCGTTGGTCGTGTCCTGCGCGGGCATCGACGGCACCGCGTCGGCAACCTTTTCGCCGCGCAGCCGCGCTCGAGTCGCTTGCGCGGAGGCCTTTATTTTCTTGAACGGCGTGGTTCTGGGGACCACGTCTTCTAGGAACTCGAGCGTGTCATCGTGGGAGACGGCGTTGGCTGGTTTTGTGTGTGTTAGTGGGGTGGGTGGGATTGGAAAATAAAGTATAAAGTAAAACGAAGACAGAATAGAATAGAATGATCAAGAACATACCGACATCCTTGTACTGGATATTCCGTCTCGGTTTACGCTCCAGCTTTGCTTGGTCATTCGCTTCCTGGGCAAGGTGCTGGACGAACATTTCCTGTTTGCGCCGCGAGATATCAGCTTCCGTTCCGTTCGGGGGCGGGGCATAAGAAGGACCAATACATACGGCTGCGAGGGTGATGACAAAGGCGGCATTGTTGGAGCATTTGTGGACGTCGGAATCTTGGTTGATGATTTTCTTGACGCGTGAGACTTGCGGGTTTGTTTAGCGATGAGGAACGGAACGGGGGTTTTCGGGGTTTGGGGTGGGCTTACGGGGGAGTTGTGTTTGACCGGTGGGCTCCCTGCGGGGAGGGATTGCGCTGGTGTTGTAGGGCATTGTGGTGAGGTTGTTGGTTTTGGAGAGGAGGTTGGCGTGGCTGAGCGTGGATCTGGGATTCGGGATCTGGGGGCGTCTCTCGAAGTTGAGTTGGTGATGAAGATCAAACGCGCGGTTCTTGGAGTTGAGGCTGAGCAGCAGCAAGCCACTTTACGCGACTTTTTTTGCTGGCTGTGGCTATGGCTGTGGCTTGGGGTTTGTCCGGGGATCAGAGTTGAGACCAGCTTGAGCTTGAAGCTTGAGCTTGAAGCTTGACCCGCACAAGTCATCAAGTCAACTTCGACGTCAAGGCCAAATCTTGGATCAATTCCAAGCAAAGCTGAACGCAACGGCAACGGCAACGGCCCAGCTCTCGCCTTCACCACCACCGCCACCCGATTCGTCGTCGTCATCATGCCCCGTCTGCTCTTATCATGAGCGCGCGATCCACTTCCTTCAGCCGGAACCCGGGCGCAGTCCGGCGGTCATCCATCTCCTCTCGCCTGTCCTTCGCCGTTTCTACCGTCGAACAGGGCGAGGAGGCTGCCATCCCGCCCCCGGGCCAAGTCCAGATTGAGGAGGAGATTGCGGAAATCAAGAGATATGAGGTACTACATGGCTTTGCCACACACCCAATCGACCTGACCCTTGGCCGCGGATGACGCACGATGCTAAATCGCCTTTGCCTCACAGGACTTTACAACAATAGGTACTTCAAGTGCTTGGCCTGACGGACGATGCGACGCTCCCACTCTCCCCGGGACTCGGCAAACCAACCACCGTCCGTTGCGCGGCACGAACTAACTTTGTCACAGATTGGGTGCAAGATGCCTCCCGCGAACAGGCACGCCGCAAATCGAGGCAAAAACGAGCGGCGGGTTTGTTCGAGCGCGGACAGAATGGCTGGCGATATCGACTCTGGGCTTCGTATGACGCCGCGCAAGGCTGGATTGTCGTCACCATCATTGGCGCTGCCATTGGCTTGAACGCGGCGCTCTTGAACATCATTACGGAATGGCTCTCTGATACCAAGCTGGGGTACTGCACTACGGCCTTTTATCTGAATGAGAAGTTTTGCTGCTGGGGAGAGGACAACGGTGAGTTTGGATCTGCAACTCTCGTCGCTAGAACTCAAAGGAAAGGAGGGAGTGCATACTGATTCGTGGGCTTCCTTCCATCCAGGCTGTGCGGATTGGCATCGGTGGACGGGTTTCGAGCCGCTCAATTACTTTTTATACTTGCTATTTGCGGTACGTCCTTCTCTGGTCGAATTTGGCATCGTCTGCCTCCCTGCCTCCCTGCCTCCCTGCCTCCCGCGAAGGGGAACCGTGGTTGACCCGTAATGACCCGTGATCGGTTTGTTGTATTTAGACATGCTTCGCCTTCGTATCAGCCTCGCTGGTCAAGTCCTTTGCTCCATATGCGGCAGGGTCCGGCATCTCTGAGATCAAATGCATCATCGCAGGTTTCGTCGTCAAGGGCTTCCTTGGCTTCTGGACCCTCGCCATCAAGTCTGTCTGCCTTCCTTTGGCCATTGCGTCTGGACTGTCCGTCGGCAAGGAGGGGCCCAGCGTGCATTATGCCGTCTGCACCGGCAACGTCATTTCTCGACTGTTCACCAAGTATCGAAGAAACGCGTCGAAAATGAGGGAGATCCTGAGCGCCTGCGCCGCGGCAGGTGTGGCCGTGGCATTTGGCAGTCCCATCGGAGGCGTGCTCTTCTCGTTGGAGGAAATGTCGAATCATTTCCCGCTCAAGACCATGTGGCGAAGCTATTTCTGTGCCTTGGTGGCCACGGCGGTGCTGGCGGCCATGAATCCCTTCCGCACCGGCCAGCTGGTCATGTTCCAGGTCAAATATGACCGGGACTGGCACTTCTTCGAGATCCTGTTCTACATCGTCATTGGCGTGTTTGGTGGTCTTTACGGCGCCTTTGTCATCCAGTGGAACTTGAGGGCGCAGGCGTTCCGCAAGAAATATCTGGCCAGGTACGCGGTTTTGGAGGCAACGCTGTTGGCTGCTGGGACAGCCATCATCTGCTACCCCAATGCCTTCCTGCGCATCGACATGACGGAGAGCATGGAAATCCTGTTCCTTGAGTGCGAGGGGGCAGAAGACTACCACGGTCTTTGCGATACTGACAAACGGTTCTGGAACATGGTCTCCTTGTCGATTGCCACACTTGTGCGCATCTTGCTCGTCATCATCTCGTACGGGTGCAAGGTGCCCGCCGGCATCTTTGTCCCATCCATGGCCATCGGAGCGTCGTTTGGGCGCACGGTTGGTATCGTGGTCCAGGCGATACACGAAGCCAACCCCAAGAGCATCTTCTTCTCGGCATGCAAACCCGATGAGCCGTGCATCACGCCGGGAACCTACGCCTTCCTCGGCGCGGCCGCCGCACTCAGCGGCATCATGCATCTCACCGTGTCCGTCGTGGTCATCATGTTTGAGCTCACTGGCGCGCTCACCTACATCCTGCCGACCATGATTGTCGTCGGCGTTACCAAGGCCGTGAGCCAATCCTTTGGCAAGGGCGGCATCGCCGACCGAATGATTTGGTTCAACGGGTTTCCGTTCCTCGACAACAAGGAAGAGCACAACTTTGGCGTTCCCGTGTCGCACGTCATGCGCACCTCGATCGTGTCCTTGCCCGTCAACGGACTCGCACTATCCGAAGTCGAGCAGCTGCTGTCCGAGGACAAGTATCAGGGCTTCCCCATAGTGGAGGACTCCAACACCAAGATCCTGGTGGGCTACATTGGCAGAACCGAGCTTCGATACGCCATGGACCGTCTGCGTCGCGAGAGGCCCGCCAGCCCGAATGCCAAGTGCGTCTTCGCGCCGCCCCCTTGGACGTTGACCCCCCCTCACACAACACCCGTCGTCACCCCTGCTAATACCGTCACGGTCAACGCGGAGTCGATGACATGGACGTCGCCGCTCGATTTCAGCCCCTACATTGACGCCACGCCCGTGACGGCACACCCCGGCCTGCCTCTCGAGACGGTCATGGAACTCTTCCGCAAGATTGGGCCGCGCGTCATCCTGATTGAGTACCACGGGAAACTCACCGGCCTGGTCACCGTGAAGGATTGTCTCAAGTACCAGTTCCAGGTGGAAGCTGCCGAGAACCCCAAGGATGACCATGGCATCCACGAGGGCCAGCAACAGCTCTGGGACATGCTGCGCAAGGCGGGCAACTGGGTCAGCGGGCGCATCACCAGCGTGTCCGGGGGCCGCATCCGACTGAGCGGCGATGAGGAAAGAGTACGGGGCCACGCGGGACCAATCTTGGATGGAGACGAGGATGTTGGCGACGAAGGGGTCGAGTTGGAAAGCAGAAGATGAGGAAATTATCAGCTTATTTTCGCCCGGCGTGGCAGCACTATAAATACACCATGAATATACATTTGCAAAAAAAAAAAAACAAGAGGAAAAAAAAAAAAGAGGGGGAAAACGCCCACCCCAACCCATTCCAGACATTACCCTCTATAACGTCTATAACAAGCACATTTGTATTGACCATGAAAAAAAAAAAAAAAACCACCATCAGCTCGCCCCCCCAACGCCCGATAAATCCCCCAAATCAGCCACATCCTCATCCTCATCCTCCTCAGCAGCCTTCAACAACGGACCAACCTCACTCTCATCCCTCCCTCCCCGAGCACCATCATGATGATGAAACCCCTCGCCAAGCCCAGCCCCATCCCCCTTCTCATCCTTCCTCCCAACAACGACATTCCCAATCACCAAAAGCGATGCACCGGCCCACCAAAGCGGCGGCAGAGCCTCCGCAAAGATGAAGAGGCCCAGCAGCGCAGTGAGCACAAAGTTGGTCGACGTGTTGACGATGGACACCTGCGTAGTGGACGTTCCCTTTGCGAGGGCCCTTGTGAAGAGCGTCCACATCTAGCAGCAGGTTAGACAGCCTACCCCCCGGTAGACGGAGACTCACGATAGCCAAGGTAGACGGAGACTCACGATGCCGTTGAAGGTCAGGTTGAGGGCGAAGAAGATCTGGATGCTGTTAGTGGAGGGGAGGCTGTTCGGGGGTCTTGGTGTAGGGTACCCCGCGGATTATGATTTCGACGACGTTTTCGTAGGCTGTCAGGCGGAGGAGGCGCGCCATGGAGGTTGAGAGCGTGGATGTGAGGGTTGTAGTGGTCCTGGTCGGGTTTAGTTTCTTTTTTTTTTGTGTGAAAGAAGTGGGAGAGGGGCCAGGCAAAGTTTACAGCTTGGCAAAGACGCCGTTGAAGGCGGCGCAGGTGCCGCTCGCGATGGCATACATGATCCATTGCGTGCGGGTGCCGGCGGCTTGCGGCGGCGGGAGAGGTTGCGTCATGCTGGGCTTGTGTTGTCTGGCGTGGCGTTGGCGGACCATGGCTTTTACTTTTTCGGTCGGAGATTGAGAAAGAGTTGGCGGTTCGGATTGGAACGAGAAGGACGGAACATGTTGCGAGGTAGGTTGGTGGTTTGAAAAAGGGCTGGTTGTTGTGGTTTTGGTCCGTTCCCGTCCCTGGTTCCGGGTGTGGAGGCACCGACAACCAGAAACAGCCGGCGACGGCGCACGCATGACGACAACACCTGCGTCTTCTTCACTGGAGAGTACGATGAATACCGTCGTGTTGAGAACGAAAAAAAAAAAGAGACGGAGCAGTTTCAAAGCCCAAAGTTTTTGGTATTAGTATTCTACGATTCATACGCCCAAACTCCAATGCGTGTCAGCAAGCGCCTCCCCCCCCCCGGAACGCCGCCCAATGCATGTGTGCGTCGCAGCACATCATCATCAATCTAGTGAGACATGGGGAATAAATTCATTCACGCTCCCTCTCCAGGCTTCTTGGCATTGCAACTAACAATCTTGACCTTATCCGCCTGCACAGACTGGCTGCCATTGTCCATCTTGAACGTCACATTCTTGATCAAAAAAGTCCATACTTCGTCGCAGAACCGGTACGTGTCAAGACTTCCCTGAAAAAAATGGGCGCGGGGAGAAAAAAAGAAAAAGAAACCCCGTGGCGTCAGCATATTCTGGGTGCTTCTTTTTCCACGGCAGCAAATGGCACCAACCTTGAACTGCAGCCGACTCTTGACGTTCTTCTGCAGCGACTCGGTGATGGCCTGGTCGAAGTTGCCGAGAATCTTCATGGCGAGCTGGGGATTGATGCGCTCTTCGCTGATCAGGTCGTCGAGGGTATCTGTCAGAGCGAGCCCGATGCTGTGCGATTTTTCCTGGCTTTTAGTTTCTTCTGGTGGTCCAGTTCCATCCAAGTTGTTGGGGCTTGGCCTTCTGGTGCGGGGGAAGCGCCTACCTGCTTCGACGGTAGAGCTCGTAGAACGACTGTGCTCCGGAAGCCATGGCTTGTTATTCAGAGGTTATACCCTGTGCTCTGCTAACGGGTTTCGTGTATATCGGGGGTTGATGTGCAGCGGCGCAACTTGTTTTGCGAAGGGGGGGGGGTCGGGACAAGCCGTGACTAAGCTTCTTCTTGCTCATGGGGTGCAATTTGCAGCCGCCACGGCCCCCGTCATGTGACGTTGTTAACGAGTTGGGCTGTGCCCCCCCCCCCCGTCGACTTTGCTTGCATCTCAGGCAAGTTCTGGTGGAAGTGGAGCGCGGGCAGCAAGGTGGTCGCGGAAACAAGGGAGGGAGCTTCATTTCGACACCTTTGGATTCAAAGCTTGCAGCCACAACCGAAACGCAACGACACGGGCACGACTCGATCCGACACTCATCCATCTCCCGTCCGCTGCAGAACAGAGCAGAGCAGAGCAGAGCAGATAGTCTCGACTTCGACACCATTCCGGCTGATCTCTCACCCCGTCCGTCGTCGGTTCACGATAAAGAGTCTCAGTCGTCATCATGGGCTATTATTCGTATGGCGTTGGCAGCGTCACGTCGTTCCTCACCCTGGTGGGAGCTTGTACGTCCCCCTTGGCTGCGTCTTGGTCTTGTGCTATTGGATTGCTTGGAGGAATGTTCAACTGATGATTTCCTTTCACTATGCAACTATGCAGATATGCTGTTCACGGGCAATGGCGAAGACTTCAACGTCGGAGATTTCCTCGAGTCCGTATCTCCCTATGCTTGGGCCGATCTGGGCATCGCGCTGTGCATTGGTCTGTCCGTCGTTGGCGCAGCATGGTATGTCATTTCTCACCCCGCCACAGCCATTGCAGTTTGAGCGTCTTGTCTAATCGTCCGCTTTCGAAATCCCGAAAACAGGGGTATCTTCATTACCGGATCGTCCATCCTCGGCGCCGGCGTCAAGGCTCCCCGAATCCGAACCAAGAACTTGATCTCCATCATATTCTGCGAAGTCGTTGCCATTTACGGCGTCATCATGGCCATTGTCTTCTCTTCCAAGGTCGACAGGACGAGCGCAGAGCTAGCCTCGTCGCCGGAGGCGTACTATACCGGCTTTGCGCTTTTTTGGTCGGGCCTGACGGTGGGATTGTGCAATCTAATCTGCGGCGTTGCTGTTGGCATCAACGGCTCTGGCGCAGCGTTGGCCGATGCGGCTGATCCGTCATTGTGCGTGGAACGGTTGCTTCCTTTTTTTTTTTCCCTAAAACAATTTGTGTGAATATGCATGCTGACTTACTATGGCTGTTTTTAGGTTCGTCAAGATTCTGGTCATTGAGATTTTTAGCTCCGTTCTGGGCTTGTTTGGTCTCATCATTGGCCTTTTGGTTTCGGGCAAGGCACCTGCTTTCGGAGCAACGAGCTAGATGGACGGGCTAGATATGAAGATGGGACAACGGCAATGAAATCCGAATCGGTGTAGGGGCAAAAGAAAAAGTAGGCCCCGTAATCAAATCTGTGTGCTGGCTTGCGAAGATGGCCACCTGGATGGAAAACCCGCTTGTGCATGGTACCAAATAGAATTGTATTATTTGGTCAGGCGTTTGGAAGACCGGGTTGTACTGGCATGTTCTTAGTTTTTTTTTTACTTTTTCTTCTTCTTCTTTCTGTCTTTTTCTCTTCATGCAATGGCTGTGACACTATCCCCTGAGACTCGAATCTGTACATCAATCAGATAGCAGGTGACATCTATTATAGATATGCTTTGGTGGGAATCTGAGCTTTTAGCGTCCAGGACAACCATTTCATCTACGGGCATAGTATTTATTGTCGAGTATGCACCACCTGGGTGTTCGGAATTCCTCGAAACCCAAGGTATTCCATGCGTCCGTCTCATATTCATTTCCACTTGCCATGATCTACATGTGCACTTAGCCGCTCATCACGGCACTCATCAACAAAGCATCTACCTTGGACCCCTTATCCAGCTTCCCCTTGCCACTGGGCATACAGACCAACGCATTCGCAGCTCGCAGACTACCCACCTTGGAGCTTCGCTGCCCTCCAGTGCTGCTCGCCATCAACACTCCATCGCTCCCCACAGCCACCACGGCACGATGGTACTCTGGTCGAGGATCCATGGGGAAATCATGTCCCAGCACGACTGGTACCCTGGGCAATCCCACCAGCGACACACCAGATTGCTTGTGCAGTGACGGCAACACAAACAGGTGGAAGGTGACGAGCGCAGAGGCCGGGTTCCCCGGCAGCGAGAAAACCACCCTCGACACGCGCTTCTTCCCGTCATTGTCCTTGACAGGGACGGTCGCAAACGTCGTGGGCTTGCCGGGCTTCATGGCCACTCGGCCAAAGTGGATGGTTCCCCCGAGGGCCCTCTCAATCGTCGGTTTCAGAAGGTCCAGCTCGCCCATGGACACGCCGCCCGTGGTGACGAGCACGTCGGCCCGCCGCAGGCCGTTCCGGAGCGTCTCCTCCAGCGAGGCGGATCTGTCCTTGGCGATTCCCAGATCAAGGACCTCGTAGCCCCGTTCCTTGGCCGCTGAGATGAGCGTGATTCTGTTCGTGTCCCTGACCTCGCCTGGTCGCAGGGGTCCCGATCGATTGTGCTCGATGATCTCGTCCCCCGTGGACAGAACCCCGATGACGGGCCGGCGGTACACTCTGACCTCGGACACGCCCGCCGCGGCGAGGAGGCCGATCTCGCCGCCCACGCCCGAGATTCGCTCCCCCCTTGTCAGGATCACGCTGCCTCGGGCAATGTCGCTGCCTTGCTGGCGGATGTTCTCGCCCTCCTTGACGCCTTCTGCTTGCATCTCGACCTCCTTCTCTTCTTTGCCGTCGTCCGTCGTGGTTCTGAGCATGGTGTCCTCCACCATGATGACCGAGGTGGCGCCGGGGGGCAGGGGCGCGCCGGTGGTGATTCGAGCGACTTGGCCCTCCTTGAGGGGCTGGGCGTGGCCTGGTGCGGCGTGCGATACGGCCGTGACGGGGAAGACTCCCTTCACGGTGCCGTCTTTGGGGACAACTACTGCGTAGCCGTCTACGATGCTGGCGCGGAATCCGGGGACGTCTTCTTGTGCCGTCACGTCTTCTGCCAGGACGGAGTTGATGATGGTCTCGTCGACGGGGCGGACGTACGTCTCTGGAGAGGGCGTGTGTTCTGATATGAGGGACAGAGCATCGGCCACGGACAGCATTGGATAGGGCGATTCGCGGTGTCGACGGGCTGTCCCGAGGGAAGGGTCACTGGACAGCGCTTTGGTGTTGGGGTTCGTGTGCCTGACGAGGTGGCCGTGGCCATGCCCGTGGTGGTGGTGGTGATGATGGCTGTGCGTCGTCGTGTGTTGACCTCTGGAGCCGCTGATACCCGCGTCAGATTCCAGCTTCTTGACGCCGCCGGCGTGTAGCGCTCGTGAGTTCGCCCCAGAGGCCTGGAGGCAGGCATGTGGGAGGGTTCTGACGATGGCTTGGAGATTCTCCTTGGCGCCCTTGGGTGATCCCGGGAGAGTGACAATGAGAGACTTGTGTCTCACGCCGGCTGCTGGACGAGACATCATGGCGACTTTTTTTTTGGCCTTCAGCATTAGTGTCTCGATTTCTTTCCTTGGGCCCGGCGAGACGGACGGACCACCTACATGGCGTGACGGCCAGCGACGCGGACAACATGGCGTGTACCAGTCCCGGAGCTTGTTTGTGAAGGAGCGGAATGATGGCCTTTCTCTCAACAAGACGTCAGTTGAATGATTCATCACGTGTATCATTCAGTATGTGTGTAAGCTGAGATGACCAGCGGAAGAAACAAGAGACTTGCCTCTGGCGTACCGTCTGAGATGGCGAATCCCGTCCCACCAGTCGTGATGATCAAATTGGGCGCTTCCGGGCCATCTGCCCACTGCATAACCTGTCTTTGAATCGCGAGCACCTCATCTGTTACTATGCTCTCAGCCACAACTTTCCATTGATCCCGTCCATCCTCTGCGAAGACGTTCCGCAAAACAGACGCCGATGAATCAGTGGCGGCATCTTTGGCCGCCGTAGTCGAGACGATCAGTACCGCCGCAGTGAAAGACTGATCCATTGATTCCATTCTATGGATGAATCGTGGGGAGGGAAGAAAAAAACAACAAGAAGAAAAAAAACCCAGCAATTTTAATTCGATTTCAAGCAACTTGCAAGACAAATCGAATTATATGTGATGCAATTAGGTGGAAGAGGGTTGGTCCAAGGTGAAGCTGCGTCGCCCAGTACCAGCGCCTCCCCCGGCTCCCCCCACCTTGACTTCTTTCATCCTTTTATTTTCTTATTTTTTCGCAAAACCGCAGGTTCCCGGGGACCTCACATCAATTCCATCACACTAAACTCATAAAGCGCGCCGAGATGGTGCGCATAAAGGAGCGTTATTTGCTCGTCAACATTATATATCCGCCAGATACGAGTACATCTGCCGCCGACATTCCCGACTTCATCTCTCAGCATCAGCCCACGGTGGAGAGGTTGACGCCGCAGGCGCTTTTGAAAGGCATCAAGGCCGAAGTTGGCTTGCTGTTCGGTGACTATGGCCTGGGGGCCTTTGAAGGGAGTCTTTCTGGTATGTCGTCTCTTTCATCTCTCTTGCCAGCCGGTTTTTTTTTTTCCTTCACTTGCCCTCTTCCCTTTGACATGAGGCCTACATCTACTCTACTCACACGTTCTGTCTTGGGTATAGTGAAATACCTGTCACTGGCAACGTCAACTTTTATTCTGAGATGTCCCAGAGCTCACTATCAGATGCTGTGGTCGGCTTTGACGTGCATGGATCATATTCCTGTCAAGGATGGACGCGCGTGCATCTTTCGCGTTGTTCGTGTGAGCGGCACGATTCGCAAAGTAGAGGAAGAAGCTATTCGCCAGGCGAGACAGCTGATTCTGGCCGCGAAGCAACATGCTGATGCCGCGTCTCGAAACACGTCGCTACGGTTACAGCCAGAGGAGCCCACATTGGATGTTGTGGACCAAGGCTCAGAGTCGGAAAACGACATGGAAAAAGACGACGTGTGAACATGAAATAGGGGGTATCACTTTTTTCTCATCACCTTGATCCCACTATCCGAGGCCATCGACACATCTCCAAAATCGGGATCCATTTCAGCTGATGCTGGCGCCTCATCCGATTCCATCGCCTGCTCTGCCGCAAGTCTTGCCTGCTCATCATCAGCGTCCCGCTCCAACCGGTCGTACTCTTCCTTCTCGTCTATCCACCGCTCCTGGATATTCTGAACATCCATCATGGACGCCTCGTTACGCATGGCAACGGCCCAAACGGTGTCATTCGCTCCTTCCGCTCCGCCAAAGATATAGCCTCCCACTCGATCAATGACTCGAAGAAGATGCATCATGCTCTTCTTGTTCTCTACAGCAAGGACTTCATATCGGACCAGGCCGTAGTTCTCAATCATCTTGGCAATGGCCTCGTTGAGCCCTGCAAACTTTGTACTGCGCAGCGCAGGTGACTCAGCTTCCAAGTACGGGGTGAGATACGTAAGGTCGTCGACATCGGTGTAAAACTCGAGGTTGAAGGGTAGTTCATCGTACGCGGAGACCTTATCGATCTTTGAAAGGACGTTGACGTGTGGCATATCCATCTGGATCATGGCCCGAAGGGATAGGAGGACATTGGAGACGTATAACGAAGGCTGCGTCACGCAGATAGAGTCTGATAAGTGTACGCAGACAAACTGTGCCCAGCACCGTCAGCCGTGCCATTCTACTTGCACCTTGCCATGGTGGACAAGGGTCATTCATCATTGCTTACTCGAAATGCCGACTTTTGCAATTTATAAAATATATTGCGCAGCGAGGTGTGATGTGTGTATAGTTCGACTTGTCCGGGACAATCAAACAGAATATAGTCGTTGCCTAATTCCTCCAAGCCTTGTTCTAACCACTCGAAGTTGTGTTCCAATTCTTCGAGTGCGTAAAGAATGCCCCCGTTGGGGCCAAGTCGATCGTCTCGCATGATGTCTTCCAGTTTGATTAGATTTCGAATGTCGAGAGCGCATGGGTAGTTGGTATGATCGTTTGCAGGGTCAAGATTGACGACGGAGCACGCTCGCCCAATGGCGCCCATAAACTGCTGCACTGCAAATGGTCAATCAGCCACAAGAACGGCACACCTCGTTTCACGATATCTAGAAAAGGGCGTTCAAGAACTTACTGCCATCACAATACGTGCTCTTGCCTGAGCCGGGACTCCCGAGGACCAGCTGGGCAAAAGGCATGGCGGGCCGGTAGTTTTTACACCGAAAAGATTAGTAGTTCATGGCTATTGCAGCAGCTTCGTCTGATATTAGTCGGATGCAAAGTTGTTGTTGTTGGGCAGGATAGTGTCGTCGACCGAATTTCTGCCTTTCTGCCCCTCCATCCATAGATGACTTGGCGGCTGCAGCGGGGGGCGGGCCCTACAGGTGGGACTGGTGCTGTTGTTGTACACCCACTGTACGGATTACATACACCACTGTATGTGCGGAGTACGGATTACCGTGGACATTGGCTTGCATTTTAGCCGGGGTCAATTCGGCCAAATATTGGGCCTGGGCCGCCCGCCGTCAGATGCTGATGCTCCGAAGCTCGTCTTAGAGAAACGAGAGAAACCACACACAACCCACGAAAATGGGTCCGTATTTATTTCTCGCTCCCAACCCACCCCGGCCGCCAACCTCCCATTCTTCTTTGACCTTCGCCATCTGCTTTCTTGCGTTGTTCTGGCACCCACCGGCCTCTGTTGCGCGCCGCCTCACATAATGCTGTGCCACAACTCGCAGCAGCACTCACAGCCATGGCATCTGACTTGTCCAATGGCGCACAAGTCGCAAACAGCGTCGCCTCGACGCTCGCCGGCGCCATGAGCACCGCAAGCGCAGATGTGGCAGCTGCCCATGAAGAAGCAACGAGCTGGCTTGGGCTTTTTGGCTGGCTGCTCTATCTTGTCTTCAACCTCACCTCGACCGTCCTGTATTGGTTGATTCGCATCGTGACTATTTCGGTCCCAAAGCTGCTCTACGCTTTGTTTTCCACTAGCTGGACGGTGACCATGAACGCCACCACGCTGTATGTTTGCCCTCAAACTATGGAGTCTAGCTCTTCTTGGCTCACGCGTTGCTTAGCATGTTCGTCTTGGTCGGTGCCGTCTCTGCTGTCAGTTGGATCGTGAGATATCGAATCCTCAACATGTACTCGAGGCTGCCGCCCGAGCCCCAGAGAAAAGAGCCAGAAATAGATCTCTTCCCGGACACCCACGAAGAGGGTAGCAAGGGAGGTTTCGCCAGCTACCTGGACGAATTCCTAAGCGCCATCAAGATTTTTGGTTACTTGGAGCGCCCAGTCTTTCACGAACTCACGCGGAGCATGCAGACCAGGAAGCTGATCGCTGGCGAGACCATCAACCTGGAAGAGGAAAAGGGTTTTTGCATCGTCGTCGATGGTCTTGTGGAGATATTCGTCAAATCTGGTCGACACAGCTCCTCCTATCGCGAGCCTTCACCAGCTCACGACTTGGATTCGTCTGGCGATGATGATGATGTGCCTGCGGACCAGCAGAGATATCAGCTTTTGACAGAAGTGCGCAATGGTGCTCCAATGTCGTCCCTCTTTTCCATCATGTCTCTCTTCACTGAGGATGTGAAGCTTCGCTTGAATGACGACTCGTCCATTCTTCAACCCAATAGCAGCAGTCGCCACCAGCGCCATGGCTCTGTTGGCGAGCACGGGACGCAGAGGTTCAACTCTGTGCCTGTTTCCATGCCGAATACTCCACATCTGGATGGGAAAGGGGGCCACCACAACATCGTTCACGACACAATTGTCGAGGACGATGACAAGCGCTCTTTCAACAACCCTCACCACGGTCCAAGCTCGAGTATACCTCCCATTTCGCTCGATGGCCCATCACGGGCAAAGGTGCCGCGACCGAAGCTGCCTGGTAGAACCACGTCTCATTCTGCGCACCCTGATATCATTGCCAGAGCCACCAGGGACACGACCATTGCCATCATACCAGCAAGCGCCTTCAGGCGTCTTATTAGAATCTACCCCAAGGCCACGTCACATATTGTGCATGTCATTCTGTCTCGCTTCCAGCGAGTGACGTTGGCCCACGCCTTCGACTATCTCGGCCTGACTGGCGAGATTCTGCACACAGAAAAGAGCATGAACAAGTACACGGTATGTCAACTACCAAATATTCTGCGAGGTGACGCCTTGTCGAGATTAAAGGAAAAGTTCAAACATGAACGTGCTCGCATTGCCGGCGATGAAGAAAGGAATGGGATTGCTCTGCATAACGCAGCGGCAACTCGGCGTCGTCGTTCTAGCAGCACCACGTTGCGCAAAGAAGCCATGCTGTCGTCCATGGCGACCCAGCCACGCCCTGCATCGATCCTGGGAAGCTCAGACTCATCACCGCAGCAGCAGCAGCATCCTCAACCTGCTCAGCATGGTTCAGATGACCCCGGCGATCTCGCCAATGTTCACGCCAGCCGAAACGCTGGTCGGCCGCCACTGACTCCAGGCAGAGGGATGAGAGATCTGGCAACTCCACTTGCGCACAGGTCATTCAATCCTTTCGACTCGCAACGTCATGCGCGCATTCCCATCGACGGTCGGGAATCACTTGATGAGGATAACTTGTTCAGGTCATCCATTCTCGAATGCATGTTCAAATCATTGGGGCTGTATGGTAGCGCGGCGTCATCCCGAGAACCAGAGTCTGTCGAGGCATCACCACGACTCTATTCTGCGGATCACAGGCGCAGAGCATTTAGCCCTAACAATGCTTTCGGCTCCATTGGTCCCTTCGACAGTTGTGTCGATGGCGAAAACGATTCGGTCACGTCTGGTGGCTTAACCACACACACTCCGCCAAGCGCGCAGGCACTATCCAATGAAATGAAGGATGACGTCGAAATCGTATTCTTTCCCAAGGGCTCTGTGTTGGTCGAGCAGGGAGAACGAAATCCGGGCTTGTATTACGTCGTTGATGGCTTCCTGGATATTGGCACCTACACCACAGAACAAGGCACGCAAAGCATATTGCAAACGTCCAGCACTACCTCCCTCGATGCGGACTCTGATGAGAATGGTACACGAGCTCGACCCGATGTCCAAAAGAAGGCCGGCCGCACGCGCCGCAGCGTGTCTTTGGTCAAGCCTGGCGGACTGGCTGGGTACATCGGCAGCGTGTCCTCGTACCGGTCGTTTATAGACGTCGTGGCAAAAACAGATGTCTATGTCGGCTTCCTCCCGAGAGCTGCGCTCGAAAGAATTGTCGACAGGTATCCCATCGTGTTGCTGACCATGGCCAAGAGACTGACTCATGTGTTGCCGCGACTAATTCTTCACATTGACTTTGCCTTGGAATGGGTGCAAGTCAATGCAGGCCAAGTCATCTTCCATGGAGGCGAGGAATCCGAAGCCATCTACATTGTTCTCAATGGACGGCTTCGTCTTGTGGAGGATCGAAAAAATGGTGGCATGACGGCGCTCGCAGAATTCGGCCAAGGTGAAAGTGTCGGCGAATTGGAGGTGCTTACAGAAACCGTCCGGCCTGGTACATTGCATGCCATTCGAGACACGGAACTCGTCAAGTTCCCTCGAACCCTCTTTAACAGCTTGGCACAGGAGCACCCAAACATTACCATCAAAATCTCCAAGATCATCGCCTCTCGCATGAGAGCCGCGGTCGATGATCCGCCCAAGAATGGTGGCAAGGATGCTGGATCTGGCGCAACAAACAACCCGAGAAAATCAACAATGAATCTCCGAACTGTGGCTATCCTTCCCGTCACTGCAGGTGTTCCCGTTGTTGAGTTTGGAAACCGTCTAATGAATGCTTTGGCGCAAGTCGGTCCTCCTAACGGGGCTACTTCCTTGAACCAGGCCGCTATCCTCAATCACCTCGGCAAGCATGCGTTCAACAAAATGGGCAAATTGCGCCTTACCCAATACCTCGCAGACCTTGAGGAGAAGTATGGTCTTGTCGTATATGTAGCAGGTAAGAATCTGCCCCGGTTCTGGGGGGTTTTTTTTTTTTTCAAAAAGTCAAATCTTTTTCATGATGAGAATCTTTCAACCCAAAGGCAATGCCGCTGATGGTATTCTTTACTCTAATTTTTTCCTGATCACAAATCTCGTTCATTCTTTTTTTGATATTGCAGAGCATAAAAGCAACGGCAGGTTTGCTGACATGACACTCTGCCAGATACCCACGTCAACTCTCCATGGACACAGACATGCATCACGCAAGCCGATAGCATCTTGCTCGTGGGCCTTGCAGATGGCTCACCTGCAACGGGAGAGTATGAAAGGTTCATGCTTGGCATGAAGTCGACAGCGAGGAAAATGCTGGTTCTGTTGCACAATGAGCGCTTTTCTCGATCTGGTCTGACCAGATCGTGGCTGCGCAACCGTATGTGGATCAATGGTGGCCATTTCCACATTCAGATGCCCTTCAGTACCAACGCCATGCCTGTCCACAATCCACGCTCCAAGCGACTTGGACAAGCTCTCAAGGAGCGGGTGCAAGTCCTGCAAGCTGAGATTCAAAAGTATACGTCGAGAAAGGTCCATCACATCCCCTACTACTCGCCGGACTCGCCATACAAGAGCGACTTTCATCGACTGGCCCGTCGCCTGTGTGGCAAGTCGATCGGACTAGTGCTGGGTGGTGGAGGAGCCAGAGGCATGAGTCAAATAGGCATCATTCGAGCGATGGAAGAGGCCGGCATTCCCATCGATGTCGTTGGTGGTACCTCTATCGGTGCATTTGTAGGCGCTCTGTACGCTCGGCATGCCGATGTAGTTCCCATGTTTGGGTTTGCAAAAAAGGTTTTTGGTCGCATGGCAAGCTTGTGGCGGTTTGCGTTGGATCTGACATACCCGTCGGCATCGTATACCACCGGTCATGAGTTCAATCGTGGTATTTTCAAGACGTTTGGCAAGACGCAGATTGAAGATTTCTGGCTCGAATACTATTGCAACACGACCAACATAAGCAAGAGTCGAGTAGAATTTCACACAAGCGGCTACGCATGGAGGTATATTCGTGCGTCCATGTCTCTTGCTGGTTTGCTGCCTCCGCTGTGTGACGAGGGCAGCATGCTTCTAGACGGTGGGTACGTGGACAACTTGACGGTATCGCACATGAAGGGGCTTGGAGTTGACACCATTTTTGCCATTGATGTCGGAGCCCTCGATGACGATACACCCCAGACGTACGGAGACTCTCTGTCAGGGATGTGGGCCTTTTTCAACAGATGGAATCCTCTGTCACCGCACCCCAATCCACCGACGCTCGCGGAGATTCAAGGCAGGCTGGCT
Source organism: Epichloe elymi (assembly GCA_023658475.1). NCBI lineage: Eukaryota > Fungi > Ascomycota > Sordariomycetes > Hypocreales > Clavicipitaceae > Epichloe > Epichloe elymi. The sequence goes on from CP098276.1 coordinate 4,185,754, forward strand.
TATGTGTCGAGTGTGGATGCTTTGGAGCGGGCCAAGACGATGGCAGGGTGCATTTACATGCGTCCACCAGTCGACGATTACGGGACCCTCGACTTTCACAAGTTCGACGAGGTGTTCCGGATGGGGTTCAAATTCGGGCAAGAATTTTTGCGTAAACTAAAGGAAGACGGGGGCTTTCCGTGGACCGAAGAGATGGGGGCTAAAGAGGCCATGAGGCGGACAAAGGCGCCTCGACGTGCTAGCATCTAGAATTGAAGCGAGCAACCTAGACGAATTTGAATTACAGAAGAGCAATTTGTCCATTTTCACTGGTTCGTGGTTGTGTGAATCCATCGCTCTGTTTGGGGGCACAAATCAAGGCAAAAGAAGATGATGACAAAAAGAAAAAACATTTGGAAGCTCGACTAATCATGGCCTCGCGTGTGCCGCATTCCTTGACCCATTTTGAGAGCAAGGCATGGCTTCCATCAAGCTCAAATATAAGGACGATATGTTACATGATAAGTCATCAATTGATTGGAGATTTACAATGTTATTGTCAGAGCCCTCACCCTGACAACTAGAAACACAGTCACACATGCTTGATGATTCCTCGGTCTTGCCACACCGTCGCTCGCAGGTCACTCGGTTCGATCGTTCAATCGCAGATCGAACCACCAAGTTGGCGACTTCACCGGCACGTCTTCTGCCGGCACGAGCAGTTTTAGACGTCGAGACCGTCGACGACAACGCCCTTGTTCCAGGTCCACTGAAGGAGCCTGGCCACCTCCGCCGCACAATCGTCATCAACCAGAGCGCTGACAAGATACAAAGCCGCATCAATGCCAGCGCTGACACCCCCAGCCGTGATGACTCGAAGACCGCCGAGTCTCATGGCCGCGCGTCGAGCAATGGACTCGCGGCGCAAGTTGGAGCCCTTGAAGGACATGCTTCCTTTGCTAAAAAAAAAAAAAGGAAAAAAAAGGAAAAATGGCAAAAGTCAGTCTCTGTACTAAAACGGTCGCGTGGTGTGACGCATTTGGTGAGGCCGCTGAAACATACCGAGCATTTGAGGGGCGGCGACCACCGTCCGACTTGCGGCGAATGTACGGGTTCTCGTCCTCTTCGCCAAGGTCGAAGCGGAGGTTGTTGACGACGTAGCGGGCGTCCTCGATGACATCGGTACGCTCCGTGAGGTTCCGGGTGGCAGCGTCGCTGCAGACATTCTCGAACTGGGTCATGTAGTCGGGATGGGTAGTGGCAGAGAGGCCAGAGAGAATGTTCTCCCTGGCAAGGAGGAGGGCTCCGGTGCACACGGACAAGAGTGTGCGCTCGCGAGCTGGGTCCTTCTTCTGGAGTTCCGCCCAGTTGTTGATGAGTCCAAGAGGCTCCTGTTCCTTGTCGAGAATCTCCTTGGAATTGCCACCGACAATGACGAGAATGTCGAATTCCTCGAGGCGATCATGTGCTTCTTTGAAGGAGAGCTGGGAGCCGATGATGACGCCCTGCTCGGAAATGACTTTGGGCTCAGCGCCGGCGATGGTCACTTCGAATGCTTTGGAGGCTGCCTGCCGTGTTAGCAGGTGGGGGACATGATGATTTATCTGCCAGAGGCGGAGAAATTCATGAAGAAAGACCAAGACTGTTTGTTCACTCACCCTCGTCCTTGGCGTCATGCTGAGCTGAGGTGAAGACCTCGAGCGGCCCTGCAAAGTCCATGAGATTGAACTTGGGCTGCAGGGCAAAGAGAACATCAATTGGCTCGTCCGACACCGCGGACGTCTTGTGTGCAGCCATCTTGCCGACTACAGGGGAGGGAGCTTTGGCAAAAGACGGGAGAAGAATTTGGCTTTGTGGTGATAAGTCAGCTTGTCACACGAGTGCTGTTTGATCAGATGGCACTTGTGCAAAGACTGAGAGGTGATGAGGATGTAGCTGAACTGGCTTTGATGGAGAAGACTTGTTGTTTATAGACTGGCCGACGAGGCGCGATGGACCAGAGAAGTTGTTGCGATGAAGCTTGACGATGGAGGTTGAGGACTGGAAAGTGAAGAAGGAGCGCAAGACATGAAAGAGGGGTGAGGTGAGGAGAGAGTCTCGGTGAAGTATATTATATACGTGTGGCATGGACATACATCATGTGCGGCCAATGGCCTCTACTACATAGGTACCTGGGAATTTTGATGGATACATTCATTACCCCCGTAGAACGCGGGGAAGAGAGACAAGACAAGACGATCAAGGAGGGGTCCAGTCTGACGCGTCCGAGGCTGGCTGGCAGACTGGCAGCTGGCTGGCAGCCGGCAACGGTCCGGGTTATGGTAGAAACATGGCATTTGGCCTAGCCAGATTCCAACGAAACGAAAATCGACGTGCACATCATCATGGCTGGATGGATGCTCACGCGATCCGAGATACGAGTGCGGAGTACGGACTACGATTGCCTTCCTGCCGGCCTCTCTCCGTGAAAATGGAGTTGCAATGGCCACTTGAGCTTCGAATTGCGGGGTTTTAGCGCATACATATATGTATGTACATTGTAGGTGTGCCCAGCTGTCCCCTTGTCCCCTCCCCTTCCCTCCCCTTCCCTCCCGGCTCTTCTGCCTTCTCGAAGTTGACCCTTTCTCCGCTGCAATGAGAATGTGTGCCTCTGTGCGTCAGGTCTCAGGTCCGGTAGCCATGGCGAAAGAGAATATTCCAGCCCGCTCTCTTTAATCCGTAATGAGCGCTCATAATAACATGCGTGACAGCTGCCAGTTGTCACTTGCACCAAGGTTTGGCCAGCTGCCCGCGGCTTCCTACTGGCCCAAGCATCCACCCCACCCCGCTCACGATCAGAGGAGACGCCCCCGACGCCCCCACCTTGCCACGCCTCACCTCAAACCGCAACTCACCTAGGTCCAGACGTGGACCCGACGACAAAGCTCGGTGCCATCATACGAGCTGTGCGCAAGCCATCCTCAATCTGCCAGCCATCTTCAGGCTGCTTCGGTGCCAGCTGTCGGGACCCGAACATCAAATTTGCGGCCACCCAAAGCCAGCCAAGTCGCCAAGCAAGAAGAAATTGCTCTGCGGCTCTCCGTTCCGTGCCGCATGTGGCCGGCGCGAGAGTCTCCACGATGGCCTCGTCAACGTACGTATGTCATACAAAATTCCCATCTGTGGAGCTCCGGGTTCTACGTATCTCTCCTGTCCGGTCTGCTTCCTGGCTAACAAGTGTCGTCACCGCAGGTCGTTGAAGGATCTTATCAAGGCCATCAATACCTTCCTCAACAATCCGTCCCTTCCACTACCAGAAGCTCTGCCCAGAACCATAAACAGCTTCTTGCAATGCCGCGAGGAATATGATGATGTTGCCGCAGACCAGCTTCAAGAGAGCTTGTTCTCCGTCTTCGACAAGAGAGTCAAGGGCAATGATGATCAGGCTGGAGGACCATGGATCGCCATCATTCGAAGACTCCTGCCCGTGTTGCAGACGCCCGAGAGAATATTACCTTGGTTCGATGCCTGCAAGGGATTCTTGGACAGGGAAGGTCTCAGTAACCATGTCGTTGACGAAACTGTAGCCGCTCTCATGGATTTGGTTACTCTCATCGATGAGTTTCAACTCCCATTCGCAGATGACTCTGCTGCCAAACGTGTCATCCACCGATTGTTCGAACTCTGGATGAATCGCTTCTACCCCGCTCTGTTAGATGGAAATTCGACTTCGGAATACAACGAGAGGCTCGTTCGACTTTCTTTGTGTAACTTTGGGAAGAAACGACCCAAAGAGCTGCTCGCCGCCATGGACGGCTACTTTGTGCAAAAGACACATCGTAAATCTACGCTGCGATTCCTTTGCGACTTCATCCAGGGCCAGCCACCACACTTGCATCAGGTTCTTGATACGTCATTATTTTCGAATCTTCTAATATGCCTCCAGCAAGATACATCAACAACGATAGTATCAGCTGCGCTGACGACTCTCATTATGCTCCTCCCACATATGCCCAGTTCCTTAGTTCCGCACCTGCCAGCACTGTTCAACATCTACGGCCGCCTTCTGTTCTGGGATAGAGAGCGCTCGAGGCCGATCAAGGTCCCAGATAGTGACAGTGCAGGTGCTGAATCCATGTCTCGCTGGGAAGTCGCCACGTTTGACCCTGAAGTCGACGACCAGATCATCGCTCACTTGCCCAATTACTATACTGTCCTCTATGGCCTGTATCCCATTAACCTGATGGACTATATTCGCAAGCCCCAAAGGTACATGCGCCACGCAAATGCATCTCACGCGGATGACCTCGAGGTGCAGCCAACCGAGATGAGGCACCGATCAGAGAGGTTCAGACGAAACCACTTGCTTCACCCCAACTTCTTCTCTCTCACCATCGACTCGGAGAAGACTGACCTCGGTCGCTGGATCAAGAGCGAGGCGGCCGAGGTTGTCGCTGAGTGCATGGGGCTATGTCTAGAAACAGACTTGTACAATTTTTCCGATGTGAGCAAGGCAGCGCCTGAACCCGGCGGCAGCGTCGACGCTGGCACCACCGACATGGACAATGGCATGACTGACGGCTTGAAGGCTGATGGTGCCTTGCTGAGTGGGCCTGGCAGCAAGCATGATGGCTGGCGCGACTCTCACCTATCAGCATCCGACTCAGTATCGAGCAACAACACTCCAGCAACCATGATGCGACGGAGTTCTCAGTCAAGTTTACCATCACATAGGGACTCTGGCGATGGCAGGCCCAGACCATCTGGCACGAGCAGCCCAATCCTGACGCTGTCACCATCTCACCCTCAGCTTCAAGACCTCATTCAATCCAACAAAGCGATCAAGTCAGGGCTGCACCAGTCGCTGGCGAATGACAGCACGGCTTCTCTTGCCCCGAGCCATCAAGAGTCGGCGGCCGCCGAAGGAGTTGCTCCCGGGACTCTGTCGTCAACCAGGCCACCGCCTCCGCTCACGTCCAATTCTCCCCTTCCCATGCCAGCAGAATTGCCTACTCAGGTGGCTCATCTGCAGAAGCTGATTCTCCTCTTGCAAAACGACTTGAGCTTTGAAAGGTACCTCAAACAACAGCACATGGCGCACATTGGCGACCTTCGACGAAAGCAGATGTCGGAGGCAGCCACCGAAGCAGAGACGCAGAATCTGATTCTGATGAATCGGAACCTCAGGAGCCGGTTCGAGGATGCTAAGAAGTCTGAGATGCAGGCCAAGAAGGAATCAGAAAAGAGCCGGGCCAGGGCAAAGAAGTGGGAAGCCGACTTGGCCAACAAGCTGAAAACATTACGAGACGAGTCAAAAAAGACACATGTTGATATGGAAGCACTGCAAAGGGAACTGGAAGAGTCCAAATCCGAGTGCGACAAGCTGCGCAAGTTGCTCTGTGCCGCTGAAGTCAAGGAGCTCAATTTCCGGCAATCGATGCAGTCGCTAGAGATGGACGGCACCCAAGTCGAGTCGCTCAAATTAGAAGTAGAAAGACTGACGCGGTCGGAGAGAGACCACCAAGCAAAGGAGCTCGGGCGAGAAGCAGCCATGATTTCAGCTACAGAGGCCGGAAACCGAGCCGAAGTGCTCACGATGAAGCTGGTGGCACTGGAAAGCGATGTGCAACGAACAAAGAAGCTGTTCCAGGCACAGATCAGGGCTCTCCAGGCGCAGTTGTGCGAAGTGCAGGAGGAGCGAGAACGACCGGGTGCAAACTCCAACATTGCTGTTGAGACAGCCTTGGCAGCAAGTCGGGCCAAGCAAGCTGAGCTGCAGAAGCAGTACTCGTTGCTCATGCGAAAATACACGGCCCTCCAGTCGTCATTGCTGGATATGCAGTCGGAACTTGCGCAAGAACAACAACCACTCAGGTCTCCTCTGTCACAACCGCAGCAGCAGCAGCACACCTCGGATGCAGACTACTCATCATTATCCACAAGCCCTGTGATAGTAAAGCCACAACCCCATCGGGCACTATCCAACGCAGAAGCTACTGGCCACAACATGGCCTCGTCCGCCGGATCACACACGGCGGGTTCTCCGAGCGGTGCCACGTTGACCCATGTTGGTAGCCATTCACAAGCCGAAGGCTCTGGGCCTGCAGCAATGCCCGTTTCCCCGGACTCACGTCACTTTAGTAAGTCGCAGGACGCAGGACGTCGGTCCACGGGAATACATGATGACGAGCTTGACTGACAAGTTCACGTGCACACAGGTGGTTTCCAGAGACTCCGCCGAGAGTCGCGCGACAAGAGCAAAGACGATGGCAGTAGCGGATCGGGGAAACCAAAAAAAGAGAAGAAGTCGTCTGGATTGCGCGGGATAAGGGGGTTCGTCTAAGCGTTTGCAGGCCATGTCATCGTATGTTGAGAATGAGGTTGTACATGGACAGCAGGTCCAAGGGGTTGCATGTTGTATTCCAGGGTGGCTGGCTAAACTGACCTTTATATTCCATGCTCGGGTTCATTGTACAAAGTCCACATGATGCGAGTTATCAGCTGCTACTTTATTAATGGTGTTGAAGTAGTTGTCGGACGTCAAGCAATGGTGATAGTGCACTGCGCACTGTGTACAGGGTAAGCCTTTGCCTCCATATTAGACGCCCAGGAGCCAAGGAAGCTAGCTAGCTACGGAATACACATTCATTGGACAATTCAAGGTGGCTTCGGGTCGGGTGTTTGAGGTGTCCTGGCTCGTTCGATTACTATAGTGTCTCCGGAATGTGTTGTTTTGATTGGCGCTGCGATGGTTCCTGGCTTTGCGTCGGCCAATTCATCGGTGGCATTATGTATTGTCCGAGTACCAATTTGCAACACAAACAGCAACATGACAATGGCCTCCGTAGCCAGGCCGCTCAACAGGAAAGCAAGTCGCAAGCTCCTTTGCCAGCCGGCGCATTGCACTGCATGACGCGTACCTGAGGCGCTTGGGATGGGGGATTGGGGGGCGGCTGTAAGCTTTTTTTCCCCATTTGGTGTGTGCAGAGAGTTTTGCTTTTTTTTTTAATTTTTTTTATTTTTAATAGGCATTGCCTCCCCCCTCTTTTGCCCTATCCGAAAGCTTTATTGTTGTGTTCGACACGCAAGTCCTCTTTTGACGAACGGGGCAGTTGGACCAAGTTCCAATGTCAAGTTGTCAAGGCAAGTTGCGGGCCGAGTTTTGGCCCAAGAATGCCGCCAACTTGTCGCTGAGCGAACGGGCGGATGTTTTTGGGGGATTGTGGGCCGCCAATGCCCACCCGTGACGTCAGGCTGTGAAATGAGGTCCTCGTATTTGTCTCCGGGCTGGCCGGAAATAGAAGACTTGAAAGTGGATGGGCTCCGGGGAAGCTGCTGAGCAGTGAGCGAGCTCGGCAGATTTTCTTGCTTGCTGCTGCTGGGTTGTTTGGAGTTGGGACATTCTGTGCGAGGAAAGGGGGTCCTGGACAACAAAAACGAGTAACAAGACTGGCATTGTTTGTTTTTCTTTTTCCTGTTCCGGGGCCCGAGAGACGGCTTGACGCTGACGCCTGGTTGTTCAGGTGGTGTTCAGGCGCTGTTCAGGGGGGGAGCAAAGCGTGGCCCCGCTTAAACCCCACAATCCAAGTCCATCCACAAATTGCCTGCCATCCACCACCCCCACGGCCTCCTCTGCCCGGCCCAAACATGCAGCGGCACCCACAACCTCGGCCGTTCAGCCACTGACAGCCCAACGATTGCCAGAACCAAGATCCAACCGGCATGGGCAACACGTAAACATGCAGTAGTGATTTTTCAATCATGTAGTAGTAACTGGGCCTAAAGCGGAAGAGGTACCCGCGCCCGCAAATTTATAAGGGGAGTGACCTCCTATTATTTATAGAAACTTTCCTTGCTTGGCTTGGCTTCGCCAAAATTTTATACTACATAATAATGATTCGTGTCCCCCCTTCACCCTCTGCTCTTCGTCTGCTTTTTTCTTGCTCCTTCATCTTCTCTCTACCCCTGGATTTCCTCCCATAATCTTTCACTTGTATTTCGTTTCGGGGTCCCGTATTGTATTATTTCATTGTACGGACAACAACCAACATCCGACCTTTCGTCATTTACTGACCGACCTGCTGAAAACGTATACCCATTCACATTAATAACGACGACGATGCCTTCCCGTCTCTTCACCTTGGCCGCGGCCATTTCCGGCGCCAGCGCCGTCTTTAACGGTTTCAACTATGGCAACAAGTTCACCGATGGCAGAATCAAGGTCGAGTCCGATTTCGAGGCCGAGTTCAAGACGGCCCAGGGCCTCGAGGGCACCGATGGCAAGTTCACCAGTGCTCGATTGTACACCATGATCCAGGCCGGCACTCCCAACAACCAGCCCATCGCCGCCATTCCTGCCGCCATCAAGACCAAGACCAGCCTGCTGTTCGGCTTGTGGGCGTCCGCCGGCCAGGAAGCATTCAACCAAGAGCTTGCTGCTCTCAAGAACACCATCGATCAGTACTGTCAGCAGCTCGATGGCCTTGTTGCCGGCATCTCCATCGGCAGCGAAGACTTGTACCGCATCTCTCCCACTGGTCAGAAGAACACTCGCGACCCCGGAGCTGCCCCCGATGTTCTCGTCAAATACATCAAAGAGGTTCGTGACACCATCAAGGGCTCATGCCTCGAGAAGGCCCCCATCGGCCACGTCGACACCTGGAATGCCTACTCCAACGACACCAACCAGCCCGTGATCGATGCTCTTGACTGGGTTGGCATGGACACCTACCCCTACTTCGAGAACACCAAGCCCAACGGCATTGAGAACGGCGCCCAGCTCTTCCAGGATGCCCTCGACAAGGTCAAGAAGGTATCTGGCGGCAAGCCCATCTACATCACCGAGACTGGCTGGCCTGTGAGCGGCCCTACCGAGAACAAGGCCGTTCCTGGAACCAAGGACGCCCAGACTTACTGGCGCGAGGTCGGTTGCCCCATGTTTGACAACACCAACGTCTGGTGGTACACTCTCCAAGATGGTGCTCCTACCATGCCCAGCCCTGCTTTTGGCGTCATCGGATCTACCCTCACCACCAAGCCTTTGTACGACCTTTCCTGCAAGGGCCACAAGACCAAACCTTCTGTCAGCAGCAGCCGGGCCGCCAGCTCTCAGTCCGAGAGCGCTTCTGCTTCTACCTCTGACGCCCAGAAGCCTGCTACCACCGCCGCTTCTCAGCCGGCGTCCTCTGCTCAGCCCAGCACCAACGGATCTGCCGCCTCAAGCCAGAGCAAGTCTCGGCAGAGCCAGGGCCAGGGTCAGACCAGCCAGGCGGCCACCGTTGCCCCCCCTGCCACATCCTTGAACAATGGCCCTGGCGGTGGCGGTATTGCCACCACCATTGACGGCGGCTCCGCAAGCGTCGCCCCCACGGCTGGCACTGGTACCACATCTTCCAGCGTCACGGTCCCTACCAACGCCGGTAGCCACCTGAAAGCCTTTGCCGGTGTTGCCGCCGGTGTTGTCATGGCTGCTGCTGCCCTATAAAATGTGGATTCTTGTTACGAACTAGTTCTTTCACCACGGAAGAGTAAGTAATGTAGTACATCATCATGAGGGGAAAAACCCAGTGGGAAATCCAGTGGGAAATCCATGTTTGTTATTCGGAAGCCCGCACTTGTACATGAAGAAATTGTTGTGTTCAACGTCACGATAAAATGCGCGATCCGCTCGCATGGTTGACGGATTGGGCAAGAAGAGCATGGGACAAGACTCATCTCAGTTGGATAGACACAATAGATGGCCGGAATCAGCATAATGATTGATGTCACCACACATGGCGGAGAGTGTATTCGTGATGCTCTGATACACGTCCATCAATGAAGTGCATGTGGTTTTGCGTTGCTTTCCGCAGCCAGCGCATCTCGGCCAGGATGAATCAGCCCCCGAGTCCCTGAGTCCCTGAGTCCCTGGCACCCCAGCGTGATTGATGCGTGATTGATGCGTGATTCGCCAGAAAGCCTGAAGTGACAAGTGACAGCTGGATTTGGGGGCATTTACGGATTACGGATTATCCCTGCTGACATCAGACCGGGACCGGGGACGGGAAAGCTCTCGTGCCGGCACACCAATTTCAGGACAACATCGACAAATCTGTGCCTCCCCATCATTCTCATACTCGTGTAAATTGTAATTCGCAATCCCCTCGTGCTAGCACCCATCACGTCACCTACCTTACCCAGCCGTTCGTTATCCGCCCGTCAAGCCCATTCCCATTCAATTGACTGCGAAGCCTTCCCTTTTTTTTTTTTCTTCTTCTCCAAATGGCGCGTGTCCGAATCGCCGCGTGCCTGGCCCTGGCCCTGTGCGTCGCAGCATGCGTGCTGGCGGCGCCGCAGGCCGTGACGAGTGCGAATGCCCTTGTTGGGACGATGAGCTTGGAGGAGCTGGACGCTCAATTACAGGTTCGTTCGTTGCCCGGTGCCGGTGCCGGTGTCCTGTGCCAACTGATGATGGTGGTTTTCAAAAATGGGCTGACGACGACGACAAGACCTGCCCGATTGTGCAGCAACTCGGCGCCCTCAAGCACGCCCACCATGCGGCGGCGCCGTCGTCCCTCACGACGCGCCTCTTCGGCGTGCTCTTCCCCGGCTCGCCGGCCGTCAACGCCCTCCTCGCGACGCTGTACATCTCGGGTCCCCCGAACTTCCTGCTCGCGCTGTGCCCCGCCAACATTGACCCTGCGTCGCTGAGCGTCATGGTTGCGTTCGCGGTGGGCGGGCTCCTGGGCGACACGCTCTTCCACCTGCTCCCCGAGATTTTCGTGGGCGAGGACGAGTCCGATGCGGCGAGGTTTGTGCTCGTGGAGCCGAACCGGAACTTGGTCCTCGGCCTGGCCATCCTCGTGGGCTTCATGACGTTTGTGGCCATGGACAAGGGTTTGAGGATCGCGACGGGCGGTGCCGGGCACGGGCACGGGCACGACCACTCCCACGGTCATGCGCATGGGGTTGAGGAGAAGAGCGCGGCTGCGACGACGGGCGTGGACGGTGACGGAGATGGTGAGGTTAGGGCCAGGAAGAAGGGGAAGAAGGAGGCTGTGAAGACGGCAACCGAGAAGAAGGAGATGAATCCTAGTGTGAAGCTGGGCGGATATCTGAACCTGATGTGCGTTTTCTTCTTCTTCTTTTTTTTTTTTTTTTTTGATTGACCTCTCCTTCTCTTCCTTCTCTCCCTTCCATTAGTAACAAACATTGTTCGCAGTGCCGATTTCACACACAACATCACAGATGGCCTCGCCATGTCGGCCAGTTTCTACGCCTCGCCCACCATCGGCGCCACCACCACTGTCGCAGTCTTTTTCCACGAAATCCCCCACGAGGTCGGCGATTTTGCGCTGCTCGTGCAGTCTGGCTTTTCCAAGCGCGCCGCCATGGCCTCGCAGTTCGTTACTGCCATCGGTGCCTTCCTCGGCACGCTGATTGGCATTGCCGTGCAGGAGTTTAGTGGTGGGCAGAAGGCTGGTTCGGATGCGTTTATGCCTAGGAATGCTGGATTATGGGGAACAAGCTTGGTAGGTTTCTTTCATATATTTCGTTTCCCCCTCCCTTTCTTTTTTTGCAACTGACTGGGTTGTGAATTCCAGACCTGGGGCGACATGCTGTTGCCCTTTACGGCCGGAACGTTCTTGTACGTCGGCACCGTGGCTGTCATCCCGGAGCTCTTGGAGACGGGCTCGAACAAGATGGAGGAGCTGCGCAAGGCTCTTGTGCAGTTTACGGCTGTGGCCGTCGGTGCTGGTATAATGCTGTACATTTCATGGCATGATTGAAAGGACCGTTGGAAAACGTTGCTCCGGCAAATGCCAGCCCTTTTCAAACGCATAGAGACCAGCAGGTCGGTCATGCTATAAAATCGATCGTCTGCATTGCAACGTCAACGTCAATACGGCCCCCAGCTGGGAACCTAGTTCATTGGGTTGAGATGCCCTCGTAGCCCAATCACTCAATCCAAGCACGATGCTGCGTACGAGTCCAGGAATTCCACAATTTGCATGTGCAGTACATTCGAATAACGTGATCAGGCTTGCTCCCGTAACGAACCTTCTTCGAAGGCTCCTTGGGAAGTCCTTCGTTCATCCTTGCCTTTGCATTCATAGGTACAACGTGCAGAGTAATGCAGTCGTGTCACATGACGTTTCTTCTCAACGCTATGTCGCCACATACATCATTTGTTTCCCAACCCTATCCACAGAGCAGAACGACAAGCCATGTAAAACGCTTACTGATAATTTCTTGAACAACGAGTCGAGCCGTTCCCGTTGCAGACTCTCGTGGCAAATGGCAACTGACTTTCGCATGTGCGCCATGATGCATGTGCGCCATGGTCCAGTCAGTCGTAAAACACACACATCTCCGAGTAAGTCAATGACAGATGGTGGCTATCATTCGGTTCAACCTGGCTCGTCTGCCTTGAAATCCAAGCAAGCCATCATCATACCTGTGGGAGGGAGGGAGTGTGGCATTGCCGGCGCAATAAGATGACTCACGATTCCATATGAACAACAAACCCCGTCGCGCCTTCTTATTTGGAAAGCAAGCCCCTGGGGACCTAGAGGCGGCGTTCGTGCCGTGGTGTGGTAGCCAGAGAAGCAATATCTTTTGTAAGCGACGAGAAAAAGAACGGACCACTTATTGAGGTGCAGAGCCCGACTCTGCGTCCGTACGTGAGTCAAAGATCCAATTAAATTCACGCGCTAAGCCAGAGGGGGCCATGGCCTGGCACATCGTGCATATCATTTGATGAATACCTTTCAGTTGGCAACGGGGAGCGCGTTATCGATCTCGGGATTAAAATCCGCATCGTGGAGTTGGCGCATGCCTTGTGAGAGAGAGGCCGAGAGGTATCCAATCTCACCTTGAGGTGGGAGGGCGCACACATTGCACGCTCTTTGCTTGTGCGAACATGGCGCAATCGAGCATTTCGGGGTTCCGATGCACGATGCAACCGACGCAACGCAGGAGGCAGGTTCTTTGCTCATGGATATCTCTGTGAATGGACGTACTCCGTACGTTATCCTCCGTAGCCAAAGCCAGATCCTGGTGGCTGGCTGTATGGTGGAGGACTGCTTCTTCCGGAGGCTCTTCTTGGAGGGGGGGTGTGTAAAGACAGACTTTTCTCGGCTAGTTAGTGATCCATGGCTACCTTGTTGATATCGTCAATTGGCGATATCGGATCACGGCCGCACCACCAGTGACCACATGATCAGAAAAATTCTTTCTCCTTTCCGCATGCGCCACATGTGTTGCTATCGCTTCATCCAGGCGTGAAAGCAAACGATCAATAATGTCATTAAAGCGTCAAATATACAAGGTGTTGTGTTGTCGTCAGGCCTTCTCCCCGCTGCACAAACAAGCTCACTGGCAATGCATCGTCCTAGATGCCCGGATTTACCTTTGGTTTCTGCAGCAGCAATACCAAAAGAAGCTGGGATCTTCGAGTGGGTATTTTTTTTTTTTTGGAGGAATGAACCCATAACAGCTTTGGTGTTGTCTGGTTTGCTGAAGCCTCTGCCTGTGGCTTCAACAGTCACCCGTTCGGGCCTTGGGCTGCTTCGTGACAGGCCACAACCACCTAGCTTGCTGCCCCTGCAGTGTTTCGTTGCCCCTTTCGGGAGGGTGTGCAGTGCTGGCATTCTTCCGTTTCATTCGTCGACAAAGCGCCCATCCGCGAGGCTTGCAGCAGCCGCCCCTCCCTCCTTACCATTCATTGATTGCTTCCTGCGTACCGAGTAATCCGTAAGGCGGTTGGGTCATACGGTGGGTGAATATGTCCGCGAGACTAATCCGTAGCATTCAACCATATGCAATTGTTGTCGACATGCATCCCGAACCAGGGGCTCAAGTCCGAACCAGGGGTTCAGGATGCCGAAAGAGTCTTCACCACCACCAGGTGCTCCGTACCTCAATAACGCTAATCTGGTTCGCAAAAGCTCATGAAAAACTCGGGTAGGGAGACGTGGAGTCGGAGCGCGCGGTCAGTTACGAGCCCTTGGGACTATGTATATAGACCGTGGTCGAGGCCATGATGCCAGATGAAAGCCGTTTGCTCTAATTGTGATACGTAATACGCAATACGTGATGTGTGATGCGCGATGCGCGATGCGTGATGCAATTGATGTAACCGAATTAACACAAAAAACGGGGCTGGCCGTGTAAGAGACAATTCACACGCGGACAAAACGCGTTTGGGGTGCGTACAGTGGGAGGTAAAGTTGTGTGGACGGGTGCGGAGTAGTGCGACTGGTGGGAAACTCCATTGAAAGAATTGGAGTGTGGACGGAAAAGAAAACGTGCTTGACGCCATCGATGAAATCAGGAGGAGGGCAACATGCGCTGGGGGTCAAACGGGTCAAACGGGTCAAACGGGTCAAACCAGGGTGCAGGACTTGCCCGTCATCGCAGCCTTGAGATTGTGATCGTGGTGCGATATCAAGGAAGATGAACACAATAATACATGTAACGGCAGGGCCAGCGTTGTTGGGTGGACGCCGTCAGAAACATGAAACGAGCCGTCTGCCGTCTGCCGTCTGCCGGAGCATTGAGGCAGTATGCATTATCCATGGCTGCCAGTGCTGGCCGATCGATTTGTGGCTGCCACTTGGTACGCCAGGTAACAACCAGGCATGCGAAAAAAAAGCCTGCAAATTCAGATCAGGGCAGCAGATCGATCTGCTTGCTGGAGAGGGGTACAAACAGACGGCGCAAAGGTGTTGATGGATAAAGAGTTAGTGCAGCATGGCTCAACTCTGTTTCGCAGCACGGGCATTTATTAGAAAAGATGGCTTTGCAAGTTGGATGGTTATGGTGTCGACACGACGTGCAGAAGGTGCCGTGTTCAGTCGGCACAACGTTCTTGCCTTGGAAGGCAGCAACTCCAAGTGGCGGCGACTGGAGGCAGAAGGAGCCACCACGGCCTAGCCGGCCTAGCCGGCCTGGATCGCGATGATCAAGCCTCCTTGCTTGTACCCAAAAACCTGACCTACCTCTTGCTTGCGACCTCACCGTGTTGCAAGTATGTAATGAGTGAGTATTCCTCCTTCCTGGTGCTGCACGGCCAATGCAAAGCAAAGGCTAAGCAACATCAAGATGGTGGGAGGAGCCGGACGGAGCCAGACGGAGCCAAATGGAGCCCAAAGGGTGGCAGGCGTGCGAAGGTGGCGTGCACTTGTTGCCAATGAATGGTACCGGTACCGGCACCGCGTTGATGCTGGGCTATTAACTTGGTATGGCTGGGTTATTATTATGTGCTCCGTATCCGTATGGGTGGCACTTTCCTCCACTCGTCGTCGCAAAGACGAGGGGGGGCAGCTGGACAGCTGGAGCTTGCAAAAAGCTCTAGAATGGTCGACGCTCTCCGCCATCTCCATATACCACGGCGTGGCTCAAGTGACGGAGAATAAAAGATGAATCCCATCCGCCCTCTTCACGATGCTTCCTTGTGTCGCCAGCTTCACGTCCCCCCGTTTCTGCTGCTTCTCTGCTTCTCTGCTCTCTGCTCCTCTGCTCTGTGCTTCTTGCACTCTCCATAGAAACAAGAGGTTTATTTAATTTGACTTTCTGTTCTTATTCACGTCCCATCATTTCCTGCACTGCACCGTCTGTATAGGATTCACCTTCCCCGCCACGCCACTCACGTCTTATACCACCAACTCCAGACCCCAATACGAAAGCTCGACCCTAATTCTTCACCGTTAAACAGCTGTACAACTATTAATACTTGCCTTTGCCCATTCTTCGCAAACCCCTTCTTACAAATTGGCAATTAATCATCGTTGCCTCTACAAGAGCCAGCTATCATTCTCCCGCTCAAATTGGCTCAGTCCACAAGGCCAAGGACGTCTCTTGCCCACGTTGTTTCAACGGCTTATATAACAACGAAGCCAAAGGGCAGGGCCAAAGGGCAGGGCCAAAGGGCAGGGCCAAAGGGCAGGGCCAAAGGGCAGGGTGTGGTCGTCAGCTCAGCACTCCTGGTGAGAATAGCAAAGTCAGTTCACGAGAGAGCATTTGGAACAAGACTCGACATTGTTCGTCATCGTCAACGTGTCTGAGTTCAAGCAATTTACCAAAAGCCATTTATCATGACCGCAGGCACAGGAGCGGGGGCTTCTCTGGCCAACTCTCGGCCTTGCAAGAACTCCGCTGCTCCGAAAATCAGCAACATCAAAATCACCATTGATGGTCACTTCAACTCCAAGGTGTATACCTCGGGGTCGACCATTTCTGGCCATGCCGTGGTACGAACACAGAAAGATGCCAAATTTGATGATTTCGACATCATCTTTTCTGGAATTGCAGCCACTCGGCTTGATTATGTCCAGCAATACCCAGCCAATTCATTCCGGCCTTTCATGAAGCTGCGAATGCCCATTGACAGATCTGCTCTCCCAGACAACAATGTCTTTGTTGGCGGCAAGACTTACAACATTCCATTCAATTTTGTTGTGCCTCATCAACTCACAATCGGCGCGTGCAACCATCACTGCTCCTCCCCGGCCGTCAAGGACTATCATCTGCGATTGCCTCCGACGGTTGGTTTCTGGGAAGCCGACGACTCAGCTCCTGAGATGGCCCAAATCGAGTATTCCATCAAAGCGAGGGCTTACCGCAAAGTCACTGAAGCAGACCAAGCACAGCAAAAGACTCTCGAAGGCTACCACATCGTCAAAGTCCTTCCATCACTTCCAGAGGACGCGCCCTTGGACATTACCTTCAGAGATGAGAGATATACCATGTCCAAAACCAAGACAATTCGCAAAAACCTCTTCTCCGCCAAGGCTGGCAAGTTGACCGTCTCTGCGAGCCAACCCAGCGCCATCATGCTCTCTGCAGATGGGCACAAGGCATCCAGCTCCGTTGCGCGCATTGACCTTGAGTTTGCACCGTCATCGGCCGACTGTGCTCCCCCCAAAATTAATTCGGTATCGGGGAAAATTACCTCATATACTTTCTTTGGTGCGGCGCCAACCGACTTGCTGCCAAATCTTGGCAGCCGGGCTATATATACTCCGAACCCGTCGCTGAGCTATACCGCAACCACCAGTCTGTTCAACTACAACAACAACAACAAGGCCACGGACAAGCTGGAATGGCAGATGCGCAATGTGTCTGGACGCCGAGACTCGGGTTACTCTAGTTTGGGCATAACGGATGAGGATCAGTCGGAAAATGACTGCTCCGTCGCTGCCAAGAAGCCGGGCAAAACGTGCCCGATTCGACAAAACGCGGTGATTCAAATTCCCTTCAACATCCCGCTATCCAACAAGAAGATCTTTCTGCCAACTTTCCACTCGTGCCTCATTTCCCGCACATACACATTGCACCTAAATCTCTCGGTTGGCCCCACCAACACGACCATGTCACTGGCCATTCCTTTGCAGATTGGCGTAGAGACTATTCACGAGCCGCATGGTGATGATCTACCCAGCTTCGAGAGTGTCATGGCTGAAAACCAGCATCCAGATGACAACGGTGTCCCGGATCGACACTTCTTGGAATACCCGGAATTGACACAGCATACAAATCACATGCTCCCAGGGTACGATGAAATCAACCGTCGAACTATTCGTGCGTTTTGACCAAGCTCATGTACTTTCCGTCATTGCACGAATACCGCCACGCCCTACTACTTTCTGTTCTGCATAATGGCGCCAACTTCTTTCTTCGTCTATTCTTCTCTCTCTCTGTCTTTTGCTTTCTTTCTTGAGAGCAATGTTCAAAAATGCTGCTTCGAATTTCTGTGTCATGATATTATTCGCTCTCTATTAGCGCGCTATTGTCTTTGGTTTGTTCAAAAGGTTGCTCTTCAATTCTAATTGTGAAAGGGACAAGCAAAATGCTCTGCCTTTTTCTATTTTCATCTTTTTATGGAGTTTAGCATTATAAATAGTGCGAATGGGCGGAACCAACACGGTTTACTTTGAGCTTGGAATTCCTTTTTTTTTCTACGTTGTTTTGCAGACTTTGTGCGACATGATGAGAGCATGTGAATGCTCGGGTGAAGTGATGATGCCGGGATATCAAAATGATAATGATGATTTGTGGCTGCGTGTTGGGCAATGAGATGACGACAACCCTTTATACCCGCGACTTTACTCGCAACTGTGACATAGACATTAGCAGTCGAATCCGATGCTAGAGATGAATGCTAAAATTGCAACTGACAGCATGATTTTTGAGAACTGCAGCTTTGAGGATGCACTTTTGGTGAGCTGAGAAGTACTAAGCAGGGGTCAGAAACGGGCCCGGGTGTCGGCCTCGAGTGCTGCATCAATATTACCAATTGGTCAGCAGCCCCTTTATATCATGACTGCTTTCTATAGTCAGTTAAGAATATGATCAGAGCAAGCTTAGTAACGGGTGTTTATAATTATTACGCGCTCTACTATTCCATAGTTGTGTCTCTAATCTTCCCAAGTCATAAAAGCTTGGTATAAGTATTCCTTACTTCAAGCTATGATAAGAGACTTACTTTCCTACTAGAACACGGGGGTTATAAATCTAACCGCATTGAAACATAGTTAGATTAAAACTGGCGCTAGGAAGCGCAGCCATGGCTCCTGACATGAGTCTCAACGTCACCAGTAACTTGCCACTGGGATCCCAAGACCCCTTTGTCAGCCCCTTTTATCATGACTTGCTTATAGTTAGTTGAGAATATGATCAGAGGGAGCTTGCAACGGGTGTTGATGATTGCGCTCCGATATTCCGCAGCATCTCACCGCGGGAGCTCAGTTGAGCACTCCCTACTTTGGTGAGTACGAGACAAAGTCTCACACCCGAGTCACAAGTCGAATCTAACCGCAATGGTTGGATCAACTTAGCGCCGGAGGAAGCTGTCAGCCATGCCATGTGTTGCAAGTCTTGACGTCACCAGTTTACCGGCCCATGGAACGCAAAAGAGTATATATATTGGGGGGGGTGAACCATTTATTCCTCTGCCCGCAATTTCAAGAAGCTGCTGGGACAAACATTGATCATGGCCGCGTCCAAGCCCTGGACCGTCCGGGTCCGGGATGACCATCCCGGTTCGACTGATGAGGAGATGACGAATGAGCCCGACTGGGACGTTGGGCACGAACACCGCGTGGGGTACAGGAACAGAAACAATCGGCGACCGGGCATCACGCACGATCACGACGAGTACAGACATGAGGTGGAGGAGTCTGTGAGGCAGAGAGAGGAGCTTCGTGAGGATGTGGAGCGGGGGGAACTCGTCAATTTCCGCCATGTGATTCAGCATCAAAAGGCACGTCATGTTCTTGGAGATTTCTTTAATTTTACCCCGACCCCGGCCTTGCTAACATGCGTCAACGACTCACGACTCACGACTCACGACCACCAGGATCTTCATCTGAGGCATCCTGGGAATAAAGCACTGGGCTGGCGCTACGTGCTTGAGACGACGGAAGACTGGATCAAATATCAGCAGAAGTGGCCGGCGAACGTCAAGAAGGAGCAGGCTGAAAAGGAGAAAAGCGAGAAGAAAGCCAGCGATGATGAGCAGGGCAAAGATACGCAGGAGCACGAGTGGAGGCGTAAGACGGACACCAAAAAGCATCATGATGCTTATGCATCCGGGCAGGGCAAGGGAAATGAAGAAGAATCCGACGACAACAACGAAAACGGTGGTGATGATCTTGCTAAAAAGTACACGGCGCAGGAACTAGCACTTCTCCGTGCGCTGGAGCATGAGAAGGACTACATTGCCAAGTTGAAAGAGAACCATGGCAAACACGCATCACCCCGCGCTCCAGAGAAGACGCGCGAGCTATCCATAGACGAGCAAGATCAGTTCAGCCCAGACAATTGGATTCCACGCTCGTCACACCTCATACGCCTCACGGGGAAGCATCCCCTCAATGCCGAGCCCCAGCTCGACCGTCTTTTCCAAGCAGGCCTTATCACACCGAATGAGCTGCACTATGTTCGAAATCATGGTTCGGTTCCGAGACTTTTGTGGGAGTTCCATCAGATCGACGTCGAGTACGACAACAAGGTGAAGACAATGTCCATGGACGATCTGGCATCGTTTGACGCGATCAATATCCCCGTCCTGTTGGCATGCGACGGAAACAGACGAAAGGAACTCAACATGATCAGGAAGAGCAAGGGCTTCGATTGGGGACCTGGCGGGGTGAGCTGCGCGTACTGGAAAGGGCCGTTGCTGCGCGATGTCCTGCTCTGGGCTGGTATCCCGGATGACCTTGGGAACAACGCAAACAACGCACGCCATTGGGTCAATCTTGAAGGAGCAGACGAACTTGGCGGCGGGAAGTACTCGACCTGTATCCCCTTTGGCTACGCGATGAACCCCCAGAACGACGTCATTCTCGCCTACCACATGAATGACGTGCCGCTCCCCCCGGATCACGGGTACCCTGTGCGGGTCATCATCCCGGGGTACGTCGGAGGCAGATGTGTCAAGTGGCTTCGCCGGCTATGGATCAGTGACAAGGAAAACAATTCACATTACCATATCTGGGATAACAGGGTCCTCCCGTCATTCATCACGGAGAAAGACGGGCCGTTCGCGGAAGCCCTCTTCCGACATCCCGACACGGCGTGCAATGAGCAGAACCTCAACTCCGTCATCGTCAAGCCCGCCCACGGAGAAGTCATGGCCGTCTCAAGGGCCAGGAAGGGCCAAAGCTACCGCATTCGGGGGTATGCTTACGACGGAGGCGGCCACGAGGTCCAGCGAGTCGAGGTTTCCCTCGACAACGGATCTACATGGCTCTACTGTATTCGCAGATTCCCAGAATATCCCGTTCGGCACGGCAAGAAGTTCTGGACATGGGTTCACTGGCATGTCGACGTTGACATGTCCCATCTGCTCCGTGCCGAGAGCATCACGGTCCGCTGCTTCAATGTGTTCAAAAACACGCAGCCCAGGGACGCCAACTGGAATGTCATGGGCATGATGAACAACTGCTGGTACACCGTGCGCCTCGAGATCACTTATCACAAGGACTCCGACGAACCCGCCGTCTTGTTCAGACACCCTACCGAGCCTGGCACGGGAGACGGCGGGTGGATGAAGCCGAGCGCGGAGAACACGATAGCCAAGGTCCGCCAGGAAGCAGGGGCTCCCCAGAAGCAGTTCACTCGCGAGGAAATCGAGAAGCATGACACGAAAGACGGTTGCTGGATTGTGGTCGACGGCAAGGTATACGACGCCACGAGCGTCTTGGACTGGCATCCAGGCGGCGCGGCTGCGATTCTCGGCCACGCAGGAAAAGTGCATCAGGAGACGAGCGATGAGTTTGCCAGCATCCATGACGACTACGCATACCAGAAACTGAGAGGTAAGCTGTTCCCAAGATTACATCACTTCTTGAACAAAACGGGAGCTTCCTTCCGCTAATCTTGGGCTAGAATGCGCTCTTGGTGTACTCACGGAGAAGGCTGCAAACTTCATCAAGAAGAATGCCGAAAAGGCAGCAGAGGATGAGGCCGACTCGCAGGGCAAGCAGAGAATAGCACTTCGGAGGCATAGATGGGTCCCCGCAAGGTTGATGAGTCGACGAGAGGTCTCCCAAGATACCCGAAGCTACACCTTTGGTCTCCCCGGCGGACTGGACGCGCTGGGCCTGGGAACCTGCCAACACGTTCAAATAGGGGTTCACCTCAAAGACAGGATGCTCATCCGGAGTTACACGCCGACAAGGCCGCTTCTACCGAGTCCGCAACCACGGGGCAACAACGCACACGTTGCGCCACAACAAGAGACGGATGAAGCGGATGACTCGCCAGCTGATGGGAACGGCACATTTGAGCTGACGGTCAAGACGTACTTCCCCGACGAGAACCAGCCTGGCGGTGCCATGTCCAACATTCTCGACTGCATGCCCCTGGGCGAAGAGGTGGAGCTCAAGGGCCCGACGGGAGAAATCGTATACTACGGCAACGGCAACTTTGTCATCGAGGGCAAGGAGCGTCGTTTCCAGCAGGTGTCGCTCGTCCTGGGGGGCTCCGGCCTCACGCCGGGATATTCACTGCTGGCCAGGATATTGCTCACCAGGGGGGACAAAACCCAGATCAGGGTTGTGGACGCGAACAAGAGCGAGGGCGACATTCTCCTGCGAGACAAGCTTGATGAGTTTGAGCGCAACTCGAACGGCCAGCTCCGAATCACGCATGTTTTGAGCCACCCTGGCGATGAGTGGAAAGGGCTCACCGGCCATGTCACCGGGGACATTATCAAGGATGCTCTGTTCTCGCCGTCGGACACGTCTGTCGCCTTCGTGTGCGGTCCTCCGGCTATGATTCAGAAAGCGGCTCTGCCGGCGCTGAAAGGTAAGAAGACGCTGATGCACGGGGCTTTTGGCACCTGGTTTTCTGACGTTTGCTGACGTTTGCTGACGTTTGGTAGATTGGGGGTATGTCGAGGATGATAGCTTGTATGGCTTTTGACAAAGGGCATCTTTGGTGGTCAACTTATGGCCTTCATTTTCGGTCATGGTCAGTCATGGAATTGGCTGCAAGATGGGGGGAGTGCATACTGCTTAGAGTATTCATGCCTCTCATACACGTTTTAAATCTCTCTTCACCTACTTTGTACTCACAGGCACTCTGTAAAATGTGTCCTCTGCTTCTTGAATTCCATGACACCTTGGTTAGGTCAAAAACGACTGGATCCGTATGTGACATCATCTTGGACCGACATAGGCCCTAAGTGATGTAGTCAATCGGCGAGCCGGTCACAAGTTGCGAATTGTCGAAACGTCTTATACGCGGAAATTGATCGTTCGTCCGAAAGAACTGTCAAGCGGAATGGAATGTGCTTGTGTTTCCGTAGATGCATCGTGTCACGTCGCAAGATGATGCCACATCTCGTGGTAGCATATATCTCCGCAGCTCCGCAGACGCTCCCTACTTCAAAAGGGGCAAGGTTTGCGACGACAAACGCACTGCAAGGGCCAGGATCTATCATGACTCAGACCTGAGACCTGAGACGGGCAACTGGATGCCAAAGTGGTCCAAGATGATCAGTCAGATGGATGATTTTCTAGCTCTCGCCGGTCGGATTTAAAGAGTTTACACAAATTTCGGGCATCGCGTCGAGGTCTTTCCTTCCGATCGAACGTCTTCAAGACGGCAAGACCGGGGGCAAGATGGACGACGGGCAGGATACCAAACAAATTTCACCAGAAATACCAAATAAAAACGGGAAAAAAAAGTAAAAAGTAAAAAAAAAATTGAAAAAAAAATACCAAAGCGACGGCTGAGGGGCCATTATTCGTGCAAGCTAACGGGGTCGTTTCCGTCACATCGGTCCAATCATGGCTCTCGTCGCCATCGGCCGATCCAAAATCGTTGTACAATGTACATAAGTCGAGTAAGACGGGGCAAGGTCTCTTTGAAGTATTTCCCCTTTCTCAAGACAGGCTTATGAAATGGATGAGGGGAGAGAGGAGGGCTTCCCAGTCTTGGAGTTTTTGCGTTTCTCGGGGTGGTTTCTTGCAGAAGGAGGATGATAATGGAAGTTGAGTAAGCTGTTGAGAAGCAAGGTCTGGCTGGTTTGTCTCCAGTCCGAGCCAAATCTCGCAGCCACTTCCTTCGGACACTTATTATGGTCGCACGTCGAGAAGAATAATAATAGTAGCAATAGCTGGCTGGGCGCAACAACATGGTGGTCCGTCCAGCCAAGATCCATGCCAGTGATGCCACCCACGTACCGGACCCTTCTCTCCATGTACTCCATAATCGCGGGACCTAAAGTAGTTGTTTCGCCTCCTGGTCGGGGTTCAGAGTCGTTTTATTATTCTGTCTTGGCCATTGATGCCCAGCATGACGCCGCATAGAAGAAGCAAGCGATTTGTATCGAGTGACGCTGCTTCCGCTTGCCAGCCCAGCCCAGCACCCCGTTCCCACGACGCCTTGGTGGACTTGGACTTGGACTTGCATTGATCCAGATACTCCGGATCGAGTATCGAGTCTGACTATTGGTCATGGCGAGGGGTTGTGGCCGTGGTCCAGCGGTTTGCCAGTGATCCTTCCCTCTCCACCTCTCCCACGTAATGTTTATCCGTCAAAACGGTCCCGAAGATTCTTCTTCGTGTATCTGTTTAGATTGCTTGTTTTGGGTTGGTTTCTTCCTCTCACCGCCACAAGAAAAAATAATAATAAAAACACTACCGGCCGCGCCGTTGTTGGACCTTGTTGGACCTTTTTGGACCTTTTTGGACCTTGGGCGGCCCTCGCCTAAAGTCAGGTCAAAGTCATGGAGCAGACCTTCCGGAGACTGCTGCCCAGGAGGTCTACAAGTCCCCTGGCAAACGGAAACGATAATGACCGAGAACGATCTACGTCGGAAGCAAGTATTAACGGGGTGGCCACATCGTCGGCGAGTGGTCGGCGAGCTTCCAAGTCCGTCAGAGCCGCGTGTGAGGCGTGTCGTCGCCAGAAATGCAAGGTATGCAAGTCAACGTCAATACCATCATCATCTTGCTCCCACATCCTCCTCTTTTCTCCTCTTTCCTCCTATTTCCTCCTCTCTTCCTCCTCTTCCCCTCCGCCCCTTTCCCCTTTCCCCTCGAGAATAGACTGGCTGCTTTTCTCCTGTCCACCCTCTGTGCCGCAACACACCGTTTTCTAAAGGCTGAATGATACATTCTCCCTTCAGTGTGATGGGAAACGACCGTCATGCTCGCACTGCCTCCGGCAACGAGCAGAATGCACATACATCACCGACTCGGGCGAGACGCGCTTTTCGGCCCTGAGGAGGAGGTACAGCTTGCGGGAGGGGGAGCTCGGCAAGCTCAACAAGCTCATCCAGCACATACGAATCGGTTCCCCTGAGGAGGTGGACAGAATCATCACCCATATCCGGTCGTGTGACGACTCGATTGAAGCATACAGCAGCTACTTTTCGTCGACGGACAGTCTGTCCCGCACCACCGAGACGGAAACAGAGACTCGGACAACGCCAGGACTTCGTATTGATGCCCAGCTTGATCCCGTGTCGGAAGCCTGGCCGGCACTTGAGAATCCAGTCCAGGTTGATGCTTTACCCTGGACCGAGGTTGCTCCAGACCACGTAGTCTCCCACTTGATTTCTGAGTACTTTATTCTCGAGAGGCCGATTCTTCTACCTACAATCCACTTTCAAAGTTTTATCGATGAAATGAACAAGGGTGACGCAGCCAGCGGAATCTACTGCTCCGATCTCCTTGTGAATGCAATTTGTGCACAGCAATGTGTTAGTACTCTTCTTTTGGTTTCTTCTTCTCGTTTCAGTTTCGTGGCACCGTTCCCTGCCCCCCTTTCCTCTCTCGTGGGAAAATACTTTTTTTTTTTTCTATTCGCGTCTACTAATTGGTCTCTCTGCACACAATCTAGTTTCTATCGCAAGAGTATACTCAAGGGTCTGTCGCCAGCCGGGACATGGGACGCAAGTTCCTGGCCGAGTGCTATAGACTGCTTCAACTGAGGACCGGCCGACTCAACCTACCGACCGCGCAGGCGTTGACGTTGATATATCAAGCCGAGTTGGCCAGGGACGTTTTTCAACATCCCATCGAACATGTTACAACTGGATCGAAATGATGGGGCGGGATGAGCTCGAGCATAGTTGCACTGGGTCTCTGTCTTCGTGATGAGCATTGAGGACGACCACTTGCTCGCCACATTGATGAAGAAATGAAATGCGGAGTCGGGACGATCTGAATTCGAATGATTTTTCACACTGGAAGAGAAATGGGTAGGTGATGGTCATCGCATACTCGCTCCTCGCTCATCCTCTCTCCAACAAAAAAAAAAAAGAAAGAAAAAAAAAACCACGTGGAAGTCACCATGATGTAACGCATCTCCCCCCTCCCCTCTTATAAAGATCCATGTGGCGAATGCGAATGCCGAAGTCGCTGACATGGCTGAATCGCGCACCAACGGTTATTTCCCCTTTTATGGACCAATTAGATTACTGAAAAAGAGGTTCGACGTATGTACTTGATCTTGACGGGCAAATAAATCGTTGCAGTGGCAGCAGTTCCGCGACTGTACATAGAGTCGCGAGTCTCTTGTCAACAACCATGTTCCATTTCTACCATAGGTGTGTGATTTCACTCGACGGAATGTTTGCAAAGACCTGGCCGCCAAACTTTACGAGTCGAGTCGAGTCGTCGAGTTCAGTCCAGACAAGTTCACAACACATGAACCATAAACCAGACATGGCAGTGGCCCTCTCGCGCTTCGAGCTCTTCGCTGACTGGGAAGACGGAGGAAGAAGGAAGACGTGATCTGGGCGACATGTCCTCTGTTCAACTTCAATATTGACCTCTCTGCCGATACACCCTTGGTATACATACACCTTTGGTAGATGTCAGCAATCTCAAGGCCAGGGAGGGATTCAGAGTGATTCAGTTCAGCCCCCCCTCGGCCGAAAATAACCCGTCGCAGTGGAGTCCAGTCAAAGCCAGTCAAAAACCACTGGTCAGCAAGGAGCAAGGAGCAAGGAGCAACGTCGACTTTCCCGCCTCATCTTGCACTGGCAACCTTCACAACTGCCCATCATATATCATGACCGTTTTACGAAACACAGTCTACCCCTACGACAATATAAACTAGACCAGAGCGCGACGATCGCGAAAATGATGTGCAGGGGCGGCACCCCATTCATCGTCTTTCACATGCGCCGCTTATGCAACGCAGCCTGGATGGACCCTCAGGACGAGGCGAGCACCGGGTCTCCTTGAAACGTCGAGTTATTAGCGACAAGAAAAAAAAAAGAGACCGCTCCAGGCTCCGACGACCAATCTTCTCACTTTCATGGCAAAGTCGCCCTCTGCCGTCTTACGAGCTGTCACCTGCTTGTTCTCGTTGTTTCTCGTTGTCTCTAGACGGAGCGTCATGGCCATGTCTGTTTCTTGTTCGGCCATTACGAGTTACTCCTACTACTCCGTACCAACATCAATAAACAATCGTATCCCGAGGGTTCCCGAGCTCAGATGCCAGATACTGCCCTGCCATTACGGACTACTCCGTAAACAAATGGGGTCCGGATATCATGCCACCGTGTGCGGATCAAGGTCCGTCGGAGACAAGAGATCCGACAAATCGATCTATCTGTTCATCTGATAACCATCGTGTCCGCTGCTCACTTTGCCCAAGCGCGGCGCCCCGAACCAAATACCCATTCAGTTCCTCCGTCTCTGTTTGGGCTCCGTTCGGCCGCAACCCCACAACGCCCCCTAATCATTCGGCTCGAGACCCCCCTGCAAGCTCTAAATAAACATGTACCGAGTACGGACGTATTGGCAGCAATTACCGAGTATGTAGAGCTAATGCCAACTGCCGTTGCTGGCCAGCCGAGGTCGTTTTTTACCCCTGAACAAGTGGCTACATGGACAATGTATGCTCCGTAGTGGGTGGTTATGCGGTAAGTCCGTATATACTCTACATCTTCATGCTCAAACATGGCTAACAAACGACACCAAGACTATAGACAGTTTGCCAAATGACCAAGTACGACACCAAGACTATAGACAGTTTGCCAAATGACCAAGTACGACACCAGAAGACTAGACTGGCCGGCAAAAAGAAGACCCCATGCATGGTTTGTCTCGGGCCAGCGTAACACATTGTCTGAGACCGCGAACTCCTAATGGGGTGGGTAGATATCGCTACTAGAGCGCACGCCAACGGTCCGTCCGATGTCGATACAACGGTGCGGTTGAAGCGGCGACAAGTAGACTTCTTCGAGGCCTGGGGGGGGATGTTGCTTGGGCCATGGCTATCGTGATTGACTCCTGGTCTCCGGGCCGTGAAGTGGTGATCTTGTATATAGTAGCCTTTGCGTCGCTTGACTACACCTTCTCTGTGTATTCATCGTCTTTGCTCAGCAGTTCTTTCATTCAGCCGACCCTGTCCATTCGTTACAACCCCAGTTACCACTAGTACTAACGTCCACTCGCTCAACATAATTCTCACAATGAAGTTCATCGGCGTCTTGTCTCTTTGCTCGGCGGCGGCTGCTGCACCCATCAGCGTAAGAGCGGCAGAAGTGCACAAAGTAAGATGGTATACCAAAACACGCTAACCACTTCTCCATGATCAGGGTCGCGACAACACCAACATCAACTCCGTCACTGGCGCCGTCGACCACGCCATGGCCGTCAATGGAGGCATCTTCTCCGAGGTCGAGAAGCTGACCAACCGCGGCATCTCTGCGGATATTGCCGACGCGGACTTGGAGGCGAGCGTGGATGCCAAGCTCGAGGCCCTCACCCGCCGTGCCGTTGACGCCAACGCCGACATCGATGACCTTGTTGCCGAGCTGCCGGCAATGGTCAGCGCCGATGCCAACGCCAACGCCAACGCCAACGCTGATGCCAACGCTGATGCCAACGCTGATGCTAACGCTGATGCCAACGCTGATGCCAACGCTGATGACAACGCTGATGCCAACGCTGATGGGCTTGACCGTCGCGGCGCGGACGCCGACACCGACGCGTGTAACGGTGCTTCTGAAGACGGCGACTTGAACGCCAACGACGGCGACGTCAAGGCCAACGCGAACGGCGATATCAAAGCCAACGCCGACGTTGAGGCTAATGTGAACGCCGATGTGGAGGCTAACGCCGATATTAAGACTAACGCTGATGTCGAGGCTAATATCAACGCCAATGCCAAGGCCGACGCCAATGTTAAGACCGACACTAATGTCAATGCTAATGTCAAGGCCGACGCTGGTGTCAAGGCCGACGCCAATGCTAATATCAAGGCTAAGGTCAACGGCGATGTTAAGGCTAACGCTGATGTCAATGCCGATGTCAAGGCTAACGCTGATGTCAATGCCGATGTCAAGGCTAACGCCAATATCAAGGCCAACGCTAATGTCAAGGCCAACGCCAATGTCAAGGCCGACGCCAATGTCAAGACTGACACTAATGTCAATGCCGATGTCAAGGCTGGCGCTGGTGTCAAGGCCGACACTAATGCTAATATCAAGGCTAAGGTCAATGGCGATATTAAGGCTAACGCTGATGTTAAGGCCGACGCTGATGTTAATGCCGATGTCAAGGCTAACGCCAATGCCAACGCCAATGCCAACGCCAACGCCAATGTTAAGGCTAACGCCAATGTCAAGGCTAACGTCGATGCTAATGTCAAGGCCAACGCCGGTGCTAAGGCCAACGCCGATGCTGATATTAAGGCCAAGGTCAACGGCGATGTCAAGACTAACGTCAACGCCGACTTGAAGGCCAAGACCGACGTCAACGGCGATGTCAAAGCCAAGGCCCTCAAATACCGTGGCATCAACGCCAAGGTCGTTTCCGATATCAAGGCCAAAGCCCTGAACTAAGCATTCACCCACGACACTCCCACCATGACGAGGCAAAGCATGACGGAAGGCTCACGGCGCCCGCATAGCTCCTTTTGCAATTTCTTACAATAATTTGCCCCCAATGATTTCCTACTTTCATAGGCCTTCTCTTTTTTCTTTTTCTTTTTCGCGACGTGCACCAGAGGGCGACGGCTTAAGATGGAATTCGAGCACGATGAAGGTCCGTTAATGCTTGATACATAATACACCTGGTTACATATAACGTGGGAAGGGCGGTACATTGGTTTTTCCTGTACATGGTTGCACTTTTTCAGAGTAGGGGCAAAAAAACATTATCAGCATGCCAAGATGCTTGCACACTCTCTGCCTCCGTATTAGTTGATTTCCACGCTCATTCCCCGACTCTGTTGAATCCTGCCTCTCCAGCGTCCCACCCACCAACCACCACTTACACAGCCCAATGCGGCTAGCGCGAGTTCCCCACGCCCCACCGTCCAACCACGCGCGCCGTCCCTCGGCCAAACTTGAGCCGACCGACCCGACCTCAAGTTCAAGCCCCCCCCCCCTATTATTTCTACTTCTACTTCACCATCCATCCATCCCATGACGTTTGCGACAAACCTGATTCCTTTCCGCGCAAATCCCCCGAGGGCATCAGATGCCTCATCCACTACCACCCATGGACGCCCCGTCTCACCCATACTATCCACCAACGGCGTCCATCCCGTCCTACGCCGACAATGACTCGTCTGTGCTCCGGATCCTCGTCACCTTCGGGGCCATGGTCGGCATCGTCACCGGCCTGGCGTACTGGCAGACGATGCAGAGCCCCCTGCGGCTACGTCCGCTGGACAAGTTCGCCGTGGTGTGGTTCGCATTATGTTCGTTGTTGCCCCCCCCCCTTCCAATGCCGTCCGTGACTCGTGAGCGAATTTTGACATGTGTGCTTGATTTGATTGATGCAAGAAGAGCCCAAGAGCTAACGTGTTCTATGAAAAAAAAAAAAAGGTGGTTTCTTGCACATTGGTTTCGAGGGTAAGCCGCGCTTGTTCCGGCCGTGGAGAGGCAGGCCCCCCCCTTTTTATTTTTTGCCAACGGCGCCAACAACAATAACAACAGGGTATTATCTGTACAATCGCGCCGACATTCCTCGGCTGCAGACTATTTTTGCGCAGCTCTGGAAGGAATACGCCCTTTCCGACTCTCGGTATCTCACACTGGATGTTTTCACAGTCTGTATCGAGTTTATTACCGTTGTGAGTAGTAGGTAGTAGGTGGGCCTCTTTCTTGGCTCGCAGACTGGATTACAATACTGATACTACACGTGACTCACCAGCTTGCGTGGGGCCCCCTCAGCTGGCTCACCTACTTTGCCATCCTGACAGACTCGCCATACCGCCACGTCAACCAGGCCGTTGTCTGCACGGCGCATCTGTACGGCGTGGCCCTCTACTACGGCACCAACCGGGGAGACTTTAGCGCTTCGGGCGTTTCCTACAGCCGCCCCGAGTTCCGGTACTACTGGGTGTACTACGTCGGACTGAATGCTCCCTGGGCCGTCATCCCCTTCGGTAACGTGTTGATTCCCTTCCCCCCCCCCGCCTTCCCCCCCATTGAACCCGTCAAAAAACCGTCAAAAAACCACTGCTAATGCGCATCCAGTGTTTCTGTACGACAGCTACAGACAGACGGCCGGGGCGTTCCGTGCCCTGAAGGCGCGGGAGTCGATGCGCAAGGCACAATGAGGCTAACGAGGCTAGCTAGCGATGGCTCTCATCAACCCGCGTCCGGCCTCCCCAGCATCAGCCAATCTTCGTGCCGTTCGTTGTCCACCCCCTGCGCGACCCGGACAAGGTCGGTCGAAATTGTCGGTGCAGGATTCCTTCCGGCTCCGGACTTGCCTTCTCGGCGGGGACCACTTGGTGTTCGATGATGCAATCACTCCACGACGTCCATGTGCGAGCCTGCCGTGGCATGAAGAATGCGGGACCCGTCGCCCATTGACTTGTCCCGAGGACGTGAGCGCCCCAATGCGGCTGCCGTGGACCATGCGGTAGTTGTCTATGCTGCGTCAGTTGCACCTATGCAGTATGAATTTGAACTTGATTTTTACCATCAGACTCGGGATGGATGCATTGGTGAACAATTCACGTATTGCAGTTGAACACGTGAGGGAGGGAAGGCTGGGCGGAAACCGAGAAACAATAAACATTTTTATCCAATTCAACAGCTTGGGGGACAACCAACTTGTATTATCAACAGAGAAATCGTCATCGATGCATCTTGCTTTTTCCCATCGTACATGTGTCAATCGACAGAGTTGAGAAAAGAAACAAGACAAAAAGAGGAGAAGAGGAAAAAAAAAAAAATTCACACCGCGTGCTGGAGCCTTTCCAGTCTCGCAGTCACCGCCTCGACTAATGCGCTTTCTCTGGCAATCAATCCTTGGACCTGTTGTAGCTTTGACCGCCGTATGTCTGAAGGGATTCTTGGTTCTCCCGCCGGTGCCCCTTCCACCTCTCCTCCCGCCTTGTTCAAATCTTCCACGTCCGCAGCCAGGTCCGCCCGCAGCTTCTTCACTTCTTCCAGGCGCCTCCACAACTGCTTAGACTGTTGTTGGGCGGCCGCAGCGCCGCCTGCATCTTGACCACTTGGTGACGCTGGTCCCAAGACGTTGGCTTCCAAGGCCCGCACCTCCTCCACAAATGCGGCTTCTTTGGTGCTGAGATGTCGCGTCGTAGCCTTGCCGACCATCTTGCGCAGGCTGTCCACTCGTTTGCCGAGGCGCTCCTGCCGATTTTTAGCCTCGGCAATGCGGCGATCGTACATGGCATTCTCAGCCTCATCATCTCGGTCCACGCCGTTGATTGTATCAATCTTGCCCTTGACCTCGTTGGCCTTGCCAACTTGCTGGCGGAGTTCCGATTGGAGCAACTCGCATCGTCGAAACACCTCGGCTGCTGCCACTCCCAGCTTGTATGTTTCGTCGCTCAGCACTTTGTGCGCATCTGTAAAGATCTGCAGCGTAAGCGGACTCAGCTTCACTTCTTGGTTCACCGTCGTCTTGTGACGAGACGTCCGTAGCCGCTCCAGCAGCGTAGGCAGAGCTGATCCCTCGTCAAATACATGGGGTGGGTGGTAGACTGGTCGTGGTTCGTAGAAGTCGAGCGGTGCCATGCTGGCCTCTCGTTCCCGAACGGGGCTTTCCTGCCGGATCGGGGCGAGATCAACCTCGGGCGTCTCAAAGGTAAGGGAGATGGGTTCGTAGGGTGTCGACGAGAGGAGGAAGTAACCAAGATCTGGATCTCTCATCGCCACACATGCTGCAAGCGGCACGGCTACATCGGCACTTGGCTGCGCGAAGATCCTGTCCCTAGAGGACTGCGAGTTGACCAGTAGCCCGATCCTGAAGTCGGTGCCCGCCTCGTGGTCTCCCTGCAGCTCTCCTTCCAGGCGGAAGATCCAAGAGGTCAGGGAAATGAAGGTGATGGCCGCATGATGAGTGACGAAAAAGCTGTATCTTGACATGACGTCCGCGCTGAAAACCGGCCAGCCATCCTCGTTGACTTCAACGGGGCTCATGGTGTCAATGGCTTGAAAAGCGAGCAGTGTTGGTGTGCTGCTATTCGGTGCTGGGACACGACCACCAAGCCTCGACTTGTTCTTTGGGGGCAGCCACTGCGCCTGCACACCCTCGACATCTAGGTTGACTCGGACTTGGCCACTGGCGGAGACCAAGCAGATGACGGGCAGGGAGAGGCCCTCCTGATCGCCATCATCCAGGTCGAGATCATCCTCCTCTCCCATCATAAGCTCATCCGTCTCGGTTCTTTTGCCAATTACCAAAATGTCAGTGATGGTGGTATCTAGATCATCCCCAGTTTCGGCGTCCGGATCTAGGGAAAAGGGGCCTTGCAGCCTTGGAACCACACCCGGCCGCGATGGCCGAGTATATACCTCGACGATCGGTTCTCCCGGCAATGAATCTTGAACTTGCGGCTCCTGCGCATCCAGCTCTCCCATCCACTGCAGCTGCTGCTGGGCAAGCAGCTTCTCGTTCTCGTCGACACCTGGGTCGTCCTCGATGCTACCGACGGTCGTGACAATGGACACGGACAGAGACGGGATCAGCGTGGGTGGAGGGGCCCAACGCTGTGGCAGCAGGGGACACAGGGCGTAAACGTCGCCTTCTCGCATAGCTACCCAGAGCGTCATTGGATTCCAGCCTCCCGAGCCCTTAGTCGCGAAGCTTGCGGCGGCCACCTCCATCTCAAAAGAATCGGGGGAAAACGCTTTGTTGGTTGCCGAGGTGGATGCAGAGAAATCCTGGTCGAGAGTCGTTCCATCTGCAAGCTTTTTGAGATCTATCGAAGTCGTCGGCGAATCAAACGACCACCGGTCCTGCGTTGACAATTCCCATACCCGAACAAGCGCATCCGCCGTGACGGTCACGACGCAGGAGCCATTCACGCCCAGCGGGTGCCACAGAGCCGACATGATGGGCGATCGAGAAGTGACATGCGTGGTAGGACCTAGAGTAAAGATTTTGGGCCGCAATGGCGATGTATCCTCGCTTGTGAGATGTGAAGAATCTGGGAGAGCACAAATATGCACCGTGTGCGTCGTCAGAATAGCGAGGTAGTTGGAGCTTGGCGAAATGATGAGCTGTCGAATATCATCTGCCACAGGGGTCTTGATGGCCTTTGAAAGAGAAGAAGGAAAGAAAAGACGTTCAGCATAGTGACCTATAGGACATTCCAGAGATGTTTGACGTGAAGAGGAGGTTCTTGACGTACCCTTAGCCCAGCTGCACCAGTGAGGTCTCCGTCACTCTCAATGGACTGGATAGATTCCTCTCTCTTGATTCGAACTCCGGCGGAGCCTGTTCGTCCCCGAGCTTGCCTCGTTGACCACTCATCCTTGAGATAGGCCAAGTCGGCCCATCGTATCTCTTTGCCCACGGCAACAAAGACCTCAGTTCCGCGGCGTGCAATTGTTCTTCTCGGGCCTGGTAGCGACTGGTTCCTGGACGCGGGCGGCAAGGCTCTTGAGCGTACTGCTTCGGCCGATGGCTTAAATAGTTGGTGGCCTGGAGCATTGTTGCTGGACAGCCATGGTGCCGAGTAAGACTTGATCTTGGGCATCTTGTCTTGGGAGTTTGTCGAGTTGCTGTTGGCAGGGGTGGCTGATTGATTTGAGCAGTGAGCGGTGCGAAAGACCAACTCAGCTCGTCGTTTGCAGCTTTTCAATCGGTCGTAATTGAGCAGGCGGCGCTGATGCCAGGTCGGATCCAGCTCTGGAGCTTGCGATGCTGGGCCGAAAAAGTTGAGTTGAGAAGGGCAGGCGGACGGACGGGCTGCTGCGGAAAGGCGCGAGCAACATCAACTTGCCAACAAGAGCAAGTGTTCAAAAAAAGCTGCGGGTATCCACTTGAGCTGCAAGGCATTGCTTGCTTGCTTGAGCAAGTTGAAGTACGGAGGCAACGGCAGTGCAGAAGTGGGTCCCCTGACCCAACCGCAGCCGCGCGGCGCATCGCCGCATCGCCGCTCGCAAGATAAGGATCCAGTCCTGTACCAACTACCCATCGAACACGGCCGTCTCAATTTCTCGTCACGACCATCGAGTCTGCCGTCCTCTCCCCGCCACCGACAAGATGCGCTACGGCCCCAGAAGCACAGTCGATCGTCTCGATCGCCCCAGCGCATACTTCACCGGCAGGGTACGAAACAACCACAACCTACCACGCGCAATTCATTCCTCCTCCTCAAATAACCAAGCCATCTAACCCCCCCCTCTTCCCAGAACAAGCGCAGACGCGACCGCGACGACGACAATGCCAACGGCGACGACGGCTCCCAAGAACCGCAAGCCGACCCGCTAGCCAACGCGAGCACCCTCTACGTCGGCAACCTCTCCTTCTACACGACCGAGGAGCAAGTCTACGAGCTGTTCTCCAAATGCGGCGAAATCAAGCGTCTCGTAATGGGGCTCGATCGGCTCCAAAAGACGCCCTGTGGGTTCTGCTTCGTAGAGTACTACACGCACCAGGACGCGCTGGACTGCATGAAGTACATCGGGGGCACCAAGCTCGACGAGCGCGTGATCCGAACCGACTTGGACCCTGGGTTCGAGGAAGGCAGGCAGTACGGCCGGGGCAAGAGCGGCGGGCAAGTGAGGGATGAGTATCGCGAGGATTTTGACGAGGGAAGAGGTGGCATTGGCAGGGCCTTGCAGCAGGCCGACTATTATGATGAGGAGCGGATCAGATAGGTGGCCGAGTTGTTGGTTGGGATGGCTTCAAAACGTCCCGAAGCTTCCCAAAAACTTCACCCAATTTCCCCCAGTGGAGGAAACTGTTGCGGAAGGGGCATGAGAAAAGAGGCATAGATCAATACTCCCGTTAGATCCACGGGCTAATGTACGGGATTCAATACCAAAAGGGCAAAAATGACTTCCCAACTTTGAACACTTTTTCCACGTCTGCGCCTGCCCCGTCATCTGATCCATCTTGTCACAATTCAATGAAATCGCAAGGTAGTTTATCAACATTTTTTAAACGAAAATGCGCCATATTTTCTATTGGTACAAAAAAAAAAAGAAGAAAGAAAAAAAAAAGTGCGTTGCTGCCGTTGCCCCCCTCGTACATTTCCCGCATCACCCCAATACATCAAAAAACATGTTGCGTAGAACTCTTTCTTCTCTCCCCATATCTTGCTTGCCCCATGTTCCGTCGCATAGCTTAATAACCAGGAGGATTGACTCGTTGCGACACCCTTGTCCACTTTGGCAATTCTACGCCGAACCCGTCAGTAACATCGTTCCTTGTTCATCTGCAGCCAACTTCCCACAGATAGATCAATAAAAATAAAGATGAAAAAAAAAAAAAAAACACTCACTGTGGATTCCCTTCCTGTACTTCTTAGCCTTGCGATCAAACATGGTATATTTGTCCTTGGGCAGCATCTCCGCCTCGGTCGGCATCTCAGCCTTCCACCTCTCCAGCGCCTCCAAAGTCTGTCCCTTCTTCGCGAGCGCAGCGTCCAGCGTGGCGACGACACTGTCCACGGCCCGAAGCCGCAGTCTATGCCGGCGCTTCTGGAACCGTGATAATCGCCAGGGGATCTTCCAGAGGAGACCTCCCGAGAGGGGGTTCGTTATTCGGAAGGGGCCAAACATTCCGCTTGTGTTGTTGTCTCCTGTTCCGTACTGCCGTGCTGTGCTCGATCGTGCGGTGTTTGCGAATTGCGCGCGTGCTCACACGCCAGGTCGAAGCGTTGGGGGAAAAGCTGTTTGCAAACAAGTTAATCGTATCGGACATGGCAAGGCCTTGTTAGCTGGTCTGGTGGAAAGCGGATTAATTGGAGTTTCCGGGGGCTGGCATACCCCCACTAAGCAAGCAGGCCTTGTTCCTCGTCAAATGGCAAAAGTCAACTTGTAGACAATTCCATCCTTGTCCTCATTGGTAGATGAATAAATATAAAAACCCGCCCAAGCGCATTCAATTCCCATTTTCGCGCGCAAGGCGCGAATGTTCCCCCACTCATCATGAGCTACTACTTCGCCATTGTCGGCGCCCAAGACAACCCCCTCTTCGAATACGAATTCGGCACATCCAAGCAAGGCGGCGACGGTCAGTCCCGCTTCAACGACCAGCTGCGCCACTTGAACCAGTTCATTCTGCACTCGAGTTTGGATATCGCCGAGGAGGTACAATGGGCACAAGGCCAAATGTGTGTCCCCCTTCCCCGCGAGAGCTTGCTCTGGTCTTGCGGCGGTTGATGCTTCAAGGATTTACTTGGAGCTTGCAGATGCGCCTCGCGGATGAAACGGTCCTTCCTTTTTTTTTTCCACACTTTTCCTAATCCTGGAAACGGAGCTGACAACACCAAGACAGGTATCTCAAATGCATTGACAAATTCTTCAACAACTACATATCATGCTTCGTCACGGGCGCCAACGTCAAATTCCTTCTCTTGCACCAACCTACCATCCCTACGTCGACGAGCTCGTCCCGGTCATCGACCGCTATCGGCGCGAATCCCACGAGCCCGGCTACAGAAGAAGCCATCAAAATGTTCTTCACCGAGGTATATGATAGTTGGGTCAAGGCGGTTATGAACCCATTCTACAAGGCCAGTACAGAAGTCACGAGCTCGATATTCAGACAGAGAGTGGCTGCGGCAGGAAGAAAGTATTTGTAGTACACTAAGTGGTAGGTAGGACTTGGGGCGTCGAGGACAACAGAATAGCTTGGCAGGAATGAAGACCACAGGCACAGTAATTTGAGCAGCAATACAGTCACGTGTGAAGAGTAGATACCATGTGTTTGTTGGTTAATTCCGCCTTGGTATTTCATCCGTGTCGATCGGTCGTCTGACTACAAGGACGCCGCAATGTCTCGTAAACCCAATTCCATCCACCAACGCCGAAATGTTAAATTCACTATCCCATGCCGTATCCCATCATTTGAACCCATCCTTCCCCATGGTTCCCTGCCCACGAATGCCTTGTCCCTCACCAAAGCCAGCTGATAACATGTAGAAAAGTCAGGCCATTTGAGTCGATGTAGAAAAGAAAAAAAAAAAGACACCAGGCTACTTTTAACCACCGAAACCGTACAGGGTGCGGCCCTGTCGCTTCAGAGCGTAGACGACGTCGAGAGAGGTGACGGTCTTGCGCTTGGCGTGCTCAGTATAGGTGACGGCATCACGGATGACACCCTCGAGGAAGGTCTTGAGGACAGTGCGGGTCTCTTCGTAGATCATGGCGGAAATACGCTTGACACCACCACGACGAGCGAGACGTCGGATAGCGGGCTTGGTAATACCCTGGATGTTGTCACGAAGAATCTTGCGGTGACGCTTGGCACCACCCTTGCCGAGGCCCTTGCCGCCCTTGCCGCCTATAGGAATATTGTCAGCGTCCAGTCCGACAAGACACAATAGCAATCAATGGAGCTGAACGCTTGAAGAAGAAGTGGTTGAGCATGGTACTGATGAGCCCTTGCCATGCAAGGCACGCGTTGATGATTGATGCACAACCCCGATGGGTAGCTGTCGCCGCCCAGGCAGGATGGTGCATCTCCCGAAACCGCGTGTCTGGCTCGAGACACCATCGTCAAGGCATCACACGGGAACCACGATGGTCTGGAAAATGGAAGAATGAAGTCATTACTTACGTCCAGTCATGTTGATGGGAGTAGAGGTGGGGATGAAGTTAAGGTTCAAAGACGTGTCGCGATGTCGTGTTTAAATGACGTGAAGGTCAAATGCAAGAGTGAAGAGCAGAGAGGGTACGAGGGAATAGCAAGAAGCGGGGGGGAGCAGTTGAAGAGGGGCGCATCGAGGGGAGGGCAAATTAAATATGTCAGTGCAATCAGTCACGTCTTTGCTTCCAAAACGCCAGATCAGTAATAACAAGAAGCGCGTGGGGACCCGCGGGAAAATGGCAGCGCTAGTCGCCTTTATTACTTTTCGTTTTTTTTTTTGGTCCATTTTGAAGCAGCGCATGAGTCGCGCTAAGCCGCTTTTGGGGGGGGGGGTTGGGGTGGTGTGCAGATACCTACTGATCTGCGATGGACGACAATCAACTCTCATCCAGACACTTTGCTCTGATTGGCTGTCTGACAAGCACGCGGCGACAAGAACTCGCCGATGATTTCAAACAGTCCAAGACGAGACCTGGACTGGCTATAGCCGAATCGAGGCAGAATGATCACTCCAGCAGCTCCAATGGGAAATGATCAGCAATCAACTGGTCCCTCGAAAGCCCCCGAAAAGTCGTATCCAGTCGTTGACACGTTGACACGTTGACACGTTGCCTCGTCTTCTCCCTGTTGGGATGTGAATATGGCTACTCTGCACCTCCACCCTTTCGAATCGACATGAAGCAAGTGGTCCGTCCCATGTACACACGGAAACAACTACTTTGATCATCTGGGACACGACTTCACCGAGTTTCTCGACGGCCAGCCATTCCGCTACTCGGGTATACTCCCGGGCTGTGAGAATCGGGCAGGGTCAAGGTGATGATGATACTCTATTGAGTTGGTTGGGGAGTGGTTGGGGGACCGGACGGATCAGAGATGGCACCGCTGGACTATATCACGACATCGACAACTTGAACAATTGCCTGCAACGCATGTCCATTTCGTCGTCATGCCAGCATACTAATTATACACACAAAGCCACCAGCGACCCCATTCATTCCGTGCATTCGTTCAATTCTTTCCACTCCAAGTTTTGCCGTCCCTCGTCCCTGTCTTGTTCCCTATCCAAGTGCCCTTGCTGAATTCCCACGAGTGATATAAAAACCAAAAGCGCATAACGATGCCAAATTCCCCAACGCCAGTACCATGCATGCATGCATGCAACGGATATCGTGCCGCACTCGACCGACCCACCCCCTTTACAACAGACCAAGTGCAGCAAGCACTCTTGGACACAAAAAAATCATGGGCCATGTGCTCAATTCGTATGTGCAAAGAGAGCGCGCTTTCAGACAACAGCTGGTCCGCGTCATGCTATAGTTGAGTGCGCCTCTGGGCAGAACGGCCGCCCCATCCATCACGATGAAAATTAGGGTACTGCCCGCGGTGTGATGAATCATCCCTCTTTCATGCCATCATCGAATCGTCCATCGATACATCATCTTCAAAGCTTTCGATTGCTTCTTTGATTTTTGGACCAGCCTAGGCAACTCAATTGCATCAATAACAGGTACATGGGCGAGCATACGAGTATGCCACTCGGAGAGAAGAACGGAAAAGGCTCACTTACCTTTGGATCAAGAGCTAGAGCAATGGTAAAGTGTCGGACTGCCAGCTGCCTGTCGTTTGTATTCCTATACAAAGTGCCAAGCAAGAAATGAACAGTAGCCTCGTCAGGAGCCAGGTCCTTCAGAATCATCAGCTCCTTTTGAGCTGCCTCAATCTGCCCAACGGTGAGCAGCGCTCGGGCCTTCTTGTACCGAGTCTGTGCCGCTTTTGGTGCCAACTCGACCGCTTTTGAGTAGGCATGTAGCGCCGGCACCACTTGCTTCTGCTTCTCCAACACGCCTCCCATGCAACAGATGAGTACAGCATTGTTTGGATTGATGATCTGCGCGGCGTAGTAGTGATCATAGGCCTTGTCGTAGGCACCTAGCCGCTCCTGCACTCTTCCGATGCCGTAGTAGGCGTTGTAGTGTCTCCTGTCGGCAGCAATGGCTTGCCGGTACGCTGTGAGTGCCTTCTCGTACTCTTCGTTGGCGACATGTTCGTGGCCTTGGAGGGTGAATGCGTACGCGAATTTCGGGTCCAACTGTGTAGCTCGTTTGAAGCACCGAAGCGCCTGCTCGGGATCCCGCGCCAATGACCATGCATTACCCAGGGCGCACCAAGCTTGTGGCGAGTACCATGATGAATCGACTAGTTCGTGGGCCAAGAAAGACAGGTCCGTCTCCCGTTTCAAGTGCCACAAAATGGTCGAGTATACTTCCATGTCTTGCAAACGGGATGGTGCCTGAACACGCATCCTGCGGAAGAACTTTTCTGCCTCGGCATACGCCGCTTGTTCATAGTGGCATCGACCCATCTGGGACAATACCCAAGGTGTTGCCTGTTGGGCTGCTGGTAGAGAACTGAACGCCTGCAGGGCATCCTGACACTGAAATCGTGATAGGGAGTAGTATCCGCTGCCAAGCTTCTTCATGAGATCCAGCGTCCATTTCAGGGCTTCTTCCACCTTGACCGTCTCGGCCTCGGGGGCCTTGGGGGGTGCTGGTTGCGGTGCTGGCTCTCTGGTCCTCGATGATTCACCGTGATCCACGTCGGCTTGATCCTCGACAGGTTTTCTATTACCGCTTACAACTCTTCCGACATTGGAACCGCTGGAGCCGGGGCGAATGATCCGTGAAACGGGGGGCCTAGCCTTCTTCAACTCCCGCCCCGCAGATGCTCCTATCGTTGCGGCCCCCGAGTTGACCTTTGTTGACGGCTTGAACATGTTCAGCCTGGCGCTGCGCCGTGTCGAATATTCGTCTGTGTTTGTCGATCGCGGCACTGGGTGTCCCGACAGCGTGCGTTTCCTGTCGGCGGCAGCAATCGTGCCGGCCCTCGAACCAGTGACCGCTGACGGGACCACCGTTACTGTTGGCGCAGTTTCCGCCACAAGTTCCCTTGTTTGCGCATCTTGGCCAGGCTTTGCATTTCTCCTTGTCCCTAATCTATAGTTCATCCGAGGTGGCGCATCTAGGCCAGCATCCATCCCGTTGGCGTTCCTAGTCCGTCTGGCTGGTGCTTGAGGTGGTTCCTGTCCATAAGGCTGACGAGGTATTGATGCGTCAATAACAGCGGACGGGCCTGTGGGGGTTTCCAATCCGTCCGTAAAGGCAGCGGGTTGCCCGTTTGCAGATTCGGCAAGTCTTTGGCGCGCGCTTTGTATCTTGGACATGAAGTCATTATCTGGGGGTTCGGTGAACATGTCGATGACCGGACTACTCATTTCAGCCGATGTGAAACCAATGTTGAAAGGGTCTGATCCAAGATCCGCTTGAATGTTCCGAGCTGTCGATCGCTTTGAAGGCAGGGCATCCATAGGGGCGAGGGATGGTGCTTCTCTTGCTTGCTCCATCAAGCTGAGGCATGTGCCCGCTTCGAAACTTTGGACGAGTCCGTCATTGGATCTGAAAATATTGGGAACGCGCACGTTGATACCCATGTCGCAGAGTGCAGTGAAAGCATCCCACATGAAGGGATTCTTCTTCAGGGCGTCCTCGAAACAACTCACGGCCTTCTTCTTATCTCCGTAGCCATGGTACAGCTTTCCCAGAAGAGACAGCACTGCAGCGCTATCTGGGTGTCCCGCTCGAGTAGTCGGCGAGTGTCTTCCCACGCTGCATTTCTGTGTCCACAGACCTTTCGACTTTTCGAGCGCCATGATACCATCCTTGTATCGTTCCAGGGCGAGACAAGCTTGAGCAAAGACCCATGCGCATCCCAAGTTGACGCCTCTGTATCCCATGGGCTTTCCGACATCATAAGCAGAGCGATAATCACCGAGTCGTAGATGACATAGCGCATAAAGATGGGCAGAATCCGAGGCTTTTGTATCCTGTGCGGCGAATCGTTCGGCAAAGAAGAGCGCGTTGTCGTAAGATGCGTTGTCTATATGGTAGTGTATGACCTGCCGTAAGAGGCCCCCAACGGCCGCGGGATTCGGTGCCATCCTAGGTCAACCACGCTCCCGGGTCCAGCGGGGAGAACCAGACACTTGGGCTTTTTATTCCACCACGCAGTTGTTATTTTATGTGCAATGCCATCAAGGTATGAATGCCACGAGGGTTCGCAGGCTTTGGCGGGACGGCGGATTCGACGCCAGACGAGTTGGCGAGGGCGGTGTGAACAGCGTGTTGATTCAAAAAGTGTGTCGTGGTGTGAAATTCGGCTACCGACCCTGTAGATGCGCCAAATTTGTGTCGGCTCTCGTTATCGCCGTGATGGAAGTTTGGTGATGTTGGTGAAGTAAATCACAACAAAGCAAGCGGACAAGAAGGAACGTCGGAAGAGCAACGCACGCTCCACCTGTACGGTTGGGAGAAGGAGGTCCAACAAATGAAATATACACGATGCCTCTGCCAGAGCAGGGAGTACCTCGTCCAATGTAAGAGATGAAGAAATAAAATAAAGCAGACGAGCAAGCAAGCAGGTCGTGCGAGGGAGTATGGCTGGCTCGGCAAGTCAGTTTGTGAACAGACAGAGAGGCCGTGGTGAGGTGAGCAGGTCTGGTGGGTCCCCAGCCAACGACTTTAGGCGTCAAAAGAGAATGCTTTGCGTGCAAGGGGACAATTGCGGCGGCAACAAGGGGCATGAGCATGCGCCCGTCTCGATGCGCACCGACGTTGGCCAAATGGTCACGGGCGCGTATGAGAAGCTGGGAGAGGAAGACAAGTTTCTGCGCTCGGGATCCGGTCCTGTCGATGGAAGGTCGAGTGGGATTGGCGTCTCGTGGTGATGAGGTCAACCACGACAATGCGCCTCCTTGAAGCTGAACACGGGCCAGACGGGAGCTGCTGGGCAGGCGCGCAGTTGTTGTGGTGGCCCGTTCTTGGTTGCTTTGCTTCGTTCGCCCTTGCCCGGCAACAAGAAACAAAATATGGATCCCTTCGAATGGACGGCATGCTTACGGAGTACGGAGTACGGAGTATAATCCACCTGTCATGTGACAAGTAGCCACCTCAGATGTGCCCTTCCCCCAGAGATGATTGATGTATGTACCCATGCAACCAGTTGAACATCTATGGATGGATGGGACAGCCCCGTGTGCCCCCAGCCACCTTCAAGTGAAGTCTGGTGGCATTTGTCCACTGTCAATCACACACCTCCCCGCTATTAAAAGTTCCCTATTTTTTTCCTACAGAAGTTGCAGTTCTGAACCGCGCTGCCGACCCGCCCAGCCGAATCCACCGAACGACTTGCACGAAAAAAACATCGATGTCGACGACGATTCCCTGGCCGAAACCACTCACTCATTCCCCTCAATTGACCAATTTCTCCAAGAATAACATCACCGTCCCATTTCATGGCGCAAAAAGCGAAAAAGGACCGGGCCAAGTCCAACGCAGCAGCCCTCAACAACCTGCACATGGGCTCACTCGTGGTCAACGCTCTCTTCCTGCTATCCCACTTCCTCTTCCGGCCTCGCTCCCTCGTCGCCTACGGCCTCTTCGCCACGCCCAGCATCATCTGCGAGTACGTTCTGGAGATTTCGGGACGGCCCAAGTTTGACGCCGCCACAGGGGCTCTCAAGACCGCGGGGGAGGATCTTGCCGCTGCCGGGTTGACCGAGTACATGTTCGATGTCATCTGGGTGACGTGGGCTGCGGCCATTTTTGTCATGCTGGTGGGAAACTGGGGCTGGCTGTTGTGGGCGGTTCTTCCCGCGTACGGGGCGTATCAGGGCTCAGGGCTCTTGGGCATGGGAAGGCAGAAGAAGTTGGCGCAGATGCAGGGCGGAGATGCCTCGGGGGCTGGGGGTTCCGCTGCTCCTCAGGGAAACAGGAGAGCACGAAGAGCGGCGTAGTGGTAGGGAGAATACAACCTTGCGGGGTTGAATTGTACGGAAACATGAAATTCTCTACAAGTAGAGAAGATATTTTGGAGGGATGTGGCCGCCGGTTCCTCCCAAGCTGGTGACGCCGGGGTGGCATTTATTTCCCGAACCTCGTTGAGAGAACAATGCGGAATCATCTGTCCTCTGCCGCTACTGACGCTCTCTCGGGTCTCTCGCCTGTCCACCGCTCCAACGTGTCGTCATCTACGTCCCTGACCAGCACGTGAATATGCTCCAAAGCACGTACGCTCTGCAACGCCACCCAGTTCTTGAACCACAGGACCCGCTGCTTGCCGTTC
Organism: Epichloe elymi; assembly: GCA_023658475.1. Classification (NCBI taxonomy): domain Eukaryota; kingdom Fungi; phylum Ascomycota; class Sordariomycetes; order Hypocreales; family Clavicipitaceae; genus Epichloe; species Epichloe elymi. The sequence goes on from CP098276.1 coordinate 4,230,381, forward strand.
TCACCGAGAGGATCGACGAAGTACCTCTTCACAAAGTCGGCCACCAATGCCCTGCTCTCGGGCGTCATGTCTCCTTTGTCGTTGTCCGCAGGAATCAGCGTCCGGGTCCATACTACGATGTGAGTGATGTTCCTCTCCAGACCATACGGCCAATCGTTCAAAAGGACCTTGTAATCCGAGGGCTTGTCAAACGGGATTGGCGATTCTGGTGTAAACGGTGGTTGGCCCCAGGATCGGGGCAGCCTGTTGGCAAGAAGGTATTGCATCATGCTGCCATATTGGGCTTTGGTTTCGGCTGTCCATGTCATGTAGCGCCTGAGGTCCGAGGGACATCGTTTGAGCACAGAGAGGTTGTTGGTTTCTATCTCGCAGGAGTTAGAGAACTCAGTCATTCGTGGAGGGACTGTCTTTTGTCGCCCCCAAACGAACAAGTAGCTATTTGCACATGAGTCCAATAGGAGCGAGCGCTCACCAATTACTTGCTTTAGGTCGTCCCAATCATGCTTCTTAAACTCGTCGTCTGTTTGTGACAACACCCACTTGTCTACGTCTGTTAGTGGGAACGGCGCTTCCGCGTTGGTTGTGCCGACCCCGTCACCCATTGCTGTGGGCTTTGGTATCCGCGCGGCTCGAGTGCAATGGCAAGCGAGTTGTTTGGACCCGAGTTCCGTAACTCAACGTCGTGGTTTCCGAGTTCACAATCACTCGACTGAATTGTTGGCTCTGAAAGCGCGGTCAAGTGAGGGTCGTCGGGCTGCGGTACAGTGTACATTACAACTAAACGACCCATGCGCGTCTTACCTAATGCAGTCGTCTCCGACCTAATGCAACTAATGCAACAGAAAAGGTTACTGAACCATGACACGCTATTATCCCAAGCATTAGGCTCCGCGTATCGATCTGATTGTTGCCGATGCATGCCCTCCCTCCTACATTCATGACCTCCTTACAACCTCGGTTCCCAAACAAGCAATACATACATATGACTGCCTGCCTGCCTGCCTGCCACGACTGACGTACCGTACCTTCAATTAAACAACCCCCATTGCAGCATCAACCCCCATGATATCTCTGCAACAAAACCACAGCCAGTCAACCACTCTCTTCCGCATATACGGACCTGCAATCGCTGGTTGAATTGTCCTCTCCCCAAATCGGTCTCGATGCATCTCGTCGAGAATAAATCCTGAAGCCATGATTCTCAGCCCTGTCTCCATCCTCGACTGCTCCATCGCCGGCGTCATCCTTGCGCCTCAATTGCTCTGGACGGCAGGCGTCTTTGCCACTTTGAAGCTCGTATGTGCGGCGCTGCCTTTGATCCGTAAGTACCTCCTGCTGACTCCCGCGTCACATCACATCACCATGAAAACAAGAACCTTGTGACTGATTAGCATCCTCCATCACTGTCAAAAGTGTTCATTCTCCCATTTCATTTCTTGGCCCGCTACTTCAAATCAAGGGATGCGCAGCCTCGCTTCATTCGAGAATCCAGCGTCTTCGAGGACATGATCGTTCGAATTGTACGACATGGCTTCATGTATTTTCCAACCGAGGCTCTCAAGGTTTTCCTGTCGAAAAGGTTTGCCTACCCGCTTCTGAGATGGAGGATGTTCAGGAATGGCTTCTTTTCTTTCCCTGCACACCTGCAGGAGAGGGTACTTCAAGAGGTGACTTCACCCCTACATGCGGCATCACGGCATTTGAATGCCTGAACGATTAACGGGAAAGTCTTTAGGGCCAAACTTCTGCCGCTGGTCTTTGGATAAGGCATGATCCTGAAAAAGAAGCAGATGTAGTTGTATACTACGTGCACGGTATGTAGGCTTCACGGGCACCAAAAATCAGAGAATATGCACTCACTGCTTGCAGTCGCTGACACTATTCACAGGAGGCGGATTCGCTCTGGGTTCATGCTACTTCTATCTTGAATTTTTGCTCGCTATGCATCATCTACTACTCGAGACTCGGTTTGAGAATCCAGCAATTTTCGCCTTGGAATATTCCTTGGTTCCTGAGAAGACGCATCCTACCCAGATCAATCAAGTCGTGCTCGGTTACAAGCATGTTTTGGAAGAGGTCAAGGACGCATCAAAGGTGTGCGTGGCCGGAGACTCGGCAGGAGGGACATTGACGCTCAGCCTACTCCGCGAATTGGGCAACAGGACCAACGGCCACGAAACTAACGGCACCACAATACTCGCTGTGCCAAGGTTGGCTGTTCTGATCTCACCATGGATCACATTGGTTTCAAACAATCATAACCCGTCAAGGGTAGATTACCTAGAGCGAGACAGATTATGGGTGTATGGAAAAGCCTATGCAGGATCGATGGTGCATGATTCATCAGCTTCGCCGGGTCTTTGCGATGACGGACATCTCTGGAAGGCAGTGAGCCCACAACGCGGTTATTTTGTTGTCCATGGTGAGGAAGAAACCCTGGCTCCGGATGCGGAGGCCTTCATTCGCCATCAGCGCCGGAACAAGATCGAGATTGATGCCATGGAGTTCGAAGGAGGCATTCACGCATGGCCGGTGGCGTCGCTGCTGCTATCCAGTACAAGAGACCGGCGGCTGCAAGGTCTTGAATCTATTGTGCGACAAATTAGAAAAAAAGTCGGGGATAATGTCGTTCAAAGCAACAAAAAGACAATGCCAACAGCATAGGTTGCATCTCAGATTAGATCAAGTAAAAAAAAAATTTCATCGATCAGCCATGGTAAGTTGCAGATCGGAAACCCTAGACAAGTCGACCTGACGTGCTCGGTTTCGTCACTGCCCTGCTGTCTCTGGTATTTGAAAGCTCATGATATTCATCATCACTGAAAGAAACGCGCGGTGAATCATACCGACTCAGTGGCGCGCCCCTAGAGAACAAAAGTACATGGTGCGCGGTGCGCGCGAGGGGTTATCTGTGACATACCTAATTTGTGGCACGCATTTGTTGTTGAGCCTGTGGACAGCGGCTGCGCAGACGAATGTCTGGTAATCGTTGGAATAGGACCAACAGTTGTTGTACAACGACGAAGGCCAGATTCAGAGATTCAAGACGATTGCCACGCCTCTGGGGACGGTCGTACATACGTTGTTCCGTTGGCAAAGTGGGCCACCAACAAGGGTTCGCACAAAGACGATGCCCATTGGCAATTGCCCACCGTAGCTGTTCGCGGCGGTGCAGTGCTTTTCGCCCGAGAACCTGCGCAGACTTGTATCCGCCTGGCCGGGCCATTCATTGTTCATCAGCATTCTGTCGTGCTCGTTGCCTCAAACAGTCCGATCCGTCAGGAAAGAATGCGAATGGTTGCGCCAGGCTTCCAAGCTTCCGGCCACAGCCAGATGGCGTGAGTACTGATGGCGTGAGCACTGATGGTGAGAACGCGCGTGGAAGGAGCAAGGGAGGACGCACGAGACCTTTTTTGCCGCATTCGGCAGCGTGCAACCCCCCTCGGGATCCAGGGATCCAGTCAGTCAAGTCGCAAAAGTCGCACAGGTCTGGCCGCGACGGGGCGAGTGGGCAGGCGCAGCCTGAAGCTCCTCTCGCTCGCACTCTCCGCATATAAACGGTCGGCATTCCCTCACTGATCAGTCTGCAAGAAGCGCAAGAACAACTCGACCCAGTGGCGGCGCACCGGATCAAATCAGATCAGATCAGATCAGATCTAGCTCGGATTGCGAGGTGAGGGCATCATCGTGCATCTCACCCGGCCCCCTCATTTCTGGACCTCCGTCCTCCGAACTTGCTCTCACTTCTACTACGGACGTACATTGATTTGAATTCGTGTTACGGAACGGATCTGTAGAGTGAACCGCGTTGACGAGAACGCGCGAACCACTTTTCCCAACACAACGGGTTCCCATTATTAGTCTTCATGCCACTTTCTGGCAGTACCAAACTGTTTACCTCTTGTACCTCTTTGCCTCCCTCTCTCCCTGGTTTCCCGATATCCTTTCTGTAATCATCATTTTCCCCTCCCTCTCTTTCCTTCTTTCTTTCGTCCCTTTTTCTTATATCTACAGTCAGCTTTCTTGCCGAAGAGCTGCGCGCGCCACGCATCACGCAGTCTGCGATCCGTTCAAGAGTCAAGAAGACGGCATTGTTTCCACTCAACCAGCCCTGTTGAAACAGAGAGAGCCCGGCCTATCTACGTTCGTACCATGTCTGGGGACGATTCCACCTCCGGCTACGCACCCAAGTCGCCGGACCTGTCTTCCTTTTACTCAGGCGCCGGCCCCACCCAACCTGCATCACAACTTTATCCTCCAACCCAACAAGGTGGTGGTTCAGGCTCTTCAGGCTCATCAGGCCAACATAATAAATTGCACCCACCGCCCTACACGTACCGCGGCCGTTCCTACGCTCCACCCATGCAAACACCTGAATTTTTGACCTGTTCTCCTCCTGCGCAACAATACTATTCTCCTCCCAACCCGAGTCCGCATCAGTTGCCCCCCCATAACCCTTACGATTTGCAACCAGCGCGCTTCCAACAAACACATCCGAGTCGGGATTATTCGTCGCACATTCGGCTACAAGCCCCGCCACAAATTCCGCCGGCCTACCCTACCGAATCTCCAGCCACCTCTGCGCAGGACAATCCGGACATGCCTCCGCGAAGGGCTGCAGCTGCACCGCCTGCTCCGGTCATCGACCCCTCACCAGTGAAAACGAAGTTCCCAACAGCGCGGATAAAAAGGATCATGCAGGCTGACGAGGAAGTTGGAAAGGTGGCCCAGCAGACACCCATCGCTGTGGGCAAGGCTCTAGAGCTCTTCATGATTCAGTTGGTCAGCAAAAGCGCCGACGTCGCCAAGGAGAAGGGATCAAAGAGGGTCACAGCATCCATGTTGAAGCAAGTGGTCGAAACTGACGATCAATGGGACTTTCTGCGAGACATTGTCAGTCGCGTGGAGAACGACAAGGAGGGCGCCAAGTCAAAACCCAAAGCCGAGAGCGACAGTGACGACGACTCGGAACCTAAGAAAAGGGGGAGAAGTGGTGGACGCAAGAAGAAGGTTTAGTACCCGACGACTTGCTCGGAATTTGGGGAGTTTGGTTGATGTTGGGAAGGGACATGCATGATGACGGAATCTGTGAAGAAAATTATTCAATCATGATTTGAGTGTCACCGGCGTTCATATAGGCAAGCGATGGAAGCCTGCTTTGTTTTCTTTTCTACTGTTATTTCGGAGTGGCGTTGGAGGAGCGACAAGGCGGACACGTACTATGCTGCTTTCTTCGGTGCAACATGATCAACGTGCATTGCGCCGCAGGATATTTGACAATGATAATATACAGCAAATCTTTCATGCACGCGCTGTATCTGCTGATGAGTGATTTTCTAAAGGGGGGTTTTTTTTTGGGGGTTTTTTTTTCCCGCACTGACGTGATGAAGCATGTGTTTTGGCGGTAGGCATGCTGCTAGTGGCCGTGATGACTACGAACAAGTTCAGAGCAGGTCCGAGGACAAACTGCTCATCTTTGATACGGACAAAAGAAAAGTAGAGACCAGAGTAAGGACTTTGAAGCCCTCTTGGCGATTGGTACGATGACGGGAAAGTTAGGAGTGTAATAAATATGTCTCCACCACCACCACCACCTGCACCACCTGCACGAAAAAAAACCGATCCGCATCTCACTCATCCATCCCTCCAATCCGCGACCCCCGTTCCAGCACCACCCACCTCCGCCGGTCCGCCTTCTTTCGATCCCGCCTGCTCAATAATCTTCCGACCTCGAGCGTTGACATTGTTGCGTCCCCCCTCCCCAGAGCCATGCGAACGAGCCATCCGTCTCTAGAAACCTTCGCCAGTTCAAGCTAGATGAGGCAACCAAGCCGAATTGCTAGCCTCCCACTGCCACTAGCCTTCCTGCAGTATTGAACAACACCAACAACTCCAAATGTCGTGGGATCTGCTCCAGAGGTTTATTGAATCCGACGTCTTCAACTCGAACCCGTTTTTGCCAGTTTCGTACCTTTCGTGAGTTCCACTCCATGTTCTCGGGGAAATTTTGATAGCTCAAATAGTACCAGCGAGCCTGACTGACGGGGCCGCTCTCGCCTGCAGACGATACGCCGACCATGTAGGCATTCATTATGTCCTCTGCCAGAAGCTGCGGCAGTTTCCATACGAGGACATTGAATTCTTCCTGCCTCAACTATGCCATCTCATAATCAGCGTCGATAACGAGTCGATGGCCCTGGAGGAGTTCCTGTTGGACCTTTGCGAAGAATCCGTAACAGCTGCGTTGCTGGTACGTAGCATTTTTTGCGACAAAGTTGTCCCATAGTTTGGAACTGGCCGGCGAAAGAAGAACTAACGCATTGTCGAAATCGAATTATAGACTTTCTGGCTTTTCCAAACGTACCTATATGACTTGTCGTCAAATCCCCACGGCGGCGCATTCCAAACATGCCGGAGGGTGTACAACAAGGTCCAACACATCGTATTCGGGCTGGCAGATAGGGCGCGGAATGAGAAAATCAAGGAGAACGTCCTGCCAGTTACCGTCTTGTCGAGCTTCGTTCTCGCCAGCATTGCGGTCCCAATGATTCCGAAGTGGGCGGGGCCTCTGGCTGTCGCCCAGGCACGCAAGCCTCAACCCGTTGTTGAAGTTATCCGCGAGACTGAGGAGGTGATGAAAGCACCGAACAGAGCGCAAACGGTTACAGGAGCGAGCTCAAAATCTAGGCGCGTCAAGGAGCCGAGGAATTCGCTGCCTGGAGCTGATAGTGCCAACGAGAACAGACCCTCACCAGGGAGTGTGCCCTACTTGACGACTTCGACGCCACAGCAAAAGCGCAAAACTACAACTGAAAACAAACGACCTTCAGCATTGGAGCTGAAATCAATCGAAGCCTGCCTGAGCTCAGCATCTCTGCCCCTCCCGTCGCCACATCCAACAAGCCGTCCTGTGACTCCTGTGTCAGCTGGTCTAGCGCTCCGACCAAACGAAAATGGTATTCTCAGGAGGCACTCGCATAATACCAAGATCGCCTTGAACCCCGCCGATCTATCATCAAGCCAGAAGGTCAAGCTACTTCGGCAACACTACTTTCGATCTCAAACTCAGTTCTTGACAGCGCTCCAAGGTATTTCCAATCGTCTCGTCATTGTTCCCAAACAAGCTCGGATGAGCGCGTTGCGAGCAGAACTGGCCCTCATTGCCCGCGACTTGCCGGCTGAAATTGACGTTCCTGTCATCTGCCCTCCGACACTGGCGAACGGATCCCCTGGAAAGAGCCGTCACCATAGAATAGTGCGATTGAACCCTGCGGAAGCCACTGTGCTCAACAGCGCGGAGAAAGTGCCCTACCTGATGATGGTTGAGGTTCTGAGGGAAGACTTCACCTTCGATCCAGATACTCCTGACAACCAGCGTCTTTTAACCAACTTGCTGGATCCCAGTGGCAGATCACGTCGGCTCTTCGACCTGTCATCTGAAACACCCAAAATGGCGCATGTTGCGCGCGTTGCCGAACATGTACCTGATAGCGTTTTTGAACCAACCTCAGGAGACCTGGGAAGCTCCCCCATGCTGCTCGTCGACGACGACTCACCACCGAGATCGACGACGAGGTATCACCAGATTCCGGCGTCAGAGCGACTCTCGAGTGGAGCTACAACCTCCTCAACAACGTTGGACGCTGCCACGCCCCGAACGTCGGGACAGTCGACATCGAGGTCGAGCAGCCCAGGATCCAGCAGGCGCAAGATGACCCTTACTTTGCCGCGAAATGCTTCGGCAGATCAGCCGGACTTCTCTGCTCTGGCAACTCACATGCGTACAGCATCTCAAATGCTAGCACAGCTTGATGCGACGAGCGGCAAGCGTCCAAAGCAAGAAGTCGCCGCCATCCGCGCCAAAATTATCGCCAGCATGCAGAGCCTCGAAGAAAAGAGCTTCGACATGGACGATCAAGGGCCGACCTTTGATAGCATCATTGCAAAAACCAATGCTGGGGCGCCGACGACGGGCAACCCAGACCTAGAAGAAGAAGACGCCCCCATTGACCCTGCTATAAATGCCAGTGCCGGAAGGGAACGAATGGAAAACGATTTCAAAACGGGAGGTGTCCAACGCAGGGGCGATCGCGACGACCCCAGCGCCGCAGTCTTTGGCGAGGCGTGGGAGGCCAAGAAAGAACGAATTCGCAAGTCTTCGCCGTTTGGCTGGATGAAGAACTGGGACCTCATGAGCGTCATTGTCAAGACGGGTGCCGATCTGAGGCAGGAAGCATTCGCTTGTCAGCTCATTGACGTGTGTCACAAAATCTGGTTAGATGCTGGTGTCAACGTCTGGGTGAAGCTGATGCGCATCTTGGTCACTGGAGAATCCTCAGGTCTGATCGAGACCATTACGAATGGTGTCTCTCTGCACTCGTTGAAACGCAGTCTGACCCTGGCCTCCATAGACTCGGGGCAGAATCCCAGACAGCGAATCGCCACGCTCAAAGATCATTTTGTGAAAGCCTTTGGTCAGGCCGATAGTGAACCGTACAAGGCCGGCGTGGATGCGTTCAAGAGATCGCTAGCGGCGTATAGCGTCATATCTTACGTCTTGCAGCTGAAAGACAGACATAACGGCAACGTGCTCATTGACAGCGAGGGTCATATTGTTCACATCGATTTTGGCTTCATGCTATCAAACTCGCCAGGATCAGTTGGTTTCGAGGCAGCTCCATTCAAGCTGACTCATGAGTACGTCAACGTCTTGGGGGGGCTTAATTCGCCCGACTACGAGGACTACAAGACACTATGCAAGCAAGCATTCCAAGGTAAGAACCGAAAAGATGTTGCACGTAGTATTTGTCGTCTGGAAATTTTCTCAAATTTCTAAAAAAAATTAAAAAAAAATTGACACATGTCTAGCACTGCGTCGCTCCGCCGATAACATCATTGATCTAGTGGCAATGATGGGCCGCGATTCAAAGATGCCTTGCTTCGCCGTGGGCGTTGCTCAGGTCACAAACACACTGCGGCAACGTTTCCAGCTGCACCTTAGTGCCGATGAGGCCGAGCAGTTTGTAGAAACGGACTTGATTGCGAAATCTTTCGGAAGCTACTATACTCGCCTGTAAGTTGTATCATTACCGGATCCGGCATTAAAGGTTTCCATTGTGAAATGAGCTTACACCTCTTCTCAGCTATGACACCTTCCAATACCGAACTCAAGGAATTTATTGAAATTTCCGGGAATTTCATTTCAAGAAGACCTGCAACATGACGCCAGTTTTTGTCTGATTTTTTTTTTTTTTCCCCCAGCAACGAAGTGAAATATGGTGCTATTCGTGGAGAACTTTTTTTTTTTGGCAGAGGCTACATATTTGGGATTTTCATTCACGACTCCCTGCATTTAGGCATATGAGCGGCGTTGTCATATGGTGATGGGATTTGGGAGAATGCCAGCACATAGCGCAAAGCTGGAAATGTCCATGACTCTCGGTAGTATCATGCTGCGACGCAAGAAACACGCCAAAAGGAGGAGGATGTGCATACGGTGACAATGTTGAGTTGTATGGGATAGAAACGGGCGACGAGTCTAGACAAGCTCAGCAACAAGCCCAAGCCTGAAGGATACTTGGAATATTCTCAAGATACAAAGCAGCCACGATGCAAGCAAAGAAGGCGTGTGCAATGTGACGTCAACTCTTCATCTGGCATCGACTCCACGACATTGTAATCGTGATTCGGATCTCCATGTTTGATATTAGAGGCTTCATTCACATGTTGATTAGATACAGTGCCAAGCTATCTAGCAACGAAACATACACGGTTGCAACGGTCCGTCCACAGAGAGCCCATCTTGAGACTCGGTTCAAAACTACAACATATGACTTGAGCTCAGCCCCAGCGGCCCCCTTCCCTTTCCGCTTCTAATCTCCTCATGCGTTCTTCCTCACCCGCGCCGTCCCTGGCCTCGCTGCGGCGACTGGTCCGTCTGCCCTTGCGACTGCCGGTGCTGTCGTCGACCGCCTCGTCGCGACTTCTTTTCGATCCAACCAGGGAGGCGAGGCCTGCCATGCGCTGCGCTTCCTTGAGGAGCCGTTCGCGGTTGCGGGCTTCGCGCTCCAGTGTGTGGGGGTCGGTGCTGGTCCCGGTGCTGCTTTTCTGGCCTGCCTTGTCTCTGTCGCGACTGGTGGATGTTCTTCTGCTGGTGCTGCTGTGTCCTTTGTCTCTGTCTTTGTCTCTGCCGCGATCCCGGTCTCGGTCTCGGTCTCGGTTTCGGTCTCGGTCTCGGTCTCGGTCTCGGTTTCGGTCTCTGCGACGTTCTTTGCGGTCCTTCCGGTCGCGGTCTTTGTCACGGAGGCGTGAGCTGTCATACTCTCTGTCTCTGTCTCGGTGGGAAGATCGTGATGACTTGGTCTTATCATCGTCTCTGTACTTGTCCTTGACCCGATCCCGTCTGCTTTCATTGTCTCTGCCTCTGTCCTTGTCCTTGTGGCCACGGTGAATCGCTTTCTTGGACTGGCCAGGAGACGCCGACCGGTCCCGGTCGGCTTGCTTGCCTTCTGTTGGTTGATGGTCACCGTCGCCGTAATGTGGTTTTTTGTTGCTGCTGCTGCGATGTTTCTTGCGGCGGTATGAATCGTCGTGGTCATCTTCGTTTACAGACTCAGAGCGCTGTCGCCTCCTGCGGTGTGAGCTTTTATGGGAGCGACTTGGACTTTTGCTCTTGCTCCTGCTCCTGCTCCTGCTCCTGCTCCTGCTTCTGCTTCTGCTTCTGCTTCTGGTCCCGTCCCCGCTCCTGCTCCTGCTCCCGCTCCTGCTCCCGCTCCGGCTGCGGCTCCGACTTCTCGTGCTTTTCTGCGATCTTGATTGTGAGCGATTGTGACTATGTGGCTGGCTGTCCTGGTTATTTGTATCACGTCTTTCGTAGTCCTTGGATTGCTCCCTACTATCATCATGAGCAGTGTGGAGTTTCTGTTCACGGTCAAGAGAGTCACTTTGCGAGCCGGAGCCGGCTTGAGCCGTGGGCCCAGACGTTGGCCGCCATGTGCCAGAGTTACTCTGGTGTCGAGCTTCGTTGCCCACTTGGTACCCTCGCGCTCGCAGAGTGTGAAGGCTTGTGTTTGGCAACCCTTGTCTCATAGCCTTGGGTCCGGTTGGGGCATTCATGGGCACGTCCGGAACTGGCGGGACGGTTTGGATGGCTCCTGATCCACTGGCATTACCTGAGGTGTCCCGGGATGAAGATGGCTCGCCTCGTTGGTCCTGTGAGCCGCCAGCTTCAAGGTCGCTTCCTCCTCCTTGGCCGCTGGCGCGAGGCCCAATCTGCTCTGAGCCTTCCGCAGGATTGCCGCTGGTGCTAGTTCCATCCTGATTATGTCCCGCATAAGCCTGGGCACCCTGCTGCTGCATGTACTGTCCTTGAGCTTGGCCCTGGCCTTGGTAGTTGGACATGCCGTTGTCGTTGTGCTGGTAGCCTCCACGACCGTAGCCGCCGTAAAAGCCACGGCCGCGACCGCGACCACGACCGTAGTTGTTGCGGCGATAATCATTGAAATGGCCATAATTACCTTGATTGTAGCCTGTCTGGAATCCTGAGTTAAAGTTCCCAAAATCACCAGTGCCCATGCTGGTACCATTTTGATTGTAATTATTCTGGTCGAAATTCCACGACTGTGAACCGCCCCAATCATTATTATTGGAGCCCTGCCCAAATCCCCCTTCAAAGCCGCCTCCCATGCCGTTCATGCCCATGCCTTGAAAGCCACCGTTCATGTACATGTTCTGCATCGCCATCGGGTCCATACCCATTCCCGGCATACCTGTATGTAGCAAACAGTTGTCAGTGGTGTCTGCCGTCGTTATGCATGGATCAAAAAAAAAGGGGGGGGGGGGGACGGTGTTGGGTAGAATTCGGAGCAAATGCATACCCATCATGGGAAAGTTGCCATAGGAATTTGGCCCCATTCCGTTTTGCATGGCCATCATCATCTGCATTTGATTGGAGTCACCAAAGCCCGAGAATATGACATTGTTGTAACCACCATTCGTCGTAATCGCACCGTAATTTTCTTGGTCGTTGCCGTCTTCATCACCATCGTCGTCACCAGTCTGGTCCATTTGTTGACCCCCCTCGCCGTCATTTCCCACATGCGATTCATCGTGGGCCCCTTCCCAACTTTCAGGACCATTTGCCGTCATGTCAGCTGGGTCATCCTTTTTCATCAATTCGTCACCGTGGGATAAGTTTGCCTGTAGAGCTGTTAGTCACGGGAGAGCTTTGGGGGAAAAGATGGAACAAAAGAATTCTTTGCGAGAGTCATACTTCGTCATTAGCTGGCGCGTCTTGCTGTGCCGATGCAGCCGATATCCCTGCTTTCTCGTTGTCTCGAGTCGCTTGGCCCTCGGCGCTCGCTTTTGCTGGTCCATCAGAAGCCGAGTCTGGTTCCGCTTCGGCTGGCCTCGTTTTCGGTTCCACCGCAGGAATCGCAGGAGCTGGTTGCTTTGGACGACTAGCTTCTCTTTTCTTCTCGGCCGTGCGAAGGAAAACGCGTATAGTAGTCCTCAATGATTTGTTTGGGTTACAGTCTTCGGCAGACAGGGGCGAATGCTCGCATACTGGGCAAGAGGAGGGAAGAGCGGATTGACCTAGGACACCACATGAGCAAATCCTCACGCGATGGCGATCCGTGTTAATGCCCCCCGAGTACTTACATGATTCGCATATAGCCTGCTCACAACAAGGCAGTCGAAAGGCATTGATGGCCAACTTGCTACATATAGCGCAACGCAGCTTGATCGGAATGTCGTCAGGCGACAACGAGCTTTCCATTGAGTCAGTGGCACGCATCTTTTTCTTCAATTTTTCACGACCCTTGAGGCATCACCATTGAGAACATACCTGATTAGCTCAGCCTGAGCTTCAGAAATGGACAACGCCATGTCGTCAGCACCCAGGTGAAGTCACTCTATCGCGACTGCATCGGTTGAAAAATGCGAGATGGGAAATATCGAGCCCGAGGAACAACAAGCTCGATAAAGTAGAAGCGGAGTGGCGGTCGCTATCTTTAACGACGTCACTTGGCGCGGTCGCCGTGCTTCACACAGCTTGTTATCGATTCAAATCATAAGATGACTTAATATTGATTGATTGGGCCTGCTAAGAAAAATTCATGGGATTTGAGGAGGTTCTTTCACAAAAGAAGTGGATCAGACACAGTGTGATGAAGTTCCCATCGAGCTCACGTGATCACTTCGAGCGCCAAGCTGGGTGCGTGCTGGCTGGCTGCAAACTGAACGCAGGTTTGATTGAATGTTTTTCTTTTCACTGTGATTTTTCATTTCCGACGTTCCTGTGTATGTGACCTCTAAAAAACTGAATGGTCGAGAGCTATGAGGGTTGATCGACGTTTAGATCGGCATGCACCAGTGACAGGACTAGTACCAGAACAATACGCTGCCATCAGATTATACGCCCGACTTGCGTAGGGATTTGGCTACAGTAACTGTCGTTCTTCAGCCGACGCAGACGTCACTATGGAGAAGGATGATGATGTCGAGCAAACATCTACATTAACAAATAAACGATAGGCTGAAATAAGGACAAGAATGAGGACCACCAGGACTGCAAGAAAAAAAGAAAAAAAAAAGGTGAGCAGGAGACTCCGAATTGCACTGCACGCCTTTGGCGGCTGACACATTGAAAACTGCTGGCACAAAGCAGAAAGCACATCTTTGGCAATTGCCACACATGCAAACATCAGCCTCCTCCTATTTAGCAAGCGCATCCATCCTTTGTGCCAGCATCCCTTGCACCCAAATTCACGCGCTGCTCTTCCCCTGCTCGGCTGGCTGCCCCAGTGGCCCCAGGACCTCGAGCTGATTTGAGCGACGTTTCGGGAATGGCATTGGCTATAGCTGTAAAGACCTCTGTGACGTTGTGTCCAGTCTTCGCGCTTGTTTCGAAAAATAGCAGATTCTCTTCCTCGGCGTAGGCCTTGGCTTCCTCTGTCGATACCTTGCGAGCGTCTCCCGAATCGTCGCCATCATCCGCCTCTTCTCGCTCCGCTGCTGAGTCACTGGCCAAATCCAGCTTGTTTCCCACCAAAGCAATGACGATTCCGGGGGATGCTTGCCGTTGCAGTTCGGCAACCCAGTGCTTGGCTTTGACGAGGGATGTCGGCTTGGTCAGGTCGTAGACAACTAGGGCGGCTTGGGCGTTACGGTAATACATGGGGGCAAGAGAAGCGAAGCGCTCTTGGCCGGCGGTATCCCAAATCTCAAATTTGATTGTCCGGGTTGGCAAGTTGCACTTTTGCGTCAGGAAAGCAGCTGCGGAGCACTGAATTAGTTTGCGGCTCGTAATTGGAAGACAAAGACTGGTATGACGGCTGGGGGAAAAGGGTTGCGCCGCAGAAGATGGATTTTACGGTACCTCCGATCGTAGGTTCCTTATTCTCTTGGAAGTCGTTGTTGACGAATCGAAGGACAAGCGAGGACTATGGCAGCAGTGTTAGTAGTCCAGCAGAAACAGGCTTGCTTCAAGCAAGTCAAAGTGCATGAGGAGATGCGGGAGTACCTTGCCCACGGCAGCTTCACCAAGCAGAACCAGCTTGACGCTGCTGCTCGGCTTGGGAGCATTTGAGTCGGCCATTGGGGTTTTTTTTTTTGGGTCGTTGCTGAGCTTTCAGCGTAGAAATGCGATACCAAGTCAAAGAAAGATACGCTAGGCGCGGGCAGGGGGTGTGAGAGTGCAGGGTTCGATGTCGATGAGGTGGACAGAGTACGGAAGGGTCAGGAGCGGAATTCGACTGCCTTGGGAAGACGAAGTGGTGGTTGATGAGATGGAATAAGTCCAAGATAGCGTCGATGCGAACTCGTAGTGGCGGTAACGGGGACTAACGTGGACCAGCTGGAAAAGAGGCGCAGGCAGGTCAAGCTGCAACCAGACCTTGTTGTTACTGGACAGACAGCGAGCGATGACGAGTGACGAGGTCCTGCAGACCAAGGTCTTCTCACGGCACAAAGTTCTGCCTGCTCCGAAAGCCATTTCATGCCATGCCCCACCAAAGCCACCAGCAGGTTGGATATGGCAGAACAAAGTTCACCGCCAAAAATTCTGGATATCCTCGACCCAGGGCCATTGAACCCAAATGTTCTGCCACTGTATCGCATTCGCAGCAGATCCGACTAGATCAGAACTTGCTATTTACAAGTCGAACCTGAATCGAGAGACAGGCTAACTAAAATCCTTCCAGCCATGGCGCCTAGCCAACCAGGCTCTACGAAAGCAATGGCCAACGATGTCAAGAAATCTAAGCGCAACCTGTTGGACGACAGCGGCTCTGACTCGGATTCAGATGATGGTGGAGCCCAATTAGACAGCAGCGGTTTCAAGGTGAACGAGGAGTACGCTCGCCGTTTCGAGCATAACAAAAAGCGTGAAGAGCGGCAAAAATGTAAGTAACTTGACTTGGAACACCATTGCGCTGATCTGTTGGGATGTTAGATTGACAAGGCGTAGTAGAGGAGAAGTACAAGGTCGATGGGAAAGGCCGGAACGGAGGGGGTGACAACGATGATGACGACGAAGACTCATCATCATCATCATCAAACGAGACAGAAGATGAAGATGGGTTCCTTGCAACGGAAGACCTGGATGCTCAAATATCGGCAACCCTGCAGGCAATCCGCAACAAGGACCCTCGCCTGTACGACAAAGACTACAAATTCATCGAACTCCCGGACGAGGAAGAGGCAGGCAAAGAGAAGAATGAAAAGCCCGTATTCCTCCGGGATTACCAGAGAGAAAAATTACTGCGAGGGGATATCGGTGGCCCCGACGCCGAGGATGAGGCCGCACCTCAGACCTACAGCCAGGAACAAGATGCTTTGAAAAAGTCCATCGTGTCAGAGATCAAGGCTGCCAAGGGAGAAGAGGATTCTGACGACTCGGACGACGAGGGGTTCATGAAGAAGAAGAGCAACAATGCCGAGTCTGCAAAGGCAGTCAAGGCCGAAAACGGAGTTCATCCCTCGAGAGCTGCGACTATTAAAGTGTCCGAGCTGGATGTTGAAAATGCCGACAAGGACCCTGAAACATACCTATCCAATTTCCTGGCTGCCAGAGCATGGATACCCGAAGAAGGTGGACGATGGAAGGCGTTTGAGTCGGATGACGGCGAGGATAACAACGACGCTGATGAATTCGAACAGGCCTACAATTTGCGATTCGAGGATCCTGAGAAGAGCAACGAGGTCCTCAAATCATATGCTCGTGACTTTGCTGCTGCCCGATCTGTCCGACGAGAGGAAAAGAGTGGTCGACAACGCCAACGAGACCTGGAGCGTGAGCGGAAAGAAGAAGAAAAGCAGCAGAGGCGCGATGAAAAAGCCCGATTGCGCAAACTCAAGCTTGAAGAAACAGAAGAGAAGCTTCGCAAGGTCAAAGAGGCCGCCGGAGCAGTGGGCAAGGAGCTTACTGAAGCAGAGTGGATGACCTTCTTGGACGATGCTTGGGAAAACGACAAGTGGGAAGAAGAAATGAAGAAGCGTTTCGGCGACGAATACTACGCCGTAGAGGATGACGGCGCAGCTGGCGCCGAGTCGGACGACCAGGACGATGATGAAGACAGCAAGAAGAAGAAGAAGAAGAAGCAGAAGCAGAAGCAGAAGCATCCCAAGAAACCGAAATGGGACGACGACATCGACATTAAGGATCTTGTTCCTGACTTTGAAGACGATGAACTCGCCGCCCCGGGCGTCTCGCTAACAGATGACGACGACGACGACGACAACAACAACAACAACAACAACAACCAAGAAGAAGAAAACGAAGACGGACCATCCAAAAAGCGCAAAACAGCCGACCACAAGCGCGAACGGCTGGAAACGCAAAAAAAGGCCCGTCAAGAACGGTCCAAGCTAGAAGCCCTCGTCGACTCCAAACTCGAACTCAGCAACCACGACCTCCTCAACTCGTCCAACTCGGGCGTGGGCTTTCGCTACCGCGAAACGTCGCCCCAGTCTTTCGGCATGACGGCCCGTGACATTCTTCTCGCCCCGTCAGATAAGCATCTCAACGAATTCTTCGGCCTCAAGAAGCTAGCCTCATTTAGAGATGCCGAGAAGAAGCGCCGTGACAAGAAGCGTCTTGGGAAGAAGGCCCGGCTTAGGGAGTGGCGAAGAGGTACCTTTGGCAGGGACTATGAGAAGGACGGTCCTACGTATGGATTTGAGGAAGTCATGGAAGGCGGGGAAGATGCTCTGATGAAGGATGCGCCAGAGGTGAACAAGGATGATGATGGAAACGTGCTGGGTGACGTGGGTGGGAGGAGGAAGAAGAGAAAGAGGTCCAAGGGTCGTACGAAGAGTAATGGTGAGGTCGATGCTGAGTGATGGATCAGACGGCGTTGGTACCATTTTCACCTAATTCTTTTTTTTTTGCAAAATCTAGTGGTGACGCTTGCTCGCATTCGTTTCATTCTTGCCATTCCGCCCGGGGTTCGGTCGGTGCAGACGGTAAAATTTCACTCGGGAATGATTATGTGATATAGTCTCGATAGATTCATTTTGGGGGGTCCCTCCAGACGCTGTGCATCAATGGCCGTGTGCAGCAGAAACTACATACAAAAAAAAAGGCCGAATTGGTATGTATGCAACATCGCTGCCTTCTCCACTTGACCGACCAATCTAGATAACGCGTGGCCCAACTGGTGGAATCGTCAAGTCTTGCGGTGAAAGTACATGGATGCCGAATATTCAGAGGTCTTAGTAAAATCTCCAGGCCCTTGAGTATTCAAAACAATCAAACTGCTCGACCTAATCCTTTCAACTCTTTGTTCCTGCTGAAGACGTCTAGTACTCGTACATAGCTCTTCCCCCGTTGAAGCGTGAAGAGAGCCAATGCTACAATGCATGTCGCAGACGCTCCATGCTCTGATGTATCCCCACGGCGTTTGCCCCAAGTATGGAGTTGAAGGGATCATCAGTGGTACCATGAGTGGGTGCCTCACCTTCTCTGGGAATATTCATGTCTTGCAAATCAGGTCGTGGGTCCAGGTTGAAGGGCATGACCCACCCTGCTGGGAGATCGCTGCCGTTGAACTCGACGAGGCCGTCGGCACCGATTTGACCCTGACTGTGAAGATGGCGAGTGGGTGGATGCCCGCCGTTCACTTTGACTGCTTGTTGGTTGTGATGCAGCATCTTGCTGTGACTCGCATTCTTGGCTTGCCAGTTCGCTGCTGCACTTGAATCCATCATGTTTTGTCCTCCAGAGGACAGACCATAACCAAAGGATACGTGTGAATCCAGGTTCGGCGATAGGTCCGCACTTCCTCGATGGCCCATGTTGTTCATTTGCAACATGTCGGGAGCAAAGAACGGAGACTGTCCAGGTCCTGGCGGAGGAAAAGGCGAGGTTTGGACAGGGCTCATGGGAGAAATTGCTGTGTAGGGCTGGGTATGGACGCGCGATAAGGGCACCGGGTTGTATCCGGCGGACCCAGGTCCATTTGCCTGGCCGCTACCGACCGACACGGACAGCTGTCGCGATGTTGCTCGCTGACCAGACTTGTTGGGCAGAAGACCGGCGGCGGTTGACTGACCCGTGCCATCGATTGCCTTGCCATTGTTCAGTTTGTTGTTGCCAGCGGGCTCGTTCGACTTCTTCGTCATCTGCTTTCGTTTGCTTGCGGGACCGTGTGCCACTACCGCCCCCCCGCCTTCTGTGCTTGATGGTGACGCGAGACTGGTGAAATAGTCCTCCACTGACTGTAACTCGGGCTTCTGTTCCAGAACGGCATCTTCTCCTCCCCTCTCCCTCCTTCGCTGTACTGTTGGCTCTACTACGTCAAAGTCGGAGACACCATGCGGATACCTGTTGAACCAATCCGCAAATTGTAGGACTGGCCATGCTCCCAACCCTCCTAACCCTTGGGTACCGGGTTTGCCTGATCTGGACGCTTCCAGTGCATTTCGATACTGAGTGCGAATGTTTTCAACCATCCAGTGAAACATGCCCCAATACCGCATCGTCTTTCGCAGAAACTTGATGTTGATGCCGGCATTCACTTCTGCAGTCGCCTTGACGGCAGCGTTGCTGGAGAAGATGCCCAAGATGTGGATGTTTGTCGCAGAAAAGGCGCAATAGCCTGCAAAAGGAGCTGTCACGTTGCATTTGGCTTGCTCGGCATCTCTCAACATCTCGGAAATTCTGTTCGCCGCAGTGACAGTCTGCGCGCTGGCTCGTGGAAGAAATTCCAAAGGCACATCCTTGCCGCCGTCAGTGGCGGCCCGCGTAGCTGCTGCCTTGTGCAAGAAGAGGGCGTTTTGCTGAATCGACAAGTGCATCAACAGAAACTGACTACCGGTCTTTTCAGTCGCATGCAGGTTAAGATTGTCAACCGAGTATGTCAGAGATTCTGGAAGAGTGCGTTGTAAATCCTCGACTTGTTCAACAAGTTGTGCATGAATAGATCCTTCTTCATTGCAGAGAGCAAAGTCTTCCATGTTTTCCCCGCCTTGGTGAAGATATGCAACGATCCTGCCCCATATTGCGATGGCCCGTATGGTATACGCGGCGACGCCCATGTTCTCTTCAAGTGGTGTATCCTGTCCGTCGCTCGGAGATTCCGATTGTCCCACGGAACCATCGAGTGATTCTGTCTGTGCAGGTATATCGAGCTGAAAGTACGATTCCTTCACGGGCAGTTGGATCTGAATCAATTCCTCTTTGATGAACATTGGCCGATCGGAACCGGACGAGTTGAAGCGATCCATGAGAAAGCAAGCCCACATTATACGCCGTCGAATCTCCCGATCAATAAAGCTCAGTGGGAGGACTTTATTCCCGCATCCAGAGGCATCATTCTCCAAATCCTTGTGAAGTTGGAGGGCAAACGCCATGCGAATGGCTTGGCCACCCAAAGCCCAGCTGCGTCCGCCATGGCAGGTTCCGAATTCGTGCAGTCCTAGAATTAGAAGACAAGTCAACACGGTCATGTTCGGCCACTCGTAGCGCCTCGTGCAGATATCCCGCGCATGTGATGCCCACTCTTCCCCACGTAAGAACGGTCTCGCTGTCCCGGCAATATTTGACTGCGTTGCAAACCGTGCTGCAACGGCACAAACAGATAGAACAAGGACCGGAGGCAATGTATTATTTCTGAGGCAAGTCATGTTAGCTTATTAACCAAGTCTCACCCTCAACGTCAAGTCTCTCGAGCGTGAAGGCAAGAAATGAGAAAGAGTTGGTTCAGCCGGAACTTACTTCAACTTGCGCATATAGCTAGGTTTGTGTAGCAGATGGTATGCTTGCCCGTAAACGTTGTCAAAAAAGACTTCGGCGAGGTGTTCTTGAATCTCCTTTGGA
This sequence comes from Epichloe elymi, assembly GCA_023658475.1. Classification (NCBI taxonomy): domain Eukaryota; kingdom Fungi; phylum Ascomycota; class Sordariomycetes; order Hypocreales; family Clavicipitaceae; genus Epichloe; species Epichloe elymi. The sequence goes on from CP098276.1 coordinate 4,250,701, forward strand.
GGCAGAGCATCAATGCCTTCTTGGAATAACAAATGGTCTGCAGAGAAGCTGCCTTCTTTCGCAGCCGAGTCCTCGTCCACGCTCTCAGCACCTTTGACCCTGACCGATGGTGCCTTGGCCCAGGATTCCAGGTCTGAGCCAAAAGCTTCCTCGGCACCTCTTTTTTTGGATGCCGACTTGTTCCCCGCGTTCGCCCCAAGGAAGGCAGGCCTGACTATTGCTCTGGTGATGAATGATGTCGCGTCTTGATCTGGTTTGGGGATGATTTTGATGATTCGATCCTCCATCCGCTTTAACCGCTTGTCAAGCATGGCCATGTAGTCAGTGCGGGGGGCTGCTTTTCGAGTTGTGACCTTGTACACGCAAGGGATGCGTGATCTTAGACAGTGCTTGCAAGCAGGCTTTTCCCCGGAACAACGGATCTTTTTGCGACGACAGGCAATGCATGCAAGAGGCAAGCGCTTGCGGTCCTTGCCGGCCTTTGTCTTGAGTTCACTCCAGGCCGGAGGCGCGCGGGACTTGTCATCTCCATTCCTGCCACCAAGATCGGTACCGTCCGCCCTGTTGTTTCCTAGTAAGCCAAATTCATCAGTGCCGGCATCTTCGAACGAATGCTCTGCGGGAGAGTTTCTTTCACCACCACCACCACCACCACCACCACCACCATCGTCGACGAGTTCCAGGCTTGTTCCACGATGGCCCTGGTCAGAGCTGAAGGCTGGGGCGGGAGTACCGGACATGGAAGAAATATGATGGGTCATTGGTGGTCCGTTGCTAGTCAGCCCATGATGTTGTTGTGTGAAGCCTGCGCCAATGTGGTTGCCGTAGGACACGTCGGGCATGTTCATCATGTGGCTTTGGTCTATACCACCGAATGGGTAGGGAAAGTCGTGGAATGCATTGCCCTCCATGACGGCTGGAGAGGTCTCGTTCATGGATCCAGAGCCTTGCTCGTGGTACATGCGATGGGAGGTGATGGGGTTGAGGAGTGGTTGAGCATGTTGAATCTGGTGAGGGTTGGTGCGATGATGGTCGCCCGTCATGATTCCGCCAGCAAGCCGCAAAGTCGCCGCAAAGTCGCCGCAAAGTCGCCTCAAAGGAAAGCGGGGGGTGGAGAGCTCGAATTCGCTTGATCTGAGAATAGTGCAAGTGTTTTACGCCATGAGAAGGTGGTTTCGAAATACAGGTCGGCACGACTGAGACAAGTGAAAACGTGGTTTTATTCCAGAGCCCAGTTGGATGAGCGCGGCACTCATGGATGGCCCAAGGTCCGTAGACGTTAGTAAGGCAGGTGCGCAAGAAGACCCGACACTTCGACCGACAACTTCGGCACAGCCGGTGAAGAACTATGGCCGCCGACGTCGCGATTTATTCACCGGAAATCCCCGTCCACCAAAGAAAGACTCTTCTTCAGTCTAACACCAAAAGATGTTGTCGTCAGGAGTGAGCAGGCCCAAGAAAAGCAGAGCACGAAATCTGGAGGAAGGAGAGGAACGTGAAAGACGTCAAAGTACTAGGTCAACGGCCGAATGGCTCTTGGGGCGGAAACGCTTGTTAAAAGTAAAGGCTTGGAGGGAGAAGTCAGCACATCTTAGATGACCAGGACCAGAACCGGTAGAAGTACATGAGTGCAAGCCACTTTCGCCGGGACGCCATGGCACAGCTCTTCAAGCACGAACCAAGACGGGTTCAGTGTGTACTCCGTAATAGGGCCAGACAACTTCGCAAGTGCTCCTTGTTCATACCCTGTAAGTCTACGGCCTTCCTTCTCTGTCCCATCGACTTTGCCAGAGGTCCCATGCGGTGGGTGGCTAGCATCCTGGTCCCTTCGCGGGATCCTGCTATGCTGGTTTTGGAGTTAGCGGGCGGTTGAGGTGGAACCCTGCCCAATCTTCTCGGGGGTCCATGAAGTCCATCGGCCCATGGAGGGTGAGTGAGGTGAGGGTGGTGGTGGTGGGAAAAGAAGACCAAATGCGACATCGCCGACCTTCAACCAGTCTGCAAAAGGAAGTGGAAATTGACTGGCACCTGGCACACAACAAAGATACCCCCCCGTACTCCGTACCATTGCCTGCTTTACCGCCAGGTCTGAATTCTGAATCGGGTGGCGCGGCGCAACTTGATTCGGGACGCGGCGTTGCTGTGGTCCGCAGCCCTGCTTGAGAACACGTACGTATGTACGTACTGAAGCGGGTGGCAGGACTAAAACTAAGGGGAGGTTGTCATTGTTGTCCCCTCCTTTGACGGCGGACCGTGTCAATCTCCCACCTGCTCAGTTCAGGACAAACGCATGGGACTGTTGCGTGAGACTTGTAGTCCTCTGTTGTAGTCCTCTGTTGTAGTCCTCTGCCTTCTACCTGGCCATCTATGAACTTGCGAGTTCGCAGTTAGTTTTACAAACCATCGGCGCTGGCCGTATTATAAGAACATTCTGAGCAGTCGCCATAAGATATGGCTTACTCGGAAACCTTGTGCAGCTTAAAAAAATGCTCTTGTGTGCCAAAGAAAGAACTCGTCGACTCTGGTAGCGTGAGGAAGACTATCAGGACGCATTAAATCGGGAGAGACAACTTGGAAAACTTGATATGAGCCTACTTACACTGAATAAATGCCTTTGTCAAGTAGCCCATCCCATATCTAGGCAGGTGGTCCGACGGTCGGTGTAAGCTACGGTGCAAATTCCATGTGCTAAACACAGTCCAACAAATTGTTGACGGCGTCTCGGACGGTGTGTTCTCACCAGCAAAGGAGCTCCTACGGAGTAATCACTTCCACATGCGATATTGATGAATTCGGCGCATTTTGGGGGGATAGCCATCTCCTCCAATTTGCTGGTTTGCGAAGTTGGATAGAGCTGAGAGCTCAGAGGCCCAGGAGGGCCCAGGAAGATATTGACAAGCAACTGATCGGCGTTGCCAAACACGGCAGCGGTCATCAGATCCGTGTGCTTGATTCAACACAAGCTTTCTGCGCACAGACAAAGGAAGGGCCAAGTAAGGCGGCGAAACGAGGCGGCGAAACGAGGCCACGACATGTCGTAGTCTATCCATTGTCACTCCCTGTGTGGTGGTGGTGGTGGTGGTGGTGGATGTGCCTTGGAAAGCGGCGATGGCTCCCATTGGATTAGGTTTTATCCTTGCAGACGCATGCAGATCGTTCCGGACGTCACCATGTCTGGCTATGGCGTTTCATTTTTGGCGAATCTCGAGGACGGACGGAGTGAGGTATCATGGCTAGTGGTGGGGCTGGCACAGAGAAGCTCGGCATCACGGATTAGACCGCGAGGAGGCACGCCGATTTTGTTGTTGTGGGGAAAGCGAGCAAAGTCGCGTTAAATCAACCCTCTTTCGAATCAACTTTGCGAAAGCCGCTGAAGGACCACCAGAGGAGCGACATAGTATGACGGATGGGCAGGAAGACTCAAGTGGCAGGAGACCCGAGGAAAAGTGAGTTGGGTTTGTGATGATTCTTAGCGCCACCCGTTGTGCGTCTGGCAAGTTCCGATAAGGGTTAGATGTTCTTCATGGCATCCGGCGGGAAGTATCAAACGGGCGGCTGACCGCTTCCGGACGCATCGCGCATCGCGAAGCCCTGCGCGAAGCCCTGAATCATGCAAACTAGATTATGGGCGTGTTTATTAAGCAAAATGCGTGGCCGTCTGTGTGTTTTTTCTGGTGGCTATCGCACTGACAGACACATGTGTTGTGTACGTAAGACACCGACGTACGTTGGTTGACTTTCGTTACTCTCACTGACGGGTTGGTTGGTTGGTTGGTTGGTTGGGCCCAGGCAACAACGGACGGGCTGCGTACGACCAAGCACTGCTCTTCCTGGAGTACCCTGGAGTACGGTGTTCATTCCGTTGTGCTGTCAAGTTCAAGAGGCAATTCTGGGTTTGCAAAATCATACGGCCACGAAAAGATCAACTGGAGAAATGTCGTCAATCACGAGGCAGTGAACTGCACGATAGCCGACAGATCCAAGTTCACTCGTACAAGGATGTGATGCCGTCGTTGGTCCAGAACCAGGTGACCCGCTAAGTGGTGGATGCCATCTTGGTCGGGTGGTCGTCTGTGCGGCGAAAGCGAATGCAGGGTGATCTTTCCCTTTCCTGGAAACAGTTGCAACCAAGCACCACAAAGATAACTCAAAAAGTGCTTGACGGCTCCCGATCCATTTGACCGCATTTCTAGCCCTCAAACGCTAAGTTGTTCAACATGTTCAAACAACCATTGAAGCGGGATCCATTCATCATACTCTTCAAAAATCATTACTTGGATTGACACCTGGCTAGAACTCAAATGACGATAAATATTGACCATTGTCAAGACGTTGTGTCTGTGAGTTGTCAAGAATACCAACACTCCATGTAACCAAACTAGATTCTTTCTTTTTTTCTTGCCCTATCAGTACCGTCTCAAGCTACTGTGCTCGCCAAAGATGATCCATCCTACGCCCATCAATCTTGTTTGATGTTTTACAAACCATAAATGCAAAGCAATCGCATCACCTAAAGCTCATGTGTCCTGCACACCCTTCTTCACACCGACCAAGGCCACCTTGCCTTTGAATTCAGCATTGTGTATGGGAACTGGGGCCAGTCAAGGCGACTTTTATGCGCCATTTTCGCTTTGGCCAGCGACACATCTACCCTACCACCAGACTCTCAGTTACAGCCTAGCACAGACCGTGTTTTTGCAGGCATTAATCTGTTGAGAATCATGTCGACTTGGATCAAGTTTTCATGAACATCATTTCAATCAAGCTCGCAGGGCGCTACCCCCAGCAAGTCGTCGCGTACTCAGCCATCATGAGAAAAAGGGGCGCGCCAGGTCCCCCATTCAGTCATTCAAGAAATCATTTATTATTTATTATACTTGATCCTGGGGAATAACAACCCCTTGGACAACCCCTTGGGGACCGCCATACAATATACCCATCGCATCCTGAGCCAATGACGCGAGCGTGCCGTAAAACATGCTGGCCATGTGTCCGCATCCAGTACAACCCTCCCAGCGTAGGGCAACCCCCTCCCCGGTGCTACAAAGCCAATAGCTACTCTACATATGTAGAGCTTTGCCCTCACATGCATTAAGATGCGCTCCTGACAATTTCAATTAATGACCGCTACGCCGAGCAGTCGATGTCTACTGTATATGTGCAGACTGATACGCAACTGGGCATTTCATACTGACACGCAACTGGGCATTTCATACTGACCTCATTGTTGTAACATTTGGTACTTTTTTTTTTTTTTTTCCTGTGCTTTGAAAGCTACCGAGCCCGGCTCTACCCCGTACATGGCGCATATACTCGGAAATTATTTCATCTACGACTTGTCATGCCATGCAGGCACCTTGAGCCTCAGATAACCAAACTCAGCAACTGATATTTCGACAGATCATAAGTGAGGCTATTCTTAGCTTTCCAGAACTGCTGGTGGCTGGAGGCGGATCAGAAGCTATCATGACGATCGGCCCGTGGCATCATCAGTGCGCGGCGAAAACGCCCATGTCCGTCTATGGAGCGGCGCCAATATCGGCGCTATGGACAAAGGACAAAGGCAGGGCGGTCGAGTCTCATCGTTGCCCTTCGGCCCTTTATGTTGCAGATAGCAACTTTTGTGTGTTTTAGCATCTGCTTGTTGGTCTTCTAGAAGGCAACGGTGTAGCCGTGGTTCCGAGACAAGTCTCAGAACAGCCACCATTATCGGAACAAGCGACGTCAACCCTAGCAATTATTATCACAAGGTCCAAGCTTGCTTACTAATTACTTACTTGCATACAACAGAACGTCAATTTCTTGCCACCAAGGCGAGACGCATTCAAACTCAATCGTTGAGAAAATTTAAAGCCCTTGCCTGAGATCCGGAACATTGTTTCATCCAAACTCTATAATTGGTCACACCAGAAGACGGTGGTGATCCATGTAGACGCTCAGGAATCTAGGAAACATGGGTAATAGTGAACACCCAAATGCTGCTGCACAATTACTCCCGTACAGTCGAGTTAATACATGAAGCTCGCGAGCTAAACCACGTGCGCTTTCTTCTGATACCACGAAAGAATGGGCTTCTTGAATAGGGTGGGGAGAGGAAGAAAAAAAGGAAGAAAAAGAAAAGTTGTGGCCACGGGACACTATCATGCGACGTGAGCAAAGAATATTTACGAGTCACAGAAGATGAGTAGAATTCAATGCGCCACGCCACTTTTCCTTTTGGGTTTTTGTCTAATACGGATTACATGTAGAACATACATACGGACGTACTCGGTACACATGTATGTATGCACAATCAAAAAGAATGGATATTTCAAGGCTCCCTGGCGATTCCCCAGCGCTGCATATGTAGATGACAACACAGTGTTTGACAATGTATGGTAGCAATATTGCCATGTAACCGTGGTGATGTGGAAGCGCAGAAAACTGGAGCAAGCAACAGCCGACAAGCCAGCGTCTCCATCTGGTACTACCATCTACGAGCCGGCGGCTTCTTCCGCGAAGAGGCCCATTAATACTATTCATCTACGGGAGTACGGAGTACATCGTCCGACACTCCGGTTCACCATGGTCCCATGGGTCGCACATGAAGTAATGTTGCAACAAATAGTTCGTGTCCCGGCTGTCGCCGGTAAAAATAAGACCTAAGAAGCCTAAGAAGGGGTGGCTTGGAATCTAGAATAACATAACCTGCTATGTGGCATTGCAAAAGCCAGACCATGACTCGCTGTCGCTGTCGTTCTGCGTACAAAGGCTTATGTAGGAGCGTACATAACAAAGCCAATTGCACCAAGGCCTGATGCGTAGAAGCTAGAGAGCTCTCAAGGGGTCACAATTCTAGCCACGCAAACATGACTTGACACCCCCTCCCTCCTCCTTTTGCTCACGCCATGCAGTAATAGTCCCCCTTTCCTTTACACAGCACACTGGGGGGGCCGGATGGTATTTTTGTATATGCCACTAATGGCGACATGTCGAAGTAACCCCGCTGTTTTACCTTTTTACACTAGAGCGCAGTTAGCATTAAGACTACTAAAAGGGCAGGAATAATATGTATGCGTTATGGTTATCTTACGCAATAGCCATCAGACCCGTGGCAAGATACGCTTTGTTTTTCAATGGGGTCTTTCAGGCACCAAACTGCACAATTAGCCATGGGCATGGCTGGGATCAAGAAGAGTAAGAAGAGCTTCATTTTGGTTGTCTACTCCGTAGTATGGATTGGATTGGATTGGTAAGTGGGAAGGAGGAGTTTGTTATGCTAGTACGCTGCCTTTATATCTTCACGAAACGGAATCTCGAGAAGCCTACCGTCTGCGTCAAAAGTCGTGTCCCCAGACCCCGCACAAGAACCTATTTAGCCAGCTAAATTTAGGATAATAGAAAGGGTATTAAGCCTATGTTTTTATTGAAACATTTCGCCCACTACGGAGTTAGTCCGTGTACATGTACATACATAAGGTAAAGGGAATGAATGAACGGGGTACGTCCGTACATACATAGAAAAGGGAGGACGGATGAAACGAAGGGCCGAATTCAAGGCAAGGGGTACGGCTAAATACATGCATAAATAACATTCACGTTCTTCAGGTTGCCGCCCCGTCTTGCACCAAGGCAGCCAGCCAATGGCAGCAGCGACCGGCTGACCCCGTTTGGCCGCACAGACAATTGGTTCTAATTGGTTCCAGCCGCCTGCAGCCCTAGATGCTGCCTGGACAGGACAAGGTGACAGACAGGTGACAGACAGGTGACAGCAACTTGGCACCCTTGTTGGGCAACCTTCTCGACTTGTCCCGTGTCTCGTCAAACCCATCCATGTTTCGTCAACAGCCCAACCATGCATGCATGCATGTCTTGTCGACAAGCTGTGCCTCGACAACGTTTGTCACTCCGTCACTGTGTTGTGTGTTGCTCCGACTCTCCGTCGACCCCAGGCTTGACGACTTCGGGCAGGTTGACAAGGCCGGGCTGGGCTTCTACCCTGCCCCTGCCCCTGCCCTGCCCTGCCCTGCCAACCTATGTACAACCATCCTGCCATCCTGCCTCTCGTCGCCCGCCTCCATCGATCATCCACAGGTCTGGTTCGTGTCGCACCTGGCCATGGCGCTACAAGTACTCATAACCCATGTCGCGCATCATGATCCTCCAGCGCAGGCCTGGCCATGCCAATGCCAATGCCCAGCCCCGGAGCGGTTGACATACTTTTTCGGGTGAGCCTTTTTTTTTTTTTGTCTTTCGAATATAAGCACTGGATGGGGTTGGCTAACGCTATCGTTACCTCCCAGACGACTTGCTCCGAAATTCCTTGATTCAGTTGCAGATGTCGATGGCCTTTGCACTCACTCGATGTCTTGTCCCGCTGTCACCACCCCGACAAGCATTGCGGATCCTCTTGAGTCTCGAATTGATCTCCTTCCTCCCTGGCTAGCCTGCCAGCAGTAGTAAGTACCCCCTGGGCAATAGAAGATTCCACAGATTTGGTCATGATCCATCCACATCTCCGTGTTATTTCGACGACGACGAGGGACCATGTCTTCAGTATCAAGCAGTTGGTGGGACCTCCTCGTCTGGCCTGTCTTGTTGTCCATCTTGCTTCTGGCCTGCTTGCATTTGCATTTGCGTTGATACAAATTGTATTTTTAGCAGCCAGCCATGATGGTTTTATCAATGGTTGCCTCGGGTCCAGCCCCGGCGTTCTATCAACGTCCGCGCCACGAACGCTTCATACTTGAGTGTCCCGAGGGAAACCTATGTATTATTGGGTTTGCCAACAAGTTGGACCTCAAGTCGGGGGCCTTTGACCCTCAGCGTTCCTTCCTGCTACTCCGTGTCTACGTGATGCTCTCCACGACAAAGAGTTTGAGAGTGCACTTGGGAGCCCTGACAGCCATGGTGACATGTATATTTAGTTTCTGGCGGCACGAAACAGACTCAAGTAAAGCAGGGGGAGGTGGGAGCTAGCTTGCCCGCTCCAACCGGTTCGCTTTCTTTGGTGGCCGACATCTGAGACAAGCAGGACCGCCATTTCTTTTCGAGTCAAAAGCGCATGGCATGGACTGATGGAGTTAGAAAAAGGCACCACCAAGTCGGGGCGCTAAAACAAGACACGCAGCCGATTTCACAATCTGGACCTCCAGCCCTTTTACATTCATCACAAGTAACCTGGTGCCAATCACCCAATAGACTCTGCGTCCATCCGTTGCAGACCCCAGACGCCTCTTCCTACCAGTTGTCGCACCACCAAAATGTCTTACTATCACGTAATCGGGTAGAGAAAACCGATGAAATTGATGAAGAATACGCTGAAAAACTTTTCAAGTGAGCGTGAACAAGGAACATTGCGCTATTGACTCGGAGTCATCTTCAGGCAAGGTCAATCTCAATGGGTTTTTCAAGGATATTGAACCCCGGTTTGGCATTCATCCTCGTTGCACTATTCTAGTCTACTTCCCACGTGTCTACATCACCATACTTTCGAGTCGGTACAGATGACGAGCAGCAACATGTTCATGTCATTTAGCTCATGCCTCATTTACCTTTCCAGTACTTTTTGTACCAGAGCTCCAGCCAGAGCGCTGTGCAATATTCACTGCTATCCCGATATGACCAACATTCCCGAGATGGGGTACAGCGGACGGGGACTAGATCAAAGTCTTGTTTGTTACCTTTGAACTAAGTCAGTCGTCTGATGGTGCTCCCGATGGGCAGCGCCAGAAGTACTATACGGTTCCTTAGTTTACTCTGCTTTTTGCGTCGTTACTGTCATATTAACCAACAACGTTGGCGGAAAAAAAAAATCAGTCCATAGTCATGAATTTGATTGGTCTACTCCGACACCTCGCCATGACAATCTAGTTTCCCGCTCAACGACCAAAGACGGAAGAAGCAGGGAGGGACTCGACATGATCCAAATGGATGGATTATCCAAGGGGTATGTATCTAAATCAACTCTCATCAACCAGAACCGATATACACGGGCATGCCGTACACCACCACTGCCGCAGCATTCAGGTACCTGAATTTGCAGGCATCTCGAGCCTTGGCCACGGCTTCCGGCAACGACGACGAGGCACCCTCGCCGCCGCTGTGCGAGACATGAACGTCTCCTTCTTCGCCTACACCTCGTCCATCTTGGGCCTTGCCCTTGCCCTTGCCACCGCCCCCCTTCTTCTTGTCCTCTTCTCCAAACGTGCCCGGTGCAAACAGACCCCATTCTTCAAAGGTTCTCCCCGCAAAGCGATCGATGTCTCGATCCGTCACGTCCCATAGCGTCCCGACGACTGCTGGACACCCAGCCAGCATGTAATTCCAAACGGGGCCGTGGCATTCGAATTCTCCCGCTTCCGTGAGCGATGCCGAGCTGCATCCCATGAGAAACGTGGCCGGCTTGCACTTGTCCAGGCGCCGGATCGTCTTGCCGCGTACGTACTGTGCGCCGCTGCCGTGGCCAAAGTACAGCAGAATCTCGGACTTGGAGAGGGCCTCTTCGAATTCGGTTTCGCTCGGACTCTTGTTGACGATGCCGTTCCAGCTCGCGAGGGTCTTGAAAGAAGGCTGGAAGAAGTTCTGCGTGTTCTTGAGATCCGACGACGGGTTCAGAATGTAGGTTCCCGCATTTCGCGATACGTAGTGCCCGCCCCGTACATCGGACGTGTTGCTCGGCAGATTGGATTGCGTAATGAGCTGCCGGAGGCATGCCAGAGATGGAACGCGCGATACCGCCAGTCCCTGCATGCAGGGCAACGATTCCCAGGGGAACGCGTGCAGAGCCTTGTCCAGGACCAGTATTGTGTGGCTGCCCTCTTCTCTCTCCGACGACGACGACGACGACGACGACGACGACGACGACGAAGACGCCGGCGACTTGGCGGCTGAGTAGTACCCTCGGAGAGCATCGTATGCCTCCACCACCATGGCGTCAAAGTCAATCTCGTCGTACGCGTTCCTCTCTCCGTGAAACTGAAGAATGTCAACAACAAAGTAGAGCAGGTCATTCAAAGCCTCATCGTAGTCGCAGTCAGGGTCCGCCGGATCACCGAGGCCAATGAAAAGGTCTAGGACTCGAGGGTCGAGATTGATGCCTTGTGCCTTGGTGGTGGTCCTTTTACCGCGCATCCGGTTTCGAGACGGAAGACCTCCGTCCAGGATTTGCTGGAAGCTCCTTTGGAAGCGAGCCAGCAGATCAGACCGTCGCTGGTGTTGCGAAAAGATGCCCTTGAAACCTCCCAGCCATGTCGTCTCGATTGTCAGAAGCAGATCCCTGAGCCTTGCATCCAGTGCCTCTCGCTCAGACCACCACTGGTTCCTTTCGCCCCTGGCGGAAAAGTCCCGCGCCGAATGACTGGTCTCGTTGGCGAGCCTGATGATGTCGAGAAGCTCCTCGCGGCCATGCTCGAAATTGAACACTTCGGAATCGGCATCGCGGCTGTTGGCACGCTCCAGCGGGAGCCGCAGGATGAAAGGACTATGCCCAGCCTGCAGCTTGGTGACGGAAAGGTCGTGGCGGTTGCCGCTCAGCGACAAGGAGATGACGGACCAGTTCTTGGGAAGCAGATCCACGTACGTCTTGTGAAACGTGGACAAATCCGGGGACACCCCTGTCGTCGTGCTCCCAGTGAGCCCTGCTGGCAGATGATTGCTCATTGAGCCACTCGGGAATCTGACTCGGGGTCGTCCCAGAGACGACGGGGCTGTCAAGGTGTTTTGCTCGCGTGTCCACGTAATGTTGCGAGCCAGATCGACTGCCACCGTGGCAAAGGCTGACGAGAGGACCGCCTTTGACTTGCCGGCTGTCGTTGCAGACAGGAGGATGATGGTGTTCTGCAACAGTGTGGAGAGACGGTGCACCATGGCACTATCGGAAACCGACAACGTAGACCCGTGCGCGTTGATCAAGATATCCTGGGCTTGCCCGAGCGCATCTGCAAAAGCCGGAGCAGCGTTCTTGCACTTGACAGTCTTCTGGGCCGTGGTGCGTCCCCGTTTGGGCGGCGATGCGATGGGGCTGCTCTTGTCCAGGGATGATGCCCTGTCTGTGCCACAAGAGACTGCAGGGAACGAGATTGTGGAATCTTGCATGACAGAGAATACGGGATCCGATATCATCTGTTCCATGCTGTGGCCAATGAGGGATGCAGCCGTCATGACCTGCTCTAGAGGAAGAGTTCCAAAGAGCTTTGGTAGCTCCTTGGCTTGTTCAAGGGTCGACAAGGCCGACGTCCAGTCCTTCTTTTGAATATACCCTATTGCTCGTGACAGGAAAACAGCGGCAAGCAAGGATGATTGGTAAACGTCCTTGGGAAGCTGGCGGCAGTCATCAGGCGGCGGCGACTTGCCCTTCGCCATGCCCTGTCGTTTGGCAACTCTTGCGACGGTGCTGGTAGTAGTAGCCTTGGTCGCTTTGGTTGTCCTGCCGCCTCGGGTTCGGGTGGTTCTCGCTGACGCCGCCTTGGCTTTGGCTGTGTTGCCTGCAGATGTGCCTTCGTCTGGCGAATCGTTGCTGTTGCTGCTGCTGCTACGGCTCAGTAGACGTAAAGTGTCTTCAGCAATGGAGAAGAACTTGTCGGCATTCTCCTCCTGTCCCATTTCCGAATACATCTCACCCAGCTTGCACGCAAACTGAACTCGTGCTGAGCAAATATCACGGGGCATGTCGTCCTGGGCCGCCTCCAATATTTCGAGCGCTTTCGTAAGCCTTCCCGCTTTCAAATATATCGAACCAGTCCATGCTGCGACTTGGGCACGATACAGCGACGATTGAGTGCTCTCAGCTATCTTGCGAGCAGATTCTGCATAGTAGACCGTTTCTTGAAACATGCCAATATGAGCATATACCGATGATATGTGTAAGAGACATCGCAGGAGCGGAGCTGCCAAACTCCAGAATCGAGGACCTGCCGTAAGGGTTTTCGGAGTCTTCATGTCGATGCTTGCCATGGTGGTCTCCGAGATGCTTGAGTCGACGACGCTCGAGGAAGCTGCCTCAAGTTTGGCCCAGTCATGGGACAAGGTGCGGACACCAGTCTTGATTGTTGCGAGAGCATCATCAATGTCACCAGTCTGTAGGGAGACTATTGATTGCATCAGGGCCGACATTGACAACATCACATTCGCTTGAGCTCTAGACTGAGCCCAGGTCGAGTAGGAGTCCCCGCAGATATCGTTTGCCTTTTGTATGCAGTCCGAGCTGTTGAAGATTTAGTGCTCGTTAGGGGCCCAAGTTGGATCAAGAGGTAGTAGGTAGGTAGGTAGGTTTTACTCACGCTTCTTCCCAGCTACCGACACCCGCGAAATATTCAGCCTGGGACAAGTAGAAATCGGCGACAACCCCTCGCGATACTCCTTCATTTTGGCTGAGCAGATCTTGAGATATGCCCAAGGCTTCAGAAGCTTGCGTGAATCTGCCAATGTTGACGTACTGTTTGGCTAAATGGCTGTGACCCAGAACTAGGCCATCCTGGAACGAGCCCGAAGATTCTGCCACTGCCCTGGACAGGGCAACTGTCAACTCCAGAATGGCGATTTGAAGCTGGGCTTCACCACGCAATTCCGCAAGATGCCTCAATGCTTGCAAAAAGTCAATCAATATTTCGGGGTTATCAATCCTGGCGTAGAGATCCTGTCTGGATTCGCAGCGAGTAAGCATCGATCTCCAGGACGCGATGTTCTCGCCAATGACCGAAGCGGGAAAAGCATCTTGGCTGTTGACTAAAGCAACCATGGAGGAGTGATATGCCTGCAGATGAGGGATGAACTGTGACAGGCTGCTATCCTCTGCTTTGTCTTTCCTCTGAAGCTGTTCAACAACCTGGCCCAAACTTTCCGAGATTGCTTCTACTTCCTCCTCTTCTCCAATATTCTGATAAAGTAGGTGAAGCAAAATTCGAAATCGTCGGACAGGATACTTCTCGGGTGTGTATATTCGGAGCAAGGCCGCGGGACTGGGATCATGAAGGCGGAGAACCTGTCCAGGGGAGGACAGCTCTGCGCTAAGGTGCATGAGATGCTCGAGTACGGCTGCACGCTCTTGTTCGGGGAGGAAGAAAGTCCAGTCGTTCCAAGACTTGTCCAGCTTTGCAATTGAGCGCAAAGTACGCGATAGTGATGAGGCTTTCTCGGTCGTTGCCCATGCAAGGGGCGGCGAAAGTGTCGTGAGAGCTGTTGCAACGTCGGAGAGGACACCATCTTCTGCCATGTTGGTACAGATAGACCGCAGAGTTCCGACTGCGTCTTCACTTCGGCCCGCTCCTTTGCAGAGATCGGCAAAGAGCTCCAGTTTCATTGATAGCTGTGCCTTCTCTTTGTCAACAGATGACCGCCCCTTGACGCTGTCAATCGAGCGACTCAAGGATTGAAGAAGCTGCTTGTTGAGATCCTTGGACCGATCTTTCATCTTGCGCAACTCCATGAATCTGGAAAAATACAGGGCCGATATCTTGACATGATATGTCCCAAGCTGCTCCGCTCTGGTGGATGACATCGATGCATCACATACAGAGTCAAGCAGGCTGGCACAGTTCTGAAGAACGTCATCCATCTTCTGCCACTCGATTTCTCCGGTTGTGATCTCAGATTTCATAACCATGAGGGTGGCATCCAATGTTTGGTTAATTGACTGCATAATCGCCTGCTTTCGCTGATCGAATTGTAACATTTGCTTTGCTGGGGCATCCTTGCCGGGTGCGATGCCCATCCATCGCCGGACAAAGCGCGGATACTGCAGAAGAAAGGCTTTCAACAAAGTGCTGGTTGTCTTGCAAAGTGATTTAGAATCGCTCTTTGGGTCCAACTCTCTCATCAACAGACCAACAACAGACCGTCTCACGGCTGAGAGACTTTCGAGAAGCTCGTTGAGTTCGCTGACGGTGCCACTCAAGCTACCGCCTAAGCTGTCTGTGACTTCTTGTATTGATTGCTCGATGCCCGGATCCACATCTGGTTTCTTCAAAGCAGATGCTAGGATTCGAGCAGAAACGGAACAAATGAGGACGACTGAGTCAGATTCCTCGCAAAGCGAAGCTTTGAGGCTTTCGAACCAGCAGCAAGCTCCGTCGTACTGCCGAGCCGCATGAGCCATGGACCCCAAAACTTGATAAATGATGGAAAGCGGGGATTTGGACGAGGTGGATGGTTCATGCTTGTTGAGGCGGATGATCTGCATAAGCGCGTCGTATGCCGCCGCGAGCGTCTGGTAAAGCAATTTGTCGTCGGCTTTGAACCGTCTTGCGAAGGCACGGACACAGCGACTGAAGGGGGTCAATACATCATCATCAATATTACCCTGATGACCTGCCAGTTTCCACCACCTCAACTGAGTGCGGAAAGATAAAGACTGGAGCTCGAAAGCGACAAGCGGGCTGGGACTCAACCTAGACTCCGTGGCCACCGAATCCTCCTGGATAGAGATACTCGGTAACATTGACAAAAGGGCCTGGGATACAGAGGCCAGCTGACGAGAAGCCTTTTGGGTCTGCTTTTCTCCGCCATCGGCCAACTTGAGCAATAACACAACTGGACTTGAAGGGGTGTTTTCCAGTAGCTGGGGTAATAGCGCCTCGATATGCGCCGCCTTTTTCGTGGCACAGACAAGCTTGAGAACTTGGCTTTGCAGAGTAGTGATGATTGGAAGCGTTGCTTTGGAAATGTCTCCTTTGAACTCGAGCAGACTTGCGATTTCTGCGGCAGCGGTTGTTCTCTCGGATGGCGCCAACTTGGTCGTCTTGGAACTTTCTATGCGTGCTGCCGGCTCGAGTCGACGCTTTAGTATCCTCATCTCCTTTAGAGCCTGATCGTGTAGATTCAGAGACAGAAGTTTTCCGATGAATGCTGACATGCCGTTCTCTAGCTGGAAGTCGTATTGGGGATCTTGAGCTGCGGATTTCATAGACCGAAGGCAAGCAAATGCCGTGCGCGCGCACTCCACGGCCGCCAGACATCCCGTCGAATGGACTGGCGTTGTAGGCTTTGGCTTGGACATGGAGACACTCGGCGAAGTTGCGACGCGGTTCAAAGTCCTTGGCTGCATTGGCGACAAAGGTGTCGAAAGCGAGCGACGCAATGTCCTCTTCGAATCTGTTCGGGGACCATTTTCGGTCAGTTTGCGAGGTGTTGATGGCGGAACAGGCTTCGCGGCCTCTGTGAGTGTTTTCAAAGTCGAATTGATGACACATGTAGCCAAGACTGTCCTGTCTCTGGCGCTGAGCTGCTCGTGGCGTGAAGCAGGTTTCTTTGTCGCGGTAGCGCTTTTTGCCTTTGATGTAGTAGTAGCAGATGTTGTTGGACGTGAAGCGGAAGTGGGAGCCGGAAAGGGGGTTTCTGTCTCAACGAGAAGTAACTCCTTGAGAGCGACGACGGTAGCGGGAGTGCATGTCGCCGTGGAGGAGATGGCAGCCTTGACGGCGTCGGAAGATGCTTGTAACGAAGCCATGTGGATTAGTATGTGATTAGTCTGTTAATCATGTCGTCGGGACGTGAAGTCGTAGGGGACCAGAAACGCCAAAAACGAGACAAAGAGATGCAATGAATGCCAAAATCCCCAAAAGAAAGACGAAATGCAATTGTGTATGCAACAGCAAGATGCTAGTACTACATGTGCAATATTGTTCGTCCGAGGTTTGGTGTTGAGATGCAAGCTGGATAACTTAATTAATGTGGGGCGGACCGTCGCGGTTGTCCAGGGCAACGCTGGTTGGTGATGTGGCTGTGGCTGGGCTGTGGACGTGGACGTGGACGTGGACGTGGACGTGGACGTGGCTCAAATTGTCAAATTGATTTGACACCCGTCAGCACAAGTCTACGGAGAAAACGACGGCCGCCGCTTTGGGGGCGAAGGGATCCAGCCTACAATATGACGACGGCTCGACTTGCACTGCAAGCAATATGCGCCGGTCGTGTGTGTCTCGGAGCGAGGATACCGATTCAACCATTGCGGGCGATTCGCTTTTCGAGCTCTGGACCTGCGACCATCGCCGACGCCGGATTCTGGAGATCTTTGATTCCGAAACCTTTTCGAAAAGAGAACCGCAAGCTGAACAAAGGGAACAAGTCAAAAGAATGGAATCCGGCGACGTTCTTCATCATCATGTTCCTGTTCATTGGCTCCATGTCAATTCAAATGATTGCGTTGCGGAACCAGTCTGACCGATACAACCGACAAGCGACAGTCAGAATAGGACAGCTGCGGCAAGCCTTGATGAAGCTTCAGAATGGCGAAGAGGTCGATGTGGATAAGCTTCTGGGCAACGTTGATGAAGCTCAGAAGGAGATTGATTGGGAAGAAAGTGCGTACCACATGTGGAGACTAAAATTCGTATTCATATTTCAATTCGCTGACCTGAAATCTTGCAGTGTTGAAAGCCATGGAGAGAGACGAAGCTTCAAACCCGATTGACCAAGGGGCGGAAAAGCCGAGACAGCCAGAGAATCGAAAGAAGATTGCGACGACAAACCCACCTATAACGAAAGAGGTAGAAGAGGGCGAAGAGGCAAGCGTAGAGTCTCCGGCAACCAAGTCAAACACGGCAAATCTTGGCAGCTTCTTCTGACACCCTAAAATGTTCAAAAAGAAAAAAGTTTATATATATCGCATTCACAAATGTACAGTAATCAAGACAACATATCCTTGAAAACGGCCGAATTTGCAAGGGACGTTCTGATCGTTGGGGGGCGATGAGAGCCGGCGCCGGATTCTCTCAACTGTGAGACAAGGGCTGGCAGTAACACATCTGTTGATAATTCGACTCGCACTGCGCCTTCGCCTTTCTGCTGAGGGTCCACGTCGGCAAAGAAGCTATCCTCGCCTCTAACGCCACCCATATTGACTATGGCGATGGGCATCCCACGGTCCTTTGCCCGTTTGGCCAGCCGCCACGCAGAGTACGTTGCAAGAGACGTGCCGAGAATGAGCAGCCTGCCGGAATTGTCGATGGCATCCTCTGCAGCGGTTTTGACATGGGTTGCGATGCTCTCCCCAAACATGACCACAGCAGGTTTGAGCACGCCAGCAGTGCTGGGCATGGCCCATGCTCCGTCGGAGTCGACCTGAACGACATGCCGTTGGCCGTTGGCATCATGTGGAGGATCTGACAGACATTTTGGACACGGCGGATATCTAAACGTCGTGTATGGAGCCTCTGGCAAATCAACGTCGCCGTCAGGGTTGGCTTTCAGGCCTTTGAACCTTTGTTCCTCCGAACTCTCGGTATCCAAAGCGCCAGAAGCTATGGCCTCTTCCAAAAGCGCCGCCCAACGAGGATTGAGGCGCGACAATTCTTGCTGGAACACATGCCGAGGAAATTCTGTCCGGCAGCTGGTGCAGACCGTGGATCTCAGATAGCCATGTAGCTCGAGGGACGGTATCCGTGGATGGGCGTTGGGATGGAATGAATCAACATTCTGTGTAATCACGCTGCGAACCAAGCCCAAGTCCCCCAAGTCTCTGATCGCGTGGTGACCCGAATTCGGCAGTGCCTTGTGAAGAGAAGACCAGCCAAGAAAGCTACGGGCCCAATACCTCTTACGGGCCTCGTGATTGCTAGTGAATTCATAGTAATAAATCGGGCGGTAAGACTTGTTGACTCTGTATGTGCCCTTGACCCCTCGGTAGTCAGCTAGCCCGGAGGCGACAGATAATCCTGCTCCAGTGAGAACGATGGTCGAGCTGGGGAGATTGCCGGGGGGCGGAGACTGGAAGAAGTTGAGCAAGGCTGAGAGGCCACCTTGGAGGGTTGTAGCAGTGGAGGGGATGATGGTAGGAGATGCAAGTATGTCCGTATACGGAATACGCATAAGCGGTTTCTTCATTGAAAGAGTATTTGCAAAAGTGGCTAATAAGGGCCACCGCATCTACTTCACAGGGTTGACTGATTATTCAATGGTGATATCGAAGACCCCCCCCCCAAGAGTGACGAGGTTTGTCTCCACACTTTCGGGGATGGAATGGAGTGAGAAACGTCAACGCGCAGCAACGATCTTTTAAATGGGCAGCTGCGACTAAGCCCAAAACGGAAGCGGTATCTTTTACACATGTTTTTCGAAACAGGTACTTTACGGAGTATTCATCAAAAATGGGGTCCCTGACCTGAGCTAACTCGACAAGGTGAACGACTTGACTCCATGCGCCGAGGTGCATCAGCTGCAGCATCGTACCGACCGATTCACGCCGTTCTCGCTCCTCACAACCTCCCTCTTTGACTTTTTTTGACCAACAATTTCTCCCTCGCAGACTCAGAGGCGGCTTCTCCCACAGTCACTCAACCTCACTGCGCCTTGGCTCAATGTCGTCACATGAGCGATAAGAGAGAGAGAGATAAGAGGATAAGAGATAAGCGATTTCACGTCCGCTTTGCGCTGTGCGCCGCCCCCTCCTAGACCTCTAGACTCTGCAGAGACGAGAGACAACAGGCAGGAAGCCTTCAACGAGCGCCGAGTCAAGCACTCTGGTGCAGACTTCAACTCATCAACTTCATTGCATGTCTCCTCAGGTCCGCCGCTCCACTGGCCTGGCCGTGCGGTGCGTGTCTGGGGTGGCGGCCACAAGCGTGACAACGTCGTCGGCTCATGCAGCGGGGGTGACGCCCACCAACGGCACCAATGGCCGCTGCGTGCGCCGAGGAGGGCAAGGACGACGGGTCAACGGCACCAATGGCAGCACGCACGCCTCTGCTGCAACTGCAACTTTAAGTGGTCGCACGAGCTGCAGCCGCTTGGGATGCTTGGGATGCTTGGGACTCCTGAGGACACATCAACCTTCACGACCATCCTCGTCGCTTCGCTTGCAGGCACGCCGCATATTAACACTGAGCCTGTTTCCTGCCTCCTTTCCTACCCGCGCTTGCTTTTCCACCGCTGCCGTCTACAGCTCCTCCACCTCCCTGTCTCATCTGGCCTCCTCGTCCTCGTCCTCGTCTTCTCCGTCTTCTCCGTCTTCTCCGTCTTCTTCGTCTTCTTCGACGACTCACGATCTCGGCTCCAATATTGCCAGCGCTCGTTGCGTATTGCTTCATCTGGCCCCAGTGCGTAGCCGCATCCGTACGCTACCTGCTATCATGGGGTCTGCGCTGAAGCAGACTCGCGACCACGGCGACCATGGCCACGGTCACAGTCACTCTGGCCATGGACATCATCACCATCATCACGACAACACATACCTCACCTCGGCCAATACAAGCGACCCGGGAGTGCGCATCACACGCCTTGGCCTGCTGTCCAACTTGGGAATGGCAATTGCAAAGTTTATCGGTGGATGGGCTTTCAATTCGAGATCCATGACAGCAGACGCTTGGCATAGTATTGCGGATCTCACCTCGGACATTTTGACCCTGGCGACGCTATCATGGAGCTTGAAGCGACCAAGCGATCGGTTTCCAATGGGGTTTGGCAAGGTTGAAAGCTTGGGATCACTGGGTGTATCAGGCATGCTGCTGTTTGGTGGCTTCTACATGGGCTGGGAGAGCGCAATCAGCTTGTACGGCCACTTCAACCCTGAAGGAGCGCACCACATTTTTGAGCACATCGGCCACGGCCACAGCCATTCTCACAGCCCTGCCGACCTTGGCATCCCGAATATCCATGCTGTGTGGTTAGCTGCGGGCACCATTTTGATCAAGGAATGGCTGTATCATGCGAGTACGTCATTCCATCTCATTCAACCAACGTGGAAGAATCACTTATTAACACTCTCCTCTTGTCAGCGATGAAAGTTGCGCTAGAACGCAAGTCGTCGGTCTTGGCCTCGAATGCGGTTCACCATCGAGTCGACAGCCTGACGGGCATTGTCACGCTAGCTGCTATTCTGGGTGCCAACGTCTTCGAACACGCTGCCTGGTTAGATCCGGTGGGCGGGCTTCTCATTTCCATCATGGTTGTGAACGCAGGATACGAGAACACCAAAGAAGCACTGTACGAGCTAGCAGACCGCAGCCTCGACGATGAGGTGAAGAAGTCGGTCAGAAAGCAAGCTCACCGCGCACTGGCCAACGTGAGCGAGGGTCACGAGGCAGAGGTACGTGATGTCAGCGGCATCAAGTCTGGGCAAAACTACCTCGTTGACCTCGAGCTGGCTGTGCCCGGAGCATGGACAGTCAACGACGTGAAGGATGTGGAGGACGCAGTGCGCTTGCAGATTGGCAGCAAAGTGCGTGGAGTGAGAAGGCTCCGTGTGCGGTTCGTGTCCCGCGACGAGCCGGTGAAGGAAAAGTGGGATGAGTTCATTGCCGGGTCAGAAGCTCTTCAGAAACCCGAGGGTCAAGAAGAGGAAGAGGAAGAAGAAGAGGGGGGGAGCAATAGACATTAGAGCTGGTTGAATCTTTTTGGATTGGGCATGGTATACGGAGTATGGTATGCATGCATGGGAGCAGCAGCGCCGACGACACGGCAGATGGACTGGAGAGCACGTGGGATAAAAATACTGGTGCAATAGCGAGGGAGGCTAGGAAACAAGTCGTTGTGTACTGGCCGCATTAGTCTGTCCCAACATTGACATTAGCGTAGAGCCATGTCGCATTGGCGTGCCTGACCGATGGGCCGAGTTTCCGACAAGATGTCCTCACAACAAAGCTGGCAATTCCTTCCAGTCATGTCATTCATTGAATGAAAATGAAGGGCCTGGCTGGTCTGGTCCCTACCCCGCCACAACCCCGCCACAACCCCGCCCCGTTCGTTGCCTTCTTTCCTTCCTGCTGATAATACGACAACGGCGGCGGCTTGACGAAAGGAAAAGGCTGAAGTCATGGACCCGCGGATTATGTATTGAGGATATTTGCTTTCACTCCAACACCTTGCGATGCTGAAAATTCCGAGTCAACCTGACCTTTGTCCATGAACCTGGGCTATCACCTACGGACTACCCTTGGCACCTCACCTCGACTTCCCAGCTATAAGCCAGCAACCTCGCAAAATGGGCGACGACAACGGTCCCTTGTATCTGGGCCTCGACCTGTCTACGCAGCAATTAAAAGGTTATGCATTGCCTCGTCTCCTATCCACATGACGCATTTCATAAAACTGACGGGTGGGTTCTGCGCCCTTATAAACAGCCATTGTTGTCGACTCGGAGCTCAAGACGGTTGCGCAGTCCAAGGTCGATTTCGACGGCGACTTTGGGCGCGACTATGGGATCCGGAAGGGCGTGCTTGCCCGCGACGAGACGGGCGAGGTGTTTGCCCCCGTGGCCATGTGGATGGAGGCGCTGGATCTTGTGCTGGAGCGGCTGTGCCGCGAGATGCCCGTCCCCGTGAGCCGGATCCGCGGCGTGAGCGGATCGGGCCAGCAGCACGGGAGCGTCTTCTGGGGCAGCAGCGCCGAGGAATTGCTGCGCGGCCTGGATCCCGGGAGGCGCCTGGTCGAGCAGTTGTCGGGGGCGCTGGCGCACGAGTGGTCGCCGAATTGGCAGGATCAGAGCACGCAGAAGGAGTGTGATGCGTTTGACGCCGCGTTGGGCGGCAGGGAGAAGCTGGCCGAGGTCACGGGGAGTGGTGCCCATCATGTGAGTTTGTTAAAATTTCTGATGATTTCTTAAAAAAAAAAACCTAACGGGCTTTTCTCAAAAAAAAAAAAAACTTAGCGCTTCACCGGCCTGCAAATCATGCGGTTGAGACAAGCCCTCCCCCGAATGTACGCCAGCACAAGTCGCATATCCCTCGTCTCATCCTTCCTCGCCTCCCTGTTCCTCGGATCCATTGCGCCCCTTGACGTCGGCGACGTATGCGGCATGAATCTCTGGGACATGCCGAACCAGCGATACAGCCCGGAGCTGCTGGCCCTGGCAGGCGGGGGGGCCGGCGGCGCCCAGCGCCTCCTCCGCCAGAAGCTCGGGGAGCCCGAGATGGACGGCGGGCGGCCTCTCGGCAGCGTCTCGCCGTACTTTGTCCGCAGGTACGGCTTCAGTGCCGGCTGTCGGGTCGTCCCCTTCACCGGCGACAACCCGGCTACCATTCTGGCGCTCCCGCTGCGGCCCCTCGACGCCATCGTCTCCCTCGGGACGTCGACCACGTTCCTCATGAACACGCCCACCTACAAGCCCGACGGCTCCTACCACTTCTTCAACCACCCCACCACAAGGGGCCACTACATGTTCATGCTGTGCTACAAGAACGGCGGTCTGGCCCGTGAGAAGGTGCGCGACGCGCTGCCCCCCCGGAAATCCGGCGGCGGCCGGCCCGACGGCTGGGACGACTTCAACGCCGCCGTCCTCAACACACCCCCTCTCCATGTCGCCGGGCGCGGGGACAAGGCCAAGCTCGGCCTGTACTTTTGCCTCCGCGAGACGGTGCCCAACATCCGCGCCGGCACGTTCCGCTTCCACTGCGACGCCGACGGCAGCCGTCTCCAACAGGTGCAGGGGGGGTGGTCCGAGGACGTCGACCCCCGCATCATCGTCGAGTCGCAGGCTCTGTCCATGCGATTGCGGTCGCAGAAGCTCGTCCACAGTCCCGGAGACGGCCTGCCCGCCCAGCCACGGCGCATCTACCTCGTGGGCGGGGGGTCCATGAACCCGGCCATCGCCCGCGTCATCGGCGACGTCCTCGGCGGCGCAGACGGCGTGTACAAGCTCGATGTGGGAGGCAGCGCGTGCGCCCTGGGCGGCGCATACAAGGCGCTGTGGGCGCTGGAGCGAAAGCAAGGCGAGACCTTTGACGAGTTGATTGCCCAGCGGTGGAAAGAAGAAGGGTCCATCGAGCGAGTGGACGAGGGTTTCAAACCTGGCACGTACCAGCAGTATGGGAACATCTTGGGCGCATTCGAAGAAATGGAGAAGAGGTTGCTCTCAGAAGAAACACGGTGAATTTTTTTCATTTTTTTTTAGAAAAAAAAAAGAGCTCGCACGCAATATTGCATGAGGGTTTGTCGTCTATCTAACATATTTGCTCATGAAGCGTCTGTGAAAGTCGGATCTCAAAAGGTCCTATAAAAGTTAGCAAAAGTTCGATGAAGCAACCCCCCCAAAAAAAAAACAAAAAAAACAACAACTCACATTCACAAACTCCTTCTTCCCCTTGTCCTCCGTCCCCCTCGCCTGATTCTTAAAGACCACATCGTCATCCCACCTCCTCTTCATCGTAAAATCCTGCTTGTTCAAAAGCGGATTCCCCAGCGCGATGTGCTTCTCCCGCGCCTCCTCCTCCTCCTTTGCCCGCTCCGCCTCCTCCCTCTTCTTCTTCTCCTCGCGCTCTCTCCTCACGCGCTCCAGCTCCCTCGCCAGCTCCGCCTCTTCGTCGTCGTCGTCGTCGTCGTCGTCGTCGCTGTCAGAGGAGCCGTCGTTTTCGGACCCGTCAGAGTCGTCTGCGTCGAGGGCCCGCGTCTCCTCTAGGATCCGCCGCCGTTTGGAGTCGTAGTCTTCTTGGCTGGAGCTAGGCCGTCTTTTGTCGCCGGCCGCGCTGGCACTGTCCGTGTCTGCTGCGTCTTCTTTGAGGGGGAAGGGGAGGGGCTGGCCTTTTGTTTTGGCGAAGTGGGCGGTTTCGGCGGCGAGGAGCTCGGCGGCGAGGTCGCGCGAGGGTTCGTCGTCGGCGTCGCCTCCTTGGCCGGCTTGGCGGAACTTGAGCTGTGTGTGGGCGGGTAGGAGGCGTTGGTGGTAGGCTGGGCCGCGGAGGGCTTCTTTGCCACGGGCCTTCGAGTGGAAGATTTAGGAATTGAGACGCGGGGACGGGAAGGGCGGGGTACGTACTGGGTCAAAGGTCGGTCTGTGGGCGGTGGTCATGTTGGTTGTTGGAGGCGGGAGGTTGGTAGGTTGGTGGAGGAATTTGAGAGAGAGGACGATGAGATTCCGAAAGGTGAGTTCGAAGTTCGGGAAGTCGGGAGTGGAGTGAGGGTTTGGAGTTGACGTTGAGTGATGGCCAATCATGTTGCGGGGTGCGCTCCGCTCCACCTTGGTGTTTGCATCTATCTCAGGGAGCCCACTAATTATAAATCCGTACATGCTTTATGTATTTCTTCATCCATTCTTACCAGATCAGCTATTATAAAGAATTCGCAAAAATCTATCACGAATCAAACATGAGAGGACTACAAAAAAGTCAACTTTTAATCAGTAAATGCAAACTCGCAAAAGTCGCTGCGATGAACCTTGCCATTTCGCCCACCCTACAGCTCAAGTGAGTTGCAGCACGTCCTTTCGAAACTTGCGATGCGTGAAGCTTTTTACTTGGGGGGAGGAACCTTCCGCCAAGCTAGTCATCGTAAGGCTAAGTAATGCGTAATTTACAGAAGACGCCCCCTTCGACGCCGTCTCTGAACTTGCGCGTCTTTTCCAAAGCAGATGGAGTTCCAATTCCAGCCAAGCAAAGCACACACACACCTTCATCGCCACCGCCCGGCAGAATTTTGCACCACACCCTCCCTCCCTCACTCACTCACTCACTCACTCACAACTTACTGATGAGCAACGTCATGAAGGAAAGGCGAGTGAGAAAAAAGAAGAAGTTGTAGACGAAACCTTGAGAAAACGAAATCACCAACCAGAGGACGTTACCCCCTTTCCATAATGCCCCGAGACGCAGAGCCCTCCCTCAGCGAGAGGACGTTTCTCACAAAAGCCCTAGAAGAGGGCCTGCGACTAGACAACCGCATGTTCGAGCAGTTCCGGCCGATAGAGCTCACTTTCGGAGACGAGTATGGCGTTGCGGATGTCCAGTTTGGAAAAACAAGGTACGGTTGGTTTTCCCTCTTTCCCCCCCTTCCATCTCCCTACTTTTACACCACCACGAATCAAACTGGATTTGGACATCCTTTTCCCCAACATCCACTCAAGACAAACATGTCCAACTCACAACAACACGCATCCCACTCTACAAACAGGGTCGTAGCCAAGGTCTCGGCAGAAGTCACCGTCCCCTTCACAGACCGTCCGTTCGACGGCGTCTTCTCCATCTCATCGGAACTGAGTCCCATGGTCGCCCCGTCCTTTGAAGTCAGCCGCCCCACGGAACAAGAGGTCCTCCTGTCGCGGATGCTGGAGAAGACGATCCGTCGCTCCGGCGCCCTGGACACGGAGTCGCTGTGCCTCGTCGCCGGCCAGAAATGCTGGTCCGTCCGCGCGGACCTCCACGTGCTGTCCCACGACGGCAACCTCCTCGACGTGTCGTGCCTTGCCGTCGTTGCCGCGCTGCGGCACTTTCGCAAGCCGGAGAGCTCCATGGAGGGGGAGACGCTGACGGTGTACACGCCTGCGGAGAGGGAGCCCGTGCCGCTGAGCTGGTTGCATTCCCCGTTCTGCGTCACGTTTAGCTTCTTTGGGGAGCATGGGCCGTCGGGAGGGGAGACGGTTCTGTTGGACACGACGTGGTTGGAGGAGCAGCTGAGGGTGAGCAGCTGCACGTTTAGCTTGAACAAGCACGGGGAGATATGCCAGGTGAGCAAGCTGGGAGGGGCTGATGTCGATGCGCCCGTGTTTGTGCAGTGTGCGCAGACGGCGCTGGCCAAGGTCAAGGAGATGACGGACCTGGTCGACAGGAAATTGGTAGAGGATGGGAAGAGGAGAGATAAGGGGGGGTTGTTGGCCGAGTTGAAGGCGGATAACGATAGATAAGGACGAAGAAGAAGAAGAAGAAGAAGAAGAAGAGGAAGAAGAAGAAGAAGAGGAAGAAGAAGAAGAAGAGGAAGAAGAAGAAGAAGAGAATCCAGAGAGCGTGGGAGGAAGCGTGGGAACAATGGCAATGGCAATGGCAAAAGACATGGGTTGAATTTATTTGGTCAGGATTTTCCTAGAACAAAAGGCGCATCAACGGCACAGGTTGTATAGAGACATAGAATTTCGGGGCATATTGATACCTCTTCCCTTCGGTTGAGTATGATTCTCATTCCGCAACACAAATCCTGCTGTGAAGCGATGAAGAACCTTTGTTTGACATGGTGCAGTGCGTTATATGGTCGATTATCTCGAAAAAGCAAAGCATCATCATATCCACGTCTATTCTTCCCGTGCGCCCTGGGGTAAAATCAGTCCCTCTATCCTGCTCCAGACCCAAAAAAATTTCATAGCTCGTGATATATCGCGAAAGGGCAAAGAAAGAGAAACATAAACCACAAAACACCAGACACCTGGAATAATAATAGCATTGAGCATTGCGTTTCCAGTCATCGCATGACAGGCGGCCGCGACTCCTTGTTCCATTGCACCCGCGTTCTCACCCAGTCGATGGCTTCCCTCACGCCGTCGCCAGTCAAGGCGCTGAGTGACAAGACGCGCGAGTCGCGAATACTGCTCGCCTTGTCTCCCTCCATGACCTTCTTCACCAGCCCCTCCTTGATCCGCAACGTCTCCACGCAGTCCTCCCTGTCCTGCTTGTTGGCCAGGATCAACAACGGCACGCCTTCCGTTTCCGAGTGTTGCAGCACGTCTTCCAGCACCAGCCTGCACTCCTCCAATCGGCCGTTGTCATCCTCGAGAGTTCCGTTGCCAATGTCTGTGCTGTCGATGATGAAGACGATGGCATGACAGCTGGCGTAGTAGCTTTGCCAGAGAGTCCGCAGGGACAACTGGCCTCCAACATCCCACAGCTTCAGATACATATCGGGGAGGGTTATTGTTGAGACGTTCTGGCCGACGGTCGGGACGGTTTTGAGCTTGGGCTCCGGCCCATGGGGGAGGTACATGGACTTGACTTGCTCGTGGAAAGTAGTTTTGCCGGCGTTGTCGAGCCCTAAGAGGATGACGGAGTACTCTGTGTCAAATTGCAAAAATCACGCAAGGTCAGCCTGAGCACCTGGAGATCGGGAGGGTCTCGGAGGGCGAGATTGCGGCGAGCAGACCTTCTTTACTGGTGGCATGGAGATACAGGCCTTTGGCGAGGTGGTACATGATTCCGATGGCTCGGCTATTCTTGCTTCGGCATGGGGGCGAAGCGCATGTCAAAGTCGCGCTCGAGTCGTGTGATGATGAGTCAGTCGACTGAGTCGCCTTGCCAATTGGCGTGCTACAGAGTAGGAGGGCCTCGACAAGTGAATCGCCAGGCGTGTGTAAAGGGACAGGAGGAGACTTGGGATGACAAGTCGGAGTACAAGCTAGACCCTTGTCTTTTTTTTTTTACCGCTGGCTCCAGAAAGTAAGTACCCATGTACCTACCTATGTACCTGTACTGAGTAGACTCACATTTATGAGTAAGTCCCGCAATCCATTCATGCATCAAAGTTTTCGCAATACTCCGTCGCTATTCCCGACACAGTATTACTTACTAACTTATTAGTAAGTCAATTACGGATTAATAAACGGGGAGTTGGCTTTCTGTCTCTGCTGGTGTATATCTGCTGGTGTATACAGTACTACTGTGAGAGTGTTGAAGACTGACATTCAGTCTGTACCCGGTACTTTCCTGCTTGGTGCCACGTCAACCTCCGAAACGGGCCGCACACACACAGTCAGTCGACTTGGCGTTGAACTCAACCACATTCTCCCTCCTGCAATCCTTCCCGCAATCCTTCCCGTAACACGTCCGTTGCTGTCCGTCGCTGTCCGTCGCCGCCGCTTCTCTCGAGCCTTCGACCCTCCGCCCTCCGGGCCCTCCGGCAGCCAACCCATGATCTCTCTGTCTCCGCCGTGAGGCTCGCGCAGGAGCTCCGTCCACTGTGAATGCATCTTGTTCTTTGCGTCCAACCGACCGATCCAATCCTGCGATCAAGACCTCCCAATCGACCTCGTTGCTCGCATCGAGCCGTGTCTGCCAACCATGCAGCAGGCGTCCGAAATGGCCAACATGGGCTTTGCCCTTCTCCGTACGTTTTGTTACTTTCTCCCCACACAACGCGACCGAGATCAATGGATCAAGTAGACTGACATGGTCACAGGACGAGAAACTAGCGACAGTGATGGTTCGTTGGGTCCCTCAGACGATGCGATGCCATGTGACTTGGGCCATGTTTGCGCCCGTGATTCAATACCAAATACTAACGGGGAATCTTAGAGGGCGATGGCGCGCAAAAGGAAGTTTTCGCCGCGTGGACCCTGTTCATTGCCATCATGTTGCTCATTGCCGCCTTCTTCACGAGCTACATGCTCCAAATCAAGAAAGTAACGGCGATCCACGAGACTGTCATTTCAATCTTTGCAGGTTCGTTCTACTGGGAATCTTGCGACCTAGCTAGAAACGTCACGCAATTGTTTTGGGTGCTCAAACGCACTAACACCAAGTCACACATTTCTGCAGGCATGACGGTCGGATTGATTCTCATTGTCACCTCGGGCGATTCGATACGGAACCTCATCAACTTCGACTATCAAATCTTCTTCAATCTTCTTCTACCGCCGATTATTCTGTCCTCCGGCTACGAGTTACACCAAGCCAACTTCTTTCGCAATATCGGCACAATATTGACATTCGCCTTTGCAGGCACCTTCTTGTCCGCCGTCGTCATTGGCCTGATTCTCTACGTTTTCGCCCTCATACCAGGCTCACTGAAGTTGTCCTTTGTCGATGCCATTTCCGTGGGAGCCACCTTGTCTGCCACGGACCCCGTCACAATCCTGGCCATCTTCAATACCTACAAAGTCGACCCGAAGCTATACACCATTATTTTCGGCGAGTCCATCCTCAACGACGCCATTGCCATTGTCATTTTTGAAACGGCGCAGAAATACAACAAGGGCGAGGCCTCTAGCTACGGTGTTCTCAGCTTCTTCGAAGCCACGGGCATCTTCTTGCTCGTCTTCTTCGCCAGTCTGCTCATCGGTGTTGTGGTCGGTGTTGGTACCGCTCTGCTTCTCAAATTCACCTACCTCCGGCGATATAGCAAAATTGAAAGCTGTCTAATCTTCCTGGTCGCCTATGCCACCTACTTTTTTTCACACGGCATTCACTTATCCGGTAGGTACACCCCGGCGGCCACTCGTATATACGTGTTGACTGACACCCACACCCACACTTCAATTGAACTCACTTCTTGCTGTCCGGGTCACCAAATGAATACAATCGTGATTATTACTGATCCCACCGTAGGTATCGTGTCTTTGCTCTTCTGCGGCATCACATTGAAGCACTACGCCTATTTCAACATGTCTCGAAGAACCCAGCTCAGCACCAAGTACATCTTCCAGGTCATCTCGCAGCTGTCAGAAAATTTCATCTTCATTTACCTCGGTCTGGCCCTCTTCACCGACAATGCGCTGTCATTTGAGCCCCCCCTCATCATTGTGACAATCCTGGCCGTTTGCGTCGCTCGCTGGGTCGCCGTCTTCCCCCTATCCAAAGCCATCAACTGGTTCATCCGATACCGCGCCCGCCGCCGTGGTCTCGAGGTCGGCGACGAGCTTCCCTACAACTACCAAGCCATGTTGTTCTGGGCTGGACTTCGAGGGGCCGTCGGTGTCGCGCTGGCCGCTCTGCTCACCGGCGAGAACGCGTACCCTCTACGAGCCACCGTGTTGGTAGTGGTGGTGCTCACCGTCATCATCTTTGGCGGCACCACCGCTCGCATGCTCGAGATCCAGGGCATCCGAACCGGCGTAGTCGAAGAGGTCGACAGCGACGACGAGTTTGACATCGAGACACTCTCGGGCGGTTTCCAGGCCAAACGCTCGGGCGGAGCCATCGGCTACGTGCCCCGTCGAAACGGCAACATTGCCCTGGGCAGTCTGGAAGAAGGTGGCCGGTCAGCAAGTTACGTCTCCGGCCACCGATCCCCCCATCTCGGCGGCACAGGCAGCGGCCAAAACCCCCGCGGCAGAAGTCTCAGCCGCAAGAACTCGTCCGGCCGCACCCACGAAGACGTCGAGCGCGGAGACCTGCTCGGCCGCACCACCGGCGACTCCGACTTTGACGACGACATTGACACATCGGACCTCCCTCCACCTGCGCGTCGCGCCCGCGCCAGGTCCCCCCAACCAGCTTCCCACTCCCAATCCCACCCCGACAGCGCCTTCATGAGTCCCTCCCCCGAGCCACCATCCACCAGCACCAACACCCCCATAACCGCCACCGGCGCCATCCGCCAGTTATGGAGCGCCGAAGACCCAGCCGGTTTGTTCAGACAACTAGACGAGGACTTCATCAAGCCCAAGCTACTTCTCCACGGGGACGGAAACAAGCATGGCGGCGGCGGCGGCGGCGGACCTTGAACCTAAGATCATGTATGTACATGGACGCAATGACGAGTCAGAAGAGAAGAAAGAGAGCACGAATACATGATGGCGAGAATCACTTTATACGGGAGTCATGATGAATAAGACGTCCCGGATATAAGTCGCATGCCGTAAACCGTACAAGGCGCATAAGTGGCGTTTTTCTATCTATTTAGGGCTTCAGTACTACATCAAAATGGAGCGGCGCGCCCCAAGGTAGCTCTGGGGTGTTTTCCATAACTCGTGTTGTGCATTCGATATCCTGGATTGAAGACCATTGATGAAATTGACGATACTTGATGTAAAAACGTAGACATTGTAGAAATCAAGTGTCAATCGAGCCGACGTATTGGATCTCGGCAATCACAGCAATTCACATGAAAATTCACGCATGTAGCTCCAGACACAAAATGTCATCATCTGTTTGCCTTCTATGGGCAAAAATAGATTATAAAAAAAAGGGGGGGGGGGGTCAAGATGGGCCAGAAGCTCAATTGACTCCCGGTCCAAAAAAATTATTATATACAGTTTTCTGGGGGGGTTTTTTTTTGAACCCACGTCGCGGTGGGCGCACCCCTCGACTTCGAGTCTTGCGACTTGCGCTCGATCGACAAGTAAAACCAATCAGCCCAGTCATGGTATGACCAGGAACAGGAGCAGGACTGCAATCAACAAGGTTTTCAAGGAAGCACGTTTCGACGTCAACCTATTGACCGCCGGGAGTTGCACTGCCGCTCGACTGGCGTTGGTGAGATTGACACCCAGACTGAGCTGGACTGGCGGCCGGGCCGGGGGTGGGAGACGCTTGACTGCCGGCGCGCTGCTGAGCTTGTGCCACTTGTGCTGCCTGTGCTGCCTGTGCCGCCTTTTGCTGTGCTTGCTGCTGAAGTGCTGCCTGCTGCTGCTGCTGTGAACGAAGCAGCGCTGCATACTGATGAGGGCTCGTTGTCGCCGCAATGCTGTTGGCGAGACCAGTTTGTCCCGTTCCTCCGGCGGCAGAGTTCATCGCTGATTGTCGTTGGGCCATCATGACTCGCGTCAGCTGCTCCTGTGCCATCTGACGCGACTGCTCCGGTGATAGGCTCGGGTTCTTGGCTCTGAATGAGCTTTCCATCGCGGCCAGTTGAGCTGCAACCCCAGCGGCGACTTGAGTGGGCATTCTTTGGCCGGGAGAGGCAGCACTAATAGCGGAAGCAGGCATGTGTAGGCCGTTTGCTGGCGGTGAACTGTGTCCATTAACTGCAGCTGCACTGTACTGTGCCATCATGGCCTGCGCAGTCGTCATGAAATTCTGCTGATTGATGCCGTTGATGCCGTTGATGCCGTTGATGCCGTTGATGCCGTTCCGTAGCGGCGGCGAATTGTGCTGACCAGCAGCGGCAGCGGCCACGGCATTGCCTTGAAGCTGCTGCGCTTGGTGGATCTGAGCTCGTTGCTGTTCAGAGATGCGTTGAGCACGAAGCATCAGATTGGCGTCTGGCTGCTGATTAGGCATCGGCATTCTCTGCTGGTTTTGCAAGGCGGCTTGAATCTGAGCCTGCTGAACCGCGTTCATCTGATTAGGCGCCGACAGTCCGCCGTTCATCTGAGCTTGCACCCCGGCAACTCCGACACCGTTGAGAGGAGGAGCCTGCATTGGCACTCGAGGCCTACCTTGCGCGGCGGCGGCGGCGGCAGCAGCAGCGGCCAGTTGACTCGGGATATTGGGACGAGCCACGGGAGCTGGGACATTGCCGCCCTGAAGGTGGCTGACATTTTGTCCTTGGGCTCCGGCTGCTTGTCCAGTCGGCCCAACTGCCCCTGCCCCTGCCCCTGCCCCTGCCCCTGCCCCTGTTCCTCCTCCCACACCTGGTTGTCCGGCCGCAGCGGCCGCCTGGGCTGCTTGACCGTGTGCTCGGGCTTGGAGGGCAGCTCGTCGCTGAGCCTCTTGCCTTTGCGCGTATTGTGCCATCTTTTCTGCCAAGGCCTGATCTCGTTCCCATCGCAGTATGCTGTAGTCTCTGGGTGTCTTTCTGGGGCGCTGCGCAATAGCATCGTTGGTCTTTTTGTTGGCCGAGTTTTGTGCTGCCGAGTGCTGCTGCTTCTGAATGGTCGTCTCTCTCTTCTTTGCCAGCTTCCTCATGGCGTCGAGAAGCGTCAAGTGCTTCTGATTACGTCGCCTCTCAACGCGCAGTGGCGTGGATGGTCTTCGGCGAACCGGGGTAACAGCACCCCCCGAGGCGCTGGCCTGTTGCGCTGCCATCTGATTCTGTTGAGCAATCACCCGCTGGGCGGCTTCGATCCGGGTATTGTACGCCTTGAAGTACTGCGTCTTTTGCATGTCTGCGGGAAGTCCTTCCAGATTGATCCACCTCTCAAAGCATTCCCACGGGGTTCGTCTCTCGGCCCCTGACTGAAAACGGGACTTTGTAGACAACATGTTCGATATCAACGACCAATTGTACGAGTACTCCCGCACCAGGCCGCGAAGCTCATCGTCTTCCACCAGTGTCCACTGTGACGGACCTCGACACTCGTAGAAGTTTTGGACGGGCATAGGGTGCTCGGAGGGTGGCCTGAACTGATGGCCGGCGTGGAGACGATCTCTGATATGCTTGGAGTCGGGATGGAATAGTGCGACTTCATCAGTGGACGGGGAAAGCTGGACATTGGGGGTAGCCTGATTGGCGACAAAGGCGTTGTCTCGCTCATCATCTGATTCTTCGTTCTCGTAGTCGAACCTGCTGCGCTTTCTTGGAGGCTTTTGTGTAATGACCCTCATCTCACCCTCGACATATTTACTGAGAGGTAGGGCGGACCGGCGCCAGTGGGCATCCGGGTCATACTCTGGGTTGGTCATGTTGGTCTTGGGCACCTCGAGGGGTGAACCGTACATGGGGAGCTCATTAAGTAGGGCATCGGATGCCGTCGTTCTTCGCAGTCCGAAAACAACGTCGTCCTCTTGCAGAGTGAAGATGGCGGATGGTGCGACTGTTTCGGCGAAGTCGTCGGTGGGTTCGTCAAAGGCTTGTGGCGAGTCCGCGTCCCCAGACGAAACAAGATCCGGAGTCGGTTGGTTCTCGTTCTCTGCAGCGTGAGCTTCGACGTCCGTCATGGAAACGTCCCCTGCTGCTGGTTTCGCTTTGGGAGGAATGACGGCGGCAACTTGCATCTCTTTTCGTTCATCAAGAGTTGCTTCACGCCATTCCGCGCAAGCATAGACCAGGTTTCGCGCAACTGCCATCTTCCATTTTCGCTCTTCACGAAAATCAGTCCGCATCCATTTCATCTCTTTTAAAAGAACGTCCCATTGTGTAGGAGGCCGTGTGGGTTCTGGACACCGCTTGGGCTGTCGTAGTGACCACTTATCATGCTGTTGCAGATGATAGACCCTTCTTAACACCCTACAAGCCTGGTGATCCTGGATAACCAGGTTCGCATCGGGGGTGCCAATTGTTTTGTTTGCCTGGAAAAGAATCTTCTCAATCGGCTGCATCCAGTTGGAAGACCCAGTAAAGTTTTGTACGAAGAGTGGAGTGTAATAATCGTCTGATGCTTCCAAAGATTCCTTATGGCTTGCAACCACAGATTTCTCATCGACTCGTCTGGGTTGCTTGCCGAACAGTACCGTCGAAACTTGGCCCTTTGATCTGTCTCGCTTGTGTCCACGCTTTATTTTGGAAGTGGGTGATTGTGGTGTAGACGTAACGGGTGTCAGTCGATCATGAGCACCCTTGAGGGTGTCTCGGTCCAGCGTGCTTGACTGGCGTGGAAGTGTTCCTCCCACAATTTCGTTGACGGATTTGAGTCGCATTGCTCCTGAGGATACCCTTGTCACAGCACGTTCAACCGGAGGTGTTTGTGACGGCTGTTCCTTTATGGTAGTGACAGCGGCGGGAGTAGTCGTGGTTGGAGTGGGTACGTTCGGCTCTCTGTACGGCAAATTTTTTTGAGTTTGCTGTTCTGCAGGGTTTTGTGGCGTCGACGTATCAACATCCGTATCTTCTGGACTCCCATCCTGGCTGTCCGGAACTACAGCGACATTTAGTTTGGTAGTCTCTGCCAGATCCTGTTTGGTGGTACCAACGGCTTGCGACGAATTGGTCTCCGGTGGCAACCCCTCCTTCGCGGTTTCATTGGGTGGTTCGGTCTCGGTAGTCGTTATCGGAGGTTTACTGGATTCCTGGAGAAGTTGATCCTCTGCGGTTGACCCCTCCTCGAGTGCCTCTGTGGCCTTGGCTTGCGGACCGGCCTCGACCTTCTCTTGCGCGTCCTTCCGTTCCGCAGGATCGACATATCTTGGGCCTTCGTGGTCGGGACTCGTGTCTGTCGATGATTCGTGAACTTCGGGAGTGGTCGCGCTATGAGCAGTAGAAGCTGGCGAAGACATGGGTTCAGCAGATTTGACCTCTTCCGTAGGAGACTTGACTGTGAGGGGCACACCCGCAGCGGCATCACCAGCTTTCTCTGATACGACCGGCGTGACTGCATGCTGATTGAGGCTCCCCTTCTTGGGCGTGTCGACGGGTGGCGGTCCTCTGGTCTCGGGTGGTATCTGCTGCTGGGGAGGTGCTGGACGAACAATTGGTTCAACATTGGCGACGCCGCTTCTTTTAGATTCAGGATCTTTCGGAGCATCGACTGTGACGGGAGATGCGTATACTGATGATGTAGGCTTCTTATTCTGTGGAGGGATCGGGCTTTGTGACGCCTTCTGCGATGGGACGGTTGGTGTCCCAGGCGCGGAGCTTGCTTGCGTTGAGCTCGGCCGTCTGTTCGACGATTTTCCTCCATTCTTTAGAGACGATACCACAGGTGAGCGTGGCCCGGCCGGAGACTGCTTCTTGACTACGTCGACTGGCGTAGGTGCAGGTGTGGGCGTCGGAGATGGTTGGACATTCGTGACACTGATTTGTGATGCGAGTGATCGTTTCAATTTGTCCAATGACGGAGTTGGCCTCGAAGGAATGCTAGACTCGCTCAATGGTCTTCCCCTGTTCATGTGGAAGAAGGGAGAAGTCAGCCTAGAGTAACGAGAGAAAGCAGAGAGAAAGCATTATAAAGAACATGGCATCTCCTAGTTTCGCGCCAGCTCGACTCTTGTCACGTCCATGCTGTGCACAATAACAGATAATCGACAAGACTATGGGGATGTCGCCTTGTGAGAAAATCGAAAACTGCAAAGGAAGAACATACTGCGTGATGTCGCTTGCTTGCAAGAACTTCCATTCTGCTGAAGTAGGCGCTGGCGCGTCGGGGTTGGCAAAGGCATCATTTGGTAATGCGTCGACATGGGTCGCGACCGCGAAGAGCTCGCGCAGCTTCCGCTTCCTCGACGTTACGATTGCACTGAGGCAAATTAGCATCACAAAACTTATACCATTACGATCGGAAAAAATCGCTCTTTCAAATGAGGCCACACTTACGTGTACTCGATGCGCTTTGTTTGAAGCAGCCTCGATAAGTCGGCTTGCCCGACCTCAGTCATAGCATCGGCGATGGCGGCATCCGTTTGACAGCCAAACAGATGCACGAGAGGCCGATACGAGGATGATAGAGACGAAAAATCGGGTGCACGACGATGCAGGTGATGGTGGTTGAAGTTGCGTTGATGAATTAGTTTGATGGCCTTTTCGTGAGGGAGTCACCAAGCGTGAGAAGGGGCGTTCAAAATTTGTCGGGCGGTGATTTCACTCTTGGGGGGGTCGTAGGGGGGCACGGGGGGGGGGGCTTGGGGAGCACGCAAAGTCGTCGAGTCTGCTTGACGGATGGGGCCGGTTGTTGGCGGTGGTGGAAATTTATCGGTGGGCTTTTTGCGGCTTGCGGGTACTGGTACTGGTTAAGCTCTGGAGCTTTGGGGGCGCGGCTAGTCCTGGCTCGGGGTGATGAGCTATTACTAGTGTACATAGCTCCATGGAGGGACGCGATCAGGGCCCTCGAAGTGCATCCACTTCCCCTAGCACTCACTTGTGAGGCCGCCGCGCCGCCTGGCTTTTGCATGACCCGCACTGTGCCAGATGGAATGGTAAGGTTGAGCATATCTGGCATGAAGTCGTCGTCGTGCACCGCCTTTTTTGCACGCATCCCCGCAAGGGCGGATGAGTCAAGACCAGTCGGACAGTGCGCTGGTCGTCAAGCCAGCACGGAGCAGCCGGTCCATGATTAACACACTGGGCCTAGCGTCCTGTGAAAGCACCGGGGCCAGCAGGCGTGTTTTTCTCTTCTCTTTTCCGGGCGGCATACTTTTAATTTAATTAATGCTTAGCCAAATTCCGGGAGCGCAGAACCACCTGCAAACAAATATTCACGTCCCCCAGATGAATCGCTCCATCATCCGACCCATAATTAGCCACAGTTCTTGACACTCGCGGTGGCTCAAGGGGCGAGTGTCAATTATTAAGGGACGAAAAGGGTCCAGAATCATTCTGGAGAAGTTCACTACCATGAAACGAAACGGGTCCCTTGTCTCTGCGACTATTTCTGCTTTAAACTCGACCAAGACGCCACATTCCTCGCCGAGTTTCGCCCTTTCGGCAGCAGGGA
Source organism: Epichloe elymi (assembly GCA_023658475.1). Taxonomy (NCBI): domain Eukaryota; kingdom Fungi; phylum Ascomycota; class Sordariomycetes; order Hypocreales; family Clavicipitaceae; genus Epichloe; species Epichloe elymi. The sequence goes on from CP098276.1 coordinate 4,288,265, forward strand.
CTTGACTCGGGACAAATGTGAGTGAGAAAGGGCAAATTCGAAATTCTATGGTCCAGGACGCGGGATTTCGCGCTATTACACATGATACATACGACAGCCCTGACTCCGTTGACTGAACCGTGACTTCCCAGCCGCAACACGTCATCAAACGGCCTTGGCGTGATCGATGCTGACCAAGCCGGGTCGTACACGGAGAGTGCTTGCGATCAAGCCTGGAATTGCTGGCATTCAAACACACGTCCTGCCAATGAGAATAACACTCATTCAAAGAACATCTACCAATCTATGCACGGAGTAGAATCATTAATTTTTCGCAAGCACACTTGCCCATCGCTGATGATACCGCCTGCCGCCAGATCCACTCTTTTCAATGTGGACCCGCAAAATGTGGACCCGCAAATCGACAATTCTCCCAATCCATCCTGGATATCTTGCCCAACCTTACAATTCACAACCACCCAAAAAAAACCCATCACGTACTTTTTCCCTTCCCCAAACACGAATCAGCCATGTCCGATCCATCCAAGGGGCGCATAGCCATCAAACTCGGCCCATCCACGACCTCAAAACCAACACCATCGCCGCGCGCCCCCCCACCAACCACCCTCGGCAAGCGCCCCCGGCAGACCCTCGCCCTCGGCGACGCATCGGACCCTGACTCGGACACCGACGCCCACCACGGGCGGCACGAAGAAATCATAGCCTTCGGCCGGGACGGCGCCGAAACGGACCGTAAGCGACGCGCAGCCGAGCGCGTCAAGAAGGAATACGTCATCGCAAAGCAGCCCAACCGCGACTGGAGGACCGAGATGAAGGCGCGCCGACGGTCGAGAAACATGCTCCCCGAAGAGGCGCGCCAGCAACAGAACGAGGGTCCCGCGGCCGTCGAGACACAGCCAGCAGATCAGGATGGAGGCCTCCGATGGGGGCTGACCCTCACGGAGAGCAAGGGCGACACCGACGAACAACCCGCCGCCGCCGCCGCCGCCGACCCCCCGAAACCCCGTTCGGCCGACGACGAAGCACTAGACGCACTGCTCGGCAACGAAACGGGGCCGGAGCGCATCATCGCCGCCCCCTCCGAGGACGACGTCTATAAGCGGGATGCGGCAGAAGCCGGCGCGGCTTCCACACTAGACGACTACGAGGCCATGCCCGTGGAGGAATTCGGCGCAGCGCTCCTCCGGGGGATGGGGTGGGACGGGGAACCCACGGGGCCGAAGGTGAAGGAGGTAAGGAGGCGTCCCAACAGATTGGGTCTCGGGGCAAAGGAGTTGAAGGACGCGGAGGACCTGGGCGGTTGGAACCAGAACGGGAACAAGGGGAGGCCCAGGCCGAGATTGGCGGATTACAGAAGAGAAGAGAGTAAGAAGAAGGAGAGTAGGGGCAGAGAGGATAGTTATAAGAGGGAGAGGGAGAGGGAGAGGGAGAGGGAGAGGGAACGAGAGCGTGGGGGCAGTAGGGACAGAGAGCGAGAGCGGCAGCGAGACAGGAACAGAGATAGAGATCGGTATCGGGATGAGAGGAGGGATCGAGACAGGGATTTCCATCGTGACAGGAGGCGGTAGGGGGCTGCTCACGACTGGACACACGGGAATTTGCGCGGGGTATAAACTAAGAAAAGATGTCAGACGAAGAGACATCACGAGCCAAGTCCTCTCGGGGTGATACATCATGACGGTACTCAACCGAGAACCAGTACCGGGACCCCGCTGTGGAATGCAGCAATATCAAAGGGCATTCATTCTCCGTACTCCATTAAAAAAAAAAAAAAAGACAGCATTACGACTAACAGGGCATTCTCCATGACTAGAAAACCAAACCCGAACCCCGTATACTATCAGATACACACGCATTCTACTCAATTCATTCCCTCACTGCAACGGCACCCGCTCCAATATATCCTTCAAAACGCTCAACTCCATGACCGTACCCCTGTGATTGCTCGGTTGCTCCATCTCCCCCTTGTCCAACGCATCCATAATCCTCGTAGCGGTCTGCAAGAGAGGCTGCACATACCGATGCTCGATAGCGGCGGCCATTCCCGCTGGCGCAAGATCCTTGTAGTCATTTGAGAACAAGAATAGGGCAAAGTTGGCAACCTGTAGATGGAATGGAGAGCCTTCCGCCCAGAATTCAAGCAATGTCTCCATGTCCGCCTCTTTGAGATGTGTCAGGTTGGGGAAGAGGGTGTACTGTATAGCATCAAAGCAATCGGGGCTGCTGAAATGGCCTTTTGAATTGTTCTTGCGCGCAGCGATGACTTCTTCGCGAAGCCAAGTTACTGCGCAAGCTTGCAGAGATGAGAACATGCAGTTTTCCAGGAGATCTTCCAGAATCGCCAATCTGTCTTCTTCATCAGGGTTGGAGTGGAGAATCGTGCCAGCAATAACTGTTGAGGCGTTGCGAACCCGCACGTTGGGGTGGAAAACGGAGATGAGGGTGATGAGATGGTGGTATTGCATGTAATTAGCCTTGGCGTCCGAGACGCTCGTCTCGCCGCCTGCGGCAATCTTGTTCTGGCCATCGAGCCAAACAGCCAATACAACCAGAGCCTCCATCGTGCCCGGGTTGTTGAGGACCTCCGACTGGGGGTCTTCCCCCATGTAATGCTTCAATAATGCGTGGTGATCTGGAAACATATACATCGCGGGACGGGGCTGATCAGCGTCGAATATGTCCGCTGCGAAGACCCAGTATGCGATCAGACACAGCAGCCCGCCACCAGAAAGTTTAATTTCATCAATATTTGAGGGATCAAATTCGATGGCCAACGGGTCTCTTACGACAGGAGCTTCGAGTATCTCTCGCAGTTCGGGAAAAGCCATCTTCGTGAAACCGAGGTCGCCTGCAACTGCCTTTGAACATCAGATTTAGCCAACGCCATCGAGGCTTTTGTTTGCTATGGTGGGTCCGACTTACTGCCAGTTGACCGGCCAAGGCATCCTTGACGCGCAGTTCGCTCTCTTCGTTGAATGCCTGCATCATGGTCTTCTTTCCCGGCACTATCCTCTGCGGGTACGTGTATTCCAAGACTCGGCTAGCCCATTCCAAGTTGTTCGAGTTGACGTACGCCTCGATGACGCAGGTGATGAATGATTTTAGTAGATGATTTATAATCCGAGGCTCATCCGCATTAGGCTTGTCCGACTGGTCAGCTTCTGGATCCGGCGCACTCTCTGCACTATCGACATTGTGCATGGGCATCTCCAGGACCGTACTCGACTGTCTTGTTGGCAAGGGAGGTCGTTTCTGAGCAGAGAGGGACTGCAACAGCGATATGATTGCGGCCGTGGATTCGGCGTTGGTGGGATCATAAGATCGATATACCGTGTCCAAGGTAGTGTGTAAGAATCGCGACGGGGCTCTCACCTGAAGCCGCTTGTGTAAGATGCCGAGCATGGCGCAAAGAGTGACGAAGTATTTGTTTCCCACAGAAGCGTTCTCGCCTTCACCCGTCGTTGTTTCCATGACTTGCAAGACTTTGAGGATGACCTCTCGAGGACTGCCTAGTCGGGCAATACTCTCCAAGCACCCTTGGCTTCCGGGGACGCTAATGAGCATATCAACGAGGTCCCATCCGATGTCGCCAGTAAGCTCAACATCTTGCAAGATGTCTTGAAGTGTAGGCAGAACCTCTGGAGACAAGGATTTGTCTATGATGGTCAAGTACGTGAGCTTGTCCGTGGCGGGCGGACGGGATTCCTTGAGTCGTTGGATGACCTCTTCTGTGGTTGGCTTTGTCGTCGGTCCGGGAGTCTCCATGGCGAAGCTGGACGGACAGGCTGAACGGGCTGCACACAGCTCAGGAGCTGATTGATATGAGCGTTGGCCACGGCGGGGTATAGCTGATCTACTCTATGCCGTTCATCGACTTGACCGAAACTTGAAAATGATGACTTGGTGATGACTGATGGTGACTGATGGTGACTGTTTCACCAGGATGAGCTACCGCCACTTGCGCCAGCCGCGGGGAGGAGCAATCCAGAATCCAGTCAAGTCTGGTCTGGTCTGTGTGACGTGACGACGACGTTCGCTTTCCCCGCCCCCCGTGCTACAGTGGGGTGTACCCATCCCATGCCCCGCACCGAGGCCAAGGCGGGCGGGCTCCTTCACACTTTCAATTTTCGGCATGCACATGCACGCACCACGCCGATCCCATCATCTTGAGCCTAATCCGTAAACACGACCCCAGTAAAGAGAGCGAGTGACTGTTCAACTTCAACATGCAGGAGTGATCACCTCACTAGATATAGAATACGCCATGTGCAACTGTACTCTGGTCTGATGGCTCCAACTAGATAGATACAACGCCGGCAGCAACAAGTATACCCCAATATCTACCCCAATATCCCCAAAAGAAGAAACAATTATAGTAAGTACATCGAATTTACAGTCTCCGCAAAGTAGTACAGAGCAACATTAATCTCGTGCATATCCATCATAGCCCCGTGCTCGGCCTCTGGCCCTTGTTGGCCTTTGACAATGTCCACTTACCCTTGCCATCCGCGCCGTGTGTGTAAGTCGGTCTCAATGCCTCCGAGACTGACATGGGCTCCTCCATGGGTACCAACTGGGGATATGCGTGGTAAGGCAGAACATTTTTCAGACTTCTGCCTCTCTTGGCCATCGCTTTGTCTTTGATCGTATTTGTTGACTCTGTCTTTTTCATGTCTTTGACCATGTCACGCAATTCGTCGTCGTTATTGAAGATTTGTGCTTTGATAAGCCATGTATTATGGCCCGTCGCATCTTGAATCGATTTCATCACGGGAACACGTGGCGTGAACCGGATGTTTTCGAGGCGTGGAGCGTGCTGCGCTTCAGGCACGACAGCCGGATCAAGGAAGGCTTGCTGACCCTTGTCGAGCAGGGCGTGAATATCCAGGCTTTCTCCCGGATCTATGGGAGTGGGATGGCTTGGTGTGATACAGTTCATGTCGACCTCCTTACGGAGGACGTGGTCGATGTCAACGGCGGAGAAGTAGGCGCATGATTGCGGCAGGTCGTCAATGCCGACTTGTTGTGCAAACATGGCGCGGGTCCAAATGTTGGCCACTTGCAGAGCCATGGCTGCCCTGTACTTATCCTCTTCATGAACGAGATATCGAATTTCGTCGTGCACCGTGATGGCCAGTCGCGCATTGATATTGAACCTTCGCACGAGAAAGTCCATGGAAACGATGAGCAAGTGGAGGTAGTCGACGCCAGAGGACTGAATAGCCCAGTTGATTCGGGAAGTCAAATAACCGCCTTTGCTGATGAAGCGGCCCATGAGGGCTTCCGTGATGCCTGCACCTAGCACGGGTGTCCGCGGCCGTTCTTGCTCCGCAAATTCTTCAAGCTTGTTGAAAACAAAGGATTCTGTTCCTCCACGCCAGAATGGTCGGCTGTGAATAATCCTCCGAGTTGTTTTTGTCCCCTTGGTGTTGGCATATAACTTGGAAGCTACGTCCATCGTCTCTTTCTCCGACAGATCAGGGTTGAATTGACGTAGGAGTGTGGCGGCGAACTTCAGACCGGCGCCATAAATTCGGCCGTAATTGAAAACTTTGGCATCGTTTCTTGTGATGCCCAAGATGGATGCAGTTCGGGAATGCAAGTCTGTTCCCGCCGCCTTGGTACCTTCGAGCGTCATGAATCCGATCGCATTGCCGCCGTGCATCTGGAAGGTAGCGTCGCCGACTAAGCTGGCAATCCAGAGCTCCTCGGAATCCACGTCGGCCCCTACGAAGCAGTAGCCATCTGGTGCCTTGACCATAGCCTTGAGTTCCGAACCCACGCGGTTCTTTTTGGCGTTGCTGGCCGTCAGCCAGGTGTTTTCCACTGCGCGTCTAGTAATTGTGCCCATCGGAATGACCTGTGGTAAAATGAAGCCATCTTCTTGCGCCTTTGACTTGCGTCGTCGTTGCTTGGGTTTGGTGGATGCTTGGAGATCGCCTTTATACACGACCATTTGCGACATGATTCGATCTCTTGCACTGATCCAGTAGGAGCATGACGCGTTCATCTCGAGGGCTTCTTTGGCATATGCGTACTCCGACGAGAGTGTTCCCTTCTCAAAGAAACCCAAGTAGCCTTTGGCCATGGGGTTGGTGCATCGTGCCGTCGGTCCATCTTTATGGGGAAGCTTGAAGAACTCGTGGTCCTTGTCATCGCGGAGCAAAGGCTCTGTTTCGTCAAACTCACACCTGATCATCTGCTTCGATGTGTAGAATTTCCCCGCCTCACCTCGAGGGACCCGGAATGTCCATCCGTACTTGTCGGACCAGAAGAGGGGATGACCATCCCAGGCTAGTCTGAGAAGAAGAGGGGCGACTCTAGTTCGTACCGTGATGCCGATGGGGGAGTTGTTTGTGGCAAAAAGGTCCTTGTACCACTGGGGCATTCCAGGTTTCTTTTGACGAGCCGCTGGCCGTGGTGGATCGTCTTTCCGTTTTCCCTTGACCATACGAACCTCCTGCCCCGACCAGTCCAACTGCTTCATCCACGGGTCATCCCGCCACTTTTCAGCGTCGTCCTTGATCTCGAGAGCCTTGTCTGCCAAGCCCACAAGTCTTTCTCGAACAGAGTCGGATAGTTTGTGGTATGTTGCTTCAGCATTGGCGATGTATGCATCCCACGACCTGTTCACTGGCAAGATGACAGATGCCAGATGTCGCAATGCAGCGAAGCTGACGGGATGGGGACAGACTTCCAGGAAGTTGGGGAAGACGATTTTATATATACGGTGTGTGATGGCAACATCGGCAGCACAATAATCGAGCAGCTCATCCAACTTTGCCAATATCCCGTCACGATCGAGCTCGCCAAAATCATCTCGAACCGCCTTGTCAATAGATACGTTCAGGTGGAATTTGGCCACGTCTCGCAACGAATTGACGGAGCTGCGCTCCACCCAGAGCTCTTCTTCTTCGTGCATGCTTCTATTGCTCAACAACTCCGCCAAGCCATTGTCGGGAGTCTGGCTGGCCACTCGCTCGCGAAGTTCACGGTTCTTTCTGTGTTTCATCCAGATTGGTCGTTGTTGCGAGCACATTCCGTTGACAGCAACGTGTAGTGACATGGTGTCGATGAATGCGTTTCGAGACTGTCTCATGTCGTACTCCTCCAATACTCTAGCCCGGTCATAGCCGACATTGTGTCCAACAATGACCCGGTCCTTTGTTGGATCGCCGAGGGGGATCAGTTGGCGTTCGTTTTTCGTCTTCCCCAGAAGCCATGGAGAGAGCCAGGCATACCAAGCCGTAGGACTCGAGGCGCAGGCCATGACCGCGAAAGGGCTCTCTTTCCACATGACTTCTGTATCGAAGCACAGCATATCTTCATCGGGCACTTCTACAGCCTGACTTCGTCCATCTGGGTAGTATTTCGTCCACCCACTTTGCCTCACCCATTTCCTGGGCTTCGGTGGACAATTCGCGCGAGAAAACTGTTTTGCATTTGATAAGTAAGGTTCAGCAGAGTCACAGCCAAGCTTGTAGAAGTGCTCGTCGAGGGTGCGCCCCTGTAAATGGGGTAGGTCGAACGCGATAGGCCCGGACGTATCGGTGTTTCTGCCCAGGAGGTCGTGGCGTCGCAAGTGATCTTTCGAGAGTTTGACAAGGTTTTCGGGTGGTGGTTTGCAACCGTCGGGAAATATTTGCTTGAAAACGTGGGCGCTCAGTTGCTGGACACCAATTTCGTTGTACCTTGATTGTGATGGGACTGCGGGAAGGCAATCAGTTTACGACTGTTGAGGTGAGGAGATTGCGAACAAGTGCATACTTGATAGGCTGTCATGGCGCTTTGTGTTTTCTTGTCGAGCGACATCAGCCAGCCAGCGAACATGGGCTTGCCAGGCCAAACGACGATGCGCATGGTGGCGAGCAATGCGCACGAAGCTTGCTGTCGAGGCACGCTGGGCGTGGCCCGCAGCGGGACAAAGCGAATTCATGAGCGACAGTGCAGCATCACTACAGGGCTTCTATGCGCCTCGAGTTGTTGTTGCGAAATGCGAAGTCGTGGCATCCAGCATCGCTGCTCATATCGATACAGTCAATGTCGTCAAGGAAGCAAAAGAGTTTTGCCCGTCATTTGTCAGGAGAAGGGACGAAGGACTAGTCTAGGCCCGATCCGGCCAGGGAGCGGAGTCGGCTTCCTGCAACCTGCAGGGCTCTGATCCGTACAGTCAGTCCATCTCAATCCCGCATCTCAAAAGACTGACGACAAGTGCAGCACCTGGATCCGAGTGCTGAAAGTAAAGGTAATCTACTCTAGAGAACGGCAGTCCCGTGAAGAATGCCCCGTGAAGAATGCCCCGTGGGAATAGCCTCACGTACGGAGTGTACCTGTACTAACGAATAAATGCCCTCCTGTCCCTTCCCACGCGAGTGCACAAGGCAGCCCGGCTGTTCATTGGCTCCGCTCCCCGTCGCCACCAAAAAGTGACGGATCGGATCATTACCAGCAACTTGAGACTTCGACGGAGTATGTAGCGCCGACAACAACAATGTCGACAACGCCTGACATGAGCATCTTGTTGCCCAAACCAACCCTTTGATTTCCCCCTCGATCTTTGCCTCCCTTGAACGTTCGCCTCTCCTTCTACTTTTTTTTCCGCCCGGCGCTGCATCCGACGACGATACAGTTCTCACCTCACCCATGCACCGATACACAAACCTCGTGCACCGACATGCCCTCGCCTTCTGCCCTTGCCACGACAATGGTCACGGCAGCCGGTGTTATCGATCCCATGCTTCTATCGCGTCCTGATGCTCTCTCTGAACCGCCTCATGCGCCGCCGATGCTGCCACTGCTGCCGACTGCCGACCGCCCACCCGTGGCACGATCCTCCTCACCCAGACACCACATCTCCCCGCCTCTTCTTTCCTCGACGTCGAGACGCACATCTCGCTCGGGAAACCCGCCCATGCTGCCAGCCTCGCCGTCCACGCCGACCACGCCGACCCGAAGACGAAGGCAGCCTTCTCCGTGCTTGCAAATGCACTCGCGCCGTCGCAGCACAACTACCAGCACCCTACACCACCCGCCGGTTCAGTGGGGCGAGGACACCATCGCCTGCCACGCACCCTCCGACAGCGCAACAAATCGCCTCGGCGTCGGTGGCGAAGACGAAGACTTTCTGAGCGTCTTTGCCGACCACGACTTTTCTTCGCCCTCGAGCTATCCATCTTTCACAACAAACCTGCCGGCCGTTCGCGAGGCGTCACCACTAGACCAGGCTGCCTCCCAGCCTCACCAGGCCGCTGCCGCCGCTGCTGCTGCTGCTACCGACCCTGGCTCCGCTGCTTCTGCCGCGCCTCCTCGCCGCACGTCAACGTACACTCGCCTGTTTGCTGTACCTGCACGATCAACAACACAACTGTCCGCCTCGAGTGTCGGAGATTCGCAAAATACCCTCTATTCCAATGAAGACTGGGATGAGCCATTGTCTCAAAGCTCATCCGGCTCTTTCTCGGATATGATGCCGCCGCCACCCCGGCTACACCATCTACCCAGCGGATTTGACGTCTCGTCTATACACAAACGGCAACATACAATGGCTTCGGATCTGGCCGTGAATAACGCAATAATCGACTCACTGCAATTACCATCTGTTCCAGACGACGACTTATTCGGGGACAGCCTCGTGCCGCAAGTTTTGGAATCACTTCACGGCGAAGATATGACGACCATAGACTTGACAGACGCAACCGAGGTTCCTCAAAACCTGACGAAACCCAATCCGCCCGAAACGGACAAAAGGATCAAGATCTCCAAGTTTCAGTGTGTCATCTGCATGGACGACGCCTCCGCTCTCACAGTCACCCATTGCGGTAAGTTTTACATTCCCAAACCATTGTCTCGCTCAAAACGCCCAACTCACGGATCGAATCTCGTCGCACGAGCCATGAACTGATAAGCAAACTCCTCAGGCCATTTGTACTGTGCGCAATGCCTGCACTCCTCACTGCATGTTGAAGCGACAAAGGGTAAATGCCCCATGTGTCGAGCCAAGATCGACATGAAATCCAGGTCTGCGTACAACACCAAGACGAAAGGGTTCTGGCCACTCGAACTGAAACTCATGACGGCCACGAAAAAGGGCAAGCGAAAAGCCGAGGATATCTCATGACGAGTCATCATGGTGAAACTCTTTTTCCAACGATGCTCGTGTAACCACGAAGACGAGTTGACCAAGACTCGCGATGACGTCATCTCGTCATGAATTGACGAGGACAATGTACATAGAGCGAGCGACTTGTCATGTAGCACAGAAGACTCGACCGATATTTTCACCATGAAATATCAGAGGTCGCCTTTTGATAACATCGAAAGAGCACACGCACTTCTCACATAGCGATATTCGTACATAGTGAGTAAAATTCGGACGGATTTGAGTTTGACTGCGGTCGCGAACCATGACTGTATTCTTGCGCAACGCAGCCATAAAGTTTATCGCTAACTTTGCTCTAACCTCGTAGCCCCCCGTATTTATACCCTTGTAGCTAATTCCTATCAGGTTCATCTATTACTGCTGTTACCATAATTCGTATATTAATTAATGTACCAGCTGGGTATCGCTAGCAATTCCTCATGTCTCTTAAATTAGATGAGTTAGCCACAACCAATGAGCCCAGAAAGTTAAAAAAAAAAAAGATCAATTCATGCTTTCTCGAAAAAAAAAAATGGAGAAGAAAAGAAGAAATAAGTACCCCTCCTTTTGACAACGCAGTGCAGTCTACGGAGTATCTTGGATCAATATAAAACAGTAAGTCGCAGCTATATGCGGACCCCTTCTATCCAGCAAAAATAACATTCCGCAGAGAATGATAAATACCCCTTTACTTTTTGTAATTCATTCACCCATCTCTCGAGGCGGCGACCCCTCCCGTCCTGTGATCAATGACCAACCAACCCTGTCTGCAATCCTTGGTCTGGCAGGCACCCTGTCAATCTCAATCGCTGTACATTACCCTTTACGTCCAAACGCCATACACTCTCAACTACACAGTTTGATCTGAAAAATCCCGGTACTAGCATGCTCAATTTCTAATGGAAGAGCGAGTGGTTCGGCCGAGTCGGCTCCACGACTGCTTCGTTCTCATACTCCAGAAACCCCGTCGCGGCAATAACAACCATGAGTGCATCGGCCAGATCGCCCACTTTCTCGTCCAGGCCATCATTGCTTGCGCCCCCGCCGATGCCAGCACTCCTCTTGAGGGTGTGCGTCACCAGCATACGATTGTCGGTGAGGAATTTGCGTCCTTGAACAGTGTTGTGGCCGCCTCTGCTGAGGAGGGCGGCGCCAACGATGCGGACCACCTTGGCCAGGAGGTCGTAGTGTTGCTCCAGGGCTTGAGAGTTTTGGGCGTCGCTTTGGAGTTCGGGGTCGGCGGTGAAGAGGCCTGATGTGTCAATGGCGCGGAAAAGGTTGGCGTAGAGGATGCATTTGGCGCCGGTGCGTGACTGGGCTATTTGCAGGAGGAGGGCCAAACGGGCATTCTGGTAGTTGCGTTGATCTGTGTGGCCTGTGCGAGGAGACCTGGTGGTTAGGAACGCCATGGTGCATGGATAGTTGGGGAACAGGCAAGACTTACCAGACGCATACGCGTCGTGCCACTCGTGCATGAGGTTACGGAGGGAGTCGACGACGATGCCAATAAAGTTGAGTCGATTGAGCGTCTCGACAACGTAGCTGTCATTCTCTTGACGGCCGACATGAACCAATGAAACAAGGAGCACTAGAGCGGCAGACTGACAGCTGGCTTCGCCACAGTAGGCGTCATCGCAAATAACGTTGATCAGCCGTTCGCCATATATTTGAATCGTCTTGGTTGTCTTGGGCCGCGATGGATCCAGCACTCCCTGCTCCGACATGCCCGTGAGATATCGATAGCAAATTTCGTAGTATACTGATCGAAGTTCTGGAGTGCCAGCCCACTTTCCAATAGCCTGCAAGCAAATCTGGAACAACTGGTAAAGTTTATCGCCGACGAGGTTACCAATCGACTGGCCGTGTTGATCTGTTAGGTCCTGCTTGCCTAGCTCCAACTTGGACAGCAACACTCGGGCTACTGTTGCCAGCTCGAGCGCTTCCCCTGGCCGCTCTGATGCGAACGCCTCGAGGCTTGGCAACACTGCCTGAAGAGCTTGAAGGAAGAACGATGTCTGTGCCGTACCCTTGTAGTCGTTGCACTCAATCATGACAAGCAGTAATCTGGTCCACGACCTCAAAACCTTAACGCACTGGGTGGCGATTTGTTTTTGGCGGTTCGTGGAAACCAGGTATTCGAGGATCATCGCCCCCTCCCTTTCAACTGCAGCGAGATCCTGGGCCGATATGATGGTATCCTGGCTGTGAGATTCGCCCCGTTTGAGCAGTAGTATCTCTCTGACTCGGTCTGTGTTGTGAACTGCATTGTCATCGGCATCATTCTCCAGGCAGACACTGATGTCCATGTCTTTGTAGAACTGGATGGGCGGAGGCGGTATTTCCCAAATGCCCTCTGGGAGAAGGAAATCGAACAAATCGAACACCGTCGGCGTTTGGATGGCTTGGTTGCCATCCCCAACAACTTGGCCGTTCAGGGCATCGAAGATCCTCCGCTTCATGCTTGGTATCTTGCCCTGGGAGATCATACACAGCTCCATGGCCATGTACTCGAGGGCTATGCTTCTTATTGTCAAGAAGTCTATCAGTGTCGCAGCCCCCTCAGTTATGGGGAAATGAAGCACTGCGACGTTCTGTCCTTCCCAGAGAAGATCAGGCTGGATGACAGTTTCGCGGATGAGGAGATGGAAGAGAAATTCGTTGGCTCGCAGCTCACCAATCACAAGAGAGGCCGAGAGCGGCGAGCTCCAGAGAATACGGAGAATGCGCATTACTTTGGATTTGATCGCAACCAGCCATTGCCGCGTACCCTCACCATCTCCAGATGGAATTTCCATCAACAGTCGGAGCAGAGTGTGGAACAAAGCCGTTTGGTTGGAAAATGCACCGTTGCTCTCAATCGTAACAGAGTCCACGTCACACTTGAATCCGAGAAGTAAGTGAGCAATGGTTGGCTCTTTAGGGGTTGTGCCGAGACACTGGAGGAGGAAATCCAAGATGTAGATTTTGGTGATGTAATTGGGGGACTCCGCCTCACGACCAGCTTCAAGCGGCGCCATGAGCTCGGAGACGAAGGAACGGGCTATGGACTCATGTTCACCATTGGCTTCCATCGCCACAATGGCCTTGTTGCGATGGGGATGACGGCCGGATCCTGACCACGTCGCTGCAATTTTTGACGATGATGACATCTTTTCCAGGAGCTTGAGACAAGCCAACGTCAAATCGGGATGTCCGATTCCGCAATAATTGCCCAGATCCACAACGAGATTTAGTCGAGTGACGAGTCCATCTTGAAATGAAGCGTACGCTGCATTTGCTACGGGTTGGTGGCGAGGTCCAGACTGCGTCTTGATGAGCGGCCTGACCAGGTCAAGATAAGTGGCTTCTAGATCAAGAACTTTTGAGATGACTTCAACGGCTCGCAAAATACCGAGAATCAACGGCGAGTCTGGAGCCGCATTGCCGACATCCGCCGGCTCTTGATGAATCGTGCCGAACAATGCGTTCATCACTCTATCGTTGAACATCCACTCCATGACTCTCGCGAACGGATGTCTCTGAACATACGTTGCGAGATCTGTGGCAGCAATGACAGAGTCGATGTTGATCGTTGTCTCGTTCGCAAAAACAATCAAGTCCTCGTTAAACGTGGACAAGCATGTCAGAATGAAGTCAAGGCAGCTTAATTTAAGCACCCGGAGTTGATGCTTGTCCTGCAAATCTTGCACCTTGTTCGCAAACACCAAGCCCATGACAAAATCCACATACACTTCAACACCAGGATTTCGCGAGTTTGACCCCAGGCTTTCGGGAAACGGAAGGGAGTCGTTCAATGGGCTGCTGTCAATCGCTGGCGACATCAGAGACAGAAGTAATTGCACGAACGATTCTGGGTCCTCAAAGCCGCTGCTCATCTCGTCTAATATGCGGTCCATGGACATGAGTGGTGCAGGTTGGGCTGGCCTAACGGTGCCGGCAGACGCTCCAGCGTAACCACCAGTAATCCAATTTTCCAAGCAAGCCCACATAGTGTAGCTCTCTTGGGTGGTTTTCCTCGACATGAGCGCTTTCAAAACAAAAAAGACGCAGCCTCGCAGTCTGGGGGGAACAGGGCTGCTGGCTAGTTCATAAAGCATATCCACTAGGTTGTAGTTGGCGTTCTGCAGCAAGAACAGACGTGTGGTTTCGCTCTCCGTGGACAGTTTTGTCATCAAGCGGAGATAGCATTCAAGTAGCATTGCTGATTCGGGTTCTGTCTCGACTTGTTCTGTGGGTGGTTTGCCCCCTCGGAATCTTGACGTCTGCGTTGTCGTTGGCTTCTGTCTGATCTTTTCGGAGAAGAAGTCGAGTTCCCTGAAAATTTGCGTCCATGTGAGTGATTGCGATCTCCTCATCTTCCCTGAGGATTGGTGACCATCATCGAGAAGGAACTCATGTGCCGCTGTGGCACAGTCATCATTTCCGGCGATGGCTTGGAGCATTTCGCAAAAGGCAGTCACAAGCGGAGTCGATGCTCGCCTGGAGGCCCAGTGCATGAAACCTGCGAGATTGCTATCAGGGTCTGACCAAAAGTTGGACGCCGCGTCTGGCCGACCCTCATAGGAATAGGCTATTATGAGGAGGAACCTTTCTAGGTCCAGATCTTGCTCATGTGCCTGACTCAGCTGACGTTGCTCGTCTTCCTCAACTCTGAGTTTCCTCAAGACATCCGGTAGATTGGAAATGAATGCATCCACAAACACTTCGATTTGTGACATCAGACACAACTGAAAGAATCCTGCAAACTGCACTGAATCGGCCGCCAGCGCAGTTGATTTCCTCGTCAACCAGTTGCGCATCCCCACACGAACCGAGTCGTGCCAGTCCGCAGGCTTCACATCTCCAGCAACAGACAGCAGGAAGTCGAATGCGCCGTCCTTGAGGGCGTCGAGGAACTGTTTCGACCGTTGTCGGTCTTCTTCGTCCAAGTCAGTGCCGGGAGGGATTGCAGCCTCTGGCGGGTCATCGAGGTAAAAGCCGCTATACTCGGCTAGCCACCATGCTCTAAAAGCGGCATGAAGATGCGGTAATGGCCAAGTCGAGTCGTCGCTTGCTGGAAACAGTTTATTATGCAATCCTCGTACTTTGATCAGATCATACCCCCCTTCCTCTGACCCAAACAGAAATATGTATGCGCCCATGGCAGGAATCAGATGTGCTATTGCAGATTAGCAATGACAGAATGAGAGCGAACGTGGTGGAGCGCGATGTCGTTGACTGACCAAGTAAGTTATCATATTTGTCCACCTTTTTGAGTGTTGAGACAAAGTCCATGAAGTCCGACGTGTCTGCCTGTCTTTTCTCGATGCAGCGACAGAGAATCACACCTAAGAGCTCATGCTGCTGGATCAAGCTGACTCGAGAGAATTCCACAGTCTCCATCTCTTCAGAGAGCTGCCCAGGCTTTACTTGGCTGAGAGTTTGAGCGGCGGCAATTCTTTCTGCCAGCTTTTGCAGCCAATTTTTTATTTTAGCCATAGCAGCCATGCATCTCGGGACGTATCGCTTTGTTCCACCAGGTCCAGACTGAAATAGCCTCGCCGCCACGTACATTTTGATCGTTTCCAGAGCGCTCGATTCTTCATTGTCATCCTCGGCACTGTCCAGCTCGAGAAGTAGTCTTAAAATGTCCAGTACGTATTTGCGCTGTTGGTGAAATCGAATAATGCCACATTCCAATAAAGACCGGCCTAGGACAGACGGGTCATCTTGCGATTCGAACAGGCATTTCGCAGCATCGAGTTCATCGGCATCGAGTTCGTCGGACAGTAACAGCGCGTCTTGTTGAAAGTTGTCGTTGATTGTGAACTCATCACCTTCGATGGACAATTTTCCTGCTCAAGAATTAGTGACGCACTGCTTTGGAGATTTGCCGAGCATGAAGAAGCCCACCTGATCTGACCGTATTGCGACTCTTCTCGTTTTTCGGCGGGCCGTCCCATAACTTGCCCAACTCCCGTTCGAAAATCTGCACAAGTATCTCATTATTCAAGCTCTCGGGTGTGTCTCCATATCCAGCATTCAGCGCGACCAATTCGCGGTGGAAGGCTTGCAAAGCATCCAGAGCTGTGATTTCGGCCATTGTAGGTTCTTGACGCTATCTATCGCATGGCGAAATCCTGCCAGTCGCAAAACGAGTCCGAGGCAGCCGCTCAAGTAGCAGCAAGAAGGAGGTCAATGAACAACCACAGTTGGTCACAGATTGAATACAGCCACGGGGGTTGCAATGATCGTTTTCGATATTCTGCAGCCTCGCTGCTTCCATCGCTGCTGAAGGCGAACAAAAAGCCTTCTGCGATTGTGCCATGGATGAGCTCCCAGGTGCGGGTCGAAGTAAACAAGAGCAGAGGGCGGTGTGTGGATTCTGCCTGTCATATGGAGTACTTCCAGCCAAGCAAGCTGTATTACATAGAAGCTCCCGCAGCGCAAACGCCATCAATCAACCCAATGCAACTCGATTGCCAGGCACCAGGAGGGAGCTGGCAAAGGTCAATGGTATTTTGCAAGCAGATCTTGCACTGCGTGTCAATTACTTCGAACGGCCATGATTTTGGGCCTCGACGCCGACTCAATGCACTCACGAGCTTAACATGACGACACACTTCTCCCGTTACTTGTGCAGAGATTCCCTTCATCCGTTAGCTGTTGGTTCGCATTGGCCCACGCGTTGCCGTACTTGGCGGGCTTGTTACACATGACAGCAACTCGGTGGGATCATCCCAGCTTGAAACATTGAGCGAGAAGAAGACGTTGCGGATCAGTACTGCAAGCAAGATGTCCTCATCACATATGTCAACTGTCATGAATTTGGCCAGTAAATATAGCGTGCCTCTTATTCTTTGCGTTGCTCAACAATAACCAACTTTGTAGGTGATGTCAAATCTGGATCTGTCAAAAACCGCGACAAGGCCGTGGAAGGTAGATGATTGTGTGACTCACAATTAAGCTGGGCTTGTCTAACGTGGTAGCAGAGCTCATCACACTACTAAATCCCCGCAACAGAACCGTCAATCTGTACGTAATTGTGTCAGGTCCTGCGATAATATACGGGATGATCTAACTCTCTGCCTATAGCACTGATCTCGGCGACAGGAGCTATCATCACATATTTGAAAGCCTGTTCAACCTCGTCATACGCGAAAAGCCCAATTTCTACGACAAAAGGAAAAAGGAATCGGTCCGAAACGCTGCAGGCACCAGACTTGCAAAATGCGCCTCCGCCATCCGAATGGCAGCTGCCAGGGCCACGCCCAAACTAGGCCGCAAAACTCTACTGGCGTTGATAGATCACATTACTCAAGTTCTTCCTGGTCCAGACGATGATTTTGTGGCCCCCCTGGTGCAAGACTATGTCAAGACACTATCGGAGGTACTTTCGCGGCAATCTCATGTTGAATTTCTCGCTAGACAAAAAGCTGTGCCTTGGGAGACCTGCGTCGATTTTCTCCTAGACATCACCGCATACGTTCTGCCAGGTGATCTTTACTCCAGCCTGATATCCGTTGCGAGGAGCTCCCCTGCTCCGAGCAGTTCGACTCCTCGCTCGAACCTGCACTCCACTGGCTCGACTCAAAGCCAGAAAAAAGGCGGGCCATTTGATGGTGACTGTCTCAAAGACGCTCTAGAGAGCCTACAGTTTTTGATACAAGCCTCAAACGCACCCGTGGCCCGATGTGGAAAACCCATAGCAAAAGTGGCCGTCCAAGTCTTGAACATGAGGCACCTGAGCCTTGGTTCCATGCAAACAATGTGCTTCTCTATCTGTAACATGATATTTGCACGTGTTCAAGCAAATGATGTCGAATATGGACTCAAGCTGGTTAAAGACATGGTGCCATTGATGGGATATTGGTGGCGGGCAGACAAGGTTTCTCAAGACGAGCTTATCAGAGGCTTACGAAACGAAATTTCCAAGACCATTTCCCTCGCTCATCTCCATTTGGAGAGTCTTTCTAAACAATGGAGTTGTGAAATTCAGAGTGAGATTGAGGGCCTCGCAGAGCTCCTCTGGCATGAATATTCCAAACGCAGTGACCAATCTCGGCTTCAGTTGCACGACCTCACGTTCAATCTCTCATCATTACCCCAAGGCTCGATGCATCTGTCATTGTTCGGTGTTCGAAACCACAACTCAGATGGAGAGAGCCACTGGGCGGTTGTGCAAAACCTTGCTTTATTGGAGAATATCCTCTTAGCAAACAGCTCGTCCGCTGCAAGGTATGCCGGGGAGACCGGTGAACAGCCACGCAAGAGACAGCGCACTAGAGAATCTCAGAGCCGCCTCAGATCAAAGCTCAGGTCGAGAATCCTGGGTACACAAATAACTGCCCTTCAGCTGGTGTGCTTTCTCATAGATGGACATGAAGTCGCAATCGATGATCTCACCGCTATCATTCAAGATCTAGCAATATGTGCAGCAGACAAGAACCAAGTCACGGCATCGTGGGCGTTCATCGCAGCCTCAAGGTATGACGTTCCAGCTTCTCTTTCAAGACCATACTGATCGACTTGTTAGTTGTGTGCCGCTCGTGAAAGCGAGTGGTGGCATCGAAGCAGACCAGTGGAGACAACTGTGGCACCACGCTGTAAGGTCAATCAGCGTTCCAACAATGAGTAGATCTGCCTGTTTATTGCTACATCGCATCCTGGAGGCCGAATTGCTGCCATATGGTTTGATATCAGAAGACCTTAATAGTGTCGTGACAACTCCGGATGTGAACGGCCCCGGCCTGCTTTGCGATACGTCACTCGACCTGATGTTTCACTTGTTCCATTCTAGGAACGCAAAAGTTCCCAGTGCAAGTCAAGCTACGTCAAATCACATAATCAGATGGGTGTTTCTCAGGTGGAACCCTAGTGAGTTTGCAGTATGATGGGCTTTTGGCAGAGATAAGTAACTAACTAGACTACTAACCTAGGCGAGTTGGCATTTGCTTCTGCGGTTTCAACTCATATCCAGCCTCTAGAGTTTGTGAATCTTATCCGAATATGTTGTGGGATTGAACCACTCTTCTGGAACGGCATATCGGCTGGTTCAGGAACTGCTATTGGCGAAACGTGGCAGATGAGGCAAGAAATGGCACAGTATAATGAATACTTGCTGCTGTTGAATCGGAATCGGCAGGAGTTCTCGTCTGAAGTGCCGACATGTTTCTACAAGTTAGGTTTGCACCGAATCAATCCGGCAGCAGCAGACCCTAACAGCTTCTTTCCTTCGAGAAAGCTGGTATTCGAACTATTCTCGCCAAAATTGGATGACCTAGTCGAGCTGTGCAGCACCTGGACGCAGAAGCCACAGGACGGTGGGAGTCAAATTTCCTTGGAACGGTTCCAAAGCCTCATTTCCGCATGCATGATTGGTGCTATGCTGATCCCCCAGTTTTCTGATATGAATACTCCCCAAGCTAGTTCTACAGAGTCAATTTTGGTAAACTTGGCGGAGAAGAGTTTACTCATAGCCATGGATTCGATTGAACCATCGTCTTTTGTCGATGCGAGCCTGCGAATCTTGAGACCTTGCATGCCTGGACTAAATACAGCTGATTTGAACATGATACACTCACTTCACACTCCTTTGCTTCGCACTTTATCTACAATATTTGATGCGATAGACCATAAGCATCCACTGCCGATCCGGGGCACGAACTCAGACCTGATGGATCTAGATGACGAATTTGACTCCCAGAGCAGCAGGATCACGCATTCAGTTGTTTCGCCCGTGCCAAGATTCAACGTACAACTACATACAAGCCCTCGAGCATTCTATCTAGAAACCAAACAACGACTAGGGCTGCTTCGCGTTATTCATGACGACACTAGTCAGATCGGCCTTCTCCCCGCGCATTGGATCAGGGACTTCCTTTCACTGTCCGACGACGATTTGTTATGTTGCCAGGCGCTGCTTCTTGAGATATCGAATTCGGATCTTGTTGTGGGGTCAGAAAATGCGTATCAAATCATTCAGCGGCTTGGGTCAGTAATGTCGGCCATTGACTATCAATGTTGCGAGGTGGCAATTACTACTTGCCTCGACGTGCTCGATGGTCTACACAACATTTGGTTGAATGACAGCCATGAACTCGCTGAAGCCGTTGGTGACTTATACAATTACTTTGTGAAACTCTGTCTAAAATCCAATTTTTTTTCGACCAAAGCCGAAATCTCCATGGCACGCTTGCTCTTTACATTGCTTCGCGCAAGACCTTCATACGGGACCAACCTTGGGTTGGATTCTTGTCGCACGTCACTGCTTCATATTCTGCAATCTTCCAATATGCAAGCCAAATGTTTCATCGCGGAGAGGATCGCTGGCATATTCGAACTGTTCATACTGACTCTTCATGACGAGATATTCATGGATGTGCTGGCCAGTCTGCCTACCAATCCTGACGATACATCAGGCCTTGCCTTCAGGTTGCTTGCCTTGTCCAAACTAGCCTGCCGCTGGCCAAATCTTCTTCGCCGATGCATCTATCATATTTTCGAGACACCAGGGAAGGTTGCCAAATCCATCGACTATGCAAGGTGGTGCCTCGCTGAGGTATCAAGCACGCTCAAGCTGAAGTCAGCGAAGGAGCTTTTCCGCCTCTTCTCTCGTCAGCTGCTTTACACTTGGATGGAAAACGACCCTGTTGAAAACATCCCCTTTTCCATTTTTGGCTTCAAAGACTTGACCGATATACTTCAGTCGGCTCAAGCAGATGCCATTGCGCTTGCAATAATGCGAGTCCAAAAGCCAGCTATTGCCATCCTAGCCAAAACACTTGCAGTAAAAGAAGGCGACCTGATACGAAACAACTTCGCCACATGCCTGTCCTACAGTATGGCGTTTGGAGACGTATATGGGGATATTGGCAACGGTAAAGGTGAAGATTATATCAGGGAGACGATTGGACGTAAGGCGTACATGGAGTCGATCCACGTCAACTTTGTGGACACTATTGCATGCTTTTTCGACCTTCTGGATCAGGAAGATCGTCTTGAGAAGTTTCTAGGCAATAATGAAGCTTTTGCGTATGCCTTGGAGAATCTGGAGACAATCAAGAAATTCTCCCACTCAACCAACAGATTACCACCAAATCAGCAGCCAACGTTTCGAGCCAAGTTTGTCATCCACGACATTTTTAGGCTTTGCAAAAATACAGGGGCCGAATTCCACGACATCTGGACCCCCCCTTTGGTCCTGCTAGTTACGAGAAGGCTTTTCAACACAGTGCACCCAGCATTGGGCTCACTTCATGCTTGTTCGGTGCTGAGAAAAGTCCGGTTGGTGATCTGTTTGGCAGATGCAGTGGCGTTGGAATCCCACTGTGTCGAGATGCTTCTCAACTCCATCCGAGGGTTCATAGTGGACTCTGAATGCGCGGATGATGCATTGGGGCTGAGCCAATATCTCCTTTCCGGGGGTCGCGAATACCTAGCCGAGAAACCATCTTTCCTAGCAGGATATGCACTGTCGACTCTTGCTTCGCTTCGTGTGTTTCTCGAGTCGAGTCAGTCCAGCACAACCCAGGAAAGCCAGTTTATAGCCACGATGAGCAAAGCTCAGATATTCCACGACTGGCTCAGCAATTATCTTTCTGACTACACTTCAACCATGTTCGAGGATGATAGTCAGTCCGCACTTTTCAAATCCATCACACATTCTGCGGCGCATATTAGGTCATCCGGCAATGCTGCAAAGGGAACATCAGAAAGCAAATTGCTTCTGGACATACTCAAGGACGGTGTCACGGGAAAACGGCTACTGAATGAGGCATCGCGTGAGCTCGCGCTGAAACTCCTCTGTGGTGACTTTGAAATACCAGTCACTATTACGGAAGACATTATTGAGACGGACAAGGCAGCGATCGACCAAGCTTCAAAAGTCTGGAAAAGCTGTGAAGCACAAGATCTTAGCGCGAATTACCTTTCTTGGGCAGGACGCGTTGTTGGCCGATCATTTGCTGCGTCTGGAGCTATTCCGGATGGTGTGCTTAAAGAGACAAACCTCAGTCTATACGGTCGCATTGCACCTGGATCTAATGGCTCCGAGATGGGACTGCTATACCTGCTTCAAGACCTTACAGCAGATCAGAATTCAACTGTTGCTGGATTAGCTGAGTTTGCGATAAGGAAAGCTGTCTCGCGTGCAATCGAAGTTGAAGATGAGCCTTTGCTTGTTGCTTGTCAAAGAACTCTATCAGATAGCCTTTTCACTGCTTCGCAATGGGGTGACTTTCATTCCCGTTCACTGACTGAAACGAGTAGCTCAAGATTTGATGACGAGCACTCTATCTGGAACGACAACATTGCCTCCCCGAAATGGCTTCAAAATATCAGCATCCATCTAGCTTCAGATGTACCGGACTCGATACTGCTGTCCGCCTTGCCGCCTATACTCGTTGAAGTCCCCGGCTTCGCAGAGAAGGCATTCCCGTTCATCATTCATCTGGTTCTAAGCTTTCAGCTGGAGCATCAGCAACTGATAAAGAAACAAATGTCTTCATCCTTAAAAGAGTGGTTGAGAGAGGAAAAACCTGCCGCTATGGAAAACTTGAAGTTGTTGATGAACACCATCTTGTACTTGCGAACCCAGGAGTATCCAAAGGAATCTTCTATTGCCGACCGGATGCATTGGCTGGACATCGAATATGCAGTGGCTTCCACCGCTGCTTCTCGATGTGGTATGCAAAAGACAGCCCTTTTATTTGCCGAACTAGTTTCTTCTGATACGACTAGGTCATCCCGAAGATCTTCAGCGCATAGAGAGCAAGACATGAGTGAAACGCTGCTCACCATCTTCGAGAACATTGATGATCCAGACGCTTACTATGGACTCCCCGAAGATGCAAGCTTATCCAAAGTTCTTGCTCGTGTTGAATACGAGAATGAAGGACCCAAAAGCTTGGCGTTTCGCGGGGCACAGTACGACAGTCATCTTCGACTCCGACGAAAGGACGCCGGGGCTGATGGTCAGGCGCTTGTCAAGGCACTCGGGACGCTTGGACTTTCAGGTCTTTCGCACTCGGTTCTCAATACTCAAGAGCTTTCTGGCACCAATGGACATTCATTGGATAGCACTTTCAACACGGCAAGGCGGTTGGAGATGTGGAACCTCCCAGCACCTGGCAATAGTGATCATCACGCTGTGATACTGTATCAAGCATACCAAAGTATTCATAATTCAACAGAGCTGTCGACAGTTCAACAAGCTATTTATAATGGCTTTGGCGGGATCATGCGGAGCATTGCCCACTCAACGCTGAATGCGACTGCTTTACGGGGCCGATTGGCAGCACTGGCAGCTTTGACGGAACTGGACGATGTGCTGAACATTTCCGAATCGTCCGAGGTTCGAGACATGCTCAAAACATTCGAGTCTCGGTCCGAATGGATGCGCAGTGGACTGTGAGTACCGAAACCCTTATGTACCTACGCCCCCGACTGTTACTAAATCCGGTAGATACGGAGATGTTGGCCACGTTCTGTCATGTCGAGAGACCACCGTAAGCATGCTATGTCAGCACCTCGGCCTCGTGAAAAACGCAAAACTTTCGGCAGAGGTGCTACGACAGATGCAAGTTGAGTCGATGATCTTATCTTCAGGTATATATCGCCATCACCAAGCCACACAGGAGTCTCTGAACATCGCCACTGCGCTCACCGAGCTCATCCCACAATGCGAGGATCTGAATTTACACGTGGACGCGGCTATCAAGATTGAAGTTGCCAACTCACTGTGGGATCATGGGGAGATGGGAACATCGATCCGAATGCTGCAAGCCATTGACAGGAATTCTTCACTCACTAAACAGAGCATTCGTGTTTGTCGGTCTGATTTGTTGTCCAAGATTGGGCACAAGGTGTCTCTTGCCCGGTTGGAGAATCCTCATGACATACAGAAATCCTACCTTGGGCCAGCGCTGAAGGAACTTAAGGGTGGACATAACAGCGAGGCAGGTGCAGTGTACCATCAATTTGCTACTTTCTGCGACGAGCAACTGCAGGATCCAGATGGACTTGAGGATCTAGCAAGATTGCAAAATCTGAGAAAGGCAAAGAATGACGAGGTCAAAGACCTCAAAGCCCTCATCGACTCGACCAAGGAGACACAGCTCAAGACTAAATACGCCCACGTCCTATCAAAGGAGAAACAATGGCTGGAACTTGACGAGAAAGAGTTGAAACGGGTAGAGCAGACGCGCAGCGAGTTCGTTCAGCTGAGTTTGGAGAATTACCTACTGTCACTTATTTCATCCGAGGACTTCAACAACGACGCTCTGCGATTCACGGCGCTGTGGCTCGAGCGGTCTGGTGACGAATCCACGAGCAAAGCAGTCATGAAGAGTCTGTCACTGGTGCCCACGAGAAAATTCGCGACACTAATGAACCAGCTCACGTCTCGTTTGCAAAACCAAGACAGCACATTCCAGAAGCTCTTGTTTGGGTTGATATACAACATCTGTGTCGATCATCCATACCATGGTATGTATCAGATCTGGTCTGGAACCAAGGCCAGAGCTCAGCAAAAGGACGATGTGGCTGTTCAGCGTGTCAAGGCAACGGAGAAGGTCGCCCAGCAGCTCGCGGCAACCAAATCCGTCGCAGACATTTGGCTGTCAATAGACAAGACCAGCAAGTACTACCATGGACTTGCCATGGACAGGAACCCGAACAAGTACAAGTCTGGGGCCAAAATACCCATCAAGGACTGTACCGCTGGCCAGTACCTGGTGAGCTGCCTCGCGCGGTATCGCATCCCGCCCCCGACACTTCACATGGACGTTTCCGTCACCAAGGACTACTCCAAAGTGCCCATAATATCCAAGCTGGAGCCCACAATGACGATTGCGTCGGGCGTCAGCGCTCCCAAAATTATCACGGCAGTGGGCAGTAACGGAGTCAAGTACAAGCAGCTGGTGAAGGGCGGGCACGATGACCTTCGCCAGGACGCCATCATGGAGCAGGTGTTTGCTGCTGTGTCGTCTTTGCTGAAACTACACAGGAGCACTCAACAGCGGAATCTCGGCATCAGAACCTACAAGGTGTTGCCGCTGACAGCGTCATCAGGTTTGATTGAATTCGTGCCCAAGACCATTCCGTTGCACGAATTCCTCATGCCGGCTCACGAGAGATATCATCCGCGTGATCTCAAGGGTTCGCAGTGCCGCAAGGAGATATTCAATGTCCAGAACCGGTCCACAGAGACTCGGCTCAGCACGTACCGGAAGGTCGCAGAGCGGTTTCAACCAGTCATGAGATTCTTCTTCATGGAGTACTTTGCGGATCCCGATGAGTGGTTCGCCCGTCGGTTGGCGTATACCAGAAGTACGGCAGCCATATCCATGCTCGGGCATGTGCTTGGTCTCGGAGACCGCCACGGACACAACATCCTGTTGGACACAAGAACTGGCGAGGCCGTGCACATTGATCTCGGCGTCGCGTTCGAAGCAGGACGTATCCTCCCCGTACCAGAACTGGTACCGTTCCGATTGACACGAGACATTGTAGACGGCATGGGCATAACGAAGACGGAA
This sequence comes from Epichloe elymi, assembly GCA_023658475.1. Lineage (NCBI taxonomy): Eukaryota > Fungi > Ascomycota > Sordariomycetes > Hypocreales > Clavicipitaceae > Epichloe > Epichloe elymi. Next base: position 4,313,921 of record CP098276.1, read on the forward strand.
GGCGTTTTCCGCCGTTGCTGCGAGTTCACGCTGGACGCGTTGCGTGAAGAGCAGTACTCCATCATGACGATTCTCGACGTGTTGCGATACGATCCGTTGTACACATGGTCGATATCGCCACTACGACTGGCCAAGTTGCAAAAAGCCCGCGACGAGGAGGGCGGCGCAGACGAGCCAGAGCCCAGTGAAGCTGCCGAGACAAAGAAGGCACGCAAGAACAACAGTCGCACGAATGAGCCCTCAGAGGCAGATCGCGCGCTGGAAGTGGTGCGCAAGAAGCTGTCCAAGACATTGAGCGTGACTGCGACAGTGAACGATCTCATCAATATGGCTACGGATGAACGCAACTTGTCTGTATTGTATTCGGGTAAGATGCAGACGCTTCCTCGAGGATCATGTTGGAGCAGCTTACTGACGAGAGACTTGCTTAGGATGGGCTGCATATGCCTGATATGTGTGCACTGTGTGTGGATGGGGGCGCTGATTACGCATTGTCGTTTCATTTTATTTTTTTTGAGGACAAGATTTTCTTGCATATTGGACATGGGTTGGCAGGAGCGAGTACATGTTGCGGGGAATATTCTATCTTGTATTGTATTGTATTGTGGTAGGTAGATAGATGTAGCATGGATGGATGGGCCTGGTGATGGCTGAGAGGCGGCGAGACTCGGAGAGAGATGAAAATGCTTGGTTGGTTTCGGCACAGCCTACCGGGTAGCCAGCCTATTGGTGCACTCAACCAACCACATGTAATCACCACATGACCATTTGCTGATCTCAGCTTCCCCACACTCAACTCTACCGACCACCCGAACCTCGCTTGGGATTTCAATGTCGAGCTTCAAATATCAGGCCTCCACCTTTTGCCTCGACCTTGAGCTCGCAGTGATATCCATACATCTCTAGTGCCTGACATCTCGCGCCCGTCCATGCTCTGTCCGTACAGCCTCAGACAGCAGCGCTGCTCTCCTCTGCGCCTAGATTAACCCCGTTGCGACTGCGACACATCCCTTCGGCCGAATTCATTCATTCATTCATTCCATGCCATCCGGGTCGCCCGATTCGCACCACGCCTCCCGCCGACGGCAGCGTCTCTCTTTATCACCGCCCTCGTCCTCTGCCGACGCCAAACGACCTCGACACGCCGGCTGGCCCGTTGCCGTCATGGCTACTGCCAAGGCGAGGGGCAAGTTGCCCGAGACGATCGATCTCACCGAGCGGCCTTCGGCATTTCAACCATATACGGGAGCCAAGAGGCTCGTCATCAAGAACCAGCGACCGCCCGTGGACCGGGAGTCGCAGGTGGAAGAGTACTATGCAAGAATAGAGACGGACCTGGAGGAAGCCCTGGCGGCCATCTTTTCGGCAAGACGGCCGGCTGTGCCGCTGGAGCGTCTGTACCGCGGCGTGGAAGACGTGTGTCGCAGGGGCAATGCCGCCAGAGTCTATCGCTTGCTGAAAGAGCGCGTAGATGCCCACTTGCAGTCGGCCGTCTTGCCGAGGATAAGGCGCAATGGCGGACAGTCGAACATGGACGTGCTGAGAAGTGTGAGGGAAGAGTGGAAGTCTTGGAACGCCCAGACCATTACGATCCGGTCGACGTTTAGCTACCTGGATAGGACATATCTGCTGCGGGAATCTCTGCCGTCCATCAACGACATGGCCATCACTTATTTCAGGCGAATGGTCTTTCCGCCGCAGCAGTCGCAGGCCCACGCCAGCTCAGTTGGTGACAGGGTCATCGGCGGAGTGTGCGATATGATTGAACACGATCGCCGCGGCGACGGCCAGCTGGATTCGGCCCTGCTGAAGGAAACCATCCGCATGCTTTACGTCCTGGGGGTATACGTCAAGCAGTTTGATCCCGTCTTCTTGCGGCAGTCAAGGGCGTACTTTGAAGAGTTTGGCGAATCGTGGAGCACGTCATCACTCAAGGACTACATTTCGGCGTGTGAGACTCTCCTGGCCAAGGAGGAGCATCGATGCATCGCATACAACTTCGACAGCACTACCGAGAAACAGCTTCTAGATTCAGCACACGACATACTGATTGAGAGCTATTCCGAGAAATTACTGCACTCGGACAGCCTGTCCAAGCTATTATCAGATAAGGATGTCAAGTCAATGAAGGGCTTGTACGATCTACTACGCCTCTCGGGCATTCAGAAGAAGATGAAGGCCCCGTGGAGCGAATACATCAGGCAGACTGGGACCGAAATAATATCGGATAAACAAAAGGGGGATGAGATGGTTCTCCGCTTGCTGGAACTGAGACGATCGCTGGATCTCCTGATTCGAGATGCCTTCCAGAAAGACGATGACTTTTTATGGGGCATGCGAGAAGCGTTTGGCAAATTCATGAATGATCGGAAGATAGCGTCATGCTGGGACTCAGGGACGTCCAAGATTGGAGAGATGACGGCTAGGTATATCGACATGCTGCTTCGGGGCGGCTTGAAGGCGTTGCCCAAGGAACTTCTGTCGGATGTGCAGGACAGGGCGGCCGCCGAGAAGGAGGGCCAAGCCAGCACCGCGGACGAGGACGCCGAGCTGGACAGACAGCTCGACCAGGCGCTGGAGCTTTTCCGATTCATCGAAGGCAAAGACGCCTTTGAGGCGTTCTACAAGAAGGATCTTGCCCGACGTTTGCTGATGGGTCGAAGCGCGAGCAAGGATGCGGAGCGCAACATGCTGACCAAGCTCCGAGGCGAGTGCGGCTCAAACTTCACCCACAACCTGGAGCAAATGTTCAAAGACCAAGAGCTTGCCAGGGACGAGATGGACGCCTACGGGCTTTGGAGGCGGGCGAACAGGGAACGAGGCGCGCCGCCCGTTGACCTGTCCGTCATGGTCCTGTCGGCCTCGGCGTGGCCAACATACCCCGATTCCCGGATCAGCCTACCCGACGAGGTGGCGACGGAAATCGAGCGCTTCGACCAGCACTACAAGGACAAGCACACGGGCCGGCTTCTCACCTGGAAGCACTCGCTCGCCCACTGCTCCATCAAGGCGACCTTCCCCAAGGGCACGCGCGAGCTGCTCGTCTCGGCGTTCCAGGCCGTCGTGCTCATGCTGTTCAACAGCGAGCCCCCCGAGGGCTTCCTCTCCTACAAGCAAATATCGTCAGCAACGGGCCTCCAGGGCGGGGACCTGGATCGCACCCTGCAATCCCTGGCATGCGGCAAGTACCGCGTCATCACCAAGCATCCCAAGGGCCGGGACGTCAGCCCCACCGACACATTCACGTTCAACAAGGCCTTCACGGACCCCAAGTACCGCGTCAAGATCAACCAGATCCAGCTCAAGGAGACCAAGGAGGAGAACAAGGCCACGCACGAGCGAATCGCCCAGGACAGGCGCTTCGAGACACAGGCCGCCATTGTGCGCATCATGAAGAGCCGCAAGTCGATGGGCCACGCGGAACTCGTCGCCGAAGTAATCAACTTGACCAAGACGAGGGGCAGCGTCGAACCCGCGGCTATCAAGAAGGAAATCGAGAGGTATGGGCTGCAGCCGCACTCTGACACATGGCATTCTCACGGAATTTCGAACCGGCTAACATGTGGTGACAGCTTGATTGAAAAGGACTACATTGAACGAGAGGACAGCTGTTACACATATCTTGCCTGAGGGGGTTTCTTTTCTTTCCAAGCCCAAGCGTGGGCATTGGCGCTCGTGTACGTATTCCATGCGTGGGCAGCGCATGGCCAGTCAACGAGTGATTTACACGATTGACATGTCAACGCCCTGCCAAGTGGTCGTGGTGTTTGCCCCATTCTCGACAACAGGAGTCAATATCAACGCGGCATCTCGTTGTCAAGTCGGGAGGGGATGGATGCGTGGTTGTTATCACAGCCGCGCCTCACAAATTCCTGGCATCGAACGATGTCCCGTGTATTCTGTCAAACGACAAATGCGCGCGTGTCTCATGCATTATCGAGGAGCACCACGTACGTCCTCCATGTTTCAATGCGCGACTTTACGCGTGCGCATGGAATGTACTCGCGTGACCTTCAGATACATTTGTACGTACCGGATTCAGTATCGCTGACTTTCCGTACTTGTGCTGCCCTGGATTCTGCTGCATCCACCGGAGGGAACCGATTAGCTGCAACCCCTGCACTCGAGAAAAATTAATGTAGAATAAACGTGGTGGAATACAATACACCATGGTACTCGCTAAAATAAATAATTTGCATCTCAAAGCCCCCAAAAGACAACCGTATATCCAACGCCGCGCTAAAAGACACCACCCAATCCAATGCACCACAGCCTAACTCCTCCGACCACCGGACTCATCTGTGCCCACACCACGAGACGGGCCCGAATCCTCTTCCGATTCCAGGACCCTTGATTCCTCGGCGACGCTCAACTCGTCTATGGACTCGTCTGTGTAGGAGAACTCGTCGTCGTCTTGGTACGACACGGTATGCCGTCTTACGCCTGGCCAGAGGGGTGGGTTCGTAGACGGTACGTGTTGTTCTTGGCCTGGCGAGGCCATAATACCCTGCTGGTATGCGACATTTGGCTGGAGCTGGAGCTGGAGCTGGGCCTGGGACCAAGGCCCGTGTCCGTTTCCGTGTCCGTGTCCGTTTCCGTGTCCGTCGTCAGAATCGCATGAGCTTGAGCGTCGGCCGACTTCGTCTTCTTCGAGGACTTCTCGAAGGGCGGCTCCCTGGCGAGGCGGCGCGGGGATATACGTCACGGGGAGACTGTCCGTGTCGGCGGTCGGTCGGAGCCTCTCGCGTATCCTGTCCGCTTGGTTCGCGGCGAACATTTCCAGGCGTGACTTGATGTCCCAGCGGCTGCTGCTCATGGAGTCGTGGCGCATCTTGTCCTGCGGGGCCGCCGTGTGCGTCGGGGGCTGTGGGTGTAGAGGGTCCCGTGCCCATCGTGACCTGTTGATTGCTGGTATGGCGCTCCTGGCGCTGCCCGAGCGATGGGCTCTCCATGCGTGTCTGGCTCGTTGGTTGCGAGTCGTCTTGCGGAGACGAATCCGCGGAGCTGCTGTGCGATTGTGGCGGTGAGTGTGATGACGGGTGCTGATGATGTTGGTTTTGGTTTTGGTTCTGGTTTTGGTTTTGGTGTTGGTGTATTTGCTGTTGTGGCGGTGATTGGGTTTGGGGGGGAAGAGGCGGAAGAGGTTGTGGATCTGGGGTTCGCGCAGAGGGATCAGGAGTACGTCCGGTCGTTTCCGAGCAAGGCTGATATCGGACGGCGTATACTGTGCTCGCGACACTTGGTGTGTCTGCCCGGCTCACGGGAGTCACGGTGGCGGCAGGCCGAGCCGGCCAGGGGGGCCGGAATATGCCTGCCACGGAACGCTGCGAAGGCTGTTCAGCCGTTGCCGTTGCCGCGCCCTGCGTTGCGTTCCGGGAATGGCCACGTTGGCGGCCGGTGAGGGTGGAGACTACAGGCCAGACGTTTGAATGGGCGTGATCTGGGCGATTCCTCCGTTCCATGACGCCGCCGAGAGTACCAGTTCCCAGAATCTGGCTGCGATTGCCTCGGTTTCCACTACTACCGCCTCGTCCCCCCAGGCCACTGTTGCTGTTGTTGCTGTTGTTGTTGCTGCTGTTGTTGTTGTTGCCATCTTTGCGGTGCCTGTGCTTTCGATCCCACGGGTAATCCAGTGCGCTTACCTCGAGCACGTCATCTCCATCGAAGACCTCTCGGCCGAGGATGCCACCCTTCTTCTCCTCTCGCTCAAGAGCTTCAATTCGCTCGACCCATTCCCAGACAATGACACTGGCAGCGGCGGCACCGACCCATCGCACGTAGTCACCCCAGCCGGCAAACTTGGGCCGTGATATGTCCAGAATGAAAAAGACCACGGGAATGAGGATCGAGGTCAGCGAAATAATGGCCAAGGCGCACATGTTCTTCATCAAGGGATGATAGAATGCATAGCGTTTCTTCATGAGCGAGTAGTAAATAACCCATGCTGCGTACAAAACACCGAGCAGGAGCTGAAACATGTAACTCAGAGCTGGGATAGGATGGTCAAAACTTCCTGCGGCCGGATTGGGACCGGAAGTGCCCGATTCACCAGGCTTGAAACTGTTAATGGCTGAAAAGACGAGGTCGAGTGTGATGAGGGCAAATGCCACCCACTTGATGATGACCTTTTCTCGATGTCGTGGAAATAAACGGATCAGGGTCTGGGCCTGGGCGAGCCAGAGGAAAAAGTTGGACACCAGGCGTGTGACTCTGAGCTCCAGACTGCCCATGACCTCCGACTGCATAATCGCCGCGTTCTGCACGCCGTAGCTGTACTGATGCGCGGCAACTTTGAACGTATCGTAGGTGGCAATGGTGAGAGAAACAGCCACCGTCAGCGCGGCGACTTTCTGAAGCCATGGGCGGCCGCCGATGCTCTCTCCTCCGGAGGAACTGTGCGTGAAACCCGAGCGGCGCCCGAGGTAGACGACGCCGCCGTCCAGAAAGGACCTCGGTGTGATGAAGAGCATCATCAGCAGCATGTAGGCCGTGACGGTGGTTGCAGCCAGAGCGTAGCACATGGGAAAGGTCGAGGCATAGAACGGGTCGCGATAATTTGACACCAGGGGCTGGTTTGCCTGATCATGCGAGCTGAGGCTGGAGTCGCTGAGGGAACTGCGCGTCGGGACAGAAATGCTCGGATACGTCGTGGCCGCCGAGAGGATCGCGGCAGAAGTTGTTGCCAGAGTCGTCGAGACGAGTTTGGTGGCGATGGAAGTTGCGGTCCCCGAAGGGACCAAGCTCGTCGACATGGCTGGCCGGACTTTCGCCCGACTGGCGCACGGAACCGAATCAGGATCGCGGCGGCGCAGCCGTAGATGATAATTTCGACGAGTGGCAAGCGAGGACGCTTTGTCTTAAATTACCGAAGCCATCGACGAGAGAGCGGAAGGCATCGGGTCGGATGTAGTGGGGGGACTGCACATATGGTTGCGGGATGGTCGACGTCTATTCCTTCCACCGCATAGGCCGAGATGCCTTTCGTCTTTTGGCGGCGTGTTGGGTCCGGCGATGCAGGATGTCGTCGTCGTCGTCGTCGTCGTCGTCGTCGTCGTCGTCGTCGTCGTTGAAAGAAGGTTTTTGGTGTGGACTGAGGTTTCACCAGGGTTGGTTGCCATCGATAAGTGCCAACAGGACTGCGCGACGCTTGCACGTGGATGGCACGTAGTGGAGAATAGTCAAAAGGAAGGTCGTGTTCTGCCCAGCATAACCTTATCCAGACCTGGCGCAGAACCCCATCAGCCACTGCAAGTTGCAAGTGCAGCTGTACGCATATATAAAATAGAGGACCGTCCCGCTGCTCCAGCTGTAACATCATCACGCTGCCATCTGTGAGCAGAATGATCAGTTCCGGCGAATCGGAATTTTGAGCCATGGGTAGAGGGGGTGGTGCCAGGTGCCTCGCACCTGCCCCCTCTGCAGGCCCACCTTAAAGTAGGTTCTCGCCACCGAGCAGACTTTTCCTTCTTCCTAGCTGGTAGTTGATCATCACGAATTCACAATTTTGATTCATCTTCCTCTCTTCGTTCGTATCGTATTTTATGGGCGGCACCTTCCCGCAAAAAGATCAAAGTTTGTTGTTGTGGTGGGTATTAGGCGGTATTAGGTATTAGGTGGGGCCTCGAAAAGATGCTGCAAAACAAGTCATCCGACGAAAGGCCGAAACCTCGGGACTTCATGTCGTCTGGCCATCTCACGTTGGCTGCCTGCTCCCAACAGAATGCAAGACGGCTCTTCGACCAGACAATGAAACATACAAGCACTACTATGAAGTAGGGTATCGCGTATGGTACCAACTTTACTTGACGGCAGTCGCATCGCCGTTGAATATAACCAGTCTAGGCATCGAGAATGCGTTTCCTCAACATCTACACTTTCCACTGCAACTAGAGCTTAACCGCAACTCCTCTGCAGTACTATATACGACCGGGACATCCAGCTGGGAAACCGCCGAAGGTGATTGTAACCTGGGCCCTTTGCAAATAAGCCTTGCCTTTTAGAGTCACGATAACTTGCCCAACCACTGTTTCCCTGGAATCCAGTAGCTTAACATGCAGCCAGAATTTGCTAAGGGAAGAGGTCAACCACATTTCCGTTCTCACCCTCGCTTGGGCCTATGTATTATCTGCGCGATGGACGGAGATTATCCCTAGCGCGTCAGCCATGGAGTACACAGACAACATGGCCGCGGTCGTGTCCAAGACTCGCGACAACGTTGGAGATGGCGGCGGCCGTGTGATCGTAGACCTCGGTGACGTTACAGACGAATCAGCGCGGTGGTGGGCAGCTATTCTAGCTCCTAGTCTAGGCTAGAATGCCTCTATCCTTCACAACGGCAAGACATTGAGGTCGCTATGGTCTGTAAAAACAGAGTCTTGCAGAACCTTAGTTCTTTGTCGCAGCGCCGTTCTCTCTTGTCCGGGATCGTATATCTTGGTATCTTTCCTAACAGCAGTGAGCTATATTCTTAACTACGCAAATTATCATCGAGTCCATAGCCAGTGTCGCGCGGCTTTCGCGGCGGCACTTCTTTTACCGACGCGCCACCGTATTTCAAGGCAACTTCGCCTGCCCCTTACGCAATACTACGACGCGCAATAACTTAAGCCTCTCGCTAAAAAGCATACTCTACTATAGGGAAGTAATAAACTCTAGCTGGATAAGATGCTCACCCTTAGCTATAATACTCTAGGAATAATCTCGCTCTTAAGCATTACTTTTATTAAACTAGATCTTCTGTGTAATGTTTGCGGTGCTTGATCTTAAGAGCCATATATTCTGACTTAATTACTCGTGTATCAATCTCCTAACCTAGGTTTTCTATGGTTTAGTGGCATCCTTATGGGCGTCTAACGCTACATTATGCAGTGGGCGCGCCCCGTTACGTTCCAAATTAAAGTAGATTCGGCGGCTTAGACAAACAGCTACGTCTTGTTTATCTAGAAGCCAGTGTTAGATATTGCCTTAAATGCGGCAACTTTATAGCGTTCGGATAAGGCACGATTGATGTACCTGTCGCAAGCTGACCATTATACCACACTCCCTCTTGTCCCATTCGCGCCGTTTGGCTCTATCTTTGTTAAGGACTACATTCTAGAAGTACAGATGCACGTCTTTTGCTCCGCTCGCCACGGCTTGACATATACAGGTTGGCTATGGAATTGCAGGAATGTCACCAAGATTGCGCAAACTGCGACCGAATGCTCTTCAATAACCTTCCACAACACAGATCGTATTCTTGCTGATGGTGTTACTATCCAGTATGATGGCTTCATGTTTTGTTATTAGTTTGGCTTCATGGTCGGGGGCGACCATCTTAGTGCTGGTGGACGTGTTCAAACGTTGGATCGATTGCCTACAGAGGCGTGCGTGGGAATCCAGTGGGAGGAGATAAAGAAGCGGGTGACACCAAAGAAAAACAAAAAAGGAAAGAGGACGCAGGTATATCAACCATTGACGGCATTCACTCCAATTAACAAACCACCGGAGCCAAGCCAAATCGCCGGTTGTGGATCAACCCCCCTCGACCGACGGCGTGCAGAGTTTTCTTTTCTCTTGTTATAACAGAATTACGAAGCTTATATCGAAGTTCAGTAATTAAATCAAAGTCTTGTTCTCAATCCGTTAAGCCTTTTTCCCACAGGGGTACTAGCTTAGCGGAGAAGAGACAACCTTTCCATGAATCCCCTTACAAGCTCCCAAAGACGACACAACCAACATGCCTCAATACATCGCTACAGGGAAACCTGTCCCGGCTGAATGCAACGACTCCCCTGGTACGAACACACTGCTGGCTTACTGCTTATTGCCGCTAACTTTGACCAGGAAGTTCTATGGGGTGCGCCAGCCTCACTTTCACCACCGAGAAAAGGGAAAAGTACGGCAAGTCCAAGGACTTTAGGGGCGAGAAGTCCATGGATCCCCCAAAAAATTCTAGCGGGTGTCGGTAACAGCTCATTTCAGGCGAATGCATCCTCGAGAGGTAGATACTATGAGCATGTTCCAGGAGAAACATGGGTCAAAAGGTCAACAACTCGCTCCTCGACAGGTGCAAATAAACCAGCAGCAAACATCATCGCTTACGGCTCAAATGGCATGTCAGATACCAGCCAACATGTCACAGCAGCAACAGGCCATTCCAGCGCATCATCACTTGCAACAGATAAATCTTGTTCACACAATGCCTCCGATACAGCCCGTGCCCCAGGGCGCAATCATATATGAGATTCAGGGAAGGAAGGGGTGGAAGGCAGAGGCTGAATCTCCTTACGTCTCCTTGCGCCGGCGAGGTTATACTGGTAGTATGGAATACACGACGCCTCTTGTATGTTTTGGAAGGTTGAAATCTTGCTTGAGTAAATGCGAGCAACCCTGTTAGTCATCTTGTAGTAGCTCATGTCACTGGTACTGGTAGTATTTCATTCTAGCTCCTCCATTGAGAGCATGAAAGTGAATGAGGGATTGTCGGTCGGCAATGACAAGATATTTTGTCGACATTGACATTGACCGTTGCGGAAGGAACAATTATGGAGACGATCCTTAATAAGTCGCGACCGCGTTCGCTCTCTACTTTATGTGACTGGCCAGGGACGCGACAAGAGGTGTGTGTGGGGTGGGCTGTTCCTGCGCTGAAGTTTACCGAGTAGGCAGCCTGCAGCTCCAACGCGACGATACATCACAAACTTCTTGCAGACGCTTTTTGCTTGTCGACATTCACGACCCCCGGGCCAGGTGCATCGGAACTCCCTAATCAAAACCCGCCAGCGACTCTTGTTCGTGGCCGCGTATCATTGACCTGGTGATTTCAATCACTTCCGTCGTACATGCTACGCCATCGCCCACCCGCATCTGTTTATGACGGCCGGCATCACCAGCCTACCCGTTCGTTTCTCGCCGGCCTCACGCAGCCTGTTGCAGAGAACCAACAAGTTGACCCAGGCTCACGTTCCCTCTGCCACTTCGAGCGCCATGGCGGGGACCATGTTCCAGAAGGCTAATCAAGCGTACAAAAATGCTGCACCGCCGCAGCGTCCTGTGCTGGCAAAGCAGCTCTTTCCTTCCAGCAGTCCAACTCCATCCAGCTCTGATATTCGAGATCAATTCAGAAAGCCAAATTCGACTGGATCGGTGGCTGCAGCTGCTCCTGTGTCGGCGAAGACGACACCACATCACACAAACCCACCAGATGATCGACCAGTCAATCCGACACTCGCCTCGGGCAATCGAGGACATACCTCCAAAATCTCGTCACTGTATTCCGCAAGTTCGAACTCTTTCAAGCCTGAGCCTGAGCCAAGCTTTATAGACCTTAGCGGGGGTCAAGTGATGCACAAAAAAACACAAGAACCTGTCTATTTCGCCGAGGACGATTTTAGCGATGATGCCGACCTCGACCTCGACTTCGAGGCGCCATCAGCCCTTCCCATACAGCCTAAACCGTTGGCGAAAGAGAATCTCCCGCCACGTTCCCCTTCAGTATCGTCCCAGAATGTGACGGCAATACCTTGGTCGTCCTCGCCTGTTTCACACATGCGTCCTCCAGTCAATCAGCGTACAGCTTCTGCCGCGTCTGATATATCTCATTCGTCGTTGAAACGGGAATCGTCTGGAGACGTTGAGATAATAGAGGCCCCAGTCCCCAAAAAGGTCAAGAAGAGAGTCCTACCCGCTAGTTTCCGCAAACAAGAGTTCCCTGAGGGGGAAGATGAGAGGGACAATGGTTTCGTCGCGGATGGGATGAAGACGCCAGCACAAAAAGCAAAAGCACTCTGGGACACGTCTGCCAGTGCCATCAAAGAGCAGAAGAAGATGCTCAAGAATCAAAACTCCCGCAACGCGGACAATGAACCAGATGTGGTTCCTGAAAAGATGCACGATGTGGAAAACAAAGCTGCCAAGTCAGTTCCCATTTCTCTAAGCAGTGAGCAAGAACACGTCCTTGACATGGTCGTCAATAAAGGTCAAAGTGTCTTTTTTACTGGACCTGCTGGTGCTGGAAAGTCGGTCCTGATGCGAGCTATCATTCAAGAATTAAAGAGAAAACACAGCCGAGACCCAGAGCGAGTTGCTGTCACTGCCTCTACAGGTCTTGCCGCTTGCAACATTGGCGGTATCACTCTGCATAGCTTTTCCGGTATTGTCTCAACCCCTCTTTTTCTTCCCCTTGGCCGGGAAAAAGAAAACGAAAGAAGAAAGGCTAACTGTGAGCTAAGGTATTGGACTCGGAAAGGACGCCGCTTCAATTCTAGTAAAGAAAATCCGTCGCAACCCCAAGGCGAAAAATAGATGGTTACGAACAAAGTGTCTTATCATTGATGAGATTTCCATGGTCGATGGCGATTTGTTCGACAAGCTTTCTACAATTGGGCGAACCATCCGCAATAATGGTCGGCCTTGGGGAGGCATTCAACTAATCATTACGGGAGACTTCTTTCAGCTTCCCCCCGTGCCAGACTCAGATAAGCGAGAAGTTAAATTCGCCTTTGATGCAGCAACTTGGAGCACGTCTATCGATCACACTATTGGCCTGACACAAGTTTTTCGTCAACGAGATCCCGATTTTGCCAGAATGCTCAACGAGATGCGCATTGGCAAAATAAGCCAGGACACCGTAAACGCGTTCAAAGCCCTATCAAGGCCTCTGAATTTCGATGACGGAGTAGACACAGCCGAACTGTACCCTACTCGTGCGCAAGTGGAAGGATCCAACGAGAAGAGACTTCGAGATCTTCCAGGACAGATCCATCGTTATGATGCCATGGACTCGGGGGACCCAGCCATTCGGGACAAGCTTTTGGTCAACATGATGGCACCAAAGGCATTGGAGTTGAAGGTCGGCGCCCAGGTGATGCTAATCAAGAACTTGGATGAGTCGTTAGTAAATGGATCCCTGGGAAAGGTCATTGCCTTCTCTGACGAGAAGACTTTCGAAATGGGAGGTAATAACGCATACGATGGCTTGATGGAAGATTCCATGTCCAAAGCCAAACGGAAACTGGCAGCATTCAGCCGAGATTCTGACTGCGGTTCATCTACCCATCAGTATCCTGTGGTTCAGTTTATTTCTACGGGAGGCGTGCCTCGTGTTCTCCTCTGTCAACCCGAAGAGTGGAAAGTCGAGTTACCAAATGGCGAAGTCCAGGCAAAGCGTAACCAGCTACCGCTGATCTTGGCTTGGGCGCTTTCCATACACAAGGCTCAAGGGCAAACGTTGGAACGTGTAACAGTCAACTTGGGTAAAGTTTTTGAGAAGGGCCAGGCATACGTTGCTCTTAGTCGAGCCACGACACAACACGGCCTTCGTGTGCTGGGATTCGAGCGGTCCAAAGTTATGGCCCACGAAAAAGTAGTGGAGTTCTATGCAAAATTGTACTCAGTTGAGGATGTTGCGAAGGGAAGACCTGCGACGATTGCCGACTTTATCACCAACAGAAAAGGCGCGACATCCTTTCACAAGACTCAGGCGATCAAGAGTACGAGTATGGACGATGATGAAGAAGCTATGGCGTCTTTTGGCTATTGATAGGATATACTTTGGTGAATCGCATTCGTGGGCTGAGACGTATCATCTAGATATGCCGGCTATGATTATATGAAGGCGGGGTTTTTTTTTTTTTTTTTCAAGAAAGACTGGCGTTCCGGAGGAGCATCTAGTTGTCCCAGCTTATGTATATCTCGTGGTTACATGGACATTAATATGAGGACTCTTTCGCTCCATTGTGTGGTCTTTCTTCAGATTGGGGGCGATGTGCAGAGTCCACAATGTGAAGGAATTAATGCCTGCACGACACTTGATGCACGGCCGAGTTGAGTGAGCAACAAACGCCGCATTCGTCATGGGAATGGGATTGCGGGTTTGGCCAATAGGTTTGCGCTTATCGATAAGAAAAGGTGTGTGGCATGACTCGCAAAGTGGGCGGCCGGCCAGCCTTTTCAAGACTTTTTTGTCTGACTAAGTTCTCAACCTCAGGAGCCCACCAACTCGTGCGCGCATATCGTCAAGTCGGCAGTTAAATCTAACCGATTCGACTATCACATTTCATTGCGACAAACGGAGCAGCGTACTACGGCTTTGCGAGACTTTTTCGACTCCTCAGAGCGGTGCAGGTTGATTACGACAGCTCTCGAGACTGCCTGCCGGCTAGAGCAAGTTGTCTCGTGCGCAGCGGATCTCTCCAGCTCAACAACGAGGAGCCCGTCACGAGCACACCCAACGTATCAAGCGTCTCGGCTCGACTCCTTGATCGGCTCGATAATCCGCCACGGCGGGAAATTACATAAGGAGACTTGGTTGTTTGAAAACGAGCGGCTGTGTATCCGAATGATTTCTTTGGTGTGAGGTGGCAAAGAGCCGGCAGTCTGCTGACGCCAACAACGCCAGGGGTGTGGTAGCGGTTTGAGAGGCGAAAATTGTACAATACCGATTTGCCCTGAAAAATTTGGGTTCTCTCCTCTCTTCTGGCAGAAATTCTTGATTTGCCAGAAACTCGACAACGATGGCAAGTCAATTTATTGGATTGCACATGAGGGTTGTGCTCCGTGAGCCTGCCGGGTATCGTCTCACGGGCATTGTGAGAGATGTCGAAGCGGGGAGTAGTCTCACCCTGACTAACGGTATGTGCTTATCCAAGCAATTTTCAGCAGCGGTGCGGGCTGAATGCAATGGACTTGTCACTGACTCCTCACGTGCTGTAGTGTATATCGCTGCGACGCAGGAAACGGCAGCGCAGATGAAGATTGATGCCGCTAACATTGCCGATCTTTCCGAGGTACCCGTCAACTATGCGTCACCAAAGAAATACGCTTCACCTTTACCAGGAGTTCATCCTTCACATCGCCAGCCCCCAATACCACAGAAGCAGCCACAACAACAGTCCTTCGTTGATCCGGCAATTCTGAGTGTAGGCAGACGGCCGAATTCCCGCACACCGCCCGCCACTGCCGCCCGGTTCCAAGAGCGGCCCGATAACTTGGGAAATCAGCCGCATGCGCCTGGTGGCAGGGGGCCTGAGCAGAACATTCTGGATTCCATTCAGGGCATGAGAGTAAGCCAAGGGAGCAATTCAGGTGACAAGACACCGACCGCATCAGAAACTCCATCGCAAAAGAGGAAGAGTCGTTCAAAGACGTCCAAACCATCCAAGTCTAACAATGCCGTACAGCTGCATGGATCTCAAGGCAACGGATCTGGTATGGGTGGCCACGGCAAGGGGTGGAGGCAAACACCCATTCTGCAGAGCACATGCTCCTTCCAGCCCTTCAACTCTCTCAAAAAGAATGGAAAAGGTACGAAAGAGTTTGCCGACAATGGGTGGGCATCGGAAGATGTCACGGAGGAAATGGGTGAATTCGATTTCGAAAACAACCTCGCCAAGTTTGACAAGCGCACCATCTTTGATCAAATGCGCAAGGAGGATGAGGTGGACGAGTCAGAACGTCTTGTATCGCACAATCGCCGACCAAAACCCGGCACGAGCGGGGGTAAGAATTTACATCATACGGAAATGGTGTTGGAAGTTCCTACCTCCTTGGGCGGGCAGAGTGCCGATTTTTGGAACAGTGAAGCAGATGTCATGGTGAACGAGCCAGAGAAGCTGAGTGGCCGTGAAGCACGGAACGGGAATGCTGGGCAGGGCGTCAAGCCCAGGGCAGAAAGCAAATCCGGGGTGTCTCGGCGGTCACAATCTCGCAAGGCCAGCGGTGTTGTGACCAGCCAGCCGCTCAGCCGCGTCAACTCGTCTGTACGTCTTTCCCAGTCGTCCACGAGACGCGCTACCCCAAAGACGGGGTTTCGCGATGCTGATGACCGCCTGCAGCAACGGGTTGACCAGCCAGGCCTGTACCTCGTCCCCTCAAACCGCCGACTCGAAGCCATATCCACGCTGCAAATGCTAAACCTAGAAAACATTGCTGCTAACGAGCTTGGGTTCTCGGAAGCCCTCATGGCAGAGAATGCCGGCCGTGGTATAGCCGAAGTAGCAGTCGTCGCACTCTCTGATCCAGCCATCATAGTACGGTTCGAGCTGGCACTTGCCAGCTCACTAGCCGATGGCTCCTCATCATCTGGCGCTTCCACCATTGTGGTGTTGGCTGGAAACAACAAATCTGGCATCCGTGCGCTAGCCGCCGCTCGGCACCTACGCAACAAAAGCTTCGACGTACTGGTGTGCCTAGTTGGCATGGATCGAGAAAAAGACCTACTGGAGGACCTAAGAAGACAGATCCAGCTTTACCGCGCATTCGGCGGAAAGGTCCTTCACAAGAACGATTTCTTTGAGCACTTGCGAAAATCGGCTGCCTCGGGAGCCCCAGTATTCGCGTCCCTCATCATAGATGCGCTGCTAGGCTTGACGATTTCGTTCGAGGAACTCCGCATCGGCGACCAAGCTACTGTCTACGAGCTGATGGAGTGGGCAAACCGCAACGAGGCGTTCGTCATGTCCTTGGACGTCCCCACCGGAATTGATCCCACGTCAGGCAAGATTGCCGTTATCGACGGGGCGCCCCTCTACGTGAAGCCGAGATATGTTGTTGCCATTGGCGCCCCCAAGAAGGGTCTACTCGAGGTAGTTACGCCGCCTCCAGACGGTAGACCAGGTGTCCTGAGCAGTGCCGCATCCGATGACGAATGGCGACTTTTCATAGCAGACATGGGCCTCGGGAGTGCAGTGTGGAGGAAAGCAGGCACCAAGATTCGCAAAGGCATCGACTTTGACGGCAAATGGGTACTGGAGATGCGGTACCGCGGCGTGGATGTCGACTATGACGAGGATTGAGGGGGGTGTTTACGACTGATAAAATCCCACGACAAACTGGAATGGAATGGAATGGAATGGCTTCAAGCGGTATTGTTCATGGTTCACACAATCAAATGGGTCAATTCTACATGGCGAGAGACGGGCTAGAAAAGTTGCATAGCTTTGGGCGTTGAATTCGGTTTCCTTGCTGGAGGGTGTTCTACATTACGCTATTTTCCTTTACCGCCTTCCGTCGACAAGACGATGTATCTACTGCTAGCGTTCTCTTTTTTTTTTAACGGCCTAGATAGTAATCCTAGGTTTAATACTGTCAGGTGCGCGCCGTACGCGGGCGCGCCTAATAATCAATTATAAGGTGCAATGTTAGCGACGGCTAGCATTGGCAGATCTTTTGGTCTAGTGTCTTAACCTAGCACACCTTCTAGGCTCGGACAAATACCCACGTTCTCGGATATTGCTATGTATTGTTAAATTTGACATTTTTTTGCTCATTGATTATAGCTAATGCATCTAATTTAGGAAAGACATTCGGAATGCTAGCGATACCTAGTGTTGGAATCGCTGCGAATTCGTTGCGGACGAATTCGTCACGGTTCATATCTCCACCGTGGTACAAGACAGGACGAGGTCGGAAGCTTGCGTCAGCTTGCGACCATGACAGACCAAGTGAAGCAAATGCCTGGGCAAACGCAGAACAAGTAGGGGAAAGAAAATAGGTATTATTAAAGGATGAGGAGAAGAACAAAGGACATCGAGGCCGTAGGCTCAGTGAGCCCAGCTACCTACCTAAGATGGATTCAAGAAGAACAAGGATATATAATACAAGAAAGGCCCAACTCGGTCCACCACAGACCTTGTTAAGAAAAAGAACCACAAGGGGCCACGGAAAATAGAAGATGACTAAATTCCCCTTCTCCTCTTCCATCCCCTTCATTGCCATTAATACAGATACCCTGATGCTAGTGTTCTTTGGACTCGTTAACCAGATATCCTGTTCTGATTTGTTTCTGTTGTAGGAGGACTGTTGAGGTCCCCGATGTTTCAAGTTTGTTACTGGAAGCGAAGGTGTAAATAATGTGTACGCAAGCATTGGAGCGAGTGTTCCGCAATGATGAAACGATTCAGCGCCGGTTGTGGTACATGCCGTCGATTATAGACTGTGAATGAGAGGAAACTGAGATGATTTGGCATTTTCGTTGTCATTGTCATTTCGTCGTGGGGCCTTGTGATGGATCACTGGGATGTCCCCTTGACAGGCTTGCCATTGACCTCCAGGACAGGAACGGGCTTCTTCTTCTCGTTGAGGGCATCGGACTCTTCACCGTCGTCTTCACCGTCGGAGCGATCGTCGTCGGCTGTGCTGTCGCGGATAAAGCGGTATGCGATGCGGACAATGTAGAATAGCCAGAAGAGGTTCAAGGCCTGCAGGGAAGCGAGCAGGCCAGTGGAGATGTACTGGGAGAGCCAGCACTTGTACTGCTGGGTTTCCCAGTTGAGCTCAAAGGGGCCGACGGTGCGGAACTCTGTGAAGATGGACCATATGATTTTGAGGTTGATGAAGTGGCGCATGTAAATCCACACGCAGACGAAGAGGAAGAAGTAGGGACCGACGAAGGGGTGGTCGAGGTAGTTGAGGACTTTGGAGGTGGCGAGGAAGAAGTCGCTTATGTCGTGGGTGGTGTAGACGGCGATGCCCATGTAGGTGAAGTGAAAGCGGTAGCTGAGGCCGATGAGAGCCAGGCTGACAATGTGATGTCCCACGAGCTCCTTGAAATCCTTGCGGGCCTTTTCCAGGCCAAGGACGAGCACGATGGCCTGCTGCGCCCAGTAGGCGGCCTGGAAGAGGTAGTAGAACTTGACGGGGGCCTCGTGCGTGCGATGCGGGAAATTCTCGTACATGCCGCGCGTGTTGAAGTACCACACCGGCGTCTTGGACATGACGTACATGCCCGCGGGGCCCAGGAAGAAGAAATAGACTGCCGTGTAGGCCTGCTCCATAAACCGAGCCTGCTTGCTGCGTTTGAGGCCAGCCCTCTTGGCCCAGGGCCTCAGCACCTCTTGCATGATGAACTCGCGCGTGAAGGAGAGGACGATGGTGTAGAAGGCCACAAAGGCCATGTCCCAGGGTCCCTTGCCATAATGGACGGGCTTATCGGGGTCATCGATGGGGAGACGGTACGAGAGGAAGATGAATTTGTGGAGGGGGTTCGCTTCCGTCGGATTGAGGGCGTAGCCGGACAGGCAGACGGCGAGGATGGCCAGCGGAAGCACCCATGTGTGTTTGACGCAGGTTTGACGCACGCGCGATGCGAGGCCTCTTGCGCGGCGGCGTTTTGACAGTCTCTTGGAGGAAGAGGACGACGAGCTTGTCGCTCCAGCCGCCGATGCCGACGACGAGGCAGAGCCGTTGGCACCGTCGCTGCCGCTGCCGCTGCCGCTGCCGCTGCCGCTGTGGTTTTGATGATGATGATGATGATGATGCGCGAGCGACAATTTGCTCGATGCCAGTGCCGGTGCTCCCGTGTCACCGGCGCGAATGTCGCCTCCTAAGCCGCTGGACTTCCTGCGTCGTCGCGCCCCTTCGGCCTCGAGACTGTGCAATTGCTCGGCGGGGCTGCTGAGCAGCGGGAAGGGTTCCGACATTTTGTTGGACAAGTAGGACCGAAGCTCGTGTACTTCGTGGTATCTGTCTGCAAGGTTGGATGAGCTGGATTGGGGGGGGGGAGGCTGGGTGGGTGGTTAGTTGGTAGGAGGGGAAAACAAATCGTCAATGTTTGGGGGGTTTCTTTTTTTTTTTTTACCCTGGCGTCGCGGTAGGGGACCGGGCGGGAGAGATTAGATTTGCGCGTCGCGCCGAGGCTTCAACAATGATTAGATTATTTTTTTCTCCTCTCTGGCGTTTCTCCTTCGGGATCCAAAATTTGGTTGGCTGTGCCGAAGGGGACACTGGAGATTGGGAAATGGGGAATGTGTTTCTCCCCCGCCCTTTTTTTTAATTAATCGTGGTAGATCGTCGGTGCACGAGACGAGCCGTCGGCTGGATAGGGGATGGAGTTGAAGCAAAAGATGGCTCGAGTTCTCGAAGCTATGTGGGTAATGGACCTGGAGCAATTTCTTGCGCATGAATTGAGCAGATTATGAATAATCGTGTCGCAACAACTTTAATTTCTGAAGGCGTGGGCAAATTCAGGGTCATGTGCAGTGACGAACGTCAGAGGGTGGTGGAGATAGATGAGGATGAAGATGGAATGAAGATGGAATGAAGATGGAATGAAGATGGAATGAAGATGGAACGAAGGGCAGGCAATGAAGGCGTGGCGCGGCAGCTCCCATCTAGACGACGTCACCCATCCGTTGCGCATTCTTACCAAGACAAAACATGCAGCAGTCTCGACACCTTCGGCTGCACTACGAGTCGCGTGGCGGAAGGCCATGGGCCAAGCGGCCCAAGCCACACAAGACGCGAGCATTCAATAAGTCTGCAATCATGTATTACTTTGTTAAGCTTTCTTGCCTAAGAACTAGCTTCGTTCACCAATAGCTTTGACGTCATTGTTAATCTCAGGGTCTTGTGTCTACTGCGGGAATGGGTAAGCATGTATCGACGGATTTTTGCGTGCGCAGCAGCAACTGAGCCCCAACCAGAGAAATTTCTTTAATATGTGTTTTTTCTGTGTAAATTTCCTGGGGTTTTTGTATTAAACACCACACATACTACGCGTTCTATCGCAGAGGTTAATTGTCCTGCGTGGTTGCAATAGCGATCTGGAGAGAGATAAAGACCATGCAGCCACAAGCGGAACATCGTTGGATATATATGTGTCGCATTAGCTTGAATTCGGGTAGTAAATGCCCTGGAGATGGCCTAACTTAGACGGAGACGGTGTGCCTTTCAATTCCTGCTTGGCCTGGCGCAGGGTCGCAGCTTGAGCCGTGCTTCCGCTTCACGCTGGATGACTCGCCGACCGAAACGGGTGCTGATGCGTTGCCCGTCAGCACATTCATAAGCCGCTTTCGAAAGGTCGTATACGGCTGAAAGGGGATCTCTTTCCGTCGGATGACAAGCCAGTCTGTCCGCTCTTTGTTATTGCCTGGCATTGCAAAAGTCTCGAGAACGATGGCCGGGATATCGGCTTCGAAGATATATATGAACTCTGCGCCTGGGCCGTTCGTCAGGATTAGGCGTGGCTGAAACTATTAGACACATCTTCCTACACGATTTGCCACTGATGCGGTAGACGCACCTTATAAATAGGAAAGTCGCAAAGTTTTGGCTTTCGCCGGCCGGTCTTCGACCTTTTCCGTTCTTTTACGCCCTTGCGTTGTTGAGCCAGAGAGAGTAATATGCAATATATATACTCATCCGACGACCAGTCGTCCATCTTTGTCCTATACCGACAACTGGTCTGCCCGGCACGTCGCGGGTGAGGGAAATCGCGTTGAGTTTGAATGCTCGTATAGTCGCCATAGCCAATTTGGACCGGTGTCTGGGGGTGGGAGCTATGCTTGCTTGAAAATGAGACAATGCGTGTTTCGTGGAAACAGCGGCCGGCAAAGAAGAGTTTGGTTGAGTTGCTGGACATTGAACGCCTTAGCAGTCTGTGGTCTTGATTGGGGATTCCTGGTTTCTTTCTACCTGTCCCTCTTAAATTCATCTCTAAGGAGAATTTCAACGAGTGACTCCTTCAGCTTGATTGGCCTGGCCGTTGCCAGATCTTGGACAACTTCGGACATGTCATCATGGTCGCACTGCTGGCTTGATTCAAAAGCAGAAGCTGCGCAAGTTTCCACATCGCCGAACCGACAACCCGCTATTTCTAGGTCGGCAGATGTCCAGGAAAAGGGATTGCGCAATCTCTCATGATGACGAACTATGAGGTCGGTTATTGGTGCCAGCTCTTTGAACCAGGCCTTCTGGCCTAGGTGTGACCCGGTAGTCATCACTTCGCAAAGTTCTGGTTTGAATGATGCAACACGAGAGTTGACGCGAGCGAGCCGCGGTGAGTTCGGTGCCATCCCCAAAAAAAAAAACGGAACGGAAGAATAATTCTGCTGCGGCAAGACGCGAAATGATCCACGACGGACAATTGATTAGGAAGCACGGGTCACGCGGAGGATCGCACATGACTAAGACTTATACAGCTATAACGAGCCGAGGTCTTCTCACTGATGTTGCATCGTAACACTATAAGTCCTATTAGTCCCTAACTATAAAGTTTACACTTATGCAGCTATTGCTAGCTAGTAACTGTCAAGGCTTTTTTCCCGTCATTGATACCCTCACTCGACCATGGCAGCTGCCGAATGATGGGTGTTGACATTGCGACCAGCTTCCTTAGGCGTGACACATGGTCGTGGTTCGCAATCCCCACCATAGCCTCCCATTCGGACCTTATTCCAGCTGGATCGCGGTAAGACTCGACAAATCCGATCAAGTGTTTGCGCTGGACCTTTCGTGTGGTCGTCGGCCTCTACAGAAGCCTGCAAGACGTGGTAGATTGTATCGTTGCCTTGCCAGACTTTGCGCAAGTCGAGTGTTCTCTAGCCCCACAGAATGCTTTTCCATAAGCTTTGATACAAAGTGGGGTATGAGTTGAGGCAGGCGGAGCCGGCGCCCATGAAATGGGGTCTTCTTGGTGGTTTTGAACAGAACCTGGGGTACAACTTCAATACTGCCAATGACCATGTAACAGCATTGAGGTGGTTTGAGAAGTCGAGGGACTCATGGATTACTCAGAATGTTGAACAAGAAAGGGGGGAAACTTGGCCAGCTGTGACAAAAAAAGAATATAGCAAGATGCTTCATGTACCTTGCGGAACTCGTTCAAGGTGAGAAATTAACTCGACATTGCAATCGCTGAGTTCAAGGGGCAAGACGCTCAAAATTGGGCGATGCTAGCATAGTATGTTCTCTTCCTATCGCTGCGCGATCGATAGCTAACTTTTTTTTCCAAGTGCTTATTTTGTCTCCGGGTCTCTTTCAACGACCAAGGGCCGATTTTGAAGCTGTAGAGGCCATCGTCATGGAGGCGCGTAGCCTCTGGGCAAGTGGGGAGAATGCAAGACTGCATCCCATTTCATGCGGCATGCCTATACAAACTCGGTGCAGTGTAAGTGCACTGATCATTGTCTCGAGGAGTGTGTGTGCAGACGTCCATCGCTGGAGCCAGCGTCCACTTGTCGTAAAGAGCAGGAGAAAGAGCAGGAGAAAGTCGTCAATTGAGAACTGCACTCTAAAAGCCCCATGATTGGTTCAGTCTAATAAAGCCATTTCAAGAATGGCGTCTTCCACGGTATCCATTGCTCTCATGTCCTCATTTTCTTGCTTGATCTGCATCACGCGGCTTTTGAAACGCGAATCAGCCAGCACCAAGTCGACCGCTTCGTATACCTGACTCACTGATGGTGTTCCTGTCCTAAGATTCACTGCGATGCCAGCGTACTCGCCTCGGGCAGCTACTTCAGGCTTGTCCTCTGAGTCCCCAGCCAGAATCATTGGCACCCCGTTCAGCGCACTGTGGATGAAACCGCCATAACCCGCGTTCATGACGAAAGCAGATGCGTGTGGTAGAACAGCATCATAAGGCAGATAGTCGATGACACGTGTGTTGTTCGGTATGGTGACATCAGCCGCAAGAGTCGCACCCCTCTTACCGAGAAGCGCCACGACTAAAAGATCAGAGCGATGCTCCAATGCTTTCAGTGTAGGTACAATAAGATGCTCGTAGTTGACAGCAACGGTACCTTGGGATACGACGACGACTCTTTTCTCTCCACTTGTTACCTCGTCCCACCATGGTGGAAAGGGAAAGCCCTTTAACCGAGGACGACCTTTGATGGCACCAGCAAACCGCACTTTGGGGTGAACGTCTGACCTCTCATATTCAAGACTCGGAGGGCACATCTGAAGTGTGACATCCGCCGATAGGGATAAGATGTCGAAATGCGAAGAGGGCTTGTAATCAACGCACCCAAGTTCTAGCAGCATCTTTTCCTGCAGGGCCATGACTGGACCATATGTCTTGGTTGTGTATTCCTCCCATTGTGCTTCATATCTGTTCTGGTCGGCTAAAAGCTTTTCGGGGAGGATACCATGTCCAAATGGCGGGGTATCACGGCTTTGGATCACGTAAGGTACGGCATGGATGTTGACAGATCGAGGTCGTTTAGTGAAACCGCGGGGAAGAGGTGCGCCAAGATACAAGGGATGGTCGCCCAAGTAAAAAGACTCGGTGAGAATGACAATCTTTTGGGAAGGGAACTGGCTTTTGATGACTTCTAGGGAGTTATAGAGCGCTTCCATTCTGGCAGCCGTGGGCTCGACAAAAAGAGTGTTGAGGCTTTGTACGTTGCGCTCTATCCCGTCTTGGAATTTTTCCATTTCTTTTTTGAACCCCACGATGTCAATGGGTGGGATTCCAAAGAATCTGGCGCCAATCTGTTCGATTCGCGCCTGGAACTCTGGACCGGCGATGAAACTGACGGTGTACCCGCGCTGTACCAGTTCCTCGACAATGTTGATGATTGGTATTGTGTGGCCCATGATTGGTGAGGCGCAGGCCAGGATGTGCAGTTTCGATTTCTCAACTGCGCCATCGCGCAGCGAGAGGAGACTCTGAACTGTCATAGTGGCAATTGAGTAATAAGAAGACGCAAGTGAAGAAGTATGATGTGGGCTAGATCGAATCTAGTGCGTCGTACTGGGGTGCAGCGATATATATGCTTCTCCATGTCGTCCGCCGCCCTCCAATTGATGCCAAGAATGTGCCTCGGAACTTCCTGCGGAAACGATACGAATAGATACGACGTCAATAGCGTTCGAAAAGCTATTTAGCTTTCAACAAGATGTCTCAACCACGGCATTCCGAATTCAGACATGATTGTCGTCATCGCATATAGTCGGATATGTCTTAGCTTCCTTCTCAACCATCATCATATCAAGGCCATGCAGTCAGATTTGCAAAAGGCCCTGCACCCGTACGGTGAACGGATAGCATGCCGATCATCTCCGACACACCATTAACGCTGAGCTATTTTTGTTGGGTTCGCAAAGAAGGCCATCACAAGCACGATAACATCAGCCTCTTGTACTAAAATGTCTCAAAATAACGATTGGGGACATGTGGTTGACCGACGTACTGTTTGGCTTGAATGATGTGCTGGTCCATGAACTTACAGCTGCTCAGCTGGTTATTTCTGATGGAAACTTTCATCACCTAACCCGGAGTTCGGGCCGAGCCTTTATCGGCGAGACTCGGAGCAAAAAGTCCCCGCGAAACAGGGCAATGAGTGGATGCTCGGCCGGGTCGCGTTTCATGATAAGTCCGGAGATTGATCTCGGCCTTTGGCCTGCGCAAAGACCGACCCGGTTCGCAATGGGGAGAAGTCTAGCGACATGCCAGTTGTGGCCGGAATAGCGATAGAGTTACACTGCATAAGCGGCCTTGGCAAGTGAGACAGCGTGAACCTCTCTTTATTTTGTTGCAAGTCTGCATGCAGGATCCTTTGGCGATCGGTGAGCGGGTGAGACTTGAAGCCCGGCACGCCTTGTTAAGTAAGGCACAGTGCAGTCAGTTGTTGCTCTCCTTGATCACGGCAACTCATAAACACGGTGCTCCCAGTCGCCTAGACTTGGGGGAAAGTCACTCTCAATTTATACCCAATCTCATTCAATTCAATTGACCATACAATACACTCTCAGTTTCGTTTGAGAAGAAAGTCACGCATCACTTCACAATCCCATCATGACGGCAGTTTTGCAAAAGGTCGAGCTTGCAGACAACTTCTCTGTCTATGCAAACCCCGCAGCTGACCTGGAAACACGTTTTATTTATAAAGAAATATTCGAGGACAAGTGCTACGATGTTGCACCTTTCCCCGAAGATCCCTTCATGATTGATGCGGGTGGCAACATCGGCATGTTCAGCCTGTACATGAAGAAGAAGTACCCTTCTGCCAAGATCATTGCATTTGAACCGGCACCAGATACCTTCAATACCTTTAAGCGCAACATGGAGCTTCACAATCTTCCCGATGTTGAGGTTCACCAATGTGGGCTGGGTCGCGACGAATCCACCATGACTTTGACATTTTATCCCAACATGCCTGGAAATTCCACTTTGCACGGGGAGGACAAGGACAAATTCGTCAAGTCATCTGACCCTGAACACCCAATCATCAAGCTTCTGGAGAAGACTGAGAAAGTACAGGTCAAGGTCAAGCGCCTGGCTCAATTTTTGAATGACTTGCCGGAATTGAAGCGCATCAATTTGCTCAAGATTGATGTGGAAGGCGCAGAGTTGGACGTTCTTAATGGGCTCGATGCGGCACATTGGGACTTGATTGATAACATTGCGCTTGAGATTTGTGACAGCAATCATGACCTCGCTACGGCTGAGAACTTGTTGCAGGCAAAGGGCTTCAAGGTGTTCAAGGAAAGAGCAGAGTGGGCGCCGAAGGAACTTCCCATGTACATGATGGTTGCCAAGCGAAACTAGGCAAATTCTCGAAGCCCGCTAGTTCCCAAGTCGAGCGCCAAAACATGCACGCGTGCCATCCCATCCACATCGGCTGATCCACGAAAGCAATATTTGGCCATTGGAGTACAGGGCAATCATGTTAATTTCAGCAGCACGCTATATCAACAAGTTCTCAATCAACTAGAAACTACTGAGCGGCGCCTTGTACAAAGGTAGACGACATCATCTTTTGCACACATGTTCGGCTTTGCCTGTGAAGTTTTGACCTGAAACCAAAAAGATTGAAAGTGTCCACGACTCGGCCCACCAATTGAGCCGGGTCTCTTTCACATGGGCGACAAACAGCATGGATCTCTAGCCCGCATTGCAGTAATAAAATATCTGGCGGCCCAAGATCGAAAGCTCTGTGTGGACCCTGACCGGTCAAATATCCTCGCCATTTGTCCAGAAAGCAGATCACGTGCACAAGATTGCAGCTCAATTGGGTTCAGCCAGCTCCGCTGCCCCAGTGGGTGCCAAAGTCATTTCTGCGTACTCATCCCACCAAGATTTGTTCTTGCAACGCTGCTCATCTCCCTTTCCGGACATTGTTTTTAACTTTTCACAGTCCTCATGTCGTTTATGCAGCCGATAAAATGGCCCAGCTATCGCGAGATGAACTCGAAATCATTGAGCAAAATCCTCTTGGCGACTCACTCCGCGACGCCCGTGAAGCATTACTCGAATCTGGCGAAGCTTTGCAGGCAGAAGGCAGTCCAGATGCTCCAGAAAGACCACGTTTATTCATGGCAGTGATCGAAAAACTGCTGTCTATTCTATCTGGATCCGATGTTTCCCTAGTATTGAATTCAAGAACAGGAAGAGAATGCCTACTTGCTGACATTGGACTTCTCCGCGTCCGTGTGCTGAAAGGCGATTTCGATCACCAGAATTTTCGCTCCTTGTCGCAACTTGTGATCAACCAGACATCAGATGTCCACATTTGGGCTGCTGTTATCGCCATCATTCGTGCCGTTTCGCATTCCACCCCTCCACCGGGCATTCCTCCGTCTGTCGAAACTCTGATTACCCACGAACTTCGAGTATTCGAAGAGATCCGTCATTGCACACACCGCGCGGTCGAGGGGTTTCATCAAAAATATTTCGAGGGACACAAATGGAACAGGCGAGTCAAGCAAATATGGCAGAGGGCCAAGAGTCACTATAGCAACAGCGAGAAGAGGTGGCTGCAACTTTCGATTAAGCCTACTGAAGAGGAAGTGTGCAGTTGGTGGCTTGACTTGCAGCAAGAGCTGTTAGCAACCGAACGAGCCGCGTACTTTAGAAGCAGCGGATGTAATAAAGTTGGGGCCGAGGCCTCACGGCAACTGGATCTTCTCGTCAAGATGAGGCAGAATGGAAGTGCGAACCATGACTGGAGCCATATCTTGGTTGTCGGTGAAGTCAAAAAGTCCGACCAAAAGAACAAGAGCTTATGGCATCAAATTGGTAGCGCCGTGCGAAATGTATTCGCCTACCAGCCAACTCGCATGTTTGTGCATGCTTTTACCCTGACTGGTATAGAGATGGAGACGTGGGTTTTCGATCGATCTGGGCCGTATAGCGGCGCTACATTTAATATTCACGAGGAGCCTGAGAAGTTCTTTCAGGTTCTCTGCGCGTATTTGATGATGAGCGACGAGGAGCTGGGTTTGGACACTTTTACAAAAACAAAGGACAGTAAACTATTTGTCACGATGCCAGTCAAGACTAGTGGAACACAACGGAAACGACTGGAACTCGATCCTAATCCGATTGCCCATCAGCGGGCCATAGTCTGCCGTGGCACGTCTTGCTTCCTTGCCAAGCCGATTGGCGCAGCAGATTTCGACAGAGTCGTCAAATACTCATGGACCTCGAGCATGCGGGCTCCCGAAGCCGATCTACTTAACAAGGCAAATGAACGCGGCGTCAGAGGCCTTGCAAAAGTCGTGGGCTACCAAGAAGAAGTTACCAGCATAAGCAAGCTTCGTGACGGCCTGATCTTCTCAACACCGCACAAGTTTCGTGGTGTTCCTCGTAGCGCGAATGCGTCATTTTCACAGTCCCAACTTCCACCAAGTCGGTCTTTCAGCCAGTTCCACGGTCTCAGCCTTGCGAGCAGTGGACTTAGGAAGCGGGCGTCAGCAGATTGGTCAAGCAATCCATCCAAGAGATCGAGATCGAGCAGTAAGCTTGCCGGGTTGGAACAAGCTGGAAACGGGATAGCATATCCCGTCCGAGATCCTGAGGGTACCAGTCATAACCAGCAGGACCAGGCACCGTACGACAACCGCATTTTACGCGTGCTAGCAATTTCACCAGCGGGGCGATCCATCAGGCAGTTCAGCTCGGTCATGGAACTTCTCGAAGGCCTTCGCGACGCCATCAAAGTCCATCGATCACTCTACATAGATGGTAAAATCCTGCATCGGGATATTTCCGAAAATAACATTATCATTACCGAACCGATGAATGCCGATGGTTTCAAAGGCATGCTCATCGATCTTGACTTGGCCAAGGAAGAGGGCAAAGGTCCCAGGGGGGCGAGGCATCGAACCGGCACAATGGAATTCATGGCAATTGAAGTTCTTCTAGGAATCTCGCACACATATCGTCATGACCTAGAAGCATTCTTTTATGTCCTTATCTGGCTCTGCATCCGCCGCGGTTGGGCATTGGCCGGACAGAAGCAGGCAACCGAGTTCGTGCTCTCGCATTGGTACACTGGAACCTACCAGGATATCGCGCGGAGCAAGCGTGGCGATATGGATAAACATGGTCTCGAATTTATTTTGAAGGAGTGCCCGGCCACTTTCGATTGTGTCAAGCCTTTATGCAGGACAATACGCGATGTCCTATTCCCAAATAAAGATGGTCTTTTCACAGGCACTCCACAGGAACCAAATATCCTGTACGATCCAATTATTAGAGCATTTGATGATGCTATAGCAGTAAGCAGGGCGGGAAGGCCACAACATGATGCGTAACTCGGAAAATGATATTGCCTGGGCATAATAAATTAATGGCTTTTTGATATAATTCCGGTTTGGCTGAACCTCGTTTGGTTTGGTAAAGCCGCGCGCTGCTGCATTCCTCTTTTGCGTATGTCACAGCATCAACAGTGTGACGATGGTTGGGTCTTTAAGCGTGGAACAATCGGGCGCCTCCCTTCCTTTCCTTCCTTTCCTTCCCCGCGTTATGAACTTCCGCCAATCAATCAAACCCCTGTCACTTGACATGTCACGTCGGCAGTGATGTGATGAGGCTTGCATGAAGTGAGCTCGCAAAAGACCGTGTTTAGCTGACCTGCGTTGTGACCAGGCACATTGAATTTGGGATTTGGTGGGATGATGTGGCAAGCGTCAATAATATCTTCCATGCGTGAAGTACAAGAAGAGCCATTTCAATAAACAGCATAAATATTTGTTCTCCAGAATAGTAGAATCGGCTGAAATCACAGCGAAAATAACGCTTACGCAAGCTCCCTATGTCTTCGACATGGTACTTCAAGAACCTGTCCATTACATCACTTATGCATTGCACTTAATTTGTCCATCGGTAGCGAGTTGTTGGACAAACCATAGTTGCATCGACGAACTTACGTGTGATGTGGCTTGCAGAAATCTGTTGGCCGTAATAAAAGACAGCTAGGCTAACTCCTCCGGAAGATGATGATACTGGTACCTAGAGAATTGAATATCAAATGTACGTGACAAGGATGATATACTTTGTGTCGAAGCCGAAATCACGAGTCTTTAATCATGTTATGTGAAGGCCATGTCGAGGGCGTCTGAATGGCTTAAGCCTCGACAGCACCGACGTTGACTATTCCCCATCGAGAAGAGGATGCTCCAAAAGGCGAAATCAACTTGGGCGGCTCGTTTCTGTACGAACAAACTCTCCATCAAACTGGAGAGTGCTGATGCTCACGGAAAGCTCACTCATCTCCTTGGAGAGGATCTTATGACGGTGTTGGAATCCGTATCTCGTCGATGCTACGCTTATTTTCAGAGTGACCTCTCTGTCCCGCCGTGCTCAGATAAGGGTCATGTCGAAGCATATTGCCAGGTTGAAGGGACTCTACTCTGCCTAAGCGAGGATAGCCACTCACACCCCATGCATAACTTTGACGTCCAGGGTCTTCCTCCTCCGCCACAGCCCGACAAGTGGAGTAAGAGCTGCCCAGTTCTGTGGGAAGCGAGATGGCTGCGCGGGGCTGTTAGCAAGTACATAACCAAAAGGGGCCAAGTTTGTCATCGGAAGCCTAGCTGCAGCCCGCTCCAATAACATAGTAAGTAGGTATGTCAAGTACCCTTGCAATCAAGTACTCTGTAAATGCTACCATGGCCATGTCTATCGGTTACAATAAAATGTCTTGTCTTTCCTAAGCCGGTTGACCAAACTTCCTGAGCACCAATTCCCGTCCGTGCCTCCTTAAGGGCTTTCTCACCCCGCAGCTGGTTACACGTCAGATACATTGGCACCCAATGGACCTCGACCTCTATCGATCTGTCTTCGGTTTGACGCGCATCTCCCAAGCGTACGAACTCATACTCCTGGCATCTCCTGGCCAGCGCTCTCTTCTTCGTCTTAAGATCCGCTCGTGATGCCGCTCCTGAATCATTCTTCTTCGCTCGTCCAGCCTTTCTTTTTGCTGGTTTCGCTCGTTTGGGCAGTGGATGAGGAGCAGATGGCGAGGTTGGTCTCACATTCGACACGGCGTGAGAGCGGGCCTCCGATCGGGTTGGATCTAAGGTAGTGTCATCTGCAACCTTGTTGTCAGCAGCAAGAAATGCGAATACCTTGCCAATAGACTTACATGGGTCTGTGCCTGTGCCTGTAATGACGTGTTGCTTGTCACTGGCTGACCCTTGGAGTGCCTTTTCATACTCGGTGAAAATCTCGCCAAGGCCAGAACTGTACAGGGGTGTAGAGGCATCGACCACGCCTGCGGAGACGAAGGGAACCTTTGAACAAGAGGATGCGCCGTCATAGAGAAACCCGAGTTTTGGATTGCATGGGAGAGGATCGAAGTCGCTAAACGCATCGTCGTCGCTGGCATCGTCATGACGGCCCGAATAAGCCGGAGACAGCGTCCTCGATGTCGCAGACGATGGAGAGAGGCCGGAGATAGTGAGTGACAAGCTCCAGTCATCGCACGCGAGTTCGTCTCGGACGTGGCCATTCTGCGTGCGGCTGGGAGTAGAATCGTCGTTACAGCACCAAAAAGCGAAAATCTCATAGATGAGAAGGTCGGATCAAGACTGCGATTTGGATGGGGTTGGCTGAGCCTTTTATAGTCGGCCACGGTCAATATGGTTGCATGACGGCCAAGTTCATCAGCCCAAAAGCATGACCGCAGTGCCTCCTTCAGAATCGGGAAGAGAGTTGAGGCATGTCCCGTCTCCCATTTCATCCTCTCAGCACTAGCACAGTCCCGAGCCAGTGATCAGGCTCTTCAAACCCTCACCCTGCTCTCTTGCCGCAGGCCCAGTTCTAATAGATTTAAATGTCCAGGGCGGCGAAGGATGAAAGTGGGGCGAAGGGTCGCTTCCGCTGCTGCCAGTTATGGCTGAAAGTATACAACCTAATGTGTAGATGGCGTTAATCATAGGTTCCGGGATCAGGTAAAGTGCCACGTCTTTGTAATTGACACTTGCATCCGTAAACCCGTCGGTCAAGTTGAGAGCAGCGAGGCTTTGTCTTCAGAGTACAAGAGTGATGAACCAAGCCTAGCACCCTCGTCTCACTTTGATATGACGATGTGCACGAGGTTTGTATGAATCACCTACTTCCTTTGCCATCGTACTCCCCTCTTCATGAAGACATTTGATTACCTTTTCGACTGCCTGCAATACATCCGCCAATAAGGTCTGAATCTTTGCGATTTCATCCGAACAGTTCGCGCCCCTCAGGAATCGATCGGCACTATATTCGCATCTGCTCTGGATAAGTTCGAGGCTTTGATCCAGGAAATCGTGGATATTCAGCAGTTCGTCAAAGTCTCTCCTTGATCTTGGAGCTTCTGGTCTCGGTCCGCTGTTCATCAAGTCTAGTCGCCTCGGGCCCCTATAAGTCCTAGGAAGAAGCGCATCGGCGGCGAATTGTTCAGCAGCGGACCATATTGCGTCATCCGCAGTCTCAATTTCGGCAAACCATTTGACTAGGGCTACTTTGGCTGCCAATTTTGCCTTGCGCAAAAGATTCCTACTTGATGAGACGAACCGGACGAGATCATCAAAGAAGCCCTGAACAAAGCCGTCATAGTACACAACGACCATTTTGCTACTTGGATAGATGGCTGTGTTCCTTTCTGCGGACGCTGGCGAGTACGACAATCGTGTCTTCCCTGCTCGAGCCGGATGATCAGACCATTTTTTTCGTAAGTCGGCCTCGAGCTTCAACGATTGAGACAAGTTCTGATTGTGGGCGGTTGTTTGGAAAGCGGTTGAATCGGTCTCGAGAGCAGCAATAGTAGCAAGTTGAGCTTGCCTGTTTTCGAATTGCCCACCTAGATCAACCAGGCGACGTTGCCAGAGAGGAATGGTGTCGCAAAGACTGCGCAAGGCTTTCAGGGCCATGTCCAGAATGGAGGCAATTCGGCCGTACCTTGATTGTGGGAAGGCATTCGGCGCGATGCTTGAACTGGACTTGTACGAGAGGAGAGAGAGGCAAAGAGACAGAAATGGGACAAAGGGGGCCAATGTTGGGTCGGGTCGCTGTTCGGTGGCGCAAAATCTTCATCGACCCCGGACCGAACAGAAGATGTCTCAATTCAACATCAGCTTGCAATCGCGATCGCCATATCAAGTAGGCTGTCTCGTCACAACAGCGTCAGTAGTGAGTATTTAAGTATGAAATAAGATACTTCGCCGTGCAGGGGATGGGTAAACCTGGAACCCTCGGACAGGACTGAGCTTCACGGAAGCGACGACACCTCGCTCGACAAGAGCTGGATGACCCGCCAGATTGAAGCTGTAGAGCAACTAATAGCACGTGACCCATTTACGCCGTTGCAATGGTATCATCTAGAATGCACAACTGCAAATTGCGGGGATCTAACGGGTCACGTCCCACTGCACTTCCGTCCCACTGCAACGTACGAAATCACAGCAGGTCAGTCAGCCTAGTGTCTCCATGGTTGCGATGCTGTTGGATGCAGATGGGTAGTGACCCCTTCATCAGCTTGCGACAAGTAAGTCAGAGAGGCGTGTTGTCACGACGCAAGCCTCTAGCATGGTCACAAGAGCCAGGACAGGCCAAAAGGCTACTGCTCTTCGCATCGTGGAGGAATCATAGTCATGTCTAATTCATGCGTGGATACACAGTTCGAAAGGGCAGACCAAACATGCCAAGGCCCCCCGACCGTTATCACTCACTTTCATGTCCAAGTTTACCAATTGATATCAATATTCACCATAAAGGTTCGTCTGCAGCAGATTGGTCAGAAAACCTTGCATCATGCGGACAATGGGGAGGGGGCGGTATACGGAGAAACATTTCCAAGGACCTTTTCCCACCATTTGAATCCGATCCTATTTTGGAATTGCGAGACATTGCGGGAGACAAATATTGGAGAGCAGTTCGCCGCTGTATCACCACATATGGCGATAAGGGTCTATAGTTGCAAGAGGAGCCGATTGGCGACTGGTGCGGCAGAAATGACATGGACTTACTATACAAGCTTTTAACGATTTTGTCGTCAAGGAACTGAAAGAAGTCATGGTCTAGGATGGTTGACATCATTGCACTCAGACCTCGGGTGCTCTTAATGAATATAGCTCTGATGCCTGTCAGACCGAGGCAAAGCACCACCTATGTATGTCCAGGAGCCTGTGTACTTCATTCGCAGCTCCGCATGCGCATGCTTCTATCAACCGGTGCTCTTTTGTGCGCTGACAGATGTCTGAAGAGTTGCATACCAAAAAATCTAGCAAGCCTAAACCTTGCCACATCATAAGCGGCTGTTTCTCTGGTGTATTCCCTGGTTTTAAAAATTCGTTGAGGTTTGTCTGCTTTCTTCAGTTCAATGTGACTGACTCATATCTCAAAGCCTTTGAGGAGGATTTCATTTCAGTGCCACCAGCCTTCCTACATGTATATATAACAAATTACTTGGGCCTGAGTACCAAGGATGGGAGGAAGAGCTTTCTGGAAACGATTTCCAGTTTGATGATATGGGCCAGGGAAGACTAGCATATTGTATTGCTGGCGGTCGCCTACGGTGGCACCTTAGAGAGGGAGGTCCCGCGAAGAGCTGCCAAAACAAAAAAAAAACCCACATTACGAATTCACAGGACTCTATATTGTAAGCAAGTTAGTTAGTTATTTCCTTCGGTTAGTCAGGATGTCAAGCAAGTCAGTCATTCAGTCAGCAATTCAAGCAATTCAGTCAGTCAATCGGTCCGTCAGTCAGTCAATCAGATCCTCTTACAGCCCATCCAGCCTCAAGCCGCCACATGGCGAATTTGCACATCTCGAGTCCCCGGCGCATACGGTCCCCCATGTCCACCATGACCATGTCCACCATGACCATGTCCAACAACCTCTTGTGCGATAATTCCTCCATTAACTCTCGTCACTCATTCCTCGTCCTCAGGCCCCTTCTCCACCGCGCCGCGAAGTCTCTCCTCCTGCCTCCTCCAATGACTGCCTTCCTCATAGTCGGAGCTAATCCTGAGAGCCCTCCTCAGCCGCTCGCTCTCTTTGATCTTGGCGTCCGCCATCTCGTGTACCTGATGTTCTTTGAAAGTCCTCCTGGAGCCAGTCCCCTTTTCACCCGACTCTGACTCCGCGTCCGCCAAGAGCTTCTCTCGCAGGTCGTCGCATCGTTTATCGATCTCGTCGTCGTCGATCCTGACAGACTTGTTAACAGGCAAAAGAAGAAAACAAAATTGGAGACGTAGGATCCGCTTACTCTTCTTCTTCCAGTTGGTCTCTTAGTTCAAACACCTTTACCTCGATTTGTCTCTTGCGGTCGTGCTCCAGGATGCCTTTGTCTGGTTGTCGCTGCTTGTGCCGCAGACTGTCTGGGTCTTTGGCGTATGGGGCTCCGTGATCCCGGGGTTTGAGATGGGCGAGATTCCGCTGCACGTATCCCGAGGTGCCGCTGCCTCGGGGAGTGGAGAGACCCACGTTTTCTGACATGTTTTTTTTTTTTTTCCCGTTGGGTGGTATTCCAAGATGTGCATGTATGTTATGGGATTCAATGACGAAGCTCTTGTCACTTTCCTAATGGAGCGGACATGAGAGTGCCCAAACGGACCATCTTGGTAGGCGGTGAGCGATATAAGTGTTGGCAACGGGCTGGCAGAATTGATCATGGTTGGGGTCATCGCAACAAGTTGTCGCAGGCATAATTTTTGTAGTGAGTCAAGGCAGAACTTGAACGTTTCTACTCAAGTAGCTATCCTGGCAAATGCTTTTTTGGTCTTCTTTTTCTTGTCCATTCATACCCAAGTACTCACTTCAGTTTCACTGCAAATTTACCTCGTTAGCGAACTATGCCACATCTACCCCCCGGTCCGGACTCAACCCCTCAAGATGGCGGGGACCTTGTGTTTCCTCCCGTGAGCAAAGACCATATCCAGAATTGCTCATACGACTCATGGTTTCCAAACTATCGAAGTTCTTGCTTGAAGTCTAGAATCATCTCGCTACCTCAATCTGCTGTTGCTTATTTGCAAGAAGACGGTATCTTGCTAGCCGAAGAGGGAGGAGGTGTCGCGTCGTCTGATCCCGAATGGCATTCCTCCGGCGCAGCTGCCAACCCCAGAGCAAGGCAGGACGATGACTCGTCAGATGAGGATGATGAGGATGAGGCACCTCGATTGCCTCCAAATGAACGATTTCCAGAAACACACAACAGAATCAAAGAGGTCATAGCCGAGCTCGGGGGCGCCGTTGCTCCCAAGTTGAACTGGTCGACACCCAAGGATGCCAAATGGGTGTCGCCACATCAGAACACGCTAAAATGCACATCACCGAATGACATATACTTGCTTCTTAAATCCTCATCATTTGTCTCCCATGATCTTGATCATGCCTTTGACGGGTGCACGTCAACTCCGCCGTCTCGGCCGTTTGCGCCTGTCCTTGTCCTACGACCTTTTTTTACGCCACATGTCGCACTTGAGTTCCGTTGCTTTGTCAAACAACGTTCTCTCATCGGCATCACCCAACGGGACTTGAACTACTACTCCTTCTTGGACGGACTCAGGCCTCACTTGTGGAAGAAGATTAATACTTTCTTCAAAGAGAAAATGAGGCTCTCGTTTCCCGACGCATGCTTCACCTTTGATGTGTACATCCCCGAGGACCCCGTAGCTGAGGATGGTCTGGGTAAAATCCGCCTGATGGATATCAACCCTTGGGCTCCGCGAACTGACACACTGTTATTCTCATGGCAAGAACTACTTGACACGGAGGTGAAGCATCCGCTTTTTGGGTCTTTTGCGGGTGACCACGTCGGAGAGATAGGCGGTGACGAAACAGCTGCTGAAGAGACTGACGATGACACAAAGGTCGACTACCAGCCCAATGTTTTGCCAGAGCTCAGACTTATTGAGAAGGATGACCCTGCGGCTTTCAATTTCAGTACTCATCAATACTCTGCTCATAAGCTGCCCAAGGAGGTTGTTGATGCGAGTATGGCTGGCGAGGGCGGCTTGAGAGAGTTTGCACAGCAGTGGAAGGAAATCACAGAGGGTAGGGCATCTGGGGTATGGGATCCTCAACCGGTTGGACGTTGATCGAGGTTACGTAGCCGTGGTGACGAGTCGAGCGGATCATCCAGAATTGAAAAAGAAAGTAAGGCAGTTTTTCTGCTTGGGAACTTTCTCTGGTCATCGCGCGCGCGTGTGTGCGTGTGTGTGCGTGTGTGTGCTTGTCAACGCGAGGTTCTCCCCCTCCCCTCCACTTGTTGAGTGGGAAAGTGAGCAAGAAGTGAGTTGCTGCTTCTGCATTGGGAGACTTCTTCCCTCACACCTGAGGCACCAACCTCGCGTTGTATGCAACAACATCTATGACCCGATTCATTTATTCATTTCGTTTGTCTCGTCCTCTCTCCATGCCACGAGTTCCCTTGCCACGAGCTGATGAGACTGTCTTTCTTATTTATATTTTTTTTCTGAGTCGTCTTAGGGCGGCATGTCCTACTGAGACACTACAACTCTGTTGTCCCAAACCAGCACCAGCCGGGCTTTGGGCCAATCAGATCCCCACAATGGACGCCCGCTGGACCAGCCACTGCGACGAGACCCAAAACGCCAACTGCCTCCCAGCTAACTTTGGGCAGCTGTCGCCGGCTGCCTCGACGACGTATTATCCATTCCCGCAAGATCTATCAGTGTCGTCCATATCACCACAAGCCCTCCACTGGGGCTCAACTACGGGCCAGAGAGCCATGCCCCGCGGGGGCAAAGCGAGCAAAGTCAAAAAGCTCGGGAACGCCGGCCGTCGCGCCAGTCGCCAGTCATCGTTGCCTAGTACAGCTCAAGACCAGTTGGGGCAGTTTGCTCAGCAAGCTAATTCAGACGTCAATCACGACGCCGCACAGGTAAACCAGTTGGCAGCCAGCGGTAGTAACGGTCATCCGGACAATGCCATACATCTGACAAGTGGAGGGGGAATTAGTCATGACTCGACTTCTATCGCTAGTCTTCATTCTTCCATGCAGAATGCATTCGACACTACTGGAGGAGGATTTCACTTAGATGAAGATGAGCATCATCTCGCAGGCAATATGACTTCCCCATCGCATTCATCTTTGGGAAACCACGATGTGTCAGTAAAGAATGACCAGTCAGCACCTGTCCAAACCGCTGCAGATATAGTCTTGAGGACGTATCAGTCCGTCAAGATCGATAGTACGCTTTGTAAAAAGCTGGCGGGCGAGACTGCACGACGAGAGCCGGCGCAACGACGTCGTGACCAGAAGCTCAACATCGAGAGACGTAGCAATGTCGAAGCCTTGTTGGCTCACGTCACTGGCGAGGTCGCGGATCGTCCATGCAAAAACTGTCACAAAGGTCACGGGCCGTGGACCCAATGTGTCGTGTACGACGGCCAAATGTGCGGTAGTTGCACCAACTGTTGGTTCAACGCGAGTGGTTCGAGGTGTACGTTTCATGGTACGTCGGTCCCTAGCCCTGCTTTTCTTCCTACTCATCATATAGATTTTAACACCATTCTACAAATTAGAGAACAACAATCCTCAGCCTTCGCTTTTCACTCCAACTGCACAGACGCCCTCTGTTCAGCCTGGTCCGATGATCAACTTTCAGCAACCCTCCATGCTCTCAGCAAATTCGCCCTCAGTGATGGCATCTTTTCAGGCAGATGTTGCTCTTTGGGGTATGGGTGATCCTACTAGACGTATGATCAACAGCGTCATGGGAGATACCATAGCGCTTTCGAAGAAAGACCGCTATATTGCAAGGATCGAGGCCGCAGCTAAGGAACTGGGCATGCGAATTGCAGAATTCGATGAGTTCCTGCAAACTCCAGAAGGCATAGCCGAGCAGCAAAGGGAGCAGCAGACTCATGTAGCCCAGCAGAGTCAAACGGGCGACGTTTCAATGGATGGTGGCTCCCCTGGGGCAACCTCAAGTTGAAGGCAGCGTTGATGCAACGATGCTGGATGCAACCGGCACATCTGTGGCGCAAACAAGGCACACGTCTCTCGTTTTGCGGCAAATGCTGCTATTTTGCATTGATAGAGGATGAGGCGTAACGATTGAAAGCCACAATTGGCATGATGTTTTATGATTTGGTTTAGAAGAGTATTCTTGAGCAAGTAAGTCTCAATTCGGGAACCATCAAGCCAATCCTGTCGTGGTCTATTCTAACTGAGACGGCAGATGCTGGACAAGAAGAAGGCATCTTCAGGGGGCAGTCCTAGCTGAACACGATGAACCACCCCGACTTGCCTACTTTGGAATCTTTTTTTTTTTCCCTTTTTTTTCTTGGGTGCAAGATTAACAGCACGACGTAGTGCCACTGCGACACGTAAATTTGCTTTCGTCATATATTGCTCAAGGCAAGCCAGAAAGATAACTGGTTCAGTTCAGGTATACAAATCAATTTGCGGGCAACTCGATGACATAAACAAGGGAGACTTGGACAGTTGAGTGCACACACTCCCGGACGCTGGCCTCGGCACATGGTGCACGTTGACAAAACGTGTATGATATCACATAGGAACCGCGCCGGGCATTTGAAAGTAGCATAGAACGAGCTTCCGTCTATAGAATCATTTGAAGAATGACGCTCGTGATTTATGATCCACCATCCACCATCCATGTTGTATATGCCGTCTTTTAATATGTTCTTGGCATAATGAATGACGTCAGATTCCCACACACCACTAAATATCTGCGTTGATATTGAGCATCTCACTAAATACCTCACTTGTCCTGTACCATTGTATCTCTTTTTTTTTCTGTTTATAAGATGGTTTAAAGTAAAAAGCCCCTAACTTTACTGATACATCATCACCCGTGTCTTGATTTCCAACCATCGCACTATACTGTGTCGTTGTCGTCCACTCTTTGTGTCTTTGACTGAATTTTCCTCCATACAAGCCTCAACGAACACTGAGAAATCGGGTAAAATATGAGAAAACGAGACGATAGCTCAAACGCGCGCAAAGTGGAAGACGACATAATCAATGTAGAAGAAGAAAAAAACCAAAGAAAAATAATGGGGAAAATATCGGGTTTTTCGTAATTAAACAAAGGAGATGGCCACCGCCAACGCAACGCAGGGCATCGCGCGTTCTCTCCAAAAGTGAATGAAAATAGAAAATAATGCCATGGAGTATATTTCCTCGTTCCTAGTTCGAGATCCTGCTAGTTCAATGCACTATTCCCCTTTCTCTACTAGTGCTCGTACCGTGTGCGTACACATGCATTGCACATCTCCATTGGAGGAAATCGTCGGCCGATTCGGACATCAAGACCGTCGACCTGCCACTGATCTCGATTGCAGCGTAATAAGCACGGTGAAGGGGACATTTCCGCTAGCAAAATAAATTGCCGCCGTCGCTGATACGATTACAATGAAGAAAATTCGTGAGCCGTGTCTCCGAGACCACTTCTGGGTGGTCGTAATCGAGCTTGAGGGTATTCGTATTACAAGACAAAAAAAAAGAAAAACCTGAAACAAAATATGTATTCAAATGAGGCCGCACAATCGGAGGTTCTCCTGGATGATAATGTCTGAAGAAAGAAATTAGCAACCCACATCCCCGTGTACATTCGCAAATAGTCCATCTTGGTCGTAGCAACATACCATTAACGGCAGCCATGACGAAACGAATCTGAGTTGTATCGGTGGCGCAGGTGAAATGCGTGTAAATTTGCTTCGTCTCGTGCTGATTCAAGCTCACGAATCGGTTGAGGATATAGTCGCAAGCGGCAGCATAGTCGTCACCACCTTCGTAATCCGGGAAGTAGTTCTTCATTGGGCTGACAGGCAACTTCTCCTTGAATCTGTCGATCTTGTTGAGGAACAAAATAATCGACGTCTTGATGAACCACCTAGAGTTGCAAATGGAGTCGAACAGTGTTAAAGCCTCTTGCATACGGTTGACAGTCTCGTCCTCGAACAAGAGCTGATCGTACTCGGAAATGGCGACAAGGAAGAGAATAGTGGTGACATTTTCAAAGCAGTGAATCCACTTCTTTCGTTCTGATCGCTGGCCGCCCACGTCAAACATGCGATAGGTCAAGTCTCCGATAATAAAGGTTGTCTCGGTAATACCAGTCGTCTTGACTCGCGATCGCAAAACATCTTGATCGTTGGGCATATAGTCAGGAGCAGCGATACGAGTGATATTGTCAAAGTAACTAGGAGACGATTAGTGTGAACACAGTCTTGCTTGTCGCATACCGCTTATGCTGGGCGACTTTTCTGGGTCATTGAACTTACTATCTCGCAGAGTCATTCAGTTGGTATTCGCGGGATCGCTTGAAACATTCCTGTACGCCACGGTCCTTCCACAGGGCCTCGATAGCACCACCGACCTCGGGTGGCAACACTTCGCCTTCAATCTGGGCTGGCTGCATGAAGATTGTCTGAACGTGATACTCCATGCGCTGATCCTCGAGGGGAAGCTCAAGTGATTCCATAGCTTCAAGAATGACACGCATCGATTGAACGGTGTTGCTGAAGATGATTTCCTTGAAAGACTCGCGCTCATCGCGGGAGTAGCCTCCCTCATGGATCAATTTCATCTGCTTGAGGATTGTGGACTTTCCAGATTCACCAGCACCTGTCGAAGTGTCGAGTTAGTATACCTGGTGTCGGGCCGTAAGCTATGGGGCGAGAGGCGGGCGGGCAAGTATCTGAGTAACAGTTGCGAGCTGTGCTTTCGGTAGTACCTGACCCGTCTGATGCCTCATGTCGCTAAGGAATGGATTTCAAACTCGACATACCCAGTAACAGCATCTTGATCTCATTGCGCTGCATCATCTTGTCTCGCTTCAGCTGGTTCTCAATCTCCTCGTTTCGGGCCTTGCCCTCCTTTTCCTCTGTGCTCATTCCACACCCCATCCTGACGACTGGTAACGGTAGGTTTGAATAAAATGACGACGACGGTTCGTAGCAATTGGGGACGCTCGCAGCTGTGGCCTGCGTGGCTGAGGGCAAGGTGGCAGCTGTGTTGAAGCTGCTGCAACAGGTGGCCTCGTTAGCGAATAGGGGTCGGCGCGAGAAAGAGAGGCCAACAGAGACAAAAGCAATCGCAAGGTCACTGGTTGGTGCGACTGTACAGTGAAGTACAGCAAAGCAAGGAAGGCAAGGCAGAAATAAAAAGGCAGAAGGAGGAAGATGGAGGAGAAAGAGGAAGCCAGAGATTTTCGAGAGTGTAGATGGCCAGGGCCAACAAGGGGGCAAGAGTCTGTCTGGTATTGTTTGACAGGAGGCACGACTCGTGCGGGTACATGGGGGGATCTGGTTCACGCCTCCTTGGGGGCAATGGGACCGTCGGTGACCGTGCGAATTGCTCCGCCAGAGGTGCAACGAGAGACGAGAGACGAGAGACGAGAGACGAGAGACGATAGACGATAGACACCACCTACCAGATGAAAGATGAAGCCCGCTAGCAGCAGCAAGTGCCAATTGAGCTGAAGATCGATAGCGGCGCGCAGACGACGAGATGTGAAGAGATGTATGTATGTATGAGGTGAGAAGGGGGCCAGACGAACGGCAAGGTTGGAGAGAGTAATGAGAGAGGCGTGTCGGGAGGGGAGAAGAGGGTAGGAGGGTGTCTGGTCCGCAGCAAGCAAGATA
Organism: Epichloe elymi; assembly: GCA_023658475.1. NCBI lineage: Eukaryota > Fungi > Ascomycota > Sordariomycetes > Hypocreales > Clavicipitaceae > Epichloe > Epichloe elymi. The sequence goes on from CP098276.1 coordinate 4,356,471, forward strand.
ATGGCAGAAGGCAGCACAAGTGGAATTGGCAGAATGGAGCACTGCGAACGGAGAATGGGGGTTGTCAGGCTAGTGGGACTGGGACTGGGACTGGGGCCAGGGCCAACAGAGAGAGACGAGACGCACTTGGGGAGCACGGGGAGGCGAAACCAACCAACCAGAGGCTGGGATCGAGGTAGACGACAAAGGCGAGGCGGGTGCTTACTTTCTTGGTGACCTGATTCACCAGTTGACCTTGCAAAGTGTCCTTCACTTGTTTGACTTGCTCTTCTTCTGCTTGGGAACTTGTTGGGAAGGCGGCGTCTGGTCTAGTGGGCGGACGGCCGGCAAGCGCGAGATGGGGCGATGTGCAGCCGGGCCGGAGCAGTAGTGCATGTACTCCGTAGGAGCCCAGCAGATATTAGATGTCTGGTCTGGAAGGAGCGAGGCAGCCAGCCAATCTTGGATTAGTAAGGCACTTTAAGGGCGAGGAAACGCAGGTCCAAGTTGTCTCGACACCGCACCACACCACACCACGCCACATAAATTGGGATAGGCCGGACTAGCAAGCAAGCACTCGCCTCGTAAAGTCCTCACAAGTGCATAAGTAGTAGACTATGGCCTGCTTATTACTCTGTCTGGCCTTGGACCAAGATGCCGCTTTCGGCTGCCACCCGAGTAGATTCAGCTCAAACGAATCGGGTCTAGGGGGATACCACACCAGGCCCCGTCCTGACCTTGTCCTAATAGTTCCTACATACATAAGTGGTGGTGCAAGGGGTGGCACTGCCCCTGCACCTGCATCTGCATCTGCGCACTACTTGATTGAGTAAAGTCCCTGAATAATTTTGCACGACTACAAGCCCCACCGGGGGAAGCCACTAACAGCTGTTCGTGGCTGCAGAGGTTGGAGCTGTAAGGGGTCTCACAGGTGTGGGTATGTGTTGCACCCACAAGGGCATAATTAATCCCGGTCGCATGATAGTCTCGCTATTCAACTAGCTAAGACAGGAGTCTACCCCTAGCTAGTTATTTTCTAAGACCTCTATAACTTTATAGTATATTTTAGTACTATATAAGTACCTTACTAATAGTAAAGGTACTTAGGTATTTAGACTATAGTCTACACCCTCTTATAGGATTAGATAACTAAATAGAGGTAATTATATTAAACCCTAGCTTTATAGTTTAATATAGTAGTAATTATATAGTATTTATAATAATTATACCTTACCTTCTTCTAAATTAGTACTCTTCTCTTTAAATTAACTAATTATTTAATCTTTAAATAATTAGTATAAATATAGTAAAAGAAAGGCCTAATTTATTAATATTATAATTAGGTAACCCTAGTACACTAGGATTAACACTACTATTTATTAGTTTAATAATAATAATATTATAGGTATCCTTATAATATCTAAGGAGTTTTCTAAGAGTAATAAGCTAGCTATTAAGCTATAGGAGCCCTACTACTAGGACCTATAGTATAAGATAGTTAAGGTAAGAGCTATTAAAAATAGAATCTAGGTCTTTATTAATCCTAATTTAATTATATAGCTAGATTACCCTCCTAAGCCTCTAATCCTTATAGGAAATAGGACTTTAGTAAAGAGAAAGGTAGTAGAGGCTATATAGAGTTAATTATCTATATTAGATACTATAGGAGTTTAAATATACTTATAGAGTAGTAAAGCTATAATTAGTAGTATATAGTAACCCTAGGAAAGCTTTTCTAAAGGTTATAATATAGCTAGAGAGAGTTATTTTTAGTACCCTTAATAACCTAATAATACTAAAGATAGTGCTTAGTTTATAGTTCTTAGTGGTTATTATTAGGTATTTAATAGCTAATTCTAAAGCCTTATAAAGGCCTTATAAGAGTATTATACTTAGTTTATAATAATACTTAGTCTTAAGTATAAGTAAATAACCTTAAGGTATATATCTCTTTATAATAAGATTAAAGAGCTTATAAGGAATATAATACCTTTAAATAAGACTATTAAGTATTATACTAAAGTTAATTTTAATAAGACTATTAAATAAAACCTTATAAAGGTTAATATTAATAAGTAGCTTATAGATACTTTAATTAGCTATAAGAGATACTTTTAAGTAGACTACCCTATTACTAAAGGTAACTTACCTATAGAAATAATTAATAATACTATTAGGATATAATTCCCTACTATCTTAGCTTAAATTAGCTTATTAATTTATTTAGTAGAGAGTAAGGGAAAGGTCCTAGATTTCTATAGTATTATAAGTAGAATTAGGTACCTAATTAAAGCCTAAGGAAGGTCTTAGGTAAAGGCTAATAATACCTTTAGAGCTAAGCTAACTCTTAATAGTAAAATAAAGAATAAAGTAAAGAAGTTAGTAAAGAAAGACTATATTTACTATAAGAAATATAAGGTAAAGAAGTTAAAAAACTTATAGAAGGTCTATAGGGCACTCTACTTAATAAAAGACTAGAGAGTTAATAAAAAACTATTAAAAAAGGTAAAAGAAGTTATAAATTATTAACCTAATAATATAAAGAAGGTATATAATATATAGTTAAAAAATAATAGTATAAAGAAACCTAAAGAAAATAATACTATATTTTTAGCTATAGAAGAGTCTTTAGAGGCTTTCCTTACCTAGGGTAAATTATAGGTTATACTTAATAGTAGCACTTTAATCTATATCTTTAATAATAAACACTAGTTTATAGACCTTAATTATAGTTAATAACCTAGAATTTAAGCTAGTTATAGTGTTACTAAGGCTTATAGTATTAGTATAGCTTAGATTATCTTAATAAATAATTAGACCCTTACCTTATTAAAGGCCTAGTACTAACTAATATTCTTTATAAACCTTATATCTCTTTAGCTACTTATATAAAAGGGAATAAGGTAGGATAACCTTACTAGAAGGGTTATAGACTTAGTAAGAGGTAATTAGGAGATATTTTAAACTTAGATTATTAGTATATAGCTATATATAGAGGGCTTAAGCCTATTAGAGGTTTTTACTATTAAGGGAGATTTATAAGACCTAAAGGCTATAATAGTAATGCCTATAGACCTATAGCACTCTAGATTAGTATATCTAGGTAAGGATATAATAAATTAAGTGCTTAAAAAGCTTTAAATCCCTTTAAAGGAAAGGAGTATAGGTAAATATAAGGTCTACTAAATAGCTAAGGCATAGAGGTAGATATTATAAGTCTTATAAGCTAGATTATTACCTTTAGGACTACTTTAGGTAGTCTCTTTTAATCTCTTTACTTAATTATTAGGGTATAATAAGGACTAATATATTACTCTTTTTACCTATAGGGCTATAGGATTATACTATATCTTTATAATCCTATTAAAAACAGATATTATGCTCTACTTTAATTAGTTAGAAGCTATATATATAAGAGTGTATAGCATCTATATTACAGTTATAATAACTAATAATAAGACTACCTTATAGACTAAAAAGCAAGAAGAAGAGGTTATAAATAGAGGTATTATTATTAGAAAATCCAGCCTGGCTTACCTACATTAAAACAGGCACGCTAAATAGTCTAGGGGGGTGATAATAAGGGTTATAATAACTCTTATAATATAATTAGGCTTCCTAGAAGATCTCTAGCCTATAGCTACTAAAGTAGCTATTTATATCTTAAACCACATGCCTTAAAAGCTACTTAACTAGTAATTGCCTTAATAAGCATTAAATAGGTAGTTAAGAGAGAACAAGCTTTAATAGAGTTACTTACCGGAGTATCTAGAAGCCTCTATAACTTATTTATAAGCCTTTAGTTATAAAGCATTTATAATAATATAAAGTAGGCTTTATAAGGCAGGTCTAAAGCTTACCTAGAGAGCTCACATCAGATACCTAGCTAGATACGTCTCCTCTATATAATACCTAATTTAGGTGCTAATAATAAAGAGGAGCTACTAGTTCTTATTAAGTTATATTACCTTTAATAAGTCTATCTTCTATGCTTAAGAAAGAGGCCTATTACTATATATAAAAGAGGTTAAAAAACACTTCCTAGAAGAGCTAGTTAATAATAATAAGGATAAAAGCTCTAATATAGGGCTTCTATAGATAGCGTACCCTCTATTACTATAATAACCACTTAATTAGCTTTAATAGGTTAAAACTCCTAATAGTTGCGATTAACTAGATCATAAGGAAAAAGGAAAAGAAAGTTAAGAAACAAATCTACTAACTCTAAATTTACCTAGATAATTTCTAGGTTTAATAGATCACACGCTGTTAAGTATTAATAATTTACTTAACCTACCTAGTAGTAGTAATAATCACAAAATATTAACAAATACATAAGATTATAACAATCTTAAGGCATTTACTATAGCCTTTAATCTAGGACCTAAAAGCAAAGAAAAGCCTTATATATTAAGGCTTCCCCCTTCTCTAGCTTATTATAATAATTTAGCTAGTTATCTAAAGGAAAAGGAATTCTATAAAGCATAAGATAAAGAGTATAATAAGATTATTAATAGAAAGGTAGTTATAAAGGTATCTAGAGATAAAGTTCCTTTACATATAAAGCCTCTAGGCCTTACTTAGGTCTTTGCTTATAAATTAGATAAGCAAGGCTACCTTCTGTAATATAAAGCTTATCTCTATGTTCTTAGAAATTATTAACTAAAGAGTTATCTATTAACTTAAGCAGTAACTCTAGCTACTAATATATTTAGGCTATTTATAGCTATTATATACTACTTTAATCTAGAAGCACACTAGTATAACTTTATTATAGTATTCCTAAATTTAGATCTTAATAAAGAGGTCTACTATAAGATACCTCTAGGCTATAAAGATAGATAAGCCTATCTAAAGCTTCTTAGAGCAGTCTATAGGCTATAGAGAGCGCCTCTTCTATAGATAAAAGAGCTAATTAGCTAGCTAATTAGTAAAGGCTTCATGTAAATCTTTAAAGATATCTATATATTCATTAAAGATAGGTTAATTATCTTCTTCTATGTAGATAACCTTATTACCTTATTTACTAAAGGGAAATTATATTTATATAATAAATTTAGAGTAAGACTCTTTATAAAGTATAATATTAAGGACCTTAGAGAGCTTTAATAGTTCCTAGGTATTAAAATCATTAGAGATTATACTAATAGGAAGGTATAGCTTAATTAGAAGTCCTATTAGGATAAAGCTACTATTAAATTTAATATAAAGATCCCTTAATAAAGGCCTATAGCCCTAATAACTACTATACCTCTAGAACCTTTTAAGGGAGAGGTTATTACTTAAGATCTTAAGTAATACTAATCTTTAATTAGAACCCTGCTATATCTAATAATAGTTTTAAGACCTAATATTGCTTTTATAGCTTTATAACTCTTATAATACCTATAAAACCTAGGGCTATAGCATATAGAAGTAGTAGAAAGAGCCCTTAAGTATAGGTATACGTGGGCAAACCTAGTGATTAAATACAGCGGTAATAACCCTAAATTAGAGGTATATAGCGACGCTTCTTTTACTAATAATCCTATAATATAGAAAAGCTTATAAGGCTATATTATAAAGCTCTTTAGAGGACCTATACCTTTTAAGGTAGGAAGGTAAGCTACTATAATAATATTATTAACTAAAGTAAAGCTTCTAGCGCTTTCTTACTATAGTAAAGAGCTTATAGCCTTTAGATAATTATATTAAGAGGTTAGGCTATGCCTAGGTAATAACACGCTTAAAATCAAATATAATAATATATAGATAATTCGCCTCCTTAAGGAAGAGTTTATTAAGCTTATTATAAAGCTTTAGTATATAGATATTTATTACCACTAGCTTTATTAAGAGGTTATAAAAGGAACCTTTAATATTACCTAGATTACTACTAAAGAGATAATCGCTAATAGCCTCACAAAGCCTCTTATAGGGAATGCTTTTATAAGCTTCTATAAAGCATTAGGGCTTATATAACTACCCTCTAGTATACTTAGTAAAGAACCTAAAGAGCAAGCATTACATAATAACCTTAATTTAGATAGGATTATAACTAATTAACTATATTTCTACACTATAGAATTAATTTAAACATTGTAATATTAATTTAACTAATTACATTAATTTAGAATTATCATAGGGAACCTTAAACAAGGTCCCCTAGGGGGTGTGTTACACCTATAAGGGCATAATTGATCCTAGTCGCACAATAGTCTCGCTATTTAACTAGCTAAGACAGGAGTCTACCCCTAGCTAGTTATTTTCCAAGACCTCTGTAACTTTATAGTATGTTTTAGCACTATATAAGTACCCCACTAATGGTAGAGGTACTTAGGTATTTAGACCGTAGTCCGCACCCTCTTATAGGGTCGGACAACTGAATAGAGGCGATCACATTGAACCCTAGCTTCGCGGTCCAACAGTATGCACTCTACCCCCTGAATTATTTTACAAATCTACATGCCCTATGCACTCCGTAGTTTTTCGTTGCACTCTGACTGCTACAATCAGCTGCAAGCAATACTATTATTAGAGAGCCGTGACAAGATTGCACAGGATACACTTCGTAAAACGCCACCAAAAGAATATATCCGTTTCCATGTACGGATTACATCCGTAGGTTACTAGTAAAATAAGGGACCTCTTGTTAAAATTATGCTATTTATAGCACTATTTTATAGGCCCACTAGTTGCCTAGTTGCGTTGTTGCAACGTTGGTTACAAGGCGTTGCCTGCAGCGTTGTTGGCTGCGGCCAGCTTTGGCTGTGACCTGCGTTCCTGCACATAACTAACCCACAGGCTTGTATGACTAAGCCGACTAGGCTACCCTATAGGGAAGCTAAAATCAACTGTAACTAGGGAACTAGTAGTCATATAAAAGGCTGACTTATACTGTTCGAATCCTTGATTTTTTCTGGATTTAATAATGTATTTTATTTATAGGGTTGCTTATTAGATTGCTTAGTTAGTGCACGTGGGTAGCTAGATTATATAGTCATGAGTTGATTTTTTACTTTTTATATACAAATAAATTTTGCGGAAAATAAAAAATAGCTCCTAAGGCCTGGCTAGCGACCCCCTTCTTGTAAGGATAAAGGTAGCTAGGCAAAAGGATATAGGGTGCACTTATATATTAACTAAAGCTTGCTAGGTCTAAGTGTAATGTGTGTGCGAGTTGCTGGTTTATAGCTAGCGGCTTGCTAATTCACGTAGACCTAGCCCTTCCTTATATTATTAGGCGCCACAGTGCTCTAGCGCTGCGGTGCATATATACGCGTGGGTTATGTTATAAGGGGCCTTATAATTATCCCCCCCCTTATTACTAGGCTCCTAAATAGCTTTTACCCTATATTTTATAGCTATTTACTAACTAGTAATTATATTAAAATAATAATAAATAATAATCTATAATAATAAATAATAGTTAGCGCTTTAGCATAAATTTACCTCTAACTCTCTACTATATTTTCTATTTTTATTTCTATATTATTAGTTAAATTATTACTTCTTTTATAATACTATTATCTATCTATTATTAATTACTAATATATTACTATAAGCGCGCCTATAATTCTACTCTATAATTACTTATATATACACTATTTATATACTAGATATACTAAATATAAAAAGAGCCCCCTATTTACCCCTAAACTTCCCTAGATTAATTATTAATTTATTACTAACCTATATATAGGTTAGTTAAAGATAAAGTAATTAAAGCGCTATATTTAGTGTTATATATATAGGGATAGTTATAAGGCTATAAGTATCTTACTTTTCCTTTACTCTTTAGTTTCTATTTACTAATAATTATATAATCTATAGCTACTATATATAGTAACTTCCTTAACTTATTAAAGGTACTAGATTAGGTAGATATCCTAATAGAGGCACTTAGTAATAAAAATAAGGATAATCCTAAAGACCTTATATTCTTAGAGGTAACTTAGTAGTATTTTACTACCTATTATCTTTAGCTTATATAGGGCTTTAACTATACTAATATAATATATTATATTATATTTAGGTTAATAGGGGCCACTAAGGTCCACTAGGTCTATATATTTCTTCCCTTTTTACTAGTTCTTTACTAATATATCTAGGTAGGATACTTTAATTATATACTAGTAGTATATAGTCTCCTATTAAACCCTTATAGTTACTATAAACCTAGCTCTAGTCCTAGGGATAGTAGGTTATATCTTAGCCCTATTTTACTATCTATTTACTAATATTTTAATAAGCTAATTATCTATAACTCCTTACTATATAGAATATAGTAATAGTTTTATAGCTAAGGCTAAGTAATCTAGGATTTATTACCTAGGGAATAGTATTATATTATTTTTATTATAGAATAAAGGAGGTAGTTATAGTAAATAAGAATAATGCTAAGTATATAGTCTATAGGGGCTAAGTCTTTAGCTATAAGGGGGTAACTATAGAGGGATTCCTATTAACTCTTCTAAAGCTATAAATAGTTTTCTTTATTTTATTCCTTTATATTTTTTCTTTTATTTTTTTATATATAGTTTAGTTATTTTCTTTTATTAGGTATATTATAGTAGCTAGTAAGGCTATACCTTTCTTATAGAAACTTTATACTTTTTTACCTATAACTTACTTATATATTACTATTCTTTTCCCTTAACTTATTCTAGTAGAATACCTAAATTATATACTAAGCTCCTTCTATATCTTTAATAAGAACCTACTAGTTATATTTACTTAGCTAACCCTTCTACTTTACTAGGTATTTATTACCTTTATAGGTCTTTCTATATTCCTTAACCTCCTTAACTTTATATTTATTATCTTTATCCTTAAGGTTAGGTATTAGTATTTTTTCTTTATCTATATTCTTATAATAAGTCTATAGCTCTAGTAAGCTAATATAGAATATATTATATAACCTACTATATTTTTCTAGTAGTATAAGCTAATATACTTACTTACTAATAGTATTAAGTACCTAAAATAATCTAATAAACCTAGGGATTAGCTTCTATTTTACTTCCTTAAGCTATATATTCTTTACTAATAGTAATACTAGGTTATCTCTTTTAAAAGTAAGTAATTAGTAATATTTATTATAGTACTTTACCTAGAATTTAGTAGCTTTTACCTAGTTTTACTTTAGCTACTCCCTAGCTTTATATAACTTTATAATATAAGTATAAGCCTCTAGTATCTTCTCTTCTATAACCTTATCCCTAAGGGCTAGCTAAAACTCTAGTAAGTACCCTATAAGTATATAGTTTAGTAAATAGCCTATAGTTTTATTTACTATATTATTATAGGTAAATTATATAACTAGGAGTAGCTTAGGCTATATTTACTGGTTTTTAGAAGTAAAGTATTATAGGTAGTGCTCTAGTATCTAGTTAGTCCTCTTAGTTTACCTATTAGTTTAGGGGTAAAATACTATAGAAAGCCTGTGTTTTATATATAATAGGTAATATAGGTCTAACTAGAATTAGCTTATAAAAACAGATCCTCTATTAGATATAATGCCCTTTAGTAGCCTAAATTATAGCTTAATTTCCTTATAGAAAAGTTCCACTAGCTTAGCTATATTAATTATAATTATTATAGGTAGGAAGATAAAGTACTTAGTATATTAGTCTATAATTACTAGGATTATATTAGTTTCTTATTTGCCTACTTATATAATAGGTAATCCTATAATAAAGTCTATTAAGATTTCTACCTATAGTTACTCTAGTATTAGTAGTAATTTAAGACTCCTATATAGGTAATACCTTCTTATAACTATTTACTAATATATCCTATAGCTTATAATATAGTCTAATATAGACTTATTTATAGCTAGCCACTAAAAGTAGTGCTTTAATAGCTTAAGTGTTTATTTAGTCCTAAAGTAACCTACTAGTAGATTATTATAGTATAGCTATAGAAGCTCCTATTATAAGGTAGGCTCTTAGGGAATAACTACCTAGTCTTTATATAATAGGAGACCCCTTACACTATTGTTAAAATTATGCTATTTATAGCACTATTTTATAGGCCCACTAGTTGCCTAGTTGCGTTGTTGCAACGTTGGTTATGAGGCGTTGCCTGCAGCGTTGTTGGCTGTGGCCAGCTTTGGCTGTGACCTGCGCTCCTGCACACAACCAACCCACAGGCTTGTATGACTAAGCCGACTAGGCTACCCTATAGGGAAGCTAAAATCGACTGTAACTAGGGAACTAGTAGTCGTATAAAAGGCTGACTTATATTGTTTAAATCCTTGATTTTTTCTGGATTTAATAATGTATTTTATTTATAGGGTTACTTATTAGATTGCTTAGTTAGTGCACGTGGGTGGCTAGATTGTATGGTCGTGAGTCGATTTTTTACTTTTTACATATAAATGAATTTTGCGGAAAATAAAAAATAGCTCCTAAGGCCCAGCTAGCGACCCCCTTCTGTTAATACGGTTGGTAGGTCTATAAGGGGACTTAGAAAATCCTCTTATTGCTTGTTAGATCGTTCGTCTAGCTAGAAATCTATTATATTTAACTATTAACGCTCTATATCTTAAAGAATCGTTATATTATAGTGAATCTAGAAGCCGCCGCGTTGGAATCTACTAGGGAGGTCTTCCTATCCCTCTAGCTAGATTCCCCTTCTATTTTCAATAGGTTATGAGCCCGGAAGGCCTATAAGATTACTACATTACTGCGTTATTCTACTGCGATTAGTGCTTAATTTTGGGTACTAGTTACTCTCTACTAGACCTGTGGGCTCTTAGATTACAAAGGAAATCCGCTAGAATTTGAAGCTTTTCATCCACTAGCTCTACGTATCGCAACATCAGACCCTTGGTGTTGAATTCATTTACAGCCGCACCTGTAACCACCACATTGCAACCGTAACTATCTAGTTACAACCACAACCTCTTTTAGTAATTCTATTCACTACCGCGACCGTCATATTTAATATTATCTACTCTATAGATACGCTGCATCCTTTTATAAATCATCAAACATCTAGTATCTTAATACTAGGCTTTTTAACCTATTACACTACGTTGCACGCACTATACATTACGTTGCGTTGCGTTGCGCGTTCTATAATATCTATATCCTACGATTCCTATCCGCTATTTTTAGTGTTGAGAAAATTTTCGCAGAGAATCTTCTCCGGTCCGTTTCTGCCCGCGCATACCGCAGACCCACTTTTAGACCTTAAGGGGCACCCTTTCAAACAGCCCCGCCGCATAATTTGCGTGCGCAGCCTAGTTGCACCACAACCTAGCTTCTAGCGCGCGATATTTATAATAGGAAGAAATTTGGAGATCTTACATAGGAACTTTTAGAGATAGCACCACTAAGTTATAAGGGTAAGGGACCTGCTACAGGCCCTTCTAGCCCTCCTAGGGACCCTAATAGGATAGAAATAGAAGGTCTGGCTGTTTAAGCCAGTGCTTTTTAATAATAGATACAAAGCTAAATTAAACAATAAGGCAAGACCTTAACTAATTTTATTAAGCATACTAAGTTAAATTGTCTAAAAAACAAGGCTAGTATTAAAGATCTATTAGATAAATTAATGCAAACTATAACTACTATATAAGGTCTTTAGGATTCTACTAAGCTAAGGGAAGAAAATACTAAAGCTCCGGTAGAAGACCTGCCTGCTGCTAATTCTGCGAGTTTACCTTCTAGTAACTTACAAGCTACCTTTAATACAGGGGCTATTAAGGAACTAAATAAGAAGGTTCACTCTATTCCTAAGGGAGCTAAGTTAAAAGGCCCTAAAAATTATAATCAGTGGAAGCAAGCCCTAAGCATTTAATTTAGAGCCCTAGGATTACCTGAATTTATAGATAATCCTAGCTTAGCAGGCTATCTAGCTAACTATGATCAAGCTATTCTTTTGATAATATTAAGAGATAGCTGCTAACCTAGGCTATAGGTAGCTATATATTAGTAAAAATCCCCTAAAGAAGCCTATAAAGTCCTTATTAGGTAGTATTCGCAGAGTGCTAAAATCCAGCGAGGTACGCTATACGCTAGCTACTACTCCCTAAATTTTTTAAATTATAAGGGATCTTTAGAGGCTTTTAATGCTAATTTTAATAACCTACTAGCTAGACTACAACTTTGTAGTGTAGAGATCGCTCCTATAGATTAAGTAAACCATCATATTAACGCATTAAAGCAGACCTTTCCTAGTTAGGCTGAGAGACAAAGATTTACTATCAGAGCTGCTAGGGCATAAGGGCTGCCTGTAAATACCTTGAATTTACAGTTCCTTATGGCGGATTTATTAGAAGAGCAGAGGGATAAAACCTCCCCTGTAGCTAAAGCTCTTAGCTATAAGGCTTCTAATAATAAGGGAAATTCTAAGGACAAGGAAAAGAAATCTTCTAATCCTAATACTAAGAAGGACTCTACTAATGCCACTAAAGAGCAGGATAAGAAGGATTTAAACCCTTCTAAAGCCTCTAGGAAGAAAAAGCAGAAGAAGAAGAGTGGCAACGGGGATAAAGATAAAGGAAAAGAAGCTGCTTTTGCGTTAGGCTATAGCCTAGCCACGGGATACGTTAAAGAACTAGATTCTAGCGAGTCTAGCAGTAAGGATAGTAGTGATTCTGAATCTAATTTGGATACTTCTAGCACCACTAGTGACACTACTAGCAAGCCTACTTTTAGCTACTCTAACAATGTGGTTAAAAACTCCCTTCTATACGATACAGGTTCTTCTTGTTATATTTGTAATAATAGGGCTTTCTTTAGGGACTTTAAGCCTCTTAAGAAAGGTTAAACCGGCCCTATAATTACAGCAGGAGGACCTATCTATCCTAAAGGAAGAGGCACCGCTGTTTTTAACGTTCTGGTCAAGAAAAATCCACTAGAATATAGGCCTTTAGCTCTGCTAGATGCCCTATATTTCCCCGGTATAGATACTAACCTAGTTAGCGGGTTATCCCACTATCTTAAGGGAGGTTATCTAGCTAAAGATCAGCTTTTCCTAGCCGATAAAAGCCCCTATGGGTTACTAGAACCTGCTAAACATGGCTTCTTTTTGCAGATTAAGGGGCAAGCTACTCCTAAGATCTGCAAGCATTCAACCCACCTCTCCTTTATAGGCTCTCAATTTTGCAACCAACAATAAAACCAACAACAAAGAGCCTATAAGACCGAATTAGGGTTTTCCTACCCTATAGAGGTTTAAATTCCGCAGCCAGCATTTAATCCCGAGGAATATCAACGAATCGAAGAATTAGACTCTGAAGAAGACGAAGATTCAGCCCTATGTCCCACCGAAGCTCCTCCTAGTCAGGCATCTTCTATAGGGGGTTTAGAAGGTCCATACCCTAATGACTTGGGTGACGATAGTGGCCGTCTATTGCCCCTAGAGGCCTGTGATTCTTAAGAGGCCTGGCAACAGAGGGAGCTAGGGGATAATAGCTCTGATAGATCTTCTAAGCTAGATCCTAGTTATAAGAAGTTACTAGATTTAGCCCTTCTTTGGCACATTTGATTAGGCCACATTGGCCTCCCTTTACTTAAGAAATCTTCGAAATTAGCTAAAGGGATTCCTGATTTTTCCGCTATTAAAGACAAGGATTTCAACTGCATAGCCTGTATGTAATCGAAGGCTGTTAGAAGACTAACTAAAAGACCTATTTAGGACCCCCCTAGGGTTTTAGATATCCTAGAGGGAGATATAGTTAAAATCGAACCTATACCACACAATAAGAAGGCCCTAGTCCTTATACTTATTGATCGAAAATCCCGGTATAAATGGTGCTTTTTATTAGCTAATAAAGAAGGTTAGACCCTTTATACTGCTATTAAGGGCTTCTTTAAGGCCCTGAAAAACCAATATAATACGTATCCTAGGCACCTCCACTTCGACGGAGGCACTGAAATTAATAACGAACTTTAGTCCTGGTTATCTTCTAAGGGAATTTGCTTTAGCACCTCTTGCCCCTATATTCACGAACAGAATAGGTTAGTTAAGAGGGCTATTAGGGTTATCCTAGACTGGCTTAGAGCTACACTTCAGTGGTCTAAGCTGCCTTTATATCTATGGTCTTATATCCTTCTAGCTATAGTGGACTTAGTTAACATTACCGCTAATATAACTAAGCCCCTAACCCCTAAGCAGCTATTTCTAGCTAACTTAGAGCCTAAGACCTCTTATAAGCCTGATTTTTTAAAGATTAGGGCTATAGAGTCTTATTGCGAGGTTCTAATACCTCCGGAGCAGAGATTAAAGCTTCAGAAGCTAGCCCCTAGGACTATCCCTGGCCGGCTGCTTGCTACTCTAGGTTCCAGCGTCTATCTTATTTATATACCCTCTAAAAGGTCAGTCGTTAAGACTAGCTTTGTTAAGATTATAGAGGATATAAGCTCTATAGGGTTCCCTAAGCCTTTAGGGAGCTATCCTTTAGAGGGAGAAGCCGATATCTCACGAGATCTAGAGGTTCAGGATAGCTATCCAAAGCCTCTAGCGCCCCCAGCGCCCACAGCGCCTATAGCGCCCGCCGCGCCTACAACGCCCGGGACAACCGCTGTAACGCCTCTAGCGCTACCCCTAGAGAGCCTAAGCTCTAGCGCCCCTAATAAGGGTGCTATTGAAAAACCGTTTTTAGATTCGGATTCTTTAATTAACCCCGATTCTATGGATATCAATGATTTCAATTTATCTTCTTTTGTTAAGGAGATATGCTTCAAGGCACAACAAAAGGCTAAATCATCTAATAACAACAATCCGGATACGCCCAAGACCTGGAAACAAGCTTTAAAAAGCAAGGATAGTTAAAAATGGATTAATGCTACCTTTAGCGAATTTAAGCAGCTATTAGCTGCCGGAACTTTTAAATTTATAGGGATAGACCAAATTCCTAAGGGCTAGAAAGTTCTAAAGAATAGGCTTGTTTATAAGCTTAAAAAGGATAAAGAAAATAATCCTATAAAACACAAGGCCTGACTTGTTGTAAAAGGCTTTATGTAGATAGAAGGTCAAGATTATATCGAAACCTATGCTACAACTAGCATCCCCCCTAGTTGGCGGATATTACTAGCCCTAGTGGCTTGTAATGACTGGGAAGTTGAACAGGTTGATTTTATAGGGGCATTCTTAAATAGCTTATTAAAAGAAGCTATTTATATGCAGATCCCTGATGGATTCGTTGAATTTGCCGAAGCTGCTTCGCCTGAAATAGCTAAATTACTTAAGAAATACGGCTATAATCCCTCTTAAAAGCAGGTTATTTTCCTTTAAAAAGCTTTATATAGATTAAAACAGAGCTCTAGAGAGTGGCAGCAGGCCCTAAAGGAACTTCTTTGAAAATTAGGCTTCCACCCCCTTATATCTAACCTGGCTGTCTTCTTTAACCTAACTACATCTACATATATAGTGACTTATGTGGATGACTGTCTTCTAATAGGACCGGATCTAGCTTATATTAATAAGCTAAAGAAGCTATTATATAAAGCTTACCCTATAGAAGATCGTGGGCTAGCCGAATTTTTCCTAGGCGTTTAAATCACTAGAAATCAAAAGAAAGGGACCCTAACTATCCACTAGTCCTAGTACATTTCTGAAGCCCTAGAGAGATTCAACATGAAAGATGCTAGGCCTGTTAAAATTCCTCTTCAACCCGGAATTATAAAGCAGGCAGCTAACTACCTAACTAAACCTCTTTCCTCCTCTGATCATAAGCTTTATCAGAGTATTATAGGGAATATTATGTACTTAATGCTCCTTACAAGGCCCGATATTGCTTTTCCGGTTTAGTGGCTTTTAACAGCGTTAGCTAAGCCTTATATAGAGCACTTAAATGCTGCTAAACATCTGCTTAGATACCTTCTAGGCTCTATAGGTTATTCTATAACTTATAGAAGGTCTAAAAACGCTATTAAGGCTTCTGCAACCCTTATTAGCTTCTGTGATAGCGACTTTGCGGGAGATAAGTCCTCTAAATCAACCTATACTTATCTCTATAAGCTAGCTAAAGGACCTATTAGCTGGAAATCAAAGAAAGCAACTACAATAGCTTTATTGACATTAGAGGCTGAATTAGATGCTCTATGTGAAGCTATTAGGGAGCTAGAGTAGCTCTATGGCCTTTTTAAGGAAATTAAGCTACCTATAGCACCTCCTATTCCGATTTTTAGCGATAACTAAGGCGCTATAATAACCACTAATAACCCTACTCTTCACAGCAGAACTAAGCATACCCTGCTAAAATTCAACTATACTAGAGAAAAGGTATAGAAGGGTATAGCTAAGGTTATCTACATTAACACTAAAGAGATACCTATAGATGGCTTAATTAAGCCCCTGCCTAACGATAAATTTCAACAATTTATTTAACTATTAGGCCTTACGAATACAAAGGCCTAGCTTTAAAAATAACTAAAAAAGTCGAAAAATCAAAAATCAACAAAAACACTGGAATTCCGTTGAAAAGTTATTGATTTTAGTTGAAAAGTTATTGGATTTATTATTGAATTTATTGTTAACTTAGATATCTATTAAAGAGCTAAGTTTAGGTATTGAATTAGTTAACTCATACTTTTCTAGAGGGAGTGTTAAAATTATGCTATTTATAGCACTATTTTATAGGCCCACTAGTTGCCTAGTTGCGTTGTTGCAACGTTGGTTATGAGGCGTTGCCTGCAGCGTTGTTGGCTGTGGCCAGCTTTGGCTATGACCTGCGCTCCTGCACACAACCAACCCACAGGCTTGTATGACTAAGCTGACTAGGCTACCCTATAGGGAAGCTAAAATCAACTGTAACTAGGGAACTAGTAGTTGTATAAAAGGCTGACTTATATTGTTCGAATCCTTGATTTTTTCTGGATTTAATAATGTATTTTATTTATAGGGTTACTTATTAGATTGCTTAGTTAGTGCACGTGGGTGGCTAGATTGTATGGTCGTAAGTCGATTTTTTACTTTTCACATACAAATGAATTTTGCGGAAAATAAAAAATAGCTCCTAAGGCCCGGCTAGCGACCCCCTTCCGTCGATACGGTCGGTAGGTCTATGAGGGGAACTCAGAAAATCCTCTTATTGCTCGTCAGATCGTTCGTCTAGCTAAAATCTACTATATTCAACTATTAAAGCTCTATATCTTGAAGAATCGTCGTATTATAGTGAATCTAGAAGCCGCCGCGTTGGAATCTACTAGGGAGGTCTTCCTATCCCTCTAGCTAGATTCCCCTTCCATTTTCAATAACTATATAACTATAGACTAGCTTTCCCTCTCTCTAGAGAATTAATCTCTTTACTCTACCTTTATAGGTCTAGATCTTAGCTTTAGGCCTTCTATAGTAGCTATACTAATAGTTTATTTAGGCTAGATTAGTAGGGATCTAGTAATATAATAGCCCCCTAGATCTCTTATACTATACTAGTGTCCTAGATATACGCTACCTTTTCCTAGAAATTACCTTTATTTAGCTAACCTTTTACTAGATCTATAGTAGCTAACTAGCCTCTTAATATAGCTACTCTAGCCTTTACTATAGGGGCTAGGGTATTTTCCTCCCCTAAAGGTATCTTACCACACCTCTCTATAAAGACTAGGGTATTTTCCTCCCCTAAAGGCATCTTACTATATCTTCTTTAATATATTAGTATCTCTTCTTCTACTACTTCTTTAGTAGCTACTAACTTTTTCTTAAGTTCTAGTAGAAGTGCCCTATTTATTAGGGGTTTACTCTTATAATTAGACCTTCTTAATAGTATATCTATAGGGTTACTTTTCCCTAGTCTATACTTAATTATAAAATTTAGTAGGCATAGGAATATATACTATCTAGCCTATCTTCTATTTAGCTTCTATTACTTTATAAAGGTCTATAGATTATAGTAGTTTAATAGGACTTCTACTAGGGTCTTTATACCTTTAATATAATATTACTAGTATTTAAATAACTTAACTATAGCAAGTAGCTCTTAGTTAGGTATACTATAGTTTTATTTAGTATTAGTAAACTTCCTTAACTAAAAGGCTATAGGGTACTAGTAGCCCTTATTATCTTATTATAATAAGATTCCTACTATTATAAAAATTAAGGTATCTATCTTAATATACACTAGTTAACTTAGGTTATAATAATAGAGTAGAGGAGCCTACTAAAAGGTATCTTTTAGCTAGTAAAACACTACCTATTCTCTTACCCTAAATATAAACCTCCTAGTCTAGATACTATTCTAACTACCCTTTATTAATATATATAGCGGTGCTATAATCCTAGAGTATCTATAGATAAACTATTAGTAAAAGTTATAGAACCCTAGGAAGGATTATATATTCTTAAAGCTTATAGATTCCTTCTAATCCTAGATAGTAGTAACTTAGTAGGTATCTATTAAGATCCTATTAATAAAGAGAATAAACCCTAGGAACTTTACTAACTCCTAGTAGAATTTATATTTAGAGGGTTTTATATATAATTCTACCTCTCTTATATACCCTAGGACTTCTTTAATATATATAGTATACTTCTCTTATATTTTTAAAAAGATAAGGATATTATCTAGATATACTATATAAATAGTGTTAACTAGCCTATAAAGCGCTTTATAGATATAGTTCTAGAATATAGCTAGGGTATTTATTAACCTAAAAGGCATTATAAGATATTTATAGTGCCTATAATATATATAGAATATAGTCTTCTATTTATTACCCCCTTTAATCTAGATTCTATAATAAGTATTCTTAATATTAATTTTTAAGAAGAAGTAAGCTCCTTAGCACTAGTCTAGGATCTCTAAAATCAGGGGGAGAGTATAGTAATTCTTCTATATTACCCTATTAAGACCCTAGTAATCTATATATAATTAGAGTGTACTATCTTTCTTTAGTATAAATAGGATAGGTATACCTATAGGGCTCTTTAATAGTCTTATCTAGCCTTTCTATAGGTTCTTATTAATATATTTATAAAGTTCCTTTAATTTACCTTAGGAAAGGGGGTAAATTAGTCTATATAGGGGTGTAGCCCCTAGTATTAGATTAATTACGTAATTAGTAGTCTTTCTTAAAGGTAAGCTCCCTACCTTATCTAATATAAATATATCTTTAAACTTATATAGTTCCTAGGGGATATCTTTAATAGTTCTATATACCTTTACCTCTTCTTTATCTCTAAGGGTAATAAACTTATCTTCTATAACCCTATTAATAGCGTATATAATAGTCTTATTATATATAACCTTTATAAATTTATAGGGAGTTATAAGTAAAAAGGCCTTTTTTCTTTTCTTAAACCACTACTCTTATAAGTATAAGTAAAGGTAGATACGTTCCTTAGTAAGTATATATATCCTAATTAATATAGGGCTTCCCTTAGTTCTTAGGTCCCTATTAATAGCTATATATAGTAGCTTAAGGTCCTTTTCTTCTCCTCTTAAGTTTTTAATTATAATAGGGACCTTATAGACACTATATTAGGGAACTATAAGGGCCCCTATTACCTTAATAATAGGTACTATAGCCTTAGCTTAGTTAAGTTTATAGGCTTATGTAAATTTAGCGCTAATAATATTAATCTTAGCGTAACTATTAAGATCTACTGCTGTTTTAATATCTATATACCTATAAATAGTAACTAGTGTGTAAAATTAACACCCTATTAGTACCTTAGTGTTTAAGGTAGAGATAAGGGTATCTACTTCTACCTTAGGGAGTTTTCTAGGTCTTATTACTCCTTCTTTAGCTTATTATATCTATTTATAAGGTGCTCTATACTATTATAGTTAAAATACTGCCTTTTATACCTAGGTTTATAGTTATTTAGGTAGGTAGTAGGAGACTTCTCTTAGTCCTTATTCTTCTAATCTTTATTAGACCTTCTACCTTATAGAAAGTTATATCTATAATATTAGGGAGCCTTATTTAGGCCCTTATCTTCTAAATACTTAGACTTTTACTTACTCTTTAGTATAGCCTCCTAGAGTTACTAAGTAAGTTATATAACCTCCTTTTATGCCTTTCCTATAATAGAGGTATATAGGTTAATCTAGTCTTATAGGTTAGGGAGTAGTTTTATAAAGAATATAAGAGCTTATAACTTTTTAGTAGCTCTTTCTAGGTATTTCTCTAGTAAATCTAGGTAGATACTAAATTTAATAGGACTCTAGCCCTTATATTACTTTATATTCTCTAGCTATATAGCTATTTAGGCATTATAGTTAGTAGTATCTTAGAGTAGTATAAGAGTCTAGGTCTTAAATATATCCTAGTTATCTTTAAGATTACTTTAGTTATTAGCTATTTATTTATTAAGGTATTAGTCCTATCTTACCCTATAATTACTATATATATAGTTAAGTATAAAGAGGATTTTTTAGTAATTATACTAATACTTTTACTTTACCTTATTAAAGGTATAGTTTAGATTATTTATCTATATTTTATGCTTTTATAGGTTTATAGGGTATTAGAGGTTAGTAATATTCCTAACTTTAACCTCTTAGTAGCTATTACTAGAGGAGAAACTAGATCTTTACTACCTTTTTATCTTCTCTTTCCCTCTACCTAGCTATAGAAGATTAATAAGCTCTTACTCTTATTTCTATAGTTCTTTAAGTTTCTTAAGCTAAGTAATTTACTTATTTATTACTATAGTATTAGCCCTAATATTAGAGAGTCTAGGTTTAGTCCTAGTTCCTATAGAATATAGTATATCTTTAGTAATAATACTACCCTTATTTAATTAACTTTAGTTATTATCTAATATTACTTAGGTTAATTAGGTAGTTCTTAGCCTTATATTACTCTTAGGTAGCTAGTAGTAGAAGCTTTAGAATTATAAGGATAAAGGTAGCTAGGTAAAAGGATATAGGGTGCACTTATATATTAACTAAAGCTTACTAGGTCTAAGTGTAATATATATATAAGTCACTGGTTTATAGCTAGTGGCTTACTAATATTACATAGACCTAGCCCTTCCTTCTATTATTAGGCGCCGCGGTGCTCTGGCGCTGCGGTGCACGCATGCGTGTGGGTTATGTTGTGAGGGGCCTCACACTTCTGTTAATATAGTTAGTAGGTCTATAAGGGGACTTAGAAAATCCTCTTATTACTTATTAGATCGTTTGTCTAGCTAAAATCTACTATATTTAACTATCAAAGCTCTATATCTTGAAGAATTGTTGTATTATAGTGAATCTAGAAGCCGCCGCGTTGGAATCTACTAGGGAGGTCTTCCTATCCCTCTAGCTAGATTCCCCTTCCATTTTCAATACCTCTAAATGCGCATCTATCCTTTTTTAAACGCCCATCTACCCTTAGTCCTAAAAGAGAAGGATAACCCACCTACCTAATTTTAGTGTGGCTTATATCTATTAATTTTTACTATTAACTAAGATACTTATTATATATAATATTTCGAGCCGACTGAGGACCGGCCGCCGAGCTGCAACCCAAAGAAGATCTAAAAATTCCACACCGGACTAGACAAGCATATTTCCTCCACAATTATATAACTACGCATAGGTAAGATTAGTCTTAACAAATTCCTCTTCCTTAGAGGCATCTCTAGGGTGGCTTCGCCCCTATATAGCTGCAGATAAGTAGAAGAGGACCAGTACTATATAATTATTAACTACTATAAATACAGCTATATATAACCCCGCCAGCGCTAGCCCGCGGACACACAGGAAGCGAGGCTAGAGATGCTGACGAATTTGACGATGTCAGCAAGAGCCTGATACTGATACCGGGGCCTGCGAGGTTTGCGATCCATCGCGAGGATCCAAGCGGTAGATAGGTAGGTCGCCTTAGGTTCTTCTTAAATCATCTTAAAAGCTTGAAAATCTTAATAAAAACTCGATTAAACAATCCAAGGCAAAGGCCACGAAGGGAGAGTTAATTTTCTTCTATCTAGGGGGGGAAATCTAGGATATTTATCCTAGGGATCTAATGCAGCCGGATTGATCCATTAACCCGATAGACCGAAGGGTCTATCTAAGGGATCTAATGTGGCCAATTTCGATCCGACGAAGCCGATAGACTAGCAAGGTCTTAAGGGATCTTTAACTAGGGATCTGATATAGCTAATTTCAATCTAATAAGAGCTGAAAATATGGCTGATTTCGATCTAACAAAAAAGAGGTCTTGAGGGGGTCTATGACTAGGGATCCGATGTGGCCAGATTGATCTATTAAGCCGAGAGACCGAAGGTCTCGAGATCGGTCTTGAGGGGTCTTAATTCTAGCCACATAACACCTCCCTAACTATTTTCCCTTCCTAGCCCCTAGGAAACGGAAAATAGTAATAAAAGAAAAAAATAATAATAAGAAAGGAATAATAAGACTGTAGATATATAATGAAAAAAAATTCGTGATTTTTAGCCTCCCTTCTATCTATTAATTAATTAGAGGGCTATCTATTAAAGGGGTTATCTATTAAAAGGGTTATCTATTAAAGGGGTTGGTTAAAGGTATCGTCAGATAGCCCAATTAATTAATCTGTGATAAGAGGGCCTTTTCAATTAGCAAAGGCCTTATTAGAAGACCTTCTATCCATTAGATTCCCCTTTAATCATCAGGGAAATCGTCGGTCAGAGAGGTCTTTAACAGTCGGAGGTCTTGTTAATCAGTCAGAGGGATTATTAGTAATTAATCTAGTCCAATGGTTAGAGGAAGATATAACCGAGGGTCTGATTAATCAACTAATCAATCCATAACAGAGGGTCTTATTAACGGCAGAGACCTCTTTAGAAGACCCTCTAATAGTTAGATTCCCCTTTAATCGTCAGGGAAATCGTCAGTCAGAGAGATCTTCAACGTCTCAGAGGTCTCGTCAGATAGTCTGATTAATTGATTAATAAATAGAGACCTCTTCAGAAGATCCTCTAATGGTTAGATTCCCCTTTAATTATTAGGGAAATCATCGGTTAGAGAGATCTTTAACGGTCAGAGGTCTCGTCAGACGGTCAGATTAATTAAATTAACAGACAGAGACCTCTTCAGAAGATCCTCTAATAGTTAGATTCCCCTTTATTGAAAATGGAAGGGGAATCTAGCTAGAGGGATAGGAAGACCTCCCTAGTAGATTCCAACGCGGCGGCTTCTAGATTCACTATAATACGCTAATTCTTCAAGATATAAAGCTTTAATAGTTAAATATAGTGAATTTCTAGCTAGACGAACGATCTAACAAGTAATAAGAGGATTTTTTAAGTCCCCTTATAGACCTACTGTTAAAATTATGCTATTTATAGCACTGTTTTATAGGCCCACTAGTTGCCTAGTTGCGTTGTTGCAACGTTGGTTACAAGGCGTTGCCTGCAGCGTTATTGGCCGTGGCCAGCAGCTTTAGCTGTGACCTGCGTTCCTGCACACAACCAACCCACAGGCTTATATGACTAAGCCGACTAGGCTACCCTATAGGGAAGCTAAAATTAACTATAACTAGGGAACTAGTAGTCGTATAAAAGGCTGATATATACTGTTCGAATCCTTGATTTTTTCTGGATTTTATAGTATATTTTATTTATAGGGTTGCTTATAAGAATGCTTAGTTAGTGTATATAGGTAGCTAGATTGTATTATCGTGAGTCGATTTTTTACTTTTCCTATATAAATGAATTTTATAGAAAATAAAAAATAGCTCCTAAGACCTTATTAGCAACCCTATTCCTTTAATATAGTTAGTAGGTCTATAAGGGGACTTAGAAAATCCTCTTATTACTTATTAGATTATTTATCTAGCTAGAAATCTACTATATTTAACTATTAACGCTCTATATCTTAAAGAATTGTTATATTATAGTAAATCTAGAAGCCACCGCGTTAAATCTACTAAGGAGGTCTTCCTATCCCTCTAGTACAGATTCCCTTCTATTTTTAATAGGTTATAAGCCCGGAAGGCCTATAGATTTACTACATTACTGCGTTATTCTACTATAATTACTACTTGATTTTAGGTACTAGTTACTCTCTACTACACTATGGGCTCTTAAGATTACAAAAGAAATCCGCTAGAATTTAAAGCTTTTATCCACTAGTACCACGCATCGCAACATTAGACCCTTAGTGTTGAACTTAACTACAGCCGCACCTATAACTACTAGTTACAACCATAACCTCTTTTTAGTGATTCTATTCACTATCGCGACTATTATATTTAATATTATCTACCTTGTAGATACGCTGCACTTCTTTTAAATCATTAGATATCTAGTATATCTATACTAGGCTTTTTAATCTATTGCACTACATTGCACGCACTATACACTATATTACATTGCGTTATAGCTTCTATAATACCTATTACCTATAATCCTATTTTTAGTGTTAAGAAAATTTTCGCAGAGAATCTTCTCCGGCTTATTTCTGCCCCCGCATACCGCAGACCCACTTTTAGACCTTAAGGGCTGTTATGGACTGGCCCCTAGGCGACTGCGATAGGGCGTCGATATAATATTAAGAAACTTGGGGAAAGAGAAGAGGAAGGTAGGAAACCTATCCTCACTAGAGCTCTTATAACCCCCTAACTACCTTACACTTATTCTCTTTCCTATGTCCTTATATATATAGCATATATACACTCTAGACTTAGGGCCCTTAGGATTTACCCCTATATATATATAATACATATGTACTTTAGCAGATGCTTAGGACTATCTATCCTAATATATATATAATATATATATACTCTAAAGAATGCTTAGGTAAAGCCTAAGCCCTTATATATACCCTTACTCCTCCTCTTTAATATATTACATAAGCCTATTATTTTAATCCTAGGACTAGACCAGGCGCGTGATATAGTTATTAAGCCCTGTATTATTATTATATTAACCATAGCCCTGTCTTAAACCTTCTATCCTATTATTTTATTTTAGTCCTAGGCATAGACTAGATATATAACACGGTTATTAAACTTTTACTAATAGTTTATCTAACCTTTGCATACTTTTCCGCACCGACCTAAAGGTCCGGGAACGTCTCTAAAACGCAAGAAAACATAATATTCGAAATCACCTTATTTAAATACCCCCTTTAATAATATCGCATAGTAATAGAGCTAGAGGTAGGTATAAGAATAAGATACTAATAGTAATTAATAGAGGAGTAGGGGGGTTAGTGTAGAGCTACTACTACCCTAACGCTAGTATAGGATAATTTACTATCTAAGAGAATAGTAATAAACCTCTAGAGAGTTAGAACTAGTTTAATTACCTTAAAGAGTTAGAATACTATAAAGTAATTACTAGACTTATCCCTAGTAATAAAATAACTAAAGCCTAGTAAGCCTATAAAGCCCTTACCCTTTACATAATAAACCGTATCTAAACTAAATATAAATAGATAAACTATAATAATAATAGTAATATTTATATTATAAAAGAGGCCCTCTTATAGGTCCTTAAAGAAGTAATTAAGGAAGTGTCTAACTATAATACTACACTAACCTAGGCAAGCATTGCCATAGGCCCTACGCTAAAGAGAATAAATACCGCACTACTACCCTTATAGGTCCCTAGTAGATAGCATAGGTGTCAAGGCTTCTGGGCCGAATATGATGAAACAGGGTGATAGTATGATCAAGGTAGCAGCTATATAGCTAAAAGGTAGGTATGTGTGCTTAAGGGTTTTAATCTCTAGCCTCCTATATTCTATATATATAACCTTTGCCTAAATACCCCCTCTATATATATATAACTAGCTTATAGTAACCTTATAGCTAGGGCGCTATAAGCTATAACTAGGCCCTACTATATATAATACTATTGCCTTTATAGCCTCTATTACTCTATTACCTCTATAACCCTAATATAGTTCCCCCTTTTCTTTATAATTACCCTTAATTATAACTAGCTACCTAGTTAGTATAAACTTACTATCTTAATTTTCCTATATAACTCTAAATAACTTTTTATATTATAATATAATATATAGGGAGATATAATAGCCCTATTAATATAGGTTATAGATTATTCTCTACCTTACTTATAAGCTCTTAATTATAATATAATTATAGCTATAGAGTTACTTTATAAATACTTATATCCTCTTTCTTACTAGTTCTATAGAAGTAGATACCCTATATTAAATTTTCTAATTAGGCTAAATAGATAGGGTATTAGACACTATATATCTAAGTAAGTTTAACTATAAGTTCTAGTAAAGTTACTATAAACTTACTAGGTATATATAGTTAGCTATAATTTTTACTATTAGTAGCTATAATACTAACTTTTAACCTATAGCTTACTTTTACTACCTATATAGATTACTTAAGGGGGCTATAGTTAATATAAAAGAGCCTAGATTTCCCCCCTTTATCTCTTCTTTTCTTCCTTATCTTTCTTAATTAATCTATATAAATTATAAGTTAGCCCTACTAGCCTTATAGTAGCGCTCCTATTACTATTACTTAGTAATTACTAACCTTACCTAGGATTATATTTGTTAAAATTATGCTATTTATAGCACTATTTTATAGGCCCACTAGTTGCCTAGTTGCGTTATTGCAACGTTAGTCGCGAGGCGTTGCCTGCAGCGTTGTTGGTCTTGACCAGCAGCTTTGGCTGTGACCTGCGTTCCTGCACACAACCAACCCACAGGCTTGTATGACTAAGCTGACTAGGCTACCCTATAGGGAAGCTAATATTAACTGTAACTAGGGAACTAGTAGTCGTATAAAAGGCTGATGTATACTGTTCAAATCCTTGATTTTTTCCGGATTTTATAGTATATTTTATTTATAGGGTTGCTTATTAGATTGCTTAGTTAGTGCACGTGGGTGGCTAGATTGTATAGTTATGAGCTAATTTTTTACTTTTCCTATATAAATAAATTTTACGGAAAATAAAAAATAGCTCCTAAGACCCTATTAGCGACCCTATTCCTTTAATATAGTTAGTAGGTCTATAAGGGGACTTAGAAAATCCTCTTATTGCTTATTAGATTATTTGTCTAGCTAGAAATCTACTATATTTAACTATTAACGCTCTATATCTTAAAGAATTATTATATTATAGTGAATCTAGAAGCTACCGCGTTAGAATCTACTAGGGAGGTCTTCCTATCCCTCTAGCTAGATTCCCCTTCTATTTTTAATAGGTTATAAGCCCGGAAGGCCTATAAGATTACTATATTACTACGTTATTCTACTGCGATTAGTGCTTAATTTTAGGTACTAGTTACTATTGAAAATGGAAGGGAATCTGTACTAGAGGGATAGGAAGACCTCCCTAGTAGATTCAACGCGGCGGCTTCTAGATTCACTATAATACGGCGATTCTTCAAGATATAGAGCGTTGATAGTTGAATATTGTTAAAATTATGCTATTTATAGCACTATTTTATAGGCCCACTAGTTGCCTAGTTGCGTTGTTGCAACGTTGGTTGCGAGGCGTTGCCTGCAGCGTTGTTAGTCTTAACCAGCAGCTTTGGCTGTGACCTGCGTTCCTGCACACAACCAACCCACAGGCTTATATGACTAAGCCGACTAGGCTACCCTATAGGGAAGCTAAGATCGACTGTAACTAGGGAACTAGTAGTTGTATAAAAGGCTGACTTATACTGTTCGAATCCTTGATTTTTTCTAGATTTAATAATGTATTTTATTTATAGGGTTGCTTATTAGATTGCTTAGTTGGTGCACGTAAGTGGCTAGATTGTATAGTCATGAGTCGATTTTTTACTTTTTATATATAAATGAATTTTACAGAAAATAAAAAGTAGCTCCTAAGGCCTAGCTAGCGACGCCCTTCCGTTAATACGGTTAGTAGGTCTATAAGGGGACTCAGAAAATCCTCTTATTGCTTGTTAGATTATTTGTCTAGCTAGAAATCTACTATATTTAACTATTAACGCTCTATATCTTAAAGAATCATTATATTATAGTGAATCTAGAAGCCGCCGCGTTGAATCTACTAGGGAGGTCTTCCTATCCCTTTAGCATAGATTCCCTTCTATTTTTAATAAATATAGTAGATTTCTAGCTAGATAAACAATCTAATAAGCAATAAGAGGATTTTCTAAGTCCCCTCTAGTATAGATTCCCTTCTATTTTTAATAGGTTATAAGCCTAGAAGGCCTATAAGATTACTACATTACTACGTTATTCTACTGCGATTAGTGCTTAATTTTAGGTACTAGTTACTCTCTACTAGACCTATAGGCTCTTAGATTACAAAGGAAACCACTAGCTTTTAAAGCTTTTTATCCGCTAGTATTACGCATTATAACATTAGACCCTTAGTGTTAAATTTAACTATAGCCACACCTATAACCACCACATTACACCTATAACTACTAGTTATAACCACCTTTTTAGTGATTCTATTTACTACCACAACCATTATATATTAATATTATCTATAATAGTAGATACGCTATATCCTTTTATAAATTATTAAACATCTAGTATATCTATACTAGGCTTTTTAACCTATTATAATATATTACACACACTATATATTATGTTATAGCTACTGTAATATCTATTATTCCTATCTATTATTTTTAGTATTAAGAAAATTTTCATAGAGAATCTTCTCTGGTTTATTTCTGCCTGCGTATACCACAGACCTACTTTTAGACCTTAAGGGGTATTACACCTATAAGGGTATAATTAATCCTAGTTATATAATAGTCTTGCTATTTAACTAGCTAAGATAGGAGTCTACCCCTAGCTAGTTATTTTCTAAGACCTCTATAACTTTATAGTATATTTTAGCACTATATAAGTACCCTACTAATAGTAGAGGTACTTAGGTATTTAGACTATAGTCTACACCCTCTTATAGGGTTAGATAACTTAATAGAGGTAATAATATTAAACCCTAGCTTTATAGTCTAATAAGGGGTACCCTTTTAAATAGCCCTGCCGCATAATTTATATGCGTAACTAGGTTACACTATAACTAGCTTCTAGTGCATGTTATTTATAATAGGAAGAAATTTAGAGATCTTATATAGGATATCTTTTAAGATCCTAGGGAATTTTAAAAGATAGCACCACTAAATTATAAGGGTAAGGGACCTGCTATAGGCCCCTCTAGCCCTAATAGGATAGAAATAGAAGGTCTAGCTATTTAAGCTAGTGCTTTTTAATAATAAATATAAAGCTAAATTAAACAATAAGGCAAGACCTTAACTAATTTTATTAAGTATACTAAGTTAAATTATCTAAAAAATAAGGCTAGTATTAAAGATCTATTAGATAAATTAATATAAACTATAACTACTATATAAGGTCTTTAGGATTCTTCTACTAAGCTAAGGGAAGAAAATACTAAAGCTCTAGTAAAAGACCTACCTACTACTACTACTTCTATAAGTTTACCTTCTAGTAACTTATAAGCTACCTTTAATATAGGGGCTATTAAGGAACTAAATAAGAAGGTTTACTCTATTCCTAAGGGAGCTAAGTAAAAAGGCCCTAAAAACTATAATTAGTGGAAGTAAGCCCTAAGTATATAATTTAGAGCCCTAGGATTACCTAAATTTATAGATAATCCTAGCTTAGCAGGCTATCTAGCTAACTATAATTAAGCTATTCTTTTAATAATATTAAGAGATAGCTATTAACTAGGACTATAGGTAGCTATATATTAGTAAAAATCCCCTAAAGAAGCCTATAAAGTCCTTATTAGGTAGTATTTATAGAGTGCTAAAATCTAGTAAGGTACGCTATACGCTAGCTACCACTCCCTAAATTTTTTAAATTATAAGGGATCTTTAGAGGCTTTTAATGCTAATTTTAATAACTTACTAGCTAGACTATAGCTTTATAGTATAGAGATTACTCCTATAGATTAAGTAAACTATTATATTAACGCATTAAAGCAGACCTTTCCTAGCTAGGCTAAGAGATAAAGATTTACTATTAGAGCTACTAGGGCATAAGGGCTGCCTATAAATACCTTAAATTTATAGTTCCTAATAGCGGATTTATTAGAAGAGTAGAGGGATAAAACCTCTCCTATAGCTAAAGCTCTTAGCTATAAGGCTTCTAATAATAAGGGAAATTCTAAGGATAAGGAGAAGAAATCTAATCCTAATACTAAGAAGGACTCTACTAATACCACTAAAGAGCAGGATAAGAAGGATTTAAACCCTTCTAAAGCCTCTAGGAAGAAAGAGTAGAAGAAGAAGAGTAGTAATAGGGATAATAAAGGAAAAGAAGCTGCTTTTACGTTAGGCTATAGCCTAGCCATAGGATACGTTAAAGAACTAGATTCTAGCGAGTCTAGTAGTGAGGATAGTAGTGATTCTAAATCTGATTTAGATACTTCTAGTACCACTACTACTTGTAACACTACTAGTAAGCCTACTTTTAGCTACTCTAATAATATGGTTAAAAACTCCCTTCTATATAATATAGGTTCTTCTTATTATATTTATGATAATAGGGCTTTCTTTAGGGACTTTAAGCCTCTTAAGAAAGGTTAAACCGGCCCTATAATTACAGCAGGAGAACCTATCTATCCTAAAGGAAGAGGCACCGCTGTTTTTAACGTTCTGGTTAAGAAAAATCCACTAGAATATAGGCCTCTAGCTCTATTAGATACCCTATATTTCCCTAGTATAGATACTAACCTAGTTAGCGGGTTATCCCACTATCTTAAGGGAGGTTATCTAGCTAAAGATTAGCTTTTCCTAGCTAATAAAAGCCCCTGTGGGTTATTAGAACCTACTAAACATAGCTTCTTTTTATAGATTAAGGGGCAAGCTACTCCTAAGATCTGCAAGCATTTAACCCACCTCTCCTTTATAGGCTCTTAATATTACAACCAACAACAAAGTTAACAAAAAGAGCCTATAAGACTGAATTATTAGGGTTTTCCTACCCTATAGAGGTTTAAATTCCGTAGCCAGCATTTAATCCCAAGGAATATCAACAAATTAAAGAATTAGATTCCGAAGAAGAAGAAGATTCAGCCCTATATCCCACCGAAGCTCCTCCTAGTTAGGTATCTTCTATAGGGGGTTTAGAAGGTCTATACCCTAATGACTTAGGTGACAATAGTGGCCGTCTATTGCCCCCAGAGGCCTATAATTCTTAAGAGGCCTGGTAACAGAGGGAGCTAGGGGATAATAGCTCTAAAAAGCTAGATTCTAGTTATAAGAAATTACTAGATTTAGCCCTTCTTTAGCACATTTAATTAGGCTATATTAGCCTCCCTTTACTTAAGAAATCTTTAAAATTAGCTAAAGGGATTCCTAATTTTTCTGCTATTAAAGAAAAGGATTTTAACTACATAGCCTATATATAATTAAAAGCTATTAGAAGACTAACTAAAAGACCTATTTAGGACCCCCCTAGGGTTTTAGATATTCTAGAGGGAGATATAGTTAAAATTAAACCTATACTATATAATAAGAAGGCCCTAGTCCTTATACTTATTAATCGAAAATCCCGGTATAAATAGTGCTTTTTATTAGCTAATAAGGAAGGTTAGACCCTTTATACTGCTATTAAGGGCTTCTTTAAGGCCCTAAAAAACCAATATAACGCGTATCCTAGGCACCTCCACTTTAATAGAGGCACTAAAATTAATAATAAACTTTAGTCTTAGTTATCTTCTAAAGGAATTTGTTTTAGCACCTCTTGCCCCTATATTTATAAACAGAATAGGCTAGTTAAGAGGGCTATTAGGGTTATCCTAGACCGGCTTAGAGCTATACTTTAGTGGTCTAAGCTACCTTTATATCTATAGTCTTATATCCTTCTAGCTATAGTGGACTTAGTTAACATTACCGCTAATATAACTAAGCCATTAACCCCTAAGCAGCTATTTCTAGCTAACTTAGAGCCTAAGACTATCTATAAGCCTAACTTCTTGAAAATTAGGGCTATAGCGTCTTATTATAAGGTTCTAATACCTCCGGAGTAGAGATTAAAGCTTTAGAAGCTAGCCCCTAGGACTATCCCTAGCCAGCTGCTTGCTACTCTAGGTTCTAGCGTTTATCTTATTTATATACCCTCTAAAAGGTTAGTTATTAAGACTAGCTTTATTAAGATTATAGAGAATATAGGCTCTATAGGGTCCCCTAAGCCTTTAGGGAGCTATCCTTTAGAGGGAGAAGCTAATATCTTACGAGATAATCTAGAGGTTCAGGATAGCTATCCAAAGCCTCTAGCGCCTATAGCGCCCGTAGCGCCCGCCGCGCCTATAATAACATCGCCTGGGACTACCGCTACAACGCCTATAACGCCCCTAGCTTTACCCCTAGAGAGCCTAAGCTCTAGCGCCCCTAATAAGGGTGCTATTAAAAAACCGTTTTCAGATTCGGATTCTTTAATCGACCCTGATTCTATTGTTAAAATTATGCTATTTATAGCACTATTTCATAGGCCTACTAGTTGCCTAGTTGCGTTGTTGCAACGTTGGTTACAAGGCGTTGCCTGCAGCGTTGTTAGCTGCGGCTAGCTTTGGCTGTGACCTGCGTTCACAACCAACCCACAGGCTTATATGACTAAGCCAACTAGGCTACCCTATAGGGAAGCTAAAATCAACTGTAACTAGGGAACTAGTAGTTGTATAAAAGGCTGACTTATACTGTTCGAATCCTTGATTTTTTCTGGATTTAATAATGTATTTTATTTATAGGGTTGCTTATTAGATTGCTTAGTTAGTGCACGTGGGTAGCTAGATTATATAGTTGTGAGTTGATTTTTTACTTTTTATATACAAATAAATTTTGCGGAAAATAAAAAGTAGCTCCTAAGGCCTGGCTAGCGACCCCCTTCCGTCAATACGGTTAGTAGGTCTATAAGGGGACTTAGAAAATCCTCTTATTACTCGTCAGATCGTTTGTCTAGCTAGAAATCTACTATATTTAACTATTAACGCTCTATATCTTGAAGAATCGTTGTATTATAGTGAATCTAGAAGCCGCCGCGTTGGAATCTACTAGGGAGGTCTTCCTATCCCTCTAGCTAGATTCCCCTTCCATTTTCAATATCTATGGATATCGATGATTTCAACCTATCTTCCTTCGTTAAGGAGATATGCTTTAAGGCGTAACAAAAGGCTAAATCGTCTAATAATAACGATCCGGATACACCTAAGACATGGAAGCAAGCTTTAAAAAGCAAGGATAGTTAAAAATAGATTAATGTAACTTTTAGCGAATTTAAGCAGCTACTAGCTGCCGGAACTTTTAAATTTATAGGGATAGACTAAATTCCTAAGGGCCAAAAAGTTCTTAAAAATAGGCTTATCTATAAGCTTAAAAAGGATAAAGAAAATGTTAAAATTATGCTATTTATAGCACTATTTTATAGGCCCACTAGTTGCCTAGTTGCGTTGTTGCAACGTTGGTTACAAGGCGTTGCTTGTAGCGTTGCCTGCAGCTTTGGCTGTGATCTACGTTCCCTGTAAGGATAAAGGTAGCTAGGCAAAAGGATATAGGGTGCACTTATATATTGACTGAAGCTTGCTAGGTCTAAGTGTAATATGTGTGCGAGTCGCTAGTTTATAGCTAGCGGCTCGCTAATATTACATAGACCTAGCCCTTCCTTCTAGTGTTAGCGCCGCGGTGCTCTGGCGCTGCGGTGCACGTATGCGCATAGGTTATATTATAAGGGGCCTTATAATTATCCCCCCCCTTATTACTAGGCTCCTAAATAGCTTTTACCCTATATTTTATAACTATTTACTAACTAGTAGTTATATTAAAATAATAATAAATAATAATCTATAATAATAAATAATAATTAGCGCTTTAGCATAAATTCACCTCTAACTCTCTACTATATTATTTTATTTTTATTTTTATATTATTAGCTAAATTATTACTTCTTTTATAATACTATTATCTATCTATTATTAATTACTAATATATTACTATAAGCGCGCCTATAATTCTACTCTATAATTACTTATATATATACTATTTATATACTAAATACACTAAATATAAAAAGAGCCCCCTATTTACCCCTAAACTTCCCTAGATTAATTATTAATTTATTACTAACCTATATATAGGTTAGTTAAAGATAAAGTAGTTAAAGCACTATATTTAGTATTATATATATAGGGATAGTTATAAGGCTATAAGTATCTTACTTTTCCTTTACTCTTTAGTTTCTATTTACTAATAATTATATAGTTTATAGCTACTATATATAGTAACTTTCTTAACTTATTAAAGGTACTAGATTAGGTAGATATCCTAATAGAGGTACTTAGTAATAAGGATAAGGATAA
Organism: Epichloe elymi; assembly: GCA_023658475.1. Taxonomy (NCBI): domain Eukaryota; kingdom Fungi; phylum Ascomycota; class Sordariomycetes; order Hypocreales; family Clavicipitaceae; genus Epichloe; species Epichloe elymi. Next base: position 4,390,599 of record CP098276.1, read on the forward strand.
TCCTAAAGACCTTATATTCTTAGAGGTAACTTAGTAGTATTTTACTACCTATTATCTTTAGCTTATATAGGGCTTTAACTATACTAATATGATATATTATATTATATTTAGGTTAATAGGGGCCACTAAGGTCCGCTAGGTCTATATATTTCTTCCCTTTTTACTAGTTCTTTACTAATATATCTAGGTAGGATACTTTAATTATATACTAGTAGTATATAGTCTCCTATTAAACCCTTATAATTACTATAAACCTAGCTCTAGTCCTAGGGATAGTAGGTTATATCTTAGCCCTATTTTACTATCTATTTACTAATATTTTAGTAGGCTAACTATCTATAACTCCTTACTATATAGAATATAGTAATAGTTTTATAGCTAAGGCTAAGTAATCTAGGATTTATTACCTAGGGAATAGTATTATATTATTTTTATTATAGAATAAGAGAGGTGGTTATAGTAGATAAGAATAACGCTAAGTATATAGTTTATAGGGGCTAAGTCTTTAGCTATAAGGGGGTAACTATAAAGGGATTCCTATTAACTCTTCTAAAGCTATAGATAGTTTTCTTTATTTTATTCCTTTATATTTTTTCTTTTATTTTTTATATATAGTTTAGTTATTTTCTTTTATTAGGTATATTATAATAGCTAGTAAGGCTATACCTTTTTTATAAAAACTTTATACTCTTTTACCTATAACTTACTTATATATTACTATCCTTTTCCCTTAACTTATTCTAGTAAAATACCTAAATTATATACTAAGCTCCTTCTATATCTTTAATAGGAACCTATTAGTTATATTTACTTAGCTAACCCTTCTACTTTATTAGGTATTTATTACCTTTATAGGTCTTTCTATATTCCTTAACCTTCTTAACTTTATATTTATTATCTTTATTCTTAAGATTAGGTATTAGTATTTTTTCTTTATCTATATTCTTATAATAAATCTATAGCTCTAGTAAGCTAATATAGAATATATTATATAACCTACTATATTTTTCTAGTAGTTTAAGCTAATATACTTACTTACTAATAATATTAAGTACCTAAAATAGTCTAATAAACCTAGGAATTAGCTTCTATTTTACTTTCTTAAGCTATATATTCTTTACTAATAGTAATACTAGGTTATCTCTTTTAAAAGTAAGTAATTAGTAATATTTATTATAGTACTTTACCTAGAATTTAGTAGCTTTTACCTAGTTTTACTTTAGCTACTCCTTAACTTTATATAACTTTATAATATAAGTATAAGCCTCTAATACCTTCCTTTCTATAACCTTATCCCTAAGGGCTAGCTAAAACTCTAGTAAGTACCTTATAAGTATATAGTTAGGTAAGTAACCTATAGTTCTATTTACTATATTATTATAGGTAAATTATATAACTAGGAGTAGCTTAAGCTATATTTACTAGTTTTTAGAAGTAAAGTATTATAGGTAATGCTTTAGTACCTAGTTAGTTCTCTTAGTTTACTTATTAGTTTAGGGGTAAAATACTATAGAAAGCCTATATTTTATATATAATAGGTAATATAGGTCTAACTAGAATTAGCTTATAAAAATAGATCCTCTATTAGATATAATGCCCTTTAGTGGCCTAAATTATAGCTTAATTTCCTTATAGAAAAGTTCTACTAACTTAGCTATATTAATTATAGTTATTATAGGTAGGAAGATAGAGTACTTAGTGTATTAGTTTATAATTACTAGGATTATATTAGTTTCTTATTTACCTACTTATATAATAGGTAATCCTATAATAAAGTCTATTAAGATTTCTACCTATAGTTACTCTAGTATTAGTAGTAATTTAAGACTCCTATATAGGTAATACCTTCTTATAACTATTTACTAATATATCCTATAGCTTATAATATAGTCTAATATAGACTTATTTATAGCTAGCTACTAAAAGTAATACTTTAATAGCTTAAGCGTTTACTTAGTCCTAAAGTAACCCACTAGTAGATTATTATAGTATAGCTATAGAAGCTCCTATTATAAGGTAGGCTCTTAGGGAATAACTACCTAGTCTTTATATATTAGGAGACCCCTTATACTATATAACTATAGACTAGCTTTCCCTCTCTCTAGGGAATTAATCTCTTTACTCTACCTTTATAGGTCTAGATCTTAGCTTTAGGCCTTCTATAGTAGCTACGCTAATAGTTTATTTAGGCTAGATTAGTAGGGATTTAGTAATATAATAGCCCCCTAGATCTCTTATACTATACTAGCGTCCTAGATATACACTACCTTCTCCTAGAAATTACCTTTATTTAGCTAACCTTTTACTAGATCTATAGTAGCTAACTAGCCTCTTAATATAGCTACTCTAGCCTTTACTATAGGGGCTAGGGTATTTTCCTCCCCTAAAGGTATCTTACTATACCTCTCTATAAAGACTAGGGTATTTTCCTCCCCTAAAGGTATCTTACTATATCTTCTTTAATATATTAGTATCTCTTCTTCTACTACTTCTTTAGTAGCTACTAACTTTTTCTTAAGTTCTAGTAGAAGTACCCTATTTATTAGGGGTTTACTCTTATAATTAGACCTTCTTAATAGTATATCTATAGGGTTACTTTTCCCTAGTCTATACTTAATTATAAAATTTAGTAGGTATAGGAATATACACTATCTAGCCTATCTTCTATTTAGCTTCTATTACTTTATAAAGGTCTATAGGTTATAGTAGTCTAATAGGACTTCTACTAGGGTCTCTATGCCTTTAATATAATATTACTAGTATTTAAATAACTTAACTATAGTAAGTAGCTCTTAGTTAGGTATACTATAGTTTTATTTAGTATTAGTAAACTTCCTTAACTAAAAGGCTATAGGGTGCTAGTAGCCCTTATTATCTTATTATAATAAGATTCCTACTATTACAAAAATTAAGGTATCTATCTTAATATACACTAGTTAACTTAGGTTATAATAACGGAGTAGAGGAGCCTACTAAAAGGTGTCTTTTAGCTAGCGAAATGCTACCTATTCTCTTACCTTAAATATAAACCTCCTAGTCTAGATACTATTCTAACTACCCTTTATTAATATATATAGTAATACTATAATCCTAGAGTATCTATAGATAAACTATTAGTAAAAGTTATAGAACCCTAGGAAGGATTATATATCCTTAAAGCTTATAGGTTCCTTCTAATCCTAGATAGTAGTAACTTAGTGGGTATCTATTAAGATCCTATTAATAAAGAGGATAAACCCTAGGAACTCCACTAACTCCTAGTAGAATTTATATTTAGAGGGTTTTATATATAATTTTACCTCTCTTATATACCCTAGGACTTTTTTAATATATATAGTGTGCTCCTCTTATATTTTTAAAAAGATAAGGATATTATCTAGATATACTATATAAATAGTGTTAACTAGCCTATAAAGCACTTTATAGATATAGTTCTAGAATATAGCTAGGGTATTTATTAACCTAAAAGGCATTATAAGATATTTATAGTGCCTATAATATATGCAGAACGCAATCTTCTATTTATTACCCCCTTTAATCTAGATTCTATAATAAGCATTCTTAATATTAATTTTTAAGAAGAAGTAAGCTCCTTAGCACTAGTCTAGGATCTCTAAAATTAGGGGGAGAGCATAGTGATTCTTCTATATTACCCTATTAAGACCCTAGTAATCTATATATAATTAGAGTATACTATCTTTCTTTAGTATAAATAGGATAGGCATACCTATAGGGCTCTTTAATAGTCTTATCTAGCCTTTTTATAGGTTCTTATTAATATATTTATAAAGTTCCTTTAATTTACCTTAGGAAAGGGGGTAAATTAGTTTATATAGGGGTGTAGCCCCTAGTATTAGATTAATTATGTAATTAGTAGTCTTTCTTAAAGGTAAGCTTCCTACCTTATCTAATATAAATATATCTTTAAACTTATATAGCTCCTAAGGGATATCTTTAATAGTTCTATATACCTTTACCTCTTCTTTATCTCTAAGGGTAATAAACTTATCTTCTATAACCCTATTAATAATATATATAATAGTCTTATTATATATAACCTTTGCGAATTTGTAGGGAGTTATAAGTAAAAAGGCCTTTCTTCTTTTCTTAAACTACTACTCTTATAAGTATAAGTAAAGGTAGATATATTCCTTAGTAAGTATATATATCCTAATTAATATAGGGCTTCCCTTAGTTCTTAGATCCTTATTAATAGCTATATATAGTAGCTTAAGGTCCTTTTCTTCTCCTCTTAAGTCTTTAATTATAATAAGGACCTTATAGACACTATATTAGGGAACTATAAGGGCCCCTACTACCTTAATAGTAGGTACTATAGCCTTAGCTTAGTTAAGTTTATAGGCTTATATAAATTTAGCGCTAATAATATTAATCTTAGTATAACTATTAAGATCTCCTACTATTTTAATATCTATATACCTATAAATAGTAACTAGTATATAAAATTAATACCCTATTAGTACCTTAGTATTTAAGGTAGAGGTAAGGGTATCTATTTCTACCTTAGGGAGTTTTCTAGGTCTTATTACTCCTTCTTTAGCTTATTATATCTATTTATAAGATACTCTATATTATTATAGTTAAAACACTACCTTTTATACCTAGGTTTATAGTTATTTAGGTAGGTAGTAAGAGACTTCTCTTAGTCCTTATCTTTCTAATCCTTATTAGACCTTCTACCTTATAGGAAGTTATATCTATAATATTAGGGAGCCTTATTTAGGCCCTTATTTTCTAAATACTTAGACTTTTACTTACTCTTTAGTATAGCCTCCTAGAGTTACTAAGTAAGTTATATAACCTCCTCTTATACCTTTTTTATAATAGAGGTATATAGGTTAATCTAGTCCTATAGATTAGGAAGTAGTTTTATAAAGAATATAAGAGCTTATAACTTTTTAGTAGCTCTTTCTAGGTATTTCTCTAGTAAATCTAAGTAAATACTAAATTTAATAAGACTCTAGCCCTTATATTACTTTATATTCTCTAGCTATATAGCTATTTAGGTATTATAGTTAGTAGTATCTTAGAGTAGTGTAAGAGTCTAGGTCTTAAATATATCCTAGTTATCTTTAAGATTACTTTAGTTATTAGCTATCTATTTATTAAGATATTAGTCCTATCTTACCCTATAATTACTATATATATAGTTAAGTATAAAGAGGATTTTTTAGTAATTATACTAATACTTTTACTTTACCCTATTAAAGGCATAGTTTAGATTATTTATCTATATTTTATACTTCTATAGGTTTATAGGGTATTAGAGATTAGTAATATTCCTAACTTTAATCTCTTAGTAGCTATTACTAGAGGAGAAACTAGATCTTTACTACCTTTTTATCTTCTCTTTCCCTCTACCTAGCTATAGAAAATTAATAAGCTTTTACTCTTATTCCTATAGTTCTTTAAGTTTCTTAAGCTAAGTAATTCGCTTATTTATTACTATAGTATTAGCCCTAATATTAGAGGGTCTAGGTTTAGTCCTAGTTCCTATAGAATATAGTATATCTTTAGTAGTAATACTACCCTTATTTAATTATCTTTAGTTATTATTTAATATTACTTAGGTTAATTAGGTAGTTCTTAGCCTTATATTACTCTTAGGTAGCTAGTAGTAAAAGCTTTAGAATTATAAGGATAAAGGTAGCTAGGTAAAAGGATATAGGGTATACTTATATATTAACTAAAGCTTACTAAGTCTAAGTGTAATATGTGTGTAAGTTACTGGTTTATAGCTAGTGGCTTGCTAATATTACGTGGACCTAGCCCTTCCTTCTAGTGTCGGCGCCGCGGTGCTCTGGCGCTGCGGTGCACGCATGCGCGTGGGTCATGTTGTGAGGGGCCTCACATTCCCGCACACAACCAACCCACAGGCTTGTATGACTAAGCCGACTAGGCTACCCTATAGGGAAGCTAAAATCGACTGTAACTAGGGAACTAGTAGTCGTATAAAAGGCTGACTTATACTGTTCGAATCCTTGATTTTTTCCGGATTTAATGATGTATTTTATTTATAGGGTTGCTTATTAGATTACTTAGTTAGTGCACGTGGGTGGCTAGATTGTATGGCCGTGAGTCGATTTTTTACTTTTCCTATACAAATGAATTTTGCGGAAAATAAAAAATAGCTCCTAAGACCCGGCTAGCGACCCCCTTCTGTCAATACGGTCAGTAGGTCTATAAGGGGAACTTAGAAAATCCTCTTATTGCTCGTTAGATCGTTCGTCTAGCTGAAATCTACTATATTTAACTATTAAAGCTCTATATCTTGAAGAATTATTGTATTATAGTGAATCTAGAAGCCGCCGCGTTAGAATCTACTAGGGAGGTCTTCCTATCCCTCTAGCTAGATTCCCCTTCTATTTTCAATAGGTTATGAGCCCAGAAGGCCTAAAGATTACTATATTACTGCGTTATTCTACTGCGATTAGTGCTTGATTTTGGGTACTAGTTACTCTCTACTAGACCTGTGGGCTCTTAGATTACAAAGGAAACCGCTAGTTGAAGCTTTTTATCCGCTAGCATCACGCATCGCAACGCCAGACCCTTGGTGTTGAAATTCATTTACAGCCGCACCTGCAACCACCACATTGTAACCGTAACTATCTAGTTACAACCACAACCTCTTTTAGTGATTCTATTCACTACCGCGACCGTCATATTTGATATTATCTACTCTGTAGATACGCTGCATCCTTTTATAAATCATCGAACATCTAGTATCTTAATACTAGGCTTTTTGACCTATTACACTACGTTACACACACTATACATTACGTTGCGTTGCATTGCGCGTTCTATAATATCTATTACCTACGATCCTATTTTTAGTGTTAAGAAAATTTTCGCAGAGAATCTTCTCTAGCTCGTTTCTGCCCGCGCATACCGCAGACCCACTTTTAGACCTCAAGGGCTACCCTTTCAAACAGTCCCGCCACACAATTTGCGTACGCGGCCAGGTTATACCACAACTAGCTTCTAGCGCGCGTTATTTGTAACAGGAACAAATTTAGAGATCTTACACAGGATATCTTTTAAGATCCTAGGGAATTTTAAGAGATAGCACCACTAAATTATAAGGGTAAGGGACCTACTGTAGGCCCTTCTAGCCCTCCTAGGGACCCTGATAGGATAGATATAGAAGGTCTGGCTATTCAAGCCAGTGCTTTACAACTGCAATAACAGATGCAGAGCCAAATTGAACAATAAGGCAAGACCTTAACTGATTTTATCAAGCATACTAAGTTAAATCGTCTAAAAAACGAGGCTAGCATTAAAGATCTATTAGATAAATTAACGCAAACCATAACTATTATGCAAGGTCTTCAGGATTCTTCTACTAAGCTAAGGGAAGAAAATACTAAAGCTCCGGTAGAAGACCTGCCTGCCGCTAATTCTGCGAGTTTACCTTCTAGTAACTTACAAGCTACCTTTAACACAGGGGCTATTAAGGAACTAAATAAGAAGGTTTACTCTATTCCTAAGGGAGCTAAGCTAAAAGGCCCTGAAAATTATAATTAGTGGAAGCAAGCCCTGAGTATTCAATTTAGAGCCCTAGGATTGCCTGAATTTATAGATAATCCTAGCTTAGCAGGCTATCTAGCTGACTATAATCAAGCTATTCTTTTAATAATATTAAGAGATAGCTGCTAACCTAGGCCACAGGCAGCTATATATTAGCAAAAATCCCCTGAAGAAGCCTATAAAGTCCTTATTAGGTAGTATTCGTAGAGTGCTAAAATCCAGCGAGGTACGCTATACGCTAGCTACCACTCCCTAAATTTTTCAAATTATAAGGGATCTTTAGAGGCTTTTAATGCTAATTTTAATAACTTACTAGCTAGACTATAACTTTGTAGTGTAGAGATCGCTCCTATAGATTAAGTAAACCATTATATTAACGCATTAAAGCAGACCTTTCCTAGCTAGGCTGAGAGACAAAGATTTACTATTAGAGCTACTAGGGCATAAGGACTGCCTATAAATACCCTAAATTTATAGTTCCTTATGGCGGATTTATTAGAAGAACAGAGGGATAAAACCTCTCCTGTGGCTAAAGCTCTTAGCTATAAGGCTTCTAATAATAAGGGAAATTCTAAGGATGAGGAAAAGAAATCTTCTAATCCCAATACTAAGAAGGACTCTACTAACGCCACTAAAGAGCAGGATAAGAAGGATTTAAACCCTTCTAAAGCCTCTAGGAAGAAAAAGCAGAAGAAGAAGAGTGGCAATGGGGATAAAGGAAAAGAAGCTGCTTTTGCGTTAGGCTATAGCCTAGCCACGGGATACGTTGAAGAACTAGATTCTAGCGAGTCTAGCAGCGAGGATAGTAGTGATTCCGAATCTGATTTGGATACCTCTAGTACCACTACTACTAGTGACACTACTAGCAAGCCTACTTTTAGCTACTCTAATAATGTGGTTAAAAACTCCCTTCTATACAATATAGGTTCTTCTTGTTATATTTGTAATAATAGGGCTTTCTTTAGGGACTTTAAGCCTCTTAAGAAAGGTCAAACCGGCCCTATAATTATAGCAGGAGGACCTATTTATCCTAAAGGAAGAGGCACCGCTGTTTTTAACGTTCTAGTTAAGAAAAATCCACCAGAATATAGGCCTTTAGCTCTATTAGATACCCTATATTTCCCCGGTATAGATACCAACCTAGTTAGCGGGTTATCCCACTATCTTAAGGGAGGTTATCTAGCTAAAGATCAGCTTTTCCTAGCCGATAAAAGTCCCTGTGGGTTATTAGAACCTACTAAACACGGCTTCTTTTTGCAGATTAAGGGGCAAGCTACTCCTAAGATCTGCAAGCATTCAACCCACCTCTCCTTTATGGGCTCTTAATTTTGCAACTAACAACAAAATCAACAGCAAAGAGCCTATAAGACCGAATTAGGGTTTTCCTACCCTATAGAGGTTCAAATTCCACAGCCAGCATTTAATCCCGAGGAATATTAACAAATCGAAGAATTAGACTCTGAAGAAGACGAAGATTCAGCCCTATGTCCCACCAAAGCTCCTCCTAGTCAGGCATCTTCTATAGGGGGTTTAGAAGGTCCATACCCTAATAACTTAGGTAACAATAGTAGCCGTCTATTGCCCCCAGAGGCCTGTGATTCTCAAGAGGCCTGGCAACAGAGGGAGCTAGGGGATAATAGCCCTGAAAAGCTAGATTCTAGCTATAAGAAATTGCTAGATTTAGCCCTTCTTTAGCACATTTGATTAGGCCATATTGGCCTCCCTTTACTTAAGAAATCTTCGAAATTAGCTAAAGGGATTCCTGATTTTTCCGCCATTAAAGACAAGGATTTCAACTGCATAGCCTGTATGTAATCGAAGGCTGTTAGAAGACTAACCAAAAGACCTATTCAGGACCCCCCTAGGGTTTTAGATATTCTAGAGGGAGATACGGTTAAAATCGAACCTATACCACACAATAAGAAGGCCCTAGTCCTTATACTTATTAATTAAAAATCCCGGTATAAATGGTGCTTTTTATTAGCTAATAAAGAAGGTCAGACCCTTTATACTGCTATTAAGGGCTTCTTTAAGGCCCTGAAAAACCGATATAATACATATCCTAGGCACCTCCACTTTAATAGAGGCACTAAAATTAATAATAAACTTTAGTCTTAGTTATCTTCTAAAGGAATTTGTTTTAGCACCTCTTGCCCCTATATTTATAAACAGAATAGGCTAGTTAAGAGGGCTATTAGGGTTATCCTAGACCGGCTTAGAGCTATACTTTAGTGGTCTAAGCTACCTTTATATCTATAGTCTTATATCCTTCTAGCTATAGTGGACTTAGTTAACATTACCGCTAATATAACTAAGCCATTAACCCCTAAGCAGCTATTTCTAGCTAACTTAGAGCCTAAGACTATCTATAAGCCTGACTTCTCGAAAATTAGGGCTATAGGGTCTTATTGCGAGGTTCTAATACCTCCGGAGCAGAGATCAAAGCTTTAGAAGCTAGCCCCTAGGACTATCCCTGGCTGGCTACTTGCTACTCTAGGTTCCAGCGTTTATCTTGTTTATATACCCTCTAAAAGGTCAGTCATTAAGACTAGCTTTGTTAAGATTATAGAGGATATAAGCTCTGTAGGGTCCCCTAAGCCTTTAGGGAGCTATCCTTCAGAGGGAGAAGCCGATATCTCACGAGATCTAGAGGTTCAGGATAGCTATCCAAAGCCTCTAGCGCCCCCAGCGCCCACAGCGCCTGCAGCCCGCCGCGCCTAAAACACCGCCCGGGACGACCGCTGTAACGCCTGTAACGCCTCTAGCGCTACCCCTAGAGAGCCCAAGCTCTAGCGCCCCTAATAAGGGTGCTATCGAAAAACCGTTTTCAGATTCGGATTCTTTAATCGACCCTGATTCTATGGATATCGATGATTTCAATTTATCTTCTTTCGTTAAGGAGATATGCTTCAAGGCACAACAAAAGGCTAAATCATCTAACAACAACGATCCGGATACCCCCAAGACCTGGAAACAAGCATTAAAAAGCAAGGATAGCCAAAAATGGGTTAATGCTACCTTTAGCGAATTTAAGCAGCTACTAGCTGCCGGAACTTTTAAATTTATAGGGATAGACTAGATTCCTAAGGGCCAAAAAGTTCTTAAAAATAGGCTTGTCTATAAGCTTAAAAAGGATAAAGAAAATAATCCTATAAAACACAAGGCCTGACTCGTTGCAAAAGGCTTTATATAGATAGAAGGTCAGGATTATATCGAGACCTACGCTGCTACTAGCATTCCCCCTAGTTGGCGGATATTACTAGCCCTTTCGGCTTGTAATAACTGGGAAGTTAAACAGGTTGACTTTATAGGGGCCTTCCTAAATAGCTTGCTAAAAGAAGCTATCTACATGCAGATCCCTGATGGATTCGTTGAATTTGCCGAAGCTGCTACGCCTGAGATAGCTAAATTACTTAAAAAATACGGCTATAATCCCTCTTAAAAGCAGGTTATTTTCCTACAGAAAGCTTTATATAGATTAAAACAGAGCTCTAGAGAGTGGCAGTAGGCCCTAAAGGAACTTCTTTGAAAATTAGGCTTCCACCCCCTTATATCTAACCCTGCTGTCTTCTTCAACCTAACTATATCTACATATATAGCGACTTATGTAGATAACTGTCTTCTAATAGGACCGGATCTAGCTTATATCAACAGGCTAAAGAAGCTATTACACAAAGCTTATCCTATAGAAGATCGTAGGCCAGCCGAATTTTTCCTAGGCGTTTAAATCACTAGAAATCGAAAGAAAGGGACCCTAACTATTCACCAATCCCAGTACATTTCTGAAGCCCTAGAGAGATTCAACATAAAAGATGCTAGGCCTGCTAAAATTCCCCTACAACCCGGAATTATAAAGCAGGTAGCTAACCACCTAACTAAACCTCTTTCCTCCTCCGATCACAAGCTTTATCAGAGTATTATAGGGACTATTATATACTTAATGCTCCTTACAAGGCCTGATATTGCCTTTCCGGTTTAGTGGCTTTTAACAGCGTTAGCTAAACCTTATATAGAGCATTTAAATGCTTCTAAACATCTGCTTAGATACCTTCTAGGCTCTATAAGTTACTCTATAACTTATAGAAGGTCTAAAAACGCTATTAAGGCCTCTGCAACCCTTATTAGCTTCTATGATAGCGACTTCGCGGGAGATAAGTCCTCTAAATCAACCTATGCTTATCTCTATAAGCTAGCTAAAGGACCTATTAGCTAGAAATCAAAGAAAGCAACTACAATAGCTTTATCAACATTAGAGGCCGAATTAGATGCTCTATGTGAAGCTATTAGGGAGCTAGAGTGGCTTTATGGCCTTTTTAAGGAAATTAAGCTGCCTATAGCACCTCCTATTCCGATTTTTAGTGATAACCAAGGCGCTATAACGACCGCTAATAACCCTGCTCTTCACAGCAGAACAAAGCATACCCTGCTAAAATTCAACTATACTAGAGAAAAGGTACAGAAGGGTATAGCTAAGGTTATCTATATTAATACTAAAGAGATGCCTGCAGATGGCTTAACTAAGCCCCTGCCTAACGATAAATTTCAACAATTTATTTAACTATTAGGTCTTACGAACACAAAGGCCTAGTTTTAAAGAAAATCAACTAAAAAAGTCGAACAACCACTAAAATCAACAAAAACACTGGAATTCCGCTGAAAAGTTATTAGTATTGATTTCGTTGAAAAGTTATTGGATTTATTATTGAATTTATCGTTAACTTAGATATCTATTAAAGAGCTAAGTTTAGGTATTGAATTAGTTAACTTATACTTTTCTAGAGGGAGTGTTAAAATTATGCTATTTATAGCACTATTTTATAGGCCCACTAGTTGCCTAGTTGCGTTGTTGCAACGTTGGTTACAAGGCGTTGCTTGCAGCGTTTGCCTGCAGCTTTGGCTGTGATCTACGTTCCCGCACACAACCAACCCACAGGCTTGTATGACTAAGCTGACTAGGCTACCCTATAGGGAAGCTAAAATCGACTGTAACTAGGGAACTAGTAGTCGTATAAAAGGCTGACTTATACTGTTCGAATCCTTAATTTTTTCCGAATTTAATAATGTATTTTATTTATAGGGTTGCTTATTAGATTACTTAGTTAGTGCACGTGGGTGGCTAGATTATATGGCCGTGAGTTGATTTTTTACTTTTCCTATATAAATGAATTTTGCGGAAAATAAAAAATAGCTCCTAAGACCCGGCTAGCGACCCCCTTCCGTCGATACGGTTGGTAGGTCTATAAGGGGAACTCAGAAAATCCTCTCATTGCTCGTTAGATCGTTTGTCTAGCTGAAATCTACTATATTCAACTATCAAAGCTCTATATCTTGAAGAATCGTTATATTATAGTGAATCTAGAAGCCGCCGCGTTGGAATCTACTAGGGAGGTCTTCCTATCCCTCTAGCTAGATTCCCCTTCCATTTTCAATACTTTTTAACAGAATTCTAGTGTTTTTATTGATTTTTGATTTTTTAACTTTTTAGTTATTTTTCTTTAAAACTAGGCCTTTGTGTTTATAAGACCTAATAGTTAAATAAATTATTAAAATTTATTATTAGGCAGGGGCTTAGTTAAGCTATCTACAGGCATCTCTTTAGTGTTAATATAGATCGCTAATCTCTTAAAGACACTTATTAAGCGTGTATTAAAGCTTCGCTAGCTTTATATTATCTACCTAAAGATCCCCCCTAGCTAATAAGAGCTTATCTATAAAGTAAATAAAGAATATAGAGAATACCTCCCTAGGTCCTTATTCTATTTAGTTAAGCTCTATAAGGGCTATCTCTTATCTATATAGGTTAGTAAATATAGTCTTAAGATACTCTAGGAACTTAAAGGGATTAAAGTTAATATTTTTACCTAACTTAAAGAAGTTAGCTACCTAGGACTACACCTTAGAGGAGAGGTTCTAGTAAATAAATATCTACCTATCCTTATTAGTGCTAATAAAGTCCTTATCTACTAGTAGCTTATGCTCTATTAGGAGCCTCTATATAGTAAATATAGCCTTATTACTATTATATAGGTTGCCTATAGGGATTAGTTTTTACTTTAATTTAGCTACTATAGCTACCTATAGGGCAGAGAATATAGTAGGGGTTAGAGCTTAGCGCTAGACCCTAGGGTTTAGTTAAGTTAGTTAGGCTAAGGGTCCTATATAATCCACTAAGGGTCCTATATAATTTATATTAACTTACTCCTAGAGTTATACTATTTCTACTATCTGCTTATTTAGTATATAGTAAAGTGTTTTAAATTATACTTACTAAGCTACTAGAGGCACTATAGCATTAGATCCTAGGGTAATAGTCCCCTAGTTAGGATAATCCTAAGGTTAAAGTGTGTTTTATACACCTATTAGTATATCTATTAGTATATTAAAATCCATTTTATTATCTTTTAGTAGCTATTATAAGACTAAAGGAAGTTTCTTAATTATTATAAACTAGCCCCTAGGTAACTATAATAGGGTATTAGTATAGTATTAAGAAACTTAGGGAAAGAGAAGAGAAAGGTAGGAAACCTATTCTTACTAGGGCTCTTATAACCCCCTAACTACCTTATACTTATCCTCTTCCCTATACCTTTATATATATAGTATATATATATTCTAGACTTAGGGCCCTTAGGATTTACCCCTATATATATGCGACATATATACACTTTAGTAGATGCTTAGGACTATCTATCCCTACGCATACGCGACACGTGTGCACTCTGGAGAATGCTTAGGCAAAGCCCAAGCTCTTACATTATAGTCCTATAACTCCTCTAGTAAGGATACTAAGAGCTCCTGCTCTATAGGCTTTAGTATAGTATTAATCTATAGGATAGATATAATCTCCTATAAGCTTATAGTATAAAGCTATATATACTCCTTTTACTTCCTTACCTAATACACTATTCCTATAAATAAAGATCCTATAATATATATAGTAGGCTTCTCTACCTCTCTATTAGTTATAGCCTAAATCTATAGGTTATTAGCTACTCCTATAGTTAGTTATTAGTATTATACATTTAAGTTAATATTATAGCGTGCTATCTATAGTATCCCTAGGATAAGTTATCTTATTAATCCTAGGATTATATACACTATAATTAGTGTCTCCTATCTATCTATATCTATCTAAAAATAGATAATATATATAATTAATAAGCTTACCTTATAATTCTCCCTTCTCCCTCTTTTTACACTAACTACTATATAAACTAATCTCTTAGTTAGTAAGGGGATATATTCTAGTTATAGCTTCTAAACTAGGTATTTACTAATAGTAGTATAGTAGTTATATCCTATATTAACTTATATATCTAAAAAGGTTATCTTATTTATTAATATAGGGACTAAGAAGGGTAATATATCTATATTACTCTAGATATATTTAAAGTTATCCTTAATCTTAACTATATACTATAAAGCCTCTCTAAGCTCCTATTCCTCCTCCTTATTTAAATAACTTAATAAAAGGGATTCTCTTTTTCTAACTTATTACTTAAATCCTTAGAGTTAATATCTTTTACCTTATAAGTATTAATTACTAGTATTTCCTTTAGATAAATAGTGTAATATAAGGAATACTTTATAACTTAGTGCTTATTAAAGCTATATTATATATACTTACCTTTCTTATATTATATATTAAGTACCTCCTAGGAAACCTATTTAGCCCTTTTTACCCCCTACTACTAGTAACCTATAGCCTTCCTAGAGCCCTTCTAGGCCCCTATTATACCTACTAACTAGATATCTATTATTAGTATATCCTTATCTTACCCTAAAGGCTAGTCTGCCTAGGGAGCTAGTTATACCTAGTAATATAAGTAGTGCTTCTTCTCTAAATAATAGGACTTAATATCTAATATAATATTCCTAAACTAAGCTAATACTATAGAGTAGTTAGCTTAGGGAATATTATATCCTATACTATAGTCCCTTATTTACTTATTAAGGGTAGTGTATAGCTTTAAAAGCTTTACCTTATTTACCTAACCTAGCCTACTTATAAGTATAAGTTTCTATTTAAACTATATATAGAAGTTACTAAACTACTTATATTATTATTATTATAACTAGTTAAGCTTAGTAATAGCTAATTCCTATTAATAAGGGTTATTAAATATTTCCCCTAAGTAATTAAGGAAGTACCTTATATTAAAGTTTACTAAGTTTCCCTTCTTAAAGTAGGGTATAACCTAGGCCTAAACCTTTACTAAAAGGTTCTAGTAAATAAAGTATTATTAGTCCTTAGTACCCCTAATAAATCCCTAATCTATAACTAGCTTATAGCCTATAAGACTCTTCTAGGCTATAAAGAGTATCCTATTACTATTAAATAATACCCCTATAGGTAATAGCTTTTGCCTTACCTAGTATTAATTCTTATAAAGTACTTAGATCTACACTAACTACTCCCTAATAAGCGCTTATAATATAGCTAGCTTACCTATTTCTATCCTACTTAATAAAGGTTATACTATTATTAGAATATAGCTAAAAAAGGGAAGAATATAAAGAAAGTAAAGAATAGTAAATATTATAGACTAGCCTTAGGGTAACTATAAATAAGTATCTAAAGTATAATTACTATTCTTAAAGAGGAAAGAAAGAGCTAAGTAAGAGATTATATAGTATATAGCTATATATCCTCCTATACGTAGTCTATGTGTGTAGTACGCGTAGCAAGCCCTAGGTCTGCATAACCTCCGCACACTGCCTTATACACTCTCCGCGCCCTTTCCGGAGCCCTCCCGGACCTAAGAAGGACCCAAGCCTTGAGCTCGAGTCTATTATAAGAGCAGCGGGATTATAGCGGAACTAAGCTAGCTTTGCCCTCCCCCCCCCTAGAGTTTTAAAAAACTAGGTGCTCTAACTTTATAACTAGACTAGACTAGAGGAGAGGTAGAATAAACTAAAAAGTGGGGTATTAGATATATTAATAATAAAGCGTGAAAAAAGTAAGTTAAGAGTAAATTACTATATAGTATTAGATTTTACCTAGTAGAAGGTAGCTAGAAATAGATTAGAGTAGAGCTAGAGAAGAGCCTAGAGCTAGGCTTAAGGTATAAGGTAGAGGTAACTCTACTAATAGGAATAAGTCTAGTGTAAGCTAGTAATAAATAACTATAATAGGTAACTATAACAGCGGCGCCAGCCCGCCGTAGAGCTAGCGCCAGACTATATAGAGTTATAAGGGGGTTTTTTATTCTCTAGAAGGTTTTCCCCTTTAACTAAACCGCGGGAGTACTAGAGACAGCCAAATCAGGCTGGCTAGTGTATATAAATAAATATATATATATATATATATAATTTACTATTTAATTCTCTTAAGATCTCTTTAACCTTCTCTAGGATTTCTTAATTATCCTCTATAAACTCTATAATCTTATCTAGACTTATCCTCTATAGTAGCTAAGTATATAGGTTAGATTATTAAAATAGGTCTAGGTATAGATATATTAGAAGAGTTTATATTTTACCCTTAGTATTAGTAATTATAATTTTCTCTAGTCTATAATAGTTAATAGTATTTACCTATTATAACTAAACCTTCCCTAGTAGAATATCCTTATCTTATTAAGCTAGTATAATATAGCATTAAGCTAATGCTAAAATTCCACCTACTATAATCTAGAGATAGGTATAATAGGTAATAGAGTAATATATATTATTTACTATCTTAATAAATCTCTTTTTATAAAGTTAGACTAATAGAATCCTATACTTTTTTAGATAACTTTTATTTACTAGTTCTACACTAGATCCGCTATCTAGTAACACTAAGTTACACTAGATACCTTTAATATATACTATAATATATCCTAGGGTTATTAGCACCTCCCTATCTAGTTAAGTAATATTATTCTATATAACTATAGTATTTATTAACCCTAGGGATTTATAAGCTAGTATATTAGGATATACTACTTCTTTAAATAGTTCTATAAGGTAAGAGATAATAGACTTAGCCCTATTACTCTTTATCTTTTATTAATATTATATTAAATAACTTAGTTATTAATAAATAATTAAGGCTATTTAGAGAAGCTATAAAATACTAATAAATACTATAGTTTTACTTAACTATTTTCCTAAGTTAAATAGTAGAACTTTATATTCCTTAGTAGCTTAGATATTCTCTAGGGCTAATCTTTATTAGGGTTATAGGTTTAAGGCAGTGTCTTCTCTTCCTACTTTCCTTAGTAAGATTATAGCTAGTTCCTAGGAATCCGCTACTATTTTCTCTAGGTATAGATATAATATAGGGAGTAATCTTTAAAACTCCTTAGAAGATATTTCTTATAATAGTAGGTAGGTACTTAGCCTAGAATTATTCCTATTCTATATAGTTTCTTCTAAGTCTAGGATTTCCTTAATTTACTATTATAATAGTTTACCTAAGGTATTCTTAGGTTTAGTAGATAATTTAATAATTCTCTTAGCTAGTCCTTAGGTAGATACTAGCTTAACTACCTTCTCCTTTCCCTTTAATATAGTAGTAATATTAGTATAACTAACCTTATTCTCCTCCTAGATATAGCTTAGGGATTAGTAGTTTAGAGGTAATATTATAAGAGGCTATAGTTTTATATTAAGGATATACCTATAGGGTAGGATTAGTTAATCTATTTCTATAGTATTAATATAGTTTAATTAGTTTAAGTTATCTAATTCCCTTTATTAATCTCTCTTTATTTATAATCCTTTATAAGTCTATTAATCCTAGTGCCTTTTAAAATCTTTAGTTAAGTACCTATCCTTCTATAAATAGTTATATCCTATATATCCCTATTCTCTATATAAGAAATACTAGAAGAAATTAGAATCTCTCTAGGGTTCTCCCTAAGTAGGGAATGTTTATAGTTCTCCCCTAGGAGAGAATATACTAACTATATTCCTAGTAGGTTAGGCTCTATTATTTATATTATATCTTACGTAATTATATTAGCCTATAGTCTAAGATATTACTAGTAATCTAAGCTTAGAATACTTTAAGTTATCTTACTAACTCCGCTATCTAGTCTAAGGTCTATTTCTCTCTCTAAGATTATTCTTCTACCTATTTCTAGAAAGATACTATACCTACTATTAAAACCTTATTATTAGATAGTTAGGTAATCTTTTTAGAGGTAGATAAGTAATAGTTATATAGAATAAGTTTTAGGTTAGATATTATTAAGTCCTTAGATACTATACTATCTATCTATTTACTTAATATAAATAAATAATTAGATACTCTCTCTTATAGTTAGGTATCTATTTCCCTATCTACTAGATAGGTAATTAAGTTTATAAAGAAAACCTAATATATACTAGATTTTACCTTAGTAGCTAGACACTTAGCTTATTAGATATAAGCACTTAATATCTTATCTAGTTCTTAAGTAAAACTATACACCTCTCTCTATATAGAAATCTTAATAAATAGGTCTAGCTTATTAAATTTAGCTAGGAACTTTTTAGCTATCTTTTCCTAAGTTCTATCCTTATATTTAAGGTCCTTATACTAGATAGCTACTTTCCTATATAAGCCCTAGATAAAGGTAGAGTAGGTAAAGGTGTTAATATATTCTTTTAGTGCTTATACTATTATAGCTATTATTTTATAATATTTAATATATTCCTTAGCTAGCCTATCTTTAGGCAAGCTAGAGAATATAATCCTATTAGCTAGAGCTAAGTTTATTAGGAAGAACGGACTACCTATTCTAACTCTCTATCCTATTTCCCTAATATTATTAGCATTAGTTAATTATAATATTAGAGAGGGGAAAAGTAAAATAATCTTATTTAGTAGGGACTATTTTAAGGGATAAACTAGGCTAGGAACAAATTCTAATAATAAATAGTTATCTTAATCTAATCCTAAACTTAAGATTAGATCTTCTTAGGTCCTGGTGTCTAACTCTATAGAAAACTATCCTATTATAAAGTAGAAATCTAGGAGGTAATGTTTTAAGTTAATAGATATTTAGTATAACTTTTAGGATAATTATAAATATATTAATAAAGTGTCTAGTTTCTTAAATAAAATAGAAAAGGTAATAGGGATTTAATAAGGTAATAGGGAATTTTCTTTTTATAAAGGTTTTAATATTTCTAGTCTCTCTAAACTTTATTATAATAAAGTTCTTCTAAGGAGGATTTAGATATAAGTATAGAACTTAAAATAATCTATTTATCTGCCTAGCTAGAAGAAGAAGAAGAGTAAGAAAAGCTAAATCCCCTCCTATTTCCTATAATAAAACCTTCTCTTTTAATAACTCCTTCCCCTAATTTAAGCAGCCTCCTACTATAGGCATAGTGTATATAAGGAGCTTTCCTATAGTATTAACTAACTAAGGGATTAGATTAGCAAGAAAGTGGACCTAAAAGTAGGTTAAAAGTGGGGCAGTGGTCTATACACTACCCCTCTAATTATAGTAGTAGGATTAACTTAGAAAATCTAGGTTTTTAAAGTTAAGAGGCACCTTAGCAGGTCCCCTATAGTGTAAAGTTTAGCCCTTAGTCTATATTGTATCTAGTAGGTCCGCTAGAGTATCCTATATTATAATACTATATAGATATTATTAGTTCCTTAGGTAGGCCTAATAAAGATTCCTATAAGTATTTTCTCTAGTCTATAGTGCTTCTCTGGGCTTTATAAAATAGTAAGTTTTTAAGGTTAAAATACCTATTTCTAGGGTAGAGTTCTATAGTTTAGGTTAAGTTCTAAAGAGAAGAAATTTCTTAATATTATATCTAATATCTAGTATTATCTATCTCTAGTTTAAACTAATTATTATAAAACCTTTGCATACTTTTCCGCACCGACCTAAAGGTCTAGGAACGTCTCTAAAACGCAAGAAAACATAATATTCGAAATCACCTTATTTAATTACCCCCTTCTATAATATCACATAGTAGTAGAGCTAGAGGTAGGTATAAGAATAAGGTGCTAATAGTAATTAATAAAGGAATAGGGGGTTTAGCGTAGAGCTACCACTACCCTAACGCTAGTATAGGATAATTCACTATCTAAGAGAATATTAATAGACCTCTAGAGAGTTAGAACTAGTTTAATTATCTAGAAGAGTTAGAATACTATAAAGTAATTACTAGACTTATGTGAGGCCCCTCATAACATAACCCACGCGCATGCGTGCACCGCAGCGCTAGAACACCGCGGCGCCTAATACTAGAAGGAAGGGCTAGGTCTATGTAATATTAGTAAGCCACTAGCTATAAACTAGTAACTTATATATATATTACACTTAGACCTAGTAAGCTTTAGTTAATATATAAGTATAGCCTATATTCTTTTACCTAGCTACCTTTATTCTTATAATTCTAAAGCTTCTACTACTAGCTACCTAAGAGTAATATAAGGCTAAGAACTACCTAATTAACCTAAGTAATATTAGATAATAACTAAAGTTAATTAAATAAGGGTAGTATTACTACTAAAGATATACTATATTCTATAGGAACTAGGACTAAACCTAGACCCCCTAATATTATAGCTAATACTATAGTAATAAATAAGTAAATTACTTAGCTTAAGAAACTTAAAGAACTATAGGAATAAGAGTAAGAGCTTATTAACCTTCTATAGCTAAGTAAAGGGAAAGAGAAGATAAAAAGGTAGTAAAGATCTAGTTTCTCCTCTAGTAATAGCTACTAAAAGGTTAAAGTTAGGAATATTACTAATCTCTAATACCCTATAAACCTATAGAAGTATAAAATATAGATAAATAACCTAAACTATACCTTTAATAGGGTAAAGTAAAAGTATTAGTATAATTACTAAAAAATCCTCTTTATACTTAATTATATATATAGTAATTATAGGGTAAGATAGGACTAATACCTTAATAAATAGATAGCTAATAACTAAAGTAATCTTAAAGATAACTAGGATATATTTAGGACCTAGACTCTTATATTACTCTAAGATACTACTAACTATAATACCTAAATAGCTATATAGCTAGAGAATATAAAGTAATATAAGGGCTAGAGTTCTATTAAATTTAGTATTTACTTAGATTTACTAGAGAAATACCTAGAAAGAGCTACTAAAAAGTTATAAGCTCTTATATTCTTTATAAAACTACTTCCTAATCTATAGGACTAGATTAACCTATATACCTCTATTATAAAAAAGGTATAAAAGGAGGTTATATAACTTACTTAGTAACTCTAGGAGGCTATACTAAAGAGTAAGTAAAAGTCTAAGTATTTAGAAAATAAGGGCCTAAATAAGGCTCCCTAATATTATAGATATAACTTCCTATAAGGTAGAAGGTCTAATAAGGATTAGAAAGATAAGGACTAAGAGAAGTCTCTTACTACCTACCTAAATAACTATAAACCTAGGTATAAAAGGTAGTGTTTTAACTATAATAATATAGAGTATCTTATAAATAGATATAATAAGCTAAAGAAGGAGTAATAAGACCTAGAAAACTCCCTAAGGTAGAAATAGATACCCTTACCTCTACCTTAAATACTAAGGTACTAATAGGGTATTAATTTTATATACTAGTTACTATTTATAGGTATATAGATATTAAAATAGTAGGAGATCTTAATAGTTATACTAAGATTAATATTATTAGCGCTAAATTTATATAAGCCTATAAACTTAACTAAGCTAAGGCTATAGTACCTACTATTAAGGTAGTAGGGGCCCTTATAGTTCCCTAATATAGTGTTTATAAGGTCCTTATTATAATTAAAGACTTAAGAGGAGAAGAAAAGGACCTTAAGCTACTATATATAGCTATTAATAAGGATCTAAGAACTAAGGGAAGCCCTATATTAATTAGGATATATATACTAACTAAGGAATATATCTACCTTTACTTATACTTATAAGAGTAGTGGTTTAAGAAAAGAAAAAAGGCCTTTTTACTTATAACTCCCTATAAATTTATAAAGGTTATATATAATAAGACTATTATATATACTATTAATAGGGTTATAAAAGATAAGTTTATTACCCTTAGAGATAAAGAAGAGGTAAAGGTATATAGAACTTGTTAAAATTATGCTATTTATAGCACTATTTTATAGGCCCACTAGTTGCCTAGTTGCGTTGTTGCAACGTTGGTTACAAGGCGTTGCCTGCAGCGTTGTTGGCCGTGGCCAGCAGCTTTGGCTGTGACCTGCGCACAACCAACCCACAGGCTTGTATGACTAAGCCGACTAGGCTACCCTATAGGGAAGCTAAAATCGACTGTAACTAGGGAACTAGTAGTCGTATAAAAGGCTGACTTATACTGTTCGAATCCTTGATTTTTCTGGATTTAATGATGTATTTTATTTATAGGGTTGCTTATTAGATTGCTTAGTTGGTGCACGTGGGTGGCTAGATTATATGGTCGTGAGTCGATTTTTACTTTTCACATACAAATGAATTTTGCGGAAAATAAAAAATAGCTCCTAAGACCTGGCTAGCGACCCCCTTCCGTCGATACGGTCGGTAGGTCTATGAGGGGAACTCAGAAAATCCTCTCATTGCTCGTCAGATCGTTCATCTAGCTGAAATCTACTATATTCAACTATCAAAGCTCTATATCTTGAAGAATCGTCGTATTATAGTGAATCTAGAAGCCGCCGCGTTGGAATCTACTAGGGAGGTCTTCCTATCCCTCTAGCTAGATTCCCCTTCCATTTTCAATAGGTTATGAGCCCGGAAGGCCTATAAGATTACTACATTACTGCGTTATTCTACTGCGATTAGTGCTTGATTTTGGGTACTAGTTACTCTCTACTAGACCTGTGGGCTCTTAAGATTACGAAGGAAATCCGCTAGAATTTGAAGCTTTTCATCCACTAGCTCTACGCATCGCAACATCAGACCCTTGGTGTTGAATTCATTTACAGCCGCACCTGCAACCACCACATTGCAACCGTAACTATCTAGTTACAACCACAACCTCTTTTTTAGTGATCCTATTCACTGCTGCGACCGTTATATTTGATATTATCTACTCTGTAGATACGCTGCATCCTTTATAAATCATTGAACATCTAGTATCTTTATACTAGGCTTTTTGACCTATTGCACTACGTTGCACGCACTATACATTACGTTGCGTTGCGTTGCATGTTCTGTAATATCTATTACCTACGATCCTATTTTTGGTGTTGAGAAAATTTTCGCAGAGAATCTTCTCCGGTCCGTTTCTGCCCGCGCATACCGCAGACCCACTTTTAGACCTCGAGGGGCACCCTTTCAAACAGCCCTGCCGCACAATTTGCGTGCGCAGCCCGGTTTGCACCACAACCTAGCTTCT
Organism: Epichloe elymi; assembly: GCA_023658475.1. NCBI lineage: Eukaryota > Fungi > Ascomycota > Sordariomycetes > Hypocreales > Clavicipitaceae > Epichloe > Epichloe elymi. The sequence continues at coordinate 4,414,433 of CP098276.1, forward strand.
AGCGCGCGATATTTGCAACAGGAAGAAATTTGGAGATCTTACACAGGATATCTTTTGAGATCCTAGGGAACTTTAGAGATGGCACCACCGAGTTATAATAAGGGTAAGGGACCTGCTGCAGGCCCTTCTAGCCCTCCTAGGGACCCTGATAGGATGGAAATAGAAGGTCCGGCTGTTCAAGCCAGTGCTTTTCAACAACAGATGCAAAGCCAAATTGAACAACAAGGCAAGACCTTAACTAATTTCATCAAGCATACTGAGTCAAATCGTCTAAAAAACGAGGCTAGCATTAAAGATCTATTAGATAAATTAACGCAAACCATGACTGCTATGCAAGGTCTTCAGGATTCTTCTACTAAGCTAAGGGAAGAAAATACCAAAGCTCCGGTAGAAGACCTGCCTGCTGCTACTACTTCTGCGAGTTTACCTTCTAGTAACTTACAAGCTGCCTTTAATACAGGGGCTATTAAGGAACTAAATAAGAAGGTTCACTCTATTCCTGAGGGAGCTAAGTTAAAAGGCCCTGAAAATTATGATCAGTGGAAGCAAGCCCTGAGCATCCAATTTAGAGCCCTAGGATTACCTGAATTTATAGATAATCCTAGCTTAGCAGGCCATCTAGCTGACTGTGATCAAGCTATTCTTTTGATGATATTGAGAGATAGCTGTCAACCAGGACCGCAGGCAGCTATATGTTGGCAAAAATCCCCCGAAGAAGCCTATAAAGTCCTTATTAGGCAATATTCGCAGAGTGCTGAAATCCAGCGAGGTACGCTATACGCTAGCTACCACTCCCTAAATTTTTCAAATTATAAGGGATCTTTAGAGGCTTTTAATGCTGATTTTAATAATTTACTAGCTAGACTACAGCTTTGTAGTGTAGAGATCGCTCCTATAGATCAAGTAAACCATTATATCAACGCATTAAAGCAGACCTTTCTAGCTGGGCTGAGAGACAAAGATTTACTATCAGAGCTGCTAGGGCACAAGGGCTGCCTGTAAATACCTTAAATTTACAGTTCCTTATGGCGGATTTATTAGAAGAGCAGAGGGATAAAACCTCCCTGTAGCTAAAGCTCTTAGCTATAAGGCTTCTAATAATAAGGGAAATTCTAAGGAAGAGGAGAAGAAATCTAATCCTAATACTAAGAAGGACTCTACTAACGCCACTAAAGAGCAGGATAAGAAGGATTCAAACCCTTCTAAAGCCTCTAGGAAGAAAAAGCAGAAGAAGAAGAGTGGCAATGGGGATAAAGGAAAAGAAGCTGCTTTTGCGTTAGGCTATAGCCTAGCCACGGGATACGTTGAAGAACTAGATTCTAGCGAATCTAGCAGCGAGGATAGTAGTGATTCTGAATCTGATTTGGATACCTCTAGTACCACTACTACTAGTGACACTACTAGCAAGCCTACTTTTAGCTACTCTAACGATGTGGTTAAAAACTCCTTCTATACGATACAGGTTCTTCTTGTCACATTTGTAATAATAGGGCTTTCTTTAGGGACTTTAAGCCTCTTAAGAAAGGTCAAACCGGCCCTATAATTACAGCAGGAGGACCTATTTATCCTAAAGGAAGAGGCACCGCTGTTTTTAACGTTCTGGTCAAGAAAAACCCACCAGAATATAGGCCTTTAGCTCTGTTAGATGCCCTATATTTCCCCGGTATAGATACCAACCTAGTTAGCGGGTTATCCCACTATCTTTAGGGAGGTTATCTAGCTAAAGATCAGCTTTTCCTAGCCGATAAAAGCCCCTGTGGGTTATTAGAACCTACTAAACACGGCTTCTTTTTGCAGATTAAGGGGCAAGCTACTCCTAAGATCTGCAAGCATTCAACCCACCTCTCCTTTATGGGCTCTCAATTTTGCAACCAACAACAAAATCAACAGCAAAGAGCCTATAAGACCGAATTAGGGTTTTCCTACCCTATAGAGGTTCAAATTCCGCAGCCAGCATTTAATCCCGAGGAATATCAACGAATCGAAGAACTAAATTCCGATGAAGAAGACGAAGATTCAGCCCTATGTCCCACCGAAGCTCCTCCTAGTCAGGCATCTTCTATAGGGGGTTTAGAAGGTCCATACCCTAATGACTTGGGTGACGATAGTGGCCGTCTAGTGCCCCCAGAGGCCTGTGATTCTCAAGAGGCCTGGCAACAGAGGGAGCTAGGGGATAATAGCCCTGAAAAGCTAGATTCTAGCTATAAGAAATTGCTAGATTTAGCCCTTCTTTGGCACATTCGATTAGGCCACATCGGCCTCCCTTTACTTAAGAAATCTTCGAAATTAGCTAAAGGGATCCCTGATTTTTCCGCCATTAAAGACAAGGATTTCAACTACATAGCCTGTATGCAATCGAAGGCTGTTAGAAGACCAACCAAAAGACCTATTCAGGACCCCCCTAGGGTTTTAGATATTCTAGAGGGAGATACGGTTAAAATCAAGCCTATACCGCACAATAAGAAGGCCCTAGTCCTTATCCTTATTAATCGAAAATCCCGGTATAAGTGGTGCTTTTCATTAGCTAATAAAGAAGGTCAGACCCTTTATACTGCTATTAAGGGCTTCTTTAAGGCCCTGAAAAACCGATATAATGCGTATCCTAGGCACCTTCACTTCGACGGAGGTACTGAGATCAACAACGAACTTCAGCACTGGTTATCTTCTAAAGGAATTTGCTTTAGCACCTCTTGCCCCTATATTCACGAACAGAATGGGCTAGTTGAGAGGGCTATTAGGGTTATCCTAGACCGGCTTAGAGCTACACTTCAGTGGTCTAAGCTGCCTTTATATCTATGGTCTTATATCCTTCCAGCCATAGTGGACTTAGTTAACATCACCGCTAATACAACTAAGCCCCTAACCCCTAAGCAGCTATTTCTAGCTGACTTAGAGCCTAAGACTATCTATAAGCCTAACTTCTCGAAAATTAGGGCTATAGGGTCTTATTGCGAGGTTCTAATACCTCCGGAGCAGAGATCAAAGCTTCAGAAGCTAGCCCCTAGGACTATCCCTGGCCGGCTGCTTGCTACTCTAGGTTCCAGCGTCTATCTTGTTTATATACCCTCTAAAAGGTCAGTCGTTAAGACTAGCTTTGTTAAGATTATAGAGGATATAGGCTCTGTAGGGTCCCCTAAGCCTTTAGGGAGCTATCCTTCAGAGGGAGAAGCCGATATCTCACGAGATCTAGAGGTTCAGGATAGCTATCCAAAGCCTCTAGCGCCCCCAGCGCCCACAGCGCCTGCAGCGCCCGCCGCGCCTACAACAACGCCCGGGACGACCGCTGTAACGCCTCCAGCGCTACCCCTAGAGAGCCCAAGCTCTAGCGCCCCTAATAAGGGTGCTATCGAAAACCGTTTTCAGATTCAGATTCTTCAATCGACCCTGATTCCATGGATATCGATGATTTTAATTTATCTTCCTTTGTTAAGGAGATATGCTTCAAGGCACAAGAAAAGGCTAAATCGTCATCTAACAACAACGATCCGGATACCCCTAAGACCTGGAAACAAGCTTTAAAAAGCAAGGATAGCCAAAAATGGGTCAATGCTACCTTTAGCGAATTTAAGCAGCTATTAGCTGCCGGAACTTTTAAATTTATAGGGATAGACCAGATTCCTAAGGGCCGAAAAGTTCTTAAAAATAGGCTTGTTTATAAGCTTAAAAGGATAAAGAAAATAATCCTATAAAACACAAGGCCCGACTCGTTGCAAAAGGCTTTATGCAGATAGAAGGTCAGGATTATATCGAGACCTACGCTGCTACTAGCATTCCCCCTAGTTGGCGGATATTACTAGCCCTAGCGGCTTGTAATGACTGGGAAGTTGAACAGGTTGACTTTATAGGGCCTTCCTAAATAGCTTGCTAAAAGAAGCTATCTACATGCAGATCCCTGATGGATTCGTTGAATTTGCCGAAGCTGCTACGCCTGAGATAGCTAAATTACTCAAAAATACGGCTATAATCCCTCTCAAAAGCAGGTTATTTTCCTACAGAAAGCTTTATATGGATTAAAACAGAGCTCTAGAGAGTGGCAGCAAGCTTTAAAAGAGCTTCTTCGAAAATTAGGCTTCCACCCCTTATATCTGACCCGGCTGTCTTCTTCAATCCAACTACATCTACATACATAGCGACCTATGTGGATGACTGTCTTCTAATAGGACCGGATCTAGCTTATATTAACAAGCTAAAGAAGCTATTACACAAAGCTTACCCTATAGAAGATCGTGGGCCAGCCGAATTCTTCCTAGGCGTTCAAATCACTAGAAATCGAAAGAAAGGGACCCTAACTATCCACCAGTCCCAGTACATTTCTGAAGCCCTAGAGAGATTCAACATGAAAGATGCTAGGCCTGCTAAAATTCCTCTTCAACCCGGAATTATAAAACAGGCAGCCAACTACTTAACTAAACCTCTTTCCTCCTCCGATCACAAGCTTTATTAAAGTATTATAGGGACTATTATGTACTTAATGCTCCTTACAAGACCTGATATTGCCTTTCCAGTTCAGTGGCTTTTAACAGCGTTAGCTAAGCCTTATATAGAGCACTTAAATGCTGCTAAACATCTGCTTAGATACCTTCTAGGCTCTATGAGTTACTCTATAACTTATAGAAGGTCTAAGAACGCTAAAGCTTCTGCAACCCTTATTGGCTTCTGTGATAGCGACTTCGCGGGAGATAAGTCCTCTAAATCAACCTATGCTTATCTCTATAAGCTAGCTGAAGGACCTATTAGCTGGAAATCAAAGAAAGCAACTACGATAGCTTTATCGACATTAGAGGCCGAATCAGATGCTCTATGTGAAGCTATTAGGGAGCTAGAGTGGCTTTATGGCCTTTTTAAGGAAATTAAGCTGCCTATAGCACCTCCTGTTCCGATTTTTAGCGATAACCAAGGCGCTATAACAACCGCTAATAACCCTGCTCTTCACAGTAGAACTAAGCATACCCTGCTAAAATTCAACTATACTAGAGAAAAGGTACAGAAGGGTATAGCTAAGGTTATCTACATTAACACTAAAGAGATGCCTGCAGATGGCTTAACTAAGCCCCTGCCTAACGATAAATTTCAACAATTTATTCAACTATTAGGCCTTACGAATACAAAGGCCTAGCTTTAAAAACAACTAAAAAGTCGAAAAATCGAAAATCAACAAAAACACTGGAATTCCGTTGAAAAGTTATTGATTTTAGTTAAAAAGTTATTAGATTTATTATTGAATTTATTGTTAACTTAGATATCTATTAAAGAGCTAAGTTTAGGTATCGAATTAGTTAACTCATACTTTTCTAGAGGGAGTGTTAAAATTATGCTATTTATAGCACTATTTTATAGGCCCACTAGTTGCCTAGTTGCGTTGTTGCAACGTTGGTTACAAGGCGTTGCCTGCAGCGTTGTTGGCCGTGGCCAGCAGCTTTGGCTGTGACCTGCGCACAACCAACCCACAGGCTTGTATGACTAAGCCGACTAGGCTACCCTATAGGGAAGCTAAAATCGACTGTAACTAGGGAACTAGTAGTCGTATAAAAGGCTGACTTATACTGTTCGAATCCTTGATTTTTTCTGGATTTAATGATGTATTTTATTTATAGGGTTGCTTATTAGATTGCTTAGTTGGTGCACGTGGGTGGCTAGATTATATGGTCGTGAGTCGATTTTTTACTTTTCACATACAAATGAATTTTGCGGAAAATAAAAAATAGCTCCTAAGGCCTGGCTAGCGACCCCCTTCCGTCGATACGGTCGGTAGGTCTATGAGGGGAACTCAGAAAATCCTCTCATTGCTCGTCAGATCGTTCATCTAGCTGAAATCTACTATATTCAACTATCAAAGCTCTATATCTTGAAGAATCGTCGTATTATAGTGAATCTAGAAGCCGCCGCGTTGGAATCTACTAGGGAGGTCTTCCTATCCCTCTAGCTAGATTCCCCTTCCATTTTCAATAGAACTATTAAAGATATTCCCTAGGAACTATATAAGTTTAAAGATATATTTATATTAGATAAGGTAGGGAGCTTACCTTTAAGAAAGATAACTAATTATATAATTAATCTAATATTAGGAGCTATACCCCTATATAGACTAATTTACCCCCTTTCCTAAGGTAAATTAAAGGAACTTTATAAATATATTAATAAGAACCTATAGAAGGGCTAGATAAGACTATTAAAGAGCCTTATAGGTATACCTATCCTATTTATACTAAAGAAAGATAGTATACTCTAATTATATATAGATTACTAGGGTCTTAATAGGGTAATATAGAAGAATCACTATACTCTCCCCCTAATTTTAGAGATCCTAGACTAGTGCTAAGGAGCTTACTTTTTCTTAAAAATTAATATTAAGAATACTTATTATAGAATCTAGATAAAAGGGGGTAATAAGTAGAAAACCACGTTTTATATATACTATAGGCACTATAAATATCTTATAATACCTTTTAGGTTAATAAATACCCTAGCTATATTCTATAACTATATCTATAAAGCGCTTTATAGGCTAGTTAATACTATTTATATAGTATATCTAGATAATATCCTTATCTTTTTAAAAATATAAGAGAAGTATACTATATATATTAAAGAAGTCCTAGGGTATATAAGAGAGGTAGAATTATATATAAAACCCTCTAAATATAAGTTTTACTAAGAGTTAGTGGAGTTCCTAGGTTTATTCTCTTTATTAATAGGATCTTAATAAATACCTACTAAGTTACTACTATTTAGGATTAGAAAGAACCTATAAGCTTTAAGGATATATAATCCTTCCTAAGGTTCTATAACTTTTACTAATAGTTTATCTATAGATACTCTAGGATTATAGTACTACTATATATATTAATAAAGGGTAGTTAGAATAGTATCTAGACTAGGAGGTTTATATTTAAGGTAAGAGAATAGGTAGTATTTTACTAGCTAAAAGATACCTTTTAGTAGGCTCCTCTTCTCTATTATTATAACCTAAGTTAACTAGTATATATTAAGATAGATACCTTAATCTTTATAATAGTAGGAATCTTATTATAATAAGATAATAAGGGCCACTAATACCCTATAGCCTTTTAGTTAAGGAAGTTTACTAATGCTAAATAAAACTATAGTATACCTAACTAAGAGCTACTTACTATAGTTAAGTTATTTAAATATTAGTAATATTATATTAAAGGTATAGAGGCCCTAGTAGAAGTCCTATTAGACTACTATAACCTATAAACCTTTATAAAGTAATAGAAGCTAAATAGAAGATAGGCTAGATAGTGTATATTCCTATACCTACTAAACTTTATAATTGTTAAAATTATGCTATTTATAGCACTATTTTATAGGCCCACTAGTTGCCTAGTTGCGTTGTTGCAACGTTGGTTACGAGGCGTTGCCTGCAGCGTTGTTGGCTGTGGCCAGCTTTAGCTATGACCTGCGCTCCTGCACACAACCAACCCACAGGCTTGTATAACTAAGCCGACTAGGCTACCCTATAGGGAAGCTAAAATCGACTGTAACTAGGGAACTAGTAGTCGTATAAAAGGCTGACTTATACTGTTCGAATCCTTGATTTTTTCCGGATTTAATAATGTATTTTATTTATAGGGTTGCTTATTAGATTGCTTAGTTAGTGCACATGGGTGGCTAGATTATATAGTCGTGAGTCGATTTTTTACTTTTTATATACAAATGAATTTTGCGGAAAATAAAAAATAGCTCCTAAGACCCGGCTAGCGACCCTCTTCCGTCGATACGGTCGGTAGGTCTATGAGGGGACTTAGAAAATCCTCTTATTGCTCGTTAGATCGTTCGTCTAGCTGAAATCTACTATATTTAACTATCAAAGCTCTATATCTTGAAGAATCGTCGTATTATAGTGAATCTAGAAGCCGCCGCGTTAGAATCTACTAGGGAGGTCTTCCTATCCCTCTAGTACAGATTCCCTTCCATTTTCAATAATAATTAAGTATAAACTAGGGAAAAGTAACCCTATAGATATACTATTAAGAAGGTCTAATTATAAGAGTAAACCCCTAATAAATAGGGCACTTCTACTAGAACTTAAGAAAAAGTTAGTAATTACTAAAGAAGTAGTAAAAGAAAAGATACTAATATATTAAAGAAGATATAGTAAGATACCTTTAGGGAAGAAAAATACCCTAGTCTTTATAGAGAGGTATAGTAAGATACCTTTAGGGGAGGAAAATACCCTAGCCTATATAGTAAAGGCTAGAGTAGCTATATTAAGAGGCTAGTTAGCTACTATAAATCTAGTAAAAGGTTAGCTAAATAAAGGTAATTTCTAGGAGAAGGTAGTATATATCTAGGATACTAGTATAGTATAAGAGATCTAGGGGGCTATTATATTACTAGATCCCTACTAATCTAGCCTAAATAAACTATTAGTATAGCTACTATAGAAGGCCTAAAGCTAAGATCTAGACCTATAGAGGTAGAGTAAAGAGATTAATTCCCTAAAGAGAGAGAAGGCTAGTCTATAGTTATATAATATAAGGGGCCTTCTAATATATAAAGACTAGGTAGTTATTCCCTAAGAGCCTACCTTATAATAGGAGCTTCTATAGCTATACTATAATAATCTACTAGTAGGTTACTTTAGGACTAAATAAATACTTAAGCTATTAAAGCATTACTTCTAGTAGCTAGCTATAAATAAGTCTATATTAGACTATATTATAAGCTATAGGATATATAAGTAAAGAATTACTAGAAGGCATTACCTATATAGGAGTCTTAAATTACTACTAATACTAGAGTAACTATAGGTAGAAATCTTAATAGACTTTATTATAGGATTACCTATTATATAAGTAGGTAAATAAGAAACTAATATAATCCTAGTAATTATAGACTAATATACTAAGTACTCTATTTTCTTACCTATAATAACTATAATTAATATAGCTAAGTTAGTAGAACTTTTTTATAAGGAGATTAAGCTATAATTTAGGCTACTAAGGGGCATTATATCTAATAGAGGATCTATTTTTATAAGCTAATTCTAGTTAGACCTATATTACCTATTATATATAAAATATAGGCTTTTTATAGTATTTTACCCCTAAACTAATAGATAGACTAAGAAAATAAACTAAGTACTAAAGCACTACCTATAATACTTTACTTCTAAAAACTAATAAATATAGCCTAATCTACTTCTAGTTATATAATTTACTTATAATAATATATTTATTTATTTATTTATATACGCTAGCCAGCCTGATTTAGCTGTCTCTAGTACTCTAGCGGTTTAGTTAAAGGGGAAAACCTTCTAGAGAATAAAAAACCCCCTTATAACTCTATATAGTCTAGCGCTAGCTCTACAGCGGGCTAGCGCCGCTATTATAGTTACCTATTATAGTTATTTATTACTAGCTTACACTAGACTTATCCCTATTAGTAGAGTTACCTCTGCCTTATGCCTTAAGCCTAGCTCTAGGCTCTCCTCTAGCTCTACTCTAATCTATTTCTATCTACCTTTTACTAGGTAAAATCTAATACTATATAGTAATCTACTCTTAACTTACTTTTTTTATACTTTATTATTAATATATCTAATACCCTACTTTTTAGTTTATTCTACCTCTTCTCTAGTCTAGTCTGGTTATAAAGTTAGAGCACCTGGTTTTTTAAAACTCTAGGGGGGGAGAGGGCAAAGCTAGCTTAGTTCCACTATAATCCCGCCGCTCTCTTATATTAGGCTTTTTTATTTATCTATAGTATTTATATATTATCTTTAAATCTAGGTAATACTTTAGGGACCCCTTCCCTCTCTAGAGATTATAAAAGGGATCCCTTCTACCTCTAGATCTAGGCCTCTTTCCTTCTTCCTTTATTATACTTCCTATAGGTTCTCTTCCCCTTCCCTTCTTTCCCCTTCTCTTTCCCTTTATTTTCTTATATATTCTTAGGCCCTAACCCTAGCTAGGTCTAGTTTAGTTACTAATGTTAATATAGTTATAGCCTATTATTATATCTTCTTAATATTCTGCATTACCTATAAGTCTAACCCTACTTCCCTATAGCTTTAGTGCTAATCTATATAGAAACCTTCTCTTTACTATCTTCTCCCCTATGCTATAGCGGTAGCGGGGCTATCCTGTCTTTCTAGGGGCCGTGACTAATATGTGTTTTAATTACTAGGTTTAAAATAATAGATATAAAAAGGTAATATATGTTCTATCTATTTTTAGGGCAGTGCCGCTGCTAACCTAGCTCTAGGTTAAAATTACTAGGCACTAAGCAGAGTACCAGTGGTTAACTAAGGTGTCTACTAAAATCACTAAAGGTATAGATATAAGTGTTCTTCTAATTAGTCTAGTCTAGCCCTATACTAGTACTAATCTAGCTCTTCCTAGGTCCTAGATAACTTTAGTGCTTATATTAAGAAGCTATATATAGAGAATTAAAGTAAGTAAAAATAGAGTATATTAGCGGTAGGTCTGGTCTAGGGGGAGGGTAGGTCTATAAGAGACTAGTATAAGGAGATAATCTTCTAGCTATATAGACTAGATGCTTAGATAGCAGAGTTAATCTAGCTCTAGGTTACTGCCCTACTAGCTAAGAGCTAGGCTAGGGCCCTAGAGGACGCGATCCCTATTCTAGAAGAGGAGTAGTTATTTTTTATTTATTTTTATATTAATATAGTAGTAGTAGTAGGGCAGGGGAGGCCTAGGGGGGGATTATATACCTAGTGTTTAATTATTTTAATAGTTTAAATCTAAAGAGTTATTCTAGTATATGCTCTTCTCCTATATATATACTCTTACCCTACCTCTAGCTCCCTACTGCCCCTAGACTATTTAGTCTAGTCTTAGTCTCCTACTACTCCTATTATTACTACTATCTACTATAGTTATAGTCTCTAGATTTAGCCTCCTATATTGTAAGCACTCTATCTCTAGTTTTAGTGCCCTTAACTTAGCTACTAAGTTATATACTAGTGTGTAATATTATAGTCTCTTTATAGCTAAGAACTATTTAGCTAAGTATCTTGCTCTCTAGGGGTTATCTAGGGCTAGCCTTGCTTCCTATATATCTATAGGCTAGCGCTAATAGGGTTATATATAGCTATATTTACAGTAGTTAATAATTATATAGTACTAGTCCTCTTCTACTTATCTATAGCTATATAGGGGCAAAGCCACCCTAGAGACGCCCCTAAGGAAGAGGAATTTATTAAGTCTAATCTTACCTATATATAGTTATATAATTATAGAGGAAACATGCTTATCTAGTTTAGTGTAGAATCTTTAGATTATCTTTAGGTTATAGTTTAGCGGTTAGTCTTTAGTTAGCTCTCTACTACGCTAGCTCTAGGCTAGTCTCTCTTTACTATACTATATTTCCTAGTGTCTCCTCTATTCCTTATATAGTTCTATATTTAGCTTATTTTTAACTTAATTTCTCTATCTTTAGGGTCTTCTTTAGCGTAGCATAGTCGCTACTAGGCTAGCTATTACTTAGATTATCTTAGCTATTCCACTAGCTATGATTCTTTCCTTAAACCTCTTCTTAATATAGTTTAGGTAGAGGTCTAGGGGGGGAACTAAGGTCTTAGCTTCTAGTTATATAATTAGTATAGCCCTAAATACCCCTATAATAACTTAGAGGTAGGCTAACTAGTCTATTATAAAGCTTTTTATAATATCTCTAGGGTTTCTAGCTTTTTTAGTTAGTATATAGTACACGCTTACTCTATAGGTAATAATAGGGCAGACTACCTATATATATAGGAGGTAGGTATCTCTAAAGCTATAGCCCTATACTAATGCCACTAGTAATATAAGTATAAGCCGCTACTAGGCTAGTTTCCCTTTAATAATATTCTTATAAGTGCTCTAGGTAAGTTTATAATTAACCTATACCCTAAGAAAGCAGTAGGATTCTATAAGCACTATCTTCTCTATCCTAAGCTAGACTTACTCCTAGGGAGGTTATTAGGCTCTACTAAAGTATATAAGTTCTATTTTAGCTAGGTTAAACTTAACTCCTGCTTTCTTTACCTAGTCTTTATAGATTTTCTATAATACCTTAAGTCTCCTCTAGGTCTAGGCTATATTTTTCCTAAAAGCTATAATATTTATATTATTAGTAAAGCCTATAGTAACTATACCTAGGATAACCTAGAGGTAGATATATAGCTCTATAGAATATAGAAGGAAGAGAATAGGAGAAAGGGATAAGCCCTATAGGGTGCTAGCCTTAATTTTAAAGGGTTCTAAGAGTCTGCTATTAAAGCTAAGTTAGCTTATTCTCTCTGCGAGGAAGCTATAGATTACTATAACTAGCTATAGAGGGATGCCTATCTTAATTAGGAGGGCAATAAGATATAGGTAGCTAACTCTGTTAAATACAGCTAATATATCTATCTATGCTAGTAAGGCTATCCCGCCCCTCCCCTAGGCCACTCTAATGTATTCTAGTAGGGTATATATCGCGGTTTCTATTAATCTATTTACCCTATTTCCTATCTATAGTTCTAGAAGGAGGCCCCCTACCTTAGCAATAGCTATAAGTTATCTTGCTATTACTGCTTCTAGTACTTTTCCTACTATATTAAGTAGTGATATAGGTCTCTAGGTGTTAGCCCTCCTTATCTCTTTAACTATCTTTCTATTCTTTTTAATTACTATAACCCTAGCGGTATAGAAGCGGGCTAGGAAGTAGCTAACTTTAAGTACTACGTTAAGTAGCCTAGTTATTATTGTTAAAATTATGCTATTTATAGCACTATTTTATAGGCCCACTAGTTGCCTAGTTGCGTTGTTGCAACGTTGGTTGCGAGGCGTTGCCTGCAGCGTTGTTGGCCGTGGCCAGCAGCTTTGGCTGTGACCTGCGTTCCTGCACACAACCAACCCACAGGCTTGTATGACTAAGCCGACTAGGCTACCCTATAGGGAAGCTAAAATTGACACTAACTAGGGAACTAGTAGTCGTATAAAAGGCTGACTTATACTGTTTAAATCCTTGATTTTTTCTGGATTTAATAATGTATTTTATTTATAGGGTTGCTTATTAGATTGCTTAGTTAGTGCACGTGGGTGGCTAGATTGTATGGTCGTGAGTCGATTTTTTACTTTTTATATATAAATAAATTTTACGGAAAATAAAAAATAGCTCCTAAGGCCTAGCTAGCGACCCCCTTCTATTAGTATAGTTAGTAGGTCTATAAGGGGACTTAGAAAATCCTCTTATTGCTTATTAGATTATTTGTCTAGCTGAAATCTACTATATTTAACTATTAAAGCTCTATATCTTAAAGAATCGTTGTATTATAGTGAATCTAGAAGCCGCCGCGTTGAATCTACTAGGGAGGTCTTCCTATCCCTCTAGTATAGATTCCCTTCTATTTTCAATAGGTTATAAGCCCGGAAGGCCTATAAGATTACTACATTACTGCGTTATTCTACTATAATTAGTGCTTAATTTTAGGTACTAGTTACTCTCTACTAGACCTGTGGGCTCTTAGATTACGAAGGAAACCGCTAGCTTTTGAAGCTTTTTATCCGCTAGCATCACGTATTGTAACATTAGACCCTTAGTGTTGAATTTAACTACAGCCGCACCTGCAACTACTAGTTGCAACCACAACCTCTTTTTTAGTGATTCTATTCACTGCCGTTACCGTTATATATTAATATTATCTACTCTATAGATACGCTACATTCCTTAAATCATTAAACATCTAGTATATCTATACTAGGCTTTTTAATCTATTACACTACGTTGCACGCACTATACATCACGTTATATTATGTTGTGGCTGCTGTAATAGCTATTATTCCTATCTATTATTTTTAGTGTTAAGAAAATTTTCATAGAGAATCTTCTCTAGTCTATTTCTGCCCGCGTATACCGTAGACCTACTTTTAGACCTTAAGGGGCACCCTTTTAAATAGCCCTGCTATATAATTTACGTGCGTAGCTAGGTTACACTATAACTAGCTTCTAGTGTATGTTATTTATAATAGGAAGAAATTTAGAGATCTTATATAGGATATCTTTTAAGATCCTAGGAAATAGCACTACTAAGTTATAAGGGTAAGGGACCTGCTATAGGCCTTTCTAGCCCTCCTAGGGACCCTAATAGGATAGAAATAGAAGGTCTAGCTATTTAAGCTAGTGCTTTTTAATAATAGATATAAAGCTAAATTAAATAATAAGGCAAGACCTTAACTAATTTTATTAAGTATACTAAGTTAAATTATCTAAAAAATAAGGCTAGTATTAAAGATCTATTAGATAAATTAACACAAACTATAACTATTATATAAGGTCTTTAGGATTCTACTAAGCTAAGGGAAGAAAATACTAAGGCTCTAGTAGAAGACCTACTAGCTACTATAACTACTTCTATAAGTTTACCTTTTAGTAACTTGTTAAAATTATGCTATTTATAGCACTATTTTATAGGCCCACTAGTTGCCTAGTTGCGTTGTTGCAACGTTGGTTACAAGGCGTTGCCTGCAGCGTTGTTGGCCGTGGCCAGCAGCTTTGGCTGTGACCTGCACACAACCAACCCACAGGCTTGTATGACTAAGCCGACTAGGCTACCCTATAGGGAAGCTAAAATCGACTGTAACTAGGGAACTAGTAGTCGTATAAAGGCTGACTTATACTGTTCGAATCCTTGATTTTTTCTGGATTTAATGATGTATTTTATTTATAGGGTTGCTTATTAGATTGCTTAGTTAGTGCACGTGGGTGGCTAGATTGTATGGCCATGAGTCGATTTTTTACTTTTCCTATATAAATGAATTTTACGGAAAATAAAAAATAGCTCCTAAGACCCGGCTAGCGACCCCCTTCCGTCGATATGGTTAGTAGGTCTATAAGGGGACTTAGAAAATCCTCTTATTGCTTGTTAGATTGTTCGTCTAGCTGAAATCTACTATATTCAACTATCAAAGCTCTATATCTTGAAGAATCGTCGTATTATAGTGAATCTAGAAGCCGCCGCGTTGGAATCTACTAGGGAGGTCTTCCTATCCCTCTAGCTAGATTCCCCTTCCATTTTCAATATAACTTATAAGCTACCTTTAATATAGGGGCTATTAAGTATTGAAAATGGAAGGGAATCTGTACTAGAGGGATAGGAAGACCTCCCTAGTAGATTCTAACGCGGCGGCTTCTAGATTCACTATAATACGACGATTCTTCAAGATATAGAGCTTTGATAGTTGAATATAGTAGATTTCAGCTAGACGAACGATCTAACGAGCAATGAGAGGATTTTCTGAGTCCCCTCATAGACCTACCGACCGTATCGACGGAAGGGGGTCGCTAGCCAGGCCTTAGGAGCTATTTTTTATTTTCCGCAAAATTCATTTGTATGTGAAAAGTAAAAAATCGACTCACGACCATACAATCTAGCCACCCACGTGCACCAACTAAGCAATCTAATAAGCAACCCTATAAATAAAATACATCATTAAATCCAGAAAAAATCAAGGATTCGAACAGTATAAGTCAGCCTTTTATACGACTACTAGTTCCCTAGTTATAGTTAATTTTAGCTTCCCTATAGGGTAGCCTAGTCGGCTTAGTCATACAAGCCTGTGGGTTGGTTGTGTGCAGGAGCGCAGGTCACAGCCAAAGCTGGCCACAGCCAACAACGCTGCAGGCAACGCCTCGTAACCAACGTTGCAACAACGCAACTAGGCAACTAGTGGGCCTATAAAATAGTGCTATAAATAGCATAATTTTAACATTAAGGAACTAAATAAGAAGGTTTACTCTATTCCTAAGGGAGCTAAGTTAAAAGGCCCTAAAAACTATAATTAGTGGAAGTAAGCCCTAAGTATATAATTTAGAGCCCTAGGATTACCTAAATTTATAGATAATCCTAGCTTAGTAGGCTATCTAGCTAACTATAATTAAGCTATTCTTTTAATAATATTAAGAGATAGCTATTAACCAGGACTATAGGTAGCTATATATTAGCAAAAATCCCCTAAAGAAGCCTATAAAGTCCTTATTAGGCAGTATTTACAGAGTGCTAAAATCTAGTAAGGTACACTATACACTAGCTACTACTCCCTAAATTTTTTAAATTATAAGGGATCTTTAGAGGCTTTTAATGCTAATTTTAATAACTTACTAGCTAGACTATAGCTTTATAGTGTAGAGATTACTCCTATAGATTAAGTAAACTATTATATTAACGCATTAAAGCAGACCTTTCCTAGCTAGGCTAAGAGATAAAGATTTACTATTAGAGCTACTAAGGCACAAGGGCTGCCTATAAATACCTTAAATTTACAGTTCCTTATAGCGGATTTATTAGAAGAGCAGAGGGATAAAACCTCCCCTATAGCTAAAGCTCTTAGCTATAAGGCTTCTAATAATAAGGGAAATTCTAAGGACAAGGAGAAGAAATCTAATCCTAATACTAAGAAGGACTCTACTAATGCCACTAAAGAGCAGGATAAGAAGGATTTAAACCCTTCTAAAGCCTCTAGGAAGAAAAAGCAGAAGAAGAAGAGTAGTAACAGGGATAAAGATAAAGGAAAAGAAGCTGCTTTTACATTAGGCTATAGCCTAGCCACGGGATACGTTGAAGAACTAGATTCTAGCGAGTCTAGCAGCGAGGATAGTAGTGATTCTGAATCTGATTTGGATACCTCTAGTACCACTACTACTAGTGACACTACTAGTAAGCCTACTTTTAGCTACTCTAACGATATAGTTAAAAACTCCCTTTTATATAATATAGGTTCTTCTTGTTATATTTGTAATAATAGGGCTTTCTTTAGGGACTTTAAGCCTCTTAAGAAAGGTTAAACCGGCCCTATAATTACAGCAGGAGGACCTATTTATCCTAAAGGAAGAGGCACCGCTATTTTTAACGTTCTAGTCAAGAAAAACCCACTAGAATATAGGCCTTTAGCTCTACTAGATGCCCTATATTTCCCGGGTATAGATACTAACCTAGTTAGCGGGTTATCCCACTATCTTAAGGGAGGTTATCTAGCTAAAGATTAGCTTTTCCTAGCTAATAAAAGCCCCTATAGGTTACTAGAACCTGCTAAACACGGCTTCTTTTTGTAGATTAAGGGGCAAGCTACTCCTAAGATCTGCAAGCATTTAACCTACCTCTCCTTTATAGGCTCTTAATTTTATAACCAGCAACAAAACTAACAGCAAAGAGCCTATAAGACTAAATTAGGGTTTTCCTACCCTATAGAGGTTCAAATTCCACAGCCAGCATTTAATCCCGAGGAATATCAACGAATTAAAGAATTAGATTCCGAAGAAGAAGAAGATTCAGCCCTATGTCCCACTAAAGCTCCTCCTAGTCAGGCATCTTCTATAGGGGGTTTAGAAGGTCTATACCCTAATGACTTAGGTGACAATAGTGGCCGTCTATTGCCCCCAGAGGCCTGTGATTCTTAAGAGGCCTGGCAATAGAGGGAGCTAGGGGATAATAGCTCTGATAGATCTTCTAAGCTAGATCCTAGTTATAAGAAGTTACTAGATTTAGCCCTTCTTTAGCACATTTAATTAGGCTATATTAGCCTCCCTTTACTTAAGAAATCTTCAAAATTAGCTAAAGGGATCCCTGATTTTTCCGCTATTAAAGACAAGGATTTTAACTACATAGCCTGTATGTAATTAAAGGCTATTAGAAGACTAACCAAAAGACCTATTTAGGACCCCCCTAGGGTTTTAGATATTCTAGAGGGAGATACAGTTAAAATTAAGCCTATACCGCACAATAAGAAGGCCCTAGTCCTTATCCTTATTAATCGAAAATCCTAGTATAAGTGGTGCTTTTTATTAGCTAATAAAGAAGGTTAGACCCTTTATACTGCTATTAAGGGCTTCTTTAAGGCCCTAAAAAACCAATATAATGCGTATCCTAGGCATCTTCACTTCGACGGAGGTACTGAAATTAATAACGAACTTCAGCACTAGTTATCTTCTAAGGGAATTTGCTTTAGCACCTCTTGCCCTTATATTTACAAACAGAATAGGCTAGTTAAGAGGGCTATTAGGGTTATCCTAGACTGGCTTAGAGCTACACTTTAGTGGTCTAAGCTGCCTTTATATCTATAGTCTTATATCCTTCTAGCTATAGTGGACTTAGTTAACATCACCGCTAATATAACTAAGCCCCTAACCCCTAAGTAGCTATTTCTAGCTAACTTAGAGCCTAAGACCTCTTATAAGCCTGATTTTTCGAAAATTAGGGCTATAGGGTCTTATTACAAGGTTCTAATACCTCCGGAGCAGAGATCAAAGCTTTAAAAGCTAGCCCCTAGGACTATCCCTAGCCGGCTGCTTGCTACTCTAGGTTCTAGCGTCTATCTTATTTATATACCCTCTAAAAGGTCAGTTATTAAGACTAGCTTTGTTAAGATTATAGAGGATATAAGCTCTGTAGGGTCCCCTAAGCCTTTAGGGAGCTATCCTTTAGAGGGAGAAGCCGATATCTCATGAGATCTAGAGGTTCAGGATAACTATCCAAAGCCTCTAGCGCCCTTAGCGCCTATAGCGCCCGCCGCGCCTATAACATCGCCCGGGACGACCGCTGTAACGCCTCCTGCGCTACCCCTAGAGAGCCTAAGCTCTAGCGCCCCTAATAAGGGTGCTATTAAAAAACCGTTTTCAGATTCGGATTCTTTAATCGATCCTGATTCTATGGATATCGATGATTTTAACCTATCTTCTTTTGTTAAGGAGATATGCTTTAAGGCGTAATAAAAGGCTAAATCGTTAGCTAATAACAATAACAATTCGGATACGCCTAAGACCTGGAAGCAGGCATTAAAAAGCAAGGATAGCTAAAAATAGGTTAATGCAACCTTTAGCAAATTTAAGTAGCTATTAGCTGCTAGAACTTTTAAATTTATAGGGATAGACTTATTGAAAATGGAAGGGAATCTGTACTAGAGGGATAGGAAGACCTCCCTAGTAGATTCAACGCGGCGGCTTCTAGATTCACTATAATACGACGATTCTTCAAGATATAGGGCGTTGATAGTTGAATATAGTAGATTTCTAGCTAGACAAACGATCTGACGAGCAATGAGAGGATTTTCTAAGTCCCCTTATAGACCTACTGACCGTATCGACGGAAGGGGGTCGCTAGCCAGGCCTTAGGAGCTATTTTTTATTTTCCGCAAAATTTATTTATATATGAAAAGTAAAAAATCAACTCACGACTATACAATCTAGCTACCCACGTGCACTAACTAAGTAATCTAATAAGCAACCCTATAAATAAAATACATCATTAAATCCAGAAAAAATCAAGGATTCGAACAGTATAAGTTAGCCTTTTATATAACTACTAGTTCCCTAGTTACAGTCAATTTTAGCTTCCCTATAGGGTAGCCTAGTCAGCTTAGTCATACAAGCCTGTGGGTTAGTTGTGTGCAGGAGCGCAGGTCACAGCCAAAGCTAGCCACAGCCAACAACGCTGCAGGCAACGCCTCGTAACCAACGTTGCAACAACGCAACTAGGTAACTAGTGGGCCTATAAAATAGTGCTATAAATAGCATAATTTTAACACTCCCTCTAGAAAAGTATGAGTTAACTAATTCGATACCTAAACTTGGCTCTTTAATAGATATCTAAGTCAACAATAAATTCAATAATAAATCTAATAACTTTTCAACTAAAATCAATAACTTTTCAACGGAATTCCAGTGTTTTTATTGATTTTCGATTTTTCGACTTTTTTAGTTGTTTTTAAAGCTAGGCCTTTGTATTCGTAAGGCCTAATAGTTAAATAAATTATTAAAATTTATCATTAGGCAGGGGCTTAGTTAAGCCATCTACAGGCATCTCTTTAGTGTTAATATAGATAACCTTAGCTATACCCTTCTGTACCTTTTCTCTAGTATAGTTGAATTTTAGTAGGGTATGCTTAGTTCTGCTGTGAAGAGCAGGGTTATTAGCGGTTATTATAGCGCCTTAGTTATCGCTAAAAATCGGAACAGGAGGTGCTATAGGTAGCTTAATTTCCTTAAAAAGGCCATAGAGCCACTCTAGCTCCCTAATAGCTTCACATAGAGTATCTAATTCGGCCTCTAATATTAATAAAGCTATTATAGTTACTTTCTTTGATTTCCAGCTAATAGGTCCTTTAGCTAGCTTATAGAGATAAGCATAGGTTAATTTAGAGGACTTATCTCCCGCGAAGTCGCTATCACAGAAGCTAATAAGGGTTACAGAAGCCTTAATAGCGTTTTTAGACCTTCTATAAGTTATAGAATAACCCATAGAGCCTAGAAGGTATCTAAGTAGATGTTTAGCAGCATTTAAGTGCTCTATATAAGGCTTAGCTAACGCTATTGAAAGCCACTGAACCAGAAAAGCAATATCAGGCCTTATAAGGAGCATTAAGTACATAATAGTCCCTATAATACTCTGATAAAGCTTGTGATTAGAGGAGGAAAGAGGTTTAGTTAGGTGGTTAGCTGCCTGCTTTATAATTCCGGGTTGAAGAGGAATTTTAACAGGCCTAGTATCTTTCATGTTAAATCTCTCTAGGGCTTTAGAAATGTACTGGGACTAGTGGATAGTTAGGGTCCCTTTCTTTCGATTTCTAGTGATTTGAACGCCTAGGAAAAATTCAGCTAGCCCATGATCTTCTATAGGGTAAGCTTTATATAATAGCTTCTTTAGCTTGTTGATATAAGCTAGATCCAGTCCTATTAGAAGACAGTTATCTACATAAGTCGCTATATATGTAGATGTAGTTAGGTTAAAGAAGACAGCCGGGTTAGATATAAGGGGGTGGAAGCCTAATTTTCAAAGAAGTTCCTTTAGGGCCTACTGCCACTCTCTAGAGCTCTGTTTTAATCTATATAAAGCTTTTTAAAGGAAAATAACCTGCTTTTGAGAGGGATTATAGCCATATTTCTTAAGTAATTTAGCTATTTTAGGCGAAGCAGCTTCGGCAAATTCAACAAATCCATCAGGGATCTGCATATAAATAGCTTCTTTTAATAAGCTGTTTAAGAATGCCCCTATAAAATCAACCTGTTTAACTTCCCAGTCATTATAAGCCACTAGGGCTAGTAATATCCGCTAACTAGGGGGGATGCTAGTTGCAGCATAGGTTTCGATATAATCTTAACCTTCTATCTGCATAAAGCCTTTTGTAACAAGTTAGGCCTTGTGTTTTATAGGATTATTTTCTTTATCCTTTTTAAGCTTATAAATAAGCCTATTCTTTAGAACTTTTCGGCCCTTAGGAATCTAGTCTATCCCTATAAATTTAAAAGTTCTAGCAGCTAGTAGCTACTTAAATTCGCTAAAGGTTGCATTAATCTATTTTTAACTATCCTTACTTTTTAAAGCTTGCTTCCATGTCTTAGGCGTATCCGAATCGTTATTGTTGTTAGCTAATGATTTAGCCTTTTATTATGCCTTAAAGCATATCTCCTTAACAAAAGAAGATAGGTTAAAATCATCGATATCCATAGAATCAGGATCGATTAAAGAATCCGAATCTGAAAACGGTTTTTCGATAACACCCTTATTAGGGGCGCTAGAGCTTAGGCTCTCTAGGGGTAGCGCTAGGGGCGTTACAGCGGTCGTCCCGGGCGTTGTTGTAGGCGCGGCGGGCGCTGCGGGCGCTGTGGGCGCTAGGGGCGCTAGAGGCTTTGGATAGCTATCCTAAACCTCTAGATTATCTCGTGAGATATCAGCTTCTCCCTCTAAAGGATAGCTCCCTAAAGGCTTAGGGGACCCTATAGAGCTTATATCCTCTATAATCTTAATAAAGCTAGTCTTAATAACTAACCTTTTAGAGGGTATATAAACAAGATAAACGCTAGAACCTAGAGTAGCAAGCAGCCGGCTAGGGATAGTCCTAGGGGCTAGCTTCTGAAGCTTTGATCTCTGCTCCAGAGGTATTAGAACCTTGCAATAAGACCCTATAGCCCTAATCTTTAAAAAATCAGGCTTATAAGAGGTCTTAGGCTCTAAGTCAGCTAGAAATAGCTGCTTAGGGATTAGGGGCTTAGTTATATTAGCGGTGATGTTAACTAAGTCCACTATAGCTAGAAGGATATAAGACCATAGATATAAAGGTAGCTTAGACCACTAAAGTGTAGCCCTAAGCCGGTCTAGGATAACCCTAATAGCCCTCTTAACTAGCCTATTCTATTCGTAAATATAGGGGCAAGAGGTGCTAAAGCAAATTCCTTTAGAAGATAACCAGTGCTAAAGTTCGTTGTTAATCTTAGTACCTCCGTCGAAGTAAAGGTGCCTAGGATACGCGTTATATTGGTTTTTTAGGGCCTTAAAGAAGCCCTTAATAGCAGTATAAAGGGTCTGACCTTCTTTATTAGCTAATAAAAAGCACCACTTATACCGGGATTTTCAATTAATAAGGATAAGGACTAGGGCCTTCTTATTATGCGGTATAGGTTTGATTTTAACCGTATCTCCCTCTAGAATATCTAAAACCCTAGGGGGGTCCTGAATAGGTCTTTTAGTAGGTCTTCTAACAGCCTTTGATTGCATACAGGCTATGCAGTTAAAATCCTTGTCTTTAATAGCGGAAAAATCAGGGATCCCTTTAGCTAATTTCGAAGATTTCTTAAGTAAAGGGAGGCCAATGTGGCCTAATCGAATGTGCCAAAGAAGGGCTAAATCTAGTAACTTCTTATAACTAGGATCTAGCTTAGAAGATCTATCAGGGCTATTATCCCCTAGCTCCCTCTGTTGCCAGGCCTCTTAAGAATCACAGGCCTCTGGGGGCAATAGACGGCCACTATCGTCACCCAAGTCATTAGGGTATGGACCTTCTAAACCCCCTATAGAAGATGCCTGACTAGGAGGAGCTTCGGTGGGATATAGGGCTGAATCTTCGTCTTCTTCAGAGTCTAATTCTTCGATTCGTTAATATTCCTCGGGATTGAATGCTGGCTGCGGAATTTGAACCTCTATAGGGTAGGAAAACCCTAATTCGGTCTTATAGGCTCTTTGCTGTTGGTTACAAAATTAAGAGCCCATAAAGGAGAGGTGGGTTAAATGCTTGCAGATCTTAGGAGTAGCTTGCCCCTTAATCTGCAAAAAGAAGCCGTGTTTAGCAGGTTCTAGTAACCCACAGGGGCTTTTATTAGCTAGGAAAAGCTGATCTTTAGCTAGATAACCTCCCTTAAGATAGTGGGATAAACCGCTAACTAGGTTGGTATCTATACCAGGGAAATATAGGGCATCTAGCAGAGCTAAAGGCCTATATTCTAGTGGATTTTTCTTGACCAGAATGTTAAAAATAGCGGTGCCTCTTCCTTTAGGATAAATAGGTCCTCCTGCTGTAATTATAGGGCTGGTTTGACCTTTCTTAAGAGGCTTAAAGTCCCTAAAGAAAGCCCTATTATTATAAATATAACAAGAAGAACCTGTATCGTATAGAAGGGAGTTTTTAACCACATCATTAGAGTAGCTAAAAGTAGGCTTACTAGTAGTGTTACTAGTAGTAGTGGTACTAGAAGTATCCAAATCAGATTTAGAATCACTACTATCCTCGCTGCTAGACTCGCTAGAATCTAGTTCTTTAACGTATCCCGTGGCTAGGCTATAGCCTAACGTAAAAGCAGCTTCTTTTCCTTTATCCCTATTACCACTCTTCTTCTTCTGCTTTTTCTTCCTAGAGGCTTTAGAAGGGTTTAAATCCTTCTTATCCTGCTCTTTAGTGGCGTTAGTAGAGTCCTTCTTAGTGTTAGGATTAGAAGATTTCTTTTCCTCGTCCTTAGAATTTCCCTTATTATTAGAAGCCTTATAGCTAAGAGCTTTAGCTACAGGGGCGGTTTTATCCCTCTGCTCTTCTAATAAATCCGCCATTAGGAACTGTAAATTTAAGGTATTTATAGGCAGTCCTTATGCCCTAGCAGCTCTGATAGTAAATCTTTGTCTCTTAGCCTAGCTAGGAAAGGTCTGCTTTAATGCGTTGATATAATGGTTTACTTGATCTATAGGAGCGATCTCTACACTACAAAGCTGTAGTCTAGCTAGTAAGTTATTAAAATTAGCATTAAAAGCCTCTAAAGATCCCTTATAATTTGAAAAATTTAGGGAGTGGTAGCTAGCGTATAGCGTACCTCGCTGGATTTTAGCACTCTGCGAATATTGCCTAATAAGGACTTTATAGGCTTCTTCGGGGGATTTTTGCTAACATATAGCTACCTGCGGTCCTGGTTAACAGCTATCTCTCAATATCATCAAAAGAATAGCTTGATCACAGTTAGCTAGATAGCCTGCTAAGCTAGGATTATCTATAAATTCAGGTAATCCTAGGGCTCTAAATTAGATGCTCAGGGCTTGCTTCCACTGATCATAGTTTTCAGGGCCTTTTAACTTAGCTCCCTTAGGAATAGAGTGAACCTTCTTATTTAGTTCCTTAATAGCCCCTGTATTAAAGGCAGCTTATAAGTTACTAGAAGGTAAACTCGCAGAATTAGCGGCCAGGTCTTCTACCGGAGCTTTGGTATTTTCTTCCCTTAGCTTAGTAGAATCCTAAAGACCTTACATAGCAGTCATGGTTTGCGTTAATTTATCTAATAGATCTTTAATGCTAGCCTCGTTTTTTAGACAATTTGACTCAGTATACTTGATAAAATTAGTTAAGGTCTTGCCTTGTTATTCAATTTGGCTCTGCATCTGTTATTACAGTTATAAAGCACTGGCTTAAACAGCCAGACCTTCTATATCTATCCTATTAGGGCCCCTAGGAGGGCTAGAAGGGCCTGCAGCAGGTCCCTTACCCTTATTATAACTCGGTGGTGCTATCTCTAAAAGTTCCCTAGGATCTCAAAAGATATCCTATGTAAGATCTCTAAATTTGTTCCTGTTACAAATAACGCGCGCTAGAAGCTGGTTGTGGTGCAACCTGGCTGCGCACGCAAATTGTGCGGCGGGGCTGTTTGAAAGGGTGCCCCTCGAGGTCTAAAAGTGGGTCTGCGGTATGCGCGGACAGAAACGGACTGGAGAAGACTCTCTGCGAAAATTTTCTTAACACCAAAAATAACAGATAGGAGATAGTAGCTATTACAGCAGCCACAACGCAACGTAACGTAATGTATAGTGTGTGCAACGTGGTGCAATAGGTTAAAAAGCCTAGTATTAAGATACTAGATGTTCGATAATTTAAAGGATGCAGCGTATCTACTAAGTAGATAATATTAAATATAATAGTCGCGGTAGTAAATAGAATCACTAAAAGAGGTTGTGGTTATAACTAGATAGTTACGGTTGCAATGTGGTGGTTGCAGGTGCGGCTGTAAATGAATTCAACACCAAGGGTCTGATGTTATGATGCGTAGAGCTAGTGGATAAAAAGCTTCAAATTCTAGCGGATTTCCTTCGTAATCTAAGAGCCCACAGGTCTAGTAGAGAGTAACTAGTACCTAAAATCAAGCACTAATCGCAGTAGAATAACGCAGTAATATAGTAATCTTATAGGCCTTCCGGGCTTATAACCTATTGAAAATGGAAGGGAATCTGTACTAGAGGGATAGGAAGACCTCCCTAGTAGATTCAACGCGGCGGCTTCTAGATTCACTATAATACGACGATTCTTTAAGATATAGAGCTTTGATAGTTAAATATAGTTAATTTCAGCTAGACAAACGATCTAACAAGCAATAAGAGGATTTTCTAAGTTCCCCTTATAGACCTACTAACCGTATTAACGGAAGGGGGTCGCTAGCCGGGTCTTAGGAGCTACTTTTTATTTTCCGTAAAATTCATTTATATAGGAAAAGTAAAAAATCGACTCACAACCATATAATCTAGCCACCCACGTGCACTAACTAAGCAATCTAATAAGCAACCCTATAAATAAAATACATTATTAAATCCGGAAAAAATCAAGGATTCGAACAGTATAAGTCAGCCTTTTATATGACTACTAGTTCCCTAGTTACAGTCGATTTTAGCTTCCCTATAGGGTAGCCTAGTCGGCTTAGTCATACAAGCCTGTGGGTTGGTTGTGTGCGGGAACGTAGATCACAGCCAAAGCTGCAGGCAACGCTGCAAGCAACGCCTTGTAACCAACGTTGCAACAACGCAACTAGGCAACTAGTGGGCCTATAAAATAGTGCTATAAATAGCATAATTTTAACAGAAGGAAACTTAGATAATAAGGAGTATACTACTTTATAAGTAGTATAGTAGCTTTATAGGCTATATATTAAGAAATCCCTTACTATAGGTATCCTAAACTATAGTCCTCCCCCTAGTAGTACCTCCTATCTCCTATATTAGTAAAACTATATAACCTATATTTAGATAATAAGGTATTTATCTATAGACCCTTAACTTAAATATTACTTAAAGGATCTTAAAGCTATAATTAAGGTAAGTAACTATATTATCTAGCCTAGTATTATAAAGATAGTAGAAACTAAGAGATAGATACTAGTGCTATCTTAGGGTTTCTATACCCTTATAAGTTAATAAAAAGCCTTTCTAGACTAGGCCTAGTTTAACCTAGCTCTTATTTATTCTACCCTTAGGGTACTCTTTATTTCTACCTCCCTTACTATAGCCTTAAATAAACTTAAGATTATTCCTTTTAGCTATAGTAGCCCTATAAGTAGCTATAGTATAGTAGGGTCTATATAGTAAGTTATAGGTATTTTACTTTAGTAGAACTAGTAGATTATAGGTAATCTAAATACTATATATTAGGAATACTATAATTAGTCTACTCTCCTCCTTAAAGCTCTCTTACCCTACTACTATAGTAGTTAATAATATATTAAATATAAAGATAACTTACCTTCTTATTATTACTATAAACACTCCTAACTTAGCCCTAACCTAGGCCTTATTAACTATTATATTTAATATACCCTAACTAGTAGGTACCCCCTAGTGCTAAACTTTATTCCTTACTTATCCCTTACTAAAGGCTAACCTAGAGATAGGCTAATCTTTATACTTACTAATTATTATTCTACCTATACTATCTAGTACTATAGAAGTATCTATCCCCCCTATTATAATACTACTTATATCCCTATTATACCTATAGTAACACTAATTACTATCCCCCTTAACTATAATAATAATTTAGTTAGGGACTTAAGTAATACTTCTATTATAATAGGTAAAGAGTACTAAGTTTATTCTAGTAGTTAATATAAGTTAATAGGATATAGATTAGGTATACCTTATATATTATTAGAAGTCTTTATAGAAGTATATATAGTTTATAATTAACTTAGTCTATTATTATATTATATATCTCCTTACCTTACCTTAAACTTATTAAGGGCTTACATCTATACTATACTTTCTAATAGTTCCTATATTAGTTAAATATAGCCTACCTATTTTACTAGTATATTATATCCCCTTCCCTAACCTAGGGTATTCTATACTACTAGAATCTATTCTACCTAGTATTCCTTTATAAGTTTATTATTATCTTCTATTCAAACCTTTGCATACTTTTCCGCACCGACCTAAAGGTCCAGGAATGTCTCTAAAACGCAAGAAAACGCAATATTTAAAATCACCTTATTTAATTACCCCCTTCTATAATATTATATAGTAATAGAGCTAGAGGTAGGTATAAGAATAAGGTACTAATAGTAATTAATAAAGGAATAGGGGGTTTAGCGTAGAGCTACCACTACCCTAATACTAGTATAGGATAATTTACTATCTAAGAGAATAGTAATAAACCTCTAGAGAGTTAGAACTAGTTTAATTATCTAGAAGAATTAGAATACTATAAAGTAATTACTAGACTTATCCCTAGTAATAGAATAACTAAAGCCTAGTAAGCCTATAAAGCCCTTACTCTCTAGATAGTAAACTATATCTAAACTAAATATAAATAAATAAACTATAATAATAATAGTAATATTTATACTATAAAGAAGGCTCTCTTATAGGTCCTTAAAAAAGTAATTAAGAAAGTATCTAACTATAATACTATACTAACCTAGGTAAGTATTACTATAGGCCCTATATTAAAGAGAATATACACTATATTA
Source organism: Epichloe elymi (assembly GCA_023658475.1). Lineage (NCBI taxonomy): Eukaryota > Fungi > Ascomycota > Sordariomycetes > Hypocreales > Clavicipitaceae > Epichloe > Epichloe elymi. The sequence goes on from CP098276.1 coordinate 4,442,414, forward strand.
CCTCCCTTATAGGTCCCTAGTAGATAGTATAGGGAAGTCCTTATAAAAGGGAATACTATATAGGAATTACTTTAGTCTAGAACTACTAAAGATATAGTATTAGTAATTAATAAAGTAATAGGCTAAATTATAGTAATTATAGCTAAAAGACTCCCTAGTAGGGATATAATTATAATATTTAAAGGAAATACCTCCTAGTATAGAGATAACTAGAAATAGATTCCTACTATATTTAGACTAGAAGTAATCCTTTACTAATATATACTTAGTGTTATTATTAAAGAATTTCCTATAAAATATACCTTAATTAAAAACCTAGTAGCTAAACTAAGTAAAACTAATAAAGTAAATATTATTAAAGTAATAGTAAGATACCCCTAGTATAAGGAAGCCCTAAGAATTACCCTTATTTTTAGCCTTAAAGAGGTAGTAGATACTAATAAAATCTATAGAGATAAAATAGTCTATAAGGTAAAGCTATTCTACTCTAAGCCTTATAATAAAACCCTCTAACCTTAATAATACTATAATTACTTCTAGACTAGGTATATTATAAAGTACTATAAATTAGCCCTAAAGTATAGTAGGTATAGAGCTAGCTAGTATAAGGATAGTAAGGTAACCTACCTAATAACTAATAGCTAGGTATAAGGGAAGTATATCTTATACTCTAGCCCTTACCTAGCCTAATCTAGGGACTACCCTATCCTTAAAGAGAAATAGAATATAGTAAAAGTAGGGTACCTTAAGTAACTAGCTTTATTTATAACCTACCCCCTAAGTAGAGGCCCTTCCCTAAGCTAGGAAAGGCCTATAATAATATAGACACTAGCTAATATAGTAGGAAGAAAAAGAGGTTACCTAATGCTTATAAAGTAAAGGGTAAAGTAACCTAGGGCTAGTAGGTCTAATAGTATTAGAAGATATATAGAGGTAACTAGGGCTAGTATAGAACTAGTATAGGATAGTAGAGAACCCTAACCCCCCTAACTTATATAGTAATATTATAAGTTCTCTTTTAGAATATAAATAAGAAGGATAACCTAGTATATATAGCGCTCTAGCACTAAACTAATATTAATGTAATTATAATCTAAGAATAGGAATATATAAGAAACCTATAGCCCCTAGCTCTAGGCCTCTCTTAATTCTAACTTATATACTATAATAGATATAATACTATATATATAAATAAGAAACACACTATAGGGTTATAGGTAGCCTAGGGAGGGACTAACTAGTCCCTAGTAGAGATATATAGTATAAATATATACTCTCTTTATTTAGAAGGGTATAGTAATAAGTAGAATACCCTAATCTATACTATTAATATAGAAGAGCCTTATAATAGGTATATCTTTATAGGGGATTTTAACTAAAAACACCTACTTTAGGATAAGCTTAATAGGACTAGTAATAAAGTAGAAGAACTACTAGAGTTTATAGGCTAGTAGAGGCTTAGGCTAGTAATACCCTAAGGGAAACCTACTAGGTAGTATAATAAAGATAGGGATAGCACTATAGATCTAGCTTAGGTAACTCTAGATATTAGAGTCTACTATAATAGAGTAGTAGACCTAATAGAATCTAACTATATCCTATAACTAATTAGTATCTTTACTAACCCTTAAGAGACTACCCCCCTAGTCCTTAGGTACTACTAGGTAATAATAAATAAATTCTATATAGAGGTAGAGGTAAGTAATTAGTTTCTACTAGATAATACCCTAAAACTATATAATAAGAAAGGGATTAATATATATACTACCTAGCTTATTATAAACCTATAGTAAATAGCTAACTTAGTAGCCCCTTAGAAACCTAGAGGCTTACCTAGGCTAGAGGCTTAGTAGTCTAGATAGGCTAAAGAGGTAGTTATTAGGGTAAGATAGGCTAAGAGATAATAAAGGTATAGAAGAACTAAAGTAAACTAGTAGGTATATACTAATACTAATAAAAAGTAGGAATAAGTTATTAGAGAGAAGAGAAGGAATACCTAGAGAGATATACTAAGATAGGCTAATACTTAGAGTAAGGATAAAGGAGTGTAGAGGCTAGAGAGATAGGTAAGGCTTTAGAGCTAGGCACCTCTAGAGCTCCCTAGGCTTCTAGAACTAGAGAGATCTAAAGATAACCCTAATTTAGCTACTATATATAAGGATAAGGTAAGCTTACTTATATAGAGGTTCTTCCCTAAGCTAGTAGCTAGCCTTTCCTATATCCTAGACCTAATATTCCTAGAACTTAATAATATACTAATCTAGGATATTAACTAGTTTAACTCTAAGGAGATTATAGATATTCTCTTAGATATAGTAAACTAGAAGGCCCTAGGGGATAATAAGCTCCCTACTAGATTTATTAAAGCCTATAGCCTAGTAACTTATTATATAATAACTAGGCTACTTAATATAGTACTTAAAGTTAGCTACTTCCTAGCCTACTTCTACACTACTAGGGTTATAGTAATTAGAAAGAATAGAAAGATAGTTAAAGAGATAAGAAAGGCTAATACCTAGAGACCTATATTACTACTTAATATAGTAAGAAAAGTACTAGAAGTAGTAATAGTAAGATAACTTATAGCTATTACTAAGGTAAGGGGCCTCCTCCTAGAACTATAGATAGGAAATAGGGTAAATAGATTAATAGAAACTATAATATATACCCTACTAGAATATATTAGAGTAGCCTAGGGGAGGGGCAGGATAGCCTTACTAGCATAGATAGATATATTAGCTATATTTAATAGAGTTAGCTACCTATATCTTATTGCCCTCCTTATTAAGATAGGCATCCCTCTATAATTAGTTATAGTAATCTATAGCTTTCTTATAAAGAGAATAAGCTAACTTAGCTTTAATAGTAAACTCTTAGAACCCTTTAAAATTAAGGCTAGCACCCTATAGGGCTTACCCCTTTTCCTTATTCTCTTTCTTCTATATTCTATAGAGCTATATATCTACCTCTAGGTTATCCTAGGTATAGTTACTATAGGCTTTACTAATAATATAAATATTATAGCTTTTAGGAAAAATATAGCCTAGACCTAGAGAAGACTTAAGGTATTATAGAAAATCTATAAAGACTAGGTAAAGAAAGTAAGAGTTAAGTTTAACCTAGCTAAAATAGAACTTATATACTTTAGTAAAGCCTAATAACCTCCCTAGGAGTAAGTCTAGCTTAAGATAGAGAAGATAGTACCTATAGAATTCTACTACTTTCTTAGGGTATAGGTTAATTATAAACTTACCTAGAGTACTTATAAGAATATTATTAAAGGGAAACTAGCCTAGTAATAGCTTATACTTATATTACTAGTAGTATTAGCCTAGGGCTATAGCTTTAGAAATACCTACCTCCTATATATATAGGTAGTCTATTTTATTATTACCTATAAGGTAAGTGTATACTATATACTAACTAAAAAAGCTAGAAACCCTAGAGATATTATAAAAAGCTTTATAATAGACTAGTTAGCCTGCCTCTAAGTTATTATAGGGGCGTTTAGAGCTATACTAATTATATAATTAGAATCTAAGACCTTAGTTTCCCCCCTTAACCTCTACCTAAACTATATTAAGATGTTATAGACTGGCCCCTAGGCGACTGCGATAGGGCGTTGGTATAGTATTAAGAAACTTAGGGAAAGAGAAGAGGAAGGTAGGAAACCTATCCTCACTAGGGCTCTTATAACCCCCTAACTACCTTACACTTATCCTCTTCCCTATGCCTTTATATGTGTAGCATGTATATATTCTAGACTTAGGGCCCTTAGGATTTACCCCTGTATATATATAACACATATACACTTCAGCAGATACTTAGGACTATCTATCCCTACGTATACGCGACATATGTGTACTCTAGAGAATGCTTAGGCAAAGCCTAAGCCCTTATATATGCCCTTACTCTATCTCTTTAATACGTTATATAAGCCTATTATTTTAATCCTAGGACTAGACCAGGCGCGTAACGCGGTTACTAAGCCCTGCGTTATTATTATATTAACCCTAGCCCTATCTTAAACCTTCTATCCTGTTATTTTATTTTAGTCCTAGGCATAGGCCAGGCATATAACGTAGTTATTAAGCCCTGCATTATTATTATATTAACCCTAGCCCTGCCCCTACTTTCTATCTACTATTTATTTTATTATAACTTTTACTTTCCCCTATATAGAAAATTCTCTAAGATATTATAAACCCTATTATACCTTCCTATTACACCCCTCTAAATAACACTTTATTTACCTATTATCCCTATATTATACCCTTATTAAATATAGCTAACCGTAGCAGTAACTATTATAGTAACTCTAGTTACTATCCTCCTTATATCCTGGCTATTCTCTCTATACCTATAAATTAGTCTATTAGCAAGTTCCTTATAGAAGGAAACTTAGATAATAAGGAGTATACTACTCTATAAGTAGTATAGTAGCCTTATAGGCTATATATTAAGAAATCCCTTACTATAGGTATCCTAAACTATAGTCCTCCCCCTAGTAGCACCTCCTATCTCCTATATTAGTAAAACTATATAACCTATATTTAGATAATAAGGTATTTATCTATAGACTCTTAACTTTAATATTACTTAAAGGATCTTAAGGCTATAATTAAGGTAGGTAACTATATTATCTAGCCTAGTATCCTAAAGATAGTAGAAACTAAGAGATAAATACTAGTGCTATCCTAGGGCTTCCACGCCCTTATAAGTTAATAGAAAGCCCTTCTAGACTAGGCCTAGTTTAACCTAGCTCCTATTTATTCTACCCTTAGGGTACCCCTTTCTTCTACCTTCCTTACTATAGCCCTAAATAAACTTAAGATTATTCCTTTTAGCTATAGTAGCCCTATAAGTAGCTATAGTATAGTAGGATCTATATAGTAAGTTATAGGCATCCTACTCTAGTAAAACTAGTAGATTATAGGTAGTCTAAATACTATATATTAGGAATACTATAATTAATCTACTCTCCTCCTTAAAGCTCTTTCTCCTTATTACTATAGTAGTTAATAATATATTAAGTATAAAGATAACTTACCTTCTTATTATTACTATAAACGCTCCTAACTTAGCCCTAACCTAGGGCCTATTAACTATTATATCTAGCGCACCCTAACTAGTAGGTGCCCCCTAGTGCTAGACCCTATTCTTTACTTATCCCCTACTAGAGGCTAACCTAAAGATAGGTTAACCTTTATACTTACTAATTATTATTCTACCTATACTATCTAAAACTATAGAAATATCTATCCCCCCTATTATAACACTACCTATACCCCTATTATACCTATAGTAACGCTAGCTACTATCCCCCTTAACTATAATAATAATTTAGTTAGGGGCTTAAGTAATATATCTATTATAATAGGTAAAGAGTACTAAGTTTACTCTAGTAGTTATTATAAGTTAATAGGACATAGACTAGGTATGCCTTATATATTATTAGAAATCTCTATAGAAGTATAAGTAGTTTATAATTAATTTAGTCTATTATTATATTATATATCTCCCTACCTTACCTTAAACTTATTAAGGGCTTATATCTATGCTATACTTTCTAATAGCTCCTATATTAGCTAAATATATCCTACCTATTTTACTAGTATATTATATCTCCTCCCCTAACCTAGGGTATTCTATACTACTAGAATCTATTCTACCTAGTACTCCTTAATAAGTTTATTATTATCCTTTATTAGGACCTATTCTAGCCCTAGGTAAGAGTCCTAAAGCCTCTAGCTAGAAAGAGGGTCCTCTATAGCTTATTTAATAAGGTCTACATAGAAGACTAGATAGATACCCCTAGGGATATCTAACTATACTATTAATAGTATTAGTACTTCTAAGACTATATATTTTACTATAACCTAATTAAGTTTCTATAAGGGGTAGTTTATCTTAATATTCTTTAGTAAAAGCCACACTTTATCCCCTACCTAAAACTATTCTACTAGCTATTAGGAAGCTAATATAGTATCCTACTATCTTTATTAAGTATAGGCTATTATAGCCTATGCTAGTTAAGTACTCTCTTATAGGTACTTAAGGAACTATATAGCTTATCCCTTAGGTATTATTATAGATACTAACTAGTCTAGTTATATCTAAATAGGTTCTAAATTATAGCTATAAAATAACTTATTTAGACTAACTCCTATTATAGAAGAGGGCCTATTATTAATCATAAGCTAATAAGTAGCTAAGTGCTCTAGCTAATTAAACTATAAAAAGGAAACTATAACGCATAATATTACCTAAACTTCTTAGTTTACCTACTCTATACCGCTATTAGTCTATAGGTAGTAAGATATAAAGAGTAACTAGTCTATCCCTATAAGGGAGTATAATATTATCTAAAATTTTCCTAACTAGTTTAACCCTTAATCTATAATAATAAACTAGGGAAAACCCTAAAACCTCTACTAGACTATTTTAAACTATTCTACACACTCCTTAGCCCTAATAGAGGTTATAGCTTCTAACTATATAAACTTTAAGAGTTTATCTATAATAACTATAAGATACTATAGCCTCTCTAGGGACACCACTAGTAAGTTTATTATAAAGTTAATAGAGATCTAAGACTAGAACTAATTAGGGATAGGTAAAGGCTTTAGTAAACCCTAGCGCTATTACTAACTCTTATAACTACTAAAATAATAATAGTTATAAATAAACTAAGTAATATCCTATAATATCCTATCCTAATAGAATTATTATTATAATAATTAAAATATAGTGTTATAACCTAGGTGCCCTGCCACTGGCGAATCGTGGTATTATTATATAAGGGTTGTTATAAGCGGCTCCTAAGCTAGAATCTATATATAGCCCCTAAACTAAAGCGCTTTATATATACTTATAGAATAATCTATAACCTATTCCCTTATTAGTATCTCTAGGGGAAACCTTTAACCCCCTTCCTAGATAGTCCTTAATTAGATACTATATATTAGGTCTAATATAATAGCTTAATCCTATAGGGACTAAAGGTACTTAGTAGTAAAAAGGACCTCCCCTACTAGTAGTAGTAATACTTATATATAGTGTAGGGCTAGGTTAGCATTATCCCTCTACTCCTTAGGTAATAGTAAGAGTTATATAATTATAATAGGTTATAGGATATACCCTATCCTTAGAGGTAATCTAGTCTAGTCCTACTCCCTCTAGGAAAGGGCGTCTAGGTATTAGGCTTATATACTAGGTCTATATTATAGGTAAAAGTTAAATAGTATAAGTATATTTACCTACTAAGCCTATCTCTCTAATATTAACTAAGGAGTAGTAAAGTACTCTAGGTTCTTATAATCTATATAAATAGTAAATAGATAGGGTATGCCTTAAAGTTCTACTAACTATACCTTAAGGTAAGAGATAATAGTAAGTAACTCCTTATTATAGATTATATAATTCTTCTATAAGGATATAAGGCTAGTAGAAAAGTAAGTAACTAGGTATAGAATACTATTAGAACCTTATTATAAAAGGCACCTACTAATAGCTTTACCTAAATAATTAGCTTCTACTACTATTAGCTAGTCTAGGTCCTATTACACTAGTACTAGATATATAATAAAGGCATCTTTTAACCTCTTAAAGGCCCTCTTTTCCTTAGGTCCCTATTAGAAAGGGATATTCCTCTTAGTAAGTTATATTAGTGGAGCCGCTATCTCTAAGAAGTTACTAATAAAATCACGGTAAAAATTCGCAAATCCTAGGAAGCTATAAACCCTATGTAGTTTTATAGGTGCTACCTATTCCCTTATAGCTATAACCTTTATAGGATCTAGGTAGATTAAGTGGCCTGCTATAATAATATATCCTAGGTACTAAACCTCTTTTATAGTGAACATAGACTTATTAAGGTTAAGGTATAGACCTATAGCCCTTAAGTAACTAAGGACTAACTAGACCTTCTTTATATAATCCTTCCTTAACCCCCCTAAATAAACTAGAATATTATTAAGGTAGGCTATAATAAAGTCTCCTAGCGTATTCCCTAAGGATTTATTAATATAATACTAGAAGGTTATAGGTATGCTAGCTAAGCTAAAGGGGTAGACTAGCTATTTAAATAAACTAAACCTTATATAGAACGCTATAAGATGCTCTTAGCCCTTAGCTATCTATAGTTTATAAAACGCTATATAGATATTTACCTTTATAAACTAATATACTTAGGATAGGGAATATAATATCTCTTTAATTAGTAGGAGAGGGTAATAGTCTTATACTATTATCTTATTAAGAGCGTAGTAGTCTATATAGAAACACTAGCTACTATTTGCCTTTTTAATAAGAAGGATAGGGGCTATAGCTACTAAGGAGCTAGCATAGATCTATCCCTTATCTATTAGATCTATAATCTAGCGCTAAACCTCTAAAAGCTAATCCCGTGGCATATTATATAAGGGTCCCTATAGGAGTGCTAGTTTAGACCTATCTAGGTTCTTATATATATATATATAGTAGTTAAGAGACCCTCTATAAGGGGGTAAGCTATTAGCCTTAGACTTATTAAAGAGGTCTGTAAAGTCCGCTAACTCCTTAGGTAGCGCTAATATATTAGGAGTAGCTAGCTCTATCTTAGGCACTATAATCTATAGTACTATTATTATCTCCTTTAAGCTTATAGTAATAAACCTTATAGTAGTGTCCTTATTTTAGTGTGCCCTACAAGCCTTAGCGGCGTATAGGGATCTAATAATTCCCTGTATTAGGACCTCTATTACCTAAGTAAAGGACTTAGAAACATAAAGGCCCTCTATAGCTCTAATAACTAGTTATTATTATGCTATATAAATCACCACTCCACGCTACTCTAACTAAGGCATTCTAAATATTACATCCTAGGTTAGGCTAGGGATAATATATAGGTATATAAATAACTCCTAGCTATCTATATTAATTCTAGTATACACTATATAGGTTATAGAAGAGGTATCTTCCTTAACCTGCTTTCCTTTCTATTCTATTTCTACTATAGTATAAACATGCCTCTATTTTAGTAACTATATAAGCTCTAGGCTAAGCTATCTTACCGCTGATTTACTTATAGCACTATAGTAATTATAACTATAATTAATTTAGATATTAATAAAATAATATATATTAAAAAGTATAGAAATAAGGAATAGTAGTTAGTTTATATATTTTACTATATCCTATTCTATTTCTATATAGTAGTTAAAATTATCCTATAATATAGAAGTTAACTAGCCTATTAGCCCCTATATAAGACTCTGCTTAGGGGCTACTTATTTTCTATAGGAGGGACGTTTACCTCCTTATCCGCGCTTTCCTTATCTACCCTAGATATATTAACGCTAACCTACTAGCGCTAAGGCAGGAGAAGGGTATATTCTTAAATAAAGTAGTCCTTAGACCTATATTAGAGGTAGTATCTTTCTTAGCGGTGTCTAGCTAGTACTGCCTTTAATACCTATTTTACCTATTCTATATTTAGGGCAGCCTTTGCTTCCTTACCCTTTTTCTTAGCCTATTTCCCTAGCTAGGTCCCTACTATATAAACTCCTATTATTAGAGTATTACCCTTATAGTTAGTTAGGTTTAAGGGTTTAGGGTATAGGACCCTGCGTTAGGTCTAATACTTATCCTCTAAGGTAAGGGCCTTAATATTAACCGCTATCTTATAATATTATATAACCACTATATGCTAATTATAATAGCTTACGCCCCGCCCTATGCTAATTTCTTAAAGGCGCTTATTAAGCGTATATTAAAGCTTTACTAGCTTTATATTATCTACCTAAAGATCCCCCCTAGCTAATAAGAGCTTATCTATAAAGCAAATAAAGAATATAGAGAATACCTCCCTAGGTCCTTATTCTATTTAGTTAAGCTCTATAAGGGCTATCTCCTATCTATATAGGTTAGTAAATATAGTCTTAAGATACTCTAGGAACTTAAAGGGATTAAAGTTAATATTTTTACCTAACTTAAAGAAGTTAGCTACTTAGGACTATACCTTAGAGGAGAGGTTCTAGTAAATAAATATCTACCTATTCTTATTAGTACTAATAAAGTCTTTATCTACTAGTAGCTTATACTCTATTAGGAGCCTCTATATAGTAAATATAGCCTTATTACTATTATATAGGTTACCTATAGGGATTAGTTTTTACTTTAATTTAGCTACTATAGCTACCTATAGGGTAATAAATATAGTAAGGATTAGGGCTTAGCGCTAGACCCTAGGGTTTAGTTAAGTTAGTTAGGTTAAGGATCCTATATAATCTATTAAGGGTCCTATATAATTTATATTAACTTACTCCTAGAGTTATACTATTTCTACTATCTGCTTATTTAGCATATAGTAAAGCGTTTTAAATTATACTTACTAAGCTACTAGGGGCGCTATAGCATTAGATCCTAGGGTAATAGTCCCCTAGTTAGGATAATCCTAAGGTTAAAGTGTGTTTTATACACCTATTAGTATATCTATTAGTATATTAAAATCTATTTTATTATCTTTTAGTAGCTATTATAAGACTAAAGGAAGTTTCTTAATTATTATAGACTAGCCCCTAGGTAACTATAATAGGGTATTAGTATAGTATTAAGAAACTTAGGGAAAGAGAAGAGAAAGGTAGGAAACCTATCCTTACTAGGGCTCTTATAACCCCCTAACTACCTTATACTTATCCTCTTCCCTATACCTTTATATATATAGTATATATATATTCTAGACTTAGGGCCCTTAGGATTTGCCCCTGTATATATACAACACGTGTGCACTTTAGTAGATACTTAGGACTATCTATCCCTACGTATACGCGACACGTGTGCACTCTGGAGAATGCTTAGGCAAAGCCCAAGCCCTTACATAAGAAGAGGTTTAAAGAAAGAGTTATAGCTAGTAGAATAGTAGAGATAATCTAAGTAGTAGCTAGCCTAGTAGTAACTATACTATATTAAAGAAGACCTTAAAGATAGAGAAACTAAGTTAAAAATAAGCTAAATATAGAACTATATAAGGAATAGAAGAGATATTAGGAAGTATAGTATAATAAAGAGAGACTAGCCTAGAGCTAGTGTGGCAGAGAGCTAACTAAGGACTAACCACTAAACTATAACCTAAAGATAATCTAAAGATTCTATACTAAACTAGATAAGTATATCTTCTCTATAATTATATAATTATATATAGGTAAGATTAGTCTTAATAAATTCCTCTTCCTTAGAGGTATCCCTAGGGTAGCTTTACCCTTATATAGCTATAGATAAGTAGAAGAGGACTAGTACTATATAATTATTAACTACTATAAATATAGCTATATATAACCCTATTAGCGCTAGCCTATAGATATATAGGAGGTAAGGCTAGCCCTAGATAACCCCTAAAGGGCAAGATACTTAGCTAAATAGTTCCTAGCTATAAAGAGACTATAATACTATATACTAGTATATAACTTAGTGGCTAAGTTAAGGGCACTAGAATTAGAGCTAGAGTGCCTATAATATAGGAGACTAAATCTAGAGTCTATAACCATAGTAGATAGTAGAGATAGCGGGAGTAGTAAGAGATAGGGACTAGACTAAACAGTCTAGAGGCAGCGGGGAGTCGGAGGCAGGGCGCGAATATATATATATAAAAGCGTGAAAAAAGTGAGTTAAGAGTGGATTACCACGTAGCGTTGGATTTTACCTAGTAGAAGGCAGCTAGAAATAGATTAGAGTAGAGCTAGAGAAGAGCCTAGAGCTAGGCTTAAGGCATAAGGTAGAGGTAACTCTGCTAATAGGGATAAGTCTAGTATAAGCTAGTAATAAATAACTATAATAGGTAACTATAATAGCAGCGCCAGCCCGCCATAGAGCTAGCGCCAGACTATATAGAGTTATAAGGGGGTTTTTCATCCTCTAGAAGGTTTTCCCCTTTAACTAAACCGCTGGAGTACTAGAGACAGCCAAATCAGGCTGGCTAGTGTATATAAATAATAATAATAATAATAATATTTTCTTCTATTAGAACCTATTCTAGCCCTAGGTAAGAGTCCTAAAGCCTCTAGCTAGGAAGAGGGTTCTCTATAGCTTATTTAATAAGGTCTATATAGAAAACTAGATAAATACCCCTTAGGATATCTAACTATACTATTAGTAGTATTAGCACTCCTATAACTATATACTTTACTATAACCTAATTAAGTTTCTATAAGGGGTAGTTTATCTTAATATTCTTTAGTAAAAGTTATACCTTATCCCTAACCTAGAACTATTTCACTAGCTATTAGGAAGCTAATATAGTGTCTTATTATCTTTATTAAGTATAGGCTATTATAGCCTACACTAGTTAAGTACCCTCTTACTTAAGGAACTATATAGCTTATCCCTTAGGTATTATTATAGATACTAACTAGTCTAGTTATACCTAAATAGATTCTAAATTATAGCTATAAAGTAACTTATTTAGACTAACTCCTATTATAGAAGAGGGCTTATTATTAATTATAAGCTAATAAGTAGCTAAGTACTCTAGCTAATTAAACTATAAAAAGGAAACTATAATATATAATATTACCTAAACTTCTTAGTTTACCTACTCTATACTACTATTAGTCTATAGGTAGTAAGATATAGAGAGTAACTAGTCTATCCTTATAAGGGAGTATAATATTATCTAAAATTTTCCTAACTAGTCTAACCCTTAATTTATAATAATAAACTAGGGAAAACCCTAAAACCTCTACTAGATTATTTTAAACCGCTCTATATACTCCTTAGCCTTAATAGAGATTATAGCTTCTAATTATATAAACTTTAAGAGTCTATCTATAATAACTATAAGGTACTATAGCCTCTTTAGGGATACTACTAGTAAGTTTATTATAAAGTTAATAGAGATCTAAGACTAGAACTAATTAGGGATAGGTAAAGGCTTTAGTAAACCCTAGTATTATTATTAACTTTTATAATTACTAAAGTAATAATAGTTATAAATAAACTAAGTAATATCCTATAATATTCTATTCTAATAGAATTATTATTATAATAATTAAAATATAGTATTATAACCTAGGTACCCTACTACTAGTAAATTATAGTATTATTATATAAGGGTTATTATAAGTAGCTCCTAAGCTAGAATCTATATATAGCCTCTAAACTAAAGCGCTCTATATATACTTATAGAATAATCTATAACCTATTCCCTTATTAGTACCTCTAGGGGAAACCTTTAACCCCCTTCCTAGATAGTTCTTAATTAAATACTATATATTAGGTTTAATATAATAGCCTAATCCTATAGGGACTAAAGATACTTAGTAGTAAAAAGGACCTTCCCTACTAGTAGTAGTAATACTTATATATAATATAGCACTAGGTTAGTATTATCCCTTTACTCCTTAGGTAATAGTAAGAGTTATATAATTATAATAAGCTATAGAATATACCCTATTCTTAGAGGTAATCTAGTCTAGTCCTACTCTCTCTAGAAAAGGGTATCTAGGTATTAGGCTTATATACTAGGTCTATATTATAGGTAGAAGTTAAATAGTGTAAGTATATTTACCTACTAAGCCTATCTCTTTAATATTAACTAAGGAGTAGTAAAGTACTCTAGGTTCTTATAATCTATATAGATAGTAAATAGATAGGATATACCTTAAAGTTCTACTAACTATACCTTAAGGTAAGAGATAATAGTAAGTAACTCCTTATTATAGATTATATAATTCTTCTATAAGGATATAAGGCTAGTAGAAAAGTAAGTAACTAGGTATAGGATATTATTAGGACCTTACTATAAGAGGTACTTACTAATAGCTTTACCTAAATAATTAGCTTCTACTACTATTAGCTAGTCTAGGTCCTATTATACTAGTACTAGATATATAATAAAGGTATCTTTTAACCTCTTAAAGGCCTTCTCTTCCTTAGGTCCCTATTAGAAAGGGATATTTCTCTTAGTAAGTTATATTAGTAGAGCTACTATCTCTAAGAAGTTACTAATAAAGTTATAGTAAAAATTTATAAATCCTAGAAAGCTATAAACCCTATATAGGTTTATAGGTGCTACCTATTCCCTTATAGCTATAACCTTTATAGGATCTAGGTAGATTAAGTAGCCTACTATAATAATATATCCTAGGTACTAAACCTCTTTTATAGTAAATATAGACTTATTAAGGTTAAGGTATAAACCTATAGCCCTTAAGTAACTAAGGACTAACTAGACCTTCTTTATATAATCCTTTCTTAACCCCCCTTATTGAAAATGGAAGGGGAATCTAGCTAGAGGGATAGGAAGACCTCCCTAGTAGATTTAACGCGGCGGCTTCTAGATTCACTATAATACGATGATTCTTCAAGATATAGAGCGTTGATAGTTGAATATAGTAGATTTCTAGCTAGACAAACGATCTAACGAGCAATAAGAGGATTTTCTAAGTCCCCTTATAGACCTACTGACCGTATTAATAGAAGGGGGTCGCTAGCCAGGCCTTAGGAGCTACTTTTTATTTTCCGCAAAATTCATTTATATAGGAAAAGTAAAAAATTAACTCACGACCATATAATCTAGCCACCCACGTGCACTAACTAAGCACTTTTATAAGTAACCCTATAAATAAAATACATTATTAAATCCAGAAAAAATCAAGGATTTGAATAGTATAAATCAGCCTTTTATACGACTACTAGTTCCCTAGTTACAGTTAATTTTAGCTTCCCTATAGGGTAGCCTAGTCGGCTTAGTCATACAAGCCTGTGGGTTGGTTGTGAACGTAGGTCACAGCCAAAGCTGGCCGCAGCCAACAACGCTGCAGGCAACGCCTTGTAACCAACGTTGCAACAACGCAACTAGGCAACTAGCGGGCCTATAAAATAGTGCTATAAATAGCATAATTTTAACAATTAGCATCTACCTTACGCATAGCCTTAGCGGTTAATTAAGCCTAGCAAACATATCTATATTAATTAGTATTTTTTATAGCTAGGAGGGCGTTATATAACTTATGTTTAGCCTATATAAGACCCTAGTAATAAGTTAGCTATAACTAGGTAATTAGAGTTAATATTCTTACTAGATACTTATAATATTTATTGAAAATGGAAGGGGAATCTAGCTAGAGGGATAGGAAGACCTCCCTAGTAGATTCCAACGCGGCGGCTTCTAGATTCACTATAATACGATGATTCTTCAAGATATAGAGCTTTGATAGTTAAATATAGTAGATTTCAGCTAGACAAACGATCTAACGAGCAATGAGAGGATTTTCTGAGTCCCCTTATAGACCTACTAACCGTATTAACGGAAGGGGGTTGCTAGCCAGGCCTTAGGAGCTATTTTTTATTTTCCGTAAAATTTATTTATATATAAAAAGTAAAAAATCAACTCACGACTATATAATCTAGCCACCCACGTGCACTAACTAAGCAATCTAATAAGCAACCCTATAAATAAAATACATTATTAAATCCAGAAAAAATCAAGGATTCGAATAGTATAAGTCAGCCTTTTATATGACTACTAGTTCCCTAGTTACAGTTGATTTTAGCTTCCCTATAGGGTAGCCTAGTCGGCTTAGTTATACAAGCCTGTGGGTTGGTTGTGTGCAGGAACGCAGGTCACAGCCAAAGCTGTTGATCAAGACCAACAACGCTGCAGGCAATGCCTTGCAACCAACGTTGCAACAACGCAACTAGGCAACTAGTGGGCCTATAAAATAGTGCTATAAATAGCATAATTTTAACAATATTAAATACCTTCTAGGATATTTCTTATTATTGAAAATGGAAGGGGAATCTAGCTAGAGGGATAGGAAGACCTCCCTAGTAGATTCCAACGCGGCGGCTTCTAGATTCACTATAATACGACGATTCTTCACAAGATATAGAGCTTTGATAGTTGAATATAGTAGATTTCAGCTAGACGAACGATCTGACGAGCAATGAGAGGATTTTCTGAGTCCCCTCATAGACCTACCGACCGTATCGACGGAAGGGGGTCGCTAGCCGGGTCTTAGGAGCTACTTTTTATTTTCCGCAAAATTCATTTATATAGGAAAATTAAAAAATCGACTCACGACCATATAATCTAGCCACCCACGTGCACTAACTAAGCAATCTAATAAGCAACCCTATAAATAAAATATATCATTAAATCCGGAAAAAATCAAGGATTCGAACAGTATAAGTCAGCCTTTTATACGACTACTAGTTCCCTAGTTACAGTTAATTTTAGCTTCCCTATAGGGTAGCCTAGTTGGCTTAGTTATACAAGCCTGTGGGTTGGTTGTGTGCGGGAACGTAGATCACAGCCAAAGCTGCAGGCAACGCTGCAAGCAACGCCTTGTAACCAACGTTGCAACAACGCAACTAGGCAACTAGTGGGCCTATAAAATAGTGCTATAAATAGCATAATTTTAACACTTATTATCTTAAATAACTTATAATATAATTTTATAATTTAGGTAGGATACTAGTAGTGTATTAGCTATCTAGAAGTAGTGTCTATTAGAAAGGTACTTATACTAATATATAATTTATTATTTTTTATATAATAAGTATACTTAGAGGAATTTCCTAGCTAAAGTTAGTAATAAGAAAGTAGTAAGTAAGTAGCTTAGTTATACTAGGAGAATAATAGTACTTATTAGGAATAGGTTTCCTATTAAGAATATATTATAGCTTACTACTATTATCTTTAGGCACTATTTACTAGATAGTAGCCTACTAACTATAGTATAGATATAGGATCTTAATACTACTATTTAGTAAGTTAGTAGCTATAATACTATAAGTAAGAGGTAAAACTTATATAGTAGTCTTAGAAGCTTAAGATACCTATTTATAAGGAGATTTTTCTAGGGTAGGAGCTAAAGGACTAGGAGTTACTAGGTAGATAGTAGATATAGTAAACTAGCTATAAGTTAGTAGTAAGTAAGTAAGGAAGTAGGGTAGTAAGAGACTAATAATAAAGAAGCTTAGAAGTAAGAGCTAGGAATAATATAATCCTAGGTAAGGTTAGTAACTACTAAGTAATAGTAATAGGAGCGCTACTATAAGGCTAGTAGGGCTAACTTATAATTTATATAGATTAATTAAGAAAAATAAGAAAGAAAGGAAGAGATAAAGAGGGGGAAATCTAGGCTCTTTTATATTAACTATAGCCCCTTAAGTAATCTATATAGGTAGTAAAAGTAAGCTATAGGTTAAAGAGTTAGTATTATAGCTACTAATTATAAAAATTATAGCTAGTTATATATACCTAGCGAGTTTATAGTAACTTTACTAGAACTTATAGTTAAACTTACTTAGATATATAGTATTTAATACCTTATCTATTTAGCCTAATTAGAAAATTTAATATAGGGTATCTACTTCTATAAAAACTATAATAAAGATAATATAAGTATTTATAAAGTAACTCTATAGCTATAATTATATAGCGATTAAGAGCTTATAAGTAAGGTAGGGAATAATCTATAACCTATATTAATAGGGCTATTATATCTCCCTATATATTATATTACACTATAAAAAGTTATTTAGAGTTACATAGGAAATTAAGATAGTAAGTTTATACTAACTAGGTAGCTAGTTATAATTAAGGGTAATTATAAAGAAGAGGGGGAACTATATTAGGGTTATAGAGGTAATAGAGTAATAGAGGTTATAAAGGTAATAGTATTATATATAGTAGGGCCTAGTTATAGCTCATAGCGCCCTAGCTATAAGGTCGCCACAAGCTAGTTACGTGTACGTAGAGGGGGTATTTAGGTAAAGGTTACACACATAGAATATGGGAGGCTAGAGATTAAAACCTTCAAGCATATACACCTACCTTCTAGCTATATAGCTACTACCTTGATCATACCATCACCCTGTTTTCATCATATTCGGCCCAGAAGCCTTGACATAAAGCCACTCTAGCTCCCTAATAGCTTCATATAGAGCATCTAATTCAGCCTCTAATGTTAATAAAGCTATTATAGTTACTTTCTTTAATTTCTAGCTAATAGGTCCTTTAGCTAGCTTATAGAGATAAGCATAGGTTAATTTAGAGGACTTATCTCCCGCGAAGTCGCTATTACAGAAGCTAATAAGGGTTGCAGAGGCTTTAAGGTTTAATACAGTCCTAGACCTTCTATAGGTTATAGAATAACTCATAGAGCCTAGAAGATATCTAAGCAGATGTTTAGCAGTATTTAAGTGCTCTATATAAGGCTTAGATAGCGCTATTAAAAGCCACTAAACCAGAAAAGCAATATTAGGCCTTATAAGGAGTATTAAGTACATAATAGTCCCTATAATACTCTAATAAAGCTTATAATTAGAGGGGGAAAGAGGTTTAGTTAGGTAATTAGCTGCCTGCTCTATAATTCTAGGTTATAGGGGAATTTTAACAGGCCTAGCATCTTTCATGTTAAATCTCTCTAGGGCCTCTAAAATATACTAGGACTAGTGGATAGTTAGGGTCCCTTTCTTTTGATTTCTAGTAATTTAAACGCCTAGGAAAAATTCGGCTAGCCCACAATCTTCTATAGGATAAGCTTTGTGTAATAGCTTCTTTAGCTTGTTAATATAAGCTAGATCCAGTCCTATTAGAAGACAGTCATCCATCTAGGTCGCTATATATATAGATATAGTTAGATTAAAGAAGATAGCTAGGTTAGATATAAGGGGGTGGAAGCCAAATTTTAAAGAAGTTCCTTTAGGGCCTGCTGCCATTCTCTAGAGCTCTGTTTTAATCTATATAAAGCTTTTTAAAGGAAAATAACCTGCTTTTAAGAGGGATTATAGCCATATTTCTTAAGTAATTTAGCTATTTCAGGCATAGTAGCTTCAGCAAACTTAATAAATCCATTAGGGATCTGCATATAAAAAGCTTCTTTTAGTAAGCTATTTAAGAAGGCCCCTATAAAATTAACCTATTTAACTTCCTAGTTATTACAAGCCGCTAGGGCTAGTAAAATCCGCTAACTAGGGGGAATACTAGTTATAGCATAGGTCTTAATATAATCCTAACCTTCTATCTACATAAAGCCTTTTACAACGAGTTAGGCCTTATGTTTAATAGGATTATTTTCTTTATCCTTTTTAAGCTTATAGATAAGCCTATTTTTAAGAACTTTTCGGCCCTTAGGAATTTAGTCTATCCCTATAAATTTAAAAGTTCTAGCAGCTAATAGCTACTTAAATTCGCTAAAGGTTATATTAACCTATTTTTAGCTATCCTTACTTTTTAATACCTGCTTCTAGGTCTTAGGCGTATCCAAATCGTTATTGTTATTAGCTAATAATTTAGCCTTTTATTATGCCTTAAAGCATATCTCCTTAACAAAGGAAGATAAGTTAAAATCATTAATATCTATAGAATCAGGGTTAATTAAAGAATCCAAATCTAAAAACAGTTTTTTAATAGCACCCTTATTAGGGGCGCTAGAGCTCGGGCTCTCTAGGGGTAGCTGTCAAGGCTTCTGGGCCGAATATGATAAAACAGGGTGATAGTATGATCAAGGTAGCAGCTATATCGCTAGAAGGTAGGTGTGTATGCTTAAAGGTTTTAATCTCTAGCCTCCCACATTCTATGTGTATAACCTTTACCTAAATACCCCTTCTACATACACATAACTAGCTCACGGCGACCTTATAGCTAGGGAGCTGCGAGCCACGACTAGGCCCTACTGTACATGATGCCATCGCCTTCATAGTCTCTGTCACTCTATTGCCTCCATGACCCTGACAGTAGCGTAGGAGGTACAGCGGTCGTCCCGGGCGTTATTGTAGGCGCGGCGGGCGCTGTGGGCGCTAAGGGCGCTAGAGGCTTTAGATAGTTATCCTAAACCTCTAGATTATCTCGTGAGATATCGGCTTCTCCCTCTAAAGGATAGCTCCCTAAAGGCTTAGGGGACCCTATAGAGTATATATCCTCTATAATCTTAATAAAGCTAGTCTTAATAACTAACCTTTTAGAGGGTATATAAACAAGATAAACGCTGGAACCTAGAGTAGCAAGCAGCCAGCCAGGGATAGTCCTAGGGGCTAGCTTCTAAAGCTTTAATCTCTGCTCTAGAGGTATTAGAACCTTATAATAAGACCCTATAGCCCTAATTTTCAAGAAGTCAGGCTTATAGATAGTCTTAGGCTCTAAGTTAGCTAGAAATAGCTGCTTAGGGGTTAGGGGCTTAGTTATATTAGCGGTGATATTAACTAAGTCCACTATAGCTAGAAGGATATAAGACCATAGATATAAAGGCAGGTTAGACCACTGTAGTGTAGCTCTAAGCTAGTCTAGGATAACCCTAATAGCCCTCTTAACTAGCCTATTCTATTCGTGAATATAGGGGTAAGAGGTGCTAAAGCAAATTCCCTTAGAAGATAACCAGTGCTGAAGTTCATTATTAATTTTAGTACCTCCGTTAAAGTGAAGGTGCCTAGGATATGTATTATATTGGTTTTTTAGGGCCTTAAAGAAGCCCTTAATAGCAGTATAAAGGGTCTAACCTTCTTTATTAGCTAATAAAAAGCACTATTTATACCGGGATTTTCGATTAATAAGTATAAGGACTAGGGCCTTCTTATTATATAGTATAGGTTTAATTTTAACCGTATCTCCCTCTAGAATATCTAAAACCCTAGGGGGGTCCTAAATAGGTCTTTTAGTAGGTCGTCTAATAGCCTTCGATTGTATACAGGCTATGTAGTTAAAATCCTTGTCTTTAATAGCGGAAAAATCAGGGATCCCTTTAGCTAATTTCAAAGATTTCTTAAGTAAAGGGAGGCTAATATAGCCTAATTAAATATGCTAAAGAAGGGCTAAATCTAGTAACTTCTTATAACTAGAATCTAGCTTTTTAGGGCTATTATCCCCTAGCTCCCTGTTACCAGGCCTCTTAAGAATCATAGGCCTCTGGGGGCAATAGACAGCCATTATTATCACCTAAGTCATTAGGGTATAGACCTTCTAAACCCCCTATAGAAGATGCCTAACTAGGAGGAGCTTCGGTAGGACATAGGGCTGAATCTTCGTCTTCTTCATCTAAATTTAGTTCTTCAATTTATTAATATTCCTTAGGATTAAATGCTAGCTACGGAATTTAAACCTCTATAGGGTAGGAAACCCCTAATAATTCGGTCTTATAGGCTCTTTACTATTGGTTTCTTTGTTATTAGTTACAATATTAAGAGCCTATAAAGGAGAGGTAGGTTGAATGCTTGTAGATCTTAGGAGTAGCTTGCCCCTTAATCTATAAAAAGAAGCCGTGTTTAGCAGGTTCTAGTAACCCATAGGGGCTTTTATTAGCTAGGAAAAGCTAATCTTTAGCTAGATAACCTCCCTTAAGATAGTGGGATAACCCGCTAACTAGGTTAGTATCTATACCCAGGAAATATAGGGCATCTAATAGAGCTAGAGGCCTATATTCTAGTGGATTTTTCTTAACTAGAACATTAAAAACAGCGGTGCCTCTTCCTTTAGGATAGATAGGTCCTCCTACTGTAATTATAGGGCTAGTTTAACCTTTCTTAAGAGGTTTAAAGTCCCTAAAGAAAGCCCTATTATTACAAATATAATAAGAAGAACCTATATTATATAGAAGGGAGTTTTTAACTATATTATTAGAGTAGCTAAAAGTAGGCTTGCTAGTAGTGTTACTAGTTGTAGTGGTACTAGAAGTATCTAAATTAGATTCGGAATTATTATTATCCTCGCTGCTAGACTTACTAGAATCTAGTTCTTTGACGTATCCCGTAGCTAGGCTATAGCCTAACGCAAAAGTAGCTTCTTTTCCTTTATCCCTATTACCACTCTTCTTCTTCTGCTTTTTCTTTTCTTCCTAGAGGCTTTAGAAGGGTTTAAATCTTTCTTATCCTACTCTTTAGTAGTATTAGTAGAGTCCTTCTTAGTATTAGGATTAGAAGATGATTTCTTTTCCTTATCCTTAGAATTTCCCTTATTATTAGAAGCCTTATAGCTAAGAGCTTTAGCTATAGGGGAGGTTTTATCCCTCTGCTCTTCTAATAAATCCGCTATAAGGAACTGTAAATTTAAGGTATTTATAGGCAGTCCTTATGCCCTAGCAGCTCTAATAGTAAATCTTTGTCTCTTAGCCTAACTAGGAAAGGTCTGCTTGAATACATTAATATAATGATTTACTTAATTAATAGGAGCGATCTCTACACTGTAAAGCTGTAGTCTAGCTAGTAAATTATTAAAATTAGTATTAAAAGCCTCTAAAGATCCCTTATAATTTAAAAAATTTAGGGAGTGGTAGCTAGTGTATAGCGTACCTTACTAGATTTTAGCACTCTATAAATACTACCTAATAAGGACTTTATAGGCTTCTTTAGGGGATTTTTACTAACATATAGCTACCTATAGTCCTAGTTAATAGCTATCTCTTAATATTATCAAAAGAATAGCTTAATTATAATTAGCTAGATAGCCTACTAAGCTAGGATTATCTATAAATTTAGGTAATCCTAGGGCTCTAAATTAAATACTTAGGGCTTGCTTCTACTAATTATAATTTTTAGGGCCTTTTAGCTTAGCTCCCTTAGGAATAGAGTAAACCTTCTTATTTAGTTCCTTAATAGCCCCTATATTAAAGGTAGCTTATAAGTTACTAGAAGGTAAACTTATAGAAGTAGTAGTAGCAGGTAGGTCTTCTACTAGAGCTTTAGTATTTTCTTCCCTTAGCCTAGTAGAATCCTAAAGACCTTATATAGTAGTTATAGTTTGTGTTAATTTATCTAATAGATCTTTAATACTAGCCTTATTTTTTAGATAATTTAACTTAGTATACTTAATAAAATTAGTTAAGGTCTTACCTTATTATTTAATTTAGCTCTATATCTGTTATTACAGTTATAAAGCACTAGCTTAAACAGCCAGTTAACCCTCTATATCTATCCTATTAGGGCTAGAGGGGCCTATAGCAGGTCTCTTACTCTTATAATTTAGTAGTGCTATCTCTTAAAATTCCCTAGGATCTTAAAAGATATCCTATATAAGATCTCTAAATTTCTTCCTATTATAAATAACACGCGCTAGAAGCTAGGTTATAGTGTAACCAGGCTACGCACGCAAATTATATAGCGGGGCTGTTTAAAAGGGTGCCCCTTAAGGTCTAAAAGTGGGTCTACGGTATACGTAGGTAGAAACGAACTAGAGAAGATTCTCTGCGAAAATTTTCTTAACACTAAAAATAATAGATAGGAGATAATAGCTATTATAGCAGCCACAACGTAACGTAATGTGATATATAGTGCGTGTAACATATTATAATAGGTTAAAAAGCCTAGTATAGATATACTAGATGTTTAATAATTTATAAAAGGATATAGTATATCTATAGAGTAGATAATATTAATATATAACAGTCGCGGCAGTGAATAGGATTACTAAAAGGTTATGGTTATAACTAGATAGTTATAGTTATAATGTGGTGGTTATAGATGTGGCTATAGTTAAATTTAACACTAAGGGTCTAATATTATAATGCGTGGTGCTAGTAGATAAAAGCTTTAACTAGCGGTTTCCTTTATAATCTAAGAGCCTATAGGTCTAGTAGAGAGTAACTAGTACCTAAAATTAAGCACTAATTGCAGTAGAATAACGCAGTAATATAGTAATCTTATAGGCCTTCTAGGCTTATAACCTATTAAAAATAGCAGGGGAATCTAGCTAGAGGGATAGGAAGACCTCCCTAGTAGATTCTAACGCGGCGGCTTCTAGATTCACTATAATACAACGATTCTTTAAGATATAGAGCGTTAATAGTTAAATATAGTAGATTTCTAGCTAGATAAATAATCTAATAAGCAATAAGAGGATTCTCTAAGTCCCCTTATAGACCTACTAACTATATTAAAGGAACAGGGTCGCTAATAGGGTCTTAGGAGCTATTTTTTATTTTCTGTAAAATTTATTTATATAGGAAAAGTAAAAAATCAACTCATGACCATACAATCTAGCCACCCACGTGCACCAACTAAGCAATCTAATAAGCAACCCTATAAATAAAATATACCATAAAATCCGGAAAGAATCAAGGATTTAAACAGTATACATCAGCCTTTTATATAACTACTAGTTCCCTAGTAATAGTTAATTTTAGCTTCCCTATAGGGTAGCCTAGTCGGCTTAGTTATACAAGCCTGTGGGTTGGTTGTGTGCAGGAACGCAGGTCACAGCCAAAGCTGCTGGTCAAGACCAACAACGCTGCAGGCAACGCCTCGCGACCAACGTTGCAACAACGCAACTAGGCAACTAGTGGGCCTATAAAATAGTGCTATAAATAGCATAATTTTAACAAAAGTCCTTATCTACTAGTAGCTTATACTCTATTAGGAGCCTCTATATAGTAAATATAGCCTTATTACTATTATATAGGTTACCTATAGGGATTAGTTTTTACTTTAATTTAGCTATAGCTACCTATAGAGTAGTAAATATAATAGGGGTTAGAGCTTAGTATTAGACCCTAGGGTTTAGTTAAGTTAGTTAGGCTAAGGGTCCTATATAATCTACTAAGGGTCCTATATAATTTATATTAACTTACTCCTAGAGTTATACTATCTCTACTATTTACTTATTTAGTATATAGTAAAGTATTTTAAATTATACTTACTAAGCTACTAGAGGCACTATAGTATTAGATCCTAGGGTAATAGTCCCCTAGTTCGGATAATCCTAAGATTAAAGTGTATTTTATATACCTATTTATTTATTTATTTATTTATATACGCTAGCCAGCCTGATTTAGCTATCTCTAGTACTCCAGCGGTTTAGTTAAAGGGGAAAACCTTTTAGAGGATAAAAAACCCCCTTATAACTCTATATAGTCTAGCGCTAGCTCTACGGCAGGCTAGCGCTACTATTATAGTTACCTATTATAGTTATTTATTACTAGCTTACACTAGACTTATCCCTATTAGCAGAGTTACCTCTACCTTATACCTTAAGCCTAGCTCTAGGCTCTCCTTTAGCTCTACTCTAATCTATTTTTATCTACCTTTTACTAGGTAAAATCTAATACTATATAGTAATCTACTCTTAACTTACTTTTTTTATACTTTATTATTAATATATCTAATACCCTACTTTTTAGTTTATTCTACCTCTTCTCTAGTCTAGTCTAGTTATAAAGTTAGAGCACCTAGTTTTTTAAAACTCTAGGGGGAGAGAGGGTAAAGCTAGCTTAGTTCTACTATAATCCTACTACTCTTTTATATTAGGCTTTTCTATCTATCTATAGTATCTATATATTATCTTTAAATCTAGGTAATACTTTAAGGACCCCCCCCCTCTCTAGAGATTATAAAAGAAATCCCTTCTACCTCTAGATCTAGGCCTCTTTCCTTCTTCCTTTATTATACTTCCTATAGGTTCTCTTTCCCTTCTTTTTTTTCCCTTCTTTTCCCCTTTATTTCCTTATATACTCTTAGGCCCTAACCCTAGCTAGGTCTAGTTTAGTTACTAATATTAATATAGTTATAGCCTATTATTATATCTTCTTAGTATTCTATATTACCTATAAGTCTAACCCTACTTCCCTATAACTTTAGTGCTAATCTATATAGAAACCTTCTCTTTACTACCTAAGGAAGTAACTTATATTAAAGTAGCTTTAGAGAGCACTTAATTATAAACTATAGGTAAGACTTCCCTACCTAGGCACTAGGCTTATTTTACTACTAATTTAGTCTAGCTAGGTAAGCTATAAATATTCTAGTATATCTCTTATTATATATAATTATTAAAAAACCTAGGGTACTAGTATTATAATATAGTTAGTATATTTCTTCTCCCCTATGCTATAGTAGTAGTAAGGCTAATCTATTTTTCTAGGGGCTATAACTAATATATATTTTAATTACTAGGTTTAAAATAATAAATATAAAAAGGTAATATATATTCTATCTATTTTTAGGGTAGCGCTACTACTAACCTAGCTCTAGGTTAAAATTACTAGGCACTAAGTAGAGCATTAGTAGTTAACTAAGGTATTTACTAAAATTACTAAAGGTATAAATATAAGTATTCTTCTAATTAGTCTAGTCTAGCCCTATACTAATACTAATCTTTCTCTTCCCTAGGTTCTAGATAACTTTAGTACTTATATTAAGAAGCTATATATAGAGAATTAAAGTAAGTAAAAATAGAGTATATTAGTAGTAGGTCTAGTCTAGGGGGAGGGTAGGTCTATAAGGGACTAGTATAAGGAGATAATCTTCTAGCTATATAGACTAGACACTTAGATAGTAGAGTTAATCTAGCTCTAGGTTATTACCCTACTAGCTAAGAGCTAGGCTAGGGCCCTAGAGGATATAATCCCTATTCTAGAAGAGAAGTAGTTATTTTTTATTTATTTTTATATTAATATAGTAGTAATAGTAGGGCAGGGGAGGCCTAGGGGGGGATTATATACCTAGTGTTTAATTATTTTAATAGTTTAAATCTAAAGAGTTATTGAAAATGGAAGGGGAATCTAGCTAGAGGGATAGGAAGACCTCCCTAGTAGATTCCAACGCGGCGGCTTCTAGATTCACTATAATACGACGATTCTTCAAGATATAGAGCTTTGATAGTTGAATATAGTAGATTTCAGCTAGATAAACGATCTGACGAGCAATGAGAGGAGTTTCTAAGTTCCCCTTATAGACCTACTGACCGTATTAATAGAAGGGGGTTGCTAGCTAGGTCTTAGGAGCTACTTTTTATTTTCCGCAAAATTTATTTATATAGGAAAAGTAAAAAATCGACTCATGACTATATAATCTAGCCACTCACGCGCACTAACTAAGCAATCTAATAAGTAACCCTATAAATAAAATACATCATTAAATCCGGAAAAAATCAAGGATTCAAACAGTATAAGTCAGCCTTTTATACGACTACTAGTCCCCTAGTTATAGTCAATTTTAGCTTCCCTATAGGGTAGCCTAGTCGGCTTAGTCATACAAGCCTATGGGTTGGTTGTGTGCGGGAACGTAGATCACAGCCAAAGCTGCAGGCAACGCTGCAAGCAACGCCTTGTAACCAACGTTGCAACAACGTAACTAGGTAACTAGTGGGCCTATAAAATAGTGCTATAAATAGCATAATTTTAACACTCCCTCTAGAAAAGTATGAGTTAACTAATTCGATACCTAAACTTAGCTTTTTAATAGATATCTAAGTTAATAATAAAATTTAATAATAAATCTAATAACTTTTCAACTAATATTAATAACTTTTCAACGGAATTCCAGTGTTTTTGTTGATTTTAGGTTTTTCGACTTTTTAGTTATTTTTCTTTTAAAATTAGGCCTTTGTGTTCGTAAGACCTAATAGTTGAATAAATTGTTGAAATTTATCGTTAGGCAGGGGCTTAGTTAAGCCATCTGCAGGCATCTCTTTAGTATTAATATAGATAACCTTAGCTATACCCTTCTGTACCTTTTCTCTGGTATAGTTAAATTTTAGTAGGGTATGCTTTGTTCTGCTATAAAGAGCAGGGTTATTAGCGGTTATTATAGCGCCTTAGTTATCACTAAAAATCAGAACAGGAGGTGCTATAGGTAGCTTAATTTCCTTAAAAAGGCTATAAAGCTACTCTAGCTCCCTAATAGCTTCACATAGAGCATCTAATTCGGCCTCTAATGTTAATAAAGCTATTGTAGTTACTTTCTTTAATTTCTAGCTAATAGGTCCTTTAGCTAGCTTATAGAGATAAGCATAGGTTAATTTAGAGGACTTATCTCCCGCGAAGTCGCTATTACAGAAGCTAATAAGGGTTGCAGAAGCCTTAATAGTGTTTTTAGACCTTCTATAAGTTATAGAATAACTTATAGAGCCTAGAAGGTATCTAAGCAGATGTTTAGAAGCATTTAAATGCTCTATATAAGGCTTAGCTAACGCTATTAAAAGCCACTGAACCGGAAAGGCAATATCAGGCCTTGTAAGGAGCATTAGGTATATAATAGTCCCTATAATACTCTGATATAGCTTGTGATTGGAGGGGGAAAGAGGTTTAGTAAGGTGGGCTGCCTATTTAATAATTCTGGGTTATAGGGGAATTTTAGCAGGCCTAGCATCTTTTATGTTAAATCTCTCTAGGGCTTTAGAAATATACTAGGACTAGTGAATAGTTAGGGTCCCTTTCTTTTGATTTCTAGTGATTTGAATGCCTAGGAAAAATTCGGCTGGCCCACGATCTTCTATAGGGTAAGCTTTGTGTAATAGCTTCTTTAGCTTGTTAATATAAGCTAGATCCGGTCCTATTAGAAGATAGTTATCCACATAAGTCGCTATATATGTAGATGTAGTTAGGTTAAAGAAGATAGCTGGGTTAGATATAAGGGGGTGGAAGCCTAATTTTCAAAGAAGTTCCTTTAGGGCCTGCTGCCACTCTCTAGAGCTCTGTTTTAATCTATATAAAGCTTTTTGAAGGAAAATAACCTGCTTTTGAGAGGGATTATAGCCGTATTTTTTAAGTAATTTAGCTATTTTAGGCGTAGTAGCTTCGGCAAATTCAACGAATCTATTAGGGATCTGCATGTAAATAGCTTCCTTTAGTAGACTATTTAGAAAGGCCCCTATAAAATCAACCTGTTTAACTTCCCAGTTATTACAAGCCGCTAGGGCTAGTAATATCCGCTAACTAGGGGGAATGCTAGTTGTAGCATAGGTTTTGATATAATCTTGACCTTCTATCTGCATAAAGCCTTTTATAACGAGTCAGGCCTTGTGTTTTATAGGATTATTTTCTTTATCCTTTTTAAGCTTATAAACAAGCCTATTCTTTAGAACTTTTCGGCCCTTAGGAATTTAGTCTATCCCTATAAATTTAAAAGTTCCGGCAGCTAATAGCTGCTTAAATTCGCTAAAGGTAGCATTAACCCATTTTTGGCTATCCTTGCTTTTTAAAGCTTATTTCCAGGTCTTAGGCGTATCCGGATCGTTGTTATTAGACGATTTAGCCTTTTGTTATGCCTTAAAGCATATCTCCTTAACGAAAGAAGATAAATTAATATTATCGATATCTATAGAATCGGGGTCGATTAAAGAATCCGAATCTGAAAACGGTTTTTCGATAGCACCCTTATTAGGGGCGCTAGAGCTTGGGCTCTCTAGGGGTAGCGCTAGAGGCGTTACAGCGGTTATCCCAGGCGTTATAGGCGCGGCGGGCGCTGTAGGCGCTGTGGGCGCTAGGGGCGCTAGAGGCTTTGGATAGCTATCCTGAACCTCTAGATCTCGTGAGATATTGGCTTCTCCCTCTAAAGGATAGCTCCCTAAAGGCTTAGGGGACCCTATAGAGCTTATATCCTCTATAATCTTAATAAAGCTAGTCTTAATGACTGACCTTTTAGAGGGTATATAAATAAGATAAACACTAGAACCTAGAGTAGCAAGCAGCCGGCCAGGGATAGTCCTAGAGGCTAGCTTCTAAAGCTTTGATCTCTGCTCCGGAGGTATTAGAACCTCACAATAAGACCCTATAGCCCTAATTTTCGAGAAGTCAGGCTTATAGATAGTCTTAGGCTCTAAGTTAGCTAGAAATAGCTACTTAGGGGTTAGGGGCTTAGTTATATTAGCGGTGATATTAACTAAGTCCACTATAGCTGGAAGGATATAAGACCATAGATATAAAGGCAGCTTAGACCACTGAAGTGTAGCTCTAAGCCGGTCTAGGATAACCCTAATAGCCCTCTTAACTAGCCTATTCTATTTGTAAATATAGGGGCAAGAGGTGCTAAAGCAAATTCCTTTAGAAGATAACCAGTGCTAAAGTTCGTTATTAATCTCAGTACCTCCGTCGAAGTAAAGGTGCCTAGGATACGCGTTATATTGGTTTTTCAGGGCCTTAAAGAAGCCCTTAATAGCA
This sequence comes from Epichloe elymi, assembly GCA_023658475.1. NCBI lineage: Eukaryota > Fungi > Ascomycota > Sordariomycetes > Hypocreales > Clavicipitaceae > Epichloe > Epichloe elymi. The sequence continues at coordinate 4,472,260 of CP098276.1, forward strand.
GTATAAAGGGTCTAACCTTCTTTATTAGCTAATGAAAAGCACCATTTATACCGGGATTTTCGATTAATAAGTATAAGGACTAGGGCCTTCTTATTATGTGGTATAGGTTCGATTTTAACCGTATCTCCCTCTAGGATATCTAAAACCCTAGGGGGGTCCTGAATAGGTCTTTTGGTTAGTCTTCTAATAGCCTTTAATTACATACAGGCTATGCAGTTGAAATCCTTATCTTTAATGGCGGAAAAATTAGGGATCCCTTTAGCTAATTTCGAAGATTTCTTAAGTAAAGGGAGGCCAATATAGCCTAATTAAATGTGCTAAAGAAGGGCTAAATCTAGTAATTTCTTATAACTAGAATCTAGCTTTTCAGAGCTATTATCCCCTAGCTCCCTCTGTTGCCAGGCCTCTTGAGAATCACAGGCCTCTGGGGGCAATAGACGGCCACTATCGTCACCTAAGTCATTAGGGTATGGACCTTCTAAACCCCCTATAGAAGATGCCTGACTAGGAGGAGCTTCGGTGGGACATAGGGCTAAATCTTTATCTTCTTCGTCAGAATCTAATTCTTCGATTTGTTGATATTCCTCGGGATTGAATGCTGGCTGCGGAATTTGAACCTCTATAGGGTAGGAAAACCCTAATTCGGTCTTATAGGCTCTTTGCTGTTGGCCCATAAAGGAGAGGTGGGTTGAATGCTTGCAGATCTTAGGAGTAGCTTGCCCCTTAATCTACAAAAAGAAGCCGTGTTTAGCAGGTTCTAGTAACCCACAGGGGCTTTTATCGGCTAGGAAAAGCTAATCTTTAGCTAGATAACCTCCCTTAAGATAGTGGGATAACCCGCTAACTAGGTTAGTATCTATACCCAGGAAATATAGGGCATCTAATAGAGCTAGAGGCCTATATTCTGGTGGATTTTTCTTAACCAGAACATTAAAAACAGCGGTGCCTCTTCCTTTAGGATAGATAGGTCCTCCTGCTGTAATTATAGGGCTAGTTTAACCTTTCTTAAGAGGCTTAAAGTCCCTAAAGAAAGCCCTATTATTACAAATGTGACAAGAAGAACCTGTATCGTATAAAAGGGAGTTTTTAACCACATCATTAGAGTAGCTAAAAGTAGGCTTGCTAGTAGTGTCACTAGTAGTAATACTAGAGGTATCCAAATCAGATTCGGAATCACTACTATCCTCGCTGCTAGACTCGCTAGAATCTAGTTCTTCAACGTATCCTGTGGCTAGGCTATAGCCTAACGCAAAAGCAGCTTCTTTTCCTTTATCCCCGTTGCCACTCTTCTTCTTCTGCTTTTTCTTCCTAGAGGCTTTAGAAGGGTTTAAATCCTTCTTATCCTGCTCTTTAGTGGTGTTAGTAGAGTCCTTCTTAGTATTAGGATTAGAAGGTGACTTCTTTTCCTTATCCTTAGAATTTCCCTTATTATTAGAAGCCTTATAGCTAAGAGCTTTAGCTATAGGGGAGGTTTTATCCCTCTGCTCTTCTAATAAATCCGCCATAAGGAACTGTAAATTTAAGGTATTTACAGGCAGCCCTTGTGCCCTAGCAGCTCTGATAGTAAATCTTTGTCTCTTAGCCTAACTAGGAAAGGTCTGCTTTAATGCATTAATATAATAGTTTACTTAATTAATAGGAGCGATCTCTACACTACAGAGTTGTAGTCTAGCTAGTAAGTTATTAAAATCAGCATTAAAAGCCTCTAAAGATCCCTTATAATTTAAAAAATTTAGGGAGTGGTAGCTAGCGTATAGCGTACCTCGCTAGATTTTAGCACTCTGCGAATATTGCCTAATAAGGACTTTATAGGCTTCTTTAGGGGATTTTTGCCAACATATAGCTGCCTGCGGTCCTGGTTAATAGCTATCTCTTAATATCATTAAAAGAATAGCTTAATCACAGTTAGCTAGATAGCCTGCTAAGCTAGGATTATCTATAAATTTAGGTAATCCTAGGGCTCTAAATTAAATGCTCAGGGCTTGCTTCTACTAATCATAGTTTTCAGGACCTTTTAGCTTAGCTCCCTTAGGAATAGAGTGAACCTTCTTATTTAGTTCCTTAATAGCCCCTATATTAAAGGCAGCTTGTAAGTTACTAGAAGGTAAACTCGTAGAAGTAGTTATAGCAGGCAGGTCTTCTACTAGAGCTTTAGTATTTTCTTCCCTTAGCTTAGTAGAATCCTAAAGACCTTACATAGTAGTCATGGTTTACGTTAATTTATCTAATAGATCTTTAATACTAGCCTCGTTTTTTAGACAATTTAACTTAGTATACTTAATAAAATCAGTTAAGGTCTTGCCTTATTGTTTAATTTGGCTCTGCATCTGTTGTTGCAGTTGTAAAGCACTAGCTTAAACAGCCGGACCTTCTATATCTATCCTATTAGGGTCCCTAGGAGGGCTAGAAGGGCCTACAGTAGGTCCCTTACCCTTATTATAACTCAGTGGTGCTATCTCTAAAAATTCCCTAGGATCTCAAAAGATATCCTATGCAAGATCTCTAAATTTGTTCCTGTTGTAAATAACGCGCGCTAGAAGCTAGTTGTGGTGTAACCTGGCTGCGCACGCAAATTGTGCGGCGGGGCTGTTTAAAAGGGTGCCCCTCAAGGTCTAAAAGTGGGTCTGCGGTATGCGCGGGCAGAAACGGACCGGAGAAGATTCTCTGCGAAAATTTTCTTAACACTAAAAATAGGATCATAGGTAATAGGTATTACAGAAGCTACAGCGCAATGTAACGTAGTGTATAGTGCGTGCAATGTAGTGCAATAGGTCAAAAAGCCTAGTATAGATATACTAGATATTCGATGATTTAAGAAATGCAGCGTATCTATAGAGTAGATAATATTAATATATAACGGTCGCGGCAGTGAATAGAATCACTAAAAAAGAGGTTGTGGTTGTAACTAGTAGTTGCAGGTGCGGCTGTAGTTGAATTCAACACCAAGGGTCTGATGTTGCGATGTGTGATGCTAGCGGATAAAAAGCTTCAAAAGCTAGCGGTTTCCTTTGTAATCTAAGAGCCCACAGGTCTAGTAGAGAGTAACTAGTACCCAAAATCAAGCACTAATTGCAGTAGAATAACGCAGTAATGTAGTAATCTTTAGGCCTTCCAGGCTTATAACCTATTGAAAATGGAAGGGGAATCTAGCTAGAGGGATAGGAAGACCTCCCTAGTAGATTCTAACGCGGCGGCTTCTAGATTCACTATAATACGATGATTCTTCAAGATATAGACCTTTGATAGTTAAATATAGTAGATTTCAGCTAGATAAACAATCTAACAAGCAATGAGAGGAGTTTCTAAGTTCCCCTCATAGACCTACCGACCATATCGATAGAAGGGGGTTGCTAGCTAGGTCTTAGGAGCTACTTTTTATTTTCCGCAAAATTCATTTATATAGGAAAAGTAAAAAATCGACTCACGACCATATAATCTAGCCACCCACGTGCACTAACTAAGTAATCTAATAAGCAACCCTATAAATAAAATACATCATTAAATCCGGAAAAAATCAAGGATTCGAACAGTATAAGTCAGCCTTTTATACGACTACTAGTTCCCTAGTTACAGTCGATTTTAGCTTCCCTATAGGGTAGCCTAGTCAGCTTAGTCATACAAGCCTATGGGTTGGTTGTGTGCGGGAACGTAGATCACAGCCAAAGCTGCAGGCAACGCTGCAAGCAACGCCTTGTAACCAACGTTGCAACAACGTAACTAGGCAACTAGTGGGCCTATAAAATAGTGCTATAAATAGCATAATTTTAACAAGAGTTATTCTAGTATATACTCTTCTCCTATATATATACTCTTACCCTACCTCTAGCTCCCTACTACCCCTAGACTATTTAGTCTAGTCTTAGTCTCCTACTACTCCTATTATTACTACTATCTACTATAGTTATAGTCTCTAGATTTAGCCTCCTATATTATAAGTGCTCTATCTCTAGTTCTAGTGCCCTTAACTTAGCTACTAAGTTATATACTAGTGTGTAATATTATAGTCTCTTTATAGCTAAGAACTATTTAGCTAAGTATCTTACTCTCTAGGGGTTATCTAGGGCTAGCCTTACTTCCTATATATCTATAGGCTAGTGCTAATAGGGTTATATATAGCTATATTTATAGTAGTTAATAATTATATAGTATTAGTTCTCTTTTACTTATCTATAGCTATATAGGGGTAAAGCTACCCTAGAGATACCCCTAAGGAAGAGGAATTTATTAAGTCTAATCTTACCTATATATAGTTATATAATTATAGAGAAGATATACTTATCTAGTCTAGTGTAGAATCTTTAGATTATCTTTAGGTTATAGTTTAGTAGTTAGTCTTTAGTTAGCTCTCTACTATACTAGCTCTAGGCTAGTCTCTCTTTACTATACTATATTTCCTAGTGTCTTCTCTATTCTTTATATAGTTCTATATTTAGCTTATTTTTAACTTAGTTTCTCTATCTTTAGGGTCTTCTTTAGTATAGTATAGTTACTACTAGGCTAGCTACTACTTAGATTATCTTAGTTATTCTACTAGCTATAATTCTTTCCTTAAACCTCTTCTTAATATAGTTTAGGTAGAGGTCTAGGGGGGGGACTAAGGTCTTAGCTTCTAGTTATATAATTAGTATAGCCTTAAACACCCCTATAATAACTTAGAGGTAAGCTAACTAGTCTATTATAAAGCTTTTTATAATATCTCTAGGGTTTCTAGCTTTTTTAGTTAGTATATAGTATATACTTACTCTATAGGTAATAATAGGGTAGACTACCTATATATATAAGAGGTAGGTATCTCTAAAGCTATAGCTTTATACTAATACTACTAGTAATATAAGTATAAGCTACTACTAGGCTAGTTTCTCTTTAATAATATTCTTATAAGCACTCTAGGTAAGTTTATAATTAACCTATACCCTAAGAAAGTAATAGGATTCTATAGGTATTATTTTCTCTATTCTAAGCTAGACTTACTTATAGGGAGGTTATTAGGCTTTACTAAAGTATATAAGTTCTATTTTAGCTAGGTTAAACTTAACTCCTACTTCCTTTACCTAATCTTTATAGATTTTTTATAATACCTTAAGTCTTCTCTAGGTCTAGGCTATATTTTTCCTAAAAGCTATAATATTTATATTATTAGTAAAGCCTATAGTAACTATACCTAGGATAACCTAGAGGTAGATATATAGCTTTATAGAATATAAAAAGAAAAGAATAAGAGAAAGGGATAAGCCCTATAGGGTACTAGCCTTAATTTTAAAGGGTTCTAAGAGTTTACTATTAAAGCTAAGTTAGCTTATTCTCTTTATAAGGAAGCTATAGATTACTATAACTACCTATAGAGGGATACCTATCTTAATTAGGAGGGTAATAAGATATAGGTAGCTAACTCTATTAAATATAGCTAATATATCTATCTATACTAGTAAGGCTATCCTACCCCTTCCCTAGGCTACTCTAATATATTCTAGTAGGGTATATATTATAGTTTCTATTAATCTATTTACCCTATTTCCTATTTATAGTTCTAGAAAGAGGCCCCCTACCTTAGTAATAGCTATAAGTTATCTTACTATTACTACTTCTAGTACTTTTCCTACTATATTAAGTAGTAATATAGGTCTTTAGGTATTAGCCCTCCTTATCTTTTTAACTATCTTTCTATTCTTTTTAATTACTATAACCCTAGTAGTGTAGAAGTAAGCTAGGAAGTAGCTAACTTTAAGTACTATATTAAGTAGCCTAGTTATTATATAATAGGCTACTAGGCTATAGGCTTTAATAAATCTAGTAAGGAGCTTATTATTCCCTAGGGCTTTCTAGTTTACTATATCTAAGAGGATATCTATAATCTCCTTAGAGTTAAACTAGTTAATATCCTAGGTTAGTATATTATTAAGTTCTAGGAATATTAGGTCTAGGATATAGGAAAGGCTAGCTACTAGCTTAGGGAAGAACCTCTATATAAGTAAGCTTACCTTATCCTTATATATAGTAGCTAAATTAGGATTATCTTTAGATCTCTTTAGTTCTAGGAGCCTAGGGAGCTCTAGGGGTACCTAGCTCTAGAGCCTTACCTATCTCTCTAGTCTCTATACTTCTCTATCCTTACTCTAAGTATTAGCCTATCTTAGTATATTTCTCTAGGTATTCTTTCTCTTCTCTCTAATAACTTATTCCTACTTCTTATTAGTATTAGTATATACCTACTAGTTTACTTTAGTTTTTCTATACCTTTACTATCTCTTAGCTTATCTTACCCTAGTAATTACCTCTTTAGCCTATCTAGACTACTAAGCCTCTAGCCTAGGTAAGCCTCTAGGTTTCTAAGAGGCTACTAAGTTAGCTATTTACTATAGGTTTATAATAAGCTAGGTAGTATATATATTAATCCCTTTCTTATTATATAGTTCTAGGGTATTATCTAGTAAAAGCTAGTTACTTACCTCTACCTTTATATAGAATTTATTTATTACTACCTAGTAGTGCCTAAGAACTAGGGAGATAGTTTCCTAAGGGTTAGTAAAGATACTAATTAGTTATAGGATATAATTAGATTCTATTAGGTTTACTACTCTATTATAGTAAACTCTAATATTTAGAGTTACCTAAGCTAGATCTATAGTGCTATCCCTATCTCTATTATACTACCTAGTAGGTTCCCCTTAGGGTATTACTAGCCTAAGCCTTTACTAGCCTATAAACTCTAGTAGTTTTTCTACTTTATTACTAGTTTTATTAAGTTTATCCTAGAGTAGATATTTTTAGTTAAAGTTCCTTATAAAGATATACCTATTATAGGGCTCTTCTATATTAATAGTATAAATTAGGGTATTTTACTTATTACTATACCTTTCTAAATAAAGAGAGTATATATTTATACTATATATCTCTACTAGGGACTAGTTAGTCCCTCCCTAGGCTACCTATAACCCTATAGTGTGTTTTTTATTTATATATATAGTATTATATCTATTATAGTATATAAGTTAGAAGTAAAAAAGGCCTAAAGCTAGGGGCTATAGGTTTCTTATATATTCCTATTCTTAAATTATAATTATATTAATATTAGTTTAGTACTAGAGCGCTATATATACTAGGTTATCTTTCTTATTTATATTCTAAAAGAGGACTTATAATATTATTATATAAGTTAGGGGGGTTAGGGTTCTTTACTATCCTATACTAGTTCTATACTAGCCCTAGTTATCTCTATATATCTTCTAATATTATTAGACCTACTAGCCCTAGGTTACTTTACCCTTTACTCTATAAGTATTAGGTAATCTCTTTTTCTTCCTACTATATTAGCTAGTATCTATCTTATTATAGGCCTTTCCTAGCTTAGGGAAGGGCCTTTACTTAGGGGGTAGGTTATAAATAAAGCTAGTTACTTAAGATATCCTACTTTTACTATATTTTATTTCTCTTTAAGGATAAGGTATTCCCTAGACTAGGCTAGGTAAGGGCTAGAGTATAAGATATACTTCCCTTATATCTAGCTATTAGTTATTAGGTAGGTTACCTTATTACCCTTATACTAGCTAGCTTTATACCTACTATACTTTAGGGCTAATTTATAGTACTTTATAATATACCTAGTCTAGAAGTAATTATAGTATTATTAAGGTTAGAGGGTTTTATTATAAAGCTTAGAGTAAAATAGCTTTACCTTATAAACTATTCTATCTTTATAGATTTTATTAGTATTTTTTACCTTTTTAAGGCTAAGAATAAGGGTAGTTCTTAGGGCTCCCTTATACTAGGGATATCTTATTATTACTTTAATAATATTTACTTTATTAGTTTTACTTAGTTTAGCTACTAGGTTTTTAATTAAGGTATATTTTATAGAAAATCCTTTAATTATAATACTAAGTATATATTAGTAAAGGGTTATCTCTAGTCTAAATATAATAGGAATCTATTTCTAGTTATCTTTATACTAGGAGGTATTTCCTTTAAATATTATAATTATATCCCTACTAGGGAGTCTTTTAGCTATAATTACTATAGTTTAGCCTATTACTTTATTAACTACTAATACTATATTTTTAGTAATTTTAAACTAGAGTAACTCCTATATAGTATTTCTCTTTATAAGGACTTCCCTATACTATCTACTAGGGACCTATAAGGGAGGTAATATAGTATTTATTCTTTTTAGTATAGGGCCTATAGTAATACTTACTTAGGTTAGTATAGTATTATAGTTAGATACTTCTTTAATTACTTTTTTAAGGACTTATAAAAAGGCTTCCTTTATAGTATAAATATTACTATTATTATTATAGTTTATTTATTTATATTTAGTTTAGATATAGTTTACTATCTAGAGAGTAAGGGCTTTATAGGCTTACTAGGCTTTAGTTATTTTATTACTAGGGATAAGTCTAGTAATTACTTTATAGTATTCTAACTCTTCTAGATAATTAAACTAGTTCTAACTCTCTAGAGGTTTATTACTATTCTCTTAGATAGTAAATTATCCTATACTAGCATTAGGATAGTAGTAGCTTTACGCTAAACCCCTTATTCCTTTATTAATTACTATTAGTACCTTATTCTTATACCTATCTCTAGCTCTATTACTATATAATATTATAGAAGGGGGTAATTAAATAAGGTGATTTTAAATATTATATTTTCTTGCGTTTTAGAGACATTCCCGGACCTTTAGGTTAGTGCGGAAAAGTATGCAAAGGTTTTTTTATATACCTATTAGTATGTCTATTAGTATATTAAAATCTATTTTTTTATCTTTTAGTAGCTATTATAAGACTAAAGGAAGTTTCTTAATTATTATAAACTAGCCCCTAGGTAACTATAATAGGGTATTAATATAGTATTAAGAAACTTAGGGAAAGAGAAAAGAAAGGTAAGAAACCTATTCTCTTTAGGGCTCTTATAACCCCCTAACTACCTTATACTTATCCTCTTCCCTATACCTTTATATATATAGTATATATATACTCTAGACTTAGGGCCCTTAGGATTTGCCCCTATATATATATAATATGTGTGCGCTTCGGCAGATGCTTAGGACTATCTATCCCTATATATACGCGACACGTGTGCATTCTGAAGAATGCTTAGGCAAAGCCTAAGCCCTTATAATTCTTTAGTTTAAGTAGGGTCTATAGTATTCCCTAAGTTAATAAGTTCTAGTGCCTTATCTTATAGTATCCTATTCCTATTTAATATAACCATAGAGATTAGCTAAGGCCGCCACGCTCCGCGATCTAGTCTACCAGCATTATACTATCCTAGAGCTATAGTGTTTTAGCTAGATATTTATTACTTATTCCCTATAGCTATATATTATTTAATTACTTAGCCTATTTATTTCCTATTTATTTCCTATAGTAGAACCTTCTTACTACCTATTCCCCTACTATAATAATATTATAATTATTTATTATCTTCCCTTATCTTTATTCCTATCTAATATTACCTTATATTATCTAGTCTTTAGTATCCCTTAATCTCTTATACCCTGGCTCTTTATAAGTTTTATATAGCCCTATAGTTCTATACCTATTATATTAAGTCCTATAGTCCTTAGTAATCTTACCCTTATTAATAGGATTACTTCTAACTATAGCTAGATATTTCTCTTAATTATAGTAATAACTATAGCTATATTTATCCTACTAACTTCTTTCTTATTCCCTATAGTTATAACTATAGCTATATCCTATTACTTTATTTCTAGCTATAGTTATACTCTAGTAAACTTTAAACTCCCCCCCTTACCTAATTATATATATATTTATTTATTTAGTCTTAATTATTTAGATATATAGATTTTAAGTTATTTTAAACCAGAGAAAAGGGCAGATATATCCTAGTCTTATTACTATAAAGCTATACTAAAATTAATAGGGATAATATCGGTTATATTCTCTTGTAATCTAGCTACGGTCTCCTCTATAATAACATTACCTCCGATTACCTAAGCCATTCTCCACCCCAACAGGGGCCTCACACCGTGACAGTACGTTGAAGGCATAGGGTAGGGGGCCTTGTTGTAATCTACGACTTATTATTGTGAAGGGACCATGTGTATGATCTTCAAATGCAGAAACGGTCTTTATAGATCAAGGTACTTTGTTTCTAATTGTGCCTTGACGATGAGTTGTGACTTGCCATTTTTGCATCGCTCGTTTTGTTGCGTAGAGCACATGTTCGCCTGCCTGCTTTGCTAGGAAAAGAAAAAAGGAGTTCAGTCAGATCAGGAGCCGTCTCGCCGGCTCACGTTGGGATCACCGTGGGATGCTATTGTATTCCTGGCAGCTCAGATTGATACACCTTGCCCATATCTTTTCTCATTACGGCCTCGGCAGCCTTTGTATGGCCTTTGTAACTGTATAACTTTTGTAGCAAAGGCAGCTCCTGAATACCCAGGAACCCTTTCATCCCTGCCTTCAATGATGAAGCAAACTCGCTCAACACGGCATCGATGAGCAATTTGAATAGACATCTATTTGCACATATCCAACTCTGGTATCTTGTCTAAATCAGGCCGAAATGCCCTTGTCAAAATATACAAAAAAAAAAAAAAAGACCTCTATCCCCCCTTTACATGACCGTGCAGCAAGCCTTCTCCAACTTCTTGAGGATCCTCGGCAATAACTTGCCAACCAAGTCGTCCATCTCGCTCTGCTGCTGGCCCTGCTGACCACCATGATGCTGACCTCCATGCTGTTGCTGACCACCGTGATATTGCCCTCCGTGCTGCTGCTGCTGCTGCTGCTGCTGCTGCTGGCCACCGCCGTGCTTTCCAGGCTGCAGGGGCTCTCCGCCCTGCAAGTTGATGTATATCCTCCCTGCATTCTCTTCGGTCCGATACTTCAAGCCCAGCTCCCGACACAGCTCTTCCACCTTGGGCTTGATCTTCTGCACATGGCCCGTCGAGTGGTTGCCCTTGCCCACAATCGCATGCAGGTGCTCCTGTCCGCGGGACTGGGCCGCCCGGATGCGCTGCTCCAGAATTCGCTCTGCCTCTTCGACGTACAGTCCGTGGAGGTCAACGGCGTTCTGGTCCACTTTGCCGGGGGCGTTGTTCTCGCGGAAGATGTAGTCGGCTGCCTGGCGGTTGTAGTCGTCTCGTTTGGCGTAATGCTGCTTGGACTCGCGGGAATACTTCCCCGAGGATTCGTGGTCGCCGCCGCGAAACGCTTCTTGGGACTGAACCACCAGGTGGCCGAATTCTGTAAGTCTTGAACTTGTACTCCGTACAAAATGGGTAGATGGAACATACGCGCTGCGAGGCCTGGTGGGCCTTGTCATTCTCAAGACGAGCCTGGTCGCGAAGTCTGTCGTATTCGCGCTCGACGTCGTCGTTGTCGGCTGAGCGGAGGGCTGATGGACATGTCAACTGGGTGAGGTTCTACGAGCCATGGTGTGTGTCTGCGTCTGCGTCTGCGTCGGCAATGCGACCAAGGCTGAAGCGCTTACCCCGTCCGCCGAGTCTTTCCATAGGAAGCGCCATTGTGCCGTTGTGATTGCTGTGCTGCGCAAAGTCAATTGGGTATCAATACGTGGGTGAGGCCGACAAGCCGATGGCCTTTGCTGGGCATGGATTGGATTGGATCTGCTTCAACAATGCCAGCAAGCTCGTCAATTGACTGCTCTATCCAAAAAGCGGCGCAGCCGACTTGGCCACTAATTTGTGCGTACATTATCCCCTTATGTGCCTTGCGACATAATTCGTTCTCGAGACCCACCAAAAAAGTTGACATTGACGTCCAAAAGTCGGAACCAGTGACACATCGCGCTTCGTCGTGCCTAGACACAGCAATACTATTTCGATGCCAGTATGTCTTGAGATTCGCCTCCTATTTTCCATTAGTTGAAGCCCCTTGAACCAAAAGTGATGCTCGCTGATAACTCTCGCGCAGTTGATCATCGTCTCGGGCCTCCCCACGTCGGGCAAGTCCACCCGAGCGAAGCAGCTCTACGACTACCTGGCCGCCCGGATCGCAGAGACGGATCCCGCTAAATACAGACTTCACCTCATATCCGACGATTCATTGTCAATATCTCGCGCCGTGTACGATCTCTCACCCGACACAGTGCGCCTGCACACACGATCAGCAAACTCGTCCGAGAAGGACGCTCGAGCAGCTCTCTATGGCGCGGTGAAGCGTGTACTGTCCGACAAGGACTTTGTTATCCTGGATGGCCTGAACTATATAAAAGGCTGGCGGTACCAGCTCCATTGCGAAGCGAAAGCCGTGCGGACGCCCAACTGCATCTTGCGCGTCGCATGTCCGGTGGACCAGGCTAGACAGGTCAACGAGGAGAGGCTACAGAGGATAAACCCGCACCCGCACCCGCACAAAGAAACCTCGGATGATGATGATGATGCCACGGAGGAGCAGACACCACCAGGTGATGGGTCAGGGCAACCCGAAGGCGCAGAAACTCCAGCAGAGCCATATCAACAGAGCAACTGGGACAACCTCGTCTTTCGGTACGAGGAACCAAATCCCATGACAAGATGGGACTCACCACTCTTTGCCATACTATGGGACGACACCGAGGCTCAGACAAGGCGCACCTTCGACTGCCTCTGGGATGCCATGGCCGGCGAGGGACGTAAAAGTATTAAACCGAACCAATCTACTATTCAACGCGGTCGCGACGCCAGTGGCGATTACCTGTACATGTTGGAACGTGAAACCCAGGATATCGTCAAGAGGATACTGGAGCAGCAGGTTGACGATGGCGGCGGCGAAGTCAAGATTCCTTTGACCGCGAGCGGCAAGGAGGACTTGGTCGTGGATCTACCGTCGGGCAAGAAGCTCGCGCTGCCGCAGCTGCAGAGATTACGGAGGGCCTTTGTGGGGTTGAATAGGGGTGGGATTGGGCTGGAGAGTGTTGGGAACATGGCGAGCGATGGCATGAGGGAGGTGTTTGTGAGGTATTTGAACGATGCTTTTGGCAAGGATGAGTGATGGGGACTTTCAGCGAGGGTTAAATCCATTATTATGGATGCGTTCGTGATGCAGATGTTAGACATGCGATCTGATTGGCGGCCATGTCCAATCAACAATGCCCATGAAGCACCACGCTCTGACAAATGCATTTTCGGCGACCAAACCGTGTCTCGAATCACTCTCCTGGAGCCGTCAACTTGTAATTCGAGTCCTCGCAAATGCGGGTCCAACACGTACTGCCCAGCTGCCTGGAGCTTGCTTAGTAGTGTCTCGTCACTGGCGGGTGTGGAAGGCCGCAGAAGCTTCCACTTTTCGTTGCGTGCATCATCGATCTTCCGGTCCGGTCAAGGCACCCGGGGATGTCATTGGCCCGCACGCCGCCTAATAGTGGATGGTGAACGCTGGATCCGTGTGAGTGATACAAAGTCCACGGTACTCGTAGTTAGTAGGGTTCCTTGACGCGTTTCTCAGGTACCTGCTGCCAATCTCCCGTATGTACCTCCTCCTCCAACAAGGTGCGGGCTGCTATTTGCTTCGGAACTCCAACCCAACTGGGCCATCTCGACCTCTCAAACCCTCACGTCTTTCATCTCCCTCCGTCTGGCTTTTCCCTTCCCAATCACCCTCTTCAAATTCTCACGCCTACCCTGATACCCCCACGGTTGTGGTGCTCGTACTTTTTGGGGAAGACCCGAATACCGCGAGGTCCTATATTTCAACGTCGTCAACGTTCCGTTTGCCTGCGGTCTCGGCCACGTTTCCAAACCCTCTCGACGGCAAGATAGCTGCGGCGAAGCACCCATCACATCATGGCATCGCAGCCTGAGGACCAGAAGAAGAAGGTCAACTTGACGTGAGTTTTCACGCGCTTTTTTGATGCTCCTCATCGAAGCTTCTCTGCTTTCTCGACAGCATCCCATGGCTAACGCTTTCGCAACTTAGTGACCCTTCTGGCGCTGACGTCAAACATGTTCGTTTCTACCCCCCAACAAACCGTTAAGCTTGTAACATTGGCATTTGCTAACTGTATCATAGGAGGATGACACTGCCACTGCTATTCTCAAGAAGAAGAAGAAGCCCAACCAGCTCATGTACGTTTTTCTAGCTCTCCCAGCATCATGCAGACGTCATTGGAAAATACTGACTCGTCCTCTCTCCTCAGGGTTACCGATGCCGTCAACGATGACAACAGTATCATTGCCTTGTCTGAAGCCACAATGGACGCTCTGCAGCTGTTTAGAGGTGACACAGTCCTGGTTCGAGGCAAGAAGAGAAAGGACACCGTTCTCATCGTCCTTGCCGATGAGGAGCTTGATGATGGCAGCGCCCGCATCAACCGAGTCGTTCGCCACAACCTCCGTGTCAAGCACGGCGACATGATCACCATTCTGCCTTGCCCTGACATCAAATACGTAAGTACTCGTCCCGACATGACGACTTATCACCCACCCCTGAAACGCAACCATTACTAACAAGGCGCCAGGCCAAACGAATTGCCGTCCTGCCCATCGCCGACACCGTCGAGGGCATCACCGGCTCTTTGTTCGATGTCTTCCTTGCTCCTTACTTCCGAGAGGCTTATCGACCTGTTCGTCAAGGTGATCTGTTCATAGTGCGAGGTGGCATGCGGCAAGTCGAGTTCAAGGTTGTGGAAGTCGACCCTCCAGAGTACGGTATTGTTGCACAGGATACAGTCATTCACTGCGAGGGTGACCCCATTGAGCGAGACGAGGAGGAGAACAACCTCAACGAGGTTGGATACGATGATATTGGTGGTTGCAGAAAGCAGATGGCTCAGATTCGAGAAATGGTCGAGCTGCCTCTGCGACACCCTCAACTGTTCAAGTCCATCGGTATCAAGCCTCCTCGTGGTGTCTTGCTGTATGGTCCTCCTGGTACCGGTAAGACGCTCATGGCCCGCGCCGTGGCCAACGAGACGGGTGCCTTCTTCTTCCTCATCAATGGCCCTGAGATCATGTCCAAGATGGCTGGTGAATCCGAGTCCAATCTGCGTAAAGCATTCGAGGAGGCTGAGAAGAATTCGCCAGCCATCATCTTCATTGATGAGATCGACTCGATTGCCCCCAAGCGAGACAAGACCAATGGTGAGGTCGAGCGTCGTGTCGTCTCCCAGCTGCTGACCCTCATGGACGGCATGAAGGCTCGATCCAATGTTGTCGTCATGGCCGCCACTAACCGACCCAATTCCATCGACCCTGCTTTGCGTCGTTTCGGCCGTTTCGATCGCGAGGTCGACATTGGCGTTCCCGACCCCACCGGTCGTCTCGAGATTCTCCAGATCCACACCAAGAACATGAAGCTCGGCGATGATGTTGATCTGGAGCAGATTGCCTCCGAGACCCATGGTTACGTCGGGTCTGACGTTGCTGCTCTATGTTCAGAAGCTGCTATGCAGCAGATCCGAGAAAAAATGGACTTGATTGACCTTGACGAGGATACAATTGACGCCGAGGTTCTGGACTCTCTTGGTGTCACCATGGAGAACTTCCGCTTCGCCCTTGGTGTTTCCAACCCCTCTGCTCTCCGCGAGGTTGCCGTTGTCGAGGTTCCCAACGTCCGCTGGGAAGATATTGGTGGTCTCACGGAAGTCAAGCAGGACCTTCGAGAGCAAGTCCAGTACCCTGTCGACCATCCCGAGAAGTTCCTCAAATTCGGTCTCTCTCCTTCGCGAGGTGTTCTATTCTACGGTCCTCCCGGTACCGGTAAAACAATGTTGGCCAAGGCCGTCGCCAATGAGTGTGCCGCCAACTTCATTTCTGTAAAGGGTCCCGAGTTGCTCAGCATGTGGTTTGGTGAATCGGAAAGCAACATTCGTGACATCTTTGACAAGGCCCGTGCCGCTGCTCCATGCATTGTTTTCCTCGACGAGTTGGACTCCATTGCCAAGGCTCGTGGAGGTTCCGTTGGAGATGCCGGTGGCGCCTCGGACCGTGTTGTGAACCAGCTTCTGACGGGTAAGTTGAATTATGAGAATACTCTAAACTTGGATGCCGTTGGAGGATGATACTAACCTGATCTTCAGAAATGGACGGTATGACTTCCAAGAAGAACGTCTTTGTCATTGGCGCTACCAACAGACCTGAGCAACTTGACCCTGCTCTGTGTCGTCCCGGACGTCTGGACTCTCTCATCTACGTGCCGCTGCCCGATGAGGTCGGCCGTCTGAGCATTCTCAAGGCCCAGCTGCGCAAAACTCCTGTTGCTTCTGACGTTGACTTGGGATTCGTCGCCAGCAAGACGCACGGCTTCTCAGGTGCCGATCTCGGATTCATTACCCAGCGTGCTGTCAAGATTGCCATCAAGGAATCTATTGGTGTCGACATTGAGCGCACCAAGGCTCGTGAGGCTGCTGGCGACGAGATGGAAGTCGATGAGGAGGCCGAGGACCCCGTTCCCGAGCTGACCAAGTCACACTTTGAAGAGGCCATGCAGATGGCCCGCAAGTCTGTCAGTGACGTTGAGATTCGCCGGTACGAGGCATTCGCCCAGCAAATGAAGAATGCCGGGCCCGGCGCTTTCTTCAAGTTCCCCGAGGCAGGCGCCGACGGCCAGGCATCTGGCAACGGCGGCAACGGCGGCAACGGCTTTGGTGATGCCGGTAATGACGATGATCTCTACGACTAAGGGCAGTTGGCGGCCCGGCAACGATTTGGAGATGAACGCGAAGCCAGTCCCTGTAATTGAATTTCCTCCTTGGCGCACACCTGCATGAAACCTTGGGCGGGCGCGCGCGCGCACGCCACACAACCGAGTTGACACGCGGTAAGCTGTCTCTTTTTATGTTTTGTCGTGTTCTCGCGTGCATCTGCTATTTTTGGGGATTCTGGGAGTTGGTAAAAATGGTAGATGGGGTAGAAGATGGTCGCGAAGGGGGATTGTTGACATGACGAAGTTGATACTTGGTGGCACAATTAGAAGGCCAGATATTTTGCTTTAGCACGTAAAACGCCGTTTAATTACATGTCTGTCTGGCCTGCTCAGTAACTTGACTCGGACTTGCTGTTCTACATGCCGGAAACGTGCCATGTTCGCAATTGGGTTGCTCGTATGGGGAAGACGGATGATGATGATGGCATACGACGGCTCGTGAGATGGCAGCACGTCAATATAAAATATGAGGAGCTCGTGATCCGGCGACAGATGCGGTGACGAGTGGCGAGAACCAGTCAAGAAGTGAATGTGTGTACATGACGATGCCAGATAATCAGCACATGGTTGCCAGAACTGTATGCTCTTGTGCCGTGGAATCAGCCTGTTTTTGACAATGGTATGCCCATTTATCGCGCCGTGCTTTCATTCCGTTTCGCAACTGGCGGGGAAAAAGGAGCTCCCGACGAACTCGAAATGTATTAACGCAGGGTACTCCGTCGTCTATAACACTCTGTCCTTTTCCATTCCATCCTATCCCATTCATTGCATTGCATTGCATTGCATATCCCCTCGTCCCTGTTTTGCTTGGGCCCTGAGCTCATAAGGCATTGGCCCGAGATGTTCTGTTTCAAGATGCAGCGGCTGTAGTAGGAACCATGCGCGTCGATGGGGGCTATCTATCATCCAGGTATGGATTCCATAATGTCCGTCCTATTTCGCCTCGCGCGCAACAAGGCCGTTTTGCCCATGTCCGGTTCCAGTTCCAGTTCCAGAGTGTAAAGGGCCCAGTACGACAGTTTTCTTCTTCTTTTTTTTTTCTTCTGTCCTCCCCGTTTCACTCCCGTTTGTGTGTTTGGGTCCCGGCTTGGGACTTAGCTGGGGCGGACAAAGTCATCTGCCTGTCTCGCCGTCAATTTCGCACACGGCCTCCAGGCTGTCCCTCGTTACGCGCAGCGCTTCCTCGATGACGGACTCTGGCATGGCGAGGTTGGGTTTCTCGGCGGTCGTGCCGTTGAGCTTCTTGGGGGCTGGGGGCGCGTCGCCGTTGGGTTTGCCGCCTGGGGAGGGGGGGGAGGGGGAGGAGGAGGAGGAGGAGGCTTCGCGGACGTCGTCGATTATGCGGCGGAGGAGGGCTGGGTAGGTTGTTATTTCGCCGGAGCGGAGGAGGGAGAGGGCGTGGGATTGGATGAGGGTTGGCCAGTTTGCTGAGTTTGAGTTTAGGGCGTGGAGGAGGGATTCTTGGATTCTGTTTTTTTTTGGGTTCGTTCGTTTGTTTGGTGAGGTGGACGGTTAGTTTTTTGGTATTTGTTTGGGATGGGGGACGGGAGGGACGGGAGGGACGGGATGGACGGGATGGACGTACTTTGTGACGTGGCCGTCGCGGAGGAGGAGGGTGTTTATTTGGGAGCGCAGGTCGGGGTCGAGCGTCGCGGGGGTGTTGTTGGCGGCGGAGGAGGGGACTTTGACTGGTGTTGAGGGCTGTTGCGACATTGTCGGCTCGTCTCTTTCTTCTTGTTCTTTTCTTTTGCTTTGGCAGCAACGGAGCGGGCGTCGCGCCTGGGAAATCTATTTTGTATTCCGTCGCTTGAGGAGGGTCGCTGTTGGTGAAGCTGAGGTGTGTGGCGTTGGATGATGATATTATTGCATGTCGACTACCTCTGCCGGCCGGCGGGTTGGGGCTGGGGCCGCCCGGGGTGTTTTTTTTTGGGACGCTTGGCAGCGCGGCCAGCTTACCCTGCAGGTCGAGTCCCATGATTGTGTCGTCCGATGACGACTTCACGGCTTCACGTCTATACCCCGAACACCTCTCCTCGAGAAACGTCAGTGAATACTATCCAATCTACACAAGTGAATGAACGAGCCACCCCTCCCAGATATCAGTCCTAGCGACATCGGCAATTACTGTTACATACCCCGTACAGTACAATCATAATGATGGCGTGGTGACATCCACGTTCTGCGTTGTCAAGGATTGAAGCTTGGTCTGGGGTGAGACTTCTTTCACGTTGGGATCCGGGGGGGGGGCTGATATGGTACCAGATGTCACTGTTGGGCCTCAACCTTGAGAAAGAACCCATATCAACTACGTAGTTGTAGCCCAACGGCAGTGCCATTCGGAAAATGTAAAGTTTTTTTTTAGAAAAAAAAAAGTAAAACTTAGTCGGGGATATCTCCGCCCCCGGCTTCGGCTAGCCACATCGGCTATGTATTCATCATATGGCCAGGTAGAGAGAGGCAAGCAAGCACGGCGCCCGCGAGGCGGTGAGAGTAAACCACCGACCACCCTCGCTGAATCAAGCTACGAAGAAATGACCATTCATTGACGCCCCATTGATTGGTTGATGAGGAATCTAGAACCCAACAGTTGGCACCGAGGATGAGTATGTGGCCGTGACGGACTTTGATCAATCAACGGAAAGCCGGTGCAACAACAAGACGGACGATCGACAATACATGTGCCAATGCCAGACCGCTCTCGTGTGTAGAGCTATTACTGCACGAACATGGAGCTCCATACCTTGTCGTGGCATTTTCCTCTTCTTTTACCCCGGGTCTGCTTCCGGGGCGTGTTGCCGGGACCCCTGACGCCGTCCATTGTATTCATCGCCAATGCCAGGGGAACCTTGTCGAAGAAATCCTTCTGGGAAGCAGATCCAAGCACAGCCCTCTCTTTCGTCCGAAACGTTGCTTGCTTGCCTTCCACATGGACGTGGAAAGCAGATCAAATTCCATGCAATCGTCCTTTCATGTCTTGCCATGCCGTGTCATGTCATGCCATGCCGTGTCATGTCATGCCATGCCGTCCGAGTCGAACCGACGCTGCACCAACGTCACATGGTCCGCCTATCCTCGTCTGTCGTCTGTCTGCTTTTTTGGAGTTTCGGGGTTTTTGTACGTATGCGAAAGCAGTCAAAGCCCACCTAGGTAGGTAGACACAGTAGATGCCTAACCTATCGCCCAGCAGCTTGTCCTTGCCTCGCTTGACGCCTAAAAGTAAAAGCCTAGTCAGTAAATAGCAACAAAAAAAAAAATGAGAAAGGAGAGAAGCCATCGTGCGAGGGTTGACGTGCGTTGCCACGGCCATCCCATCCCATCCCATCCCATCTCCATCTCCATCTCCATCTCCATGGCCGGGGCTTGGCTTGGCTTGGCTTGGCTTTCAAACGCACCGATGCCAGATACGAGGAGTCTCCTCCGTCATGCCGATTTGCAGCATGTGGCACCCAAACCACGAATCTTGTCTTACCATGTACATGTACTCTGCAACCCTTGACCGTCGCACCGCATCCAATGCAATACATGGATAGAATGGCCCCAACCCCTGCACCTGAGTGCATTGTGAATCTTTGTTTCGATAACGTGACTCGTGTCTCCTTTTTGCTTTGCAGTCGATCCCTTTTTCTTGTTTCTTTAAAGACGTGCGTCGCCGACATGTACTGGTGATACCCATATTGTAGACTCGTTTTCATACTCTGCAAACTATACCCAGGCACCCGCAGACACAGTGGTGAATGACGTGGAGTGTGCCAGAGCACGCCCACACGATTGATAGCATGTATGCGCGCGTTTGCGTGCAGACGTAGATTCATCAGATGCAACACGAGGCAACTATTTCTGACAGCAATCCAAGGTGAAATAACTCATGCAGTATCGCCTTCCCGTTCAAAGAACTTCTTCTGACTACTCAAAGCAGACTCGTATATGCTGTCCTCACACCAATCGCGGAAGTAATGCGACAGCTTGCTCTTCGTCTTGTTCGACTAGCTCTGTTAAAGCCGTTTGTCAGGATCCTTTCTCAAGGCGTCAGACAGGATAAAAAAGGCGTCTGTCATGATGATTTTTGGAGAGTGGCTAATAGCTCATCGCGCTTCCTATGGCTTCGGGAAAGGTCTACCTTTTACGTGGCACGTCACTAGACGCGCAGCTTCTGAAATGGGCGCCATCTCTGAGGTGCTGCCCTCTTTTGTCCTCTCTTCGTCATGGTCGGGCCAAGAAAGAATGGTTTGATGATTAATGCACCTCATATCGCTGTGCAAGCGACGTATCTGCAACCATGGTGGACGTGGTGATTCTGGCCTTTCAAGAGAAAAACCACGTCGAAGAGTGGCATAACGGCGGAATTGCAGCATTTATCCGAGTCGCATTTGCCTTCTGCAATTTGCATCATGGTGTTCATGTCCTGATGTACTCAGTCAGATGTCAGTCATTATTTCATGTGCCAAAACCCGCACCCCACACCCCACACCCCACCCCTCACCCCCTAACCGACTTATGCAAACGCACAAGTGGTACTTTTTGTGTCGCCCACTTTCAGCCTTGCGGTGGCAGTAGCTAAGAGTTAGTCTAAGCCGAGCCCGTGAGTCGAGACCATAATATAACTTAAAACGTCACATCCCACATCCCACATCCCACATCCGACTACAACTAACTATACGAATGATGAGTATCATGACGTTGACAGCGAACGAAAGCAAGACCTGCGGCATCTCACCCGATCCAGCGGAAGGCAAGGCATATATAGGGTGACGGCAATGTGGTTTATCACCGAGCAAACGCCAACAGCGAAAATGCATTGTCGAACGTGAACGATGCCGCCGGATGAGTACTGCCGCCCATGATTTTATTAGAAAGGCATGTGAGCGGCGATTAATGTGCTGACCGGTTTTGCCAACCTCGTGACCTTCGTGACACCACATTATACGCAGGGCTCTGCTTTGTTACATCCTGGGCCAACAACCGTCGAGAGAAGTCAAACCGAAACAGCATAGTGCAGCTCCGCCTCCTAAAACGAAATTCGTCAAATAAGAAGTAAAAGACGGTGCCGGAGTTTCTCATTAAGAAGTACCAAAAGTCTGAGGATTCGATGATCGGCTAGTATTGCTAATGCTACATCATTCTTAGGTGAAGCGAGCGCAAGAGTCGAGGCGACATGGATTAGCGACTGACAGGGCGGGAAAGTGGACGCTATACAGGAAACTAATTGAACGGCAAACTTATGGGCAGGGCGCTTTTCGTGTGCGCTTTGCCAACATTTTGACTGCAATCCAGGACAAAGTTGCCGGTATGACGGAATTCGATTTCATCATCCTTTGTAGCAGATAGCATAGCATAACAGCCTGGAGAAAAAAGTCGATAGGCCCAAGAAATGCGGCGCGGGACCGTCCGTGATTTCGATTAGGAGAATGCTGCGCATCGCGTCTTGGCCCCGTAAAGCCAGTTAGCCTTCCAGGTGATAGATACCATCATCATGGCGCTTCTAGGAGTCGGGAGTCGGTCATACTTGGCCCCTCGTAGCCATCTTCAGCGTCAAAATGGGTGCGTTAGACTATCACTCAATTTCCCGGTCAATGGACCTTGTTATATGACATGATATAAAAGCACCGCATGCCGCATCCTGCAGCCGCCAGAAGCCACTTGGCCTCCGCAGACCGTGACAGCTTCCCGAATCGAATCGGAACCTTCTATCATCATCGTTTCCCCGTAGAGAGTGGTATCTGATAATCTTACCAATCAGCGGTTCTCGACGAGCAGAGCATGAAAGAAGATGGAGATTGGGCTATCAGAGTTTCGTTAGGCCCAGCGAACCGAAACGCTCCTGCCCACTTGCACGACGAGATCGACCACATGCGACCGACACTTCACCGTTTGAGAAGCGCTCAAGTCGATGCGCTAACCTGCGTTATTTTAGAATAATGCAATTGTCCTTGTCGGGCTTAGACAAGTCTCACTACAACCTATCGCGATCGACTTCCGGTATGATCCTAGTGCGGCGAAGCGTGGAACCCCTGCTGCGACAGATTCGACTTTACGAAGTACTGCGATCAGGACCACTCCACGCTGAAGGAAGATGAGAGATGATGGATGTGTGGGCATTTCGAGTTGAGTTGGAATTTATCTCTAGGATGCTTTGAAAGGGCTGAAAATCGTGGTGCAGCCAAAGCGCCACATTGTCGTGAGCATTGTTGCCAGAACGTTTTATTTAGTAGCGGTGAAGGCGGAAACAAGGGGGTAAACCCCCAGTGAAGTCCAGAAAATTGGTTTGTAAAGAACGGACCCCCGGAAAAGTAAAACTGAAAGACATTTGCGTACCGGATATGAGATATGAGTGCAAGTCGCTTGTGGTAACTGCGGCTTTCCGAACGAGACCGGAGTGGTATAGAAGAACAAAGAAATGTAGGATGATACGGCCACATGCCGCCAAACAACAAGTGTGCATTAAGATGAGAAATCCGTGATCCATGTATGCCAAAGAGCCCCAGCATGAAGCTGTTAGGTCGTGCTTAAGTCTTACGGCGCGATACTACATCAGGTACCGGTCAGGAAACGGACCTTTTTTCATACATTAGTAGCTCCTCTCGTTCCCCAATAGCAGCGAGCACCGACCTCACCGATCGAACATTACTTTTTCTCTTTGTTGGCCGAATAAGCATTCCGCGTCGGGTCGACAACGCGCTTGCATGGATAGCTCCTCCGCCATGTATGGCCCAGGAACAATAGCGGTACAGATGGAGGAAGGAACCGATCCCGCCCGTGCCGGAGGATGGACCACGGAGGATGGACCACGGAGGATGGACCACGGAGGATGGACCACGGAGGATGGACCACGGAGGATGGATTCAAGTTGTCCGCTAAAAGCCCTTTGCCCTTAGCTATCAATTGATGCATATGGTGTTGGACGGATCGCGCGCCAGGGTTTGAATGTTGTCTCTTCTCTCACTGTAATTTTCTCCGGGGAATCTGCATGGATGCGCGCACGACCGAAAATGGGCTACTAGAGTGGTCTCTCCAAAAGCCTGATCGATATGCCAACAGATTGCACTCTTGTTCCCCAAATATCGACGCAGTACAGTGACCGTAATTTGGTCTGAGCGCCCTCTGTTTGTGCGTACTGGTAGTAAACTCGAATCGCTTGTCGATCAGCTTTGATTTCGCCCGCTGCTGAGATCGCTGAGCAAGCCATGGTGCAATTTCAACAGACTATGCGTGTTTCGATGAGTTCCTGATTTGGGAGGTTCGGGGTACAGAATGAAGACCTCCTCAAGCGCCTCACCCCTCAGCCATTCCTGATGCAACATGCCGAGAGTGCAGACTCGAGTTGAAACTAGTGCTGTGAATCTTGAAGCTCGCAGTTGACCCTTTTTGGTCTCTTCAATCGATGGACAAACCTCTGTAGAGGGAGGAACCAATGGCAAACAACTCCCTCCATAATCCGTACAAGGGACACAAATACATGGCTGGTGAGAGCCACAACTTTGAATACATAGGCATGTAAACCAAGCTTCGAAGAGCAGGTATTATGCACCTCCCTGATCTGCAAGTATCCTTGCAAGGCTTTCTTCTCTTGGGTTTGAGCCCCGGACACATGGCCAAAGAGGGCATCTAAAGAGCCTCCTCGTACATAGAGCTTCGGGCACAAAATGCTGGACGGGCTGACAGTGCGAGGGGCCTGAGCCTGCGTCTTCCAAGTTGCACCTGGAACCCATCCAGCACTTTGCAGGGTCGGTCCATTCTCCTGGGACCGGTGACCTCATGCGGCGGGTGGACAAAGGAACATCGATACACTTTCGAAGGAGACTCCCAATGAGGCTTGTGCAACGACAAGACACGAGGACATAAACTTCGGAGAAAGCATGCCAAAGGCAAAGACCCTGGATCCTGGAGAAAGAAGCAGGAGCATGTCCCTGGGTCCTTCCCAGAAGGGGTGAACACTGAAGGCGCCCGTCACGTCCCCTGCACTGCACAGTGCACAGTGCACGGACCTTCCATCCAACCTTCCACCTTCGCACGGATGGGCGATCCACGAACGACCGCATCTGTCAATCAAACCAGACGCTTTGTGACTGAAGACGACGTTGACCGGAAATTGGACAAAGATCGCGACTTGACCATCACTCCACGCCGAAGCCTCGGAAGCTGTTCGAGTTGGACACCGCAATTTGGGATTTTAACTTCCGAATTGGGTCATTTTGGGTCACGAGCCAACCAGCGGCCGAGACTGGGGCCACAAGGAATTGACGAATCTCGGTAACAGTAGTCGTGTGTGTGATGTGATTCGAAAGCAAAAGCTGCTACCCCTGTTGGAACGTCTCGTTTGTCACAACATGTTGCTGGAGGAATTCCATGGGCAAACAAAAACATCTAGAGCATACCCCACAAATTAACCTCAATCTCGACATGACAGAGCAAACCAGAACAGACCGGGGTCTAGCTTCCTTGCACCCCTTCACCTAACAAAAATGTGAGAATCACCATGCATGGAGCCGGACCTCTAAACACGTATCTAACAGATGCGTGTTTAGATGTCCCATGGAGCCCGTTTGATGGTGATTGAGTGCGCGTGATTGGTCAGCACGGATGAAGGGGGCTCATAATGTGATTTGCCCGAGCCATTGATGATTACTTTACATCAAGGCATCGCAACTTCTTTTCCGATGCAAAATGGGCGAAATTGGGACCGGGTAGGAGTAGTCAACTGGCAGTCGAGTCCGATGGTGAGAGTTGTGGGAGAAATGAAAACAGAATGACGCCTCGATTAGACATCTGACTGATTTATAATTGGGGATTCCACAACAACAGCCATCTAGGAAACTGTCCCGGCCGTCTGACCAAATACAGGTCGTCTTAGCTTCTTGTCTCAGTTGAGAGAGAGTTTGCGAACTGAGTACGGAGTACCATGCCTATCATTCCGCCGGGCCTACTTCAATCGAGGGTCACGCAACTGACACACTTCTACTGCCGCACGCTTTTGCTGCTATTTATAAAGCTTTTGACTTACGTCGAAAATTGAATAGGGAACGCTGAAAGAATGATACAATAGTCTTGTCCAATATTCTTGAGCTCGTCATCTCCGCGCTTTGCTTTGAAATTCCGAGTAGTATCAAAGAGACGCAGCAAACGAATGAAGTATGGTGAATTGAGGATGCACCAGCACCGAGAACGCTTTATCGCCGCCCCGGAGTGTTTCTCATGATGCCTTGGGGCGGGCGTGGCGTACATGTATCCTGTTGCCACCTTGTGGCAAAGTCAGCTGCTTCCACCGGGCCTTGAAAGGAGAGCGAAGAAGAAGAGAGTCTAAGTAGGAACGCCTCCACAAATACCGGCAACAGCAGAGACACAGCCGAGCCGAGAGTGCACCAGATCGCGTCAAGAGACCCTATTTGAGAGCTGCTGACGTACTACTTACTACTCGAGAGGGATGCAAGTCAATAGCCTATTGCGGACCATGTTTCCGGCCAGAAGAGGTGGCTGACTCCCTCTTGGTCCTCTTGACTGACGAGCCAGTCAAAACAGGGCGAGAAATCGAGCGATGACCATCATGGGAGGAAGACAATGAATCGAATGGGTTTAGGTTGGTCACGTCACTGGGCATTCAGAAGTTGAAGTTGTGGCACACCATCCATCCAATTGTCGAGTCAGAACGAACAAACGGCAAAGAGTTGACGTCGAGTTGGAGATGGGGCTGGGGTCTAGCAGGGCTGGATGTCATGGCAGCTGCCAATGGCACTTGATCTCTGCCGATTCGTCCATTCATGCATGACTCTTGATGATCCCGATTGCTGCTGGGCATAAAGATCAAGCTTGGTTGTGGATGACATGCAGGAAATACTTGATGGGGTTCAAGGACATCCACAGACACACAGGTAGATAGATGCACATCAGAAAGAGTGGCATATGCTTGAGCACAAAGACTGTGAGTACGGAGTACGTGGACGAAGCATTCAGAATCTGGCCTTCGCGTCTTGCTCAAAGGACCGGCCCCATGCCATGTCGCGCCTGTCGTGTTTGGAATCTGGCGTAATCTGGATGGCTGATGGGTGGGAGGTGAGGGGCGATTCACGGCGATTCACCCTGTCAAGCCGAGTCGTCGGTGTCGATGGCAAAACGGTAAAACAAGGCCTGCGGACCAGAGTGCCAGACAAGACAAGTGACAGACAAGTGAGGTGAGTGGGTGCGGGGGTGGGGGTTGGGGTGGATGCGGATTCTAGTGTGGGACTCTGACTGTGAACAACATCTGAACATCGAGGCGTGTGCATGCGACTCAATCGACTCTTCCGGGTATGTGGTTCAAAAAAAGGTTCGAGCATTCGGTTCGCTGCCGTCGTCGCGGGTGTGCCGTCAAGTGCCCTCGAGAGGGTGTGAGCCAAGCTGCACAGCTTGGCTCACCTGCAGACATGGGACCTGCTAGCAGAATGGGCCCTGGGCACTACTACCATCCGCGGCCGCAATCGCCATCGTGCCCATCGCCTCCTCAGCTCTAATGTAGCCCGGCCTGGCCTGATGTGGCGTGGTGTGGTGTTGGTGTGGTGTGGTGTGGTGTGGTGTGGTGTGGGTGGTGTCTGCAGGTGTCTGCAGGTGCAGGTGGTCGGTCAGAGCAGTTGTTGGCAGTGGGCAGCAGCGGCAGCAGCGTACTCGAGCAGTGACAAGGGTCAGACACGCTAAGCAGGTACCTACAACGAAGGCAGGCAGGTAACCTAAGAACGTCTTGGCAAGTCGGCTTTTGTACTACATTTGCAACCAACTTCTCCAACCCAGATTCACTCTTTTCTTCTCTACAACATCCCACAAAACCTCTCCTCTCCCTCCTCCCTCGGGCCTGTCGTCACTGCGGTGCAAGAAGAGCAATCTTTTGTTCCTGCCTGCCCATTCGTTTGCATCTCGCCAGCTGCTGCCAATTGACTTTGGCAGGGCAATGGTTTGCTCCAGGTGATTTGCCTCTTCTCCATCTCTCTCTGTATGTCCTCCGTCACACCCAGCTATTCCGCTTTGCTCGGGGGGTTTTTTTTTTCGGTCACTTGCCTGTCTCCTCTTTTCTTTGCTAACACTCCAGCTGCTTCTAGTTCGCCATGAGCGTCACCGACGAGAACCAGCCTCCCGATTCGAGAGACCCCGGGTCTGCAACTGATGTCGTCAGCCGAGGCGATGCCATTCTTCGCCAGACTCAGTATATCTATGCCTTGATTCTTCTTCTCGCCTTTGTAAAAGGAGCTGCCTGGTACAGCGTATACAACGCCAAGAAGGAAGAGGACATTGTTCATTCCACACTTAAAGGACCCGGCGGCAAGCCACTGCCCATCACGAAGCGTAAGAGGCGAGATGATGGTGAGCGCAAGCTGGGGCCCCGTTTCGGCACAACAGCAAAAAACGTTTTCCGTTATCTGGTAGCCGTCTTATTTTTAAGCTACGTCGGTACAGGTGTGTCCATGTTCGTACATGCTTTTTGGCATGAAAACCCCTACAAATGGTCTAAAGAGGGCTTGCCATGGGCAGGTGAATGCAGTGTGGTACGTATGCCTGTCCTCTCCCCTCTTCATATCTATTTGTGTGCGCGTTTATACAAATCCCACATGCGCGTCTGTATGAATTGATACTTGAATACATGTGTATACACACGTTCAAGAGGAAAAAGAAAAAGGAAACGGCCCCACCCATACCGATTATGCTTGACACTTCTGGAAATTGAGGGAGTCGCCGGACTCATCTCACCACGCAGAATCGTTTCTTGATTTGGCTAACATTTTTACCTCACTCTAGGTCCATGTCATAGGGTCCACCTTCTTTTACCTATACATTCTCTTTTCGCTCTTCGATTGGAAAAAAGGTCCCAACATCGTACATCTTGCAACTTGGATCTTGGGCCTCGTTGGTGAACTGACGCTCTTCATCACGACTTTTATCGCTGCCACCGACTGTCACTTCATCCGTTCAAATCGAACTGCCGATCTTCGTAATGACAAGACTTGCATAGATTACTGGACCAAGATTGACTTGGTCTTGTACTTTGTTCGTTTACTACACCTTTTGGCACTCATCAGCCTTTTCTGTATCGCTTGGGTCTTCAAAGTCAGACGCCGAGACCACGAACTCGAGGCTGCACATTGTACGGAGTCCACACCGCTGTTAAATGGACGGGCAGCCGGCACGTACGAAACGAACGCGACGACGGAAGGGCAGGCTTATGGGTCTCAAGAACGACGATCTCGCAAACGAACACTGTCAAGTGCGACACGGGCCTCCGCCCATGGCACTTCACGAAAAGAGGATCAAGCGGCTTTCTATCGTCCCGAGAAGCTTCCTCGCCGAACCTGGTGGGAGTACGTTCGTGGATACTCTCTATTCTTTCCATACTTGTGGCCGAAGGACTCTACACGACTGCAACTTCAAGTGCTGCTGTGCTTCATTCTCGTGGTTATTCAGAGACTGGTCAATGTGTCGGTTCCTTGGCAAATTGGTAAAGTTGTCGACCACTTAGACCAGGCAATCCGAGATGTGCGTCGTGGGGAGCCACTAACGACGGACAACTTCCCACTCCGAGACTTGGTGACTTTGGGAGTGCTCTGGATCTTGCAGGGCCCAACAGGCTTGTTAGGGGTCTTGAGATCCCTCCTATGGATCCCTGTGTCGCAATATTCCTACAGAGGATTGACGACGGCAGCCTTCAACCACGTCCATTGTCTCAGTCTTGACTTTCACTTGTCAAAGCGTACTGGCGAGGTTCTTTCCGCCTTGAACAAGGGCTCAGCCATCAATCAGTTTCTTGAACAGGTCACATTTCAAGTGATTCCCATGCTATTCGATTTGTTTCTCTCCATATTCTTGTTCTACAGAATGTTTGGGCCGTTTTACGCCGAGCTGAACCTGGTCAATATTTGCTGGTATTTGTACATGACCATCAAGATGGCTTCCACACGAGCCGACCAAAGGCGTGAAATGACGAACGCGGACCGAGAGGAGGAAGCCGTCAAGAATGACTCCATATCGAGTTATGAAACTGTCAAGTACTTCAACGCGGAAGAGTTCGAGTCCCGGCGATACCAAGACAAAGTCGCCGTGTTCCAGCGAGCCGAGGCAAATGTCCAGATGGGCATGGTTCTAATGAACATTTGCCAGACTCTTGTTTTCAATCTCGGAAGGATTGTGGCTACCTTGGTCTGTGGCTGGCAAGTCGCCGTGGGCGTTCGAACACCCGGAAATTGGTTCACCGTGGTGGCTTACTTGACACAGCTCCAGGGTCCATTGAACTTTTTCGGAACTTTCTATAGAACTGTGCAACAGGCCATGATATCTGGCGAGCGCCTTCTGGAGCTGTTCAAAATTCAGCCAACAGTTGTAGACTCCCCAGATGCGGTCCCGCTGGAAAATTTCCGTGGTCACGTCCGGTGGAAGAATGTGAGCTTCGCTTACGACAGGCGCAAGCCTGCGTTGCGCAACATCAGCTTCGATTGTGCTCCGGGAACCACCACTGCTTTCGTTGGTGAGTCGGGCGGCGGCAAGTCTACCCTCTTTCGTCACATGTTTCGTTATTATGACTGCGACGAGGGTAGCATCGAATTTGACGGCAAAAATGTCAAAGACCTCACAATCGACTCGGTCCGTAGGCAGATTGGAGTTGTTCCACAGGACACGACTTTGTTCAACGAGTCTCTGATGTACAATCTCAAGTACGCAAATCCTTCAGCCACGGAAGAAGATGTCTTCGCGGCATGCCGAGCCGCAAGCATTCACGATCGCATCATGAGTTTCCCAGATCAATACAACACGCAAGTTGGAGAGCGTGGACTGAGGCTCAGTGGAGGCGAGAAACAGCGTGTTGCTATCGCTCGAACAATCCTCAAGGATCCCAGAATCATCATGTTGGACGAAGCAACTTCAGCATTAGACACACACACTGAGCAAGAGATTCAGGACAATGTGTGGAATATAGGAGAGGGTCGTACCCTCCTGATTATCGCGTAAGTCAATTGCTCAATCACGGCGTTGTCGGCGATTGTCGCCTTGGTCTAACTCATGTCTGTCCCTTGTTGCTAACGAAACTTATCAAATTACAGACACCGACTGTCCACCATTACTCACGCTGATCAAATTGTCGTGCTTCATGCCGGCGAGATTGTCGAAACAGGGACTCACGATGAGTTACTTGACGCCAATGGACGATACGCCTCCATGTGGGAAAAGCAGATCCGGGCTGAACGGGCTTTGGACGCTGCCAGAGAGGCGCATCTGAAAGCCGCAAGGGCGATGAGACGAGCTAACATGGGGTCAAAAACGCCAGACGAAGCCACCATGGAAGATTATCACAGTATGGGCTCCTCCGGAACGCTCTCTGGTAATGCCACGAGTCGTGGTAACCGAGGAGAAGAGACAACTTCGGCATCCTCGTCCGCATCTGGGTCGTCAGCTTCGTCTGATGCTGAATCTACACATACCGAAGAACACTCAGACGAGCAGAAGGATGATCAGCACCAAACTTGAATTCGACCAAATGTATTGCATGAATGCCCTTTCACATGAGTGAGATGCATGCTCCTGCCGGGGATTGCTGCATACAGACCATACAGACTGACTGCTGAAATCTGCAAAGCTTTGGCCACGGCCCAGCTTTCGAACTTGTTCATGACCACGAAAGACAACGCACGCCCTGCAACGTCTTAATCAATCTCGCAATTCTGCCATCGTTTCACGATCGACATCGCATCAAGACTGCATTGAACTGGCGTTGGGAGCAAGTCTTTTTCTTCAATTTTTTTTTCCACTTTTTCACATTGTGTTTTTTTTTTCGGTTCGCGTCAGAGTGAGGCGACTCTCGACTATTTTAGTCAGCCTAATAATTCGAAGACACGAAGTCTACCACCTTGGGTGTTGCATGAGCGCTGGACTAGGGACGTGGTTGATAATGATGTGATCTGTTTTCTGGCCATTGGGCCCTTTTGGGCCATTGGGCCCTTTTGTGTTTTATTATCTTGTTTTCCCTTTCTATGGTATTTTGTTTTTCTTTTCTATCAGTCTCTCCGGCGCGGATGGTGAAAAGAAAACTAAAACAGTACGCACACGCATAAGCACACGCATAAGCACACGCATAAGCACACGCCAATACATGAGAAACGGAAAACGGAAAACGGAAAACGGAAATGGAAATGGAAATGGAAATGGAAGGGAAGGAGGAAAGGGGAAAGGGGAAAGGGGAAAGGGGAAAGTGAAAGGGAGAGTGCGTCCAGGAGAGGCTCTCATGTTCAGAAACGCGGAAGGGAAATAGCTACTCACACAGCGGAGTTCAGCGGATTTGGCATTTTGATACTGGTCTTTAGCATTAAACATTTAGCTTCTTTCTCCAGCACTAGCCGACGCGACGGGCCAGGAATTGACCACCTCTCACAAAGATGGACAACTGCGCACGTTTGAAAGTGAGGCTTGCCACGACTAACATCAATCTAGTCAGCTCACCCACGATTTAGCTTTATTCCTCCATTGCGGTTGTAATCTGCTTCAGCTACATGTTGACCAAGCCCGGGCTGCCTCACGGTCAGAGAATGGGCCGTCTTCCGTGTTAATAAAGCCCATTGCCCCCCTCACCCACCCCCCTCACCCACCCCCCTCATCCACCCACCTCATCCACCCAGACCCAGACCAACCAACAATCGATGCCATGTGGCCGTCAACAAGCTTCCTTGCTCGCGCGACGTCAACCTCTGAATTCCTCCTCATACACCGTGTCGTGACCCTCTACTTGTCTACTTGAAAAGATGGCCCGTGTGTCGCAATCCTCGGCCATTTCAGAAACGGCTGCATCATCTCCTGAGGCGGCTCTGGCAGAATTGACACAACTGCTCTTGAGATTGGAACAAAACGTCCTCCATCCCACGCCCGAGCGCGAGCGACGACTCAGAAAAAGCGAGTACGAGAGAAGCAGAGTAGAATCGGTACGGCCTGCCTGAAGGTCGCCGGAGACGCATGCTTGTGCATGAATGGACTAACAAATATGGCATAGAATCTGGGTCATGCGCGCTCCGTTTTGACCAAGCTCGAGCAAGATGCCTTGCAGGTCAAGGCGCCAACGAAAAGAATCGAAACGCAAAACATCCTGAACATCAATCGGGACAGGCTGGAGACGCTTTTGGACCGATTGCAAGATTTGAGACAAGTGAGACGGCGACGGCGACGGCGACGGCGACGAATTCTACGGGGATTTTGGGCAATTTCGCTGACTTGGAGCACAGATGGCAAATGACGAAGATGATAGCTCAGACGAGGAGGACCTCCTGGCTGGCATAATTCAGACACCCAGCGAAAGCATGGACTCTCTGTCCTCAGATGCGAGAGACGTGCCTCAAATAGTCGACACTCCCTCTGATTCTGTTTCTCGCGAACCCACGCCCACGCATGAGCCCACTCGATCATCATCATCACACTCTGCTCAACCAGCTGCACCACCGCCGTCCTCCTCGCCAGTCACACAAACACAAACCACGCAGGAACTCCGGTCTCGATCGTCTGCACATCCCAACACATCATCGACATCGACATCGCCACCACCACATACTAGTGCTCGCGCTGCCCTGTTCGCCAGCCGCCGCAAGCCCGCCGAGCCACAGACGTCCACAGCCACAGCCGAAGCAATACTCGACCAGCAGAGAGCAGAGCAAGACTCGCTCTCCGAGTCGATTCTCAAAATGGCCAGCGCGCTGAAAGCGAGCTCCCAGAAATTCTCTTCAACCCTGGACGCCGACAAGGACGTTGTTGAAAAGGCGGGAGAGGGAATCTCCAAAACGGAACAGAGCATGGAGACGGCAAGAGGGAGAATGGGCACGTTGAGAAGGATGACGGAGGGCAAGGGCTGGTGGGGGCGAATGATGCTGTTCGCGTGGGTGTATGGCCTTATGTTTGGACTGCTGTTGCTGGTTTTCGTGATGCCTAAATTGAGATTCTGACGACGGGACGATTGGGTAAATATCGATTTGACTTTTGTACGATAGATATCACGTCGGAGGTATCGTTCATTAACGAATAACGATTATAGGTTTTTTTTTTTTGGGTACTGATCGTACTAGACATTTGAAAATTCCCGAAACCTTCTATGTTTATGTGATGGAACCGACGCGGTCCCATTTCGACCCGAGCATACGCCGTCGTTTTGCTCCCATGATAAGGAAATGCCATGTTGAAACTAGCCCTTGTCTCAATCCTCATCTGAGGCCGCCATATCGCCCATGCAGACATCTTTATCATCATCATCATCAGACGACAGTTCAAAACACAGTCTCATCTTGCCCCTCCTCGTCAGACGAGCTCGTGTTGGGAGAATCTCCAAGTATCTCGAGGTCGTCCTGATCTTCACTGTCGCTCCATTCCATCTCGACACCACCCGACTGCAAGTCACTAGCATCTTCGACATCGATCAAAGACCAGTCGACGCCATCATCTTCGTCGTCGTCGTCGTCGTCGTCCTCCTCCTCCTGGAGCATCGCATCACCAACTGCCTCCGTCCCAATCTCCTCATCGTCTTGACCCAATTGCTCCCCGACCGCCAGAGCAGGTAGTCCTCGCAGCGCGGCATTCAATTCCCGGCTCATGGCTGCAGAGAACAAGCCGTTCCGCCCAACGGGCTTGCCACGATTCTTTCAAACAAGACCAAATGTCACGTCAGTCGGGAATGTTGCAAGAAGTCAGGGGCAGCAAAGGTAGCAGGCGGAGCGTCAACAAACCGGCGGCGTGTACGCAAAGAACGAGGCAGGCATCGTGCCATGGAGAACGACCCGATCCTCCCATTGAATCCCCGTCTTGGCGCGGAAAAAGCGCCTAAAGTGCCCGAACTCGTCGTCGAACAGTCCCGAGCAGTCACTCTGTCGGAAGTAGGCGGGGTGCGCGTCGCCGTTGCGGCGGAAGTACTTTGCCGCGAACAAGAACAGAGGCGGTCTGGCTATGGATTCAAAGAGCTTTTTTTTTTCCCATCAGCCCCCCCCCAATAAAGGAAGAGAGATTAATTTTCTAATTCATGGAATGTTGGAAATGGGTTGTTGTACATACGTAAAGAACGTGCCGCTCCTGATATCCCGACTCGAGATAGTTCTCACGAACCAAGCTGACTTGGTAGCGAAAATTGTAATCATCGTAGTGCACGCGGTAGAGATCTACACACCACGTTCTGTCGTGAGCCAGCCCTCGGTGAGAAATTGGTGAGGGGTTTTTTTTTTTCTCCCCTTTCCACATACTTGTGTTTACAAATCTCTCTGCCAGGTACCTGCCTCTCTCGATCCGTTCCCTCTCTCGCCTTGTGGCCTCTTGTTTCTTGAGCACGTGGCGGTAGCAGTACTTTGCGACCTTTTCGACTCTTCCTGGGCCGGCAGATAATTCGAACCATTCAAAGTCGACAATCTTCAATCTCTTGCGCTTGAGGCCTTCACTTACTATTCGTGGGAAGGTAAGAAGTCGGTCAGTTTTTGGCAAGGAAAATGCTGAAATGAGAAGGGGTTTTTTTTTTTTTTTTTTTTTTGGCCGACGAACCTCGTGGAACTCGTTGCTTGAACTGCTCCTTTGTGCAAAGCAAATGCGTGACATGCTCGTCCAGCTCGTGCGCGAATCTTCCTTTGCGAATCTCGGTCCAGTGCTTGATTTTTTCCATGGTTAGTCCGTCGGGAGGCGGGCCAGCTACGGCGATGACTTTGTGCTTGAATTTCTGGGAGGCCATGTTTGGCTTGATTCACAGGCTTTGAAAACCGCTTTTTATGACGGTGGAAAAATGGAATGCTGAATGAAGAAGAGGGATAGGTTCGTCACTGGGATAAAGATGAGGATATTTTTGGGGAAAGGCAAGAAGATTGCGAAACTTGTTGCTGGTTGTGCTGTGAGAGCTGGGGGTGAGAGACGGAATTTGTGTAGACAGTTGCTGAGCGGTTGGCGGGAAACAGGTTCACGGGCGACAGCAGAAAAGGAATTTGTGAAGAGCAAAGGTCTTGCCCGTAGGGGAGTGAGAACTAGAGATACACATGTTCTATTCTTATCGAATCGCTTTCGCGGCCTTGACGAAAGCAGCAATCTTGGCCAAACTTTGCTTCCCATCCTCCTCGACACCACTGCTGACATCGACACCAATGACACGGTCACTGGACTCCCCAAGAGCATTCACTGCTTCCGTAACGTTGTCTGGGTTCAAGCCCCCGGCCAGGAAGATCCTCAAATCAGCGTCTATTTCCAAGGCAGCCTTCACGTCAGACAGGTCCAGCAGCTTCCCAGACCCGGCACCAGGGTCAAGCAAGGGTACTGTGTGGTAACCGCGCAATCCGATGCCCACGTCGCCAGGCTTGAAAGCTCGAATGACTGGGACAGGAATGACCTTGGCCCATTCGATGGGCTCGTCGCCGTGGAGCTGCACCAGATCAAGATTGTACAGTCTCTGCTTCTCCAAAACCTCACTCAGCGGCTGGTTTTGGAAGATACCAACAAGACGCGTTCCTGGGCCTTGGAGCCTGTTCGCTGCCGTAACAAAGTAATCAGTGGCACTGGTCTCTGGGATAGAATCTTCGATTCTGTCAGCAAGATTGTTGCCAGAAGCATGTACAGCGTCGGCAATGGCCAGTGCTGTCTCATGAGAGACGCATCGCTTGGATCCAGGGACAAGACAGACTCCGACAAAGTCGGCTTTGGACTCAACGGCCTGCTTTGCCGCTTCGGCACTTCGAGTCCCGCAAATCTTGACGAATAGAGGCTTTGGTTGTTTCTTCTTCTGTTCTGAAGGTTTGGAGCCCGTGCAAAGCTCTGTGATGAAAGCGCCGGCATCTGGTGCTCGCATGATTGACTCGCCAACAAGGACTGCATTAACACCGTCATGCTTGCACATCAACACATCCTTGTGGCTATTGATACCACTGAGGGCGCATATCAACGTATTGTCGGGTACCATTTTCCGCAATCGGCCGGTCGTGCCCAAGTCTACTTCGAAACTCTCCAAGTTCCTGTTGTTCACTCCAATGACTTTTGAACCAAGCTTCACTGCAGTTTCCATTTCCTCGGCTGTTTGCACCTCAACCAACGGTTCCATTCCCAACGATTGAGAGTACTCGTACAGTCGCTGGAGCACTTCAGTGTCGAGCATCTTTACTATCAGTAAGACTGTGTCCGCTCCAGCCAGTCTTGCTTCCAGAATTTGGTATTCGTCAAAGATAAACTCTTTTCGCAAGATAGCTGGTCTGTTTGGCATGCCATCTAGTACTTGTCTGACGGCGCGCAGGTCCTCGATGCTACCCTTGAACCATTCGGGCTCGGTCAGGACTGAAATTACACTGGCGCCAGCTAGTGCGTACTTTCGCGCTTGCACTGGCGCATTGATATCAAGAGCGAATACGCCCTTGGATGGTGATCCTCGCTTGATTTCGGCCATGAGAGCTACATCGAACGGCGATTGCTTGAGTCGGGCAACAAAAGGGACCTGTGGAGGAGCACATTTTAAGTCATACGCGGCTTGAAGGTCGGACATCCTTTGAGAAGGAATCCCTTTTTGAAATGCAACGGCAGTTTTGCGAAGTTTGTAAATTCTCCGCAATATGTTGCTCTTTTTCGGCTCAGCGGCAACAGCAGCGCCGTTAGTGGATGCCGACTGTTGGGGCTGCTCATTTCCCTCCCAGGTGCCGCCCTGCATATGCAGAAAGTTCTTGATGATTTTGCGCCCATGAGCGGTGAGAATGCTCTCCGGATGGAATTGCACTCCTTCCACGACGAATTTCTTGTGACGCACACCTTGAATGATGCCTGGCGAGCCGTCATCCTTGGCCACCCAAGACGTTACCTCCAAACAGTCAGGCAGCGTCACATGAGCTCCTGCCAGAGAGTGATATCGAGTCACAGGAAGACCTTGATCCAAGCCGGCAAAGACGCCCTTGGAGTCGTGAGTAAGTGGTGAAGTCTTGCCGTGCAACCATTCTCCGGCGGATACAACTTCACCTCCATATACGTCGAATATGCATTGGCTGATTACTTGCTATTAGTATTTTGGGGTTTTTTTTTGCTTCTAGCTGATGCTGTAAGAGATTTGCCATCACTTACAGTCCCATGCATACACCAAAGATGGGAATCTTGCCGGCGAAATGTCGGATAGCATCCCTGCTCACGCCGGAATCGGTGACAGGATGGCCTGGCCCGGGACTAATAATGAGCTGTGTTGGGTTTTTCTTGATCAATTCCTCCACAGTGATCTGGTCATTTCTGAAGACATGAACCGTAGCTCCCTCGAGAACGAGATATTGGTAGATGTTCCAAGTGAAAGAATCGTAATTGTCGATAAGGATGACGTCTGATGCTGTTGCCACACGAGGTGACGGCTCAGGTTGGTGGGGTGAATGATCAATCAGAGAGGGGGTCGACATCTTTATAAAGAGGACTTCAGAGCCAGCTGTACTGGGCTGTGTTGTTTAAGGAAAGCTCAAATATCGCCAAGACGCTCCAAGTAGTATGGCTGGCAACAATAGTTATTAAGCTCGAAGATGAAGTGAGTCGGATGACGGCGAGAGCCAGCTTTTGAGCGCTGCTCGACCATGAGTGATGGGAAAAAAGTCGCAGACCACAGTCTGGCGACAATTGTATGCACTGTATTTCTGCAAGTGCCAGAGCAGCATAATGGTGAGTCATTTGTTCCACATGTGCCCGAAATCCGCAAAATTGAGTAAGTGCCTGGATGATGGATGAATTCGAATTTACCGCAGTTACCGCAGGGGAACTTGAAACTGACCGCTTTCAACGTGATGCAGTTGGGGTTTATCCGCTCGCAAGGGTTGTCGATGTACACAGTGCGCGAATCCGTCCGGTCCGGCCATTCCTACTGGCGCAAGTCGCTGCAAGTCGCTGCCGGGGGGGCCGAGGCGGCTGAACTTCGGGGGTGGTCGGTCCCCTGGAGCTCCAGCCAAAAAAGTTCATGAGCTCTCTCTGCTATTATTAGCAGGTAGGTCGTCGATTTGTTGGGTTCGTGGCTTGGAGCGCGTCAACATCATCACATTTTCCCCATCACCCATCTTTCCCAAGGTGATGCATCGCGTGCCACTGCCACTTCATTGACGCTCGTGGCAATGGCGCCGGTGTCTGATAGTAAATACTTTCCCTCCTTGGGAGATTGTCTCTCGGGCGAGCGGGTGCTTTTGTGAGCTTCCCAACTCAAACACCTTTGCTAGGCCAAGTCTCTTGCTAACATTTGACTGTTCAGGTCTTGGAAACATGTCGCTACGGCGCTGTCCGATGATTCTGGAAGGAGGCAAAGGAGCGCAGAAGTAATCGATTTTCTATCCGACGAATATCTTCACACTCTCTTGAAAGATCCAGCCATTGTCTTTGCGCCGCCGAATGAAGCTACCAAGAAAGACTTCGAAACCAGAACAGCTCCGGCCAACTTGATCTCGGCGGCGACTGAGCGACACGACACCAAATCCCTCAAAGACGACGTCGAATGGCTGAGCAGGAGCGCAAAACTTAACTTGGTTGCTGCATTGCGCATTGCTGTACTTGAGCTCCAATCTCGGCCCTCGTTACACCTCATCGGGCCGCTGTCATCCCAAGATGCGACGAATCTACAGGAAGCGGCTGGCATTCAAAATGGTCATAGGACATCTTTCATGAATGACCTGGGTGCCGGAGCAGCTCTCGATGCTGATGAGATATCCACCGACTTCGAAAAAGCCGACTCTAGAAAGCGCCGGCTATTTGACGTTTTTCTGAGCGAGCGACGATACTACATGATGACTATGGACTACGTGCAATCTATCAGGTTGTACGGGAGATTGCCGACTTTTGCACTTGGTTGCGAAAAGTTGGCGCCGCTTTATAAGCTGCAAGCATCAACAAATGTCAAGGATGAAAGCGTTTCGTTTCTCTCGGCCTACCTCAGGACGGTTACCTCGAGCATGACGAGCTTGGAAGCTGGCCTGAGTTCAATTACCGACGACAAACTAATACTTCAGGACGACATCGAGCTAAATTGGCTAAGAACTTTGCTCACTGAAGTTATTCATTCGCTCTCGGTCGTATTTCAAATAGTGGACAGTCTGGGTACTGATTTTCCACCGTCGAGCGTGATCAATCAGTGGTTTTCGCTCATGGATATGTACAATTTTTTTGACACAATTCAATCTGTTCGTATCCTCCCTCAACGTTGGGCCAGGGGGAGAAAACTAAAACTGACTCCATTTTCTCACAGATTAATGAAGCTATTGGGGAATTGACGATGCCTTTGAAAACGTTGGCGGTGGGCGTCTCTATAAGCCTTCTGAAGCCAGCTCGATCCTTGACGTTCTTGGCTGAAAGAGAAGAGGACCCAATTCCGTCCGATGACATGTATGATTCCTATCTGATCTTGTCGGATGTCCTGGAACAAGTACACAAGAGTGTGATCAATGCGGCAAGTATGGACTGCGAAAGTGCGACGCCGGTAATATTCGCATGGACGCTTCTCCTTCATCGCATGAACGTGTCGTATCAGAGCCGAACCGAAAAGAGAGACAATCTTCTGCAACAGAATGCCCGCGAGACGTTTGAATCTGGTGGTGCAATTCGACCAATGGCACGGCGAAACTCTGCTGGAAGCATATTCTCAATCGAATCTTCCAAGTTTGATGGCTTTCTCGAAAATATGACCTCGGCAAAAGATCAGCAAGTTGTTGAGCAGCTCGCATCGGGAGCCACGGCACATGGAAGAGTTTTCGATATCATGGCTAATATGGCAGCTAGTCTGGGACCATCGGCGGAGGGAAGCATGACTCCGTTGCTAAGTGCCCGCCTGAGACACACTTTCCTCGAACTTCTCAAGGTCTCGTACCCTCTCGTGGGATACCAATCAGAGCCTGTCAGCTCTCTTCTCGCCCAATTATCTCAAGGCCGGGAGTACTGGCAACTGCTGCCAGAACAGGAATTGGCCGTGTCGCAAGATGTCCTGACAAGCATGCTACAAGATGATTACACCATGGAATTTTATTTCCAACAGGCACTTGATCGATACCCATACGAATTTCTTCCATTCATCAGCATGTGCAGAGCTCTCTGTACTGCCGCTAGCGACTCATCCGACCAAAATAGATCCGACTTCATCCTATCGTTGCTGAGAGCCACTCCGACAATAACCTTCACGCTTCCAGATTCTTTCCAGGCATATGAACTGGTCCAAGAGGACGAGAACACTAATGCATTCGTCCTTTTGGAGGAAGTCCCGCTCATAGCCTTGTCTTTCTCGTGGAGTAGACGGTACATTGAGGACGATGCTTACAGACTTCCTGGCGGAAGTTATGGGAGATTCATCACTGATACTGGCAGAGTGGTTCTCATGGATTACCCTCACTCATCGTTGTCTTTACTTGGACGACAGCTCGAGATCAACCTCGCCAAGGAGGGTTACAGGTGTGAATTGGGCATGCTCCAGCCAGAAGAGATTGCTGAAGTCATTTCACTTTTTGCAACGCTCTTTCGAATGGAGTCTCTGCGCTCGGGCCCACGGTCCAGTCCGAGTCTTGTCCTCGAGGAGAGTGACCTCTTGGCCGAAATGAGCAAACACATCAGCGGCGGAAAGGACATCGTTACTGTCATATGTGAAACCATGGACTACTTTATGCAAGATGAGCTCGCCTTGAGCGAGGAGGCTGCTATCAATGTATTGACTGCAGGTGTCAAGTTTCTGCATTCAATTCTGCCCTCCCAGCCGAGTCGGGTATGGTCCTACTTGGCACGAAGTGAATTGCTCAACTCCGAGTCGAGAGCAGGGAAGTTGGCCAAGATCACGGGCAATCTCGACTTGGTTTCGGAGAGATTCGAGTTCTTGAAGTCATCACTCCTGCTATTTTCCGAGCTGATTGACACTGCCATGACCTCAGCTGTCCAGCGTCGGGCAGGAAACAAACTTGCCTCCAGACAAAAGACAGAGTTGAATCCTTGGCTGGGCACAGCAGACAAGGTGCTGACTAAAGTTAGCATGGCCATCGCACACGCTTCGGTAGACGTGTTCGAGAGCACATCCACTTGGCGCTTCGATACAGAAAACAGTCGCACATCGTTACTGGATAGCGTTGTTCCTGTTCTGGACAAACTGGTGGTATATAGCTACGGCATGGGCGAGTCACCGACTTCTGACTGCCTTGTTTCCTGCCTGCGCCCAGCGGCCTCCTACATCATCGACTGTTTTATGACGCCAGCAAGCGGCACACTTCGATTCCAGCCCATACTCTCCTCGCTCATCACAGCCTTCACAAGGGCCGACACAACCATTTACCCTACCCGTAACTCGATTGCCTTGCGTCAAACAAACTCCATGTTGCGCTTCTCGAGCACCCTCCTACGGGCCGCGAAATATTTGGAAAAGTCGTCCGCCATGATTGAGACGTATCTCTTCAAAAGTTCTACTCTTTTGGCCCGCTTGTGTGCTGCATCTGACATGTTCAGAGCTGCGTCCATTAATCTGCTTGAAGCGCTCGTGGTCAATGCAGCAGCCTCTGATGCGTCAGATCCCCCATCACTTCTTGGATATCTGGGACCTCAAGTCTCCAAGTCCTTCCTCCAAGTTCTAGCATATCTCGGCCGGCCTTTCAATCTGGCTTTGGAGGTTGGCACAATATGGAGATTCTTCTCTTCAATTCTCCGCAACAAGCAGCAATGGATGTCAAACTGTCTGTTAACCGGGCAAACCCCGCGGGAAGCTATGAAGCAAGAGAATAAAAAGAGCGAGCTCTCGGCAGACTCGGTCTTTGCAACAGCGCTCAGGAAGCTGAAGAAGCTGAAAGAACTTGAAACGAAAGAATCCTTGGCCATATTGGACTTTGTCGCCTCAGCCCAGAACTACTGGCCCTGGACGATATTTACCCTTCTCAAAGACACTTCCTACA
Organism: Epichloe elymi; assembly: GCA_023658475.1. NCBI lineage: Eukaryota > Fungi > Ascomycota > Sordariomycetes > Hypocreales > Clavicipitaceae > Epichloe > Epichloe elymi. The sequence goes on from CP098276.1 coordinate 4,514,711, forward strand.
TTGATGGACTGCGGGCTTATGTACGCGATCTCAAACCATCGCACTTGACAGTCAAAACCGATGCCATCCGGACGAGCATTGACGCTAGGATTGCGGCCTATGTTGCTGAGACTTTAGCCATGCAACTGTATCATTCAAGACATCAGGGCGGGCCAGATGCATTGGCAAAGAGCCTTGTTGCAGACCTGGATTACTACCTGCGTGATGGAGTGGAGGTGGCAGGGTACAACAAATCTCTGCACAATAACTTTGCCAAAAACTTTTCCAACAAATACGCGGGCTGCTCACTAGACAACTTCAAGCGAACACTGCTGGAACCTCGAGAATTGGGCAAAAACTACTACTATGACGTAGAGCGAGCTGACCACATGTTGAGGTATGATCCGGGTTGGCTTGGGCGCAATGATAATGGGTTCAAGTACGAAATGGAGCTAGCAAACGCAAACCTGTCGTTGGTTGATGCTCAGATAGTAAGTTTCTTGCTCACCCCTTCCTTGCCTCATCTGTCGTGTCGCGCCCCCTAATCAGTATCTTTCCAGGCCTTGTTCCATGCCTGGGAATTCTTGTTGGTTGAACTAAGCACCAGCCTACCAGACAACGAAACTGTGGCGAAGCAAATGCTCCAAGTTGCACAACAGTGCTTGAACGCGAACCAAGGCGTGCCTGGATCTGAGAGTATATTTGTCAAATTAATCGACGCACGGGCAAGCTTGGCCTTGGTCTTGGTCCAGAGGCTTGCCAAGCTGTCCGTCGCTGTCCAGGACATCAACCAATTGCTAGGCACCCTTGTTGGAACAATTCACGGCGTTGAAGAAGCATTTAGTGAAGAATCCATCGCTTACTATCGCACGCTACTGAAAGCCCTGTTTGTCACTCTCAGATCATATCACCATTCTGCAAACAAGGGCGTTTCCGATTCAGCGGTGGATCTAGGCGGCTCAACGGTCACAGTGACACAGACTGTGCTCAACCTCCTGGATCATGTGGTTGGAAGGGGATTTCGCACGCTCGTGAGCCTCGTTCACGACAATGACTCTGAGATTTCCCCAGAGAATCTGGCTTTGTTGACGGCCATCCTGCAAGCCTGTCTGAGCCTACCGAACATGGACCAGTCCCAAACACAGATTCTGAACATCATGGCAGCACACGACGTGGTCAATGCAGCTACTTCTTTGTTCTCGTGGGCCGACAAATTGGCACATCAAGGCGATCCGGTTTACGGCGAATTAAGCGTCCTTTTCCTGCTGGAGCTCTCGACCCTGCCCCTGGTCGCTGAGCAATTGGCCTGTGATGGTGTTCTCAGCAGTTTACTGTCCGCGAATCTGTCCAAGTACATGCTCAGATCCACAGTTTCCCCTTTTGCAGACACGCCCGTCGCACAAAGATGTTATGCCATCTGGGTAAAGGGTTTCCTGCCACTGATGCTCAACCTGCTCGCAGCTCTTGGCGCCACTCTCGCCCCCGAAATCACCTATGTGCTGAATCAGTTCTCTCATCTGCTAGACGCCAGTGCGGATCGCTTCGAGGCACCCGGGGCATCTCGAACGAGATCAAACTCTTCACCGCAGTATCTCACTCTGCTAGCCGCCTCTGAGATACACTCCTTGGCGCTGCTCACCAGAGTCATCTCGGCGTTGCGAGCAAACAATAACAGAGACATCCCAAACATTGAATGGGACGCAACCAGTGTCCTGGAGAATGTTGAATTCTGGCTATCGAGTAAGAGGTTACTCAAAGAGCGGCTGTTGCCGTTGGGAGCCCGCGAAACAGATTGGAAAAATACTCGCAGAGAACCGGGGATCGCGGGTGGCAGTGACAACATATTGGAGGAAAAGGTGGTCTCGCAGCTCGAGACGGTAAGAGACGTTCTGAGTGAAGAACTTGAGAGTTGAAAAGCAGAACTCGATTGGACTAGTGGGTGGCCCAAGTATCTGCGTGAGTGGATTATTCGTTGTTGTTTTCTTTTTCTGGCACCGGGGAACTCAGAAAGAAGCAAAGATGACCTTATTGGGCAGTGAAGAGGAGCATTTTGATAGATGGCGGGACGTACTGGGACCAGGCGTTGGAATAAAATGGGCCGCATTATTTAAGAGTAATTTCTTGTAAAATTCGAGACAAGTGTGGCGAGTCTGATGTATATAGCATATTAAACCAAGATATTGACAAAACTTGCAGTCAGCTGGCGCGCGCGGGACCAGTGATATTGAAATGAGAAAGCGCTCGCGTCATGCAAGAGATGGAAATTTTCTCCGCTGATTTTCAACAAGGCAGGACCACGCACATGACAGTGCTAAATCCCGCCCCGATTGTGCAACTTGTCCCATTGCCTCCATATACAAGTACAGCCCATCTAATCGCAATAGATGCTTATCCCAGCGCCCATGTATCCCATATCACAGGAACAATGTTGCACTCCTCCCTGATATCATACATGTCCCTCCCTGATTGCCATCGTCACATGCCCTACACCTAAGGGTCGTTCCAGCAAAAGAAAAAAAACCCTCCTCTTCACGGTCCCAACGCTTCCCAAGTTTTCGGTGCTTCTCAACCCCAGTTCACACGCGGTTCCGTCCCGTCCCCATCGGGGCACATCACTTATTCTGCATCTGCTGCGTAAGCTGCGCGTTGTGTTCCTGGAAGCGATCGCTCACGCGCTGCTGCGTAGCCATCCACTTGAGCACGCAGCGGTTGATGCAGCCGTTTTCGCGGGTCGATACAGCCTTGGAGGTGAAGTCGTCGACGCACGAGGTGAAGCAGTGTTCTACGAGGCCGCCGAAGGCCTTTTGGGGGGGGAGGGGAATACGTTAGCTTAGGATTTTGGGGGACACGTACGCCCATGAACTCCTTTACTTGGCGCTTTTGCATGCGCTGCTCTAGCGTGCGCTGCTCGGCTTGTGTTAACCTGGTGGGATTGAATTAGCTTCTGTGTATTCGAGATAGGGGGGGGCATGGTAGACGGACATGTCCATGGTGGAGGGTGCGTTGGGGGGCTAGATTTGGGAGGGTTGGTTGTGGTTTTGAAGGGGATCGATGGGCTTGGCTTCCTGATGACGATGGAAATTTTGGGTGATGATGGTTTTATCGGGTTGTGGGTCCGCATCATCGTTTTTACTTGGTAGCTGGAAGTTTGTAGTTGCTTTGAAGCAATCTTTGTACGAACCACGGCTTGATTCATGGAAGTGATTCAGATGGACTGGAAGGGCGATCTGGAATACTGCTGGCATGCAATCAATCAATGCACTGTAAGTTGCCGGCTATTGGGGTGTCGAGGTGAGTTTGAGGCGAAGAAATGTGATGGGAATTGTCTGGCCGAACATGGAATGTCTCGGTCGCTGGATTCCAGTCGAGCAAGCCAATGCGGAGTGCGGCCACCGATTCAGATCATCTGTCCCAGTGGACTGATGTACATTGACCGTGCTGTCGCAGAGTAACGGAGTCAATTCGACGCCATCGAGGTGAGGTGGTATGCAAGTGGCCGAAGGTTTCTGGAAGCAACTACAATGACATATTTTAAACTTGTACATGTACACCCACTGTAGTCCGCACGTAGTCCGTACGGATTACAGGCTATTATTAGGCATTGTTCAGTGCCCTGCCCACCACACCCACCCACCACAACCCACCCACCACACCCACCACCCTGCAGGCCGGAAACCAACTGACCCGCAACGCAAGCAAAGTTCAAGTCGATGCGGCTTCCGCTTTCATTTTCATCCCGCTCCTGCTCCCGCTCCCACCACTCCCACACCAACCCATTATTACCACACACAAAGTGCCCACCTTTGCCTGCGCCCACGAGTTCGTCGCTTCCAGTCCCCCCCGAGTCATCGCTGGCCGTCGTCATCGCGAAACTGAAGCGCTGGCTCAAGCATCGTCGCACATCATCAACCATCATCGACCATCATCAACCAAACACGAGTGAGCACTTACTTGACTTGGTTTCAATTTGAACGATCGAACATCCTCATCACCCACCCACCCACGCTCTACGCAGCCTTCGCTGCAGGGATACCACTCCGCCATCCGTCGCACGGTCGGTCTCGAGGGCGTCGAGGAGCGGAAGCTGGACTCGAGCCGGCTGCTGACGTAGTCGCCCAGCCCTCTGCAGCCCTCTGCAGCCCTCTTCGGCCAACGTGATTGATTTCAGCGTCGCCGGGTTCTGACCTCCTGCGCAATCTCTTCACAATGGCCTCTCCGATTCCCACCGCCAATCAAGCGAGCTCGTCGCATCGTCCGTCGCCAGCTGGAGCTACCCCAGCTTCGCCGCCTAACAAACGGGACCTGAAATCGTGGTGGAAAGGATTTAAACTACCTTCCAAGCAGCACGAACAGCCTCCAGGTGAGAACATTGAACATGGACCGAGGAAGAATGGAAGGAGAAAATCGTCTTCAGTTTACCGCTTGGAGTTGGGCCCTCAAAGCTTCCTGTCTTTGGGTTGCTTCCTGATCCTGATGAAGGCCATCTGATGTTAGGCTACAATCGCCCTTCTCTCCCTTCGCGACCTTCCCTTTGTCTTCTCTCTTGTCTTTCCCACCGTGGTCCCATTCTGAATCACAATTCCTTGTCGGAACAACATGCGGCGCCTCTTTCTGCTTCGCTCCTCTGACTATTCTTCCATGCGAGAACTATGTGCTGACAACAACGCGTAGCAGAAACGAGTCGAGCCCCCGGCATTTTCGGAGTCCCATTGCGTCAGAGCATCACATATGCCAATGTCGCAATCTCTCTCATTGACGAGAACGGTCAAAGCTATATATATGGCTATGTTCCCATTGTAGTCGCCAAATGCGGCGTATTCCTTAAAGAGAAGGGTAAATTTCCAACCTGCCAAGAGCGCGATACTTGCGTCTCCATCTACTAACTTCTCACAGCGACTGGCGTTGAAGGTATATTCCGACTCAGCGGCTCAGAGAAACGCATCAAAGAATTAAAACACGTTTTCAACTCGCCTGATCGATACGGCAAAGGACTTGTCTGGGAGGGCTATACAGTACACGACGCCGCGAACGTCCTCCGCCGCTATCTTAATGATCTGCCTGAGCCGGTGGTGCCTCTGGGCCTTTATGAGAAATTCCGCGATCCTCTTCGAGGCGCTACGAAGCAACCTTCGGGGGATGCCGAAGGCCCCCAATTCGTGGACAACTTTGACGAACCAGCTGCCATCAAGAAATATCAACAGCTAATCACGGAACTGCCGCCCCTGAACAGACAGCTTCTCCTTTACATTCTCGACCTGCTCGCCGTGTTCGCTGCAAAATCGGACGAGAATCGAATGAACTCCCAAAACTTGGCTGCAATCTTCCAGCCGGGCATGCTCTCACACCCTAATCACGCAATGGCACCTGAAGAGTACCGTCTGAACCAATGTGTCCTGATTTTCTTGATAGAGAATCAAGACCATTTTCTGATTGGAATGCAAGGCACCGCTGCCGATGAGAATACAAAGAAGGAAGTCGAATCGGGGACGCCCACAACTCCGGACGTCAGAGGTGTCACCAGGACCGCCTCCAATGCCAGTGCTGGCGCGAACAGTGTCAGGAAAGAGGGACAGATTCGCCGAAATCGATCTGTGTCCTCCAAGCATTCGAGAGGCGAAGGAAGTGTTGGATCTCACAGCCCATCTCACGCCACTCCCACCACCGGTGGGCTTGCAAGAAGCAACACTGTGCCCTCCAAAAAGTCGCCGGCCTTGGCAGGAGGCAAGTTCAGGAAAGCCGATAGTCCTGGTCACCACTCCCCAGCCCGCTTGGAGCCTATGACTCCAGTAAGACCGGCCATGGCTATATTACCAGAATCACAAGCCACAACCCCCATCTCTGCAACGGTTTCACCTGTGCTGCTGGCCAGTAGAACAGCCCCAGTGGCAGGCCCAAGTCAAGAGAGATTGCTGGATGTTCCTCGCGAGTCGGCTCCGGCCCCTGCCAAGGAGAGACACCTTCAAAGCTTGTTTCAGCGGTCATCTGCCGAAGGTAGCGAGAAGAGACAGCCGAACAAGTTGAAGAAGAAGAGGGCACCAGGCAGCGTAAACATTAGCGCCCACAGCTCCAACGCTTCTTTGCCGCACTCGAATGCTGCCTCGCCAGCTTTCGAGTCATCCAACCCGATGGAGTCCATTCAATACATGTCGGAGCAGATAATCCTTCCGGCGCCGGCAAACCCGATGGCGCAATCTACAGTTCCACGGCATGTTGCTGAGCGTTCAACTGACTTGCGCGAGACTTCTGCACCGGTGGTAAAACCTTCGCTTCTATTTCAACAGGACGAGGCTTCATCCGAAGCCACTCCTCGCGCATCACAAAACACCTCTCACAGCCTACATCCTGACAACAGTACGCGAGGGACAAAATCACCGCCTACGTCGATCCACTCTTCTTTCAATGAGGGTTCTGATTTGGATCAGATGACGGAGGGTCACTCGGCCATTCAATCGGAAAATCCTGATACGGAGAAGAAGAAGCGCTGGAGACTGTCCAGGACCAGAAAGGATGAAAACAGTGGCTCCTCTGGATCTTCGGGAGCCGTGCCTCCAACCAACATCTGGTCAAACGCCGGTGCTGAGACGAGCACGACGACTATCGGCAGTGGGGGCAGTAGACCCTGTAAAAGCCTCACACAGGACGGCGGTTCAGAATCGCATCCCACCGATATCGCAAGCAGCCACGATGGCGACAGAGACAATGGCAAAGACGACCCCAAAGGTCCCATTGGCTGGATCAAGAACAAGTATCGGGAGGCCAAAGAAAACGCAGAGCAGCGCCGTAATAAGTCACCGCCTGCGGATCGACATGCTGACCGACAGGCACTAGGCGCTGCCCTAGTCTCTCGTGGAAAGAGCTTGGACGTGAAAAGAGAACCACACGACGACGAGACATCAAGGGAGAGGCCAGGTGAGCCCTCAGAGTCAACTTTGAACTCGGCGGCTGCTACCCCTGTGGCATCTTCTCATGACGCTCATGATGCACCACAAGAAGGGGCTAAATTTGTTGAGGAGACGAAGCCATCTGCCACCGAAAGCCAGCTCGACACTGTTCCGGAAACCAAGGAAATACCTACTGAGAAAATTCAGCGAGCGGCGAATGAATCAATAGCACAGCCTCAAAATGCGGAGTCGAAGCCAGCCCCCGCGTCATCAGAGATTGAGGCTACGGAATCGAACCCCAGAACTGTCACCTAGGCAAGAATAAGACGGGATACATCGTGTGATGATGACTTGGCGTTTTCTTTGGATATTGAAATTTTGCCTATCGCAATACCCAAACCAGCTGCTCACGGAGCGATGGTTGCTCTTTGAACAGTGGTTTTTTTTGGTTTTTTTTTTGGTTTTTTTTCATTTACTTTGTGCTTCCCCTTGCTTGTTGTCCGATCGTATTTGTGCTTGGACATTGCGCGTGTCCGCATCACGCATGTCTTGCCCCGCCTCGAGTACCTACACGAATGGCGGCACCAACGACTTGGTGTGTTTTTTTTTTTTTCAGTCTATGCGAGCCCGGCATTTCTGAACTGAAACGAAGGAGAGCGGTGGACGAAAAGAAGGTTTGTGATGACGGGTATGCTTCATACAAGGCCTCTGAAGGAAGGGAGGGAGGTTCCAAAAGAGTCGGATGTGGAGGTTGGTGCTGGTTTGATTGTTATTTGTTTTATTTAATCTTTTATCTATCACCTTGTCAGATTCCTCCCTTCCCCGGGCCCTAGTTTCTTATTTTTGGCAGCATCCGCCACTAATTTCCATGCGCGGGAAAATGGAAGGGGTTGTATTTGGGAAAGTGAGTAAGAGCTGCCTTTTCTAACCCATGACATGTAACCCCGGTGGATATATTTCGATCAGTCATACATAATCAACCATGTATACAATCACATTACACACAACATTTCGACACTGAACATGTGTGCACTCTTGCAACCTCATGCTCGATGCCGCCCTTGCTTGTTCTTGTTCTCTATTCCGTCTCCTTCTCCGGCGGCGGCGGCGGCGCATTGTCATGGACACCCGTGTCCCAAACAAGGATTCGGCCTGATCTTCGCCAGTCTTCGTTGAAGAAGCCATTGAATGCCCCCCATGCACGACGCAATTTTATGCCGAGCGCCTTGCCCTCTTTGCTGTCCAGGAATTCAAGTAACCAGGCCTCGATGCCTTGGAAACCAACGATATATCGGGGGATGCGCATCCCACGCTCCGGCGCAAACAGCTCAGTCTTCAGGAACTCTGTGGGGTTGTCGTAGAACCGATCTGCTTCGTCTCGGTAATTCTCCCGCTCAGGGGTGTTGGGCTGTGTATGCAGCGGGGGCTCACAGGTCAGCGCGTAGGCATCCAGGCCAGCGTGATAGAGATGGGATCGCCAGGGCGTAGAGTGGCATGGCATGAGAAACAGGGCGAATAGCTCGTCTTGTTTCGTTGGTGCCTGATGAGTGGTGTGTGCTAGCAGGGGGGCGGATGCAGGATGGATGCGCTCGTACTCTTTACGCAGGTGGGAGAGGACGTTCAGAGGAGCCGGCTGATGGAGCAAGGAAAGGTAGCCGGCTAGGATGAAGTTGATGGTCAGCGCTGCGAGGAGCCATGGCTTGTTGCGGATTCGATGGCGAGAGCTGGTGGTGGCCTTGGAAGGTTTCGCAGGAGGGGAGGTGAAGAAGGACGCCGCGGATGGGGCGGCGAGGATGCTGAGAATAGGAAGGAGGGGATAGATGAAGCGGACTTCTTTGTGGGAGATGGAGGACAGGGCGGCGATGGTGGCGAATACGGCCGAGGAGAGAATTCGTAGCATGTTTGTCTCGTCGATGGACGATGTGGCCGCGCCGGGCCTGTAGAGCCCCCATAGGGCAAATGGGAGGCTGGTGGTGCAGAGGAGAGGCAACCCCTGAGACAGGTAGTAATGCCATGGGTTTCGGCCGTAAAAGACGGCTAGGGATTTGGACAAGTTGAAATTGAGCCAGTTGTAGGGCGGGAATGTCCAGAAGCCAAAGAAGAAGTAATCTGATACAATTGATATGCCGAGAACAAGGGAGCCGCACAGGATGGCTTCCCGAGCGAGAACGGATACCATGGACCATGTCATGGGCGAGGTGCCTTTCAATGAGACTCTGGTCAAAGCCATGCCAGCTATGGTGGCCCAGATGAGCATGTTGGTGGGCCGGAGAATGATTGCCAAGGCGGCCAGACAGAGAGAGCGACGAAGACTGCCTATATTCCCCAAAACGTTGACCGGCTTCGGATTCTCCTTGGTCGGCGGCGTTGCGGCGCTGAAGATGCTCCAGGGCCAGTAGTACAGTGCCATGACAGTGAGAGTTGTTTCCAAGGAGTTTGAAAAGGTACGTGTGGAGCAGTACCACTGCCATGGGTTGAAGAGTTGAAGAAATAGCTACAGGGAAGGGGGAAGGGGTTTGCTTGTTAGTATCTGGCACTGACAAGATGGTCGGGATGTGCAGCGGACGTACGGCGAAAAAGGACGTGTTGCTATCTGGCCCAAAGATCTTGACCGCAAGCTGCCATGTGAACCAGTCGCAGAGACCAGCACATAGAGCTTGCAGTACTTTGGGCGACCCGACGACGATGGCAGCCCGTAGTGTGTTGCCGGTTGGCAGCAGCAGCTTTGACGTCCAGTCTGCGATGAGGTAGCCTGCCGAGAAGAGGACTGGGTGAAGCGAGGACCTCAGTTGATGATGCCATTCCTGTTGGTCGCTGTTAGCTTTTATTGGTTTTTTTTTTTTTTTAATAAGTTGATACGGATCGTGTACAAGGTATCCTGAGAGGTACACATACCCAAGTAAGCCAGGCGCCGCTGTTGGAGCCAAAGGCAAGCTGCCACGCGGGCTCGAGGGACTGAAAATATTCATCAGGCTGGAAGAAGGTGTTGATCCACCAGGCGTTGACGAGGCGAATGATGATGAGATTCTGGAGAAAAGTCGGTCGATTGCGCTGATTGCGAAGAATATCAGATGTGGGGGTTGCCATGATGCTTCACTCAAATGGCCATGTGACCGCAGTGAGTGCAGGTGCGTGTTTTTGGGGCGTGTTTTGGGAAAAGGGGCGGGTTTTTTTCCGTCTAGCTGCGTGCCAGCCGTGCCGATACGGACTACACTACGGACTATACGGACTACGGACTTACTCATGGAGCATGTCATTGCTCTTGGCGTTGAGTTGCTGAAGTCCCGTGGCAATAAGCTGCCAAGGCAGACTGGGCCGGCTGGCTTCGGGCATGGTGCCAGGGATCGAAGTCCCGTGCCCGCCCAGGTGTGGCACCCGTCGCAGAGCGCCGAATACTTGGCTCATGCCATGGTTGCCGTGTGGGCAGCAGGTACCCCTCTCCGGCCCAGCTCAGACCAGCCAAGACCCGTGGCCAACTTGATTCCCCCCCCGCCGTCTTTTGCATTCTGGACGTCTTCTTCAGTAACCACCAAATCACCATATTTTTTCTTCGGCAGCATTTTGACATCTCTGCCATCTGATCGGAAAGAGAACAACGGCCCATCCTGAAACAATCGAAGCCTTCAATTGGAACACCCTTTGCTCTGAAAATGGCTCCCCACGCAGAGGCCGACACCCCCAAGGTCGCCGGTGCCAACTCCCAGTACCACGCCACTTCCACAGAGGCGGCCATCAAGGCCGAAAACGAGTACGCCGCTCACAACTACCACCCTCTTCCCGTCGTCTTTTCCATGGCAAAGGGCGTCAATGTCTGGGACCCCGAGGGCCGTCAGTACCTTGATTTCCTCTCTGCCTACAGCGCTGTCAATCAGGGCCACTGCCACCCCGAACTTGTCAGAGCCCTGACGGAGCAGGCCAGCCGCTTGACGCTGTCCTCCCGTGCTTTCTACAACGATGTCTTCCCCAAGTGGGCGGAGAAGGTTCGCCACGTCTTTGGCTACGACATGGTTTTGCCCATGAACACCGGCGTCGAAGCCACCGAAACTGCCGTCAAGATTGCCCGAAAGTGGGCTTACAAGGTCAAGGGCGTTGAGAAGGACAAGGCGCTCGTCTTCTGTGTCACCGACAATTTCCACGGTCGATCGGTAAGAGTCTCTCTAAGAGTCTCTCTAAGAGTCTCTCTCTCACCTTGTCCTCGTTGTGCTCTTTACGGCTTTCATTTGTCGCTGCGCATGACGCAACCCCAAAATCCCAACCCCCAACCCCCAACCCATGACTCTTGACAACTGCAAACTGATACGTTGCGTGCCTTGGTAGATGACGGCCATCACTCTATCCACCGACCCCGAGTCCAAGGATAACTACGGTCCTTACATTCCCAACATTGGCGCCGCCAGCCCTACAACGGGCAAGCCAATTCGCTTCAACAACGTCGCCGACCTTGACGAGGTTCTTGAGGCCCATGGCAAGAACACTGCTGCCTTTCTTGTCGAGCCCATCCAGGGAGAGGCTGGTGTGGTCGTACCAGACGAGGACTATCTCGCCAAGGTCCATGCTCTCTGCAAGAAGCACAATGTGCTCCTCATCTGCGACGAGATTCAGACCGGCATTGGACGAACTGGCCGAATGCTCGCATCCGAATGGTCCGGCATCAAGCCCGACATGGTTACCTTGGGCAAAGCTATCTCCGGTGGCATGTACCCCGTTAGTGCTGTCATGGGCAGCAAGGACGTCATGTTGGTTGTAGAGCCCGGCACTCACGGATCTACCTACGGAGGTAATCCTCTGGGCTGTGCCGTTTCCATCCGAGCTCTGGAGCTCATTGAGGAAGAGGCCATGATTGCCAACGCTGAACGTCTGGGCAACCTGTTCCGGTACAGCCTTGCGGCTCTCAAGTCTCCCATCATCAAGACTATTCGTGGCAAGGGTCTTCTCAATGCCATTGTCATTGATGAGTCCGCAGCCTCTGGTCGTACTGCGTGGGATCTCTGCATGCTCCTAAAGAAGAAGGGTCTTTTAGTAAGTTCAAGTGCCAACAGTTTTCAACGTGCTTAGTACAGCGTCACGATAAGGATCTAACCGGCGCGTCTTGCGGCAGGCCAAACCTACCCACGGCGATATCATTCGATTTGCCCCTCCTCTGGTCATCACCGAGGCTGAGCTCCGCAAGGGTCTGAACATCATCACGGCAGCCATCCAGGAGCTTCCCACCGTTGAGAAGTCCGGAGGTCATTAAACGATGAGTACTTCCAGAAAGAAACTGCGTACCTAGTGGCGCAAGAGAGCAAATTGTAGCATTTGATGAGCATGTCAGCAAAAGAAAAAGGCGGACCTGGATATCATTAAATTATGATGATGGTTCTTTCTTTTCCCCTTTTCTCGGGTTGGTACTTTTTTTTTCCCTTGTTCTTTTTTTTTTTGTCATACCACAGATACCCCCTCTGGCCTGAAAACAGGACAGGGGTCGTGGCCTTCATAGATTGCCGGCCACGGCTATATGGCATCGTGAAGGGCGCAATGGGAAACCGGGGAAATGCCCAGTCCTGGATGGAGCATTGACATGTACTACCGAATTAGAAGCGTCGGCGAAGTAATCGAGGTGTCTCCAGACTGGCGCGACGGCGTTGAATATCAATCTGGTTTTTTTTTTGGTTTTTTTTTGGTGGGGAGGGGGGCCGGGGGCGTGGTATTGGAACCTCATGATGTAGCGTATTGGAGGAAGAAATTTGACAGTGAGGTTGCTTCCATTGAAAGTATATGTTTTCTGTGCATCAGCCATGTCGTGTAGCGCACGCATGTATGCATGTTTGTCATGTCGTGTCATGAAAGACGAGGAAAGCCCATGATCAAGTCTGCACCCGTTGCACCCGTCCAGCTCTAGGTTAGGAGACGACAGACCTCGTCAATCCATGATTCTCAGAACCGCCGCAGTCGATAGGACATGTCCGGGGAATGACCGGAAACAAGCAATCGGTTACAGCACGCTGCATCAAAAGAGTGAAAACAAAGGTTGCACGGAATTCACATTCAGAGCAGTCTTCTTAATAACCCGTGGCCGGCCACCCGACTCCCCTCTCCGACCCGACAAGCGGCCACGTACGGAGTATTTCCAGACTGTACTCGGTACGGTGTACGATGTGGATACGATTTGACAGTCAGGAAGACCTGACCATTATTTATTAGCATCATCATTAGGCCAGCATACATTACTAGGATGGCCCTGGATGGGCCCTGTATATTTTCCTTAAAGACTAGGCAAAGAAAGCAGGAGGGGGGAGCCGTGCAGTGCAGGGTTAGACCAGCACATTAATCTCTACTACCCTCTCCTGACTTGATTGAGATGGCAAAATAAAAGACAAAGCCCAAGCCATTCACAACCATTCACAACCATTCACAACTTGGCCTTCGCATCCATCTGTGACTTCTCCCATCGCCTACTCATCCTCGTATTCTGCCAAATCCTCCACGCCGAAACCACGACGGCCAACGGCGGACACCCCAACAACACCCACGACCACCAATCGGGACTCGACTCCCTCAGCTTCCGCATAGCCTCGTCCAACCTGGCCGCCAGCTCGTCCCTAGACCCATCGTTCCACAAGACCACTCCGTTTCCCTCCCCGCGCTCAGCACACCTCTGTGCCTTGATCCTCACGTCCGTCTGGCTCTTGACCCTGTTCTCCGCATCCTCCCTGCTCAGGTGCCCGTCCCTCTCCATCAAGCGCCTCATCTGGATCTCGGGATCGCTCACTGCCACGACCATGGTCGTCCCGCAGAACCGGTCGAGCTTGCTCTCGAACAGCAGCGGGATGTCCAGCACGACCGCCCAGTGACCGCGTAGATAGCACCCCACGACCCTCTTGAACAAGTCCTTCCGCACAGCAGGGTGCACGATGCTGTTCAGCACCGCCCTGTCCTTTTGCAGCGCAGGGCTGTCGCCGAAGACGCGCTTCCCCAGCGCGGGTCTGTTCAGGGGCCGTCCCTTGCCGTCGGGTCCGTCCTCGGGCATCGAGTCTGACGGCTCGACGAGGAGATCTGGCGTCGTTGGCGCAAAGTGTTTCACGATGGCGGCGTAGCCTGCTGTGCCGGGCGCGACGACTTCACGTGCGATGACGTCGGCGTCGACAATAGGGAGCTGGTAGGGCGGGGATTGGAGCAGAGAGGATACGGTGGACTTTCCGGTCGCGATGGACCCGGTCAGGCCTATCAGGAGCATGGTGGGTGTTTTTTTTTTTCCCTCTCTACTTCTTCTTCCTCTTCCTTCTTTTGTATCGTTTGTGTGGTTGAAAGCGACTTGTCTGTGATGTGGCGTTGATGAGATGAGGTTGGCACGCACGCGCCTCGCTGGCGGGGGCAACTCTGGTTGACTGAGGGTGTGTGTGTGTGCCACGGGTACGCGGAGTGTGTATTGACTCGTGAAGACGTCTTGTGGCGAGCTGTGGCGAGAAGTTGATGCTAGTGGTGATGTCAGCACGGGGCGGGATGGCGCCAGATTTCTGGAGCGAAGCGCGATTGATATCACCCACCACCTTGTTACAATTACTTAAGACCTGTCGCCTGCGTACCATGCCATCGCGCGCCACCGCGGGCACCACGCCTTACAACGCACAGCGCCTTGCACTTGTCATGATAAGATATTACATACTTTTAGCTATTAAAGATAGCTTTGATTTAGCTTTAATTCATAGTATTGTACGCGTTATGTAGGCACTTGGGCGCTACGTTTAACTAATTACATAGCCGCCCGCAAAAATCACGTGGTTAGCTAGTGCCGGGGCAACTAGCCTACCAGCCACAGACGGGGTGGGTTGTCAGATGACAATATAATAATTGATGGAGAAGACTTGACAGACTTCACCTCGACGTCCCACATTTGCCGACCGCGCTCTGTCGACCTGCCGACGAGAACTGGTGAACAAAATGGGTCGGCTAGATAGCCTATACTGATATGTAATGTGATTGATTCCATGGAGCCACAACCTGTCACGAGCGAGCGCATTGTGGCCCCCAATGCCCCCCCCAATACCCCCCCCAGCCCAACCAAGTACCGAGCAGAATGACCACCCAGGCCAGGCTCATTGACCGGACCACTTATAAGTTAGCGACCGGCCACTGACCATTCAGGACCTTTTGGCCACCCCACGAGCCCGGAACGTCGCCCTCGCAGCAACGCTTCTGTCCATCAAATCGTAATATAGGTACCTATAGGATAGTTTAATGTCTAAAAGAGCGATAATAAACCTATAGAAGGATACTCTTCCTCCCCCCTTTCTCTCGGTTCCAAACTTCTTTGCCTGCCACTGTAGATAGTGTGGGTATTCTGCATCCTGACAATTCAAAAGTATCGGATGCGTTGTCGTCCAATTCGCACCAGCCCGTATCCACCCCATCCTTCCAGTCCACAAGTCTCCAGTCTCCAGTCTCCAGTTTTCTGCTCGTGCTCGTGCTTGTGTTTGTACTCGGTACTCTCCGCCATTCAAACAAGCTCTCGTACGCCCTCTCTCACATAGTCTCAAAGTGGATCGCTGCCTCCCAGCTACATTATCCTTGTTGTTCCTTCACGCGCCCACTATCTCGTTCTTATCTTGTTCTCACCCGCGACATCCAACATTGGACCCCTCGTCCATCTTGTCAACCTCGTGAACTTGTCATCTTGTCATCTTGTGTCTCCGTCTCTCGACAAACGATTTCTGGTTCAACATCGTCTGCCGGTCCATCAAGATGTGCCTTTAGTTCGACGTCCAGGAACACATCTCTCTGCTCAGCAATACAGACAGACAGACAGACAGACAGACAGACAGACAGACAGACAGACAGACAGACAGACAGACAGACAGACAGACCCCTTGCACAAAAAGCTCGACTTGCCTGCACGCTTGACTTGACTTTTGCTTTGCATCTAGGTGCCGTCATCGTCGAATCGTCGGGGTCACCTCCCCCAGACCCCAGACACAGACCCAAGCTGCCGAGTCTCACCAGCGAGATCCCCGAGCATCGCAGACGCTGTTTCTACTAAAAAGCGCCTTCCACGAAGAGCAAAGTTGCCGTCTCATCTCTCGTTATTCCCTCTGGGTTCTCATCATATAGTCTTTTATCTCAGACGCCAACCCTTTTCTCGGTTATCAGCACACTTCTGTCGCCGTGCACTAACAGCCTGCCTGCCTAGCAGCTCTGGTCCTTGTTTGGCCTATCGGAAATCTGCCGCCACTTAGAGCATCTTCAACATCCCCCGGCCACGCCCCATCACGCCGGCTTGCTCACCCTGTTGTTGCCTTCAGCACGTCCTCTCTCTCTGCCTTGCTGTTATTCGAATCCTTCTCCCATCTCCTAGGCCGTCCCCTCATCAATTTCCTCAGCTCAATTCGTAAATCGTCTTTCCGAAACGAAATTCAAAACTGTCTACATGACGACTCCAACCGCTCGATCCCATCCTCGTTTCTTGTAGGCCCACGGGCTCACCCCGTCCATCAGCTAGCTTCCTGTCATCGACAAGCTCATCGGGAAGCCATGGCGAGCCGTCAAGATGGACCGTCTTCCGGCTCGAGGCGATCCAGCGGACGGGCTATTGGCCAATTTATCGTCGACAAGGAAATTGGCAAAGGCAGCTTTGCCCAAGTATACATGGGCTGGCACAAGGTGCGTTGCCATGACTATTCATGGCCCTGAAATATGCCGCATGTCTAACCGATGAACACGTCAACGCGTTGTGGACTTTGAGTGCTACGGATGCTAATGTCTTGTCTGTGTGAATGCAGGAGTCAAAAGCAGCCGTGGCCGTTAAATCTGTCGAACTCGAACGGCTAAACAAGAAGCTAAGAGAGAACCTTTACGGAGAGATCCAGATCTTGAAGACACTACGACATCCTCACATTGTTGCACTACACGACTGTCTCGAATCATCCACTCACATCAATCTGATTATGGAATATTGTGAGTTGGGTGATTTGTCCTTCTTCATTAAAAAAAGAGACAAGCTATCGACACACCCTGCTACCCACGACATGGCTCGCAAGTATCCCAGTGCGCCGAATTCCGGTCTTCATGAAGTGGTCATACGCCATTTTTTGAAGCAGCTGGCGAGTGCCTTGGAATTCTTGCGGAGCAAGAATTATGTTCACAGAGACGTGAAGCCCCAAAATCTCCTCCTTCTCCCATCCCAGGCCTTCAGGAACCACAAAAATCTGCCCATAATGTCAGCCAGTCAAGACTCTCTGATACCCGTCGCTGGTCTGGCGTCATTGCCCATGCTCAAGCTTGCCGATTTCGGATTCGCAAGAGTCTTGCCTTCCACCTCGCTGGCTGATACGCTCTGTGGCTCACCTTTATACATGGCCCCGGAGATTCTTCGTTATGAGCGGTATGATGCCAAGGCCGATTTGTGGTCGGTAGGGACTGTTCTGTACGAGATGGTGACGGGCCGCCCGCCCTTCCGAGCACGAAACCATGTTGAACTCCTGCGCAAGATAGAGGCTGCCGAGGACGTCATCAAGTTTCCCAGGGAAGTCACCATCAGCTCCGAGATTAAAAGTCTTGTCCGCAGTCTGTTGAAACGAAGCCCTGTCGAGCGTCTTAGTTTTGAGAATTTCTTCGCTCATCCCGTTGTTACACGCGACATCCCAGGTCTTGTTGAGGACGATATTCCGAAACAACAACAACCCAAGAGAGAGCTACAGCCCATCCCTCAGGGAGAGGAGTATCCACCGTCTCCTGGAGCTGTCCAGACTCGCCACCCAAGTTCAGTTGCCCCAAGAGATGCTGCATCGATTGGGCCTTCCTCACGCGAAGTGGCACCGCGGTCGCCACAATCGGGCAGCCAAGGCGATGGTCGACACAGCAGAAGACACTCAACGGATATCCAGCCACCCGGAAGCGGAAGCTCTCCTCGGGATGTCGGAGCTGGTCTGGGTATTCGGCGACCCTCACCACATCACACTGTTTCCATGCCAAATCACCCTCGGGTCACGGATCCATCTTCTCGGGAGCACATCGTGCCGCAGAGTCACCCACCTCAGGATCCATCGTCCCGTGTTTTGAGGCAGTCATCGAGCAGCAAGCCACTCAGTGAAGCGGAAAAGGCGGCACAAGAGGTCATGTTCGAGAGAGACTACGTTGTAGTCGAACGTAGACATGTTGAGGTCAACGCACTGGCAGACGAGCTGGCCGCCAACGAGAAGCTAGCCGGCCAAGGATCAGGACCACGCTCGGCACAAATGGTACGTCGAAGCACGCAACAAGGGGCTCCGACGTCCACGACCGGCGCCATCCCGACGCCCACCTCCCGAACCGCCCTTGTCGCCCAAGGTCGCGTTGTCCATGACCGCAGGTCCTCGTACGAAAAGACGCTTTCTGCCAGTCCCAGCTCAGCGTCCAGCGCCATCTCCAAGGCGATCCAAGACGCCAGTCTGCGCCTGTTCGGCTTCAAGGTTGCCCCGGTCCGTGGCAAGGGTCACTCCCCCCCCATGTACCAACCTTTCCCAGCGTACCCAACGCCATCATCCCCTGGCAGTCTTATCGGAGACGGCAAGAGTTCGCTGTCGGCGGATGAGGACGTCAGGACCAAGGAGATCATGGCAGAGTATGCCGAAAGAAGCGATTGTGTTTACGGCTTTGCCGAAGTCAAATACAAGCAGCTGGTTCCTCTTGCCCCTTCAATGGATCACGGTCTTGGTGGTGTTGGCATCGATCAGCTTTCGCAAGATGAGGATGGCCTCACCATTGAGGCCGTCGTATCTCTTTCTGAGGAGGCGCTGGTTCTTTACGTCAAGTCCCTTACCTTGCTCGCTCAGGCCATGGACCTTGCCAGCATGTGGTGGTCCAAGAAGAGCCGGGCAGATGGTAGCAGTGGCGTCTCGGCGGCAGTTTCCGAAAACATTACCCAAAGCATCAATGCAATTGTGCAATGGGTGCGACGGCGTTTCAACGAAGTTTTGGAGAAGTCCGAGATTGTCCGCATGAAGTTGCTGGAAGCGCAAAGGATGCTGCCAGAAGACCACCCGAGTCATCCTTCTGACCAGGGAATCGACTCTCTGTCTTCTTCTTCGGCGTCTACAGCAAAACAGGTATACCTGACGCCGGGTATCAGCGCCGAGAAGCTGATGTATGACCGTGCCCTCGAAATGAGTCGCGCAGCTGCGATTGATGAGGTGACAAACGACAATCTGCCAGGTTGCAAAATATCTTATATCACGGCAATTCGAATGCTTGAGGCGGTGCTGGATACCGACGATGATGGAGTTGCCCGACGACTGTCTTCTGGCAGAGAGCCGGCCAGGAGCTTGCCCAGGGAGTCTAGCAGTGATTTGGATGGCGATGAGGAGGCTCACGTTCGGAAAAGTAAGTTGAACGAGCATAGAAGTGTCAATTTTGGAGCACATTCAATTAACCCCGTTGACGTACACAGTGATCAAAATGATCAAGGGGCGCCTTGCTGCGGTGGCGAAGAAGCAGAAAATGATTGCCGACGCCAACAGCAAGGAACACCACGCACAGCTGCAAGCTGCACGTCGACGAAGTGGCGACGTTACACCGCGTAGCGTACCATCGCATGGTTCGGCGTGATTGATTGCTGCATATGCCGAGAAGCCGGATGAAGGAATCCTGCCAGCACAATATACGATGACTAAAAATGAAAACATTCCCAGGAAATATGGACATTACAGAGAACACACAGAGAGATGCTCGAATAGCCTCACGGCTGAAGAAAGCTTGCGACTTTCCTTCTTTTCTTCCCCCACACTCGAGTTTAACAGCCTGGTGACGGTGACGGTGACGGTGACGGTGACAGTGACAGTGACAGTGACGAGGGTTTTTTTTTTTTTCCTTACTCGGAACACCTGAAGCCTCTAATTTGACTTTGGCTTTGATTTCCTACGGCGTTTCGGATGTTTAGCTGCACGAAGCATTTTGATACAGAAACTTGCTCAGAAACAGACGGGAAGCAAATGAGATTGAGATTGAGATTGAAATCCAAACTGGAAAAAGTAAAATTGGAAATTTGAATTTGTGTTCTGGGTGAGCCGGGAGATTGGTTTTGAAGGTTTACCACATGGCTCAAGGGTTCAAAGGTCATTCATGAGCTGGCGTCAAGGGATCTTGGTTGGAAAGTTGAGCACCAAGGCTCATCAGGGTTTGCGGCCTTTGAGATGTAACAAGCATCTCTGAGAGCTGATGATAGCTGCTGTTTTGCATGCATGAAGTTGGCAAAAGGAGGCCTACAGGCTCTTGTTGTCGTGTATTGCGTTGGCGGACGATATGCTGAATCATCTATGAGCCACGAGATGCGCCATGATCTTTTTCTTGTTTGCGTACGCATTCGGTCTGGAGCTTCTGGGAATGCCACCGAGAGACTGCTGTACTTTTTGATCGATGAATAAGAGATGGCAGCAGTTGTGAGCGAGTATGTTGAAGAGTCGAATTTCCGCGTTGTGCAGTGCTGTGAAACAATTGAGTTGGTTGCCCCTTTCGAATTCCAATAAGCAAACTACCGACGGCATCTCGTAGTTTCGTAGCATGGAGTTGGTTCTCCTTGCTCGTGGCGCATGATGAAAACCCTCACCGCACCGGCGAATGGCTTACTTGTACCCAAAGAAATGTAGATGCCTTTTTACCACCGATAGTTGTCTTCTCTGACGGCACAGTATTTCTTGCTCAATACTCCGTATATGTCTCACTTTTTTCTCCGGTCATGATCTACTGCGTAGAAGACGGATCATTCGTGTCACAATACAGGGTTTTCCCCCGATGCATCATCCATTTTCAACGACTTTGTACGTCCAAACCGCGGGGCAGTAGGGAAAAAAGAAAAGGAAACCTTAATTTCGGCAGATCAACCCACAAGAGTGATTTCCCCCATTTCTGAAGGTAAAACTCCCTCGTAGCTAGTCCTTTTCTTCTTCTTTTTTTAAGAAACAAAAAAAAGAGCCCAGACGCTCAACTATCCGGCCCCCAACGACCCGGTATCCCAACCCCATTCAAGTCGCTCAGAGAATCAATCTGTCAAGAAACAGGGGTACAACGTATGCCTTCCCCCCCCGACCTCTCGTCCCACCGCCTCCCGGGAGAAACCTCGCTCCGCATCTTCCGGTCCGAGATCCTGCCCGCAGAATTCCACAACCTCCCGCAGCGTGGCTCGTCGGAACCGCCCCTCGCCATCCTGACAGTCGGGCAGACGGGCGCGGGGAAGACGCGCCTGTCGCCCGCCATCCTGTCGGCGGTGCGTCTGGTACGGGGCGGCGGGGGTGGTGCCGCGCATCTCATTGCCGATACGTACAAGACGTATCATCCTGAGTACGCGCGGTTGATGCTCTCGGCACCGCATCTCGCGTCTGCGGCGACGGGGCCCGACGCGAGGAAGTGGCTGGCTATGGCGGCGCGGGAAGTCACCGGGCGGGGGATCGATGTTCTGTTGGAGAGTGCGTGTCGACACCCCGAGGACTTTGAGGACCTGGTGCGTATCTTTGGCAGCGGCGGGTACAGGGTCGAGGTGGTGCTGTTGGCGGTGCCGGCGCCGCTGAGCAGGCTCGGGATACTGGTGCGGTACTACGAGAAGTTGCCGGAGGGGCAGTCGAGGAATTTACCGGTTAGGCTGACGCCGGAGAGGGTCCACGATGATTCGTACAGGGGGTTGCTTGATGCGGCGAGGTTCTTGGATGGGAGCGCGCTGGTGGACCAGGTTCTCGTTGTGAGGAGGGGGAATCTGGTGGCGTATGGTGTGGTCAAGGGGGGGGGAGAAGGGACGGGGATGGGGGGAATTGCGGAGGCGTTGACGAGGGAAAGAGAGAGGCCGTTGACGAGGGAAGAGGTGAAGACTGCGATGAATGATATCCAGAGGTTAGGCACTAATGAGGATGCCAGGGAGCAGGTCGATCTTGTTCGGGATATGCTGCGCCCGTTGATTGCGGAGGACGATGGCAAGCATGCACAAGGACAGAAGGGGACGTGGCCGGAACTGAAGCCTTTGACTTTTGGGAAAGTCGGCGAGGATGCTGGGGAGGCGTATAATATCCTTCGCTTGGGTCAGGTGTGAGAGAGTCATGACAATGAAATTGTGATGGCCTTTTTATCGGGTTTCGGAAATTCTTCATTTTATTTGCTTGCAAAGGTGGGTTTGGTTAGGATCCAGCAATGTAATTCTTTCTAAACTGATTCACATTCGTTGGCTCGATAGTCTCTCGGAAGTCCCGTATATTATTTCATAAAGAAAATCATCGTTCAGCAGTAAAATCGATGGTTGTATCGAAATCAATCCATCCGCCTTGCCTCACTGGTTTGTCTTTCTGCGCAGTGATTTCATCTTAGGGTCCGGGCTGCAGGGCTCAGATGGCCCTCTTTTCGTTCGGATGGCGAGGCTCTGCTTTGGTGAACATGCTGTAGTCTGAGCTGGTCCTGCAGCGTCAGTTGCAGTGCTTTGTGAAATCAACGTTGAACTTGGGCTCTTATCCTGCGCTCCTCTCGATCGTTGCGTCTCCGCGTTTGTGGGTGATTGACTGTCCGGCACGACTCTTTGTGCCTCGTTTTTTAAAAGGAAATTTCGAAAGTGATGAGAAAATTCGGTCTGTAGGAGCGGATGGCGGCGAGCTAGGCTGAGGTAACTTTTGAAAAGCTCGTCTTGACCCTGTTCTGTCGCCAATGAGCCCATCAAAACGCTTGGGAGCTGCAAAGGCATCGGCGACAATTCCGCTTGAGTTTCCCATTCACCAAGAACTCTACGGTCAAGCTGCTCAAAGAATCTTAAATGCTCCTCTGGGGTGCACAGCCAGTCGTGGCATTCGGCTTCGAGAACTGTTTGTCTGTCCTGTGGCGACCTCTGAAGGCATTGCCACACAAATGTTTTGCTGTTTTTACTGAGCTTTAGATCTGGTAGGAAGATGTTGCATTTTAGATTCTGAAGTATGGCGTCTTGGTCGCTATGGCAGAGTTTAGCAATAATATCATCAATGTCCAGGCTCGCCGTCAGCATGATGGCAGTAATTATGCCGACTGCCCACATGTCGATTGCCGGCGTCTGGTGGTCCTGTGTCGCTGCGTGCAGTTCCCTCGAAAAAGGGTCAGACATGGTCAGAGTAGCCTGGCGAGTTCAATGTATAGACTCACGGTGCTTGATAATTTGCTGTTCCAACCATCGTCTTCAATCTGCTTCTCCTTGGTACTGCGCAAGTTGCGAAATCAGAGAGCATGATTCGATGATAGGCGACTTTCGGCGAGTATGCGAGCAGAATATTTTCGGGTTTGAGATCGCGATGAATTATTCCCTTGCTGTGAAGATAGCTCAAGCCTCGCAGTACCTGCCGAATGATGATTCGGCAATCAAACTCCTTGACTCCATTCTGTCGATTAATGAAGGACATGAGATCCCCTCCTGTAGCGAGTTCGGTGAAGATGAAGCTTGAGCTGTTAGCTGGGATCGTAGTGCAATCAGCATTGTTAAAATGTGCGTACAGGGAGTGAGGTGAGGATATCGAATCCACGTATGCTAAGATGTTTGGCTATAATCAGTCAATAGCGTGAACCCGTCGAGAATGAATCATGCGTTGACTGACGTGTCGCAGTTGTCGTAGAAGATCCGCTTCTTGTAGCTTTCGCCTGCAGCCATCACGAACGAGGCGATTCTGATATTCATCAAGATTCATCACTTTACAAACAATCTGCCGTCGTGTCGCAGCTTCCTCCGCCAAAAACACATTTGCGTCTACCCCTTGTCCGATGCAGCGTCTCGAAATCAAGTACTTGTCTGAGAAGAGCTAATGATACGTCGGTTGATGGTAATTTCGGGCGTTTGGTCGGTTGGGGCACACGTACCCTAGACTCTGCCAACTGAATCTCGCTCAGTTCAATCTTGGGTGGACTATTCTCTTGGTGAAGAATAAATTTCCAATAAGGAAGGATCTCAATAGTGTCGCCGTCTTGCAAGAGAAAGCCGGAGCAGAGACCTGGCCCTTTGCCAACCAGCATGTTATTTACGTAGGTTCCATTGAATGACTTGCGATCGCGCACGTAGACAAAATTGATGCCTTTCTCGTAGACCACGGTGTAGATCTCGCAATGATTTCTGGAAACCAAGCTTTCACGATCGCTTTTGATTGCGAAATCGCTGGAATCATTAGTAAAATACTCATTGTCAAGCTTGGCCAATAGACCTTACTTTGACCTGGGATCTCTTCCAATTCTGAAGATGTCAGTTTCTCTGATTGATATCATGCCTGGTAAAAGAAAAAACTTTAGTTGAAACGAAGACTCATTGAGCAATCTGCCTCTTGATAGAGCTCACACCTTTTGTCACTCGGCCATCTCGAGAGCAAATGTATTCCAGGCGAGCGACAGGATGCTGTGAAACAGTCTCATGGCCAAGTTCGATACTTGCCTTGGTGTCTTCCATGGTGATAGTGTATGAGTCGACGTGGATCAGAAATGATAGATTTCAATGTGCATTCATGTTGCGGTGTCTCGACAAAAGAACTCTACGAAGATATGAACTTTCAGGAAAACTCAAGCCTCCTCCTCTACGTCACAGAGTTGTACAATTTTTTTTTTTTTCCCTTGCGAGGCGCTCAAGATGCCTAGAGCATTGGATGGCAACTGCCTCCCGTTTGTTCCTTCCCAACGTTCAGTGAGGATGAAGATGCCCGTGCACAGTGCAATGACTGCCACGCATCCACTATATACACCGTCCGGCGTTGCTTGTTGATTGGCGCACGCACTACTGAGCCGAACCACTTTTCGCAGCGATATACGCACGTGACCTTAGCGGGTTTCATGCCCTACATGGGGAACGTTGTTTAACCTCTTGAATTTCCCCCGCTCCCTCGTTCGGTTGCATTTCATCCAAGCACGATTCTCATCCACGAACCAGTAAGTAATATTCTAGTCTCGCGCAAGTTAGAGACATTGCTGGACTTTGTCAATCTTCTGGTGAAGCATGCAATGATCACTTAGCAATGACACCAGCACGCGCTTGCAGCACACATTACAGGTTGGCTAACAAATTCGCAGATCGGTCAAGATGAGAGCCAAGTGGAGAAAGAAGCGCGTTCGTCGCCTCAAGCGAAAGAGAAGAAAGATGAGAGCGCGATCGTAAGTTTGCCCTCAGTTCTTGGTGACATTTTGGATCACTTTGCTAACAACCCCACAGCAAGTAAACGCCTCACACTACTACCTGACTTGACGCATCTTTCATGAAGTTTTCGAATCCTTACGTCTGAAGGACATGTACAAACGAAGCTGGGTAATGGAGCATGGCGGCCGGTGGTCACGATGGGAATTTACCTTTTGGGATTACATCAACTGCAGCTCAGTCCACCAATCCGAGCTACGATGTTTTTTCACGGACGTGATGAGAGATGGGTAAATGGCCAAGGAAACGGTCGGGTACTAGGAAGGCGTTCAGGGATCGCCAACGAGAAGCAAGCTGTCACGCGAGGACGCCTGCTGAATACCAGATTGGCACGTTTCTCTGACAAATAAACAAAACAGACATTGCTTCTGGACTCCAACAATCGTGGCCCGCAATTTATATGCACAATGTGAATGTTTGCGCCAATGATTTCTCAATATCCAAACTTTGAAAAAAAAAAGCGAGCTGGAATTATGTAAATGAGCAATTTCACAATCACTTTAAAAGAAAAAATCTACAATTGCTTCCGCTGCCCACCGTCGGGTCAATTGAAGAGAGCTTCGTCAGCAATTGTGCTGCATCGGTCTGGTGTATTTTTCTCGGTTAAGCTTGAGCTGTGGGCAGCTTGTCAATGCTCACCGCAACCGACTGCCCGGGCACTGAGTGACGTACGTCGACCCAACAGTTCCGTGCACCAGAACTTGTTAAGCGAGTACTGCAGGCAGGCTTGTCGTGGTGGGGTCCGACCGCTCGTCTTCACCGCCCCAGGTAATAGTGAGCGGCCCAAGATTTTTGTGCCGCTCTTTTGACTCCTGTGACTCTTTTGACGGACGGGTATTAGGTTCCAAAAAATTTTGGGCGACAATCCCACTGCACCTGAAGCCCGTCGTCTGTGGCCTCGCAACCTGCCTTTGATTTTATTGTCGAGGATTTCGGATACACTGGCACTAGACTGTCCCAACTTGCCTTTTAGAATGAAGGAAAATGACCCCAAGAAGCGGAAAAGAGACGGCGAGTCGTCTGCAAAGCCGAAAAAAAAGGTTGTGCTGGATGCGCCACCCTCAACAGTGGCAGTTTCTTCGGTGCTGCGACCCAAGTTTTGCCCGCCTGTAATTGGTAAGTGATGTGCTCTTGAACAAGAATTTTCCATCTTTCGATTGACTTTTGGATGTCCAGCTACAACGCCGGGTATCGAAATTTCGCAAAAGATGACCTTCCTCCCGTACCAACCCAGAGACAGCCCCAAGACCAAGTCAAAAAATGGCTTCACCAAGGAACTACTGTTGCACTCAAGAACCCACCAAACTTTAGACTATACGGCGAGAGAAGAAGAACCCAGTGGATCTGCTCGGCTACTGAATCACTTTGTCGGAGTCTACGACCCCAAAAATGGAAAACTAGACGTTGTAGAGGCAAAGAGGATGGTGGTCCGAGGCCTGGTTCGTGCCAAGCAGGTTGCAGAAATCTCCACCAGCGAGAGTGAAATCGACAAGGTACGGGAATGTCCCCATGACTCTAAAAGAAATGGTACATGTGATGCAAAAAAAACTGACTTGCTCGACCAGAGCATGATGGAACGCCGCAATGACCTGGGCCAAACATTTGGTACGAAGAAGGCCAAGAAGGCCATCCGTGAGAAGGCCCTCAACGCTATTGCGCCACAAAGGAAGGCTGGAGATGCCCCTGCAGAGATCAATCCGGCTGGAAAGGCAGTCCTGCAATCTGTTGGTCAAATTACCACGCAAATGTCCACGAAAGAACAGCTGCAAGCAGAGGTTGACGAAGCCAAGCCTGTGCCCAAGGCCAACCTCGACGCCCAGGATATCCAAGATGTATACGATCCGAACTCCATCATCGGAGCTGACATTCTCAATCTCGTACCCATTAGAGAATGGCAGGAGAGAGCCCAGCACAAGGAAGGCATTCAAACGGTTTCACGATTCGTAGCCGCCAGAGTCAACGCCATTGCCACCAACAACGATGCCATCACACGCTTGCGGGTGCTCCGATACTTCAATTTTGTGCTCACCTTCTATCTGAGTACCACGCCAGGCAAGCAACGGAGTACGCGAAAGGTTCCCCCACGAGACAAGCTTCGCGAACTGCTATCACCCGCACCCGAAGCAGTAGTGGAAAACATCCGCCGCAAATTCTCAGACGCTGGCGTTCTGAGAAAATTCCACATTGATCTTCTCAAAGCGCACTGCTGTGCATTTGCCTGCATAGTGGACAATTTCGAAGTGGACACACAGAATCTGAGAGACGACTTGAGACTAGACCAAAGGGGGATTAATAATTACTTCCACGAGATAGGTTGCCGCGTAAGGCCTGTTAGCAAAAAGGCCGAGGGGGGACAGACGATACAGGTAGCGAGACTGACGTTGCCATTGCAGTTTCCCAAACAAAAGACAATAGCACCACGTCGTAAGTAATACTGAGCTGGTATCAAGATCTGACGGGAGGGAAAAAAATACCAAAAAGACTTGTGTGTTGCGATGATGCATAGAGCGGCGTTTGGTGATGCGGTCTTTCTCCAAGGGCATCCGATCCGGCGGGGGTTTGTTTCTTTTCTTCGGTTTCTTTCTCATTCTACCTGGTCGTATGATAGGCATACATAAAATATTCTCACTTGCGAAGAGCGTTGGCCAGATCCCTTGCGATTAAGCTGCCGCCAGTACGGAGTACTCCGCAGGATATATTCCGTTGGCGGAAGTCGTTTTCCACAGAAGCTGTCTCGGGCCATTCCCGCCATCATGCCATATGGTCCATGCATGCAATGTGCAATCACGCTGGCATCACCACCAAATCTGCAAGCCCAGTTCGCATTCGGACCCTGACCCTGGCGCGTCTACGATTCCATGATGATGCACGCCCCCCCCGGCCCCCGCCTCTTCCACGGACCGAGGTATCCCAAACCCAGACAATGTGGGGCGGAATTGAACACCCAAACAACCCCGGATATCAAAGTGACGAACGATTTGATGAACCTTGGCATCTCGGGGGATCCTTTGTTCTTTGAACCAGAAAAAAATTCTTGTACACCCTTTATGCCATCTTTTCTCAAATTCCCCCCCCCTCTCATTGCCGCGCTGCCATAAAAACCGTGGCGTCCATTGAAGGAGTTCTGCATACTACGGACCCCATCAGCCGTGCGTGACCCCGTTCCTGGAAAACATTCGGAACAAGAGTTTTGTTCTTGTTGAACGAGATTAGTCGGAAATGGCCTCGAGCCCAGTCATCGGCGTCGAGTACCGCGGCCGCGTGGCCGTCGTCACGATCGACAACGAGAAGAAGCTGGGCGCGCTGTCGCAGGACGACTACTTTGATTTGGCGACGAGGATGAATGAGATTGCCAGGCATGACGAGGTTGTGACGACGGTTATTACGGGCAGGGGACGGTATTTCTCGGCGTGAGTTGAAACTCTTTTTTTTTTTATATATATACTTTCCTTTGTTATTCTCACCTTGTCGACCCTATTTTACACTCCCCCCCCTGTTTTGCCGTGTCGATATGATATGACGAGGTTCGGGAGGTGTCAAAAAAAAAAAAAAACCATCCATGTAGAGCTCACATCATCCTCAGCGGCGCAGACGTCTCCGTCGGTCGCGACAGCCCTTCTTCCACGACGCCCGCCGACGCGTATAGAATGTGGCTCCAAACCTTTGTAGCGTTCAACCTCAACATCACGCACGCCTTTGCGCACCACCCCAAGATTATCGTCGCGGCGCTCAACGGGCCTGTCGTGGGCCTATCCGCCGCCATCATCGGCTGGGCCGACTTCGTCTACTGCACGCCGCACGCCTTTCTTCTCACGCCCTTTTCGTCGCTGGGCCTGGTCGCCGAGGGGGGCGCCTCCCGCGCGCTGGCTTCGCGCCTCGGCCCTGCCAAGGCGAATGAGGCCTTGCTCATGAGCAAGCGCATTCCCGCCGAGGAGCTCAAGGCGTGTGGGTTCGTCAACGAGATTTTCGACTTTGGCAAGGACCAGGATGGGCTGTTCCGCGAGAGGGTCCTCCGGGAGGTGGAGGATCGGCTGGGCGAGCACTTGAACGCGGAGAGTATTCTGGGCATTAAGAAGTTGCTGAGGAGGCCGGATGTGGATGTGCATAATGCGCAGAGCGTGCACGAGGTGTTTGCTGGGTTGGACAGGTTCGTGAGGGGGATTCCGCAGGACGAGTTTCGCAAGATTGCGAGTGGTGAGAAGAGACATAAGCTGTGAAGGGGGTTGAGTGCAGTTGTTGCCACGAGTTGCCACGAGTTGCCACGAGCTGGGTGTACATGTTTTCCAAACCCATGACCATATATCCCCCGATTGAAAGGAGCTTGGGTTATTTTGTGTTGTGTCAGGACGAGGGCGACGACGATGCCATGAACAAAGAGTAAATAGCCGCTTATTCTTCACAAACCCCCATCTCATCTGCTTCATGCCAACAAGCCAAATAACAGGGTGACCCTCCCCCAGAAATCGCCCGCCATCTTGGCCACCTTCTTCCTCGCCGCTCCGTCAAGCCCGCTCCTCTCGAATAATTCCTCGTCCAACTTGGCATAGTTGTTGGCTGCGTCGGCCGGCCCGTTGCCAATGCAGCATCGTAGCAAAGCCACCTCGAAGAGCCATTGTGTACATACATCCTTGGCATTGTCCACAGACTTCGACTCTTGCTGATCCACTGGCTCTTCACTTTCGCCATTATTTTCCCCATCCTCGCTTGCTTGCTGCTCAGTCCTCTCCGCCCTGTCCTCCTTCGAGTCGTCGTCCGTCGGGAGACTCCCTAGCTCCCTACGCCACGCCTCGCACAGTTGCTCGCCAATTTGCTTCTTCAGCTCACCCACCGCCGCGGGCGTCCATAAATCAACGCCTAGGTCTGTCATGGACAACGACAAGTTGCGCAGGAATTGGAAGACGCTCGGAGAGGGCTGGCTTGGAAGAGGTGGCTGCCCTTCCCACAGTGGCTTCATGGCCACGCTCTTATCCGACAGTCCGTTGGCAATCAAGTCCTCGACCGCAGAGCGAGACGCCATGGCCGCAATTCGGCCGTGCCAACGGGGTACCATGCATAGACCAAAGCCTTTCACCGCGGGACGCTCGGGCAGTTGTGCGCGGACATCTCGAATCACGCGGATGAGATAGATTGACATGGCACCGCTGGAGCCATGTTCGCTGTGCTGTTCCCACAGTTGATGGATCTGCTTCTCGAGAGCGTCAAAGGATGCATCGAGCGTCTCATGCAACTTTTCCTGTAGCCTCATCGGGTCCTCCTTGCTGAGAACCCTTTGTCTTGTTTCAATTGTGTCCTCGTCCTCAACCTCCTCGTAGTCGTTGTCCCATCGCTGCTTGCGAAGCTGCTCCACCACGGTCTTGACATCATCAATGATGTGGAACCACGATCTGTAGCTATGTGAGGCCCTGGACACGGCATCATTGCGGCCGTGTAGTCGCGACACGACTTCTTGCAGGAAAGGCGCAGCGCCATTTGATAGCGCGACATCGTACCCGTCGTCATAGTCCCAGAGGCTCTTGTTCTTGTCCGACACACCGTCTTGCCACCCTTCGAGAGTGGCCTTGATTTCTGAGCCGACGAGGCGTAGTTTCGTTGCTTTTGCCTCCACTACCGCGAGGAGTCGTGCATTGATCATCTCTCGCAAGTCGTCTTGCATTTCCTGCGGATCAAAGCCTCTTGCTCTGCCGCCGTCGCGGATCCAGAGCTGCAGCACTTGTGTACGCAAGTCGGTTATGGATTTGAAGTCTGCCATGTGATTGAGCGTCTTTTTTAACCCGGACAGAATCACTTTGCCCCCCTGTTCTGCAAAATTGCTCAGCATTTCTCTCGCTTGTTTGGCGTCCAGATCGTCATGTCTGACAAATGGCGTAAAGTCCTGCATCTCTTCGCTGCACCAGCGCCCGTAGATGTCTAGTCGCAATCCCTCAATTTTGTTCAAGGAGGCATCCGCCAAGAGCCGTTGGCTCTTCAGGTTTGACAAAGCTTGTGAAAGCTTGAGAGGGACCAACGCCTGTACATCGAGAATAGTTCTTGTATAGAGTCTTAGGCTGTGAACCACATCTTCTGTTGTCGTTGTTCGTTCGTCCTGGTCCATATCGAGCGTCGTCTCCATGGCGCGCTGTCTCACTCGAAGGAAGTGCCGGATGACATGTTTCGCCCCTGAACTATTGGCAAGGCTGTGAGCGGAGAGAGCCTTGATGGCATCTTCGGTATCCCCATTCTCGTCCACTTTTTCCAGGAGCCGCTCAATGCTTCGTTGAATCCTTCTTCGTAGCGAGTCGAGTAATTTGCTCGCAGCATCGGTGGCCTGCTGAACGTCTTGGGCTATAGCCTCTTCCTTTAGGTTTTTGACAAGTAGCCGACTGATCACGAAGATCTTGGTAGCAATCACCAACCTCTCCCCCTTTCCCATCTGTTTATCGGCGATGCCACCACCGTGGAGGATCCTTCCCGCCGTGAGATTGCAGGACTCGAGGAGCCTCAGTCTAGCCGTCTCGTTTGCACCGGAGCTCTTCTCTCTCGTCAGGAATTTCGCCAGTCCCGCGACTTTTGAAGAAATTACGGTTCGTCCACAACGGCCACCCATTTGTCCTAGGAGATCCTGCACCTGGTCATTCTCACGACGCATACAAACGATCGTGTCTGCGGTACCGAGCAGTTCGCGATACGAGCTCCCAACCTGGGTCCGTAAACGGGCAGACTTTTCCTCGATTTGAGAATGAAGCGACTTATGAAGGGATCGGATCTGTGGAAGGGTGTAACTTCCGGAGAAGATGTCGGCGGAGGAGCCGAGTGTCGCAGGGTCGGGTATTGTCGACGCCATTGCGGCGATGAGCGCTTTGTTGGCTGAACGGTTCTATCAGTGCGTCACGGTAGATCAAGCATTGGAGAATGAAAGCAAGAAGAAATTTTGTAAATGCGAGACACAATGCGCTAGCAAGCAACAGAAGTTGAGAGTTGTGGTGTCGTCCGTTGTTGGTGTTGTATGTTGCAATGTTGTACAATGCACCTATGTGGCGTGGCCGCTTGGCATAGCAAGCAATTTGATGGGATGTGATTAGCTTGGCGTTGGTGGGGCAAGCGCAGCCCGTCTGGGACCAGCAAAAAGAAAGAAACGACCAGACAAACATTAGATGCCGCACGCCACGGAGTAAAAACACAAAACATCATGGCGGAAAAAAAGAAAAAAAAAACCATTCAGGGCCACGACGACCAGAGTGGGTGTAAGATATGTACATGTACGGAGCATTGGTGGGTTGAATCTACAGCTTAACACTCTTAATGACCCCGGTGTTAATACCAGACAGCTCTCCTCTGTATCCGCCTTTGGGCTCACCACCCTGCCAGACAGGCTTCATGCTCTTCAGTTTCTTCTGCTTAGTCTCGTACTGCTTTCTCCTCTTGACTCTTGGGTTTCTGACGTCCTTGTTCCTCTTGGGTGCCAGACCCTTGTTCTTCTCAATGGCATATGTAATCTTTCTCTTGCCATCCTCACCAATCTGCTCGTTCTCCACGACTCTGTCTGCCTTGCTAGCGGCTGCAAAGGCGGCGTATCGAGCTGCCTTATCGTCGCGCTTGCTCTTTGACTTATGAGCCACCATATCGTAGTATTCATCTTCGTCACCGCGGATGGCATTGGCAGTAGCACCGTCATTATCGCCGTCACTGTCTTCGCCGAGATCAGCGCCATGCTTGGAATCCCTCTTGCCTCGCTGTTCAGCTTTGGCGAGCAGTCGTGCTTGGCGATCCCTGAGACGTTCTCGATGGGGTATGTCCATGTCTCCTCCAGCATCGCGTCCAGCTCCAGCACGCTTGATGGCCTTTTGCGCAATCTGTGAGGTGTAGAACTTGAGACTCTTCCTGCGGGCGGCCTTTTCTGCCGCGGCGCGAGCATCCAGCGTCTCCTCCTCGCCAAAGTCGGAGTGGTCATCCTTTTCCTCCTTTGACATGGTCGCTGATTTCCGCTTTGACTTCCCAGAGGGCAGGGGCAGGTTATACAGATCGGCGACGCTGCTCTCGATGGCTTTGGCCTTTTCAAGCTTCTTGGTCTGCCTGGCAGCAGCAGCCGCCGCCTTGTCCTTCTTAACCGACGCCTTCTTCTCCCTCTTTCGTTCTAGCGAAGCCAGACCATCATCCAACGCGTATTCACCATCCACCTCTGCCGCCAGCGAAATGGCAGTTTCGTCAGCAGCAGCATTGTGGATGGCTCTCGAGTTCTTGACCCGATCCCAAGCCTCGCGACACTGTAAGATGGTTTCCATGACATCATGGTCCCGTAGATCAGTAGGCGACAAAGTTCTTTGAGACTTGCTTGCATCTCTCGCCGGGGATGTGAGAATGGCGAAGTAGCTGGTCAAGGTGGCGACGTAACAGCCTAGGACCCAGTACTTGATGACTTCGATTGATATCCTTGACTGTTCAGCAGCATCTGCTTTGAGGTTGGCCAATACCGGCTGAAGCTCATCAAGTTCGTTTGCTAAATACTCGAACTCGGGATATCTTGTCGACAAAAGCCGTGCGCGCTCTTCCGCGCTCATATCGGGCGTGACCTCGATGTCCTTGAGTACCTCGACCACCTTTTCTTCATCTTCCTCGGCCTCGGATTCACCAGCCAGCCATTCATCGCCGTCAAAGACAAAGTCTTCTTCTGTCATCTTGGAGAGCTTCTTTTTCTGCAGTCTTTTGGCTTCGGTTTCTTCTTCAAGGGCATCGGCTTCGGTCTCAATATTATCGGCGTCGTAGTATTCTTGCTTGGAAGATCCCCACCAGCCAGACTCTCCCTCTTCATCTTCACCTGGATTTCCGTCATCCTCGCCGTCCTGAATTTTCCGTTTAGAGCCCTTGGTAGCCTTTGGCTGCGACTGTGTTTCCTCGTCGAGATCATCATCATCATCATCATCATCATCATCGGAGTCAGAGTCCGAATCTTGATAGGACAGGAGCTCTTCATCGGAAAGTTCCATGTCCTCCTCCGTCTTCCTTCTCCTCTTGGAATCTGGTTCGTCGTCCAACATTATCGTGTCCCGGTCCATAAAGTACTCGTCTTCCGAGTCGGCGACATCCTCGTAGGTAGAAATGGGGCCAAGTCGAGCATCGGAGGGATCCAGCTCTTTCGGGCCCTTTGGACCGACATTGCGACCGGAGCCCTTTCTCTTGTTTGCCATGATCAGACACTGCCCTTGGGTTTGAACAAGGTGATGTGAGCGAGTTGCTTAGCGGGGACAACTTTTTTCTGCCACGGCCCAGAAAATTTCCTGGAGCGATAAGATAAGAAGTGTGTGCTCCAGCTCCAGATGGATTAGTAAATATTAAGTGCAGAATTCGAGAGTGACTTACATGTGCAATGTACTTGGCCCCGCAGCAGCACTGGTTGCATCCCCCCTGGTTCTGTGCCACATTGGCCTGCAGGGACTCGGGGGGCGAATGTTTCATACATAATCCGTCGTACATTGTACAAGGCATGGATTGCTAGCGATGATGTTCTGACAAGTGACGTCTGATGTCTTTTTCATCTGCTTGAGCAGCAAGTTCTGGCAAGTTCTGGCACCTGGCGGGATGCAACATGACAGCCTCGAATCCATGGCCGACAACCAACCATCGCTGCCTCGTGGCCTCCCCCTCTTGGCCTGGCCTGGTGGATCCAGGGACTTCTCATCTGACCGCCGACAGGGGTCGCAAAGCCAAATAATCCAGTCAGTCGTCACAGGCGATCCTCGTGCCTCCATCAACAAATCGAGGCTGATGCTTGGGGCAAATGCATCAAGTTGAGACAGACATCTTCTGCTCGGCTCTGCTCTATGTACTCCCGGGCTTGGCCCGTCTTGAACTATACGAGCCACCAGCCTCATCATCACCTGTCCTGCTGTCCTGCTGTCCTGCTGTCTTGCATCACGATCGACTCGACTTGAGGCTGAACTCATTTATTACCGACCCAAACTGTCGCCCGAGCTCGTGCTGACAAGCAACTTTGAACTTCGCACGCCAGCTCCAGGTCACGGTTGCTGTGGGAAGGAGCTCCGTTCCATGTCTGTGCTGCATCTCGAGTCCTTGACCGATGCTACCTTCTCCATCTATTACTTTCCCCTCGCCTTCTCTCATCCATCCTGACTTGCCCAACCTCTAAATAGAGACGACGCGGGAAGACCCTGAGTAATATTTGAGCCATCTGCGTTCGCGTCTTTCGACAATTCTTCGTCTTGTGTCAATCCCCACCATCCCGTCGTGCGCATCGCATCACGCGCGAACCGCGATAAGCGACTTGGCCGGGTCCTCGTTGCACCCGACATTATTCTTAAAAAACTGTTTCACCTACCCGCAACTCGCGACGAACCTAGCACCCTATACTTTTCTTCTTGAACCCAAAAATAGAGAAAAAAAATTATTCAAAAATTTCTCAGGCACTCTGCGCAATACCCAGCGTCGCGAGACAATAAAGAGTTGCCATGGCCGACGACCGCGAGGCCCCTAACCAAGGCTCGGCGCCAGCATCGCCAAGAGCAATTCGACGACTCAATCTCCTAGGTGCTGGTCTTCACAATCATATGGAGCCTGACGAGCGCTCACCTTTGCTCCCCAATACGGCCCGAGCCAGAACACGAGGAGACGGAGCGCCTTCACCCCGAATTGCACATTTGACTAGAAATCATAGTTATACGGGTAAGTCGTGATGGAAAAATGCCAAGAGCAGATCCACGTGCTTTCCCGCCTTGAGCTAACATTATTGTAATGAATAGGCAGCGTGCGTCAAACCAGACACCATAGCAGACATGGCTCATGGGGCCAGAGGCTCATGCAAGCCCTCGCCGACCGAAGTACATCCATGGCCGAATCCAAAGCGTCTATTGCTCCTCACGAAAGGGTGTGGTACGATCAATTCACAAGCACCGATTGGGTACATGATGCCATAGCCGACTCCCATCGTGTCAAGGCTCTACGTAGCAGAAAAGACTTTTGGGGCCGAGTTCGTGTTGCTCTGGATGGCTCCCAAGGGTGGATTTTAAGTGCCCTTTGTGGATTCGTGGTCGCTCTGGTTGCTTATGTCGTTGATGTGGCAGAGGCGACGGTATTTGATTTCAAGGACGGTTATTGTGCCACGGCGTGGTTCCTGAACGAGAAGGTGAACAAACTTCTGTCAGGTCTCATGATAGATATAATGCGCAGTCAGCTGACATACAGATACAGCAATGCTGTCCCCGAGGGCCATGTGACAACTGGAAAAGCTGGTCTCAAGCCTTCAGTTCCAATCCGCTGGGCGAAATGTGGACCGATTTCTTGATATACTTGGCATCCGTCGTCGGTCTTGCCTGTCTTTCTTGTTGGATTGCACTGTGGACGAAAACGGTGGTACCCTCTGCATACCAGCTCACGACACTGGATGAGAACTTGGCCGCCGTACCCCAGCGCACTGGACATGATCCAAGCGACGAAAACACGAGCCCGAGTCGACGAAACGAAGCATCACAGTCGAATCCGCCCATGGTGTACTACTCGGCTGCTGGCAGTGGTGTTGCAGAAGTCCGTGTCATTCTCAGCGGGTTCGTGCTGCACGGTTTCCTGGGGTTTAAAACCCTCGTAATCAAATCACTGGCCCTGGTCTTGAGCGTAGGGTCCGGACTGAGTTTGGGTAAGGAAGGCCCGTATGTTCACATTGCTACTTGCGTAGGCAACATTGCCTGCCGGCTGTTCGCGAAATACGACCGAAACGACGCCAAACGCCGAGAGATTCTGTCTGCCGCCGCCGCCGCCGGCGTTGCAGTTGCCTTTGGCGCTCCACTCGGCGGTGTTTTGTTCGGGCTGGAGGAGGTGGCGTACTTTTTCCCTGCCAAGACGCTTTTCAGAACATTCTTTTGCTGTATCACTGCGGCATTGTCACTCAAGTTTCTCAATCCGTATGGCACTCATAAGATTGTCATGTTTCAGGTCAGGTATCTGGTTGATTGGGAATACTTCGAACTCCTGAGCTTCATCTTTGTTGGTGTAGTGGGCGGTGCTCTTGGGGCGCTTTTTATCAAGGCTTCCAAGTACTGGGCCCAGACCTTCCGACGCATAGGCCCCATAAAGACGTATCCCATGTTGGAAGTCTTTCTGGTAGCTCTGGTCACGGCCTTGCTGAATTTCTGGAATCCGCTGGTGAAGGAGCCAGTTGCGAAACTGCTGCTCAACTTGGCATCTCCTTGCAATGGCAATGATGAGAACACGGATGAGCTCGGTCTCTGCCCAAAATCTGTGAACGACATCCCGTCGATCCTGCTGACTCTGATGATTGCCTTTCTGATTAAGGGGTTTCTCACAGCCATTACCTTTGGCATCGTAAGTTATGCAATGTCCACGAGGATGTTGGTGCAGAGAACGAGCCTGTTTCCTCCCCCTTGACTAACATGATGGCAACAGAAAGTACCCGCAGGCATATACATTCCCTCCATGGTGGTGGGTGGCTTGCTGGGCCGAATCATCGGACATTTGGTGCAGTGGTTTGTTCTCACAGTTCCTGATTGGGCCATATTCGCCAATTGCGCCACCGCGGCCGACGGCTCATGCATTCAGCCGGGAGTGTATGCGTTCATTGCCGCCGGTGCTACCATGTGTGGCGTCACCAGACTCTCGGTGACGTTGGCCGTCATTCTGTTCGAGTTGACAGGAAGCTTGGATTATGTCCTTCCCTTTTCGATCGCAATTCTGGTGGCCAAGTGGACTGCAGATGCTATTGAACCAAACAGCATTTATGTAGGCCCAACTGATTCTATGCCGGCCCTCGAATAAACCCAACTGACGTACATTTTGCAGGATCTATTGACGAGCATGAATGCCTATCCCTTCTTGGATAACAAGCATAAGCCGGTGTTCACGAGCGATTTGGCTGATATTCTCCCTCGAACCCGCCGTGAGAGAGTCATTGATATCTCCAACTCGCCACTGGTGCCAGCTTCTACTCTGCGCTCCAAGCTCGAGCTGTTGCACCGCGCTGGTGAGATTGATGGTGGCCTGCCCATTATCCGCCACGAAATATTGGTCGGGCTTATTCCGGCCCCAGATCTCGAATTCGCCCTGGATCAGCTCGAGGACGAGCAGACGAGTCTCTGCCTCATGGACAGAGTTCCCAGCATTGACGAGGGCGAGGATGACGATGTGGATCCTACAGATTTTACTCAGTATATCGACCCTGTTCGTACCGACCTACTTTGCCATTCCCAGTTCGAGGAAATCCTCATTGACTAACTCTGCTGCTGCAGGCCCCCGTCTCTCTGGACATTCGATCCCCTATGGATCTCGTGTATGAATGTTTTGTCAAGCTCGGTCTGCGATACATTTGTGCTTCGAAAAATGGTCATTTTAGAGGAATGGTGAGTGGAGGGCGATTCTGTATCCGTCAACCCGTCGTGACTAACTTGATCAAACAGATTCACAAGAAGACCTTTGTCAAGTATATGCGAGAGCTCGAGGAGAATGGTGAATAGCGATCTGGTTTGTAAAAGCTTCGGCGCTCACACATTTCTCCGTGGGTCGGCTGGACAGTCTGTGCCCGAATTTTGCTCTTTGGGGAGGGGGGGGTTCGGCGGTTCTTTCTTTGCATGACGGATTGGCGTACATAAGCATTCTTCAAAGCTGTGGCAGTATCCTTAGTGAGCGGTCGCAGCTCTGGTATCGGCGTATTCAGAAGAGGAGCATTAGGGACTTTGACAATGGCATTTTCCATGGGCGTTGTGTAATAATAGGGTGGTGGCTAACATGATTAGAAGCATTGGGATACAGAGGCTTGGGAATGAAACCAGCAGTTTGTTTACTCAAGCAAGGCATGAGCAGAATGACGATGAACTGCATTTTTTTTGTGGACCATATCATGGCACCTGGCCCTCCTCTTCTTCACGCCCCCGTACATGCTGAATATGAGCTGTACACGGATCCGTACTCCGTGATACATACAGTGGGTGTATACGGAGTATCCTGCATAAAGCTGACCGGCTTGGGCACTCCGGCGGATGTGGGACCGGGCCGGTCGTCGTGCCATCTTGGGCGGAGCCGGCGGATGAGTCGAGAGGGCCCTGGTGGTTTAGATCAAGGGGGACCTACCTATTATTGTATGGATGATTATCGTCCGGGATGAAGCTTGTCGAACCATGCTGCGTTGACCCGCCGATGTCGGTGGCGTCCTCCCGATTGAACAACTGAACTGATTTGTCCCAAACCCGGAATGACGGAGACTAATACGTAAAGGCGGCGCGGCACCAGCCAATTGTTTTCCAGACCGGCGGGTCAAATGTGTTGACGATGCTCATTGTTGGTGGAAGAGAGGTGAAGCGGGGTGTGCGAGCTTCCCGTATTAATAAGAAAAGAAAAGAAAATGCAATACTCCGTACGGACGTAAATAACCCAGGGATTTCCTGTGCTGCAACTGGCAGGGGCGACCCCTCCCGACTTTCCCTCCGGGCTCCCCGCATAATCAGAGACGTCTCCGCAGATAAGCCGTCGTGAACCACCGATAAAAGGCTTTGGAGCTCCGGAAGCTGTTGCCGCCTTTGCTCCTCCCACCACACTTTTCTCCACCTCTCCACGATCTTGTCCTCCCAATCCCACAACATCTGAGGCTTCCTTTTCCTGTGCGTTTCCTGTGCGTCTCGTGCGCGTCTCGTGTGCGAAAAAAACACACCACGTCGTCGCCATGTCGGCTCTCCGTGCTGCTGGCGCGGCCCGACCTGCCGTGGCGCAATCTCTGAGCGCTGGCGTGGCGCAGAGGCCATTCGGCACTGCTGGAGCCATGCGCATGGCTGCCGTAAAGTCTTTTCACAAAGATGAGCCCGCTGCACCTATCCTCAAAACCAAATTCCCTGGCCCCAAGGCGGTCGAGGCTGTCAAGGAGCTTGACGACGTCTTTGAAACCCGTAGTGTCAACATGATGGCCGACTATACCCAGAGCCAAGGCAACTACATTGCCGACCCCGATGGCAACATGCTGCTGGACGTGTAAGTGGCAATGCGCTCCTCCTGCATCCCTACCGACTCTAACACTCAACCAACATGATGACCCTCACACCGTAGTTATGCTCAAATTGCTTCCATACCCGTTGGCTACAACAACCCCGAGCTCCGCAAGGTTGCTCAAACCCCCGAGATGGTTGACGCCATCATTAATCGTCCTGCTCTGGGCAACTTTCCCTCCCATACGTGGGCCGGTATCTTGAAATCTGGTGTTCTCAAGGTGGCTCCCAAGGGCCTCAACAACGTCTACACCGCCATGGCCGGCTCCGATGCCAACGAAATTGCCTACAAGGCCGCATTCATGTACAGGCGGCAGCAGGAGCGAGGCGGCCCGGACATCGATTTCACGCCCCAGGAAATCGAGAGCGCCATGAACAACCAGGCTCCCGGCTCTGCTCAGCTCTCCATCCTCTCTTTCAAGTCCAGTTTTCACGGCCGCCTGTTCGGCTGCTTGTCCACCACACGATCCAAGCCAATCCACAAGCTTGATATTCCCGCGTTCGACTGGCCACAGGCTACTTTCCCCCAGCTCAAATATCCCCTCGACCAGCACGCCGAGGAAAATGCAAAGGCCGAGCAAGCCAGCCTGGATGAAGTTGAGCACCTGATCGAGACCTGGCACCTACCTCCCGCCGCTGTCGTTGTCGAGCCCATTCAGAGTGAAGGTGGTGACAACCACGCCAGCCCGTCCTTCTTCCAAAAGCTGCGTGCTTTGACCCGCAAGCATAACATCCTCCTCATCGCTGATGAGGTTCAGACCGGTGTCGGTGCCACCGGAAAGTTCTGGGCCCACGAGCACTGGAACCTGCAGGACCCCCCGGACATGGTCACCTTCTCCAAAAAAGCTCAGACCGCCGGGTACTACTACTGCTCAAAGGACCTCCGCCCCAACAAGCCCTACCGTCAATTCAACACCTGGATGGGTGATCCATCCAAGGCCCTCCTTTTCCGCGCCATCATCAGCGAAATTGAGCGGCTGGGCCTTGTGAACCACACAGCCAAGGTTGGTGACTACCTCTACGGCGAGCTCGAGGGTCTCGCCGGCAAGTACCCCGAGCATTTCAGGAATCTCCGTGGCAAGGGCCAGGGCACGTTTATTGCCTTTGACAACCCCAGACGTGACGAGTTCCTCAACAAGGCCAAGGGCTTCGGCATCAACATTGGCGGCAGTGGTGCCAGTGCCGTTCGACTGCGACCCATGCTCATTTTCCAGGAGCACCACGCTGATATCCTGATTGAAGCTCTTGAGAAGGTGGCCAAAGCTCTGTGAATTAAGAAACGATGGAAAAAATTATGATACCCTTCCTACACAGTCGAGAGGAACGTGGACCTATGAATCTCGGCAACGCACCACTGAAAAATGTGCATCCATGCAAGGACATGGCTATGATTGGATCAGCGAGTCTCCGGCTACTGAGTAACTCTAACAAATTGAAGACGCAACACCGGTTTTTTTTTTTTGGTTTGGTTTGTTTTCAACTTTTTAAGAAAAGAAATCTTGAGCCATGTCACCACTGTATGGACCTCACAATACTTCATACTCACAAACGAGGAAGCGATGAGCTGGAGAAGACGTGGGGGATAAAAGGAGGCGACTTTAATACCGTAGTAGAATGATTGCGATTGCTAACAAAACAAGAACCCCGCCTTTGAAATGCATCAGTGCTAAACATGAGCCATGATTAATATCGCCCCTCTTTCTCCCCTTTAACTAGACAGCAAGTGGCATGGTAGCAAAGCAAATAATGTCCTCATTTGATCTCGACGGAGCGTTCTGGACCGACACCGATGCAACGACAAAAGAAAGACCACCTACATGCACTCCTTGCTCTATGATTCTACTCGAATGCTGTAATGTACATGCCGTCGTGATTACGCCAGACCCCTCCTCATGAGCAACAGCGAAAACAAGAACGCATGGATCGATGGAACTGCAGCCTTGGCAAAGTTGGAAAGATGGCCGATGTTAAAGAGGAATGACAAACAGGGAGACAAGAGTAGGGGGAATGCATGACTGCCATTTGAATCGTACAGTGGGGAAAAGAATAACATTGTATTGCGACAACGTGAATAGTGCAAGGTTCGACGTGGCAAAAGGTAGCTAGCACTGGGCTTCCAACTTTTTGAAGTGGCCATACACCAGACAGTGTTGAGAAGAAGACATGGGGCAAATCGAGATGAGGACCAGGAGGTCAGCAAATCAAAGACTCATCTTGGCAGAACTGGCGAGAGCCGTCGTCCGCCGCGGGGGTAAAGTTGACCTTCAGCCATGTCCGCTGAGATCAAGCCTGGGCCGATTTCGGGAAGTTTCACACTTGGATGGACCAGAAGAAGAAGCCGAATTTTCCCCCACAACAGGGCCTGCGAGCAGCGGAGTGCTTGTGTGCCAGCGTTGTGCGTCTGGAATGCGGAAGAAGTCGGGAGCAAGACGAGGGGCATGTTGCCGAGCTAAAGGTTGGACGAGTTGAGTCGACGTCGAACATTGTGCGTTACCAATACCAATGGAGTGGTGACAGTGTATGCCAGATAGTAACTGAGCTGCTCTCGGCATCTCATGCGCGAACCGCTAGATTGCGCCGCTAGATACTGCGGGAGCTGTATTGTTCTTGATCGTGGCAGGGCCGGCCTGCTGGATCTGCGTAAAGTCACCCAAGCGCCGTCTCTTCTTGTCTCTTTCCACGCCAGAAGGCTCGGACTGGATCTGCGTGAGGGCCTGCGGCTTTGGTTGTATCGAGTCACCATCTTGCCGAGGAGCTGCTGGCAAGATTGGCCGATGTCCAGTTCCTTGTTCTGGACGGGGGGCGAGATGTGGCGGAAGATTGGGATTCAGATTCCTCTTCGCCTTGTCCGCCCGAGACGGCCGGCCTCTCTTTTTGTTTTGGTTGTGCGCAGGCCGAGCGGCAGATACGCAGCTTTGACCATTGTCTGTGGAAGGCCGTGGCAGAATTGCAACTGGTGTCGAAGTGCTCGAAGGTGAGACCTGATGTAGTCGAGGGCTGACCAAGTCGCCTGACACGTGTTGGAACTGCAGGCCACGACTGTATTCACCTGAGCTGCCAGTTGATAGACGTTTCGATGGAGATGGCGAGTCCTTCATATGATCTACAATCTGAATACACTGACTCAAACTTCTACCTGTTGGCGCATAAGAAAGACGGTTCCGAGGAATGGGGGATTTAACACGCAGAAACAGGCGGCAAACGTACCTAGAGGAACTTGCATATTCATCCAATTAGGAACAATCTGGTTCGCTTCAATGAACCGCCATAAATGCTCAACACCGACATCGCTGGATTTTAGTATCTCAGCAAGCACAAATCGCTGCAGTGTAGAAGATGTGCAGTCAGTCATAGTTCTTATCTCTTGGATGCTGGGTACTAATGAGGCATACCTTTTCCTCTCTCGTAAATGAGGAATCCATAGCCTATGTGGCCAGCCAGTGAGAATTGAAAGCAAAGCTGAGAGAGAGAGAGGGGGGGGGGGATGATATGAAGTCAAGTGAAACCGGAGTCGGGAGAAATGTTGGAACTCTGTCAATCTATTATGCATTGGCGACGCCGCTTCTCAGGCCAGAAGTGAACTGGGGGTGACCTACACAGTAGAAGAATAGAAAATTTTATCGCTATTATCCCACCCTTCAGGACATTATTGATCGTGCTGATCATGCATCTCATCTCCCAACTATTGGACGGCTCCCACGAGTTGCGACGTCGCCAATTGTCACCAAATTCTTTATATAGAGAAACTCGGGGAGGGCGAGTTATGTCAACACCAGGTTGCAATTCGCAGTGACCACGCTCGCCAGGAAACTGTTGGGTAAAGATCCGTCGAACCCCTCGTCCGTTCACATGAAAGCGTTGGTCGAGGACCTCAGCATACAACGAACATAATAGGACCACTGGACTGGCACGAGCAGTTCCTGAAAGAGCCACCGACAAAACGGCCAATGGCAGATGTGCAACAGCGCGCAAAATATCACGTTGTGTGACGATGGCTAGGAGACAATGAACAACGCAGCAACGGTGAGACGTGAGGCGACAAACGGGTTG
The DNA here is from genome assembly GCA_023658475.1 of Epichloe elymi. Classification (NCBI taxonomy): domain Eukaryota; kingdom Fungi; phylum Ascomycota; class Sordariomycetes; order Hypocreales; family Clavicipitaceae; genus Epichloe; species Epichloe elymi. Next base: position 4,558,699 of record CP098276.1, read on the forward strand.
TGCAATGGCGATTCGTAGCATGCAGCAGGTTGGGGCGGCGACAAAGAACACAGACCAGGAGAGTTAGAACCTGGGAGTCAGCGCGTGGCTGGGTAGCATGACAAGGCCAGCATCAAAAGGTATTGATTTTGTGCTTTCTCGGTATCGATCTGAGGACACTTGCACCTGACGAAGGTTGTGGCTTTTCCTTGGTTCTTGCAAGAGGCAACTGAGCAGCCACAAAGGACAATAAATCTACCAGACCTGGACAATCTAGCCCCGCGGCATTTCGGCCACACCTCTTCTATTGTCGATGGCGGCGCGGCACTGTTGACGCTGACCTGGGTGAGTGACTATGTATGGTGGTGCGGATGACGATTGACCAGGGTTGCAACGAACATGGGTCTGCGGCGATGGGATGGCAGCCGCCAGAGAGCCAGCGGAGGTGGTTGGAATCGGCGCTCACTTGGATGCCACACCATCTTTGCCGCCCTGGTTTGGAATACCTACTACACAGTGGAGGCGTGTTGTAAGAAGGAGTAATTAGTGAGAGGGAGCACGTGGTCGTCGAAGGGGGGCGAGTCCTTGTAAGTAACATTCGTGTGTGTCTTGAATCGTTTTTCGTCAATCTTGCGGCGGCTGATGAGGGAGGGAGCTGGGAATGACGATGAAATCATCATATCATATCATGCTAGATGCATTGGCGCGATTGACAACGGCTCCGCCCGGTCCGAAATGTGTCCACAATCTGGTTTAGTTTGAAGGCTCTCGCGCTTGCATGTCGAGTTGATATGGTGTTTTTAGTCCGAATCGGCCGTTGAACCGAGAAAAAGCCCGGAAGACGCGCGACCAGAGAGACAAAGGGAGGCTGATGAATGCTATGGTAGCAACGAGGAGTGCCAACCATCTTGTTTCCCCTTGTAGTTGAAGGTTGGTGACACTTATTATTAGACCCCCACTTGCCCACCTGTCGTCTATTAGGACATTTGTTCGCGGTGCGGTGACGTGCAGTCTGCAACGCAAGCAAGGACTCTGGCCCTCGCGGCCAATCCCACGATGAATCCAGAACGCCTGACCTGTTTCGCTCACCCTCCCCAACCTGGAATGTCTCGCCCCAGCTGGGTTGCCTTTCTGCGCCTCCCGCACTCGCACCACCAACAAGGCATTCAATCAGACAGACACTTGGGCCCCGCAAGTGGTGTCAATACATATAGGCGGCCTTGTGCGGTCCATCTCTCCGTATGTATGTACTCGATGGTCGAGATCGGTGGAGATTGTTGCGGCGAATGCTTTGTTGAGAGCAGCCCATTCTTGTGAGCGACTGCGTGACCTCGTGCCGGTGGCTCATCCACAAAAACCACTCTCGATGAAGGGCTCTTGTACCAATCACATGTTCGTACGGACGTAGAAGTGCACGCATAATAATAGCATGGCATGGCGGAGGTACAGTAGTTTGTTTGCGAGGGCCTCCCACGGCGGTACATAGGAAGGTATCAGGATGGCCACTCAGAAGGCCGATGCCCTATGCCAATTTGATCTTGTTGAGATGAATCCGATGAATATGATGAAAAGAGGGGGACGCAATGGGCACAGACTCATGTTCAGTCGCAACATCGAGAGAGTCCGACCGCCTTTTTATAAAGGCTGGGTAGCTCCTTCCAAGCGACTGGTACGTCCGTCCGTACTCCGTAGATCCAACAAATGCTCTAATCCGTAATCCGTACGGAGTATGCAAAGTGAGTTGGCATCCAAAAGGACCCACCCTCTTCAAGATGGAGAAGAATTCTCTGACGAGGCCTGGCTGTTCAAGAAACGGCAATTTGATCCTTTTGCAGACCGGCTTCTCCTGTTCTGCTGTGAAACACGGCGACATTGCTTTGTCTGCCACGTTTTGGTGCCCAATTCCTGCTCTAAACAAGTGCTGCTGCACTTGGGTTCCGCCACAAGGATATTCTCTCCCTGACCTACATATTATCTCGGACAAGTTTCCCTTTTGAAGGAAATTTTCCGACGGCAGTTGCGTGCTGACATCACCGGCTGCATGTAGAGAATATCTTTATATTTTCAGGGGCCCACCGAGCAATCCGTACATACTCCGTACTCTGCTCGTATCTTAGTTGGGATGATTTTACGCCGTATAGACAGCCGAGATTTATGGAGATTGGGTGGATAGAGAAAGTCGGCCGGAGGCTGTGTCTGGTTAAATTTGCAGTTTGCAGTTTCCGGCGGACGGCCGTCGGGCAGTTGACTTATGTCATCATTTTTGGAATCCAACTCCGTCTGTGAAGCATTTTGGCACGGTACTTCAGAAACAAGCCCGTTTGCTGCGCCTCCATCGTTTACGGAGTAATAGCCACCGCGCTCAACAAGCCTCAACAAGCCTCAACAAGCCTCAACAAGCGGATCCAAAAGTTGTCCGAGCCTTTTCTATCCATTGAAAAATGACGTCTGCCAATGTCGCTGTTGGACCGCGAAGCTAGGGTTCAATGTGATCGCATCTATTGAGTTGTCCGACCCTATAAGAGGGTGCGGACTACGGTCTAAATACCTAAGTACCTATACTATTAGTAGGGTACTAGTATAACAATAAAACATACTATAAAACTACAGAGATCTTAGAAAATAACTTATGTAGGGTGGATTCCTATCTTAGCTAGTTAAATAGTAAGACTATTATATAGTAAGGATTAATTATGCCCTTATAGGTATAATATACCCCCTTAGGGGACCTTATTTAAGGTTCTCTATAATAATTCTAAATTAATAAAATTAGTTAAAATAATACTCTAATATTTAAATTAATTCTATAGTATAGAAATATAGTTAATTAGTTATAATCTTATCTAAATTAAGGTTATTATATAATACTTACTCTTTAGGTTCTTTACTAAGTATACTAGAGAGTAGTTATATAAGCCCTAATACCTTATAGAAGCTTATAAAAGTATCCCCTATAAGAGGCTTTATAAGGCTATTAGTAATTATCTCTTTAGTAGTAATCTAGGTAATATTAAAGGTTTCTTTTATAATCTCTTAATAAAGCTAATAGTAATAAATATTTATATACTAAAGCTTTATAATAAGCTTAATAAACTCTTCCTTAAGGAGGTAAATTATCTATATATTATTATATTTAATCTTAAGTATGTTATTACCTAGGTATAGCCTAATCTCTTAATATAATTATCTAAAAGCTATAAGCTCTTTACTATAATAAGAAAGTACTAGGAGCTTTACTTTAGTTAATAATATTATTATAGTAGCTTACCTTCTTACCTTAAAGAGTATAGGTTCTCTAAAGAGCTTTATAATATAGCCTTATAAGCTCTTTTATATTATAGGATTATTAGTAAAGAAGGTATTACTATATACCTCTAATTTAGGGTTATTATTACTATACTAAATCACTAGGTCTACCTATATATACCTATACTTAAGGGCTTTTTTAGCTACTTCTATATACTATAGCCCTAGGTTTTATAGGTATTATAAGAGTTATAAAGCTATAAAAGTAATATTAGGTCTTAAAACTATTATTAGATATAGTAGGGTTCTAATTAAGGATTAGTATTACTTAAGATCTTATATACTAACCTCTCCCTTAAAAGGTTCTAGAGGTATAGTAGTTATTAGGGCTATAGGCCTTTATTAAGGGATCTTTATATTAAATTTAGTAATAGCTTTATCCTAATAGGACTTCTAATTAAGCTATACCTTCCTATTAGTATAATCTCTAATAATTTTAATGCCTAGGAACTATTAAAGCTCTTTAAGGTCCTTAATATTATACTTTATAAAGAGTCTTACTCTAAATTTATTATATAAGTATGATTTCCCTTTAGTAAATAAGGTAATAAGGTTATCTATATAGAAGAAGATAATTAATCTATCCTTAATAAACATATAAATATCTTTAAAGATCTATATAAAGCCTTTACAAATTAGCTAGCTAATTAGCTCTTTTATCTATAGAAGAGGCGCTCTCTATAGCCTATAAACTACTCTAAGGAGCTTTAGATAGGCTTATTTATCTTTATAACCTAGAGGTATCTTATAGTAGACTTCTTTATTAAGGTCTAAATTTAGGAAAGCTATAATAAAGTTATACTAGTATGCTTCTAGGTTAAAGTAGTATATAATAGCTATAAATAATCTAAATATATTTGTTAAAACAAGCATGATATCAATCGCGCTTGGCAGCCGCAATTCCCTTCGGCTGAAGGTCGGCCCGACCGGGAGAAGGTTGGCTGCTGCGCGTGTGCGCGTGCCTCCCTTCCTGCCCACGGGCAGGCCTGCGATAGGGCAGGGCCCGGGTCACGTGACCCACCCACATCACGTGACCCACATAGCTATAGCTGCCTTTTTTCCCTCTTATAGGAGCCCTCTCTTTTCTAGCTTCCTTTAATAGAATATATAGCTTACAATAGATTATTTAATTAATACTATCACAAGCGCGCCTAATTAATAACTAGCCATTATTATACCTAGTGATTCTAACACTAATTAGTGGTTAACTTTATAACCACTTTTATTTATAAATACCTATTATCTTTTAAAGACACTATAGATTAGCTAGGTTCTATCTAGAAGAGACCTTTATAGAAGTAGTGTAATTTAGCTAGCCTATTAAGGTAATAAGAGTAGCTTTATTATTTAAGATCCCTAATTATACTAAGGAAGAAGCTAACTCTAGCTAGCCTATTAAGGTAATAAGAGTAGCTAGAAGAAGCTAAAGCCTAAACTAAGAAGAAGAGTTTAACTCTAGTAGCTAAGCTATCCTATTATTCTTTAACTTAGTGTGTTCTATTATATATAAAGCTAATTACTAGAGCTTATAATCCTTTATATCTCTTTTTCCCTAATCCCTTTATTATTACTTCCCTTATTCTATCTTCTCTAATACTATAAGTTATAATAGTTAATAAGAAGGAATAACTATAAAACCTAATAAGTTATAATAGCTTTTAAGCAGATCCCTTAGAAGCCCTAGAATTTACTATTCCCTTCCTCTATATCCTATAGTAATTATATTAGTATATTATAGAAGAAACACTTACTAGGGTAGATAAATTTAATATTAAGGATAATAATACACCTAAGATATAAGTAGCCTATATCCTCTCTTAGGTTAAGAACTATATAATATAAAAGGTATATAGAAGATTACTCTTTATAGAATTTACTTAAGATTTTAACCTATAAACCTATAGTAACTTTCTTAAGACCCTAGTTATAGTCCTAAGGCACTTATAGGACTACCTTATTAACTCTAGAATCTATATAATAATTAACTAGAATATAAATATAGTAATAAATCTCTAAGAAGTCCTTAACTAATAGGAATTCTACTTTTAGTTATAAGAAGAAGTAAAGAATACCTAGAAGAAGTATAATAACTTCTAAAAGAATATAATTAAGAATAGTAACTTCCTTAATAACCTCTATAAGGATAATAACCTCTAGGACTAATAGAGTATAAGAACTACTTATTCCTCCCGCTAACCTTTATAACCTCTATAAGGAGTAATATTAGTAACCCTTCCCTAAGAATAGAACCCTTAGCCCCTTCCTTAATTACCCTAAGCCCTATAAGCCCTTCCTTATTATCCCTAAGAACCTATATTTACCTAGTAAAGAACCTCTACTCCCTAATAATAAGCCCTTCCTATTTACTAAAGAATAATATATAAACCTACTAATAATCCTCCCTTTAAGCCTCTATAACTAATAGTAAAGCAGATCTTAGACCTTATTAAGATATATATATCTAAGTAGTAATATAGCACTAATAACTATAATATACTTAAACTAAAGCTCTAAATCTTTAGGTAAAAGTATAAGCTTCTAGATATTAAACTAGAATAAGCTAGGTATATATTTAAAGTAATATTAAAAGGAAAAGCTTATTAGTACTACTTAGACTACCTCTCTAAACCTAGTAACCCTTAGGACCTTACTACCCTTATAAGGAGAATAAAGAAGAGGTTTAAGATTAAAGATATAAGATAGAAGTATCTCCTTAAATAATATAATACTTTACTCTAGAAGACTATTAATAAAAACCCTAATAAATTAAAGATAGAATACTTTAATAAGCTTATTAAGAGGCTATTAACCTTATAGCAAGCTATTCCTAATATAGGTTAATTAGAAAGAGCCCTTAGGAACTAGATTATAACCGCTTATAATAGGATTCCTAAGTGTAGAGGGTGCCTTACTAACCCTCTAGATAGCCTCTAATAATTCTATAAGTATGTATATATAATAATCTAGCTTATTATAGAGGAATCCAGCGGTTAATATTAATTTCTTACTAATACCTAGACTCCTAATGCCTTCTAGACTAATAGAAGGTATAATAGTAAGGGTAAAGAGTTAAGATACCCTTTGTAAAGGCAGAAAGGTAGAAGAGGCCCTCCCTATATAAAGAAATATTATATATATAGTAAAGAGGGATACTAGTTAATAAAGTATCCTAAGGAAGAGCATAAGAAGGCATACTAGCAATATAAGAACCATTACCTAGTAGATACCTTATTATCCTTACTAGCTTTATATAATACCTTTCTTACCTAGTATAAAGGTACCCTAATAGAAGATCCCACTCCTTATCTCTCTAAAGTTAATAAGGTTACCTAGTATATAATAAGCCTTAGATTTAACACTAAGCTAGAGGGAGAGGAAGAAGAAAGGGTACTTATAAGCTTCTTTACCTATAGTGTAACCCTTAATAGTTAGAAAATAGTTAAAGTCCTTATAAATTAAGCTATAATACATAGACTAAGTAAGAAGAATCTATTTAATAATAGGAACACCGCTAGGCCTCCTTACCTATTCCTACTTAAAGACTATTACTTATCTAAGGCCTTCTAAGGTATTATGCTAGATACTAGAGCGGTATAGTTCTCTATAGTAGGCTAATCTTAAGTTATAGCACTATAGAAGATAATACTAAAGATTTATCTTAATACTATAAGGGCAGGTAAAGTAGTTATTATATTCAGTGGAGGCTAGCTAATTACATTACTTAGAATAATTAATATACCTATACCCTTTAGTAATATTACTTTTTATATAATACTAATAAATACTCCCTTCCTACTTTACCTTAATAATATAGGCTAATTAAGGATTAACTTTATTACCACTAAGAATATCCTCTAGTAAGGGAATATTAAGGTGCCCCTAGTATATAAATAGGGCTATATATAGATACTACTAATATAAGATAAGAAGGTAGTAGCGTGGAATTATTTAACTAAGATTAAATTATAGTGTTTATATTACTATTTTAGTTATCCTTTAGTACACTAACTCTATAATCTCCTAAGCAACGCAGGGCATAAGATTACCTTTAAAGCCATTAAGGTAATATTAAAGGTATACTACTAGTGCTAGATAAATACTAATAACCCCTATTACTTTAAATTCACCCTTAAGGATAAGTATGCCTTTAACTTTAAAGTAATAGTTAATATTATATACCTTAATAGTAACTACCTAACGCTCTACGCGGTAGATATAGCCATAGTATTCTACGTAGCAAGATTCCTTCCTAATATCTTAGCTAAAATAACTTAGGAAGCCCTTAGAATATACTAGATTAATATATACTAAGGACCTCCTAATTAGATTATTACTAATACTAGTATAAACTTTTATAGCAAAGAATTTCGCTAATTTACGGTATTAATATTAATCTCTATTAAAGAGGTCCTAATTAAGGCATATTATAGCATTAGAAAAGTTAAGAGATATTATAGGCCGCTCTAAAGGGCCTATAATATTATCTAAAGAGAATGCCTAATAACCCTAGAACCTATTGCCCTATAGATAGCTATAAAAGCCCTTAATAATACTATAGGTCTAAATAGCCTTATTCTAACCCTTCTTATCTTTAGCGCCTACCCCTGCATATTAAATAACTCTTCTCTATTACTAGAGATCTTATAATATATTATTACTATATAAAAAGTAATAAAGGAAGTTAAGTGCCTCTATATAATCTAGAAAGTTAGCAAAGCCCTTATAGTAAGGAATAGTCTAGATATAAGCAAGACCCTTAACCTCCTACTTAGATTACTAGTCTAAGTCTAGCGTAAAGGTAAAGGTTAGTAAGGCCTATATAACCTCCTCTCTATTAATAGAGAGACCTATACCCTTAACCTCCTATAAGGCCTAAAGACCTTCTACTTAACTTCTATTAGGCCTTATTATAAGGACCCTAATATAAAAGCCCTCCTACCTTAGGAGAGTAGAGAAGAGGGAGAGGCCTAAACTAGGCTACCTAGTAAGATCCTAGAGATCCTACTAAAGAGATACCTAGGTAGACCCTAAAAGAACCCTTTAGTAATTATTAATAAGACTAATATATTTATCTTAGCTAAGGAGGAAGCTAACCTTAACCTTATAATTTAATTATATAAGGAAGGCATTATTATAACCCCTAGTACACTATTTAAGCTCTCTATAAAGACTAAGATTAATACACTAATTAATTAGGGCATATTTAAATTCATTACCTATAATAAGAGAGAGTATAGTAGCGTGTGAATCTTTAATTCGCGAATTATTAATAAGGTAAAAGGCAAGATAGGCTAGCTATATAAGAAATTAAGGCTTATAGTATAAGGCTTTAGAGATAAGGTAAAGTAAGTAATCTTAACATAGGCTCTAATAATCTAATAAGCTAGTTAACGCCTTATTCTCGCAATAGCACCTTCCCTCTTAATAAAAGGATTTATCCTATAGATTTACAATATTACCCAGGCCTATATCTAATTAACTACGCGATTAAATAGGGTAATCCTCACGTAGCTTCTAACCTAAATCTATAACTAATACCCTAAGGGAATAATCATAAGGGTAATTAAACTACTCTATAGTATTATAGAGGCTAGAATATACTAGTAGGTTATATACTATAGGCACTATAGAGAGAAGCTCTAGATAGAGACTTCTATATATAATCTATGCCTATTAGTAACTATAGAAGATAGCCTAGAATTCGTATATATAGGCATATAGACTAATAATACTCTTAGGCTATTAGATAAGGAGTTCTCTAAGAAAGAAGAGAGAGAATTAACTATAGTAGCTTTTATAGCAAAGCTAAAGCAATTCCTCCTTAAGAATAATTCCCTAACCTTTAATAGGGGAATTATTAAATTAGTGGCTAATGTAGCTATTTTACTTTAATAAAAAGGCTAAAGTAGTAAGCTTAATTTAATCCTGCTTATAGATTTAAAGTAGAAGTATATTAAATAAAGGGCTTAAGGCGCCTATATTACCTTAATCTACTAACTAGAAGCCTACTATAATCTATCTATTACCGCTTAACACTAAGAACTAATAATTAATAATATTAAAGCCTTTAATTACTAGATCTAATAGCAGATAGATTACCCTAATTAAGGCCTAATATTTATTCTAATTAACCTTACTAAAGCAAAGCTATATATATTTATAGATAGGTTATTTGCAAATAATTAGGACCTTACCTTATAGCTTAGTTATATGCTAATCCTTACTAATAAAGACTATAAGGATAGTAAGTTTATAATTAAAGGTAATATTATACACTTTAGCTTAATAAAGAGTAAAAAAGTTATATAAAGTGTGCTTGCCTCTAAGGTCTATAGTATTGTTAAAATTATGCTATTTATAGCACTATTTTATAGGCCCACTAGTTGCCTAGTTGCGTTGTTGCAACGTTGGTTACAAGGCGTTGCCTGCAGCGTTGTTGGCCGTGGCCAGCAGCTTTGGCTGTGACCTGCACACAACCAACCCACAGGCTTGTATGACTAAGCCGACTAGGCTACCCTATAGGGAAGCTAAAATCGACTGTAACTAGGGAACTAGTAGTCGTATAAAAGGCTGACTTATACTGTTCGAATCCTTGATTTTTTCCGGATTTAATGATGTATTTTATTTATAGGGTTGCTTATTAGATTGCTTAGTTAGTGCACGTGGGTGGCTAGATTGTATGGTCGTGAGTCGATTTTTTACTTTTCCCATACAAATGAATTTTGCGGAAAATAAAAAGTAGCTCCTAAGACCTGGCTAGCGACCCCCTTCCGTCGATACGGTCAGTAGGTCTATGAGGGGACTCAGAAAATCCTCTCATTGCTCGTTAGATCGTTCGTCTAGCTGAAATCTACTATATTCAACTATCAAAGCTCTATATCTTAAAGAATCGTTATATTATAGTGAATCTAGAAGCCGCCGCGTTAAATCTACTAGGGAGGTCTTCCTATCCCTCTAGTACAGATTCCCTTCCATTTTCAATAGGTTATGAGCCCGGAAGGCCTAAAGATTACTACATTACTGCGTTATTCTACTGCGATTAGTGCTTGATTTTAGGTACTAGTTACTCTCTACTAGACCTGTGGGCTCTTAGATTACGAAGGAAATCCGCTAGAATTTGAAGCTTTTCATCCACTAGCACTACGCATCGCAACATCAGACCCTTAGTGTTGAATTCAACTACAGCCGCACCTGCAACCACCACATTGCACCCGCAACTACTAGTTGTAACCACCTTTTTAGTGATTCTATTCACTGCCGCGACTGTTATATATTAATATTATCTACAATAGTAGATACGCTGTATCCTTTAAATCATTGAACATCTAGTATATCTATACTAGGCTTTTTGACCTATTGCACTACGTTGCACGCACTATACATTCGTTGCGTTACGTTGCACGTTCTGTAATACCTATTACCTATAATCCTATTTTTAGTGTTGAGAAAATTTTCTCAGAGAATCTTCTCTAGTCCGTTTCTGCCCGCGCATACCGCAGACCCACTTTTAGACCTCGAGGGGCACCCTTTCAAACAGCCCCACCGCATAATTTGCGTGCGCAGCCAGGTTGCACCACAACCAGCTTCTAGCGCGCGTTATTTGCAACAGGAATAAATTTGGAGATCTTGCACAGGAATTTTTAGAGATGGCACCACCGAGTTATAATAAGGGTAAGGGACCTGCTGCAGGCCCTTCTTCTAGCCCTCCTAGGGACCCTGATAGGATGGAAATAGAAGGTCCGGCTGTTCAAGCCAGTGCTTTACAACTGCAACAACAGATGCAGAGCCAAATTGAACAACAAGGCAAGACCTTAACTGATTTTATCAAGCATACTGAGTCAAATCGTCTAAAAAACAAGGCTAGCATTAAAGATCTATTAGATAAATTAACGCAAACCATGACTACTATGCAAGGTCTTCAGGATTCTACTAAGCTAAGGGAAGAAAATACTAAAGCTCCAGTAGAAGACCTGCCTGCTACTAATTCTGCGAGTTTACCTTCTAGTAACTTATAAGCTGCCTTTAATACAGGGGCTATTAAGGAACTAAATAAGAAGGTTCACTCTATTCCTGAGGGAGCTAAGTTAAAAGGTCCTGAAAATTATAATCAGTGGAAGCAAGCCCTGAGCATTTAATTTAGAGCCCTAGGATTACCTGAATTTATAGATAATCCTAGCTTAGCAGGCCATCTAGCTAACTGTGATCAAGCTATTCTTTTGATGATATTAAGAGATAGCTGTCAACCAGGACCGCAGGCAGCTATATGTTGGCAAAAATCCCCCGAAGAAGCCTATAAAGTCCTTATTAGGCAGTATTCGCAGAGTGCTGAAATCCAGCGAGGTACGCTATACACTAGCTACCACTCCCTAAATTTTTCAAATTATAAGGGATCTTTAGAGGCTTTTAATGCTAATTTTAATAACTTACTAGCTAGACTACAGCTTTGTAGTGTAGAGATCGCTCCTATTGATCAAGTAAACCATTATATTAATACATTAAAGCAGACCTTTCCTAGCTGGGCTGAGAGACAAAGATTTACTATCAGAGCTGCTAGGGCACAAGGACTGCCTGTAAATACCTTAAATTTACAGTTCCTAATGGCTGATTTATTAGAAGAGCAGAGGGATAAAACCTCCCCTGTAGCTAAAGCTCTTAGCTATAAGGCTTCTAATAATAAGGGAAATTCTAAGGACAAGGAGAAGAAATCTAATCCTAATACTAAGAAGGACTCTACCAACGCCACTAAAGAGCAGGATAAGAAGGATTCAAACCCTTCTAAAGCCTCTAGGAAGAAAAAGCAGAAGAAGAAGAGTGGCAACAGGGATAAAGATAAAGGAAAAGAAGCTGCTTTTGCGTTAGGCTATAGCCTAGCCACGGGATACGTTAAAGAACTAGATTCTAGCGAATCTAGCAGCGAGGATAGTAGTGATTCTGAATCTGATTTGGATACCTCTAGTACCACTACTACTAGTAACACTACTAGTAAGCCTACTTTTAGCTACTCTAATGATGTGGTTAAAAACTCCCTTCTATACAATACAGGTTCTTCTTGTCACATTTGTAATAATAGGGCTTTCTTTAGGGACTTTAAGCCTCTTAAGAAAGGTCAAACCGGCCCTATAATTACAGCAGGAGGACCTATTTATCCTAAAGGAAGAGGCACCGCTGTTTTTAACGTTCTGGTCAAGAAAACCCACCAGAATATAGGCCTTTAGCTCTGTTAGATGCCCTATATTTCCCCGGTATAGATACCAACCTAGTTAGCGGGTTATCCCACTATCTTAAGGGAGGTTATCTAGCTAAAGATCAGCTTTTCCTAGCCGATAAAAGCCCCTGTGGGTTATTAGAACCTACTAAACACGGCTTCTTTTTGCAGATTAAGGGGCAAGCTACTCCTAAGATCTGCAAGCATTCAACCCACCTCTCCTTTATGGGCTCTCAATTTTACAACCAACAAAGCCAACAAAGAGCCTATAAGACCGAATTAGGGTTTTCCTACCCTATAGAGGTTCAAATTCCGCAGCCAGCATTCAATCCCGAGGAATATCAACGAATCGAAGAATTAGACTCTAAAGAAGACGAAGATTCAGCCCTATGTCCCACCGAAGCTCCTCCTAGTCAGGCATCTTCTATAGGGGGTTTAGAAGGTCCATACCCTAATGACTTAGGTGACGATAGTGGCCGTCTATTGCCCCCAGAGGCCTGTGATTCTCAAGAGGCCTGGCAACAGAGGGAGCTAGGGGATAATAGCCCTGATAGATCTTCTAAGCTAGATCCTAGTTATAAGAAGTTACTAGATTTAGCTCTTCTTTAGCACATCCGATTAGGCTATATTGGCCTCCCTTTACTAAAGAAATCTTCGAAATTAGCTAAAGGGATCCCTGATTTTTCCGCTATTAAAGACAAGGATTTTAACTGCATAGCCTGTATACAATCGAAGGCTGTTAGAAGACCTACTAAAAGACCTATTTAGGACCCCCCTAGGGTTTTAGATATCCTAGAGGGAGATACGGTTAAAATTGAACCTATACCGCATAATAAGAAGGCCCTAGTCCTTATCCTTATTGATCGAAAATCCCGGTATAAATGGTGCTTTTTATTAGCTAATAAAGAAGGTCAGACCCTTTATACTGCTATTAAGGGCTTCTTTAAGGCCCTGAAAAACCGATATAACGCGTATCCTAGGCACCTTCACTTCGACGGAGGTACTGAAATCAATAACGAACTTCAGCACTGGTTATCTTCTAAGGGAATTTGCTTTAGCACCTCTTGCCCCTATATTCACGAATAGAATGGGCTAGTTGAGAGGGCTATTAGGGTTATCCTAGACCGGCTTAGAGCTACACTTCAGTGGTCTAAGCTGCCTTTATATCTATGGTCTTATATCCTTCTAGCTATAGTGGACTTAGTTAACATCACCGCTAATATAACTAAGCCCCTAACCCCTAAGTAGCTATTTCTAGCTGACTTAGAGCCTAAGACTATCTATAAGCCTGACTTCTCGAAAATTAGGGCTATAGGGTCTTATTGTGAGGTTCTAATACCTCCGGAGCAGAGATTAAAGCTTTAGAAGCTAGCCCCTAGGACTATCCCTGGCCAGCTGCTTGCTACTCTAGGTTCCAGCGTTTATCTTGTTTATATACCCTCTAAAAGGTCAGTCATTAAGACTAGCTTTATTAAGATTATAGAGGATATAAGCTCTGTAGGGTCCCCTAAGCCTTTAGGGAGCTATCCTTCAGAGGGAGAAGCCGATATCTCACGAGATAATCTAGAGGTTCAGGATAGCTATCCAAAGCCTCTAGCGCCCCTAGCGCCCACAGCGCCCGCAGCGCCCGCCGCGCCTACAACAACGCCCGGGACAACCGCTGTAATGCCTCTAGCGCTACCCCTAGAGAGCCTAAGCTCTAGCGCCCCTAATAAGGGTGCTATCGAAAAACCGTTTTCAGATTCAGATTCTTCAATCGACCCTGATTCCATGGATATCAATGATTTTAATTTATCTTCCTTTGTTAAGGAGATATGCTTTAAGGCACAAGAAAAGGCTAAATCGTCAGCTAACAACAATAACGATTCGGATACACCTAAGACATAGAAGCAAGCTTTAAAAAGCAAGGATAGTTAAAAATGGATTAATACAACCTTTAGCGAATTTAAGTAGCTACTAGCTACCGGAACTTTTAAATTTATAGGGATAGACCAAATTCCTAAGGGCCGAAAAGTTCTTAAAAATAGGCTTATCTATAAGCTTAAAAAGGATAAAGAAAATAATCCTATAAAACACAAGGCCTGACTCGTTACAAAAGGCTTTATGCAGATAGAAGGTTAAGATTATATCGAAACCTATGCTGCAACTAGCATTCCCCCTAGTTGGCGGATTTTACTAGCCCTAGCGGCTTGTAACGACTGGGAAGTTGAACAGGTTGATTTTATAGGGGCATTCTTAAACAGCTTATTAAAAGAAGCTATTTATATGCAGATCCCTGATGGATTCGTTGAATTTGCCGAAGCTGCTTCGCCTGAAATAGCTAAGTTACTTAAGAAATACGGCTATAATCCCTCTCAAAAGCAGGTTATCTTCCTATAGAAAGCTTTATATGGATTAAAACAGAGCTCTAGAGAGTGGCAGCAAGCTTTAAAAGAGCTTCTTCGAAAATTAGGCTTCCATCCCCTTATATCTGACCCTGCTGTCTTCTTCAATCCAACTACATCTACATATATAGCAACCTATGTGGATGACTGTCTTCTAATAGGACCGGATCTAGCTTATATCAACAAGCTAAAGAAGCTATTACACAAAGCTTACCCTATAGAAGATCGTGGGCTAGCTGAATTTTTCCTAGGCGTTCAAATCACTAGAAATCGAAAGAAAGGGACCCTAACTATTCACCAGTCCCAGTACATTTCTGAAGCCCTAGAGAGATTCAACATGAAGGATGCTAGGCCTGCTAAAATTCCTCTTTAACCCGGAATTATAAAACAGGCAGCCAACCACCTAACTAAACCTCTTTCCTCCTCCGATCACAAGCTATATCAGAGTATTATAGGGACTATTATGTACTTAATGCTCCTTATAAGGCCTAATATTGCTTTTCCGGTTTAGTGGCTTTTAATAGCGTTAGCTAAGCCTTATATAGAGCACTTAAATGCTGCTAAATATCTGCTTAGATACCTTCTAGGCTCTATGGGTTATTCTATAACTTATAGAAGGTCTAAAAACGCTATTAAGGCTTCTGCAACCCTTATTGGCTTCTGTAATAGCGACTTCGCGGGAGATAAGTCCTCTAAATTAACCTATGCTTATCTCTATAAGCTAGCTAAAGGACCTATTAGCTGGAAATCAAAGAAAGCAACTACGATAGCTTTATTAACATTAGAGGCCGAATCAGATGCCCTATGTGAAGCTATTAGGGAGCTAGAGTGGCTTTATAGCCTTTTTAAGGAAATTAAGCTGCCTATAGTACCTCCTGTTCTGATTTTTAGTGATAACTAAGGCGCTATTACGACCGCTAATAACCCTGCTCTTCACAGTAGAACAAAGCATACCCTACTAAAATTTAACTATACTAGAGAAAAGGTACAGAAGGGTATAGCTAAGGTTATCTATATTAACACTAAAGAGATGCCTGTAGATGGCTTAACTAAGCCCCTGCCTAACGATAAATTTCAACAATTTATTCAACTATTAGGTCTTACAAACACAAAGGCCTAGTTTTAAAGAAAAATAACTAAAAAGTCGAAAAACCTAAAATCAACAAAAACACTGGAATTCCGTTGAAAAGTTATTGATATTAGTTAAAAGTTATTGGATTATTATTGGATTTATTATTGAATTTATCGTTAACTTAGATATCTATTAAAGAGCTAAGTTCAGGTATCGAATTAGTTAACTTATACTTTTCTAGAGGGAGTGTTAAAATTATGCTATTTATAGCACTATTTTATAGGCCCACTAGTTGCCTAGTTGCGTTGTTGCAACGTTGGTTACAAGGCGTTGCCTGCAGCGTTGTTGGCCGTGGCCAGCAGCTTTGGCTGTGACCTGCACACAACCAACCCACAGGCTTGTATGACTAAGCCGACTAGGCTACCCTATAGGGAAGCTAAAATTGACTGTAACTAGGGAACTAGTAGTTGTATAAAAGGCTGACTTATACTGTTCGAATCCTTGATTTTTTCCGGATTTAATGATGTATTTTATTTATAGGGTTGCTTATTAGATTGCTTAGTTAGTGCACGTGGGTGGCTAGATTGTATGGTCGTGAGTCGATTTTTTACTTTTCCTATACAAATGAATTTTGCGGAAAATAAAAAGTAGCTCCTAAGACCTAGCTAGCGACCCCCTTCCGTCGATACGGTCGGTAGGTCTATGAGGGGACTCAGAAAATCCTCTTATTGCTCGTCAGATCGTTCGTCTAGCTGAAATCTACTATATTCAACTATCAAAGCTCTATATCTTAAAGAATCGTTATATTATAGTGAATCTAGAAGCCGCCGCGTTGAATCTACTAGGGAGGTCTTCCTATCCCTCTAGTACAGATTCCCTTCCATTTTCAATAAGTATAGTTACTAGCGTTAATATAGTATATATAATAGCCACTACCCTTTATATACTTATAGACTAATTAAATCTCCTTACTACACTAGTTATAGTGTATATAGATTTATACTCCCTTTATAAGTGCCTTATTAAGCTTAGTATAATAAAGGAGAAGCGCCTAATAATTAATATTATAGCCCTATAATAATTATATAAATACCGCGAGCTCTGCAAGATCTATTAGATTAATAGAGTAGATAACCTAGCTAATGCCTTTATAAAGGTATTACTAAATAAGGCCCTAGAGCAGTTTATCTCTAGTAACTAGATAATAATCTAGATAGAAGGGTAGGTAACCTACATAGAGGATAGCCCCTATAAATAGTAGTAGAAGGGTAACCTATAGGGAGGATAGCCTTATAGGTAGTAGTATTAGGGGACTATTAATCCCTATACTATAAGGAGAAGTAATCTTCCTTAGTATTAGGGGATTATTAATCCCTATACTATAGAAGAATATAGATCCTACCCTCTTAGGGATAGTAAAGAAAGTTAGGAGAGAAGTAATACTCTAAGGAGGAGTAAGAGAAAGAGAGAGAAGAGAAGCTATATAGCTTCTTCTCTAACCTCTAAGGAGGGCCTCTAGTAATTCTATAACTCTATATAATCTATATAGAGTATAGAGCTATAAGGGAGGTCCTCCTTTAGATTTATAAGATACCTATACTTTACTTTAGCGGGGATAGAAGGGTAGATATAGGAGATAATAGGGTTAAGGAGAGGGGTAAAGGGGAGGAAAAGAGGCAGTAGGATAAGGGAGTTACTATGTAGATATTATTAATAATATTAGGAAGGAAAAGGGATTTAGAAAGGGGCCTACTTACCCTCTTAGTAAGAGATTAAAGATAGATTATTACTTTCCTTTATTATTACTTACTATAGGCATATACCGCTTCCCCTTCCTTTCCTTTATTAGTTCCCTTTATTAGGGGATTATAACCCCTCCTATTATTATTTATTACTTTATTAGCAATTAATATTATATATTAATAATTATATTAAAAAGAGAGTTCCTAGTGTTAAAATAAGCATAATATTAATCGCGCTTAGTAGCCGCAATTCCCTTTGGCTAAAGGTCAGCCTAACCGGGAGAAGGTCGGCTGCTGCGCGTGTGCGCGTGCCTCCCTTCCTGCCTACGGGCAGGCCTGCGATAGGGCAGGGCCCGGGTTACGTGACCTACCCACATCACGTGACCTATATAGCTATAGCTGCCTTTTTTCCCTCTCACGGGAGCCCTCTCTTTTCTAGCTTCCTTTAATAGAACACATAGCTTATGATAGATTATTTAATTAATACTATCACGAGCGCGCCTAATTGATAACTGGCTATTATCACACCTGGTGATTCCAACAATATTAGTAGCTAGAGTTACTACTTAAGTTAATAAATAACTCTTTAGTTAATAATTCCTAAGAATATAAAGATAAGCTTTATATTATAGGAGGTAGCCTTACTTATCTAATTTATAAGCAAAGACCTAAGTAAGGCCTAGAGGCTTTATATATAAAGAAACTTCTTCTCTAGATACCTTTATAGCTACTTTTCTATTAATAATCTTATTATATTCTTTATCTTATACTTTTTAGAATTCCTTTTCCTTTAGATAACTAGTTAAATTATTATAATAAGCTAGAGGAGGGGGAAGCCTTAATATATAAGGCTTTTCCTTACTTTTAGGTCCTAGATTAAAGGCTATAGTAAATACTTTAAGATTATTATAATCTTATAGATTTATTAATATATTATAACTATTGCTATTATTAGGTAGGTTAAGTAAATTATTAATACTTAATAGTGTATAATCTATTAAACCTAGAAGTTATTTAGGTAAATTTAAAGGAGTTAGTAGATTTATTTCTTAACTTTCTTTCTCTTTTTCTTTATAGTCTAATTAATTATAACTATTAAGAGTTTTATCCTATTAAGGCTAATTAAGTAGTTATTATAGTAATAGAGGGTACGCTATTTATAGAAGCCCTATATTAAAGCTTTTATCCTTATTATTATTAACTAGCTCTTTAAGGAAGCGTTTTTTAATCTCTTTTATACTTAGTAATAGGCCTCTTTCTTAAGCATAGAAGATTAACTTATTAAAGGTAATATAACTTAATAAGAACTAGTAGCTCCTCTTTATTATTAGCACCTAAATTAGGTATTACATAGAGGAGATATATCTAGCGAGGTATCTAATATAAGCTCTCTATATAAGCTTTAGACCTACCTTATAAAGCCTACTTTATATTATTATAAATACTTTATAACTAAAGGCTTATAGGTAAGTTATAGAGGCTTCTAGATTCTCCGGTAAGTAACTCTATTAAAGCTTATTCTCTCTTAACTACCTATTTAATGCTTATTAAGGGGATTACTAGTTAAGTAGCTTTTAAGGCGTATAGTTTAAGATATAAATAGCTACTTTAGTAGCTATAGGCTAGAGATCTTCTAGGAAGCCTAATTATATTATAAGAGTTATTATAACCCTTATTATTACCCCCCTAGACTATTTAGCGTGCCTATTTTAATGTAGGTAAGCTAGGCTAGACTTTCTAATAATAATGCCTTTATTTATAACCTCTTCTTCTTACTTTTTAGTCTAAAAGGTAGTCTTACTATTAGTTATTATAACCATAATATAGATGCTATACACTCTTATATATATAGCTTCTAACTAATTAAAGTATAGCGTAATATCTATTTTTAATAGGATTATAAAGATATAGTATAATCCTATAGCTCTATAGGTAAAAAGAGTAATATATTAGTCTTTATTATACCCTAATAATTAAGTAAAAAGGTTAAAAGAGACTACCTAAAGTGGCCCTAAAGGTAATAACCCTACCTGTAACGCTTATAATATCTACCTCTATGCCTTAGCTATCTAATAGACCTTATATTTCCCTACACTCCTTTCCTTTAAAGGGATTTAAAGCTTCTTAAGCACTTAATCTATTATATCCTTACCTAGATATGCTAATCTAGTATACTATAGGTCTATAGGTGTTATTATTATAGCCTTTAGGTCTCTTAAATCTCCCTTTATAGTGAAAATATCTAATAGGCTTAAGCCCTTTATATATAGCTATATACTAATAATCTAAGTTTAAAATATCTCCTAATTATCTCTTACTAGGTCTATAACCCTTCTAGTAAGGTTATCCTACCTTATTCCCTTTTTTATAAGTAGCTAAAGAGATATAAGGTTTATAAAGAATAATAGTACTAGGCCTTTAATAAGGTAAGGGTCTAGCTATTTATTAAGATAATCTAAGCTATACTAACGCTATAAGCCTTAGTAACACCGTAACTAGCTTAAATTCTAGGTTATTAACTGTAGTTAAGGTCTATAAACCAGTGTTTATTATTAAAGATATAGATTAAAGTGCCGCTATTAAGTATAACTCGTGATTTACCCTAGGCAAGGAAAGCCTCTAAAGACTCTAACTCTTCTGTAGCTAAAAACGCTATATTAACTTCTTTAGGTTCCTTTACACTATTATCCTTTAACCACGTGTTATATGCCTTCTTTATATTATTAGGCTAATAATTTATTACTTTCTTTGCTTTCTTTAATAGCTCTTTGTTAACTTTCTAGTCCTTTATTAGGCAGAGTGCCCTATAGACCTTCTATAAGTCTCTTAACTTCTTTACCTTATGCTTCTTATAGTAGATATAGTCTTTCTTTACTAACTTCTCTGCTTTATCCTTTACTTTACTATTAAGAGTTAGTTTAGCTCTAAAGGCATTATTTAACTTCACCTAAGATCTCCCTTAGGCTTTAATTAGGTACCTAATTCTACTTATAATACTATAGAAATCTAGGACCTTTCCCTTGCTCTCTGCTATATAAATTAATAAGCTAATTTAAGCTAAGATAGCAGGGAATCATGCCCTAATAGCGTTATTAATTATTTCTATAGGTAAGTTACCTTTAGCAATAGGGTAGTCTACTTAGAAGCATCTCTTATAGCTAATTAAAGTATCTATAAGCTACTTATTAATATTTACCTTTATAAGGTTCTATTTAATAGTTTTATTAAAATTAACTTTAGTATAATGCTTAATAGTCCCGCTTAAAGGTATTATATTCCTTATAAGCTCCTTATAAGGATAAAGGTAGCTAGGCAAAAGGATATAGGGTGCACTTATATATTGACTAAAGCTTGCTAGGTCTAAGTATAATGTGTGTGCAAGTCACTGGTTTATAGCTAGCGGCTTGCTAATATCACGTAGACCTAGCCCTTCCTTCTAGTATTAGGCGCCGCGGTGCTCTAGCGCTATAGTGCACGCATGCGCATAGGTTATGTTATAAGGGGCCTTATAATTATCCCCCCCCTTATTACCAGGCTCCTAAATAGCTTTTACCCTATATTTTATAACTATTTACTAACTAGTAGTTATATTAAAATAATAATAAATAATAATCTATAATAATAAATAATAGTTAGCGCTTTAGTATAAATTTACCTCTAACTCTCTACTATATTATTCTATTTTTATTTCTATATTATTAGCTAAATTATTACTTTTCTATAACACTATTATCTATCTATTATTAATTGCTAATCACTAATAAATCACTATAAGTGCGCTAATAATTCTGCTTTATAACTACTTATATATACACTATTTATATACTAGATACACTAAATATAAAAAGAGCCCTCTATCTACCCCTAAACTCCCCTAGATTAATTATTAATTTATTACTAACCTATATATAGGTTAGTTAAAGATAAAGTAGTTAAAGCGCTGTATTTAGTGTTATACACGTAGGGATAGTTATAAGGCTATAAGTATCTTACTTTTCCTTTACTCTTTAGTTTCTATTTACTAATAATTATATAGTTTATAGCTACTATATATAGTAACTTCCTTAACTTATTAAAGGTACTAGATTAGGTAGATATCCTAATAAAGGCACTTAGTAATAAGGATAAGGATAATCCTAAAGACCTTATATTCTTAGAGGTAACTTAGTGGCGTTTTACCACCTATTATCTTTAGCTTATATAGGGCTTTAACTATGCTAATATAATATATTGCGTTACGTTTAGGTTAACAGGGGCCGCTAAGGTCTAATAGGTCTATATATTTCTTCCCTTTTTGCTGGTTCTTCGCTAATATATCTAGGTAGGATACTTTAATTATATACTAGTAGTATATAGTTTCCTATTAAACCCTTATAGTTACTATAAACCTAGCTCTAGTCCTAGGGATAGTAGGTTATATCTTAGCCTTATTTTACTATCTATTTACTAATATTTTAGTAGGCTAACTATCTATAACTCCTTACTATATAGAATATAGTAATGGTTTTATAGCTAAGGCTAAGTAATCTAGGATTTATTACCTAGGGAATAGTATTATATTATTTTTATTATAGAATAAAGGAGGTAGTTATAGTGGATAAGAATAACGCTAAGTATATAGTCTATAGGGGCTAAGTCTTTAGCTATAAGGGGGTAACTATAGAGGGATTTCTATTAACTCTCCTAAAGCTATAGATAGTTTCCTTTATTTTATTTCTTTATATTTTTTTTTCTTTTATTTTTATATATAGTTTAGTTATTTTCTTTTATTAGGTATATTATAGTAGCTAGTAAGGCTATACCTTTCTTATAAGAACTTTATACTCTTTTACCTATAACTTACTTATATATTACTATCCTTTTCCCTTAACTTATTCTAGTAGAATACCTAAATTATATACTAAGCTTCTTCTATATCTTTAATAGGAACCTACTAGTTATATTTACTTAGCTAACCCTTTTACTTTACTAGGTATTTATTACCTTTATAGGTCTTTTTATATTCCTTAACCTCCTTAACTTTATATTTATTATCTTTATCCTTAAGGTTAGGTATTAGTATTTTTTCTTTATCTATATTCTTATAATAGATCTAAGGCTTTAGTAGGCTAATATAGAATATATTATATAACCTACTATATTTTTCTAGTAGTATAAGCTAATATACTTATTTATTAATAGTATTAAGTACCTAAAATAGTCTAATAAACCTAGGGGTTAGCTTCTATTTTACTTTCTTAAGCTATATATTCTTTACTAATAGTAATACTAGGTTACCTTTTTTAAGAGTAAGTAGTTAGTAATATTTATTATAGTACTTTACCTAGGATTTAGTAGCTTTTACCTAGTTTTACTTTAGCTACTCCCTAACTTTATATAACTTTATAATATAAGTATAAGCCTCTAGTACCTTCCCTTTTATAACCTTATCCCTAAGGGCTAGCTAAAACTCTAGTAAGTACCCTATAAGTATATAGTTAGGTAAGTAGCCTATAGTTCTATTTACTATATTATTATAGGTAAATTATATAACTAGGAGTAGCTTAGGCTATATTTACTAATTTTTAGAAGTAAAGTATTATAGGTAATACTCTAGTACCTAGTTAGTTCTCTTAGTTTACCTATTAGTTTAGGGGTAAAATACTATAAAAAGCCTACATTTTATATATAATAGGTAATATAGATCTAACTAGAATTAGCTTATAAAAATAGATCCTCTATTAGATATAATGCCCTTTAGTGGCCTAAATTATAGCTTAATCTCCTTATAGAAAAGTTCTACTAACTTAGCTATATTAATTATAGTTATTATAGGTAGGAAGATAGAGTACTTAGTGTATTAGTCTATAATTACTAGGATTATATTAGTTTCTTATTTACCTACTTATATAATAGGTAATCCTATAATAAAGTCTATTAAGATTTCTACCTATAGTTACTCTAGTATTAGTAGTAATTTAAGACTTCTATATAGGTAATACCTTTTAGTAACTATTTACTAATATATCCTATAGCTTATAATATAGTCTAATATAGACTTATTTATAGCTAGCTACTAAAAGTAGCACTTTAATAGCTTAAGTATTTACTTAGTTCTAAAGTAACCTACTAGTGGATTATTATAGTATAGCTATAGAAGCTCCTATTATAAGGTAGGCTCTTAGGGAATAACTACCTAGTCTTTATATATTAGAAAACCCCTTATACTATATAACTATAGACTAGCTTTCCCTCTCTCTAGGGAGTTAATCTCTTTACTCTACCTCTATAGGTCTAGATCTTAGCTTTAGGCCTTCTATAGTAGCTATACTAATAGTTTATTTAGGCTAGATTAGTAGGGATCTAGTAATATAATAGCCCCCTAGATCTCTTATACTATACTAGTATCCTAGATATATACTACCTTCTCCTAGAAATTACCTTTATTTAGCTAACCTTTTACTAGATCTATAGTAGCTAACTAGCCTCTTAATATAGTTACTCTAGCCTTTACTATAGGGGCTAGGGTATTTTCCTTCCCTAAAGGTATCTTACTATATCTCTCTATAAAGACTAGGGTATTTTCCTCCTCTAAAGGTATCTTACTATATCTTCTTTAATATATTAGTATCTCTTCTTCTACTACTTCTTTAGTAGCTACTAACTTTTTCTTAAGTTCTAGTAGAAGTACCCTATTTATTAGGGGTTTACTCTTATAATTAGACCTTCTTAATAGCATATCTATAGGGTTACTTTTCCCTAGTCTATACTTAATTATAAAGTTTAGTAAGTATAGGAATATATACTATCTAGCCTATCTTCTATTTAGCTTCTATTACTTTATAAAGGTCTATAGGTTATAGTAGTTTAATAGGACTTCTACTAGGGTCTCTATACCTTTAATATAATATTACTAGTGTTTAAATAACTTAACTATAGTAAGTAGCTCTTAGTTAGGTATACTATAGTTTTATTTAGTATTAGTAAACTTCCTTAACTAAAAGGCTATAGGGTACTAGTAGCCCTTATTATCTTATTATAATAGGATCCTTACTATTATAAAGATTAAGGTATCTATCTTAATACACACTAGTTAACTTAGGTTATAATAATAGAGAAGAGAAGCCTACTAAAAGGTATCTTTTAGCTAGTAAAACACTACCTATTCTCTTACCCTAAATATAAACCTCCTAGTCTAGATACTATTCTAACTACCCTTTATTAATATATATAGTAGTGCTATAATCCTAGAGTATCTATAGATAAACTATTAGTAAAAGTTATAGAACCCTAGGAAGGATTATATATTCTTAAAGCTTATAGGTTCCTTCTAATTCTAAATAGTAGTAACTTAATAGGTATCTATTAAGATCCTATTAATAAAGAGAATAAACCCTAAGAACTCCACTAACTCTTAGTAAAACTTATATTTAGAGGGTTTTATATATAATTCTACCTCTCTTATATACCCTAGAACTTCTTTAATATATATAGTATACTTTTCTTATGTTTTTAAAAAGATAAGGATATTATCTAGATATACTATATAAATAGTATTAACTAGCCTATAAAGCGCTTTATAGATATAGTTCTAGAATATAGCTAGGGTATTTATTAACCTAAAAGGCATTATAAGATATTTATAGTGCCTATAGCGCGTATAGAATATAGTCTTTTACTTATTACCTCTTTTTATCTAGATTCTATAATAAGTATCCTTAATATTAATTTTTAAGAAGAAGTAGGCTCCTTAGCACTAGTTTAGGATCTCTAAAATTAGGGGGAGAGCATAGCGATTCTTCTATATTACCCTATTAAGACCCTGGTAATCTATATATAATTAGAGTATACTATCTTTCTTTAGTATAAATAGGATAGGTATACCTATAGGGCTCTTTAATAGTCTTATCTAGCCCTTCTATAGGTTCTTATTAATATATTTATAAAGTTCCTTTAATTTACCTTAGGAAAGGGGGTAAATTAGTCTATATAGGGGTGTAGTCCCTAGTCCCTAGTATTAGATTAATTACGTAATTAGTTATCTTTCTTAAAGGTAAGCTCCCTACCTTATCTAATATAAATATATCTTTAAACTTATATAGTTCCTAGGGGATATCTTTAATAGTTCTATATACCTTTACCTCTTCTTTATCTCTAAGGGTAATAAACTTATCTTCTATAACCCTATTAATAGCGTATATAATAGTCTTATTATATATAACCTTTATAAATTTATAGGGAGTTATAAGTAAAAAGGCCTTTTTTCTTTTCTTAAACTACTACTCTTATAAGTATAAGTAAAGGTAGATATATTCTTTAGTAAGTGTATATATCCTAATTAATATAGGGCTTCCCTTAGTTCTTAGGTCCCTATTAATAGCTATATATAGTAACTTAAGGTCCTTTTCTTCTTCTTTTAAGTCTTTAATTATAATAGGGACCTTATAGATATTATATTAGGGAACTATAAGGGCCCCTACTACCTTAATAATAGGTACTATAGCCTTAACTTAGTTAAGTTTATAGGCTTATATAAATTTAGCGCTAATAATATTAATCTTAGTATAACTATTAAGATCTACTACTATTTTAATATCTATATACCTATAAATAGTAACTAGTGTATAGAATTAATACCCTATTAGTACCTTAGTATTTAAGGTAGAGGTAAGGGTATCTACTTTTACCTTAGGGAGTTTTCTAGGTCTTATTACTCCTTCTTTAGCTTATTATATCTATTTATAAGATACTCTATACTATTATAGTTAAAACACTACCTTTTATACCTAGGTTTATAGTTATTTAGATAGGTAGTAGGAGACTTCTCCTAGTCCTTATCCTTCTAGTCTTTATTAGACCTTTTACCTTATAGAAAGTTATATTTATAATATTAGGGAGCCTTATTTAGGCCCTTATTTTCTAAATACTTAGACTTTTACTTACTCTTTAGCATAGCCTCCTAGAGTTACTAAGTAAGTTATATAACCTTCTCTTATGCTTTTTCTATAATAGAGGTATATAGGTTAATCTAGTCTTATAGATTAGGGAGTAGTTTTATAAAGAATATAAGAGCTTATAACTTTTTAGTAGCTCTTTCTAGGTATTTCTCTAGTAAATCTAAGTAGATACTAAATTTAATAAGACTCTAGCCCTTATATTACTTTATATTCTCTAGCTATATAGCTATTTAGGTATTATAGTTAGTAGTATTTTAGAGTAGTATAAGAGTCTAGGTCTTAAATAT
The DNA here is from genome assembly GCA_023658475.1 of Epichloe elymi. NCBI lineage: Eukaryota > Fungi > Ascomycota > Sordariomycetes > Hypocreales > Clavicipitaceae > Epichloe > Epichloe elymi. The sequence continues at coordinate 4,585,610 of CP098276.1, forward strand.
ATCCTAGTTATCTTTAAGGTTACTCTAGTTATTAGCTATCTATTTATTAAGGTATTAGTCCTATCTTACCTTATAATTACTATATATATAGTTAAGTATAAAGAGGATTTTTTAGTAATTATACTAATACTTTTACTTTACCCTATTAAAGGTATAGTTTAGGTTATTTATCTATATTTTATACTTCTATAGGTTTATAGGGTATTAGAGGTTAGTAATATTCCTAACTTTAACCTCTTAGTAGCTATTACTAGAGAAGGAACTAGATCTTTATTACTTTTTTATCTTCTCTTTCCCTCTACTTAGCTATAAAAGATTAATAAGCTTTTACTCTTATTTCTATAGTTCTTTAAGTTTCTTAAGCTAAGTAATTTACTTATTTATTACTATAGTATTAGCCCTAATATTAGAGGGTCTAGGTTTAGTCCTAGTTTCTATAGAATATAGTATATCTTTAGTAGTAATACTACCCTTATTTAATTAACTTTAGTTATTATCTAATATTACTTAGGTTAATTAGGTAGTTCTTAGCCCTATATTACTCTTAGGTAGCTAGTAATAGAAGCTTTAGAATTATAAGAATAAAGGTAGCTAGGTAAAAGAATATAGGGTATACTTATATATTAACTAAAGCTTACTAGGTCTAAGTATAATATATATATAAGTTACTGGTTTATAGCTAGTAACTTACTAATATTATATAGACCTAGCCCTTCCTTCTAGTGTTAGGCGCCGCGGTGCTCTGGCGCTACGGTGCACGCATGCGCGTGGGTCATGTTGTGAGGGGCCTCACACTCCTTAATCTTATTATAAAGGGATATATGCCTTAAGGTTATCTGCTTATACTTAGGCCTAAGCATTGCTATAAACTAAGTGTAATACTCTTATAGGGCCTTTATAAGGCTCTGGAATTAGCTATTAAATACCTAATAATAACCACTAAGGACCGCGAACTATACGCTATCTTTAGTATTATTAGGTTACTAAGGGTACTAAAAATAACTCTCTTTAGGCATATTATAACCTTTAGAAGAGCTTTCCTAGGGTTACTACACGCTACTAATTACTATTCTACTACTCTATAAGTATATTTAAACTCCTATAGTATCTATTATAGATAATTAACCCTATATAGCCTCTACTGCCCTTCTCTTCGCTAGAGTTCTATTTCCTATAAGGATTAGTGGCTTAGAAGGGTAATCTAGCTATATAATTAAGTTAGGATTAATAAAGACCTAAATTCTATCTTTAATAGCTCTTACCTTAACTATCTTATACTATAGGTCCTAGTAATAGGGCTCCTATAGCTTAATAGCTAGCTTATTATTCTTAGAAGACTCCTTAGATATTATAAGGATACCTATAGTGTTATTATTATTAAACTAATAAATAGTGGTATTAATCCTAGTGTGCTAGGGTTGCCTAATTATAATATTAATAAATTAGGCCTCTCTTTTACTATGTTTATACTAATTATTTAAAGATTAAATAATTAGTTAATTTAAAGAGAAGAGTACTAATTTAGAAGAAAGGTATAATTATTATAAACACTATATAATTACTACTATATTAGACTATAAAGCTAGGGTTTAATATAATTATATCTATTAAGTTATCTAACCCTATAAGAGGGTGTAGACTATAGTCTAAATACCTAAGTACCTATACTATTAGTGGGGTACTAGTATAATAATAAAACATACTATAAAACTACGGAGGTCTTGGAAAATAACTTACGCGGGGTGGATTCCTATCTTAGCTAGTTGAATAGTGAGACTATCGTGCGGTAGGGATCAATTATGCCCTTGTGGGTGCAACAGTCGCCCCAATGTGGCCAATGTGGGGGCCCCATTCATGACTTGGCGAGCTGGACCGCTGGGCTAAAAATATGTAGTCGCAGCGTCTTACCTTCTCGTATTTGCTCTCGGGCCACAACATTGTTTCGGCAGCCCCGGATATTCAGTACACCCACCGAATGAATTTACAGGAACCTTAAACTTTATGTATCGTTTAATACCCTGCGTATTTCCCTTGTAGCTCTCTAAAACAGTCTAGGGGTTATAGTGCACTTGCAGCTGATTTACAGCTGTTAGAGAGGAACGAAAAACTGGGGCATGTAGATATGTAGAATGGTTCACGATGTAATTCGCAGCTCGTACTCGTTAAACGGGGACTAGTGCGAGATTGGGCTTATCCATCGAGGGCATAGACACTGAAGTATAAGAAGGTGCCATGGGATGTGTCTTTCCCAACTCTTCATCTGAAGACATCAAACACCAAGTCTAGATCCTCCACGACATTGCTCTCACATCTAACAAGCGACCAAGCATAGTTCCGTATCATTTTTCAACCTCACGACCACCACGACCACCACGACCACCACGACCACCGTCAATATGAAGTTCTCCGTTGCCGTCTCCTCCATTTTCATGGCTTGCTCAGCCCTCGCCGTTCCTACCACCAACCCCGTCCGTCCCAAGACCTTTGACGTGATGGCTTCTGATCCCCACAGTCCCATCCACAAGGCCGTCCTGAGCGCCGCCAAGAAGGGCCTGTTGCTCAACCTTCCCAAACAGAACGCCGCCTGCAATGGCGAGAACAACAGGGCCACTCTCTACCTCGAAGGCTCCAAGCTGTTCTTGTACTCTGACGATGACAAGCCTCAGTTGATCTTTGTTGATCGCTCCGGCATGGGTATGTGATGACTTTCTCCCCAACCCCGCGCCCGACGGCGGTGATATGCCTTGTTTCGGGTTTGGCACAAATCGTTGTGTCGATCCACGACACTAACATTTGAATGTCACAGGTCAAGGAAAAATCGGCTACGTCGACGCTGGCCAGGGCTTCCCCCGCAACTCCGAGGTGGACGGCTGGTCCATCAATTCAAAAGGCGCCCTCGTTTTCGATGGCAGCGACCTCCAAGCTTGCCCCAACTCTATCGATGGCGCCTGGAGTGTCTGGATGCGTGGTGTGCAGAAACCCGGTGGCATTGAGGGATGCTTGGGCTTCAGTGCCCTTGTTGTTCCCAACGAAAAGCCTGTTTCTTGCCAGTACAGCTAAATTGGCTGGTGTAGGGTAAGGCTCATGATTCACACGATGTAAGAATCATCACAGACTTTTTGTACTGTTAGAAACGCAGTGTACTGGTATAAATAATCGGCATCAACTTGTTACAGTGATTTGAACTGAAAACTAGCGAGCGACTCGGTCGATTGCAGGAATGATGCAGGGGATGTATGTGCCGCAGAAAGCGTAGACACACCAGAAGACGTTCAGTTTTGATGTGCCAGAAGTTTGTGTTTGTGAAATGCAGGCAAATGCAGGCCAACAGGGTAGATTGTTGGGGCTTGTTATTTCCGGGGCTTGCTGTATGGAGGTACGGAGGTATGGAGGTATGGAGGTATGGAAGGATGGAGGGTCACTCACTCTCTCTCAGCGCACAGGCCACTCCGTACCCGCCTCAGATAGGTCCAATGTCCGGTGGCTGCCTGCGCGTCGACTTGCAAGTTGGTGCGGTTGTTACAGTGGGTGTACTTGTACCTGCTGTAGCTGTTCAGTCCACTCTACTTTCACTGTACGTGGGATCTGGAATCCCGCCTTTCCATACGTCCGTACTCCGTTTATAGACTTCCCGTGTTGGCTCCAGACGCACACGATACTCTTCACCCTTCCACTCGCCGCCTTAAGTTGCCAAGTTGCCTTCTCGAGCTCACGGGTGCAGGGCCACATGCACTTCAACTTGGACATCGTCACAGCTTGACCTCCTCCTTCCCTTGCTCCTCGCTCTCGCTCGAACCCTGTCCAACACTCCTCGGTCCTCATCGACGCTCCTGCTCCTGCTCCCCCAAAACCTTGCGACGCGCGCGCGTCCCCTCTGCACCCTGCATCGCATTCTCCCCGCGAGAGTCCCCGGCTCAATCTGGCAACCAGCTACTACGAGGGACCGATCACGAATCTTGTTCGATCCCAATCGTGCTTCCTCTACTGATCTTGATGCCGTCATGCGGGATGATGAGCATGCGGTCGGCAGAATGAGTAGGATCAAGCTTGAGGACGGCACCGCCAACGGATTGCCAGAAGCCATGGACACTACAGAATCCACCCCAGTTTCGGCTCTCAAGGCGAGTGCCTCTCCAGCATCCATCAATGGCGTCAAATCAGAAAGCGAGAGCTTGAACACCCCTGCGTCCGGGAAGCCACGGCTATCGCGAAAATCTTCACAAAAGACGGCCGAGCCTGAATATCAGATGTTGGACCACCTCCCCAATGTGACGGAAGAGTCGTGCCAGGGCTTCCAGGTTATTCGAGACTGTCTCTATGGGTCCAAACACCTCGGTTCGACGGACAATGACGCTTTGGACTGTGACTGTGCTGAGGAATGGCGTACGTCGTTTTCTGTCCTGTACCCTCTTGTTTCTCCTCATCGTGCAAAGTATTCAAGATATCCATATGCATGCATGGATTTCGCGCTGACTCTGCCCTTCTAGGTGAAGGAGAAAACCATGCGTGCGGCGAAGACTCGGATTGCATCAATCGCGCCACCAAAATGGAATGCGCCGCCAGTGCAGGCAACTGTGGTGGCGGGTGTCAAAATCAGCGGTTCCAACGCAAGGAGTGGGCGAATGTGGCCGTCGTCAAGACCGAAAAGAAGGGTTACGGTCTACGAGCTGATTCGGACCTGCAACCCAACGACTTCATCTACGAGTACGTTGGCGAAGTCATCAACGAGCCCACGTTTCGCCGGCGCATGTTGCAGTACGACGAGGAAGGCATCAAACATTTCTACTTCATGTCTCTCAGCAAAAGCGAATTTGTGGACGCGACACGGAAAGGCAACTTGGGCCGGTTCTGTAACCACTCATGCAGTCCCAATTGTTACGTGGATAAGTGGGTGGTGGGCGATAAGCTCCGCATGGGCATCTTTGCACTTCGCAAGATCCGGGCCGGAGAAGAGTTGGTATTCAACTACAATGTCGATCGTTACGGTGCTGAACCACAACCTTGCTACTGTGGAGAATACAACTGTGTCGGCTTCATCGGCGGCAAGACGCAGACTGAGCGTGCCACCAAATTACCGGCTGCCGTTGTCGAGGCTCTCGGCATTGATGGAGGCGACGGTTGGGACACGACCATTGCCAAGAAGCCGCGTCGCAAGAGGCCTGAAGAGGATGACGAAGAATATGTTGAAAGCATCTCAGCTCGCAGCCTGGACGAGGATGATTCTCGCAAGGTCATGGCAGCCCTTTTGCAATGCAAGGAGAAGTGGATTGCTGTCAAGCTCCTGCAGCGTATTCAGCGCTCGCATGATGACCGCGTCATTCGCTCCGTGATGCGCATGCACGCGTATCAGATTCTGAAGACTACCCTCAATACCTTTATTGAAGATCACAATGTTGTGCTACAAGTCTTGGACATTCTCGGCAAGTTCCCTCGCATGACCAGGAATAAAATTCAGGATTCCAAGATTGAAACCACGATCCAGGGATTGACGAAATCAGAACACGAGGAAGTCGCTTCGAAATCCAAGAAGCTGCTCGAGGAATGGAGCAAACTAGAAATGGCGTACCGCATCCGGAGGCGGAAGTTCGATCCCAGCGCTCCCGTGCAAAACCTCTTCGACGATCGTCGAGGTCAAGCGCGCGAGGAAGAGACGGCGCTGTCCACGCCAAAAACGGCCTCACCACGACCCATCGACGCCCCCAAGGGCCCCAAGAACAGCACACCACAACGCAGTGTTTCGTTTCAGCACGGCGCAAGCAGGCCACCGCGACGGTTTGGCCCGCTTCCCGAGGGCTGGTTCGCTGCCAAAGATGGCAGGGGAACAACGTACTACTACAACAAGCAAGGCAAGACAACCTGGAGTCGACCAACTCAGCCTACCAACGAAGGTCCCAAGGCGCCTTCGAAGGCTATTCAAGAACAACTGGCCATTCAGAGCATCATCGATCGAGTAACAAAGGAGGGGACTCCGAAACAGGCTCTGTCCCAGCTCACGAGACCGTCAAACTCGGAAACATCGTCCAAAGAGTCCAAGAAGGACAAGTGGAGGTCACTGCCTACGGACAAGCAGATGAAGATATATGAAAACACGGTAAATTGCGAGAAAAGGACGCCGGCCCCGCCACTCCCGGCGGGCTTTGACGCTGGCCAAACGACAACGCTCACTGACACTTTCGCAGGTATTCCCTCCTGTAAAACATGTCTTGGACAAATTTCGACATAAGCTCCCCAAAGATGAATTGAAGCGACTCGGAAAAGAAATTGCCAAGAAGCTCGTAGCATCAGACTACAAGAACAGACGAGTCGTTGACCCAACAGTACCACTCAGCGAAAAACAGACACTCAAGATCAAGAAATACGTCAAGGATTTCTTGGCACGTGCTGTGGAGAAGTTCGATGAGCATCAGAAAAAGGAGGGTCCGATAGATGGCTCCACCAGCCAGGCCCAGACCATGACCAGCTTGGACGACAAAGATGCGGGCAGCCCCAAGGACGTTGACGGGGGCGAAGATGACTTGGCCAGTGACATGGATGCCGACTCCCTCAGCAGCCAAGACCTCAAGCGGAAGCGCGAAGCAGATTTGCTGCCTGACTCCTCGGGGGAAACACCCTCTGACGGCCCCAGCACGAAAAGAATACGCTCCGAAGATGTGCCCGAACCATGCCTCCCTCCGCCTCCGCCTCCGCCGCCGGACTCGGCAACAGACGAGCCACTGAGCGAGGAGCAAGAAGCCCTCAAGGAGCAGGAAGAAGCGCTGATGCGAGAAAACGAGGAAGCGCAAAGGCTAGAAGACGAGGCAAACCATGTAAAGGACATGGAGGACATGGCCGAAGAGATGCGCAAGGACATTGCGCAGGCGGCGTAATGGGGGGGTTTTTTTTTTCCTAACTTTTAACTTTTACTCCTCATCGCCCGTCTCGATGAACTGAATGCGATGAAGAAGAAAATGAAAAATTCATTCGATTTATTTGATATATTTGATATATTTGTTCACGGCTAGATGCCAGCCCAAGAGCGTAGGCTTTCATGCATAATGGGGGTTCATGCATATGGGGGTTTAAGAAAAAAAAAAGGCAAGAAGAATCAATTGTGTACTTGACATGGTGTATGGTATGTTGAAGTTGAAGGAGACGGGAATTGGCATGTACTATCACCCTAGAAGACGAAGATGATTGGGATATATGTATGATTTGCCCCAAAAATGATGGGGGGTATGACGCCATAAATGCAGAGTTCATTTCTCGTCTTCCTCTCAATCGTCCTCGTCTGACGAATCGTCTTCTCTCGGCCTCTTCCTCTTCACCTCGGAAACGTCGCCTTTTCGTCTAAACACGTAGCTCCTCGAGGGTCTCTCCTCGCCGTTCCAGCCCCCGCCCACCTCGCCCTTTTTGTTCCTCACCACGCCCAGTGTCCTGGCGTGCTTGTACCCCGGATAAGCGCGTGCTTGGAAGCGAAAGCTCTTTTCGACTTGCAAGCCCGCGTGGCGTGCTAGATCTCGTATGTTCCACAGCGTGTAGGGCTCGCCCTCGAAGAGGGTGACGACGATGCTGCCTCCTGGCGCGAGGGCCTTCAGGGCGCTGCCGAAGAAGGACACGAGGAGCTCTTGGTTGTAGCGGACTTGGCGGTTTACGTCGGTGGATTTGCCGCCCACGTGGGGGAAGTTGAAGACGATGCGGTTGTGGGGTGGACGGGCGACGCTGTTGGGGAGTTTGGTAGCGTCGATGCTGTAGAGGAGTTTGTTGTTGTTGGGGGGCGACATGGGGTCTCGTTTCTCCAAGGGTGCTGAGGCAACTTGGTGCACGTCTTCTCGATTGCTGTCGTTGTCTTGGTCGTCATCGTCATCGTCATCTTGTTGAGCATCTGTTTGCCGCGAGCTGTTCGGTTCCGCGGCTGAATCTCCTGAATCACCCGTCTTTGTGCCCTCTACGACGGCAATGTTGTCGTCTGCCGAGGGGTACTTCTCTATGAGCTCGGCGTGGTTCTTCTCCAGCACCGTGGCCGTCACGTTCCGGCAGCCGTGGTGCTGTATTATCGAGGCGGCGAAGCTCAGATCGGCTTCGCCGACGAGGAGTATTCGGTCTTCGGGGTCGAACGGGATGGTGGGCTCTTCGTGCTGGGGGCGGTGCTGCTGGGTTTGGCGCTTCTTGTTGGGCTGCGGTGCCTTCTTCTTGGTCGCGTCGTCTTTGCCGCTCGCGCGCAGATTGGGCTTCGGCTTCTGTTGCGACTTGCCGGAGTGGCGCTGGGGCCTGCGCCGCTTGGCCATGAGAGGGCAGGCGAGGCAGCTTATTGTCTTGGGGGCAGCGCTCAATTGGTTGGTTGGTTGGTTGTTGAGACTGATTGTACGCAAAATGGTGGAATGAGATGGGCAAGCGGGATGTTTTCGGTGTTGGGCGAAATCTTTCAGAAAATGAGGTCAACTCGTGATATTGCATTATTCCCTTTCTTTTTTTTTTTCTTTTTTTTTCTGGGTCGACTGCCAGCTTGTCTTGTCTGGTGGTGCAAGGCCCCTTGTTGACGGCTTGGCGGGCAAGACGGGCTGGCAGGGTGCTTCCTTCCCTAAAAGGGACCCTTATGGACGGAGCCCCCCAATGGGATGAACGGAGCTTGGTGTAAAAGAGAAAGGCGGATCTCACGTGCCGTTTACGGGACGATCCATCCACTCTTGCATTCAATTCTTCTCCCCTTCTTTCTGCTTGTCCTGGTCCTGGCGAGTAAAGTGGAGTTACGTATACATAGTTACATACGTAGTGAAGTAATGGCCAACTCCTTGTTCATGCCGCTTCGGTTGGGTGTCACTCGCTTGCACCTAAGTCGGGCCACTTACAGAGAGGCAGGGCCTCTTTGTTGCGTGCATAATATGTAATTAGTAAGGTAGGTATCTGGTACCGTAGTAAGTTAAACTCATCATGGAACCTGAATCGCGGGCAGTAATCCGAATGCAGTCAGGGGACAAGAGTTGTCGCATGGGCGGACCTGCTCATCATCACGCTTGGAGTGGCACGGTTCTGCTCTGGTGGTAACTTTTCTTTCCTTCTCAAACCTTTGCTCTCTTCCTACGCCGTTTGTCACCGCGTCAAGTATCAATACCGGACAGCAAACAAGGAACAAGGGAAAAAACCTGCGTGGCTACGATCCCTAGCACGGTGGTTTGCATGACCAGGTGAAGAAGAAAGCCACAGTACAGTCTTACAGTCTTTCTTACTGGACTGGACTGGACTGGACTGGACTGGACTGGACTTGTCCCCTTCGTCTCACGAGGTCTCCATGGAACACGGCCCCAAGCGCTTTGGCGCGCGTTCCGCACATCATCAAAGCCGATGCAGGTACCGCGTCAAGTGCTGAAACACAGGTTCACGCGCTTTGTAGCACAAAGAGGGATGGTGACGGCAACCTTGGCATGCCATGACTCTTGGGCAAAGGAGCAAACAACTCTCGCATGTCATTGGGCCGCATTGCAATTTGTTGCCGCAATGGGCGCGCGCAAAACAATTGATCACGGCACAAACATACGTGTGATGCATGAATCTCAATGCTAGATAGATATTTGTCTGTATGTACGGAGTAAAACGTGACTTTTCGCATGCCGCATTCGCAAACCCTGATTAAATATGGGGCTTGCATGGATGGCGAGAAGCCCGGTTCGGTACGCAGCTGCACGCCCATCCTAAGGGGGGGTAGACAAGGCTTGACGGCCGCCGGACTATCCTCCTCCGAGCCAATCAGTCGATTTGCAGTCCTGACAGATGCCGCGAAATCAGACTAGTGGTGGTGACGGGAGGAGCAAGAATAGCCAATAACTGCACGGCTTTCTCCTGGCTGGGGCAGTTGACTCTGGCTGGGGCACCCTTCCTACCCTTCCCGCCCGGAAGAGAGAGAGAGAAGAGGCCGTTGTACCTCTTGTACCTCAGCTTTTACAGGACTTGTTGGAGCCTGCCGAATTGCCAAAGTCAGGTACACAGGTACAGTGAACATGTGTAGGTAATCCGTAGGCATTTCGAGTTAGTCGTATGAGGCGTCTGGTGCCGTGCCACAAACTTCCCCTCGAGCCGCTGGCTGTACGTTGCATGTACTTTTCTTCACCCCCGTCCGTCTCATTGTCTCATTGCACAGCAACCCCCAAACGACTTTCGCCTTTTTAAAAGCCAGCCGTCTCGCATCGCGTGCAACGTCATCAGATCCGAAGCGCCTCCGTCAATCACCAAATATTCAGCAGCTGCATCGAGCGGTGTCTGTTTGGATTTTATCCGATGCGCCGCTGCTGCGCATTGTGACTCACCTGTTGCGTTTGCCTTGCCTCGCCTCGCCTCGCCTCGCCTTGTCTGCGCGCGGCTGGCCCCGGCGGCCGACCCATTGGCAGCAACCAGACAAGACCAGACAGTGTGCCGGACAACCACACCAACAAACCTAACAAACCTACTCCTACTTACTCACTCCTACTACTAATAAGACGAGAGAACTCGAGACTCCCTCTGCCTTCCCATTGCCTCGCCTCCCCGAACAAGGGTACCTACACTTGTGCGTTTCCCTTCTCTTGCACTTCACCTCCAACCCTCTCCACTGCGTCTGTCATCATCATTGCACTCGGCAATTTGATGTGCTGCCGTAGATAGACACGCCTCTCACCTTCCCCCCATCTGCGTTGGCGCCGTTGGCAGTCGGCGTTGACAGACTTTGCATTCTCTTCTTGCTGCCACACGCACCTTCCCTCCCTCTCTCGCACTCGCACTCTTGCTCGTCTCGTCTCCTACTAGTCCGTAGCTACGGCTGGCTCCACGCGCCGCCGCCGTGCTTGGCTGGTTTTGGCCAACACCATTGACCACACCACACACCACACACCACACAACCACAACCACAACCACATACACAGACACAGACACATGCACATACATACACAGGCAGACAGACGGACAGACGGACAGACAGACAGACAGACAGACAGACAGACAGACAGACAGACAGACAGGCAGGCAGGCAGGCAGGCAGGCATATACAAACGCACGCACGCAACCTTTTCACACGCACGTTGACATACCTACACGCACACAAGCCAGACCGGGAGACTTGCCTTGCATCAATCACCTCGTCTACGCATCTCATCGCACTTGTTCACCACTTCATACACCCCCCCTTCCCTCTCCCCTCTTCTTTCCGTCACTCATTCACTGGCCTTGGTCTTGTTTTTGAATCTTCTCTCTCAAGTCCAACATCCATCAATCAGATACATGACCCGCCTCCGCGGCTTCCATCATGGCAGTTGAGACTTCTCCGCCCGCGCGCGAGCCTCTCACGGCATCGACCCGTGGTCGTGGCAGGGGCGGGCGAGGTGGCCGCGGGAGAGGGAGAGGTGGTGGCAGAGGTGCTTCCAATGCTGCCATATCAAAATCTACGACTGCCTCTCGTGGTCGAGGTGGCACGCGCAGAGGAAGAGTAAAGAACTTCTCCGACTCGCGTGTACAGGCTGCCTATGAACGACAGCGCGACCTCAAGGCCACCTACCAGGCTGTTGCCTTTGCTCTGAAACCTGCTCTTCAGGAACTCGCTGAGCGTACCGTTGATGATATGCTCCAGAAGCCCGATTCCTATAAGCAGGCCGACGAGTACTTGCCCATTGTCGGCCAGCTCAAAGACAAGCTTGACAATAAGTTGCGCGAGTGTGACCGTCGCCTTGAGTGCGATCTGGCACTGGCCAAACACAGCTTTGACGCTGATCAATATGTCGCCGAGAAAGAATTCCAGGTTTGTGATCCTCCTGTAAAGGGTGCTATTCTCAGGTGCTGTGACCATTTATTGTTTTGGCTGCTAACATGAAACCCCGAATTCTTCTAGAATGGTGTCAGTGATATGTTTGAGCAATTTTACGAAGGACAAGAAAACCGCCTTCGAATTCTGGGCGCTCTTCACGCCAAGGATTTGCCTGTTGACGTAAGTATTCAACTCGTCCCCAAATATCTCTTTTCCCTGGAGTGTCTATTTTGCCTCTTGTCACAACTTGCGTCGCCCAACCACATCTCTCTTGGCGTGCGTCCTACTGATTCGCTGTCGCTCAGGTCCGTGACGACCAATATGAATACCGTGTCATCTCTGACACTGAATTGGACAATGAATTCGGTATCTATGAGTGTTACAAGAATGGCTATCTTGTGCCGTATCCCTCTAGAGTCATCGGGACTGAGATGTGGAGAAAACATCGTGAAGCCGAAGCTGCTGTTGCCGCCCCCAGGGAATCTTTGTCTGCACCTACACGAGGCAGGGGCAGGGGCCGTGGTGGCGTCGCTGGCATCAAACGCAGAGCTGCCGATCAGCCTGACGGCCAATCGACACCAAAGAGGTCGACTCGCAACGTGGACGATAACCAGCTCCTTGCACCTGTACCCATGGCACCGGCTCCCATGAAAGGTCTGTTGGCCTCAGCCGCCAATGTGGATGAGGATCCAGAGGCTGCTAACGGAGAGGAGGAATCAGTGCCTGCATCGCCAGAACCTCCCTTACTCAATGGGAACGTCTCCTTTACTTCTCGCACGCAAAACAGACAGCTTGCCCGTGAGAAGAGTCCTCAACTGCCCAAAAACATTGGAGAACCTGATGACTATGGCGTTCGTGCCTACAACCAGCGACCTTCGATGAGAGAGAGGGGCATCAACAGTCGAATGTTCGCACCTCGTCCGTTTGTATTTGATGACTGGGATATTGGCTTCAGAGATTCCTCCAATGACTCAACCAAGGGCCATACTCGTGCCAAGCGAGGCAAATACCTCGACACGCCCAATGCCAACGGTATCCACTTTGACCACTGGTGCAATGGCTACGATTACTCTGTCACCGGGCCTGACGACTTTGACCAAGAGTTGGTCAAGAAACATGGCCTCCATCCAAAATATGGAATCTTCTTACCATCGAGCAGAAATGAACTTGAGCCTCCCAGCCCCTACGTCATGCCAGGAAAGCCAAATGTCTTCATTGCAAATCCGTCCGGGCGTATATCTCATTCTTCCAGATCGTTCCAGTCCACGATCAACGAACGGCGCTCCGAACAACGACCTCTGCGCTTGAAGATGAAGGCTAATCTTCGCCGGTTCTGCAAACTAGCGGACATCGACTCAAAAGACTTGTCCATTGCCGAGTTCGTTGAACCCGACGAAAAGCTCATGTCCAAATCGCTCGGCACAGCCGAGAAGGAACTCGGCGCCAGGCCGCAGTTGTCGCAAACCACGTCGGAAGCGGACCAAGAAGTCGAGTCTGATTTCAAGGAACCCGAACAACAGCCTGACGAGCTTTTGTCAGCGGTGTCAATTTTGACGTATGCCTCTGCCTACGTTGCCGCCCAAGAGGCTACCCGCGCAGCTCCACCGACACCAAAACCTGCCCGGTATGATGCCGTTCGCGACGTGTTTACCGACTCCAAGCCAGACCCCCCTCCCGCTTCTGAGAGCAAGAGCGTGAACCTCAACTTTCTCGCAGAACTCTGCCATGTGGAATCTCGTCTGTCCGGTTCGGCTGGCGAAATTGAACCACCATCGACATCGACAGCTCCTCATATGCCTACCGAGCCAGAGAAACGAATGAGCATCCAGCATGAAGATCTTCCTCCTGTTGCCTCCTTTAGCCACGCTTCCGTGAGCTCAAGACTTAGCAAGGAGCCTCCTCTTGTATTTACGCACAGCCAAGCCGACCGCATGACGTTGCCTCCAAGTAATGCTGTACACGAGCGACAGGGTTATCCCGTACCTGTCCCTCAGCTTGAATACACGCCCAGTGCTCTTCCTCCTGGCCCGCCTGCGCCAGACCATGGCGGTTACTATCCTCCTCCTCCTCCTCCTCCTCCTCCTCCTCCTCCTCCGCCGCCGCCGCCGCCGCCGCCGCCGCCGCCGTTGGCAGCCGCCCACACCCTTGTCTATCCGCCAGATCCTCGACCTATTGATCCAGGTTATAATCCTCGTCGCTTGAGCGGATACGGAGCTGACACCCCCCAGCAACCCTCTTACAGCCGAATATACTGGCCGCAGCAGCAGCAATCTCCATCTGTATTGCCTCCTGCAGGAGCCGTTCCTCCCGGCCATCAAACGTATCCCCCCACCGCCACCAACAGGCTCTAGGTTGTCGTTTTCTCAATCTGTCAGCGCCGAGCCTTTGCCTCCCTTACGACCACCTCGCGGGCGCACGCAATCTGTGCCTGAAGAGCCGCCTTACGACCCCAGCCTGCGCGGAGGAAGCATGCATCACCCATATTATCCTCCTCCTCCCTCACGGTCATATCATCGTGGATACTCTATCGCAGAGGCGCATCAGCCTCCGCCTTTGCAGTCCCTGCCTGGTGACAGAATTTTGCCTAACCCGCAACAAGGCAACCCGACTTACATGGGTTCCCCTCCTCTGGGAAGCTATGCGCCTCAAATGATGTCGCCTACTTTTGGCAACGTTCCAGGGCTGCCTGGGTCAATGATCCAGAGTCCTCCGGGAACTCCCCATGGCGGTCCTCCGGGAGCAGCTTATCGCCACAGATCGACACTGTCGGGATCATCGGATGCAGGTTCGAACAAGTATCGCAAACTGCAGCCGGCTCCTGTTCCCGCACACCGGGTATGGTCGAACAAGCCCGAGCTGAAGACGATACCTTACGATCATAAGGAGACGGGCTCCTCCGCTGCATTACCTAGTTCCGGCCCTACTCAGATCAGAGGCTGGAACGTAAATCAGCATCGCAAGCGAAGTAAGCAGGATAAGGTTGATCCTTCAAACGACAGGGACGAGTCTAGATAGCATCCGGATCGGGCCCAGGTGAAGAAGAAGATTCCAGATCAGCCAAAGTACAAATCGATTCGGTTTCTCTCGCCGCAGACACTGCCGCCTCTATGCCCACGAAAAAGCTCGACACAGTTCCACCGACCAGACGTAGAAATGGTGGCAGCCAAGATGCCCGACCAACCCCTTGAGCTCGAGAGAGTGTCCATGTTTGGCTTTGGCGCTATTCCAAACCTGGAAGTTTCCATATCGTCAGATGCGCCATTGAAACGACGTCTACGCCCTCGGAGAGATAAGGCCAACGAAACGTCAAACGATGCAGACGTAGTCATCTTGAATGTCAAGCCACGGCAGGGACGGAAGTCATCGGCTTGGAGACACGGTTCGAAGGCAAAGCCGTCGTCATCTGCGTGGCAAAGGGTCTTGAAACCAAAACTCGGTGACAAGATGCTACCCATTGAGATTCCGCATAGCGAGAAGAAGGCTTCTTCTGGCTCTGGTCCCTAAAATTCCTACTGCCGAGGTGATACCATGCGTACCCATGGCTCATCGTCAAATGATGGTCGTTTCAATTCTCTCTTGGCGTCTCTGTTTGTCCTCTCCGCGACTTGATTTGTTTTTTTTTCCTCTTTCATTGATTTGTAGTTGGCTTCACTATCTGCATTTGCCACTATACCCTCTTGTGTCGGTCCTCATTTTCAACGGAAGGGGAAGAAAACAAGAGCATCGAGTATGCCTTGTTCCGCCCTGCGGCATCAAACGGCGTTCAAGGAGTTGTTATTACATCATGCGCCATATATCTTTTCCCTTGCATTTTTTCGCATCTGTATCTCCTCACAACATATCCTTTCGCACCCAGCTCTCCTGAACTGGGGCCAAAGAAGGTAATTGAATACTTGGCCATAAAAAGCAGGCGAAATTAATCCGTTGCGGATACAAGGGTGCATAGCAAGAACATGCTGTGATTGGTCCGGTCTAGATTTCATCTTTATGGTTTGTTCTTGAGATGTTTGATCCTGAGGTTTCTAGGGCTGAGTATACCCTTACGCTTAATGACTAAAAGTCTGCACGAGGAATACAATCATTTAATGCACTGAATTACATGCGCTGTGATGCAACTGATTGCTTCTCAATGTGCATATTGTATGGATCAAATGGGTGGGTGCAGGATTTATTATGAGCTTACGCGCCTATCTGGAGGGGGTGGGGTGCACAAGTAGGATACTTCTAGTTTACATGCCTACCTAGGTAGGTGTAGCTGTGCATCTCGGAGTCGCTAGTTGGTAACTCGAGATACAATGAACATGTCTAGTGTTTCTAACCATGGTTTCCTCAACCACACACTGTTTCCCGGCCAGTAGCTAGCCAGATAGCTAGTCTGTCTTTTTTTTTCCAAGAGCACAACTCTTTATCTTGCGTGGACTATGGCTAATTTCCTAAACGTATTCTTACAATTAGGGGGGTTTCCCTTTTTCCAAATCTCATGATTTTTTTTTTCTTGGACATGTAATTTCTTAGTAGTGATCAGCAAAGCTGGCGGGTTGTGATGACTTGGCCTGGTATAGTGCGCGTGTGTTTATGAAGGAGGTTGGCCTTTCGGCGCCTCGGATGGTGGAAGATGTGTGTCGGTGGTGGGTTGTTGCAGTTCTTGTTCTCCTTCCTGAGGATGGTGATCAGATTGCTGGGTTGAGGGGGCGGGAGCGGGAGCTGCGTGCGCTTGCACTTGAGGTCGGACGGGTGTCGGGGTGGGCTGTTGGATAGGAGCAGTGTGCATGGCTACGGTGCTGCTCATATCTATCTTGTTGACGGGGATGTTGGCCATGTCCTGATACATGGCGTCGTTGGTGCCAAACATGGACACGTCGTTGGTGGTGACGCCGGCACCAGTGTCGGGTGTGTTTTGCGCTCCGGCGTTTGGGACAGAGAGCAAGCTTGCGCCGAGATCTAGCTCTGGGTGTAGAGGATACATGAGCGCCTCCATGGTGGTGCCATCAAAAACCACCATGTTCTGGATAGGCTGCTGCGACTGACCTAGCACGTTGATCACGTCCTGGGCTAGCTGTCCGCCGAGGATGGCGGTCACGGGTGCTATCTCACTGCCTAGATTCTGGAGAAAGCTGCGCAGGAACTCTGGTTTCAGTGTTTCGCTCGGCAGGTTGAGCGCCTTGTGCTTTTGTGTTGCGATTTGCGTGAAGAGCTTCAGGTCGTCCCTGTTACTGGGCAATCGGCCTCCATGTAACTGCTTGAACTCCCAGAGGGCACGCAGACATGAAAGTGCGGGCGTGACGAATCTCAGTCGTCGCTTCGAGGTGGTATATTCGGGGGGCAGAACGGCGACATCACTTGCCAGAAACCAGGTAGAGTAAAGTTCGCGCTTGGTGACGGATTCAATCGTCTTGTTACCTTCCGTCTTGGTTTTGACGTCAACAATGGAGCGTGTGCGAGATTCCCGCTTGGGGGTGGTGGCAACGTTGCTGGCTTCGCGCTCGATGACAAAGTCGTGTTCGATGAGGTCGCTAAAAATAAATCCATACATGCCATGGGTCCCTGCGGCATAGAATGGTCGTCCATTGATTCTGGTGGCCGTGTTGATGATGTTGAATGTATCTGGACCGAGATCCGTGGCAATGACAACATCATACGCCGCGAAATAGCTAGGTCCCTTGGCCGTCACGCTCTCAGGATCTACGTGTACTTGGACGCGGGGGTTCAGTTTGCGGAGCGCATGGCTCGCAGCCTCTGCGCGATTCTGGCCGACGAGGCTCTCGCCGCCTTCGGAGAGAAAAAACTGACAGCCCAAATCGGCTTCCGCAACGGGTGACCCATCTAGGAGAGTGACTGATCCGACACCTGCGAGGACGAGATTTTTGGCTACTTCGTGGGCTAGACCACGCATGGTGACGAGGAGAATATGAGCATTTTGTATCTTTTGTTGGGCCGCCATGCCCCAGAGTCGAATTTGTCTGTCGTAAAGCGCAACATCATCTGTGTTTGACCTGTTAAAAAGTGGTGAAGCGAGGCGAGGTGCCGATAAATAGCGTTACTCGAATAGAACAAAGGAGAAAAGCACATACCAGCCGAAACAGTGTTGGGAGGAATCCCTATAGGTCCACCATTTGCCATCATCATAGGCATAAGATACGATGGGTCGTCCACGGGCAGAGTATCACCACTTAGTGTGTGATGTTGGATGAATGGTTGGGCGCCCATCATGGCCGCCATCGCGTCAGAGTTCGTCGTCTGAAGCAAGTCTTGGTCGAATGCAGGTACGTTGCCGTTGAGACCTATGTTTTGAGCAGAAGGCAATGCGCCAACGCCGATGCTGGTGCCAACGTGGTCTTGGCCTTGGTTTCGCTGGTCCATTGTGATGCGGGCTAGAACGATATGGTGAAGTCGTCAACTGAGACTTTGCTATGAGCCGATTTGACTTTTGTCTTTTTTCCCCAACGGAGATAGTGCAGAATGGGAAAGGCCGAAATGAAGCTGTGGCGGTGAGAGTAACAAGATGAAGTGAGGCCAAGATGAGATGAGGTTGGGCTGAAGCACCAAGTGCAAACGCAAACTTGTGGGCGCAGTGCAGAGCGCGAGCCGGTCCACCGAATCAATATAGCAAAAGAAAGCCGCCGTTTATCAGTCGCCATTCACTCGAGGTTTTGCTGTGAAGCTGACTGGGCCGTCTCAGCGCCTTTTCGAGGGTCGAGGCATATGAGACGAGCTGTGAGGAATGATTCCATTCATTCTCGAAGCTGACGTAATAAGGAACATTGATGGTGGTCGGATTGATTGGCGGAATGGATGGCGTGGGGGGGGGGGGAGTGGGGGAGTGGGGAGTGGGAAAGGACACACGCACGAGCATGCTGATCTGATAGAGCACCAGAATGGACTGGCTCTTTCCCACGACTCAGTTTACATGTGCATCCAAATACAATACAGGCGTCTTGTGCGATGACGTTTGTGAACAGGTGACGGGCGCGGGCGTCGTGTAAGACGAGACTTGGCCGAAGAATTGTCATGTACGGAGTAGTAGGAGGCGAATCTACTCCGTACATATTTTGCTTTGCTGCCTGACGCCTGCCGCCCCCCAATCGCTCCTTCCGTATGATCGATCCCAAGCACCAAACCAAGCCCTCAAGCCACCCTAGGGGCTTGGCTCCTTCCTCAAAGCGCAGCTATGCCACTTGCAGGCTGGGTAGGCAAAAGGTGCGTGCTTGTTCTCGTTCTAAACGTACTTTGATTTGCATCAGACCAGACGGCGTGCTAAATGAAACAAGCGATCGCCCTGTACATACGAACTTTCTTTGATTAATTCTGGGTTTTTCTTGTACTTTTATTTTTTTCACAGCGTCTTGTCTCCACCAATTCGCGCCTCTGCCCTTCCCACTGCTCGGCACCGTCACTGACAAAGACGGACTGTGAGTGGTTGACGGCCTAGATCCCTGACACGACACACTTTTGTTGGCTCGCATTGTTATCACATCACTTCTTGGCCCCCCGGTGTAATTGGATCCTCGGCCGGGTATTGTGATCCGACTGCAAGAGACTGCAAGAGACTGCAAGAACCCCAGGCAAGGTGGGTGCCGGGTGCCTTTGCGAGCCAAATGTGGGTTTGAATGAGGCCCATCATCCGTCCACCGACCTACCTATCGCCGACTCCAGCAAACCACCACCGCATTGATCCCCCTCCTCCTTCCGAATAGCAAGCGAACCTTGCGAGCCAGACCCGATTACACCGCTTGATTTGGGGAAGAGGTGGCAATTCCACACCGGCCTCCTCGTAGCATAGCACCGTACCTTTGAACGAGAAGCAAGATTGCCTCGAGCATTGCCATACGATGGCCTCCAGATCGGGGGCCGGTTCCAGCGGTCCTCGTCAAAATCGCCCTCGAGACACTCAAGAGGAGTACCCCCCTCTGCCCCGATCAGCCCCTAGGTTGCCGCCATTGCGAAACTTGAACGCCGAGCGGGCACGAGCTGGATCTGGGCCGCCACCATCACCACCCGGGTCGGCCTCATTAGGCAGTTTAGCAACTAGCACCCGGCCTGCATCGAGGTACTGGTCTGCCGCGGCTCGAAGAGCAGAGCGCATTCGAGGCCTTGATGACCGGGTGCCAAGCTTGGACGATCCAGAGTCGAATTCTATGCATCATTCGTGGTCGTCTTCAACCCGCCTAGCCCCTCACTTGCGGCCCATCGATACTCGTCCAAATCAGCATTCCCGACCTCCAGACCTGGACGAATTAGACCAGAGCCTCGACGAGGCCAACGCTCAGCTCCGGTCGCTTCTTGACATGACGAATCATGTTAATCTCATGACTCCCTTGTCGCATTCCACATTGTCTCCCACTATTCGATCTCACGACTTCCCCGATGACAATCTCCGGAACAAACGCCGCAAAATTGACTCCAACCGCCTCGTGCCAAGCTTCAGAGGTTTTCGATATGGCAAGTATGGGCAAATCGAACCAGGCCGGCTACGAATGGAAATCGTCAGCTGTGACGGTGGCATGTTCTCCAACGAATCGTCATATGCTGCCGAGAACATCCTCAAAAACGACACTTCGGTGTACTGCACTAAAGGTAATCGATGCAATATCGTGCTGCGGCACCAGGGTGCAACGGTTTTTACTCTGGAGGAGCTCATAATCAAGGCCCCTGCTGCGATGAATTACTCACACCCGTATGTTTTTTCTGTCCCTTTTGCTCAACTCCTTACGTGCTAGTCTCATTGCCCTTTCCCACCCTAACATGACCGAATTCTCAAGCGTCCGCGAAGGCATGGTCTTCATATCCATGGATCAAGACGACATCTTAAGCCGGACTGCACAATATCAAATACAATACACTCATCCGCCCCAAAACCAAACCGACGACACTACCTTGTCGCGACCGCCGTCGGAGCGAGACGCAACCCCCCGGCACATTGTCTCCATTCGCCACCACAACGATGGCACCACGTCGACTCGTGTGCGGCGCTCCCACTCCCATTCACGACAACCGGATTCCGACCTATACGACAACCGCGTCCCAGAGATGCCGTCAGAGTTCATCTCCAACCAACCTCACTTCAACATAACTACCGAGTGCGCCTCAGACGAAGAGGACCTCTATGATATGCCACATACACTTCGCCGACCTCCAGACCGCATTGGTTCCTTGCCGTTTGAAACAGACCCATCCGACTCAGAAGACACTGGCAATCCGTTTTCCTCATCTGATTTCACCGAATCATTTCACAGGCAACTGCCAATCTCGTCGGGCTCTCATCATAATCCCTACCAAAGTAACCGAGAAAGAGACATTTTCAGCATCTCTCTCTCCGAGGCATGGGACGCCCACAACTCGGCCACACAGGATGCCATCCGAGCAGTAGGAGGGGGTTTACTCGTCCCCCACGCCAGATTTTACATTGAGAAGAAAAAATCGAAATGTACCATACGCTTTGATCCTCCCGTGTCAGGGCGGTTCATCCTTCTCAAGATGTGGAGTACACGTCATGATGCTGCGAGCAATATCGATGTTCAGACCGTCATGGCTAAGGGATATGCTGGACCGAGATATTTCCCATCTGTGCATTTAAGCTAAGGACGAATCCCCCCCTCCCCCCTTTCTCCCTCTTTAATTTCTACTTCTGGGCGGAAGGCACGACAAGAGGATTTGTGGACGGCGAAATACACGGCCGAGCTGGAAGACGACGTATCAAAACCCTCGACTTCCACTACTTGAATTGGGGTACATATTATGGCGCATTTATGATGTTGACAATGCGCTGAACGATCACGTATATACGGCAATGATGATGTTTTGCAAGAAGCTGTATGTCTCGTTTTGTTGTTTGTCATGGGTTTTATTTATGAAAGCATATAGACGTAATGAGGCACGTTCAATTCATGTGAACTGCACATTTTGTAGTGCAGGCCGTTCGACTGTTTGATTTGCCCTCCCTGTATGGAGTACAGATACATGTCATACAACGAGTTCACCAGTTTGTAACTAGGAGAGCATTAAACGACGTATGTTGATCGGTTCAGAACATTCAGTGTGATGTGTGGGTTTCCTCATTCCTCCAGGGTAGGCCGCGCACTCAGCACTCAGCACTCAGTCGTCGGTGGACAAAGCTCAATACAATTTCGAGAAATTTACGCGCAATATCCTATATACATGTGCATGCGACAGCAGGATGGGCTGCAATAGTGACGTCTCCATTATATGCGATCGATTGAACTGATATACAATGGTGTGGTGTTGGACATCGCGTATACTTGTACAATCCGTTTTTTTTTCCCTTTCCATGCCCACCGTCCGTGGGTAAAACCACACTTTTGGTCCCTCTCTCTTTCATCCATCCAAGCTTTAATACTGACAGCCGCCCTCCCAATTTTCTGCCCATGAATTTTTCTAAATGTTGTATGCGCCATGTACAATGTCTGTCGTCAATGGAAATGAATAAATGATGAAACAAGGCTTAAGGGGTCCCAGAGTCGCCTCGTTGGAGAAGCGGTCGCTGGTCGTAATCTGTGTCTCCCCCTCCGTGACGTCTCTGCTCGTTGGGAATGTATTCGTCGTCATCACGCGCGGCGGACTCATCCTGATCGCTTCTGCTGTAGTGGAAATACTGGCAGAATACAACGAGGTCCATCAGAAGAGTAACGATGGCGCCTGCCAGCCAGCTAAGGTTCACCAGCATGTATTTTCCGTAAATACGACCTGCCTCCCCAGACTTGCAGTTGTGGTGCCTGCACTGAGGCTCGTAAGCAAAGACGGACAGAACGTACGTTGCGTTACCAAGACAAGCAAAGATGAAGAAGAGAATGCTAAGGCCTTCGGTCGTCTTGCGACGGTAGTTGAGAATGAGCTGGGGCACTCGAGAGGCGATGTAGAAGACGGCGCAAAGGTAGCCGAAGAATTGTCCCCAGACACTGAATGTGAGGGCATCCTCTCCACCTGACGATGACTCCTTTTTGCCACCCGTTGCCTTCTCCCCGAGGAACCAACCAAAAACGCCGGCAGCACAAACCATGATAACAATGGAAGCATTCCAAATGACGGTTTGCAAAGTGCTTGGAGGAGGAGGTGCAGGTTGGGTACGAGATATATGAGGCACAGCTGGCGATAGGCCTGTCCAGTCAGACCCGCGGCGTTCTTGATGGTAGCTTTCCTCCAAAAAAGCAGTTCGTTCGTTCGCATTACCATTGGAAGTATGTGTGGGACTAGGTTTCGGGTTGGGCATGGTTGGTTCGTCACGTAGCGTGAAGCCTCGATAATAGAAGCATTGGCCCAGAAGCACGATGTCGGCCAGGGTATAGTAGACGGCTAGAATAATCTATGAAACCCATGGCGTTAGCACCTAGCTGGGAAAAAGGTGGGAAAAAGGTTGGAGAGGCAGCCAATGCGTACCATAGTGGGCAAGACGCCTTGGAGGACTGCGCCCGCAATGTTGAAAACATCTCCAATCAGCCACACAATGATGAATTGAATCGAGAGCGCTTCTGCAGAGCCGGATTTCCAGTTTGCGATTAACTGGGGGGTGAAGACGATGACTGATGAAGCTGGTCAGCGGACATTCGCTTGGGGAGGAACAGCGGGGATCTGAATGGTGAACATACCCCAACAGGCGATGGATATTGACCTGAAATAAGAGAAGTAAAGGAAAAGTTAGCAAGGTGTAATTTTCCTCTATAATTCTGTGTGCAAAACCATCGCGTGGCCGTTACGCCATGTGTGCAGCCAAAGCCAAATGGTGGTCAAAATTTGGCGGTTTCACGGCTTGCGGCGGCCGACCGGAAGCTTTCCCCGGAAGTGACATGTAGCTCTTTATGTAGCTCTTGGCTTTTCGAAAACCGAGCAAGAAATTTGGTGCAGCGGTTTTTTCAAGGCCAATGCGGCCGCGTTTGTCTGGACATGCATCTCATCTTCAACTTACCCGCAAATCTCCGATATCGCCTCGACATCGAGATGCAGATTCCCCAGTGGAGGAGCCATGCCGCAAGATGCAAGATGCAGGATGCAGGATGCAGGATGCAAGATGCAGGGTGTAATGTAATAAGGGTGCGGGGTGGGTGCGGGGGGCCGAATGCAAACCGCAGACGCAGGCGCCAAGTTGAATCCTTCCTTGACGGGCGACGAAATTCGCGGGAATGATATGAGCTGCTGGCTGGTGATTGGGAAGACGCAGCAGCAGGCCAATGCCAGACTAATCAAAGACTGACGAGCCACAAGGCAAGGATAAAGGACAAGATGGAGCGTATATCGGTTACTTCTCTCTCTCTCTCGAAAAAAAAAAACCCCCCGAAAAAAAAAAGAAAAAAAGGGAAAGAAGTAAAGCAGGAAGGAGAAGGAGGGAAGTTCACGGGGGCGCCGGGGCGAGCCATGAGAGCGACCAGTGGCAATAGCCAGCCACCAGCGCTCAATTGGTGGTGCTGTGATGCTGTGAGGCAGGCCGTAGTAGGCAACATTGAATCTGCCAGGCCTGTCTTTAGCGCTCTGATGGCCCTGGCAGAGACCCGGCTAGTGCTATTGCCCAAACCGGATGGCGGGTGGGGATTCCACTGGAAGCCAAGCTCAAAACGGCGCCATCACTTTGCGTACTTGCATATACTTACTCTGGATGATACCATTTCTAGAGTTTGGGTGAGATGCACTCGACGTGTGTGCTCTGCACCCCCCCCCGTTACCTGCATTGGTATCTAGATGGGTGTGGATGGGTGTAGATGGGTGTAGATGGGTGTAGATGGGTGCCTACCAGCTGTTGACCCTCGTGGCTCCGATGCACTCCTTCCACGAACAAACAAGCAACTCCTGCCTCTCGTTTCCTGATTTATCAAGGTTGGCAAGAGCAGAAATGCATAATCAAAAATCGTCCCTAGCCTCGATGCTCTGTTCTTCTTCTTCCTTTCTCCATCACCCCAATCTACATTCGCTGTTTTTATCACATCACTCTGTCCATCACATCATTCATCATATCTATTCGATTATCCACGACGCAAAATGTTTGGAGAAAGCTTGACCAAAACACTACTGGTGTTTCTCGTGGCCTCGTATGGAATCACCAACTTCGTTCTCATTATAATGTCTCTGGTTACAAACCACCTGACCAAGACTCACGTCGCCGAAAATGACTGCCGAGTCGGAGGCGTCAACTGTGGACTGGCCGCCTGGGGCTTATACCCGTTCATTGCTGCTGCTGCTACTGTTTGCTTCATCACTGCCTTTTTCATGTCTGTCAACATCAGCCTCCGCGCAAAGAGAACAGCCGTCGATCCCTTGTACGTTTTTCGCGGCGTCTTCTTCACCCTGCTTGTCTTGACCCCCATTGTCATGCTGGGATGGATAGAGCCCTCGCACACAGTCTACACCGGAGACGAGGTTTGGCCGATCCCGAATGCATCATATCCTTTGATCATGGGCGAACCCTCGGCATGGTCTCGCGGCAATGCGGGACTTGTTGGCATTCCTGATGAAAAGGCCATGGACGAAGCGAGGTTTGCCGAAGCATTGCGCTACGTGATGGGTGGAGTTTTTAGCGAATTTGCTGGATTGACCGGAACGTTTATTCTACGACGAATGATCAATCTTCCTGGAGCAAGCACCGTCATGCTGGCTCATTTTAATATGTAAGTTTTTTTTTTTCCATTGGACTGCTGAGAAGCTCGCAATTAACAAATCTGGCTCAGCATTCTCGGCGCCGTCATTGCTGGGATATCTGCTGCTATGGCACCTCCAGCCGGGATCCTCGTTCATGGGAAGACTTCTGGAACTACCAATGCTGTTTAAATTGACCAAACAGTAGCCAATCGCGCCTACACTTGGGCCGTCCACCAATGGTTGGGTTCCAGACGTGATGATTAGGTGAAAGATAAAGGGCGGGGGGAACCAGTCATTCAGTGCTAGCAAAGAGCAGCTCTTATATAGTATTAATAGAAACGGCATCATTGTTTGCAGAATAGTATTTAAAGCGTGTACCCTAATTAGCTCCTCATTCTCCGTCGCGATGTCTTGATGGATGACCTCGTGAAAGTGAATTACCAGAGTTGACATGAATGCAATCTGGGGTGGAAGATGGCTGACGTGGGGAGCCCACGCGACGCTGTACGTTCCAAGATGGTAGAGAAACAATGCGTTGTCGGCTATTGAAGGAGTCCGGCAAAAAAAACAACAACGAATTGATGACAGGATGCATGTATAAATAAGGGCCCGATGCCACGACCGAGCAACCAACCCCCTTGACCCGTGGTATGTCTCGGCGGGAGGTTCCACGGGCGGATCAGCAGCCAGCCGAGCCGGCCATGACACACGACCATGACGAAAAGACACCCAAAGCAATTCCAATTACTCATCGTCTCCGCAAGCAAGCCACCTTTATTAAGCCCGCAGCATCCATCCTGATTCCCCGGCAACTTTCCTCAATCCAACCTCAACCTCGGCCTCAACCTCTCGTTCATACGGATTACATCCCCCCATGACATGCACCCCTCCTCTGATGCCGGAGCACCCCCCCGCTCTCACCGACGACACCTCCATGCTCACGCGACGCTTCGGCAAGGAAGTCACAAACTACTTCGCCGGCAGCCGCCTCAACCGGTACTCCTTCCTGCGCTCCGACGCAGCCTTCCTCGGAAAGGCGGCCACGAGCCCGCACGCGCGCTTCATCGCCCTGGACGACCTGAGGCCCCTCGTGGTGGACAGGAAGAGGCTCGCGCTCCTGAGATACCGGGAGGTCGAGGGCGTGCTTGGGCCGGGCTGCGCGATTCGCGGGAGCGACGAGGAGCGCGTCAGGGCGTTTGATTCCTCAAAGGTGGCTTCCGAGGTGCAGGTTGTGTTTCTGGGGATCGCGGCCGGCGCGGGGCACGACGACGACGACGACGTCGTGTGGGAGAGCTCGGAGCATGGCGTGGTCCGGGGGCGGCCGTACTTTGCGATAGATGTCTCGAGGGGGAGGGGCGTGGGGGAGAGGGAGGGGGACCATGTGCGGGAGGCGTGGGTGAAGAGTCAGGGGGAGAAGAACATGTGGGTGGCTTTGGATACGAGGAGTTTGACATTGCATTCTGAGGATGGTGCGTTCTTTTTTTTTTTTTTTTTTGTGCTGGTCAACGATGACTGACACATGATTTCGGATTTCAGCCGCCATGTTTGCGCAAGCCCGCTCCGTGATAGACTGGAACACGCGCAACCGGTTCTGCGCGGGCTGCGGCCGTGCCAATCTCTCGGTTGAAGCGGGCTACAAGCGCGTGTGTCCGCCTACGGACCTCAAGGATGCTGCAGCCCCCTTCGACACCACCCCCGTTCCCGTTGGGTTGCCGGATTGTCCTACCCGCCATGGCGTGTCCAACACGTGCTTCCCGCGGACGGATCCCACCGTGATTGCGGCCGTCGTCTCGTCGGACGGCGAGCGCATGCTGCTGGGGAGGCAGTCGCGGTGGCCGCCGCACTGGCACAGCAACCTCGCGGGCTTCCTTGAGCCGGGGGAGTCGGTCGAGGAGGCTGTGCGGCGGGAGGTCTGGGAGGAGGCCGGCGTGCGGGTGGGCAGGGTGGTGGTGCATTCGACGCAGCCGTGGCCGTACCCGTCCAGCTTGATGATTGGCGCCATTGCCGAGGCGTTGCCTGGGGATGGGGAGACGATCCATCTGAACGACGGGGAGCTGGAGAGCGCAAGGTGGTTTACTGTCGAGGAGGTGAGGACCGCGCTGGCCCAGACGCCGGGCGCCATGACGGAGCCTGCGCCAAAGGAGTACATCGAGGGAGATCTGAGGGTGCCGCCGCCGCAGGCTATTGCGAATAGGTTGATGACGGCGGTGGTGGAGGGGTATCTGACGGGGAATGCAAAGATCTAGGTTCTCAGGGGGGGAGGGTTGATGTTTATAGGCGAGGTGATTCCTTTTTGGTAACTTTTTGGTAAAGGGGTGAATGAAGAGGCCGGGGGCAAGTAAGTGCTTGTGCTTGGGCATAATTGACGTTGTATTGAGAAAAAAAAAAAAAGAAGGTGTGGCCGCGTAGCAGAAATCGTTGCGTCCAACAGACAGACCTACATGTCTACAAACTTGGCGCCCTCCATGACCGGCGTGGGAAGCACTTCCACTCTCCCCCTCTCATACCGCGCGAGCCAGACTGCGTCGGCGTTGATAACCTCGAGCGCTTCGCGGACCTCGTCGTTCTTCTCTAGCACGTCGGCGAGGAGCTCTACAATGTCGTCGAACATGATGGCGTCCACGCGGACGTGGGATACCACGGCCGTGAGGAGCTTCACTACCGCCTCCCACGTCTTCACTGGCGAGGCGTGCTGGCCTAGACTTCCTGCCCAAGAATAATCCCTTGCTTCCACCACTTTGCCTGTCATGCCGAGCCCGTCACCCGATCGAATGGGTATCATGATGCCCTCGGTTTGCATCGCGAGGGCGCCCTTTTTCGCTTGCGGGGCGTATCGTCGACCGTTCTCGGCCTGTTTCTTCATCTTGAAGCACCAGTCTCGCAGCCAGTCGGGCCATTCTGTCCTGAACCGCGAACTCAGAAAGTCTCCTGCCGCCTGGCAGAGTCCAGAGAGGGCGCGGCATGCCTCCATGTTGACGAAGGGTTCGGGGTCACGCAGGCGCTCGATTACAACGGGCCAGATGGCATTGACGAGGGGTAAGAAATTGTCCTCGTCGCCGCCGAGAATGGATGATGCTGTTGTCAGGAGCTCCAGCAGTGATCTTCGCAGTTCTGGCGTCGGTGACGTGAGATAATGCTGGGTTAGGGATGCGATCCGGAGAAGAAGCTGGTATGTTGGCGAGTTGGGGGCCTTTTCTGGCTCGGGAGGTGGCTGTTGGTGCTCGTCCTCCTCTTCCAGTGAGGCTTCTTCGGCTTTCCAGGGCTCTGTGGGATGGCCTTTGGTTTTGGTGAATGATGCTTCTTCGGCTTCGTCTCGAAGTCGTCTGGCTTCTTTGCGTTGCAGCTCCTCCATGAGGTCATCTAGGTCCAGGACTGGCTCGCGCTTTTTCTTGTGGTTGTGCATGGTTTGTTCTGCGCTTGTTAGCAAGCGCTTGTCGTGTCGGGATGCTTGGTCGACGATTTCTTTGAGGACGGAGAAGAGGTTCTCGGCTAGCAACGTGTAGCCGTGGTAGTTTTCTAGCGCGGCAAAGATGGACTCGACGACGTCGTTGAGGTATGGTATTAATCCTGGACCAGAGAGTCGTATCATCATCATGAGAACTTGCATTGAGGCGGGTGACACGTCGAGCGAGTTGAGTCTCAGCGAGACCGAGTTGACCATGTAGTCCACGTT
This sequence comes from Epichloe elymi, assembly GCA_023658475.1. Classification (NCBI taxonomy): domain Eukaryota; kingdom Fungi; phylum Ascomycota; class Sordariomycetes; order Hypocreales; family Clavicipitaceae; genus Epichloe; species Epichloe elymi. The sequence goes on from CP098276.1 coordinate 4,614,604, forward strand.
GTCGATGATCAAGTCTGACACGCTCGAGTAGCCGCATGATAGGGCTATGCTGTTCAATGCGGCAATGGCATGCTGTTGGAGGAGCTGGTTATCGGATCCTAGGAACGTGACGACTGGGAATAAAGTGTCGACGAGGTGAGGTCTGAACAACGTGCCTCGACTCTTGGCAGAATCAGCTACCACCTCCAACGCAATCGCCTCCAACTTATAGTCTGCCGGGTCTGAGTCTACGCGGGACTCGAGGACCTGCACCGAGTAGGAGTAAAGATCTTCAGAGATGAGTTCGACGTCATCGGACCAGCCTGCCAACGTGGACAAGTCTAAAAAAGTGCCCGCATCGGCATTGGATGTCTTGACTGCTTTGATCAGCTCGTGACATAGCCAGAGAGACGCAATCTGGTCGGTTGACTGTGACTCGCGCGCATGTTCCATCATGCTGGTGGCGAGGGATGCCGTCAAAGACGATGGGCCAAGGCGGCTGATTAGACCTATGACTTCGTGTCTCAGCAATCGTTGGCTTTCGCTGGCCAAAATGACTGGCGCAAAAGTTTGCTCCAATGATAGGTCTTGGCTATGTTGAGAGCCGTCGAGCAGCTGCAGGTGTGATGTTGACTGTGGTTCTTTGGAAGACTGCATAAGCGAAACAATGCTGTCACGAAGAGCGTTGCCCAGGGACTCTTCCAGGGTGGTTGATTCAATAGCGAGATCCTGCATCAATTCTATGCCCTTGAGGAGATTATGTACAGCAGTCTTCTTCACATCCTCGTCGCCAGACTGCATCATACGCGGGAGGCTCGACATCCAGCTATGCACGGCAATTTTGACTGTGTCGCAAAGTTCGGGGTAGATGCTCGCCAGATGGCGCAAGTTGGTCTGCGTCGCTGCTGTTGTCATGTCCATTCCGTTGCTTTCACGATCCAAGACAATTGCAGTCTCGACCAAGAGGGTGGTGCAATTTGACAGAGAGTTGTGGCATTCATCCAAAAGCGAGATGCACAGCCTCTCTACTGCATCGCGAACGCTCTGCGAATCATGAAGCCGCAATCTCATCATGGTTGACAGTGCAGACTTGACCTGGGCAGACGTGGCTCTCAGCCATGCCGTTGTCAAGACCTTCCCCTGGCCAGAGTCCTTGGTTCCCAGCTCTTGCTCGCCGTCGGGCTTTGGGAGGATAGATCTTGTCCTCACATCTCCGAGCACCTTGGTCAGCACAGCTTGCACGACGTTCAAACTTTTCGTCAATACTGCGGTTTTATGACGATTCGGGCAGGATGAAATTTTGGTCATGGAAGAGATGGTTCCGGGGAGAAAATTTGCCAACGCAGCCTGGTCGCGAAGAGCAGCGTACAGTTGTTGGAGTGCATTGAGTGCTTCGGCCTGTATTTGGGGACTGACGCCAGCAGAAGCGCCATCGAGCATGACTGTAATTCCATGACCCAGCGGGGGCATTGATTCCTCTTCCGTCAGCCCTGACATTGCGCTGGCTGATGGACTCGCTGTCGTGAGAAGAGACGACAATGCGCGAAACGCCTCGAGTTGCAACTCTTCGGGAACATCGCGGCCGTTCTTATCTGATGCAGGCACTCCGTCGATGATGAATACAAGAAAGCTGAAGATTTGCTGCACCAGCTTTGCGGAGATGTTGGACTTCCAACCGTGATGAATGAGGACCTCGAGGCATTTGATACAGTTCTCAGTAAGCCGCGCAGGATACTGGTCCATTTGACGGAATACATGATACAACGGGAAGAAGACATATTCGGCCAGCTTTTCATCCAACGCCACCGGGTTCTTCCGAATCTGGTTGTTGAGAATGTCCAATGTTTGGTTTGTAAGGTCGCGAAGCTCACGGAGGGCGGTAGGGCTTCCGCCGTCCCGGATGGCCAATTGGCTGATTTTAACGCAGCATGGTTTCAACTTGTAGGGGTTGGTAAGTGCGATTTTTGAGTGGACAAGGAGAGAAAGCGAGTACCGAGGTGGCCTACCTTTTGGAACAAGTCGTTGCGCTCCGAACCCGCCTGTTGCTTTTCCATTGCCCTGACGAGCGGTGTCCAAGAGATCTGATCATCGTGACTGCGACGCAGGACTCATCAGGAAGGAGGAAGTGGATCGGTTGCTGTTCATGCAACGCACTGGAATCACAGTGTGGGCTGGCCGATACACTGTAACCGTTACGCATAACGTCCTCAGCGCTCGCCAACAAAACAACATTGCATTGCCCCCCCCCCCCTGCTGACCGACGGACAAGATGTCATTTGCGCAAATTCGAGACCGAGAATAAAGACCCAACCACATCCTATTAGCTAGTCTGCGACTTTCGATAACAACATGAGCACTTCTGCGATTGGCACACCTACTAGCTACTTCAAAAGTGAAGAATGACTTGCGCTCGTTGGCTCCTTGGACGGGTCCCGCTGCCCGCAATACGCACTGTGCCTCATCTGTGCCTCATGTGGGCAGCTCCAGGTTGGACTCTTGAGCTTCCGCCGAGTCGCACAGAAAACACAACTCTTCCATTTCAGCAGACAGACATTTTCTGGGCTATTATTCAGTACCATCATGGCGTCCATCACACCCTTTACCGTCACTGTGCACCCTTATGAATCACCTACCCCAGGCGCCTGTGCGTATGAGCTCGGGACCAATGCCGCATCCAGAAAATCCAGGAATGCCGTCATATTCATTGGCGGCTTAGGCGACGGCCCTCACACAGTACCATATATCCGCACTGTTTCCAGACACTTGGAAACCACTGGCAAAGAGCTCGCCTATTCCATCTTTGAAATTCGACTGCGAAGCGCGTTCATCGGGTTCGGGACGTCTAGCTTGAAGAAGGACGTTGATGATATCGCTGCGCTGGTCAAGTACCTCAGAGGACTGGGCAAAGAGAAGATTGTCCTTTTTGGACACTCTACAGGCTGCCAGGTAAGCTCAACAGGTGTGACTGTCTCTATAAAAGCGTTGCTGACTGAAAAGGAAAACAGGACTGCATCGAGTATGCTGATTATGCCAAACACAGCAATCCTCCTGTGGATGGTTTCATTGTACAAGGCCCGATTTCCGACAGAGAAACCATGCATGACATATTCCCCAGTCATCAAGACAGTCTCGACCTAGCCGATCAATGGATCGCAGAGGGAAGGGCTCACGACTGCCTTCCGAGAGAGAAGGTGCCACAAGACCTCGGAGCACCCATGACCGCTTACAGGTTCAAATCTCTCGTTGCCAAAGAGTAAGTCACGGTTCCTCTTGACGAGTAATGCTATTGATCCCGCTGCCCGCTGCAAAATTCTGTTCTGACTGGACTGACCCTTGTTGCAGCGGAGACGATGATTACTTCTCATCAGACTTGGACGATGAGACGGTGCGCAGGTATTGGAGCCGCTTCAACAAACCTGTGCTTGCCCTCCACTCTGCCAACGACGAGCATGTGCCCGAGTTTGTCGACCAAGCCAAGGAGAACCAGCGTTTCCAGAGAGCGAATTCGATGGTGAGTCCTTTGTCAGGCCTCATCCCTGAAGCCAGTCATCAAGTTTTGGAGGAGAGCGCCCGGGAGTGGTTGGGCCAGCGAGTCGTTGAGTTTCTACAAACGATATAGAAGTACTACGTGGGAGTGAGCGGAGAAATACTTCTTTTCTTGTCCCAGATCTGGTGATAGCAAGCTTGTCCAATTGCAGTGATGCATTCGTGTCTCGCTCGGTTTCGTTGCTGGACAAATCGTCATGGTGATGCACTAGTTCTGTTTGGGACGGCAGGCAAGGGAGCCTGCCGCGGATATTCTTCAGCGCTTCGCAAGCTCTGTTGTCATGACTCATTACAGCGCTGATGCACGGTGCGCCAAGAACAAAACACCGTCCATACTTGATACTCCAAACCCAGCATTTCATGGTAGATGTGATGCAATGGGCATAATAAGCATGAGATGCACAATGTCCGTTAAAACCGATAGCTGCCCTGCCCACTGAGACCAGACCCGACCAACAAGTTGCTGTGACTGGGTCGGGTGAGCTATGAGGGTCGTCATAATGTCATAATACATCCGTATAGCGCGCTCTAAATAGGATCGTAATTAATTATCTATTCTAAGCTATGTGTGTCTTCTATATAGAAGGAAGAAAAGAGTAGCTAAAAGAGAGGCTCTAGAGAGAAAAAGGCAGCTGTATATGTGCGGGTCACGTGGTGTAGGTAGGTCACGTGACCTAAGCCAGTAACTATTACAGAGCATGTAACATATAGTAGCTATATAATGGCCTATAGGGCACAGACTAGAGACAAATGGACAACCTTTCCCACGATCCCATGACGATGCGGCTGGAAGCAAAACTAGCGTCTGCGCTAACGAACCCGGTGAAATTTGTAATCGGTTATTGATTGGAATTTAATTTTCTTCCCTTCTCACCCGGGCACACGCTGTGACAACTGACATCTGACCTTGTTGGCTCTCCGACCTGCCTCGCTTCGCTGTCTGCATCTCCTTTGACGCTATCGCTCGCATCTCTCCGGTGCAGCAAATAGTCTCCTTGCGGTCCAAATAGCCGGATGTTGCTCGCCCTCGACGTCACCTTTCCATTGGACCCATAGTCTGCTCATCGAGCCTCGCCCACGCCGACCACGGCTTTCTCATCTTGACGACATCCTCCTTGCCGACGACCCGATCCGGTCCCGGATGGCCTGAGCATGCGGTGACACCTGCAACGCAATACAAATTCGACCTTTCTCGCGACACGTATCATCATGGATCCTTACGGCGAGCAGCAGGTTCTCCTGCGCACCGGCTCTTTCACCGGCTTCCGGCCGTTGGAGCAGCTCGGCAGCAACTACTTTTCAGTCTCTGAATTCAAACAGCCTCTCTGTGGCAACGGAGAGGGCTGGGGTCCAATTAGCAAATACAGATATGACTTCACTCCGTGCTTCACCGATGTCTGGTTAGCTACCGTCTCCGTGTATGCCCTCATCCTCGGGCCTGTAGCCATCTGGTGGTTGCTGAGCAAAAAGAAGCCCTTGGAGGATGGGATTACCAAGAACGCTCATTTTTGGACCAAGCAGGTGAGAATTTTGCCTTCCTTCCAAATTTATAGCATTGTCCCGTGATCATCCAAATGTTGCACGAAGTGGCTAATATTCGTCGTCTTCTTTAGTCCATTCTCGCCTTTCTTATCGCCGATTTTGCTGCGCAGCTCGTCATTCAAATCCTTGGCATGCCAGTCATTTGGTACGGCGATTTCCGTGTGTTGACAACGTTCCTGACAATCCTCTCCATGGTTGTCGTTTTCTCAATCCAATGGATAGAGCATTGGCGCCTTCGACACGCCAACGGCGTTGTTCTGTTCTACTGGCTGCTGTTAATTATTTCACTTACCATTAAATTTCGTTCTTTGATTTCACAGCAAATATACGACGCCAATCTACCATACTTTGTCACATTCTGCATCGGATATGGCGCCTCTATTGTCGAGTTTATGGTCGAGTGGCTTTGGCCGCGCCAACATGTTCCCAGCGGGTACGAGGCCATATCGGAGGACGAGGAGTGCCCAGTGGAATATGCCACCGTTTTCTCTCGCCTGACGTTTTCCTGGATGACGCCCATGATGCAGTACGGCTACAAGGTTTTCTTGACGGAAAGTGACTTGTGGGGCCTGGCCAAATCCGACCAGACCAAGACCACAGGGGCATCTTTCGAGAAAGCTTGGTCGCACGAGCTCAAGCATCGCCCAAAGTCGCCCTCTTTATGGTTGGCCTTGTTTCGTGCTTACGGGGGTCCGTATGCAGTCGCAGCTTTCTTCAAAATCGGTAACGACGTTGCCCAGTATATCCAGCCCCAGCTATTGCGACTGCTGCTGAACTGGGTCAAGTCCTACTCCGTCACCCCCGATGAGCCTCAGCCTGTTATCCAAGGTGCTGCTATTGCTCTGGCCATGTTCGCCTGCGCTGTGTTCCAAACTACCATGGTGGTATGTAACCTCTAAACCCCGACAAAGAACAAGAACATCAAGCTTCGTGGCACTAACACTGTTTTGACAGCACCAATACTTTCAAATGTCGTTTGAGACGGGTATGCGAATCAAGGGCGGTCTTGGCTCCACGATTTATCGCAAGTCGTTGAGACTGTCGAATGAGGGCCGTTCTGCGAAAACGACTGGCGACATTGTCAATTACATGGCCGTGGATGCACAGCGTCTCCAAGATTTGACTCAGTTCTTGCAACAAGCTTGGTCTGCGCCTTTCCAGATCATAATCTGCATGGTTTCCCTCTACAGTTTGCTTGGATGGTCCATGATGGCTGGTATAGTTGTCATGATTATTATGATGCCAGCGCAGGGATGGGTTGCGAGAATAATGAAGAACTTGCAAAAGGACCAGATGAAGAACAAGGATGCCAGAAGCAGACTCATCAACGAAATCATCACAAACATGAAGAGTATTAAGCTTTATGCTTGGGGTGCTGCATTCATGAACAAGCTCAACTATGTGCGAAATGAACAAGAGCTTAAGAACCTGCGGCGGATCGGCGCCACGCAAGCCTTTGCCAACTTCACATGGAACACTGCCCCGTTCTTCGTCTCTTGCTCTACTTTCACCGTCTTTGTGCTGACACAGGACAAGCCGCTCACCACGGACATCATCTTTCCTGCACTGGCCCTCTTCAACTTGTTGACTTTCCCTCTTGCAATTTTGCCCATGGTCATCACTTCTATCGTCGAGGCCTCGGTCGCCGTTGGCCGTTTGACCGATTTCCTCACTGCTGAAGAATTGCAGTCCGAAGCCATCACCGTTAAGCCAGCCCCCAAAGAGATGGGGGAGGAGACCGTCATTATCCGTGACGGGACGTTTTCATGGAACCGTCACGAGACCAACGAAGTCCTCAAGGACATCAGCTTCACTGCTTACAAGGGTGAGCTGTCTTGCGTCGTTGGCCGTGTGGGTTCTGGCAAGTCTTCTTTCCTTCAAAGCATCCTGGGAGACCTTTGGAAGGTCAAGGGCTCTGCCGAAGTCAGAGGCACTGTTGCATATGCTTCCCAGCAGGCATGGATATTGAACGCAACTGTGAAGGAAAACATTATTTTCGGTTACCGATACGACTCCGAGTTCTACGAGAAGACTGTCCAGGCTTGTGCCCTCCTAGACGACTTTGCCCAACTTCCCGATGGAGACGAGACAGTTGTCGGAGAGCGAGGCATCTCCCTCAGTGGTGGACAGAAGGCTCGCGTTGCTCTTGCTCGTGCCGTGTATGCCCGTGCCGATATTTATCTCCTGGACGACGTCTTGTCTGCCGTAGACTCTCATGTTGGTCGCCACATTATCGATAACGTTCTGGGACCCCGCGGTTTACTGTCTACGAAGACAAGGATCCTCGCTACAAATTCTATCCCCGTTCTTCGCCAGGCTAGCTTCATCACCATGCTCAAGGATGGATCAGTCGCTGAACAGGGTACATACAATCAGCTCATCGGAAAGAAGGGCCTGGTTGCCGATCTCTTAAAGACGGCTGGTCAGGACTCGAACAATGCCTCGGGTAGCTCCAGTCCGCCTTCTAGCGAGACCTCCACGGTCATCGGCGGCGAAACTAGTAATAGCCAGGACAAGGAAGAAGTTGATGAAGCCGCGGAGGACGTGCCGGAACTGGAACCCATCAACGGTGGTCAAGCGTCGGGCAAAAAGCCTCGATCCAGCAGCATGGCTACTCTGCGACGCGCCAGTACAGCTAGTTTCAAGGGCCCTCGTGGTAAACTTACAGACGAAGAGCTTGCCGGCAACTCCAGAACCAAACAAGCCAAGGAGTTTGCTGAGCAAGGCAAAGTCAAGTGGTCTGTTTATGGTGAGTATGCCAAGGAGAACAACCTGGTTGCTGTGTCTGTCTACATGCTCGCTCTTCTGGCCGCGCAGTCTGCCGGTATTGGTGGTTCTTTCTGGCTCAAGTCATGGTCCGAACATAACGAAGACACTGGTACCAACGACGACATTGGCAAATACATTGGCATCTACTTTGCCTTTGGCATCGGTTCGTCTTTGCTCACTGTGGTGCAGACCTTGATTCTGTGGATCTTCTGCTCCATCGAGGCGTCGCGAAAGTTGCATGAGCGCATGGCGAATGCCATCTTCCGATCACCAATGTCCTTCTTCGACACCACGCCGACGGGGCGTATCTTGAACAGATTTTCTAGCGATATTTACCGTGTCGATGAGGTCCTGGCTCGCGTTTTCAACATGTTGTTCGTCAACGTAGCCCGATCTTGTTTCACGCTAGGTGTCATCTCATTCTCAACGCCGGCCTTCGTTGCGTTGATTGTACCTCTTGCCTTGACATACTATTGGATTCAGAGATACTACCTCCGCACATCTCGAGAGTTGAAGAGATTGGACAGTGTCAGCCGCAGTCCCATCTATGCTCATTTCCAAGAATCCCTAGGTGGTGTTGGCACCATTCGGGCGTTTCGCCAGCAGGGGCGATTCGAATTGGAAAACGAGTGGCGTGTCGATGCTAATTTGCGAGCATACTATCCATCAATCAGCGCCAATCGTTGGTTGGCCGTTCGCCTCGAGTTCATCGGTGCCGTCGTCATTCTCGCTGCGGCTGGTCTTGCCATCATCTCTGTATCCAACAGAAGCGGGCTCAGAGAAGGCACAGTTGGTCTTGCCATGTCTTACGCTCTTCAGATCACGACCTCCCTCAACTGGATAGTCCGTCAAACTGTCGAGGTTGAGACCAACATTGTCTCTGTGGAACGCGTTCTTGAGTACGCTAGACTGCCTAGCGAGGCTCCTGAAATCATTGCAGCGCACCGGCCGCCCGTTGCCTGGCCCGCCAAGGGTGAGGTATACTTCAAGAACTACAGCACCCGATATCGCGAGGGCCTGGACCTTGTTCTCAAAAACATCAACCTGGACATCAAGACCCATGAGAAGATTGGTGTCGTTGGCCGAACAGGAGCAGGCAAATCGTCGTTAACGCTCGCGCTGTTCCGCCTGATCGAGCCAGCAACTGGCAGCATCGAAATTGACGACGTGAACACATCCGGCATAGGATTGTTGGATCTGCGTCGACGATTGGCCATCATTCCTCAGGATGCGGCCTTGTTTGAAGGCACAGTTCGTGATAATCTTGATCCGGGCCATGTCCACGACGATACTGAATTGTGGAGTGTTCTTGGTAAGTGTCTAGAGCAGCTAATACCACGAAGTTGACAAGTACTAATGGGGTTGGAACAGATCACGCCCGCCTTAAAGAGCAAGTTGCCAGCATGGATGGCGGTCTTGAGGCCAAGATAAACGAAGGAGGCAAGTCGCGAAATGCAAAGCACACCCGTCATACTGCCCTTACCCATTGCAAGTAGCTTCTAACGCTCCCCATCTAGGGTCCAACCTGTCTCAAGGTCAACGACAACTTGTTTCCCTTGCCCGTGCCATGCTCACTCCTTCGAACATTCTTGTTCTGGATGAAGCCACTGCTGCTGTAGACATTGAAACTGATGCCATGCTCCAAGCAACATTGCGCTCTCCGCTCTTTGCGAACCGCACCATCATCACAGTGGCCCACCGTCTCAACACGATTCTTGACAGCGACCGCGTGGTTGTTCTCGACAAGGGCGAGGTGGTCGAGTTTGACACGCCGGGCGAGCTGTTTAAGAAGCAAGGTGTATTTTACAGTCTAATGAAACAGGCTGGATTGGAAATGGAGTAGATGTGCATGTGTGGAAATGTACAAAGGGAGGGCTGGTGGCATATAGTTTTTGCGTACTTGTTCATTCTAGCATGTATGTACTTGTATATTTAATTTGGCCATTTTTCACACTTGTTGTTTTCCTTGATAGTGCGCACAGGCAAAAACTTTGAAAACTAATTTGTCCGCAAGAAGTCGAATTAGTCGTGGAATTCAGGGATACCATGGCCCACGATTGTGATTCGTTTCCGGACAAAGCCTGAATCTCCAAGATGCGTTTCATGGCGAGGGCGATTCCCGAGGGTCAATATATGTTATCCTGGCGTAGACGAAGTATTTCCCGCGGATCAGTACAGCGCCTCTTCTCAGAGATGAGGAAGAGCCTGCCCTGCCCGCCATGACTTTTTTGTGCCACCGCGACCTAAACCTTGCGTTACAATGTCTCAAGGGGGGGGGGGAAGGTAGGCATCTTGTTGTGTGACCGGGGAGACGACGGCAATGTGTTTTTTTTTTTTTGTGCTTTGAGTTTTGTTGGGGAGTACGGTACGGTACTTGGGCGGATGAAGAAATGATCTTTGTTGGTGCCGTGTATGGATTGATTGGGGGTCTCGGCGGGATTTCGTCGGCTGAGACCTGACATGGCGGGACAGCTTATTCTGGTGGCTGGCTGTACTTTGTAACTTTGTACGCCACACCGAGGATCAATATTGGATGTCTGGATGCTTTTGCAGTTGGGGTTGGGAGAATGGAGAATGGCAGTGTTTTGCTCCAGGGAAGGGAAAGAAGAAGACGGTGCCTGTGGCCTTTTCCGGGCAGGGGGTTGGATCTATTCTGGTCTTCTGGCCAGTGGTGATGACGGTGAGCGCAGTTGGCCTGCGTGGCATGGAGGAAACCCTTTTGACGTCGTGCAACTCGAGATCATGGATTAGTGTCATGATGATATCTCGCTGGCCTCCGGCCTCCGGCCTCCTCCCTCCTCTTCTTTTCTCTTTTCTTCTTTCCGGTGTCGGTAATGCGCACTTTGATAAATGAAGGGGACTTTTGGCAACCAGTTGGATGGAAGGCCGAGAACAAGACGGGTGCAGAACCGGCGGCTACGTACTCCGTACCCATCGTGGCCATGCCAGAATTTATCGCCCCATCTCAGAAACCGGGGGCGGCGGTTACGGCATTTGCGTGCGGGATCTTGATCTCGCGCGATGCAGCACCATCCCATGACCAAGGATGATCAAAGAATCAAAGAGGACAAATTAGGCCAGGACGTTTCACTTTTCCGTTGTAGGACTTGGTTCATGAGCTCCAAGCCAGGAAAACTCACGCTAACGTGCCTTCTTGCGTGGTTCAAGTCGTTGCGTTCCACTCCAAACGCGACGTCGTGGCAACCAACCCGTCTCTTTTTATTGCAATACCCCCTTTCGCCCCAGGCTAGCCCTTTATCCCGTTTGGTAACTCTAAAATAGTCGAGGAAGCCATATCGGGTAATTGAGTATCTAGACAAGTGGCTGGAACAACCAACGCCCATGCGCCCTAATAATAATAAGTGGGAAGTGATGCATCCGAGTCCGCAAATCGTCCTTCTCCGAACCGAGCCCACCCCCCTTCACCCTTCACACCTTGCTTCATACTAGGCTTCGAAGGGAAAGGGTTGGTGCCGGATATCGTTCCTGGGTTCAGTTGCATCTTGATATTAGCTGCAGCTTCTGGCAAGCTGAAATCACGGGAGCAAGTCCGAGCCAGTCCAATTCCGACTGGCCACAACCTCCCCCCATCAGTTGTCGGTTCGGTGCCATCGCTGTAGACAGGACATAGTGCTCCGCATTTGCAGTAGTCAATTGCGGGTTCGCATATCAAGAATGGAGCATGTTTTCAGTTTTAAACTTATCCCAACGATATTCGTCGGCCGATGAGCCTTGGAAAGAATCCTTTGTAATTCAGCAAAAGACCTGTAATACACCAATTAGGGCAGCTCGAGGTGAATGTGGCAAAGAAGCCACTAGTGTTCATCCATGGTTCCAGTGGATTTGGAACATAGAATTCGGTCATGGCGCCTACTAGTAAGAATGCGGTCTTCATTCCGCTGCTTTCAAATCGCGGCGCATCCATCATCGGACGCGGATGCAGGATCAGGAACGGCCAGAGCCTCGTTCGAGCTGCCCCGATTCCACATTGCACCAGGGATGTGCGAATAGGAAAGAACCCAGTCCAAGCAAGCTGATGAGCGGCGGCCTAAATGTTGCACCCACAAGGGCATAATTGATCCCTACAGCACGATAGTCTCACTATTCAACTAGCTGAGACAGGAATCCACCCCGCGCAAGTCATTTTCCAAGACCTCCGTAGTTTTATAGTATATTTTATTATTATACTAATACCCTATAGATAGTACAGGTACTTAGGTATTTAGACTATAGTCCGCACCCTCTTACAGGGTTAGATAACTTAATAGATGCGATCATATTAAACCCTAGCTTCGCGGTCTAATATAGTAGTAATTATATAGTGTTTATAATAATTATACCTTTTTTCTAAATTAGTACTCTTCTCTTTAAATTAACTAATTATTTAATCTTTAAATAATTAGTATAAACACAGCAAAAGAGAGGCCTAATTTATTAACATTATAATTAGGCGACCCTAGCACGCTAGGATTAGTACTATCTATTAGTTTAATAACAACAACACCACAGGCATCCTCACAATATCTAAAGAGTTTTCTAAGAGCAATAAGCTAGCTATTAAGCTATAGGAGCCCTATTACTAGGACCTATTGTTAAAATTATGCTATTTATAGCACTATTTTATAGGCCCACTAGTTGCCTAGTTGCGTTGTTGCAACGTTGGTTACGAGGCGTTGCCTGCAGCGTTGCCTGCAGCGTTGTTTGGCTGCGGCCAGCTTTGGCTGTGACCTGCGCTCCTGCACACAACCAACCCATAGGCTTGTATGACTAAGCCGACTAGGCTACCCTATAGGGAAGCTAAAATCAACTGTAACTAGGGAACTAGTAGTCGTATAAAAGGCTGACTTATACTGTTTGAATCCTTGATTTTTTCTGGATTTAATAATGTATTTTATTTATAGGGTTGCTTATTAGATTGCTTAGTTAGTGCATATAGGTGGCTAGATTATATGGCCGTGAGTTGATTTTTTACTTTTCCTATATAAATGAATTTTATAGAAAATAAAAAATAGCTTCTAAGACCTAGCTAGCGACCCCCTTCTGTTGATATAGTTAGTAGGTCTATAAGGGGACTTAGAAAATCCTCTCATTGCTTATTAGATTATTTATCTAGCTAAAATCTACTATATTTAACTATTAAAGCTCTATATCTTAAAGAATCATTGTATTATAGTGAATCTAGAAGCCGCTGCGTTAGAATCTACTAGGGAGGTCTTCCTATCCCTCTAGTACAGATTCCCTTCTATTTTTAATAGGTTATAAGCCTAGAAGGCCTAAAGATTACTACATTACTACGTTATTCTACTGCGATTAGTGCTTGATTTTAGGTACTAGTTACTCTCTACTAGACCTGTGGGCTCTTAGATTATAAAGGAAACCGCTAGTTTTCGAAGCTTTTCATCCGCTAGCATCACGCATCGCAACGCCAGACCCTTAGTGTTGAAATTCATTTACAGCCGCACCTGTAACTATCTAGTTACAACCACAACCTCTTTTAGTAATTCTATTCACTGCCACGACCATTATATTTGATATTATCTATAATAGTAGATACGCTGCATCCTTTTATATATTATTAAACATCTAGTATATCTATACTAGGCTTTTTAACCTATTGTAATACGTTGCACGCACTATATATTACGTTACGTTGCGTTATAGCTGCTATAATACCTATATCCTACAATTCCTATCTGTTATTTTTAGTGTTAAGAAAATTTTCGCAGAGAATCTTCTCCGGTCCGTTTCTGCCCGCGTATACCGCAGACTTACTTTTAGACCTTAAGGGCTACCCTTTTAAACAGTCCCGCCACACAATTTACGTACGCGGCCAGGTTACACCATAACCAGCTTCTAGCGCGCGTTATTTACAATAGGAATAAATTTAGAGATCTTACATAGGAATTTTTAAGAGATAGCACCACTGAATTATAAGGGTAAGGGACCTACTATAGGCCCTTCTAGCCCTCCTAGGGACCCTAATAGGATAGATATAGAAGGTCTAGCTGTTTAAGCTAGTGCTTTTTAATAATAAATATAAAGCTAAATTGAATAATAAGGCAAGACCTTAACTGATTTTATTAAGTATACTAAGTTAAATTATCTAAAAAACAAGGCTAGTATTAAAGATCTATTAGATAAATTAACGCAAACTATAACTACTATATAAGGTCTTTAGGATTCTACTAAGCTAAGGGAAGAAAATACTAAAGCTCCGGTAGAAGACCTGCCTGCCGCTAATTCTGCGAGTTTACCTTCTAGTAACTTATAAGCTACCTTTAATATAGGGGCTATTAAGGAACTAAATAAGAAGGTTTACTCTATTTCTAAGGGAGCTAAGCTAAAAGGCCCTAAAAACTATAATTAGTGGAAGCAAGCCCTAAGCATTTAATTTAGAGCCCTAGGATTACCTAAATTTATAGATAATCCTAGCTTAGCAGGCTATCTAGCTAACTATAATTAAGCTATTCTTTTAATAATATTAAGAGATAGCTACTAACCTAGGCTATAGGTAGCTATATATTAGCAAAAATCCCCTAAAGAAGCCTATAAAGTCCTTATTAGGCAGTATTCGCAGAGTGCTGAAATCTAGCGAGGTACGCTATACGCTAGCTACCACTCCCTAAATTTTTTAAATTATAAGGGATCTTTAGAGGCTTTTAATGCTAATTTTAATAACTTACTAGCTAGACTATAGCTTTATAGTGTAGAGATCACTCCTATTAATTAAGTAAACCATTATATTAATACATTAAAGCAGACCTTTCCTAGCTAGGCTAAGAGATAAAGATTTACTATTAGAGCTACTAGGGCATAAGGACTGCCTATAAATACCCTAAATTTACAGTTCCTTATAGCGGATTTATTAGAAGAATAGAGGGATAAAACCTCTCCTATGGCTAAAGCTCTTAGCTATAAGGCTTCTAATAATAAGGGAAATTCTAAGGACAAGGAAAAGAAATCTTCTAATCCTAATACTAAGAAGGACTCTACTAACGCCACTAAAGAGCAGGATAAGAAGGATTTAAACCCTTCTAAAGCCTCTAGGAAGAAAAAGCAGAAGAAGAAGAGTGGTAATAGGGATAAAGGAAAAGAAGCTGCTTTTGCGTTAGGCTATAGCCTAGCCACGGGATACGTTAAAGAACTAGATTCTAGCGAGTCTAGCAGCGAGGATAGTAGTGATTCTGAATCTAATTTAGATACTTCTAGTGCTACTAGTGACACTACTACTAAGCCTACTTTTAGCTACTCTAACGATGTGGTTAAAAACTCCCTTTTATATGATATAGGTTCTTCTTATTATATTTATAATAATAGGGCTTTCTTTAGGGACTTTAAGCCTCTTAAGAAAGGTTAAACCGGCCCTATAATTACAGTAGGAGGACCTATCTATCCTAAAGGAAGAGGCACTGCTATTTTTAACGTTCTAGTTAAGAAAAACCCACCAGAATATAGGCCTTTAGCTCTGCTAGATGCCCTATATTTTCCCGGTATAGATACTAACCTAGTTAGCGGTTTATCCTACTATCTTAAGGGAGGTTATCTAGCTAAAGATTAGCTTTTCCTAGCTAATAAAAGCCCCTGTGGGTTACTAGAACCTGCTAAACACGGCTTCTTTTTGCAGATTAAGGGGCAAGCTACTCCTAAGATCTGCAAGTATTCAACCCACCTCTCCTTTATAGGCTCTTAATATTGCAACCAACAACAAAGCCAACAAAGAGCCTATAAGACCGAATTAGGGTTCTCCTACCCTATAGAGGTTCAAATTCCGCAGCCAGCATTTAATCCCAAGGAATATCAACGAATCAAAGAATTAGACTCCGAAGACGAAGATTCAGCCCTATGTCCCACCGAAGCTCCTCCTAGTTAGGCATCTTCTATAGGGGGTTTAGAAGGTCTATACCCTAATGACTTGGGTGACGATAGTGGCCGTCTATTGCCCCCAGAGGCCTGTGATTCTCAAGAGGCCTGGCAACAGAGGGAGCTAGGGGATAATAGCCCTAATAGATCTTCCAAGCTAGATCCTAGTTACAAGAAGTTACTAGTGTTAAAATTATGCTATTTATAGCACTATTTTATAGGCCCACTAGTTGCCTAGTTGCGTTGTTGCAACGTTGGTTGCGAGGCGTTGCCTGCAGCGTTGTTGGCCGTGGCCAGCAGCTTTGGCTGTGACCTGCGTTCCTGCACACAACCAACCCACAGGCTTATATGACTAAGCCGACTAGGCTACCCTATAGGGAAGCTAAAATCAACTGTAACTAGGGAACTAGTAGTCGTATAAAAGGCTGACTTATACTGTTCGAATCCTTGATTTTTTCTGGATTTAATAATGTATTTTATTTATAGGGTTGCTTATTAGATTACTTAGTTAGTGCACGTAGGTGGCTAGATTATATAGTCGTGAGTCGATTTTTTACTTTTTATATACAAATGAATTTTACGGAAAATAAAAAATAGCTCCTAAGGCCCGGCTACCGACCCCCTTCTGTTAATATAGTCGGTAGGTCTATAAGGGGAACTTAGAAAATCCTCTTATTACTTATTAGATTATTTATCTAGCTAAAATCTACTATATTTAACTATTAAAGCTCTATATCTTAAAGAATTATTATATTATAGTGAATCTAGAAGCCGCCGCGTTGGAATCTACTAGGGAGGTCTTCCTATCCCTCTAGCTAGATTCCCCTTCTATTTTTAATAGGTTATAAGCCTGGAAGGCCTAAAGATTACTACATTACTGCGTTATTCTACTGCGATTAGTGCTTGATTTTGGGTACTAGTTACTCTCTACTAGACCTGTGGGCTCTTAGATTACAAAGGAAACCGCTAGTTAAAGCTTTTATCTACTAGCTCTACGCATCGTAACATCAGACCCTTGGTGTTGAATTCAACTACAGCCGCACCTGCAACCACCACATTGCAACCGTAACTATCTAGTTACAACCACAACCTCTTTTTAGTGATCCTATTCACTGCTGCGACCGTTATATTTAATATTATCTATAATAGTAGATACGCTACATCCTTTTATATATTATTAAACATCTAGTATATCTATACTAGGCTTTTTAACCTATTACACTACGTTGCACGCACTATATATTACGTTGCGTTGCGTTGCACGTTCTGTAATATCTATATCCTACGATTCCTATCTGCCTTTTTTAGTGTTAAGAAAATTTTCGCAGAGAATCTTCTCCGGTCCGTTTCTGCCTGCGCATACCGCAGACCCACTTTTAGACCTTAAGGGGCACCCTTTCAAACAGCCCCGCCACACAATTTGCGTACGCAGCCAGGTTGCACCACAACTAGCTTCTAGCGCGCGTTATTTACTATTGAAAATGGAAGGGGAATCTAGCTAGAGGGATAGGAAGACCTCCCTAGTAGATTCCAACGCGGCGGCTTCTAGATTCACTATAATACGACGATTCTTCAAGATATAGAGCTTTAATAGTTAAATATAGTAGATTTTAGCTAGATAAATAATCTAACAAGTAATAAGAGGATTTTCTGAGTTCCCTTATAGACCTACCGACCGTATTAACGGAAGGGGGTCGCTAGCCGGGTCTTAGGAGCTATTTTTTATTTTCCGCAAAATTCATTTATATAGGAAAAGTAAAAAATCGACTTACGACCATATAATCTAGCCACCCATGTGCACTAACTAAGCAATCTAATAAGCAACCCTATAAATAAAATACATCATTAAATCCGGAAAAAATCAAGGATTCAAACAGTATAAGTTAGCCTTTTATACGACTACTAGTTCCCTAGTTATAGTCGATTTTAGCTTCCCTATAGGGTAGCCTAGTCGGCTTAGTTATACAAGCCTGTGGGTTGGTTGTGTGCGGGAACGTAGATCACAGCTAAAGCTGCAGGCAACGCTGCAAGCAACGCCTTGTAACCAACGTTACAACAACGCAACTAGGTAACTAGTGGGCCTATAAAATAGTGCTATAAATAGCATAATTTTAACACTCCCTCTAGAAAAGTATAAGTTAACTAATTCGATACCTAAACTTAGCTCTTTAATAGATATCTAAGTTAATAATAAAATTTAATAATAAATCTAATAACTTTTTAACTAATATTAATAACTTTTTAACGGAATTCCAGTGTTTTTGTTGATTTTAGGTTTTTTGACTTTTTAGTTGTTTTTCTTTTAAAACTAGGCCTTTGTGTTCGTAAGACCTAATAGTTGAATAAATTGTTGAAATTTATCGTTAGGCAGGGGCTTAGTTAAGCCATCTGCAGGTATCTCTTTAGTATTAATATAGATAACCTTAGCTATACCCTTCTGTACCTTTTCTCTGGTATAGTTGAATTTTAGCAGGGTATGCTTTATTCTGCTGTGAAGAGTAGGGTTATTAGCGGTTATTATAGCGCCTTAGTTATTACTAAAAATCGGAATAGGAGGTGCTATAGGCAGCTTAATTTCCTTAAAAAGGCTATAAAGCCACTCTAGCTCCCTAATAGCTTTATATAGAGTATCTAATTCGGCCTCTAATGTCGATAAAGCTATTGTAGTTGCTTTCTTTGATTTCTAGCTAATAGGTCCTTTAGCTAGCTTATAGAGATAAGCATAGGTTGATTTAGAGGACTTATCTCCCGCGAAGTCGCTATCACAGAAGCCAATAAGGGTTGTAGAAGCCTTAATAGCGTTTTTAGACCTTCTATAAGTTATAGAATAACTTATAGAGCCTAGAAGGTATCTAAGCAGATGTTTAGCAGCATTTAAGTGCTCTATATAAGGCTTAGCTAACGCTGTTGAAAGCCACTGAACCAGAAAGGTAATATCAGGTCTTATAAGGAGCATTAAGTACATAATAGTCCCTATAATACTTTAATAAAGCTTATGATCGGAGGGGGAAAGAGGTTTAGTTAGGTGGGCTGCCTGCTTTATAATTCCGGGTTGTAGGGGAATTTTAGTAGGCCTAGCATCTTTTATGTTGAATCTCTCTAGGGCTTTAGAAATATACTAGGACTAGTGGATAGTTAGGGTCCCTTTCTTTTGATTTCTAGTAATTTAAACGCCTAGGAAAAATTCGGCTGGCCCACGATCTTCTATAGGATAAGCTTTATGTAATAGCTTCTTTAGCTTGTTAATATAAGCTAGATTCGGTCCTATTAGAAGACAGTTATCCATATAGGTTGCTATGTATGTAGATGTAGTTGGATTGAAGAAGATAGCTGGGTTAGATATAAGGGGGTGGAAGCCTAATTTTCAAAGAAGTTCCTTTAGGGCCTGCTGCCACTCTCTAGAGCTCTGTTTTAATCTATATAAAGCTTTTTAAAGGAAAATAACCTGCTTTTAAGAGGGATTATAACTGTACTTCTTAAGTAATCTAGTTATTTCAGGCGTAGCAGCTTTAGTAAATTCAACGAATCCATCAGGGATCTACATATAAATAGCTTCCTTTAGTAGACTATTTAGAAAGGCCCCTATAAAATTAACCTATTTAACTTCCCAGTCATTACAAGCCGCTAGGGCTAGTAATATCCGCTAACTAGGGGGGATGCTAGTTATAGCATAGGTTTTAATATAATCTTAACCTTCTATCTGTATAAAGCCTTTTACAACAAGTTGGGCCTTGTGTTTTATAGGATTATTTTCTTTATCCTTTTTAAGCTTATAGACAAGCCTATTTTTAAGAACTTTTCAGCCCTTAGGAATCTGGTCTATCCCTATAAATTTAAAAGTTCTGGCAGCTAGTAGCTGCTTAAATTCGCTAAAGGTAGTATTAACCTATTTTTGGCTATCCTTGCTTTTTAATGCTTATTTCCAGGTCTTAGGGGTATCTAGATCGTTATTGTTAGATGACGATTTAGCCTTTTCTTGTGCCTTAAAGCATATCTCCTTAACAAAGGAAGATAAATTAAAATCATCGATATCCATAGAATTAGGGTCGATTAAAGAATCTGAATCTGAAAACGGTTTTTCGATAGCACCCTTATTAGGGGCGCTAGAGCTTGGGCTCTCTAGGGGTAGCGCTGGAGGCGTTACAGTGGTCGTCCCGGGCGGTGTTGTTATAGGCGCGGCGGGCGCTGCGGGCGCTGTGGGCGCTAGAGGCTTTGGATAGCTATCCTGAACCTCTAGATCTCGTGAGATATCGGCTTCTCCCTCTGAAGGATAGCTCCCTAAAGGCTTAGGGGACCCTACAGAGCTTATATCCTCTATAATCTTAACAAAGCTAGTCTTAATGACTGACCTTTTAGAGGGTATATAAATAAGATAAACGCTGGAACCTAGAGTAGTAAGCAGCCAGCCAGGGATAGTCCTAGGGGCTAGCTTCTAAAGCTTTAATCTCTGCTCCGGAGGTATTAGAACCTTGCAATAAGACCCTATAGCCCTAATTTTCAAGAAGTTAGGCTTATAGATAGTCTTAGGCTCTAAGTTAGCTAGAAATAGCTGCTTAGGGGTTAGGGGCTTAGTTATATTAGCGGTAATGTTAACTAAGTCCACTATGGCTGGAAGGATATAAGACCATAGATATAAAGGCAGCTTAGACCACTGAAGTGTAGCTCTAAGCCGGTCTAGGATAACCCTAATAGCCCTCTTAACTAGCCTATTCTGTTCGTGAATATAGGGGCAAGAGGTGCTAAAGTAAATTCCTTTAGAAGATAACTAGTGCTGAAGTTCGTTGTTGATCTCAGTACCTCCGTCGAAGTGAAGGTGCCTAGGATACGCGTTATATCGGTTTTTTAGGGCCTTAAAGAAGCCCTTAATAGCAGTATAAAGGGTCTAACCTTCTTTATTAGCTAATGAAAAGCACTATTTATACCGGGATTTTTAATTAATAAGGATAAGGACTAGGGCCTTCTTATTATGTGGTATAGGTTCGATTTTAACCGTATCTCCCTCTAGGATATCTAAAACCCTAGGGGGGTCCTAAATAGGTCTTTTAGTAGGTCTTCTAACAGCCTTTAATTATATACAGGCTATGCAGTTAAAATCCTTTTCTTTAATAGCGGAAAAATCAGGGATCCCTTTAGCTAATTTCGAAGATTTCTTTAGTAAAGGGAGGCCGATGTGGCCTAATCGAATGTGCCAAAGAAGAGCTAAATCTAGTAACTTCTTGTAACTAGGATCTAGCTTTTTAGAGCTATTATCCCCTAGCTCCCTCTGTTGCCAGGCCTCTTGAGAATCACAGGCCTCTGGGGGCAATAGACGGCCACTATCGTCACCTAAGTTATTAGGGTATGGACCTTCTAAACCCCCTATAGAAGATGCCTAACTAGGAGGAGCTTTGGTGGGATATAGGGCTAAATCTTCGTCTTCTTCAGAGTCTAATTCTTCGATTTGTTAATATTCCTCGGGATTGAATGCTGGCTGCGGAATTTGAACCTCTATAGGGTAGGAAAACCCTAATTTAGTCTTATAGGCTCGTTATTAGTTGCAATATTGAGAGCCCATAAAGGAGAGGTGGGTTGAATGCTTGTAGATCTTAGGAGTAGCTTGCCCCTTAATCTGCAAAAAGAAGCCGTGTTTAGTAGGTTCTAATAACCCACAGGGGCTTTTATTAGCTAGGAAAAGCTGATCTTTAGCTAGATAACCTCCCTTAAGATAGTGGGATAAACCGCTAACTAGGTTAGTATCTATACCGGGGAAATATAGGGCATCTAGCAGAGCTAAAGGCCTATATTCTGGTGGATTTTTCTTAACTAGAACGTTAAAAACAGCGGTGCCTCTTCCTTTAGGATAGATAGGTCCTCCTGCTGTAATTATAGGGCCGGTTTAACCTTTCTTAAGAGGCTTAAAGTCCCTAAAGAAGGCCCTATTATTACAAATATAATAAGAAGAACCTGTATTATATAAAAGGGAGTTTTTAACCACATCGTTAGAGTAGCTAAAAGTAGGCTTACTAGTAGTGTGTGAGGCCCCTCACAACATGACCCACACGCATGCGTGCACCGCAGCGCCAGAGCACCGCGGCGCCCGCACTAGAAGGAAGGGCTAGGTCCACGTGACATTAGCGAGCCGCTAGCTATAAACTAGTAACTCACACACATATTACACTTAGACCTAGCAAGCTTTAGTTAATATATAAGTGCACCCTATATCCTTTTGCCTAGCTACCCTTATCCTTATAATTCTAAAGCTTCTACTACTAGCTACCTAAAAGCAATATAGGGCTAAGAACCACCTAATTTACCTAAGTAATATTAGATAATAACTAAAGTTAATTAAATAAGGGTAGCACTACTACTAAAGACACACTACGTTCTATAGGAACTAGGACTAAACCTAGACCCTCTAATATTAGGGCTAATACTATAGTAATAAATAAGCGAATTACTTAGCTTAAGAAACTTAAAGAACTATAGGAATAAGAGTAAGAGCTTATTAATCTTCTATAGCTAGGTAGAGGGAAAGAGAAGATAAAAAGGCGGCAAAGATCTAGTTCCTCCTCTAGTAATAGCTACTAAGAGGTTAAAGTTAGGAATATTACTAATCTCTAATACCCTATAAACCTATAGAAGTATAAAATATAGATAAATAATCTAAACTATGCCTTTAATAGGGTAAAGTAAAAGTATTAGTATAATTACTAAAAAATCCTCTTTACACTTAACTATATATATAGTAATTATAGGGTGAGATAGGACTAATACCTTAATAAATAGATAGCTAATAACTAAAGCAATCTTAAAGATAACTAGGATGCATTTAAGACCTAGACTCTCACATTACTCTGAGATGCTGCTAACCGCAATGCCTAAATAGCTATGTAGCTAGAGAACGCAAAGCAACGCAAGGGCTAGAGTCCTATTAAATTTAGTATCTACCTAGATTCGCTAGAGAAACACCTAGAAAGAGCCACTAAAAAGTTATAAGCTCTTATATTCTTTATAAAACTACTCCCTAACCTATAAGACTAGATTAACCTACATACCTCTATTATAGGAAAGGTATAAGAGGAGGTTATATAACTTACTTAGTAACTCTAGGAGGCTATGCTAAAGAGTAAGCAAAAGTCTAAGTATTTAGAAGATAAGGGCCTAAATAAGGCTCCCTAATATTATAGATATAACTTTCTATAAGGCAGAAGGTCTAATAAAGATTAGAAGGATAAGGACTAAGAGAAGTCTCCCACTACCTACCTAAATAACCGCGAACCTAGGTATAAAAGGCAGTGTTTTAACTATAATAGTATAGAGTACCTTATAAATAGATATAATAAGCTAAAGAAGGAGTAATAAGACCTAGAAAACTCCCTAAGGCAGAAGTAGATACCCTTACCTCTACCTTAAACACTAAGGTACTAATAGGGTGTTAATTTTATATACTAGTTACTATTTATAGGTATATAGACATTAAAACAGTAGCGGATCTTAATAGTTACGCTAAGATTAATATTATTAGCGCTAAATTCGTATAAGCCTATAAACTTAACTAAGCTAAGGCTATAGTACCTATTATTAAGGTAGTGGGGGCCCTTATAGTTCCCTAATATAGCATCTATAAGGTCCCTATTATAATTAAAGACTTAAGAGAAGAAGAAAAGGACCTTAAGCTACTATATATAGCTATTAATAGGGACCTAAGAACTAAGGGAAGCCCTATATTAATTAGGATATATATACTTACTAAGGAATATATCTACCTTTACTTATACTTATAAGAGTGGTGGTTTAAGAAAAGAAGAAAGGCCTTTTTACTTATAACTCCCTGTAAATTCGCAAAGGTTATATATAATAAAACTATTATATACGCTATTAATAGGGTTATAGAAGACGAGTTTATTACCCTTAGAGATAAAGAAGAGGCAAAGGTATATAGAACTATTAAAGATATCCCCTAGGAACTACACAAGTTTAAAGATATATTTATATTAGATAAGGTAGGAAGCTTGCCTTTAAGAAAGACCACTAATTACGTAATTAATCTAATACTAGGGGCTATACCCCTGTATAGACTAATTTACCCCCTTTCCTAAGGTAAATTAAAGGAACTTTATAAATATATTAATAAGAACCTATAGAAAGGCTAGATAAGACTATTAAAAAGCCCTATAGGCATGCCTATCCTATTTATACTAAAGAAAGATAGTACGCTCTAATTATACGTGGATTACTAGGGTCTTAATAGGGTAATATAGAAGAATTACTATGCTCTCCCCCTAATTTCAGAGATCCTAGACTAGTGCTAAGGAGCTTACTTCTTCTTAAAAATTAATATTAAGGATACTTATTATAGAATCTAGATTAAAGGGGGCAATAAATAGAAGACCGCGTTCTACATACATTATAGGCACTATAAATATCTTATAATACCTTTTAGGTTAATAAATGCCCTAGCTACGTTCTAGAACTATATCTATAAAGCGCTTTATAGGCTAGTTAATACTATTTATATAGTATATCTAGATAATATCCTTATCTTTTTAAAAACATAAGAGGAGCACACTATATATATTAAAGAAGTCCTAGGGCATATAAGAGAGGTGGAATTATATATAAAACCCTCTAAATATAAATTCTACTAGGAGTTAGTGGAGTTCCTAGGGTTTATCCTCTTTATTAATAGGATCTTAATAGATACCTACTAAGTTACTACTATCTAGGATTAGAAGGAACCTATAAGCTTTAAGGATATATAATCCTTCCTAGGGTTTTATAACTTTTACTAATAGTTTATCTATAGATACTCTAGGATTATAGCACTACTACACGCATTAATAAAGGGTAGTTAGAATAGTATCTAGACTAGGAGGTTTATATTTAGAGTAAGAGAATAGGTAGCGTTTCGCTAGCTAAAAGACGCTTTTTAGTAGGCTCCTCTACTCTATTATTATAACCTAAGTTAACCAGTGCGTATTAAGATAGATACCTTAATTTTTATAATAGTAGGAATCTTATTATAATAAGATAATAAGGGCTACTAGTACCCTATAGCCTTTTAGTTAAGGAAGTTTACTAATACTAAACAAAACTATAGCATACCTAACTAAGAGCTACTTACTATAGTTAAGTTATTTAAACACTAGTAATATTATATTAAAGGCATAGAGACCCTAGTAAAAGTCCTATTAGACTACTATAACCTATAGACCTTTATAAAGTAATAGAAGCTAAATAGAAGATAGGCTAGATAGTGTATATTCTTATACCTACTAAACTTTATAATTAAGTATAGACTAGGGAAAAGCAACCCTATAGATATGCTATTAAGAAGGTCTAATTATAAGAGCAAACCCCTAATAAATAGGGCACTTCTACTAGAACTTAAGAAAAAGTTAGTAGCTACTAAAGAAGTAGTAGAAGAAAAGATACTAATATATTAAAGAAGATATAGTAAGATGCCTTTAAGGGAGGAAAATACCCTAGTCTTTATAGAGAGGTATAGTAAGATACCTTTAGGGGAGGAAAATACCCTAGCCCCTATAGTAAAGGCTAGAGTAGCTATATTAAGAGGCTAGTTAGCCACTATAGATCTAGTAAAAGGTTAGCTAAATAAAGGTAATTTCTAGGAGAAGGTAGCGTATATCTAGGACACTAGCATAGTATAAGAGATCTAGGGGGCTATTATATCACTAGATCCCTACTAATCTAGCCTAAATAAACTATTAGCATAGCTACTATAGAAGGCCTAAAGCTAAGATCTAGACCTATAAAGGTAGAGTAAAGAGATTAATTCCCTAGAGAGAGGGAAAGCTAGTCTATAGTTATATAGTGTAAGGGGTCTTCTAATATATAAAGACTAGGTAGTTATTCCCTAAGAGCCTACCTTATAATAGGAGCTTCTATAGCTATACTATAATAATCCGCTAGTGGGTTACTTTAGGACTAAGTAAATGCTTAAGCTATTAAAGCGCTACTTTTAGTAGCTAGCTATAAATAAGTCTATATTAGACTACATTATAAGCTATAGGACGTGTTAGCAAATAGTTATAAGAAGGTATTACCTATATAGGAGCCTTAAATTACTACTAATACTAGAGTAACTATAGGTAGAAATCTTAATAGACTTTATTATAGGATTACCTATTATATAAGTAGGTAAATAAGAAACTAACATAATCCTAGTGATTATAGACTAATATACTAAGTACTCTATCTTCCTACCTATAATAACTATAATTAATATAGCTAAGTTAGTAGAACTTTTCTATAAGGAAATTAAGCTATAATTTAGGCTACTAAAGGGCATTATATCTAATAGAGAATCTGTTTTTATAAGCTAATTCTAGTTAGACCTATATTACCTATTATATATAAAACGCAGGCTTTTTATAGTATTTTACCCCTAAACTAATAGGTAGACTAAGAGAACTAACCAGGTACTAGAGTACTACCTATAATACTTTACTTCTAAAAACCAGTAGATATAGCCTAAGCTACTCCTAGTTATATAATTTACCTATAATAATATAGTAAATAGAACTATAGGCTATTTACTAAACTATATACTTATAGGGTACTTACTAGAGTTTTAGCTAGCCCTTAGGGATAAGGTTATAGAAGGGGAGGTACTAGAGGCTTATACTTATATTATAAAGTTATATAAAGCTAGGGAGTAGCTAAAGTAAAACTAGGTAAAAGCCACTAAATCCTAGGTAAAGTATTATAATAAACACCACTAATCACTTACTCTTAAAAGAGGTAACCTAGTATTACTATTAGTAAAGAATATATAGCTTAAGGAAGTAAAATAGAAGCTAACCCCTAGGTTTATTAGACTATTTTAGGTACTTAATACTATTAGTAAGTAAGTATATTAGCTTATACTACTAGAAAAATATAGTAGGTTATATAATATATTCTATATTAGCCTACTAGAGCTATAGACCTATTATAAGAACGCAAATAAAGAAAAAATACTAATACCTAACCTTAAGGATAAAGATAATAAATATAAAGTTAAGGAGATTAAGAAATATAAAAAGACCTATAAAGGTAATAAATACCTAGTAAAGTAAAAGGGTTAGCTAAGTAAATATAACTAGTAGGTTCCTATTAAAGACATAGAAGAAGCTTAATATATAATTTAGGTATTCTACTAGAATAAGTTAAGGGAAAAGAATAGTAATATATAAGTAAGTTATAGGTAAAAGAGTATAAAGTTCCTATAAGAAAGGCATAGCCTTACTAGCCACTATAATATGCCTAATAAAAGAAAATAACTAAACTATATATAAAAATAAAAGAAAAAATATAAAGGAATAAAACAAAGGAAACTATCTATAGCTTTAGGAGAGTTAATAGAAATCCCTCTATAGTTGCCCCCTTATAGCTAAAGACTTAGCCCCTATAGACTATATACTTAGCATTATTCTTATCCGCCATAACCGCCTCCCTTATTCTATAATAAAAATAATATAATACTATTCCCTAGGTAATAAATCCTAGATCGCTTAGCCTTAGCTATAAAACCATCGCTATATTCTATATAGCAAGGAGTTATAGATAGTTAGCCTACTAGAATATTAGCAAATAGATAGCAAAATAGGGCTAAGATATAACCTACTATCCCTAGGACTAGAGCTAGGTTTATAGTAATTATAAGGGTTTAATAGGAGACTATATACTACTAGTATATAATTAAAGCATTCTACCTAGATATATTAGCGAAGAACTAGTAAAAAGAGAAGAAATATATAGACCTAGCGGACCTTAGTGGCCCCTATTAACCTAAACGCGATATAATATATTATATTAGTATAGTTAAAGCCCTATATAAGCTAAAGATAATAGGTAGTAAAATACTACTAAGTTACCTCTAAGAATATAAGGTCTTTAGGATTATCCTTATCCTTATTACTAAGTGCCTCTATTAGGATATCTACCTAATCTAGCACCTTTAATAAGTTAAGGAAGTTACTATATATAGTAGCTATAGACTATATAATTATTAGCAAATAGAAACTAAAGAGTAAAGAAAAAGCAAGCTACTTATAGCCTTATAACTATCCCCGCGCGCATAACACTAAATACAGCGCTTTAACTACTTTATCTTTAACTAGCCTATATATAGGTTAGCAATGAATTAATAATTAATCTAGGGGAGTTTAGGGGTAGATAGGGGGCTCTTTTTGTGTTTAGCGTATCTAGTACGCAAGCAATGTATATATAAATAATTATAAAGAAGAATTATAGGAGCACTTATAGTAATATATTAGCGATTAATAATGGATAGATAATAGTGTTATAAAGAAAGTGATAATTTAGCTAATAATATAGAAATAAAAATAGAATAATATAGTAGAGAGTTAGAGGTAAATTTATGCAAATAGTTATAAAATATAGGGCAAAAGCTATTTAGGAGCCCGGCGATAAGGGGGGGGATAATTATAAGGCCCCTTATAACATAACCCACACGCATGCGTGCACCGCAGCGCCAGAGCACCGCGGCGCCCGCACCAGAAGGAAGGGCTAGGTCCACGTGACATTAGCAAGCCGCTAGCTATAAACCAGCGACTCGCACACACATTACACTTAGACCTAGTAAGCTTTAGTCAATATACAAGTGCACCCTATATCCTTTTGCCTAGCTACCCTTATCCTTACATAGTGTCACTAGTGGTGCTAGAAGTATCTAAATTAGATTCAGAATCACTACTATCCTCGCTGCTAGACTCGCTAGAATCTAGTTCTTTAACGTATCCCGTGGCTAGGCTATAGCCTAACGCAAAAGTAGCTTCTTTTCCTTTATCCCTATTGCCACTCTTCTTCTTCTGCTTTTTCTTCCTAGAGGCTTTAGAAGGGTTTAAATCCTTCTTATCCTGCTCTTTAGTGGCGTTAGTAGAGTCCTTCTTAGTATTAGGATTAGATAATTTCTTTTCCTTATCCTTAGAATTTCCCTTATTATTAGAAGCCTTATAGCTAAGAGCTTTAGCTACAGGGGAGGTTTTATCCCTCTGCTCTTCTAATAAATCCGCTATAAGGAACTGTAAATTTAGGGTATTTACAGGCAGCCCTTATGCCCTAGTAGCTCTAATAGTAAATCTTTGTCTCTTAGCCTAACTAGGAAAGGTCTGCTTTAATGCATTAATATAATGGTTTACTTAATTAATAGGAGTGATCTCTACACTATAAAGTTATAGTCTAGCTAGTAGGTTATTAAAATTAGCATTAAAAGCCTCTAAAGATCCCTTATAATTTAAAAAATTTAGGGAGTGATAGCTAGCGTATAGCGTACCTCGCTGGATTTTAGCACTCTGCGAATACTGCCTAATAAGGACTTTATAGGCTTCTTTAGGGGATTTTTGCTAACATATAGCTGCCTGTGGCCTAGGTTAGTAACTATCTCTTAATATTATTAAAAGAATAGCTTGATTATAATTAGCTAGATGGCCTGCTAGGCTTGGATTATCTATAAATTCAGGTAATCCTAGGGCTCTAAATTGGATGCTTAGGGCTTGTTTCCACTGATTATAATTTTTAGGGCCTTTTAGCTTAGCTCCCTTAGGAATAGAGTGAACCTTCTTATTTAGTTCCTTAATAGCCCCTGTGTTAAAGGTAGCTTGTAAGTTACTAGAAGGTAAACTCGTAGAAGTAGTAGCAGCAGGTAGGTCTTCTACCGGAGCTTTGGTATTTTCTTCCCTTAGCTTAGTAGAATCCTAAAGACCTTGCATAGTAGTTATAGTTTGCGTTAATTTATCTAATAGATCTTTAATGCTAGCCTTGTTTTTTAGATAATTTGACTTAGTATGCTTAATAAAATTAGTTAAGGTCTTGCCTTATTGTTTAATTTGGCTTTGCATCTATTATTAAAAAGCACTGGCTTGAATAGCTGGACCTTCTATTTCTATCCTATTAGGGTCCCTAGGAGGGCTAGAAGAAGGGCCTGTAGCAGGTCCCTTACCCTTATAACTTGGTGGTGCTATCTCTAAAAGTTCCTATGTAAGATCTTTAAATTTCTTCCTATTGCAAATATCGCGCGCTGAAAGCTAGGTTGTGGTGCAACCGGGCTGCGCACGCAAATTGTGCGGCGGGGCTGTTTGAAAGGGTGCCCCTCAAGGTCTAAAAGTGGGTCTGCGGTATGCGCGGGCAGAAACGAGCCAGAGAAGATTTGTTGGAACAAGCATGATATCAATCGCGCTTGGCAGCCGCAATTCCCTTCGGCTGAAGGTCGGCCCGACCGGAAGAAGGTCGGCTGCTGCGCGTGTGTGCGTGCGTGTGCGCGTGCCTCCCTTCCTGCCCACGGGCGGGCCTGCGATAGGGCAGGGCCCGGGTCACGTGACCCACCCACATCACGTGACCCACATAGCTACAGCTCCCTTTTTCCTCTTATAGGAGCCCTCTCTTCCCTAGCTTCCTTTAATAGAACACAGAGCTTATAATAGATTATTTAATTAATACTACCACAAGCGCGCCTAATTAATAACTAGCCATTATCACACCTAGTGATTCTAACACTAATTAGTGGTTAACTTTATAACCACTTTTATTTATAAATACCTATTATCTTTTAAAGACACTATAAATTAGCTAGGTTCTATCTAGAAGAGACCTTTATAGAAGCAGCGTAATTTAGCTAGCCTATTAAGGTAATAAGAGTAGCTTTATTATTTAAGATCCCTAATTATACTAAGGAAGAAGCTAACTCTAGCTAGCCTATTAAGGTAATAAGAGTAGCTAGGAGAAGCTAAAGCCTAAACTAAGAAGAAGAGTTTAACTCTAGTAGCTAAGCTATCCTATTATTCTTTAACTTAGTGCGTTCTATTATATATAAAGCTAATTACTAAAGCTTGTAATCCTTTATATCTCTTTTTCCCTAATCCCTTTATTATTACTTCCCTTATTCTATCTCCCCTAATACTATAAGTTATAATAGTTAATAAGAAGGAATAACTATAAAACCTAATAAGTTATAATAGCTCTTAAGCAGATCCCTTAGAAGCCCTAGAATTTACTATTCCCTTCCTTTATATCCTATAGTAACTATATTAGTATATTATAGAAAAAATACTCACTAGGGTAGATAAATTTAATATTAAGGATAATAATACACCTAAGATATAAGTAGCCTATATCCTCTCTTAGGTTAAGGACTATATAATATAAAAGGCATATAGAAGATTACTCTTTATAGAATTTACTTAAGATTTTAACCTATAGACCTATAGTAACTTTCTTAAGACCCTAGTTATAGTCCTAAGGCACTTATAGGACTACCTTATTAACTCTAGAATCTATATAATAATTAACTAGAATATAAATATAGTAATAAACCTTTAAGAAGTCCTTAACTAATAGGAATTCTACTTCTAGTTATAAGAAGAAGTAAAGGATACCTAGAAGAAGTATAATAACTTCTAAAAGAATATAATTAAGAATAGTGACTTCCTTAATAACCTCTATAAGGATAATAACCTCTAGAACTAATAGAGCATAAGGACTACTTATTCCTCCCGCTAACCTTTATAACCTCTATAAGGAGTAATATTAGTAACCTTTCCCTAAGAATAGAACCCTTAGCCCCTTCTATAAATACCTTAAGCCCTATAAGCCCTTCCTTATTATCCCTAAGAACCTATATTTACCTAGTAAAGAACCTCTACTCCCTAATAATAAGCCCTTCCTATTTACTAAAGAATAATACATAAACCTACTAATAATCCTCCCTTTAAGCCTCTATAACTAATAGTAAAGCAGATCTTAGACCTTATTAAGATATATATATCTAAGTAGTAATATAGCGCTAATAACTATAATATGCTTAAACTAAAGCTCTAAATCTTTAGGTAAAAATATAAGCTTCTAGATATTAAACTAGAATAAGCTAGGTATATATTTAAAGTAATATTAAAAGGAAAAGCTTATTAGTACTACTTAGACTACCTCTCTAAACCTAGTAACCCTTAGGACCTTACTACCCTTATAAGGAGAATAAAGGAGAGGTTTAAGACTAAAGATATAAGGTAGAAGTATCTCCTTAAATAGTATAACACTTTACTCTAGAAGACTATTAACAAAAACCCTAATAAATTAAAGATAGAATGCTTTAATAAGCTTATTAAGAGGCTATTAACCTTATAGTAAGCTATTCCTAATATAGGTTAATTAGAAAGAGCCCTTAGGAACTAGATTATAACTGCTTATAATAGGATTCCTAAGTGTAGAGGGTGCCTTACTAACCCTCTAGATAGCCTCTAATAATTCTATAAGTGTATATATATAATAATCTAGCTTATTACAGAGGAATCTAGTGGTTAATATTAATTCCCTGCTAATACCTAGACTCCTAATACCTTCTAGACTAATAGAAGGTATAATAGTAAGGGTAAAGAGTTAAGATACCCTCTATAAAGGCAGAAAGGTAAAAGAGGCCCTCCCTATATAAAGAAATATTATATATATAATAAGGAGGGATACTAGTTAATAAAGTATCCTAAGGAAGAGTATAAGAAGGCATACTAGTAATATAAGAACTATTACCTAGTAGATACCTTATTATCCTTACTAGCTTTATATAATGCCTTTCTTACCTAGTATAAAGGTACCCTAATAGAAGATTCTACTCCTTATCCCTCTAAAGTTAATAAGGTTACCTAGTATATAATAAGCCTTAGATTTAACACTAAGCTAGAGGGAGAGAAAGAAGAAAGGGTGCCTATAAGTTTCTTTACCTATAGTATAACCCTTAATAGTTAGAAAATAGTTAAAGTCCTTATAAATTAAGCTATAATATATAGACTAAGTAAGAAGAATCTATTTAATAATAGGAACGCCGCTAGGCCTCCTTACCTATTCCTACTTAAAGACTATTACTTATCTAAGGCCTTCTAAGGTATTATACTAGATACTAGAGCGGTATAGTTCTCCACAGCAGGCTAATCTTAAGTTATAGCACTATAGAAGATAATACTAAAGATTTATCTTAACACTATAAGGGTAGGTAAAGTAGTTATTATATTTAGTAGAGGCTAGCTAATTACATTACTTAGAATAATTAATATGCCTATACCCTTTAGTAATATTACTTTTTATATAATACTAATAAATACTCCCTTCCTACTTTACCTTAATAATATAGGCTAATTAAGGATTAACTTTATTATCACTAAGAATATCCTCTAGTAAGGGAATATTAAGGTGCCCCTAGTATGTAAATAGGGCTATGTATAGATACTACTAATATAAGATAAGAAGGTAGTAGTATAGAATTATTTAACTAAGATTAAATTATAGCATTTATATTACTACTTTAGTTATCCTTTAGTACACTAACTCTATAATCTCCTAAGTAATATAGGGCATAAGATTACCTTTAAAGCTATTAAGGCAATATTAAAGGTATGCCACTAGTGCTAGATAAATACTAATAGCCCCTATTACTTTAAATTTACCCTTAAGGATAAGTATGCCTTTAACTTTAAAGTAATAGTTAATATTATATACCTTAATAGTAACTACCTAACGCTCTATATAGTAGATATAGCTATAGTATTCTACACAGTAAGATTCCTTCCTAATATCTTAGCTAAGATAACTTAGGAAGCTCTTAAAATATACTAGATTAATATATACTAAGGACCTCCTAATTAGATTATTACTAATACTAGCATAAACTTTCGTGGCGAAGAATTTCGCTAATTTACGGCATTAATATTAATCTCTATTAAAGAGGTCCTAATTAAGGCATATTATAGCATTAGAAAAGTTAAGAGATATTATAGGCCGCTCTAAAGGGCCTATAATATTATCTAAAGAGAATACCTAATAACCCTAGAACCTATTACCCTATAGATAGCTATAAAAGCCCTTAATAATACTATAGGTCTAAATAGCCTTATTCTAACCCTCCTTATCTTTAGCGCCTACCCCTATATATTAAGTAACTCTCCTCTATCGCTAGAGATCTTATAATATATTATTACTATATAAAAGGTAATAAAGAAAGTTAAGCGCCTCTATGTAATCTAGAAAGTTAGTAAAGCCCTTATAGTAAGGAATAGTCTAGATATAAGTAAGACCCTTAACCTCCTACTTAGATTACTAGTCTAAGTTTAGCGTAAAGGTAAAGGGTAGTAAGGCCTATATAACCTCCTCTCTATTAATAGAGAGACCTACACCCTTAACCTCCTATAAGGCCTAAAGGCCTTCTACTTAACTTCTATTAGGCCTTATTATAAAGATCCTAATATAGAAGCCCCCCTACCTTAGGAGGGCAGAGAAGAGGGAGAGGCCTAAACTAGGCCACCTAGTAAGACCCTAGAGATCCCGCTAAAGAGATACCTAGGTAGACCCTAAAAGAACCCTCTAGTAATTATTAATAAGACTAATATATTTATCTTAGCTAAGGAGGAAGCTAACCTTAACCTTATAATTTAATTATATAAGGAAGGTATTATTATAACCCCTAGCGCACTATTTAAGCTCTCTATAAAGACTAAGATTAATACACTAATTAATTAGGGTGTGTTTAAATTTATTACCTATAATAAGAGAGAGCATAGTAGCGTATAAATCTTTAATTCGCGAATTATTAATAAGGTAAAAGGCAAGATAGGCTAACTATATAAGAAATTAAGGCTTATAGTATAAGGCTTTAGAGATAAGGCAAAGCAAGTAATCTTAACATAGGCTCTAATAATCTAATAAGCTAGTTAATACCTTATTCTTATAATAGCACCTTCCCTCTTAATAAAAGGCTTTGTCCTATAGATTCGCAATATTACCTAGGCCTATATCTAATTAACTATATAATTAAATAGGGTAATCCTTGCGTAGCTTTTAACCTAAATCTATAACTAATACCCTAAGGGAATAATTATAAGGGTAATTAAACCGCTCTATAGTATTATAGAGGCTAGAACACACTAGTAGGTTATATACTATAGGTACTATAGAGAGAAGCTCTAGATAGAGACTTCTATGTATAATCTATACCTATTAGTAACTATAGAAGATAGCCTAGAATTTATATATATAGGCATATAGACTAATAATACTCTTAGGCTATTAGATAAGGAGTTCTTTAAGAAAGAAAAAAGAGAATTAACTATAGTGGCTTTTATAGTAAAGCTAAAGTAATTCCTCCTTAAGAATAATTCCCTAACCTTTAATAGGGGAATTATTAAATTAGTAGCTAGTGTAGCTATTTTACTTTAATAAAAAGGCTAAAGTAGTAAGCTTAATTTAATCCTACTTATAGATTTAAAGTAGAAGTATATTAAATAAAGGGCTTAAGGCACCTATATTACCTTAATCTGCTAACTAGAAGCCTACTATAATCTATCTATTACCGCTTAATACTAAGAACTAATAATTAAGAATATTAAAGCCCTTAATTACTAGATCTAATAGCAGATAGATTACCCTAATTAAGGCCTAATATTTATTCTAATTAACCTTACTAAAGTAAAGCTATACGCGTTTATAGATAGGTTATTTATAAATAATTAGGACCTTACCTTATAGCTTAGTTATATACTAATCCTTATTAATAAAGACTATAAGGATAGTAAGTTTATAATTAAAGGTAATATTATATACTTTAGCTTAATAAAGAGTAAGAGAGTTATATAAAGTATACTTACCTCTAAGGTCTATAGTATAGTTACTAGCGTTAATATAGTATATATAATAGCTACTACCCTTTATATACTTATAGACTAATTAAATCTCCCTACTACACTAGTTATAGTGTATATAGATTTATACTCCCTCTATAAGTGCCTTATTAAGCTTAGTATAATAAAGAAGAAGCGCCTAATAATTAATATTATAGCCCTATAATAATTATATAAACGCTATAAGCTCTATAAGATCTATTAGATTAATAGAGTAAATAACCTAGCTAATGCCTTTATAAAGGTATTACTAAATAAGGCCCTAGAGTAGTTTATCTCTAGTAACTAGATAATAATCTAGATAGAAGGGTAGGTAACCTATATAGAGAATAGCCCCTATAAATAGTAGTAGGAGGGTAACCTATAAGGAGAATAGCCCTATAGGTAGTAGTATTAGAGAACTATTAACCCCTATACTATAGGGAGAAGTAATCTTCCCTAGTATTAGGGGATTATTAACCCCTATACTATAGGAGGATATAGATCCTACTCTCTTAGGGATAGTAAAGGAAATTAGAGAAAGAGTAATACTCTAGGGGGAGTAGGAGAAGGAGGGGGAAGAGAAGCTATATAGCTTCTTCTCTAACCTCTAGGGAGGGCCTTTAGTAATTCTATAACTCTATATAATCTATATAGAGTATAGAGCTATAAGGGAGGTCCTCCTTTAGATTTATAAGATACCTATACTTTACTTTAGTAGGGATAGAAGGGTAGATATAGGAGATAATAAGGTTAAGAAAAGGGGTAAAGGGAAGGAAAAGAGGTAGTAGGATAAGGGGATTACTATATAGATATTATTAATAATATTAAGGGGGAAAAAGGGATTTAGGAAGGGGCCTACTTCCCCTTTTAGTAGGAGGTTAAAGATAGATTATTACTTTTCTTTATTATTACCTACTATAGGTATATACTACTTTCCCTTCCTTTCCTTTATTAGTCCCCTTTATTAGGGGATTATAACCCCTCCTATTATTATCTATTACTTTATTAGTAATTAATATTATATATTAATAATTATATTAAAAAGAGAGTTCCTAGTATTAGAATAAGTATAATATTAATCGCGCTTAGTAGCTATAATTCCCTTTAGCTA
Source organism: Epichloe elymi (assembly GCA_023658475.1). Classification (NCBI taxonomy): domain Eukaryota; kingdom Fungi; phylum Ascomycota; class Sordariomycetes; order Hypocreales; family Clavicipitaceae; genus Epichloe; species Epichloe elymi. The sequence goes on from CP098276.1 coordinate 4,651,051, forward strand.
AAGGTTAGCCTAACTAGAAGAAGGTTAGCTACTGCGCGTGTATGCGTGCGTGTGCGCGTGCCTCCCTTCCTGCCTATAGGCAGGCCTATAATAGGGCAGGGCCTAGGTTACGTAACCTACCCACATCACATGACCCACATAGCTGCAGCTGCCTTTTTCCCTCTTATAGGAGCTCTCTCTTTTCTAGCTTCCTTTAATAGAATATATAGCTTATAATAGATTATTTAATTAATACTATCACGAGCGCGCCTAATTGATAACTGGCCATTATCACACCTGGTGATTCCAACACTTACTTTAGACAGGATTATAACTAATTAACTGCTTTTTTACACTATAGAATTAATTTTAAACGTTGTAATATTAATTTAACTAATTTAATTAATTTAGAGTTATTATAGGGAACCTTAAATAAGGTCCCCTAGGGGGGTGTGTTATACCTATAAGGGTATAATTAATCCCTATAGCATAATAGTCTTACTATTTAACTAGCTAAGACAGGAATCCACCCCGCGTAAGTTATTTTCTAAGACCTCTGTAGTTTTATAGTATGTTTTATTGTTATACTAATACCCTATAGATAGTATAGGTACTTAGGTATTTAGACCGTAGTCCGCACCCTCTTACAGGGTCGGACAACTCAATAGATGCGATCACATTGAACCCTAGCTTCGCGGTCTAACACTAAACATTCCTCGTCGTCCCACTTGCATGGGTAGTGAGTGTACTAGTGACTAGTGTGCTTAAGTGAACAAACTACCGAGTATGACGTTGTTGAGTTCAAGTCTGCACAGTGATCAATGATACTGACTCGGGATAAGGCCAGTGATGACAAGGCGACGAATCCAAATTCTGACTATCTTGTCTTCCAACATCCGTCGGCCCAGGTCTGCCACTTCCGATTGTGAGTGAGAAAAAAGTGGCCGTGTCTTCATAATGACCAAATGAGAGAGCTGTCAATCTGCCAAAGTATGTCTGAAGATCGCGCGCGACCAGATAATATAAGTCGGGATGCACAGGCCGACTCATTGCAGAGAGACTCCGTACGAGCGAGTCATGAAGCATATTCCATCGCTGTTCAAGTATGTAGCTGTGCCAGTCGTGGGGTTGAGCGGACAGATGAAAAAGGGTGGGGAATCCAAGCTAACTTGCCGTGCCGCGTCCCACAGCGAACGAGGAACGAACGAATGGGTGGGAGTCCGAGGACGTTATGAGTTAGCCTCACTACATACATATAAATTGCTGTCCCGGTGGGGTGGGCAGCCTTCTTCGTCATCATCTTCTAAAAGTGTGTGCAACCACCAAGCAAAGAAGTATGCAGAGGTATACAAGAGACATGGAGGTCGAACGGCAATACTTCAGCTGGACTTGATGAGCAGAAAAATACATTGATTAGCTTACCATGAAAACAGTTACTCTTGCAACGCAAACTGGTCTTTAAAAGTTGCCCTATACCTGCGTAAAAGGTTGATATTCCTACGGCATACTGTAGAAACGTTTGAACAGTGGCGTTTGTGTTGGAGAAATCCTGACCACATTGCACGATTCGCCAGTTTGTGGTCAATATCTGAGAACTATCGACAGTTATCCATCATAACTTGTCTCCGGCTTTGCGTTCGAACTGTGGGGGATCAGAGTCAAGTATCACAAGACGAAACAGATTAAACGCGAGGCCCACGTAAACTTGGTGAGAGAATGTAATGCCGGCATGCATACTACAGTTGCGAGATCTGATTCCTAGATAATTGAGGGGATGACGTTCGCGCTCATGTCACGTAGTGCAAATCAGTTTTGCCCAAGTTATGTCTAACTCATCACCACATGGGTAGAACCCCTCGGGTTTGCTGGACTCTTGCTTTCTTGAGTGACAACGTGGCCATTGCATTTTTATGAGCCGGTGTCTGGCCGCCTACCTAGGCAATGCTCGCACTCAGCTCTTGCACTGGGTGCGTTGAGAACGCCACTCACAGCGCATGAGCGCATTAGAGAAGCCCGAGAGAGGAAGAAACGTCCATTATTTGAGGTTTTTTTTTCCTTTTTCAAAAGGAAACGGAGAAGCAAAAAGGAAAAGAAAGCCAATCCCTATCCAGAAATCCGTCAGCATGGCTGGCCCTTGGCATGCGGAGACGAAGAGGTAGTCAGGGTCAAACTAAAGTAGGGTATTGTCCGAATATAGTAACGATAGTCCAAGATGCTCCATGGTTTTTAAAACAAAAGTGGTATCGATTGACTTCATGCATGGAAGTTCCGCAGGCGTGATGCTTCACACTTGGCTAGTATGGCATCAGCATGTAGAGGACGGCCATTCTCTTCCACGTCTAATCATCATATAATTCGAGATCTCGATCATCAGTGATGACGAATCTTGTTATCGCAACGCTCTGGGATTGTCTTTGTAGTGCGGGGAACATGGCAACGGGTTTTGGCGCCATCTCTGCATCGTTGCTTTTTTTTCTCTGAAAACGACTGCCCTTCCCTGGACAGGACAGAAACCTTCCAATATTCTCCGCTTGTCGTTCCCAGATTCATTGAATATTGCGAGAAAGCCAAGCATCGTTGATTGGGTCAGATACGCTCCTTGTATGCACATTGTTGGCTTTCGGCTCAGACTGGCATCGGCAAAATGTAGGTTCCTACATCGCGCGGAAGACCCTGGCGGGTTCCCGATAACCAGGACCCTCCTACGGGCATGACTGACCCTGGAACGTCCTGAATGGGAACTTGTAGGGGTTTCGACCCAGCCCTTCGGACATCGAGGTGACCCTTCGGGCATCGAGGTGATTTTTGTTCCGGCTCTGTGCGTCCCAAGCTTGCATTAGCTGTTCGTGTTGTGTCTGATAGTCTGTTTTTCACAGCTGCCGCGTTGACAAAGCTATGGAAATGGCCTGTCTAGCAGCTTTGTCGATTCCATTGTCACAACCACCGCGTAATACCTGTTTCTCGACGTGGACAGCCGGAATCAACCACAGCGAAGAGTGGCCGATAACTTTGAGCCTTTTTTTTTTTTTGCCGAGGGTCATCGCCCACGAATTTAAGCGGGAAAGCGGTTACGATATCTCTGCCCAGTCTAAAAATCCAAGTGGCTAGGTTAGCTTATTAGGCACGAGCAGGAGGGTGAGGGTAAGGTTCGTGCGACTGGTGCCCACCAAGCGGGGTCATGCAACAGGCGGCTGAATGAAGATGGACTTGGCTGCGCAAGTGCGCACACATGACATTGCTCAAGAGGAAAACTTCTCAGGCATCCAATGAAGAGGGCAGCAGCAGTCAAGTCACGGCTGAACCATTTCGCTTCATTGCAGTTGAGATTTCATATTCTTCATTAATAAGCCAGGTAGAGAAACGCAAACCAAATCGCCCCGCTCGCGATTTATCTGTGCCAAAAGTTTGCATGTTTGTGTGAATGTGTGAATTCGTGTATGGGGGGGGGGACATTCGGGTGGATGGATGTCTGTGCGCACTGCGGGCGGAAGGAACGATGCGGGCTTCACGCGCTTCACGGCAGGCACCTCTCTCTGCTTTTGTTGTCTCATCACCAAAGCCTGCCTGCTGCTACACTCTTTCTTTTCCCCTTCTGCTCTTCTTCCTTCTCCCAGCGTACCATTCTGTCCGAATCTCATTGCAGGACAGTCTTGAAGCATCAATTACATCAATTACCGTCACCATTACCACTGTCAGCGATTCATATTCTTCTCACTCATATGACTTGGTTCAGTTGTCAGTCACCATTTCAAGACCATGAAGTACGGAGTACGCGTCCCGTCGTACAAATAAGCATGAGCAAGCATACGGAGTATACCCGAACGGAACGTTGCTAAGCTTTGCACTGCTTGGCTGGCACGCTGGCCATGCCCTCTCTCCACTTGTTTGCCATCACTTTTCGACAAGCCAATTGTATCGCGATAGAGACAGTCGTCTCTTGAGTGGCACCGTGCAGCGCGTGAGCTGTGAGAAAGAGAAGCCATGGGGTTTTGGAGGGCGTATGTATGCCGCTTCCCGTCATGGTGGCCGCCGTCAAAAGACGCCCCGGTGCCCGTGCCCCTTTCCCTTTCCCTTTCCCGTCAACCCCGCCATGTCTATACATACCAATTGGCGAGGGCTAGTCTCAATCTCCGTCCTCATCCATGTTTCGAGGAAGCAGGAAGATCTCCCACCAGCGGTCCCAACTGTCTGTCTTACTACACACCCCTTCCCTGTGTCGCAACATGTCTGTGCTCCCCCATTTTTCCCCATTCCTTGCCGGCCGCAAGAGTTTTGGCACGTACTGGCCTATTGACAGGGTCCCTGGTGTTCCCTCTAGATTCCGCTGGCGCCCGGCCTCCATAGATATACCATTCTTATGGATGACTTTATTGTACGTTGCTGTTGGACGCGATGCCGACTACGTCGTACTGCCAGCTAACACTAGTCAAGCAAGCCTGCAACATTTGATTTGATGGCCCGGTAGCGCAGAAATGGTCCAACCTCCGGTTCTGTATGTACATATGTAAGGGACCCTGTCAGCCTGTCCACCCGAGCAGAAATGGACCGAACTTGAAGCACCTGGCCCTCGTCTCCTCCGCCGGTCCAGCGCAGCAGGGATTCACTGCCCAGGTACTGTGGGAACCCTGACACCCATGACTTGGGTCCAAAAGTACCTTATTGGTTGTTTCTGTGGTCACAACAACCCACGAGTGCCACCGTCTTCACAGTAGGTAGGTCTCTTCAATCTGTGATGGTAGCTGCGGCGATCCTGCTGTGCCCAGTTTATCTGCAAATCGTTCTCTGAAGGGGGGGGGGGGGGTGCTCTCTTATCGGGCATCGTAACGTCTCTTACCAGAATCTTTCTTTTTCTCCTTGTTGTCCTTGCCCTGATTGCGCGATGCTGGATTTGCAATGCTCCTTGACAGACAATGTATTTTTTTCACACTCCCATCAGATCACGATCATCCTGTATGCTACCTTTACCGTCTGACGCTTGGGGTTCATCTGTTTAATAGGTGACGGCCCGTGTCCGAGCTGTCACTGGTTGGCCGACTATGTTTTGACAATCTGCGAGTAGGAGAGCTGGAACAGAGACATTGCCGGGGTCCTCTATTTGACTGTACTTACTCCCCGGTCTTCTGCTTAACCCAGCCTGTACGAATACCGTCGATTTGGTGCCAGCCCGCCCTTCCTTTCACCTCCACCTCATACCATACCTTCTCTTCCTCCTTCTCCCTTCTCTTCCTCACTTGCCTCCATCTCGTTTGATCTGGGGCCGAGGCGTACTTTTCATTTGGCTGGCGCGCACCTGGAGGACATATTGTCGGCGCACCTAGCTACCTGGACGCATTCGAGTCTCCAACTAACGTCGTTCAAGCACCTTTGTGGACCGGACATTCATCTGCGTTCTCACATAAAAACGGATACTCCACAGTCCGCCCCAGTTGCGCCACGTATAGCTTCAACTTGTGAAAGAGACGGCATCAATACTCAGAAAACTGGCCTACATGTTAGCAAAAATTGCCGACTGCCTCATTCTTTATTAACCTCCTGATACGAAGCACTTGGCTCGTGAATAGATCAGCTGGCGGCCGAGCAGCTGGATCACCTATCTATCCTCTTACACGGGTACTTCGGTATAAATCACTTTAGCAAGCTCGAGCAAGTCAAGTTCACCGACATACAGCCTTCCGGCCATCTCGAAATCGGTTTCAGTCGGCGAGCTACGGCTATTTGAGCTATTGCAAGTTGTGTGCTTACGAACTCTGCATGCCCCAAGCTTGGTTGTGAGAGCGAAGACGGTGGAAAATACTGTTGGAGTTGTCCATCCACCTTGGGGATTCCAACCTTTGTTTTTTTTTTCTTCCACCACAGAATTCTCGACGAGCGGCCCTCTACGGGCACGAGCATCTCTGGGAACTCCCCGATACCCTAAAAGACCAACCACTTCAGTTGAAATCTCGGTTGTGTTACACAACATCCACTGGCCAGTGCGGAGCAACCTGGCCTCCAATACGAACGCCATTGCTTGTCTGGAGTGTTACTCTACGCTGCCTTCGCCATCCCCATCAAGCCAGCCAACACTTACACGGCATGCGACAAAACGGGTCCGTCCTCCAATAAAGCTCAAGCCAAATAAGTGCCTGCTTTTGTCAAGCATCTCGAGCTTTGGAACACAACTTGCTGCTTACGCGGTTGACCCCGACTTGTCGTTGCTAGTCGTTGGTTGTTCACCAAACTCTCTGTTCAATTTCCAGTTTTGTCAACTCGACTTTTGACCGAGTCGCTTCTCGTTGTTTCTCATCGCCTAGCCATGGTGCGAGACTGGCCGCGGGATTCATTCCCCCGTCAGCCGCCGTTCCAGCAGCCATGCTTTCCCCCAAACACCCGACATCCGTCTTTCCAGCCAGATAGATACGTCGGTGATGCAGCACAACGACCTGATTCATTCCAATCCGATCGCTATGCTATGGACACAGCAGCACCAGGACGATATCAAGAGGCGTACGACATTCGTCGACAGCCTCCCATGGTGAGACCCGCTTGGAAGTCTCCCAGTGTGGCACACTATGCTGACAAGGCGAACGAGCCGCCGCAGCAAATCGACGAGGCTCTCCGATCACACTGTGGCATCGCCGCCAAGCAGTATTTTGTTGCGGCCATCAGCGAGGACGGCAAGCCCATGACCTTTTTCAGTCCTGGACAAAAGCTCAACGATGCCATCATTCGGCAATTCTTCGATGTTGGCAAGTTCCAACATGTCATGGCTCGCATTGAAGCTGGTAAGCCCTGAACGAACATCGTGTGGCACTATAAACAACAAGATGTACAGTCTTGTCACGGAACTGAGTCAACTGACCTCGTTCGATTCCCTTTTAGGCACTGATCCCATCATCGATGACACCTTTGGGGTTGAGGATGTCGCATTCGATAGAAACGGTAGCCGTGGGCGCATCCGAGGTCCTGACAGACGACGTGGTTCCATCTTTGATGGCTGGGACAACTCAGTGCGACAAGTACGAAAACGACCTCGACCTCGCCACCCAGCCAACGACGACGACGACGTGCCCATGACTGTCTCCTCTCGCAAGGGCATCAAGGTCAGCGATGCTGATGCTGTCTGGAATTTTTACGAGCAAAGATTTAAGAACTGCCAGCAAACGGCGTGCAAGCTTATCGCCAAGGCCTGGGTCAAAGCTGTTGAGCCCAAGAAGCAATCGACACATCCTTACACCGGTAGCGATGAAAAGGCACCAGACTGGTGGCCAAAGCCGTGGGGTCCGACCAAGGACGATAAAGTCAGGCACAAGGAGCCAGACCACTTGTACAAGCGAGGTACGACGATGATGCTTGCCAGCAGAGTCCGCAGCCCCGAGTCCGCAGCCCCGAGTCCGCAAAAGCCCTGCACATGCATGCCAGCTGACTTCTCCCTACAGAACGTGTCCATTTGCTCGCTCATATCTTGAGGCTAGTTGTTGAACCCAACACCAAACAACACAGTGATCTACAAAAACTCGGCCTGAATGTCAAGAAACTGGAAGAGGCCACACATGAGGCACTCTCGTCCTTTTTCTTGGACAATGAGACTAATGCGAAGAAACGGCCGTATCTGAACGAGATATTCAAGATGGCGAGACAGGAAGAACGTTTCAAAAATGACGAAATAGGTGAGCTACTTTGTCGGGGCGCACCTATGAAAGGGGACTTTTGGTTGTGGCGATGATCAGAAGAAGATGTGCTAACACATGGCACCTTGACTTTGCAAGATGGCTCCACCGAGGTGTATGTCATGGCCGAGGACAAGATCCCTGACAACTATGCTTCTGACAACGAAGATGGCCCGTTTCCGAAAGAGGAGGACGACAATGACATTCCTCGACCCAACAAGGTGAACGCACAACAGCAGTGCGTTGTGCAGACACCAACGACGGGTCCGACAGCGACACAGCCCTTGCATGGTGGGCATGGACCTTTTATGAGTGAGCTCCCAGTTCGAGGCAATTCCTACAATTCCGCCATGGTACCGGCCGAGATGTCAAACCAGCCGCACACGTTTGTGGACAATGGCGGAATTACTGTCACTGATCAAACTGCCGTTACAGCTCCCAATCCCGCCTTGACGCTGGACATGGTCTCCAGCCCGCACGATACGAGCAGGCGTCCGTCGGTGTTTAGTGAATACGCCAGCCCTGTCGGCAACAACATGTACGGCCAACAGTGGCAGCAGTCTGCATCTACTGGTCCAACACAGACGCCGATTTACTCGTACGCTCCGCCTCAGGGCAACCCTCCGCAGGCTTCATTCATAAACCAAACAGTCCCTATGAACCCGAACCAGTCATTTATGGGGAGCTCTTTTGAAGAGCCGGGGCGTCCAGAGTATGATGCAAACGGACCACCGATGTTCCGAACTGGAGGCATTTCACACGTGTCAGCACCTGTCAATCAACAGGCAGGGTATTATGTGCCTGGCGATGGCAGATCCGGACTGAGAGTACTCACTCAGGTCGAAGACGATGTTGCCAGGAACCAGATGTAGTGGGCGAGCTAGGAAAATCCTACCTAGGACACTGTACCATCCCTCGGGAACGAAACGATATTCCAGCTCGTGGCAAGCAAGACCTAGTACACACTACTTGGCATACATGCGTATATACATGGCATACGTACATACATACTTTGAACGAGTATAGGCACAGGAACAGAGCAGCAAAGAGGAGGGGCTGCGTAAAGGAGCAGCGTTTTTGACATCTACCAATTCTTGACTTAGTACATTGATACCCTGGCGATTCTCATTCGGGCAAGGCACGGACGGCGGCAAAAGGCGACTTATTGGATTTTCGCGAACCAATTGTTTATGAACGATGGGTTGATGAATGATAATGTGGGGGTCACTGGCCTCGTTTCTTTATGACTTGGCTCGCAATTGTTATCGGATGATACGAGGTCCGGAGGAAATGTAAATTTCTTCGGACCCAATTTCGAGTTTCATTGATGATGTTCGTCGGCCCGACAGTCCGAGCACGATGGCACGATGGCACGATGCACGATGCACGATGCAGACAGGCTAGCACATGGGCATATACCTATTTACCCGCGTGGACGTTGACGAGCGCATCGATGTCTTTTCCTTGTTGAGTCATGTTCGATCCAAAGCGAGCGAATGGGATGCTGTGGTTTTGCATCTTCACTGCGCTTTGTTGGATTTTTTTTTTGGGTTTCTTTGCGTCGCAATTCATCATGAGACCAAGTAACGCTTAACGACTATCAACGTCTTGGGGTGCCATTTTTTTTTTTTCCTCATCTCGGTTGAGGGTTTTTTTTTTGCCGTGAGGCTTACGCGCGCCTGCGTGATACCACGAAGACGAATAAGGGGAGAAGGGGTGTGGTGGCAACGTCGACTGATGCCCATTGGCAAGGGGCAAGCATTTCGACGACAAGCAGAGCAGGAATTTGTGCAATGGTACCGGTATGGGCTACCCGAATGGGGGAGTCGTACTTGGATGGATTCATGACATGGTAATGCGAGTTCACGTTATGGGATGGGGTGTTTTAAAAAAGTTCTTCAGGAGTTGTCGTCGTATCTGGTGTCCGGGCGTCGAATTCGGGACGGCCATGAAAGGTTGCCAAGGCCACGACCAAGGCAAAAAAAAATCCCATGTTGCAAAACTGTAATGGTGAAGATTGGGGGGAGAGTACTCGGGAGGTTGCATGAAAGAAGAATTGGATAGGATTTTAATCGTGAGCACTGACGCTGGTGCCACAATTTTGACATTGTCCATCCATGGCTGGCATGGTCCCGGACGCAGTGCGCACTACAGCATTGACTTGACGCTGTACGGTGAGGGGGGGGGCCCTTTTGACTTTGTTTCGTTGCATCCGTTGCATTCATTGCACTCGAGATTTAGGCTTAGGAATGAGGGCAGATTCAATGCAAAGCTGAATATCCCCCGACGACGAAGCGAGACGAGACGGGCCGGGCCACTGTGGTCGCAGAGTCTGTTGCGTTCGGTGAGTCCATGTGTTGTATACAACGTTACACCGGAGATTATACATCCATGCATGAAGCCGAGTACATTACGGGTCACACGCCGTAGCCTCTTATTTCGACCACAGACAGGCAGGCAGCATGGAAAGAAAAGGGGTGTGTAATACGTATTGCGAATTGACAAGATTTATATCGGGGCACGGAAATTCGTCAAGTGGGGGGATCGAGAGTTTGAAACCGTGCATTGGCTTGGACTTGCTCCCCATAAACTTCCAATCCTTGTCAACGGGCCTCTTGCTTTTGCATCGGACAGTGAGGGAGGGACCCTCGGAAGGTTTCACAGATTTTGCAAAAACAACGGTGCCATCAGCATGATGCCATCCAGATGCTCATCGATGGATATGCCGATTGGATCCAACGGCAGTTCGACTGAACTACGTGGACTGCACTCGTCACATGTCATGGCTCCACTAGTAAATCTCATCTTGCATTCTCGGGGACTTGTTCCGCGGTATCCATCCGGGACGTGGCAAATCTGACGTTTATGCCGGGGTACTCAATATGCTTCTACACGGCACCCATTCATGAAAAAAAAAAAACCCCCCCATAAAACCCCCCATAAAACCCCATAAAAACAACACGTGCAGATTTCTCATTCCTGGTCGGGTGAACTGCAGTAGTAAGCCTTTGTATTAATGTATTTCAATGCACACACAGTAACAAAGTCAACCCCTAGAACGCACAATAACCATCCAACCAGCAAAATCTTGCGCCGGTGTATCATGATGTAGCAGTGGGCCACGCCAGACCGACTACCATTGTTGAAGCAAAACAAGACACAACAACAAGAACAAACGCCCTATGAACCCATTTCTTCCAGCCCATGAGCATACATGGTCAACAGCTGTCCCGGTGCACGCTCGCATGTCTGCTCCTAAGTTGACGTGGTTGCCGCAGATTCGTCCTTTGGCTGTGGTGGTTCCAGGCCAGCGTTTTGCGCCACTCGTTTCCACGTCTCCAATTCCCTGTACAGTCGCTCGCATTCCTGCTTCAACTTGTCATTGGAGGCGCTGAGCTCCGTGATGGCTTGCTCCGTAAGCAACTTTTCCAAAGTCCACTTTTCAATGTTTTGTTGTTCATTCTCCTTAAGCTGCGAGATGAAACTGACAGCCCGCTGCAGAATCGATCCCTTGTTCTTTTCACATCCTGGGACAATCTTTGCCAGCTCGTTGATCCCTTCATTGATTGTTTCACGACGCCTTCGTTCAACTGCTGCATGTGTCAGCCAACTACGCACTCGGCTTCTATTTCGGGGCAGACTAGATCATCGTGGCACTCACCTTCCTTGTGATTGTCCTTTCGCATCTTGTGCCACTCTTCGGAGCCTACGGTGGGCTTGGAACTAGGCGTAGCTGATGAGGTAGAGTAGCGATGACCGGGAGGTTGGACGCCGTTCGCTTGCTGGCCGATTGTTGTTGGATCCATCATGTCGGGCTGAGGAACCTCGGGATTGAATGTCGGGTCATCATCATGGTGGTGCTCGCCGTCTGAAGCAGTCTGTGCTGCGAATTGCTCTTCCGTCGATGGAGGGACGTGAAGGGTCGGATACATGCCCAGCGCAGCTTGCGCAGTGCTCGTAGCATTTGATGCATCCGAAGCCTCGGCGTGGTCCGGTGCCGCAGCTTGTTGCAACGCGTTGAAGTCGGCCACGCTGACGCCATGAGCGGCAGCGGCGGCGACTGCGGCGGCGGCGGCGGCGGCGTGCGTCGCCTCGATGGCATTTTCAATAAAGGCGGCTGTGTCTGCCGTCATGGCTGCTGGAGGGGCGCCACGCTTGGGACGTGGTGTGCCTGGACTGTCCGGTTCTCGCTTTCTCTTCTGTCCGGGTGAGCCGGTGAGACTGGACAAGTCAGGGTGCTCAGACACGAGTGTGTCCGACATGTTGATTGGAAGGGGGAGGATTCAAGAGAGACCAATGCCGATATTCTTTGAGCGGAGGACCGGATGGCCGGAGGGATGTAGCGCCCAATGTGACTCGTGGCCTCAACACTGTGAGCAGGTGTGTGTTAGATAATCGTCAAATTGAAAACGGTATGCACAAGCCAAAGGCGGCGATAGGAAAGGACCGAAACAAGAGCAAATTCGGTATCTGCATGTCTGTACTTGTTGGCAGCAGACGCGACAATTCGGTACACAGCCCTTCCATTCACACGAATGGCCAGGTGAATGAAACAGTGTTCGACGTACTCAAAGTGCATGATTCTGCCACACAGACACAGCTCGGCAATGAAGCACTTGCTTCTTCACCGACCGAGAACAAGGTTCGCAGGGCCGACGCAGCCGCCGCCGAGATTGGTCGATTAATATAACGCTTCCGAGACCAGGACGGGCGGGCGACGGTGAATGGCATACCATCATGTCGAACGTCGATCAAAAGTTTGCTGTGGACCGCGTCTCCGTATGCATGCCTCATGAAGGGTTGTGAAGTCGTCACTGGACGGCTCATTGAGACTGGGACCATGAGCTTGCTTGCTTGCGACACACAAGCCAGTCTTGGGCGCCGTGAGCAGATTTTCACTCATCGCGCCGATGCCTGAGATAAAGCAGGACCAAAGCGACGCCGAAATCCATCAAAGGCATAGTCGCATTCATCAAAACGACATTGTGAACAAGGAGAGCAGTCGCCTACGGCGGACATACCTCGCAGATCATGTGCTCTGGAGACTCCCAGATCACGGGTTTTCGATTCACGTGTTTTGCGTGATCAATCTCGTGATATCGCGCCGGTCGGGCGTCGAATAAGTCACCGCAGACCCGCAGCTTGGACAAGGGCACAACGGAAACGTGCAGAAGGCGGGAGCAACGAAGAAATATTTATATAAAAAAAAATTGAAAAAAAAAAAAAGAGAGAAAGGGAGGGACGGAGGGCCAGGAAGTAATGGGATCGTGATAGTACTCTTCAGGGAAGCTCCAACACGAGATTCTTATGCTTACAACAAGTTGCGTACGTCGCGCCAAAACGGACGAGGCACCGGCGTTTCTGGGCCTGGTCTGGTCTGGTCTGGTCTGGTGTTCTGGGGGGGGACTTCGGGTCACGCGACGGGCGACGAGGTCGACTTAGTCGAACACGTGCAGGCGGGCGATGCTGAGGTGATAAATAATAAGGAGGTGGGGGGGGGGAGAGGCATTGAAGGCTCCCCCACCCTCTGTTTGTCGACGGGCGGAGTCTGCCTGAGGCCATAGTCTATCTGGCCCAATCACAGCCGCTGGCTTGACACACTGGGTCTCGGCTTGCAGCTGCTGGCGCCCCCTTCCAAGCTCCCTGCACATTCCGCAAGGAGAGAGCATGCGAGACGGGAGACGAGAGGGAGCAATCACCAGACCGACCCCAGTTACCCCACCCATAAAAGCTCGAAACAACAGCGACTCGAAATATGCTAATAATAACTTTGCACGAGGAGAGTTAAATCACACGATATTCTATAGGGCAAAACCAAGCCGACCATTGATTGATGCCCAGACTTCCCCGGTTGTCTTAGGACATCGCCATTCTCAGAGGGGCGGGTGCTGTTATCGATAGGGCGCCCGGTCGGAGTGGGGCAAGAGGTGGGGGAACAATCCCCACCCGACGACGACTTCTGCAACCACGGACGGACCACGGAGCTTGACCCTCATCGCCAGACCTGCAATCAAACACACAACGAACCTCTCTCTGTCCCTAGAAATACTACAAAGCCTGCCTCCTCCAGGGTGCCCGCCATGGCCGACCATGAGCAGTCCACACTCAAGCACAGCGACCACCTGATACTAGTAAGAAGCTATCCCGCCAGAACGCGATGCGATGTGGAACAAGTTTGAACATTCACCACGGCTAACATCTGGGCAACCTGGCGGTGCTCTAGGACCAACCTCTCCTACGTCTCCCACATGAGCTCCTCCGAAAAAACTTCCGCTCCGCCCATTTCACAATCGAGAAAGACACGTCTGCGCTCAAAACTTTGCTCAAGGACTCTGCCACGGCGGCCGTCTCCGGGCGAGCGTCCCAGCAAGAGGTTCTCCGCAACATGGACACCATGATCACCCGAATGAAGGGGGTGAAGAGAAAACTCACGGCTTACGCAGACGAAGAGTCTCGCTTGCACCACCAGACAGCTGCCCGCATCGCACACCTGGACGAGCTATACACCATGCGCAGCGTAGATGATGTCAAGTACGAGGCCTGGAGCCGACGGCGTCTCGATCGACTAGTGGCCGACTATCTCCTGCGGCATGGATTCAACCAAAGTGCCAGTGAGCTGGCAGAAGAAAAGGGCATGCAGGACCTAGTCGACGTAGAGACCTTTGTGAACACGAGCCGCATCAGGGAAGCCCTACTGGGGGGCAGCGTCGCCGAGGCACTCGCCTGGTGTACAGACAACAAGAAAGAGCTGCGAAAGATGGAGGTATGGACCCCATGAGCCTATTCATCCCCCCTCCAATTCTCACTCCATGGTACACGCACATCCAAATCCACTAACCAAAGAACAACCACACGACAGAGTAAACTCGAATTCATGCTCCGCCTACAACAATACATTGAACTGATTCGAACGCAATCCGAAGAAAAGCTCATTGAAGCAATAGCCCACGCCAAGAAATACCTCCTACCGTACTGGACAACGTACCCAAAAGAAGTCCAACAGGCCTGTGGCCTCTTGGCGTTTCCTCCCGGCGGAGCCGCCTCATCCGCCTACTCCGATCTGTACAAGCCCTCAAGATGGGCAGAGCTAGCCGATCTGTTCACCGACGCGCACAACAACCTCCTCGCTCTGCCTGCCGTGCCTCTCCTCCACGTGGCTCTCTCATCGGGACTATCAGCCCTCAAGACCCCCGCCTGCCACTCCTGTGCCGCTCACCACGGCCAAGGCACGTCTACCCTCGGCCACGGCGTGTGCCCCATTTGCTCTACAGAGCTCAACGAGCTGGCCAGGAACGTGCCGTACGCGCACCACACCAAGAGTCACGTAGAGCACGATTTGATTCTCCTTCCCAGCGGAAGGGTATACGGCTCCCAGAGATTACAAGACCAGGCCAAGAAGGCAGGCTTGCCGTCAACATTGGTCAAGGACCTTCAGACCGGGGAGGTGTTCCCTGTTGAGGGCTTGAAAAAGGTATACATCACGTAGAGGCTTGCTGGGGCAGGCCTAACCTCCGAGGATGATGAAAGAAGAAGAAAAAAATCATGTTACCAATAACCGTCTTAGTGGTGGGGTTGAGCAGCGGAACCATTGTATTTACCCAGCGATTTTATTGGATTTTTCCATCGGCGTTCAGCACAGGGTGTCACAGCACGGCACAGCGCGAATGGCACAATAATGACGTAACAATAACTAGATATAGCCTTTCAAAAAATTTCACTACTACATGGGGTGAAAAAAAAAAAGGGTGTCAAGGAAACCCCCCCCCACCTGCATTGAGTTCTTTCAGTCCCGGCACACAAGATGCTGTACAACGCGATGCTTCAGGAGGAAGGGGGAGAGCAAGTCCGGCAGACAAAATGCGTCTGCGGAACAACCTCCTTCCAGTCCTGTCACGGCTCGACGTAACAAAAGTACTCTCATTTTCCAACCTGACGAAATGTATCGACTTGGCTACATCAGTCGGTTCCCATGCCGTGCCGTGTGCCCTCCGCCCCAAACTCCCAGAACCATGAAAAATAGGATGTTGGCGCTGCTCACGCATTGACTGGCCTTGCCCTCGCGTCTGCCTTGGGTTATTCGGACGAGAATGTGGCGAAAGGAGTTGACAAGAAAAAAAAGTGCAGGAACAATAAGCATGGTCAACAAGCCAGACTAATCCAGCCGCTGTAACCACGGACCATGGCATAAACGGGCACAGGAATTCAGTTGAGATTCTCGTCAAAGAGAGCAGCCCCCAAGACGCACAGACACCCCCAGGAAGCATTCATTACCTGACTGACCCCCATGAATCAAATGCACGCGGCGAACCAAAATCGACGAGAGTCACCATGTGAAACGGCAAGAGTATGGAGGCGGTTCCATCTTCGTTTGACGCAGAGGGCATGTGACTTTGCGTCCCTTGTTGTAAAGTGTAGCGTTTTCAAGGCATAGGAGGTAATTGGCAGCCGTTTGCAGATCCCTACCTGCTGTTGCCGGCAAAGGCAAAACTTCCAAAGACACCACCACCTCCGCCGGGCGTCATGGGCCCCATCTGCGCCATATTGTTGGCATTGTGGTTCTGCGCGGCAGCAGGACTGCTGACAAGGCCGGCAGGTACCGTGTGGGGAGTGCTCGGAGCGCCGCCGTTCATGCCGTGATCGTTTCCTCCCCCTTGACCCATCATGGCCATGGGTCCCAATGGACCTTCTGGGACGCCGAGCCCCCATACCCTGCCGACATGGGCTTCTGGAATATCGCCAGTGAAGATCTTGTCTCGCATTTGGAAAAACACCTTCCCAGTAAGCAGGGAGTCTGACCCGGCCTGGTGCGCGGCGCCGATTCGTTTGATCTTGAGGGTTTCGGCAATGTTTTCGAGGCCTGACTTGTGCTCGAACTTATTAAGAATTTCCGTGCTGCTGGGGTCGCTTGGTGTGAGATATCCTTGGCCGTGTAACTTGATGGCAAACTTCATTAGGTGCTTGACGTCATAGGTTGTGGGGAAGTATAGCTTCATTTTGTGGTCAAAGTCGACTTCGTCGTTGGGTAACGGCGTGCAGATGAGAAGCTTGGTAAGGTAGCCAAAATCGTAGCCTCCGTGGAAGGAGATCCATTTGACACTGTCGAAGCAGACTAGGCCGGAGGGGATTAGCAAAGACGCAAACTCGTGGGGGTCAATTCCATCGCGCTCGAGGAGGTTGAAGTCAATGCCAGCCTGTTGCAGAGATTCGATTGACTTCTCGTTGTACATGTCTTCTTTGAGTGAGAATCTGAAGTTGAACTGCCATGAGTAAGGGAATGGTCCTTGGCTTGCCGTTCTTCTGGCAGCAGGTCCCAGGCCGAGGTCAGGTCCTGGTCTTGCCGGTGGTGTCTCGCCATCCTCATTGAACAGCGTCAAGCCGATCTGTATGACCTTGAGCATGTCCACGTTGGTTCTTAAACATTGATAATGGTAATCGCTTTTGCCTCGAAATCCACCCATCGGCCTTGCTACAACACCAGGAAATTCCGTGTCCTGTCGCCCCGTCACGTTAGCATTGACTTCAGCATACTTTGCAAAGTGCGCTCGCTGGTGGTGGAGATGCCGCCCGCACAAGGAAGGCCAAGAACTGGCCAGCGCAAAGAAGAGTTTACCATAGCAATATACGGATATTTATCCACCAAGTCTCTCAGCACAGCCATCTCCTCATGCAAATTATTTTTCCACACTTCTCGTATTCTCCCCTTGTTAGGCTGGGACCGCATGGTTGGGTGCTCCATCAACATGCCATGCTGCGCTTGTCCAGCATGTTGAGGCTGCTGCAAGCCTGCCGGACCATGGGCAAACCCCAGTCTGGCACTTTGACTACCAAATCCTGTGTCTGCGAATGCTGCGCCATTGAGGCCGCCATTGAGGCCGCCATTGAGGCCGCCGCCAAAGGCATTGCCATTGGCACCAGCAATAAATGGACTGATCTGACCATTGGCGTTGAGATATTGGTTGCCGCTCATGGGACCACCCTGGGGCTGGCCATGGGAAGGAAATCCAGGCTGGTGAAAGGGTGCACCGACGCCTGGTCCGGCGCCGAAGCCCCTGATCTGCGGCGGCATGGGGTGGTTCTTATGCGTCGAGACGCTGTAATTGGGATGGCGGGACGTCACAAGCTGCCCAACTTGCGACTGTTGCGGTTGGGGCGGCCGTTGCGGTAAGTGAACACCAGAAGAGGGATGCCGTTGGTGCTGTTGTTGAGATTGTCGATGTGTTCGGTTTATTAGGGTTTGCAGGTTTTGTTGGGGCTGTTGGGGCTGTTGGTTCGGTTGATAATAGTGTACCACCGGCTGCGCCCGACGTGGACGACGATTTGAAGGACGCTATCTCTAATGCGTCGATGAAGAAGGATTGGGGTTGTTGTGCCGCGGATGATTGTTCATTGAGAATAGCTCAAGGGAGGTGATGGCTAGCTGGCGAGGGTGGGAAAGCGGCGAGCCGAAATGACTTGTTGCTTGTATGCAAGGACTGCACAGCGGTCTCAGAGAAGCGTAGGCGTCTAATCGGCCGAGACCACGGGACTCGCGACACTGAGCGACCAGATGGGACCTGAGACCACCTGCTTTGTGGCAAGTTGTATGGCAGCCGAGTGTCAAGACTTGTCGACAGAAAAGATGGGGTAGCCACGCGCGGGGGCGTGCTTATCGCGAGCGAGCGAGCGGTCGTGGGTCGGGGCTAATCGATGCTTGAATTCGCTGTCGTAGATGATGATGAGGAGGATGATGATGATGATGATGATGATGATGATGATGATGAAAGCAACTGTCGTAGAATCTACAGTGCGTAACAGACAGAGTGAGGCGGCGTCGAGATCACAAAGCTTTCAACTGAAAAGAGAGGGCAGGTCGCTCGTTCTCGTGATGGAGTGGAGGCTTGCGGCAAGTGCCTTCCCACTAGCTTGTCCGAGTCCGGTCTAACACAGTTTCCAAGATGGCTTGGCCCGTGCGCCTTGTCGAGCTCGCCGCAACTCGCCGCTTCAGCAACTACATTGTTCCGGCAAGTCGACAAATGAACGCCGGGCCTATTCAAACCGCCGGGACGTGCCCTTCTTGCCTGCTGCCATCTCTCCAACGCTTCGTGCTTCGTTGCGATCAAGCCCCCCTTCCACTCGTCTCTACCAATTCTGTCCCCCTTTGCACAGGCGGCTCAAATTGGCACCATGCTTCCCACCAGGTACGAGTTGGCGCACGCGCCCGAGCAGCGTCCGATTGCCGACCCCGAAGTAACGACTTAACGCACAACGAGGAGGAATCATGGCTAACACCCACATCTTTGCCAACTGCACAGAATTCTCCGAGCGGCCCGCGGGTCCAAAGCCAACATCACCGGCTTCAACATGCGCGCATTCAAAGAAGCAGCCGGGCAGCCGCGATACGACCCCTGGGAGAGAGCGTACGTCCATCCAAACCCCTCAGCACCACGATTCGTAAATCCGACCAACCTCCACATCGAGCAACGCCTACTTCCAACCCGCCTCCTCGGAATATGCTCCCAGAAGTCTCCATAGTTGCTAACGTAAGTGTCGCAGTGAGGCCTGGAGATACGTCGGCACCTTCTCCCGATGGAACCGATTCAAGGGCTCCCTGCCCGGTCTGGGTACCGCCACCGTCGCCTTCACCGGATACTGCCTCTACGAGCACTTTTTCATACAAGATGAACACCACGGAGAGGCGCATCACTAAAGCAGCACTGCTAAAAAAAAAAAAAAAAGAGAGAGAGAGAGAGAAAATCTAGACGGATGAGGACAACAGGCGGGAGGAGCACAGGATGGAGAGATCAGCCACCATGAGAGTTTGAATGGAACAGAGGCGGTGTAAGACAAGGATGGTAGGAGGTGAGGAGAGACATTGTACATAAACATTGACGGCGTGAAATGAGCCGCAAGAACCCTTCTGTTATTTGTTCAATGTTTGCTCAGGCTATTTGTTGGGCTTGCATAATAGAAATGTCGACGCATGTTTGGTCCTGTTCGCGTGTTGATTACTAGATGTTCGCGCTCTTATTTTTTGGGATGAGTGGCAAGATGGGGGATTTCATTCTGGCGCAGAAGAAAAGAATGGCAACTTGTCTCGTGTTCGTATGATTGAAGACGTAATTCTTGTCCAAATCGGTTTGATCCCCACGGATAAGCTCACACGCTGGGATAGGATATTCTCATGCTAGGAATTTTTTTCAGAGACTTTATTACTCTTTAGTGGACTATATTATTTCTAATGGCATTGTCACAATTGAAGTCGGGGAAGAACAAATTCACTTGGTCTCATAGGTATATCCTCTTGCTCTGCTCTAAGAGTCCTAGGTTCAAATTTCATCTCATGGTATATGCAACTATTTCAATGAAACATGAAAAGAAAAACATGTACTGCGTCAATCATCGCGCCAGTTTTGACCACCGGCCAGTATTCCAACCAACACGATTCTTCAACGCCACATTCATAACCCCGGTGCCTGACCTGGGCATGATGTGTAGTGGGCATCTCTACTCAAACTCGACTCGTTCAACCAGGAGCATGCAGGTTGTCCTGGCTCATGTTTTCAAGTTCAATCCCATCACAGCATCAAGAGCCTCTTCGACGGCAGATTCAAGATCACCGACCCGCTGTTTCAAGCCTCTATTTTCATCTCGAAGCAGACTGGCAGTGTCCCAGGCCACACTTGCATCTTGACCCTGACAGTTTTGGCATACATGCGTAGTCTCCTTGTTGGCAGTCTCGCCAGAAATGCCCTTGATGAGCTTCCGGAACGCCGAGATCTGCTGTGGTTGGGATTGTCTTGAAGGACGAGGAGGCTCCAGCATGGCAGACTTGGGCACATGCGGGAGAGGGGCGCTGTGCATGTGCATGTGCATCCTTGCGCCTTCAGTAGAACCCGCTGCCAGGGTAGGGCTCCGCGATCGAGAAAAGACACTGACCTCATCGATGCTCTCGTCATCCGTGTCAAAGACTGCGTCGTCAGACTTGGTGGTGCCAACGCTTCGGCGGCGGTACTTTTGTCGTTGGTCGTCTTCAGCGCCAAGATCTTCCGAGATGGTGGATATGCCAGAAGACATGACGACGCTTTCTCTGGCTGTCCTCTCTTGCATTCTCAGCCTCTTCTCTTGGTTGAGCTCTTCCATCAGAGCTTGCATCATAGCCTCCGTTTCGGCAGCTTTTTGAGCCATGTCTTCTAGCTGTATCTTCAGATGCGCCGTTCGGGTCTCCATCTCGACTTTTTCATCTTGCTGCGCGTCTCGCTCGGCTCGGAGTTCTTGACAAGCAATGGCTTTGTCCTGATAAGCGGACTGGAACTTGCGCAACAGACCAGTAGCATTCATTCGTAGATTCTTGAAAGCAGCGGGAGAGAAGGGCTCCCCATCGTTTGGGGCCCCAGTTGGGAACAAGGTCGCATTGATGTCTAGGTTGATGAGCTCGTCGTGTTTCGGCACTGACACCGGAGTGGTTGTGAGACCTTTTAAGGCGGTCATATTGAAGAACGAGAACCGTGAAGCGGAAGCTGGTGACATGACTTTGGCACGAGTCCCGGTAGAAGCTGCAGCCGAAGTACATGCCACGGAGGATGGTGATCGTAGCTTTGTCGGTGTCATATCAGCGGTTGAGGGATTTTGAGCCTCCACATGCTGGTTTGTGTTAGTCTTGTTGCGTCTCATGTACCATGCGCCAGGCTGTTGCTGAGACAATTCCGACGAATCTCTGGCCATCTTATCGCCTGTTAAAGACATCTTCCCGTGCTGTTTCCGTAAGGAGTCGAGGGTGTATCGCGACGTTGGAGACGAGAATAACCAGTCGTTGTCTTCGTCTGATGTGTTAACGTCGCCAGGAACAGTTGACATCCGCAATGGAGACTGTTGTTTCGGAGGCGAGCAAGGCTCAGGCCAGCTCGACCTTGCTTGTGAAGCTGCGCTGAGTGAAGCAGTCGGTGACCTTTGAGAAACGACTTTGCTTTGTGTAAAGATGTGTAAAGCACCTCCGGGTGACCGAGGGGTGCTTTCCGGGCTGCTGCAGGACTCATCTTGTCCCTGGATGCGGTTTCGGCACGGGGGAGATTGTCCATTTGCCGGGGAAGGAGAGCTGAGCATGGTTGATGAGGCGTCCTGAGTGGGACTGTTAAATTAGTTGATGTCGTAACCCCCGGTCGTCGAATTTGGAATTTTAGAGGTTCGGCAAAGCCCGGGCTAGGCTTAAATCAGTGCTGAAGATTATGCAGCTCCGGCATTACCATGCAGCAAGAGAGTGAAGAAGCACGCAAGTTGAGTTTGGCCTGAGAAAGGTTGAGGAAGTACGGAGTAGTTGGCGGATATAACGGTGTCTGTCTGTGGTGGAGGTGAAGTGAAATAGATTTGTTTCTTTAGCCGCGATTGAAAAAGAAACACGCTTGAACTTGGCCAAATAATATGGGACGAAGATTTGCTTCATAGTCCCACCGGCTTGGAGCAGTTGCTTGCTATTGAACCATTCAATGTCTCTGATGAAGCCCCCGCATGCGACTCAAATATCAGGGAGAGAGGGGCGAGAATGGGTGAAACGAAAGGAACCCTGGTCTTCCACGATCTATGCCTGATCACACGCCGAACAATCAACGCAAGCAGTGACCGGATATCAAGTCGCACCGCCGTCTTCGTGGATGAAACAGCCGACAAGGGCTGGTTTGTGCTATGCTGTCTTCGGGCTTCTGACGCCGATATCGAAGGAAAACAAGTATCGTAAAGACTAGAGCGGACGGGTTGACGCTACGGAGTACGGGTTAGAGACTAGGCACCTTTGTTTGTCTCAGTCGCCCAGCCCAGCACTGGTATGCGCCGCTCGAGCGGGAGGAATGGGCCGTTGCCGATTTCGTCAGAATTGGGTGTGGAAGTACTGGACGATGCTATCATTCAGCCGTGGTTGGTATGGCCAAGGAAGCCAATGTCTCGAAAGAGAGACTCTTGTACGCACTCCGGAGCACTCCGTGGAGTATCACGGAGTAGTAGGTTGAATGATGACAGATGCAAGGGTGGGCTCGGTGTTGAAGGGCTCGGTGTTGAAGGGCTCGGGGGACGTGGAAATCGCGGAGTACTGGGCTTTTCTAATTAATATCAGGCACGCTCGCTCGCATCTGCATCCGATTTGCAGCCGCAGTCTTCAGCAAGGCAAGAGGGTGTGCAGCCACGCGGCTGTGCCCACAGGCTTCAAATGTTCCCTAGAACTCGCTCCTCTTGGGTGCCGCTGCCCAACCTGCCAGGTCGCCTGGGCTTCTTTAGCTCTCCTCTCTTGCTCTTGCTAGGCGGTGGCGGGCTGTCAATGGGCTGCCAGCGGCTCGCAGTGGCTGGCAGCGGCGCACAGCTGGCACACAATCAATAACCATAAGTCTCGAGGGGTTGGCGGGGTAACTCTGGCTGACTGTGGACAGCGGGCTTGGAGGCGGTCGTAACTTAAAGGCCCGCGACTTCAACAACATGTGATTGTCAACACGTTGGACGACTAGAACACTCATCTTGTCAAGTTGTGCTTGCTTTCAAGTATGTATGTACAATACACAGATCTATACGCCCCATTTCCGGCAAATTGTACCATACATAAGATTACCACAACAGACTCCGTGGTATTGATTCTTATCAGGTCTGCTGTGGTACCCTATACTCTGAAAATATCCCGTCCGTGAATTTCGTCTTCCTTCTTGATATCAAGTGTTTCTCAAATATTTCAACCGACTTCCTGTATACTTTTGGAGAGGCTTGAATTGTGTTCGGACGGTCGATCCGCGGGATCGCAGGTTGCCAAACTTTGATTGATTTTTTCCCGGCCCCTTGGGTGAAAAACAAGTACGTCCCGCCCCATACATGAAGTCAGGAAGCAGAATAAACTGGAAAGAAGATGCTCATATGTATACACGGTCAGTTTGAAGAAGCAAGACAACTTGTCAGATTATGCTTTAAGCTAAAGTCCTTTCTAAAATTCCGAGGCGAGCAGGCGACGTAGGACTGGAAGCTATTATATACCAGCTGCACGTCTAATTGCATGGCGAAGCTGAACCCACTTGAACAGACCGCACAAGACCCACTTTCCGCCCCCACCACGATTTTTTTTTTCTGTCGGTATATAAAGGGTGCCAGCCCATAGCAATTTTTTCCTTTTCCCTTCTTTCCATCTACATCATCAGTTGGGATTAAACTATTAACCGTCATGTTAATACTTAATTTCATTATGGAAGACTTCGCTACGGCGACTTGCTGCTAGACATCCTCCTCAGTGGGTGCTTTGGCCGTTCCCGGTCTCCCAAAGTGAAGTAACCGCCTACCTATCACGTACTTACGATCTCGTTGATGTCCGTGTTGGGGTGGTTGCGACATGCCATCGAGAGGGAATTCTTGGGTTTGAACAAACCCCGGGTAAGAAGTAAACCGTAGAGGGCTCACATGAAGAGCTGCGCATCGCATTCAGTCGCGCTCAATGCTGTTCCAACACGCTGGTTGGTAGCTCAGCTCAGTTGTGACTTGTTTTCACGATGATCTTGTGGCTGTCTCATGCCTGGCGAAAAGGAATCCGCAGTGCGAACAGCTCGAGGGCGGCTTTGCGCTATGCCGGGTTGGTCCTCAATTCATTGCCACTGAGCTCTGAATGGCTAATAATGGCACTCCAACATGAAAATCCTCTGCACCCTTCCATGAAATAGGCTTCGTTGTGGCTAGAGTTGCGGTTTTCATTCTGCCAGGCAGGGGCACGTGACCATCATGATCGCGCTAGTGCAGGGACCAGCTGATCGGAGAGCGCTCGACTTGCCGCAGAGAAATTTTTGGATAAGTTGCCAGTCATCCAAAAGGGACAGTCCAATTTTCGGCTTATTAGATGTGTCTACTCCTTGTCCACCCGTCCCTCGCCCATTTTTGATATTCCCGAACTCTCCAACTACGCGACAAACTAGTCGGGAGTCCAATCATAATGTCTTCGCTGTGGAATGCCTTCACTGGTGGCAACAAGCCGCGCCACGAGCAACGCCAGGACCAGACACACACCTTCGATGCGCCGGCCCCTTCACCATCGTCGTCAACCAACTTTGATCCCTCACAGGGACAAGGAGTGGAATCTTTCCTTCAGAATTCGTCCTTTGCCGATCCCTCACAGTTGCACCCTCTCGCCGGTCTCAACAAGGACACTCTCGAGTACTTGACTCTCGAGGACTCTGCTCTGTCCGAACTCCCTGGCGGCCAGTCGGTCCTGCCGTCGCGAGGCTTTACCGACGATCTTTGCTACGGCACCGGCATCACATACTTGGCAGCTCTGTCGCTAGGAGGTGTCTGGGGCTTGAAGGATGGCCTTCAAAAGTCTGTTGGTCAGCCACCCAAGCTGCGAATGAACGCCATCCTCAACGGCATGACCCGAAGAGGACCATTCCTCGGGAACTCGGCCGGTGTCGTCGCCATTGTGTACAACTGTATCAACTCGTTGATTGGAATTGCACGTGGCAAGCACGATGCGGCCAACACCGTTATTGCGGGTGTGCTTAGCGGCATGGTGTTCAAGAGCACGCGTGGTGCTCGCTCTATGATGATTTCTGGTGGTGTTGTTGGCTCCGTTGCCGGAGTCTGGGCTGTGAGTCGACCACTTCGAATGGCATTGACCTCATGACTTACTGTTGGTTGGTAGATTGTGCGACGGTCGTTTTTCCCTATTCCCGAACCCGCAGCGCCCATCGAGAAGCTGTGATTTATGCCTCGTTCGCACGACACGACGACAATTCCGTTTCCTAGCACATCATGGAAATCTTCCACTTGAAGCAATATCTTTCTAATCTAAAATGAACTACGGCTTCGCAGGATGTGAGTCAAAGCGCAAAGGCGGGAGAAGGATGGAGAGATTGGCCAGAAGAAAAAGAGGGACATTAATAAAAGAAGATGTGTGTACGGACACGGCGGCGGCAACCGAAGAAGCCCCTTGTATAAGCCGACAAAGCAGCCTCGGCGGGGCGTATCTCTTTACGGGTGGCATTTCTCATGGATGGTCTCTCTCCTCCCAATGAACTCAGTGTACATTATCACAACTGGTAACCAGCGAGCATTAGACCATACAGGAAGAAGAGGCATCTGGGCATCTGGTCTACAATTCACATGTTTGGATCATTCCCATTGGCGCAACTGGCTGCCGAACAAACGTGAGATGCCATGTGGGGCGAATACGCGAATACAGCTGTCGATAAGGACATGAATGCTGTGAGTCGATTGATATTCGCAGGGTTCACGATGCAAGCTTGAAGCGCGCAGCTGGCAGATCGAGCCAAACGAGGACAGGTTTCAATCGGTTCTCCCTCGAGCCTGTACCTTCCCTCTCGTCTCGTCGCCGCTGCATGCAAAGGAATAATCAATGCCAGACCAAAGCTGGCTATATTGCCACGATATCATGTGTCTTTCTTGCTTTCCATGGACCTGGACGCAATACGAAGAAGATCCCCTCGACAGCATGCCCGAGCAGTCAGTCTGGGTGCACGACGGGACTGGCTGGTCTCTGCAACCCGTGGTAAGTCGCGTCACAGTCAGTCTATTTTGTTCATGCTGTTTTGGTCCCAAATTTTTTTGGAAAAGTGAGCTCCAGGTGAGCTATGAATCTGCCATCCCACTCCCACTCTGTCCGTTGTTTACTCAACTCGCCCACTTTGAGTGCTGCTCTCTCTGTCTTCTCATTTTCTCTTTCTCGAGGTCCCAAGTTGTCTTCTCCTCTCCCTTCTTTTCCCGGCTCCCCCATCTGCATCGTTCACGAACCCCATTCTCGTCGTCATTAGCACGCTTCTTCCTGTGCCAATGACTCGCATCTTGTTCACGCACAAAAAAATCAGCCATGCCCAAGGCAGGTTCGGATCTCAAATCTCCCAGCCTCAGACCGCCACGGCCTAAGTCGACGGACTCGATTCCTCCCCGTCAAGTCCACTTTGACGACAAGTCGAGAAAGAGCCCCCCCTCTCCTCCCACACCACCACCACCCGAGAACATCAACAACAACACGCAGCCTGATTCTCACCCGCAAGTCGGCTGTGGTCTGCCCTACCTGAACCGTCCCCCTTCGGGCCAGTGGTATACAGCTGCCGACCCAACTCGCAGTGTCAACTGCCAGCCTGCCTTTACACACACCACCACCCCCGGTGCTGTTCCTCCTCAGCACCACTTCCAGTATCCCCTCGTCAACAACCAGCAGCAGCAGCAGCACTTTGGTCATCCAGGCGTGTCCTACATTGGTCATCACCAGAACAACATGGGCGACTATCAGAACTGCGCGCCTCCTCCCACGGGGGTGAATTTCCAGCCTCCTGTGCCTGATACCACGTTTGGACCGATCCCGCATGTTTATGTGCCGCGGTTTGATGGGCATTTTCAAGTTGGTGTTTCTTTTCCTTTTGTTCCTACTGCTGCTGCTGCTGTTTGTGTTGCGCCACCGACGACGACGACGGCTTCGCCTGTGTTTGCGGCGTATTATGCAAGTTTACTTTACTTTCCTTGCCTTCATCAATGATTGTGCTTGAAGCAGGTTGCTTTTGACTGTCTGTTTCACTTTCATCTGAGGAGGAGCAGTCAGACGAGATGACCTCTTCCATCTATGCTGTGTCTGCTACACACCAGACGTCAGATCTGAGGAACGATCAGTTCATCAGACGATATGTTCCCTGCTTTGAGCTGAAGCCTTGCCGCATCACGAAACTCACTAACATGATTCATAGCAACCAGCCGTTGGACCCGTCCCCGTCCCCGTCCAAAACGCCTACGGCATCCCCCAACCCTCGTACATCCCCATGGCAGCCTCTCAGCCCGTCATGCTCAACGGCCAAGCCTACATACCCGCTGGCCACGGCTTCTCCAATCAGCAGCAGCCCATGATGGCCACGACTCCCATGATGGCCGCTGCCGCCGTCCCCGGGCACAGCATGCCCATGGGAATGCCCGCGGGGGCACCCATCCCCATCATACCAGGTAATGCCACCTCCTCCAGCGTGCCCGATGTTTCAGGCCTGGGCAAGACCCCTCACGAAGAGACCCTTCGTCAGGTAGAGTTCGCCTACAACAACCGCCTCTTTGAGCCGCAGGACTTTAAGCCCGCGGATGATGACCCCTCTCGTTTTTACTACGTGCGCGAGGTTGACGGGAACTGGACTCAGCGCAACCGTTTTACTATTGATCACATGGGCGATTGTAGGTGGTATGTCACCGATGAGGGGTGGTTCTATGCAGTGAGACTGCCTGATTAGTTCTGCCTCGTTTGTTGCTGCTATTTTGGAACAGTGATGTAAGTAGTGGCTCTTTTTTTTATATCCTCATCCTCATGCACGACTTGTCGAGGTTGACTGTAATGAACTGAATTGACATTATTGAATAGGAGTTTTGAGAGTTGATTGAGTGAGACATTCTCGACGCTTGGCGGAGAATGAACAAATGAAAGAAAGCGGCCATGGTATGTGGGTGGTAGTCAGCTGCTTTGTCAAGACGTGTCAATAACCAAATTTGCTTAGACTGGAACGAAGAAAACAAAAGACGTCGTGATGAGAAAGCGATACCTAGACAGAAAAGACGTGAGAGGCGTTTGTAGACTTGCTAGACAAAACCGATAGATGTTGAATGTGGCCATGGAGCCCTCGTTATTAAAAACTAAAAATCTCCGTGTTGATTGCCGTGTATACCAATCTCAGCTCAAATACAGCGAACTGGACATTTCCCCACATCGTACAGTTATGCATACCGACAATAGCGCCACACCATCATGTCCCCATTCTCGTTCCGAGCAACTATCCACGCTCTATCGTGGCTTTTTGCCCCCCACTCTAATTACTACTTACTTTGCAATAGGCCTCCTCAGCGGGTGCGCTTCCGTGTTGAGAACATAGTCATCTAGAC
The DNA here is from genome assembly GCA_023658475.1 of Epichloe elymi. NCBI lineage: Eukaryota > Fungi > Ascomycota > Sordariomycetes > Hypocreales > Clavicipitaceae > Epichloe > Epichloe elymi. The sequence goes on from CP098276.1 coordinate 4,679,529, forward strand.
TGATTAACTCGGGAGGCGAGAAGATGAGGTAGAAATACTTGAGGGTTTCTGCGAGCCAGAAGCTCTGTGATGGTTTCATTCATTAGCTCGGCCGTCATATTGGAAAAAAAAAAAAAACCTCGCTCGCAATGGGGGAAGGGGGGAATATAAAAACCCACCTCCATAGAGTCAACCTTCTTCGTCTTCCCCTTTGTCGTGACGTCTGAAATGGCCGAGTACGCATATTTGGTTTCTGTCGAGGCCAAGATTGCCTGGAACATGTCCCACGCCATGTCCTGCAGCTCCGTCTTGCCGGTGATTCTGTACAGCACGAACAGACTCTCGATGGCTTCCGGACGAAGCTGGTACTGCGGATCTCGGGCATCGGCGAAACCCTTGGGCAGGGACTTGTCGCCTAGCCTCTTCCACGTGGGCTCGTCCCAGGGGCAGTTCTCCGTGTGCTCGCAGGGGATGAGGCGGAAGATCTCGGGCATCAAGCCTGTTGGGAAGGCGCTGTAGGCCCATCCGCATCCGCGGGCAAGGCGCTCCCCGATGGAGACGTGCTCGTCGATGCCGAGGAGGCGGCCGCCGAGACCGAACATGCCCCCCGCGAAGCAGGTCAGATGCTGGCTTTCGGGTACGAACTGTTGCGCGCTGCTGGCGTGCCAGTCGCCCATGAAGAGGATGTCCTTCTCGTCGGGAAGCATGGGGCGGAAGAGGAGGTTCTGCGTGGCCGTGTCCATGGCTGTGCGATACATTTGCTCGTATTTGGGGTCTGCGCCGCCCACGAGGGCGTGCATCTTGGGCAGGTACTCGTACAGAGAGTCCGCCAGGGCGCCGAGGGTGAAGCGGTTGTCGCGGACGGCTTCGTTCCGGAAGTCCAGTGCGATGGGCCACATGCCGGGCAGGAGGGTGTCGTTCTGCGTCCTTTCAAGAAACCGTGTTACTCGGTCCGTGGCGTCGTAGTACTTGCTGTCTCCCGTGATTTGGGACAATCTCGTGAATTCGACACACAGGGAGGCGGGCGAGGCCGATGGATCGTTGGTGCCAGCCACCAGTTCCCCCTTCTTCGCTTCCTCGTAGTTCAGCCAGAATCCGGGCAGGTTGTTGGGAGTGTCGAAGCCGTGATACAGCATTTCACCGAGCTCAACGGCTTTACTGAGCAGCGCCTTGTCGCCGCTGAGATCGTAGGCGCTCAGCAAGCCGCCGAGATGGCGAATCGTGGTCTCGAACAGGTTGGCAGCGCCATCATCCGTGACAGACCAGTCAATTGCAGTCACGGACTTGGCGGCCTCGCGAAACTCGTCGCGCAAGTCCATGATCCAAAGCGTATCCAGCGCATCGACCAGCGTTGCAGCCCATCCGCCAAAAGGATTCTTGAACCCGCCCGACACGGGCAACAGCTCATCCTTCATCCAGGCATATGTTCTGTAGGCGTTGTAGCTCTTTTTGAAGGCGTCACGGACCACCCTCTGTCGCTTTTTCGTCTCGTCCTTTTGTATGAATGCGTCCGGGCTGGCTTGGACTCGTCCCATCTTACGCGGGGCCCCGGTGGGCATGGGCTTGATGGACTTTGGCGGATAGAAAAGCTTGGCCCGGGACCAATCGAATTGCAACTTGGACGTCTGAGGCGACGGCGGTCCGCCATCTCGGCCTTTTGCTGCTGAAGATGAAGACTTCTTGGGCGGTGGTGAGCCCGGAGCAGCCGCTCTTGACGCGGCCTTTGCGTCGAGAGGCGCCAGAGGCGAAGGGAGGTCGGTGCCGGGAAAGAAGTGGATGACGAGCACAATGACGAGGACAATGGCCGTCAGGGCGACGAGCCGCGACTTTCTCCGTGCAAAAGCCATGATGACAATGGCATTTCCAGGCGTCTGAACCACGGGTTGGACAAGGAAAGGAACGTGGATGGTGGTGGTCGCCGGTCGGAGGCGGTCGACAGGAGGGAGAGGAATTCGAAGGGGGCCATTTTTAAAATTTCTGTACTGTAATATTACTAGTGCACGCTTTTGGTTGTATTCACTACATGTAAGGGATGTGATGCACTAGAACGGTCAAGTCTGTTATGTTTAATGATAGTTATCTCCTTGAGAGATCATACACCTTGTGGAGTCACGTCAGCTAGGGTCCCCATGTATCATCCAATGAGATAAAAGTAAACTACCGATACATACAATTTGCGGATCCCATAGACCCATAAGGTGGACCGTGTTAAATGTGCCGGAAGAAAAGTAAAGGCACTACGGAGATATTTACCTCCTGCCCCCTGCGTACTTCAATGTCACCCCGCACCTTATTTCAGAATGTCCCCTCTGTGACGATCATATCCTCAAACAAACCATCATCATGTCTGAACCACAAGCGCAGCAGGACCTCGCTGCCATCGGCGTAAGTCGCCTCCCCACGAAACCATCATTTACACCCTTCACCATTGCTCACCAAGCCTACCTCTCCATGAACAGACCGCCGTAGAAACCAACCTCCCCATATTCAGCACCCTCCTCTTCCAAGCCAAAACAGCCAAAAACCTCACCTTTGCCGAAATCGCAACGCACCTCGGCCGCAGTGAAGTCGCGTGCGCCGCTTTGTTCTACGGCCAGGCCCGCGCCTCACCCGAAGATGTCGAGAAGCTCAGTTCTCTTCTGGGCGTCGATGCCCGCCAACTGGGCGAACAGATGACGGGGTTTCCTAACAGGGGAACCTCGGTACCCATGCCGCCGACCGAACCGCTCATTTACCGGCTCTACGAAGTTGTCCAGAACTACGGATACGCGTACAAGGCGGTGATGAATGAGAAGTTTGGCGACGGCATCATGAGCGGTGTTTGCTTCAAGACGGATGTGGACAAGGAAGTGGATGAGACGGGGGCCATGTGGGCTGTGATCACATTGAAGGGGAAATGGTACGTTTCGCAGGGCCACTTCTTTCCTTCTCCTCCTCCTCCTCCTTCTTCTTCTCCAAGTGGCCCGAATGATGTGTATTACTGACATGAATTGCCTTCTTCACATGACAGGCTGCCGTTTACTCGGTTCTAGGACTGAATCAGGCTCAAATGGTTATCATGGACGAGCTGTGAATAGCCTTGATTATGAATGGCTGAGCGGACACGGCCCAAGATAGCAGTCATTTATTTTCCTACATATTGGACTTGATCAATGTAAGAACGAAAAATTAGGCATCTTGCACCGAGTGCTTCACCTGATCAATAGGGCAAGGTTGATATTGCCTTATAGGGTTGTCGTTGCTGCACATCGCTCGAAAGATGGGCTGCGATGAAAGACATGGGAACACTGGTTGCAGTAGCATATTCGATGGAAGAAGAGCGATGCTCCATCGTCACACTGAGTAGACCTCGTGACGGGTCGTTTGACCATAGAGGGGTGTCACAGAGCGTTGCCATTCGGAGCTGTGTTTTCTTGCTCACCGGCGCTACAAAGCTCCGAATAGCAACGCTCGGTGTCACATATGCTCTTTAAGATTCGATAAATTGGGGAGTAAAAATTGAGGTCGAGGTTAAAGATCATGTGGAAGTAGCAAGATTGATAGAATATTTTTTTTTTTAGTCGTCCGAGACCAAGACGCGGGCAAGGCTGACCTCAGTGCCATCTACTAACTATTTACCAGACTCCTCCCATAGTACTCTTGTCTTTATACTAGAAGTAGAAGTACTAGAAATTCCCCAATATGCAAACAGATACAAATGAAGACATAAGGGTACAGATATAACACCCGTGACACAAGTACCCTGCCTGCAACCAGAAGAGGAAGAGGAAGAGGAAATCGTTCCTATAGCCCAAACTCACCGACGGCGACGCATCGCGAGCTATGGTCTGGCAAGATGCAGGGTTTCAAACCCAAAGGCGCATGCATGATATTTGGTGATATTTGCCCTCCATGGCACAGCAGATGCAATAGGACGGCTGCTGCGGCTGCTGCGGCTGCTGCGGATGCTGCGGACGCTGCACATGCAAGCGACGGGTGACGGCAGATGCCAGTCGGTGTGCAGCAACGAGTTGATGGGATGCAGTACCACGGTCCACGGGGTACTTGTTCCGCCCGAAAATACGCCTAACAATGCAGAGGACAGTGGGTGTACATGTTGCCGAGGATAACCCAGGTGCTCTGCACAACGATGGGTCAACGGCGGCGGGTGAGAGGCGGCATGGAGCATTCTGTATTGGCCAGAAATCACAGAGATCACCAACCAGTACTACTTCATACTCCGTACAAGGGGTTGACGGGCGGGCATGGAAATCCATGCTGGCGTTACTAATAATTAAGCATGTGACACAATGATGAAGCAGAATGGACGATCCCTCCCATCCGATCCCAGCCGATCCCATCCCCATCCCTATTGCTAATTGCTGCCAGGTCAGGCGCGCTGCGGAGGCGCTGCGGAGGCTGCGGGAAGCCAGGAAAACCCCACCGGGCCAAGCCAAGTTTGAGCAAGGACCCGACAGACAAAGACAGACGTACGTATGTAAGTAAATACGGGGGCCAGCCCAACTTTCAGCGTCACCATCTTCGTACACTCTCGTGGTCCGATTCTCTGGACTATTCAACGCCTCAAGCGATTGCTCTTCGTTCCATCCATCTACTCTCGTTTTCCTTCCTGTGCCAGCTTGGTTGGTACCATCAGCGATAGCGTACGACGACGGTCGGTCCGCCCATCTCTCTCTGCGTCTGCACGTCCCCCTCTCCAACATTCGTCGACGTCGCTCTCGTCAAAAGCGAAGCCAACCTCATGCCTGCATCGACCAGCAAAGTATCGTAGCTATAGTCCTCGTCAGGGCTTCCATATTTTTTACCGTCGTCCGTTCAGCAGCACCCCCGGCACATAGCTGTTTCATCTTCATCCTCTTGCGCCAGCCATTGTGACTTCCAGCCCTCCTCAACCTCCACCATGGACGAAGACGGACCTCAAATCCTGCGACCAGTTCCTCGGCGGCCCTTCAACGCAGATCTAACAGATCTAACCGACGTGACCCCACCGGAAGACAATGTTACGGACCACCATGATAGGCCGTCCTTGTCGAGCAACCAGTCAGGACTTGACCTTTCCAGCCCACGATTTCTGAACGCGAATTTCGACCGCACCGAATCCACATCCTCCCTCAGTCCACCGCAGTCTTTCTTGAACTTGACATCATCTACGCTCATGGGCATTTACTCTGAAGCGTCGTCGCACACCAGAGACTATCTTGTGAATGATGATGAGGAATCCGACACACCGTGGGGCACAGGTGCCCGCACTCCGATTAGACGTCCTGGCATTGACGAAGCCACTTACAAGCTCATGCATGATCGCTCGCACGTTCCGAGACGAGAAGCAGACTTTGGGTCCTACGCCAGAGCCGAGGACGTTGGGTCACCACAGTCTTCCTTTGAGCACGCCATATCCCTTGCTCTGCGTGGATCTCTGCTTTTTGCTCTAGGCTTGGGATATGGCGTATTAGTCACGCGACTTCACAATGAGCAGAGCCATCTGCCTCCATTTCCTGATGACAGTCTCATGAAACCGGGGAACAATTGGAGGTACCTAGCTTTCTGGGGCGCTGCTGGCGTCGTCCTTGGGTCTTTGCTGCCATGGTTCGATACCGTGTGGGCGAAAGCGTTCAAGGGATATTCCGAGAGCGCCATGACCGACAAGGACAAAGACGCCGGGCCGGGCACAGATTGGCCACTCGTCATGCGAGCTGTTGGTGCATTTGTTGGCATTATTTTCGCCATTGTGAGTTGACCCCGACTTAATCCTCATTAATCCTCCCCCGGCTGACAAGCACCCACTGCTAAATGACCACTCAGCGCAAACTCGCTTGGGTTTCCACGCTACAAGTATCTGCTACTTTGGCTCTGGTGAACCCTCTGCTGTGGTGGCTCATTGACCGCAGCAAATCTGGATTTGTGCTCTCTGCCGCCGTTGGGCTGACAGGCTCCATGTTTCTTTTTGGCGTAAACCCCGAAATCATGCCTGCCCCGTCAGGCTTACCGAGCCGCAACACTTCGGTGGGCATCGAGAATGAATCAGTTGCTTTGGGTGGCTTGGCCAATCGAGAGACAGTAGAAACCGGAATTTACATGTTGAGTGTGCTTTTCTGCAGCTGCATTTGCTTCGGCAACATTGGCCGCGGGTTGACGTGGAATAGATCCAGTGGGAGATGGGGCGGCATTCGATAAGCACGGAAATCACAAAACAGGGAAGCGTGCAGCTATTGACGGTCCGGTCCAGAATAAATACGGTTGGATAGCGTGCGTTGATAGGAGCGTTATGTGAGTTGAAACACACATGGCAACTCTCCATGTCTTGACATGTTTCTTCTTTCACCTTTGAAATTAATTCTTGTAGTCCTCCATCATTGCCATGCATAATACATGCGCTGTGACGTATCCGGCGTGGCCTTGGAAAACATTGGGCAGGATGGCATGACATGGCGAAGCCAGATGCGAAGACGTTTTCATCCACGGTGGCCTACTTCGTACTGGCCTATGTACCTCAACAGCTTGGACCGTAGCCTCGGGCCCTGATGGCTTCAGGCTGGAAGTCTATTAGTCATTCTGTCTGCATGACTATTTAGGATCTAGCCTGCTCGTGGCAGTGTGCCGCCACAACGGTCAAACGTTTGTAGTTCGCGCCACCAGCGTTTCTGAAGCCAAGCAAGTAGTTGGCGGTCATGATCCTGCTTTGAAGAATTCCGAATGCAAGCGTCAGAGCAAAACGATTTTCCCCACGTTTGGGACCCACGGTTTCGGATGCAAGGCAGAGGACAGCTCATCTAGCCAAGTAGGGCCGATGATGGGAATGACGTCTTGCACGAGGATCGACGGCAATGTAGAGAGCATCATACATGTACTTTTCCTCCGCTGTGGGGCGCGATCCCGTGGTCGTGGTTAGTGGTTTGTCAGGTGATTCAGGGTCCAGAGTTTCCCTGCGCGCTAGAGAAAAACGCACCGACACATTCCGAAGGCAAATTTGGCAGAGCATGAAGCCGCGCCATCATCACGCGTCGCTTCTCGTGTGAGGTTTCTGTGAGCCGTTTTTTTTTTTTTCTGCTGATCAAAAGTATGACGTATTTGACGTATTTGACGTATTTGACATATTTGACATAGTATAGGAACCATCAATCTCGACTGGGCTGCCAGGGGCGAACAGAAAAGAAAAAAGGACCAACGTTCGCGGTTCATGGGGAATACCAACTGTGAGTGAGTTCCTTGCAAAGCTTCACTGGACTAGACCCTTTTGAATAAAATTAATAACCATGTACGGGCGCACGAACTTGTCAGCAGCAGGCATGCCATGAATGCACATAATAATGGCGTGAGCCAGCACAGACTACGGATCCGTACATGACATGTGAGCGTCACCGAAACCCGCCGAAGCCCAGGGGTCCAGATTTTCAGATTTTCAGCCCGGCGGTTGACCGGCGGTTGACGGCCGTCGGGGCCACTTGGCATCAGTTTTCTCAAGACATGCCATGTATGTATGACGACGCTTTTTCCCATTCCCTCACCCATCCACCTCCATGACCATCGGCTCGTACGTCAACCGTGTTTGCCTCGCTTGCCCTTGGACCATCTGCACAGTCGCGGTGGAGCATCTCTGCGTTTTCATGTCTCTCTACCTAGTCCCCCGGCTTACCTCCATCTTGTTGGTGAAGCGACCCCTGCCGGCGATTCCGTCGGTTATTATCCCATACTCCGGAAATCACGCACACTCCTTCTTCCACTAAACGACGAATACATATCCGTCATTGTGGTCGACCATCATAGTGACTAACAAGCCGTTTCTTGTCCTGCAGAGTCGTATGCTCTCTGCGACAGCTCGACAGCGACCCCGTACCGAACCGTGTAAGCGCATATTCAGTTTGAACATCCATCATTGCCTCTGCCGTTTAGAAGCTGGAAAGAAACCGCAGCTCGCCTGAGCCGGCACGTTTTGATAGGTTCTCCTGCCAAAGAAGCCACCATCTTCGAATTGCGGCGTCGACTTGCACTCGACCGAGGTCGTCTTCCGTCTCTAGTAATACCACACGTCGACGCGTTACAATCTCACCCCGGCTCTGTTGCCAAAACCCCCTCGGGCCTTCGATTGCAAAAGATATTACAGAGTTTCCTAAACTTTTGGCATAGTTTGTACCAGTTCCCAGTCCTGTCGGTTCGCACACGACCTGAGCAAGCATCTTGCGAAGGGGTGCATGCGTCCCAGCTCTCGACGTTCATGTCACCAGAGCAGCCCTCACTGGCCGAGACCAGACTCGATGCGGACCTAGAACCAGCCCGAGACTCTGAGAGTCAGGATCCACGAATGCCGAGCGCTAGCGAGGAAGAGCAAAGTCATATGGAAGATGCGCCGTCATCAGCTTCTACAGCACAAGCCGATGGAGACCTTGGAAGAGGCCTGGAAGCTGCTCACGTCGTTCAAGAACAGGTAGACGATGACCAAGACTCGAGGGTTCGCAGTCGGCCGCTCGGGCTGGAACACATACGTGATGTTGTGCGCCTTTTCCAATGCCGCCATTGCTCGAAACCCCTGAAATACCCTACAACACTGCCGTGCGGCCGGAGTCTTTGCAAGACATGCATTCCAGAAACCCATGTCCGAACGAGCATTACCTATCCTGCTTTTCCGGATCGGCTACAGGGGTTCCGATGTCCTTTTAGTGAATGCTCCAAGGTACACGCCCTGAGTGACTGTGGCCTTGATGTTGTTTTAAACAAAGTTGGCGAGTTGATGGAGGAAGAGATCGACCGGGCAAAAGCGGCAGCTTTGGAGTTGAAACTGCAAACCAGCATCGGGCCCAGAAATCCATGGGACGCTGCCGGCATCTCTTCTCTACAGAGCAACAACAATTCAGATCCACATGTCCTCCAAGGTGGAAGACTGGTATCAACTTGGTCTCTGGCCTCCAATGGTGACCTTGCAATTGAGACGGAAGTCACCTACACCAACATACCCTCGCCGACACCAAATGACGGCAATCTGGTGGACAGCAGCTTGGATATCAAGTCTTTGACTCTTCTTCAAACCGTTACACGCAATGAGACAGACTGCCAGGTGTGCTATGCCTTACTACATGACCCCTTTACGACAGGGTGCGGTCACACATTTTGTCGACCGTGCTTACATCGGACGCTTGATCATTCACATAGATGCCCGATATGTCGGCGAACATTGGCGATGAACCCTCTTCTCAACCCAGAACTGTGTCCATCTAACGAACGTATCGTCCGGTTAACAGAACTTTTCTGGCCTGAAGAAAAGCTGGCCCGAGAGGAGGCCGTCGCGGCTGAAATCGCGGCGCGCCATGAAGATCTTGACTTGCCACTCTTTGTTTGCACACTTGCGTTTCCTGCCATGCCGACCTTCTTACACATATTCGAACCGCGTTACCGTCTCATGATCCGACGTGCTTTGGAAGGGAACAAAACCTTTGGTATGGTGCTGCCGAAGCGACCTCGAGATGACACCGACAGGCATTTTCACCAGCTTGGTACTCTGTTGCGCATAATCAACGCTCAGTTCTACCCCGACGGCCGCAGTCTCATCGAGACAGTTGGCCTCACCAGGTTTCGAGTCGTTCGATACGGCGAAGTTGACGGGTATACGGTTGCCAAGACGGAGAGAATAGATGATGTGTCGCTAGAAGAAGAGGAGGCCATGGAGGCAGCCGAGGCAGCTGCCAGACCTGGAAGCGACCGTGACTCAAACACGAGCGGCAACACACATGGCGGCTCGCACACGACGAGCACGCAGACAAATGTGACAAACGACTCGGAAATGACGGCAGATACAGAAGGGCAGAGTGAAGAGGAGGGGCCACAAATACCACAACAACCAACACCTGTCACTGCCGCTGAGCTTCAGACCATGTCAACTCAGACCCTCATGAGATTTGCTTCAGAGTTCGTTGCCCGAATGCGATCACAAAGTGTGCCGTGGCTCACAGCCCGTATGCTGGCAATCTATGGCGAATGCCCCGACGACCCGGCCGTCTTTCCATGGTGGTTTGCCAGCATGTTGCCCGTCAAAGATCCCGAAAAGTACAGGCTCCTAGCAACGTCTAGCGTGCGTGAACGGCTAAAGATCTGCTGCTTATGGATCGTTGAATGGGAAACCACAAGATGGTGAGTGCAGTAGCCTTGCTGGTGGTGCTCTCTCTCTCTCTCTCTCTCTCTCTGCTCTCTGTCTGTCTCGCTGTCTTCTCTCACACACGTGATTGTTCTCTAAGCCCTGGTTTTTCTTTAAGTCTTTGCTTTGTCTTGTCACGACCAAAGATTTGGGATCAACAGGGGCTAATCTAGTTGATGCGCGACCAGGTCGTTTCACGATTGCGTTATTCTCTGATGGAGAGGCATTCCTCTAGTAGGGCTGAGAGAGTCATTGCATTTTATTCCGCATGTAAGAAATGGAGCATGTTGAAAAGAAAATTCGGGTTTAGAGTGTTTAGCGTATGGTTTGCATACCCCATGTCAGGAAAAAAGATGCGCCTTGTTTCCGTCACCGTTCAATTGATTGGTTACGTGGGATACTGTGATTTCGAAGAAGCTGTGCTGTGTCTCATTTTTCTCAAGTAACGATGGTGGTGTTTACGGATTCGGGAAGGCACCGCATTCATCAGAGTATTTGTGCTATCTGTCAAAAGGTCATGGCAGACTGAATCGCGGAATTCAGCATCTCTTACGGATTAGCAGGTTTCGCTGAATATGACTTTGATTGCGCCAACCACACCAGGCCGCGTTCATGTGCAACTCCCCCTTGTAAACTATGTCTAACTGGCTCAGCGTATTCCTGCGTCCATCTATAAGTTTTCTTGTGTTTGCTAGTCCGTTTCTACGCGCCATCTGGGTATACAATGTGCGAATGGCAATTTCACCAATCGACTTGACCCCCGGTAGACGCTGCCATGCTCGGATCTCCCCATGCGGGCACAGGGGCAGGGGGACTAGTCACCCAACCGCCCGGCACTGTCAACGGCGGATCATCCTTTGTTTGTTGGTCCGTCTGTCCCCAACCTGGTCCCGCATCACCCTGCTGCGCCTCCTGGTTTCCCCAGGTGTCACCATTCGCACCCCATGAGGATTCCACGGGCGCGGTTTCACCTCGGCTGTTCTCGGGCCAGGGGGCACTTTGGTCCGCGCCGTCTTGTCCTTGTCCTCCATTGTCCCACCCTGTTTCTGCTGCTGCTTGGTCCTGGCTTTTGGGGCTATTTCCCCATTGATCAGACTGCTTCTGGGCGCTGGAAAGACTCGGGGCCTTCTTGTTGCTTGTGTTGGAGTGTCTGGGGCTGCCGTTGGACGCGCATCCTTTATTACTTGCACCTAGGTTGGAGAAGGGCGAGCGTTTTGGTGGATAGTATGGGTTTTGTTTGCCCGGCGGGAAGACGTTGTCCCCGCCTGCCATGTCCTGATCTTTGCTGGACGGCGCTGGCATGCTGAATGCGCCCTTGTTCTTATTCATGCTCAAGTTTACAGCGGCTGGCTCCGCGGCTGGCCACGCCGCGGGCGGCACCGCGGTCGGAGGGGGGGGACCACCTGATGGCATGAAGGCGCCTGGGTAATATCCGGCGTACCCGTGAGGAGGCGGGCAGTAGGCGTTCACGACTGGCGGCACGTGCATGCCCTGGGTGATGGGGACGTGCTCGAGGTTGCTCTTGTCGGGACCTCTGTCGAAGCCGTGGTAGTATGGGTTCAGTGTTGGATGAGGCATGCCGATTGGTAGCGGCAGGTGGGAGGGATCCCGCTTCGGATAGAGAGATGCGTGGTGGTGGCCGTACGCGGGACCGTGATAGATTCTGACAATGTTGTTCTCGGAGTCGTAGTATGCGTTTGGGGGAGGATCTTCAGGGGTTTCAACGACTCGTTCGGTGTGGACAACTTCAGCGCGGATGGGTACGATGAGGTTTGGTCGACGGGCGTGTGGACCCGGGAATCCAGCGGGATAACTGGGTTTCTTGTCGTCTGCGGCCTTTGAGGTCTTGGGTGGTTTCTTCTCCTTGGCAGGTGTATCATTTTTAGGAGGCGTCTCCGTGGAGACTTCAGCTTCCTTCTTGTCCTCGCCTTCATCCGTCTTGGCCGACTCAGATTTGCCCTGTTCGTCCTGTCCCTTGTTTTCATCCTTCTTGTCCTCGCTTTCATCCTTCTTGGCTGACTCAGATTTGCTCTGTTCGTCCTGTCCCTTGTTTTTATCCTTCTTCGCCCCTTGACCATGGTTGTCTTTCGTAACAGCCTCCTCCTCCTCCTTCTTCTTTTCTTTGCTGGCAACAGCCTCATCTTCAGTGTCTTTGGCGGACTCTGTCTCCGAGGCAGAGTTTTCTACCTCGACTTTGTCCCCCTTTCCCTTGTTGCCTGACTGGCTGTTCTTCTTACCTTTGCCACCTTTTTTACTGCTCTTTTTAGGCTCGTCCGTCTCCGAGTCCAAAGTTTCCGACTTCTTTGCGCATTTTTTGCCCTGGCTTTGCTGCTGCTTCTGGCGGCCGCGGACACAGTCGTTGCATTTACACGTTGGGTGCGGCTCGGAGTCGTCTTCACTGTCGGAGGATTTGGCTGCCGCTTTCTTGGGTTTCTTTCCATTTGCCTTCTTGGTGGGCTGTGAATCGTCTGATGTGGCGTTGCCGGAGTCGCTTGATTCGGCGGCAGCTTGTGCTTCGGGACCGGTCTCTTCAGAGTCCTCAGATGCAGATGGCGCTACCTTCTTCAGGGCCGATTTCTTTGGTGCGTCCTCGAAGCGGACTTTTTTCACGGCAGCATCTTTTGTGTCGGCGACTTTCCTTGATGCACCAGATCGTGGGTATGTTATCATGAGGGTGTCCTCCTCTGTTTCATCGTCAGTGAGAACCTCAACTGTGACCACCTCGCGGCGCTTGGGAGGCTTTCTGGGAAGGGGACCAAGTGCAGCAGAAATGGTGGTCCCGACCATCCATTCACAAAAGAGGGATGGAGGAGCGCTTTTCTTTCGAGCCATATTGTCGGCTGTTTGCTAGAGACGGATTTGATGGTGTGATGCAGTGCTATTAAGTGAGGCTAGATGCCACAATGATGAGTAGATTTTAAGAGGCTGAATGAGGCCTGGGCCCACTACATTGGAGATTGGGCTGAGAATCGAAAGAAGACGAGATCATCAGGAGGTGTGACGTGAAAGGATGGAAAGGGCGGTTGTCTTTCAGATGAAACTGGGACTGGGACTGGGACTGGGACTGGGCGAGCTGTGAGTCCAGCCAGGTGCCGGACGGCTGGCAGTGCTAACATGCTGACATGCTGACATGCTACGGCCGGCCCGTCAACGGAAAAGTGAGATGCAAAAAGCGCAGGCTTCTTCTGACATTCCAAGAGTTGCATGTTGCACTATTGCAATGCAGCTCCAACAAGCAGGAAAAACTGCTTGCGGGCCTGAGATATCATGATGCCCATCAGTCATCACATTTTGGATCCTCCCATCATGGCCAACGCCAAGCGTACCGCCAAATCCGCAACGATCTCCTCGCTGCCACCGCCAACGACCTATCAACAGATGATTAGTATTGACCGAGATTCGCTCCAGTGTACTCGTTCGTTCTCGTTCTACTCACCAGCATCCTCAGATCACGATTGATCTGCTCGACGGTAGCACCCGGCCCGCCCTTTTGATAGGCCGCACCGCCGAAAATCTGTGCCGCCTCCCTGGCCGCGAGCTCGAGCAACTGTCCGCCCTGTACCTTCAGCAGAGCAATCCGACTTGCAATCTGGGGATCCTCCCATCCCAGCTCCGACGAGTTGACATGGTACGCCAGCTGCTCGAGCCACGCCCAGTGACCCTCAATCTTGTGTGCCAGCTCAGACAACTTCCTCCTGATGATCTGGTTTTGAATCAAGGGCTTTCCAAACGTCTCTCTCTTCATGGCATACTGGAAAGACATGGCTAGGCAGGAACGTGCCTTACGGTTGCACCCCACAGCCAGCAGGAAGCGCTCCTTGTTGAAGTTCTTCATGATGATCATGAAGCCCTTGTTTTCCTCACCAAGTATGTTCTCGACAGGGACCTTGACGTTCTCAAGGTACACAAAGGAAGCACCACCGGCATTCTGACCACTGTTGAATATCTTCTGGTGCACGATGCCTGGCGAGTCCATGGGAATGACGAGCAGGGACACGCCCTTCATGCCGGGGTCTCCTGTCCGCACAGCCGTGGTCATGTGTGTTGCCCACGGGGTACCGGTGATCCACTTCTTGACACCATTTACAATGTAAAACCTGCCATCCGGGGTCTTTTCCGCCGAGGTCTTGATCCTCGCCACGTCCGAACCACCACTGGGTTCCGTGATGCCTAGGGAGAAGCTCGTCTTTCTTGAAAACAGGCCCGGCAGCCACTTGCTCTTCTGTTCTTCGGTTCCGCAGTTCACAACAGGAGGAGCGCCAATGGCCGAAGCACCTGCCAAAGCGATCCCGACGCCGCCTTCCACGCGGGACATCTCATCGCTCATGATTAAGAAGTGGAATACATCAAGATCTGAGTGAGGGATACCGGCCAGGTTGGGCACTTCGGCCGGCCGGTAAGGAGCAGGCACATCGGGAAAGGGGATGCCCGACTTGCAAAAGTGCTCTGCTACTTGTGGGGGAACATGGCCATTCTCTTCCCAGTCGAGGGAGGAGGGAAGAAGATGTGTGTCGATGTAGTTGCGCAGGTTTTTCTGGAGCAGTCTGTGAGTGTCGTTATAGTAGGGGGAGTGGACGCCGCGGAGCCACGAGGGCTCGCTCCAAGGAATCGACTCCGGGACATGGAGTTTGGGGTCGACGGGCATTTTGAAAGGTGGGTGGGTGGGTTGTGGGTTGGTTCTCGAGGCTACATAGGATACAGGACACTATAGATGAGAAAAGGAGCAGGCGACATGATGTGCAGTGCAAGCAATCGACTATCGCATCTTACAGATGGGAATGCAGAGCCGGGATTGATGATCGGACTTGGATCTGCTGGGCGATGGAAGTTTGGTACAAGATGGGGTAATAGCTTGCATGCTGCATGCTGCATGTTTGCTGCCGAGGCTCGGAGCGACGAGGAACCGAGTCCCTGTCGCCCGTCATGGCGGCAAGTTAATAGCAAGTGGCAACCGGAAATCATCCGTAGCGCGCGCCCTGAATTGGATTAATAATTAATTTCTCTATTCTAGGCTCTATGTTGTTCGGACGAGGCATGCTCGGGCTCGGGGACGGCAACGGCAGTTCCATTTTCCGGCTTCGTGCTTTACTTCTCACAAGCTGTCGCGCCAGACTCACCACAGAAAGCACCACAGAAAGCACGTTCGCACGACCTTGGGATGGGACCGAGTTCCGCAAAAAGCTGCCACATGGGGATGAAATCTGAACAAGAACACGCTGTCCTGTCCTGGTCCAAAGACTCATGATATCCTTGTCATGGGAAATTCCAAGCTATTATTACCTCGCCCGAAAAGCCTGTTCGAGTCGGCGCGCGCAGTCACAAGCCACAAATGAATGAGGGCCCAGAAAAGAGGAGACTTATCACGCGTTTTCGATGTCATTTCTCAATTGCACCGCTGTCATTGACGTACGTACGTAGACACGAAGAAATTTTGGACACGCATCTCAAATATTGTCTTTGGACTACGTGGAAGTCCAGCATTGCCTCGAATGCAATCTTCCATTGTAAATTTTTTTTAATTTTTTTTAATTTTTTTTTAATTTTTTTTTTGCCGTCAACTCGCAAAGTGCCTCAAACGGCGTCTAATGCCTGGATCATAGAATGGTTGCCATGAATCGGCATTATTTCTCCGCCCAAGTTTTCATGACATTGCGCATCGTAAGAGCATTTGCTCTTTTGCCATGGCCACCAGCCACAACTGCACGTCAAAATGCTAATCCATCATCTTTACTGAAAAGGGGCGGCGCAGCTTTGCTCGGAGAGGCTAGACTCCGATAGAGTGCCAAAAGCCAAACTTGCTACGCTCCTGCAGCTCGTTGCCGCAAAACCTTGAGAAAGCCACTTCATCATGGTGATATAAAGAATATGCCCCTTTGCACTTGCCACTTTGTCCGTCAAACTTCCCCGTTTGTGCGTTCATGTCGGATTTCGCGACTTTGCTCTTTACATAGATTGCCTTCACCATCATCATCATTGGTTACCTGGTTCCGGTGCCTCTCTTTCAGCATACCAAATATATCTTCATCATCATGGCGCCTGGATTTCTGGGCAAGATGCGGAAGAGCCCTCCGGCAGGCTCTGCCTCGGGGACGGACGAGAAGAGTCGCAGGCGTCAAAGTGATAAGAAGACAGCTGATGCATCGACTACGGTCATCCAAGTTCCGAGTGTCACTACCAGCGACATATTCGGCAGTGATGATGTGGCCAGGGCAGCGAACCAACACGAGCAAAGCATGTCGATGAGGTATACCCTCAAGTATTACCATGTCGCCATGATCTGGGCAGCATTGATGGCGGCGCCCATCATCATGGAAGGCTACGAAACGGCACTCGTTCCCAATTTCTTCTCCTACGAAGCTTTCAAGAAGAAGTTTGGCCAGAAGGCCCCGGGTCAGACCGAGTACACTATACCAACCGCATGGCAATCGGGAATCACCATCGCAGCTGCCGGCGGTCAGCTGATTGGGCTTTGGCTCGCTCCTCGTGTGGTCAACCGTGTTGGGTATCGCATCTGCAGCGCTGCTGGGTTCGTGTATGCCGGGCTTTGTCTCATGATTGGCTTCTGGTCAATGGGTACCGGAAAACCTTTGGCTGTATTCCTCGCCGGCGAACTTCTTCTAGGAATACCTTGGGGATTGTTCCAGAGCATCACTCTGCCCTACGTATCTGATATCACCCCACTGCAACTCAGAGCACCCGCGACGACCATGATCAATGTATTTTGGCTGGTCGGGCAGCTCGTATCGGCTGGTGTCTTGAGGGGAACCAGGGAGATCAAGAACGAAGAATGGAGCATCAAAGTCCCCATGCTTGTCCAATACGGCTGGCTGCTTCCGCTGCTCTACGTTGCATTCATGGCGCCCGAGAGTCCCCTATATCTGACCCGAAATGATCAAGACGAACAGGCGAAGAAGGTTCTTCGACGCCTCAACCGAGATCCCCTGTTTGATGCTGACGGTGCGCTGTCCGTCATGAGAGCTGTCAACGCCCACGAGAAAGAACAATCCGAGCAAATGGGGCTACTGGGGTGCTTCAAAGGGATCAACCTTCGGCGAACCGAGATTGCTGTCATGGTTTATGCCACTCAGCAATGGGTAGGGACACCTCTCATATTCTACTCGGTCAAGCTTTTACAGAAGGGCGGATTGTCCGAGGAACACGCCCTTTGTGTCACCATTGGGATGTATGCTCTGTGCATCTTGTCGACACTCTCCTCCATGTTGGTGATGCGTCGTGTTGGGCGACGGACTCTGTGGCTTGGCGGACTGCTGTTCGAAATCACCTGTCTCGCCACAATTGGTAGCCTTTCCTTCTTCTGCAAAGACGGGCCCAAAGCCATCTCATGGATCATTGCCGCCTTCTTGATCCTCTTCGCCGTGGTGTACAATTTTACGATTGGACCCGTATGCTACACGATTGTTGCAGAGACCCCAGCTACCCGAACCAAGGCTGCAACCAACTCCATTGCTCGCGGGGCCTACACTGTATTGGCGATTGCCAACCTCTTTCTCGTTCCGAACTTACTGGAGAACAAGCCTGTGGGATGGGGTCTGGGAGCTCGAGCTGCCCTGGTCTGGGCCGGTACAGCCGCCGTTTGCCTGGTATGGGCCTGGTTCCGTTTGCCGGAGATGAAGGATCGTACACCCGCCGAGATTGATCTCCTGTTTGAGAAAAAGATTGCAGCTCGACATTGGCGCAAGGCTGTAGTCTGGAGGGACTACGAACTGACGTGAAAAATGGTTGCCACGAGTCTGAAGGCGCAAGGGAAGTAGGAATGTCTTCCTTGGAACTAGATGTGAAGCGCGGAGAGGGGGGATGGGTCGCGGGTCTGCAGGAGATTCTGGTACGCAAAAGGCAGAAGGGCTAAGGGTGAAAAGAAGGGGGTTTACCAAAAAAAGAGTTAAGTAGCGCAAACGTGAATTGATTTTATTACTAAGCTTGTGAGGGCGATGTTTGGTCAGAAGGCGGTTCGTATATATGTGATTCAATAATGTCGTGCTGCCTCATCTACGCAGCTTGAGCACAATCCAGGAAGCAATACGGTGTCCCAATAATAAAAGACGTGCTTATAAAAGACGTTGAGAATGGATAGGCGGCAACCATGGAGCCACCGCCCGACATCCAAAGGCCGTTTTGCAAACGCAACGAGGGCCAATGAAATGAAGAAGCTCGGAACCAAAGAGGCCATATGGAGACAAGGATTAGAGACCCGGCGGCCAGCAGATCCGAGAACAACCACAATCCATGTGAAGAATGCAGGCGCAGCAGGTCGGAACTCGGAGAGCCAGTGGATGAAGAACAGGGACGGAGTGCCAGCGACGACGAAGGACATGAGTGCTGAGCCGAAGAAAGATTGCGAGATGAATGGCTGGATGGACGCCGACCGCCCTTGTACCGAGTGATGAATAGTCAGCTAGCTAAGAGTGCTCTCGTCGTTTGTTCTTTCTTGAATCGATGACGGGGCTTGATGAGAATAAGCAACATCTCCCTGTTGCCTTCCCGATCGGTCCGGACGACCTGGCAAGTCCGGATTCAACCTTCACCAGACAAGACAACGGCCCGCTCCCGCGGATCCACAACTCCTTATTCAAGAAACCCGTCTTCTTTCAATAATTGTGGGGTAACACGCCCGAATTGGCTCAACTCATCTCCGTGGTCGCCGACTCGAGAACCCGCAGCCCGCGTCGGCTTTGTTCACGCCAAATGCCGCTGGGTAATCTGTCAATCGTCGCCAGCATGTCTGTGGGTCTCGCATTGTCTTGCCCAGATCCGTACGTTCGTCAGCTGTCTAAGAAAAGAGTCCGATTTCAGGGGTTTCCCGCTCCATCCAACAAATATGCGGCTTCTGCAAGGCCGTAGGGCTGCAGCCATCTCCACCCATATCAGCTGCAAGAAGATGTTCCCCGGCTTCAAATCTCATGTAATTCCGTGGACGGAGTACCACGAAAAAAAAAAGAAAAACTCGATATTCATGCTATATGTGTGTATGTAGTCTGGTTTTGTTTCCCCACTCCCCTTAGCCTTATTTGGAGCCGTTTTTTCATCAACCCTCATACATCATTTCTTCTCAACGGCAGCTTCGCGACCTGTTGAATCGCGAATTCAGCTTAGCAGGTTAGGCATTGTCTCAAAATTCTCGATTTCGTTGATTATCGAGTCGTCGGTTGCGATAGTGTTGAGCATGTCTTCTGGAGATAGCCCTAACCAAAACTGTGAATTTGACCGTTGCTGCTTCTTGACTTTGTATATCTCCTGAGCTACCGCCTTCACTTGCTCACGAGCTCGGTCTGCCGCGCCCCAGACCTCAGATAACCGGTTTAGAGCTCCGATATTCAAGCGCACCTGTTGGCGGAGGTCATCGTCATCATGTGGTATGAAAAACAGAGCCCATCTACTGAGATGAACAATCGACGAGAGCGTGACAACACACGTGAAAAAATGGGTGTGAGAGAGAAGAGGAACTCGGTGCGTAATCATGGAACTGATGCTGTTGGCAGATTGTATAGTATGCCGTGTGTGGGCATTAAACAAATCTCCAGATGGTATTGTCTGATGTGGCGCACAGGAATTGATATCATGTGTCGGCGAAGAATCGAGCCGCGAGTGTGGCTGATGTAGCATGATGGACGTAGCCTGGTTCATCATGTGAGCCTGGAACATCATCTCGTCCAACTTTCCATTCTTTTGCAGAGCGTCTCTCTTCGATTGAGGAAGGTGAAGTCGCCAGTTCGTGAGAAGAGTTTCAATTTTCGTAAGATTCTCATCGTCTGGCCCGAGTATGGGAGGCGTTCTCATCAACTTTCCCAGATTGCGTGCGCAAAGAACTCGATAGGCAAAGGATGAGAACTCCCGGTCCTCTCCAGAGAAATCTTGGTCCTCGAGATCCTCCAAGTAAAGGGGAATAGAGATTCGCTTGGAAGAAAAGGAAAAAGTTAGTTCAATCCGTCTGGTCACGTTTTGGCACAATCAAGTCGTCATCTGTGCCCACTTACAGCTGCCAAATACTGCTCTTCTTCGCATGGTAACGCAGCGCCAGCTGCTATGTCGAAAAGAAGAAAATTGGTAGCTCGGTGAACACCAGCAATCATTCCATCGATGACATAGAGGTCCCACCAAGTCCGGCGCCAACTTTCCTCCAATACGGGGATGCCACGTCCGTGGTTCGTTGCGAACTCCCTAGTATGAAGTCCTAGCTCGAGGGCCATAGCTTCCACGTCCTTGAGAATCGCTCTTGCTTTTTCCTGCTGGCAGTTGCCGTCGAGTCCCACGATCAACAACATCATGGCCTGGATCAAGAATCCATCTTTCGAACGGTGTTGATGATAAATAAGCCCAAGGGCTTCGTTGAAAAGTCTTTCTCGTTCTCCAACGCCAATGCCTAGAAATATTGAGCCGATCCATCTGATGGCTGAAAGCAACGGTTGTGTTGAGGGTTCCTTTGATACTTGCAAAATGAATGGCTTGGGCAGAACAAAGGGATGAGACGCATGGAAGTTGTAGTAGAACGACTCTAAACACTTGTCCTCCAGAGCGAGAGCGGGGCTTCGTGAAGGCACCCTGTTGCCGACACCGTTGACGACCCAAGATGCTGGGTCGACTTCATTGATAGCACAGTAGGACTTGTAGAGCTCTGCATTACTTGGATGCTGATGCGGAGCAAACTGAGCACCTAAGGGAGTGTGTAAGGGAGTGCGCGGGGCTACGTCCGGAGGTGCAAAGGAGCCTTCAACAATGCCGGGCATATTGGTTGATGAACCTGTTCGTGCACCAAGGAGCATCGGGCAATCTGATACGCCAGAGGTCTCATCGGGAGGGGACGTGGCCTGCCTCTTGTTCGGATTCTGACTCGCTCCACGACGTGGTCCTTTGTATCCCCTGCGTGAGGCAACGTACACGCATTCGCTCTGTGTACCGACGCAGCGAGCACAGGGTGTTTGTCCATCGCATTTCAGGTGTTTACTGCGCTATCGATAACGAATAAGGTTAGGAAAGCTGGCGTTGGCCACATAGTAATAGTGATTGAGTACAGACAGGTTAGGCTGGACGACATATAGAATGACATGATGAAAATGCCGGCAATACAACAAGAAAGCGGGCAGAAAACAAGCGAGTGTATAAGAATGGAAGGACAAAAGAAAAAAAAATTGTCAAGCTTACACAGGCTAAGCACGCTGCCGGCACAGTAGATTCTCGCGAACGTCCATCGTTGCTCGTCTCGGAGGTAGAGTTTTTATCAGCATCGGCGACAGTAGCAGGGGTGTTACTCTGTGCTTGGGAGTTTGGCGATGAATCAGAAGACATGGAAACTGTGCGAGTCTGGAAAGTAGAACACAAGTCTGCATCAGAATCTGGGATCGTGGGATCAATCGCCATTCTAATAAAATCTTGGTTATTGCTGGAACTGGCTCTCCGAAGTCGAGATTGGCGCAGAGAGCAGAGCAGAAGTGGTCAATGATAATACTCCGTAGTGTAAAAAAAAAAAAAATGTCCCACAAGACCAAGCAACCCGGCAGAAGCAACGGCCGACACGGCCGACCGCAAAGCCACGTGTGAAGCGAGTCCTCTGTTCGGAATAGTTGAGTGGTGTCAAGAAGGGGCGGACTAGTGACAAACAAAGCTGGACTGCAGATGCAGAAGACGGAGGAGAGAGCCCTCAGGGGGTGGTGCGGCCCTGTACAGCCCT
Organism: Epichloe elymi; assembly: GCA_023658475.1. Lineage (NCBI taxonomy): Eukaryota > Fungi > Ascomycota > Sordariomycetes > Hypocreales > Clavicipitaceae > Epichloe > Epichloe elymi. Next base: position 4,701,314 of record CP098276.1, read on the forward strand.
GGACAAAAGCAATTCTTTTTCTGTGGCGTTCTGGGTATTCTGGCGGCGGAGTTGCCACGTTCAACTTGATTGAGCGCAAATGGCCCAGTCAAGCTCATCAAGCTCATGCTCAAAAGACACAATGTTCACTATTTTTTGGGGCATGTGTGTGTGTGTCTCAGACGCTTGTCAGTTGTCAGCTAGAAGCCGTTCGTTCGGACCAGCTGGTGCCACCTGCCAATCCTACCCATCGTGCTCAGCCGATTGATTGCCTCCCCAGCAGGGGGCGACTCAATTGGTCGACGTTTTGGTAACATCAACGAAGATGCGGCGTTGTGTCCCATGGTCTCAGAAGTTGGAACGAACCAATCACCTTTATGTCCCCCGACTTGTATCTGAGACTGCCCTGCCGACTTGTCGGATTTCCAACCCACTGTCGAGCCATCACACTTTATTACAGAATGTACGGAGTATCGGTGTCACCAAACAAACAAGTACACTTTCTGTCAGCGTTGCACTGAACAATTCAATGCGTTTGCCGAGCAATGATTTGTTGAGAGAAGCTGTCTCGCAACTTCGCCATGTGCTTTTTTCATGTTGGCTGCCAACTAAAAAAAAAGGGTGTTGACTGCACCTTGTTCCTCTGTGAGCAAGTCGCAGTATTATTATTATTTTGGCCTACGAATTACGGAGTAATGAGACTAGAAGCTCGTCTCGGGACCCCTTAGGCTAAGGAACGGCCCGACGACGACCAAAGCACTCACGGCTCGTTCGTCCGACTGACAAGTCATAATAGCACAATATTACATGTGCTGCAGGCGAGGGGCATGTTGCATCAGATCCAATGCAGGCAAACAGCGGCTTATCTTGGGCATACGGAGTAATTGCGTAATTGCGTAATTGCGATGGAAACCAGCTGTTCTCTGGACTTGTTTTCTCCGTCTGCCCCGCCGCCCCACACGCCACCGCCAAACCCCTCTCAATTGGTTCAAATCGGTGACACGGGGGTCGTCAAGCCCATTTCCTAGCAGACAGCAGCAGACAGCAAGCAAGCACAACACGCAGCCGTCATTTATCATGGATCCCATATCAGTCGCCGGCCTAGCCTTGGGCGTTGCCTCACTCGGCCTCCAGGTTTATACCGGTTGCATTCAAGGTATGGCCAATCCTTTCTTCAATAGCTTTCTGGCAGGTTGCTGACTACGGCGCCCTTGCCCCCCAGGCATACAGTTGCTAATCACCGCCATGGGATACGATGATGAATGCAAATACCTTAATCTGCGGCTCCGCATGGAGCAACACCGCCTTTTTACTTGGAGTGAGACGTCTGGGCTGTTGGATCTTGAGGCCAAGAACCATGACAAAATCCTCAACTCCAAAGTCTTTGGTCTGCACCGACAGGCAGTACTTGATATGCTGGTGCAGATCCGGTGCTTGTTCGACGAGTTCACCAGCCACCAACGTCGACACAACAATCTCCGGCCCGTTCGAGACGACGAAAATTTGTTGAGTTTACCAGGCAAGGATGCCAAACAGGCCAATTTTCCCATCTCGGAAAGGAAACGAGACTTCATCAAAAATGCAATGAACAGCTTGAGAGCCACGTCCCAAGACAGCTATCAACGATTGAGATGGGTATCTTTTGACAAGGCCGCTTTCGAACTCCTGCTATGCAAGTTCTCGGCCCTCAATGACAACATGACCAATCTCCTCGATCACTCAATGCAGGTGGAGATCCGTGATACTGTGCAGGGCACCAACAGGGGCGTGTTGTTGCTACACCACAAACTTGCCGACTTGAGTCACCTTGTTCTAGCCCTAAAATCCCAGCTAGATACAGGAGGGTGCGGGACCCAGACCGGCTCCTGCTTATCTCAGAGGGAGAAGGAGGCCAGTAATGATGCTCTGACACAGTTATCGAAGCTGGCCAGGTTTAAGGCCTTTAATGAAACTGTAGATCCTAAATCGGGTATACCGACACGGGAGGATGAGGCTGCAGTCAAGTTTTTGGAGCTGGCTAATCCGTCTGAGCCTCGACATGTCCAAGTACCACGTTATCTCATAGAGCTTGACCCTGGCGCAGATGATTTTGACGCTCCACGCTGCGAGGCAGTCATGAGAACTGCCACGGGTAGAAAGAAAGTGTGGATAGAATGGAAAGACTATGACACTGCGGGGACGTACCCAAACTCTCTATCTAAGCAAGACATTATTGAACGCGTGAGAAAGTTGGCCTCACTACTCAATCACAGCCCTAAGCCAGAGGCATTCAGAACACCCCACTGCCTCGGATTTTTTGACAAGGCAAACGTTGACATACCTGCCGAGGATGTTGACATGCTCGACAGACGGCTAGGTCTCATTTTCGAACGACCCAACGATGACTTTCTACATACCAGTCTCCCTCCGGTGTCCCTCAACGACTTGCTTCAAGATGCCAGCGTCAGGAGGCCGCGCGTTACGGAACGAGTTCGCCTGGCTCACGCTCTGAGCAACTGTGTATTGTATCTTCACGCTGTAAACTGGTTACACAAGGGACTTCGAAGCCACAACATCCTCTTTTATCGAACTCGAGATGGGAACATCGACTACCGTCAGCCCTATCTTTCCGGATTCGACTTCTCCCGGCCTAGCGGCTCCGATGAGATGACTGATGTGCCCGGTGACGACGCCGAACAGGATCTGTACAGACATCCCGACGCTCAAGCCAACAGAGGGAGATTCAGGCAACGCTCTAAGAAGAGCTTTGATATCTATAGCCTTGGCGTCATATTGGTCGAGTTGGCGCACTGGAAACCCGTAGACAGAGTACTTGGCATTGACATGAGACGCGCTCGCGGCAAGCCGGAGATGTTGCGACAGGTCCGAGACAGGCTACTCCACGTGGATACCGTGGCCGACATTGGTGCCCAAGTCGGCGAGAAATATGAACAAGCCACCATGGCCTGCCTGGCCGGCGCGGAGGAGCCTGGGCCGCAAGGAAGCGAGGACGAGACGGCCGATGAGGTGGATGAGAAGTTGTCGGTGAGTTTTTACGACCATGTCGTCAAAACACTCGGGAACATCATAGTCTAGCCGTGTCGAATATTCTGGATGGGACGGTTCTCCCAGACATGCATCGCTGGACCAAGGCTCATGGCCATCAGTGTGCTACCGAAATGTGCTCTGAAAAAGGACTTGGACAAGTCATGGCACGAGATCCAGCAACGCGTCGACGCACTCGTCAACCGCCTGGACAAGGACCCTGTCCCCGGAGCTACTGTTGACGGGCCCGAGGTCGTCATTGACGGAAGCGACATTCTTGGCCTCATGTTCGGGCAGCTCTACTCGCCGCTCGACTTCTTTTTGACAGCCTCGCCTCTACGCTCGCGCAAGCCGTAAGGGGGAAATTGTACACAACTAGTCGCGGAGCTTGTCCCGCCCATGAGCGACGCTGACAGGTATGTCGAAGCCAAGGACAAGGATCCTGCTGCTGCCATCATCCGCCACTACACTTGGAGCGCCTCCGGGCCCGGTACCCCCGACTGGGCGTTCTCATCACGGACCAGACGATCAAGTGCGCGGGATGGCAGTCTCATCCCAAGCATCGCTCTGCAGATTGCATGCAGGCTGTGGTGTTTTGTTTTGTCAAGACCAGGTGGGACAATGACGGATGAGGGAGGGGTAACAAATCAAGAATGAGGAACAGCCGTCCATTTAATAAACCAAGGCCCAAGACTTGTAAAAGAAAGCGTTTAGGATTTCTAAGTGAATCCAAAAGCAATTGCGTATGAAATTCCATGCGCAAGTACTACATATGTACGGAGTACTCCGATTCGTAATAGCTGCCCAGAAAGCCAAGCGCTGGATCCACAGATCTTCTTAGTTCTCACAAGCCGAGATGAACCAATCACCATCCACGTCACCCTGCGTTTGGCCATCGACCAGAACCACACAGCATTGCAAAGCGCATCTCCATGCTCCATGCACCGCGACCAGACTCCTCGGCTGGGACACAACTCTCTCTCTCTCTCTCTCTCTCTCTCTCTCTCTCTCTCTCTCCTTAGGCGCAACCCTTCTCTTCTTCCGCCAATGCCTTGAACCCTCGATCGGCGGTTGTTCGCTCGACTCCTGACTTCGACAGGGCATAGCTTAGCTTGACGGTCCGCGTCACCCCGCTGCTTGGCTGTCACTTCCTTCCCCTGCCCTTGGTGACTTCTCCTACAATATCGATTGCAACGACCAGCAACCGTCGAGACGCCCTCCCTCCCGAGACGATGGCTTCATTCGGTTTTCAGCCGGCACACCACCCGGGGTCCAGACATGGACCACATGGAGGCGTTGCACCACAGGTTCTGCCGTCTCAGGGCGCTCTCGCTGGCACATTCTCGCCCGGGACCAAGATTCAAGTGGGCGGTCATCGAGTCGTGATACAAAAGTACCTATCAGAGGGTGGCTTTGCTCATGTCTATCTGGTCAGGCTTTCTTCCTCCATCGACGGCAAGATCTTGGCCGTCCTCAAGCGTGTTGCTGTTCCCGACAAAGATTCGCTGCGGGGCATGCGTATAGAAGTCGAGACTATGAAGCGCCTCAAGGGTCACCGGCCGATTGTCACGTACATCGATTCTCATGCCTCGGAGCTGAAAGGCGGCGGCTACGAAGTCTTTCTCCTCATGGAGTTTTGCGATGGCGGCGCCCTGATCGATTACATGAACACACGGTTGCAACATCGCCTGACGGAGCCGGAGATCCTGCATATCTTTTCTGATGTCGCAGAAGGTGTTGCGTGCATGCACTACTTGAAGCCGCCGTTGCTTCACCGCGATTTGAAAGTCGAAAACGTTCTCATTGTCCACGGTGCGAGATCGTCGAGGCGGTTCAAGGTCTGCGACTTTGGATCTACTGCGCCTCCTCGCCCTGCGCCGACCACGGCTGCCGAGTGTCGGCTTATGGACGAGGACATCCAGAAGCACACCACGCTACAGTACCGAGCCCCGGAAATGGTTGACGTCTACCGAAAGCAGCCACTGAATGAGAAGTCGGACATCTGGGCGCTCGGTGTCTTCCTGTATAAGCTCTGCTACTACACTACACCGTTCGAGGATCAGGGCCAATTGGCCATCCTGAATGCCAGTTTCAAGTACCCCAGTCACCCCATGTTCTCCGACAAGCTGAAGAAACTAATCGGTATGGAACCCATATGTTGTGAGACGCTGCTCTTGGGTAAAGGAAGTACTGACACAGATGTTGAGGGTCCATGCTACGTGAGAACATGCAGTCGCGCCCGAATATCTATCAAGTGCTTAAGGAAGTATGTGACATGCAGGGCAGAGAAGTTCCGATTCAAGATGTAAGAAGGGGTCTCTCCTAATTGTCAGGTTAGGCAGTCAGTCAGCTAACGCGGCGGTATTTAGATTTACTCGGAGCAAGCGCAGAGGGAATCCCATGATGGCACAAACAAGTCATCATCCACAAAGGCGCATCAACCGAAGCCAGGAGTCGTCGTCGTCGGAGCTGTGTACTCACCCCCTCCTGACGATAAGCCAGACCTGCCCGACATAGTACCCATGCGGCGCGGCCGTCCTGCGGCGTCACCGGGACCACCAAAGCAAGACGCCTCAGCCCGCAAAGTGGCAGACGGTGATCCTTTCGCTGCTCTCGACTCAAAGAGTGCTCAAAAGTTGGCCGAAGCGGATGAAATCTCGTCCAGGTTTCCAACATTAGATCAGTTTGCACTGCTCCATGATCAAGGATCCAAGTTTGATTTTGACTCCTCTGCAACTTCGCCCAGGACTAAAAGCGTGTCCGCAAACCAGCACATCGCCGAGCGGCTGGCCGATGAAGCGTTCACCTCGTCACAAATGACCCAGAGCCAGGTGAAGAAGCTTACGGCTTCAGCCAGGCCGCAATCTGTTACCCCGACCGTACAACAAATCCAACAAGCTGCCTCACTTCCGATTGAAAGGCCACTTGCAAAGGTCCCGTCAGCACCGACACAAGCAGGACGCGTGCAGCCCAGTCGAACACCGCCCATCATACGAGGCGACCTGGATTTGAAGGCGACATCCTCGCAGACTGGTTCTAGGTATGTATATGTATCCACGGGGACGATGACATCAGACTTCTCTTCTCGGGCATCGACCCCACAAGCAGATTCGGGGCATGGACAGACCTTGGAAGAGCGCCGCTTTTCCAAAGCCAGCCTAGATGTTTTGCCCATACATGTTCGCCCGCCGCACCTTCGACGACCTTCACTCTCGTCCAGGCCCTCACTGGAGGACAACCGTCAGCGGGCGCAAGCGTCCGACCCTGCAAGGTTATCAACCACATCCAACGTACGACCGCGACCGGCGAGTACTAGTTTTGAATCGAGCACGGTGGACTTTTTGCGCGAAAAAGAATTGGAGAAGTCACAGAAATCTTCCACACAACCTGTTCCACATTCATCAAAATTGCCGGAGAAGACGAGCTCACTGCTCCGGACAACGAGCGGTTTTCAGCCAAGACACACCAACGACGGCTTGTTACTGGACATGAACGACTCGAAACCTGTAAATCACGAGAAGCAACTCGATGTCAGCAAGCGAGCGACGGTCTCGGCAGCCCCAGCGCCACGAAAACCAGCCAACAAGCTCGGCGATTCCTTCCATCGGTTCGAGGGAGGACCCAACGTAGACACGGCTGCTCAATCTGGGTTGCAAGATGCTGTCAGTGACCAGAGTTCGAATGCCCTCATTGACGTTGACGACGTTGACGACGACGACGACGACGACGACATGGCCCCGGAGATGCGACGAGAAGTAGAGCGGCAAAAGCTTGAAGAAGAAGAGAAGCGGGTAGCTGCTGCTCAGGCTGAGTATCGCAATCGTGTCGTGTCTTCCGGCAACAGGCCCATGCCCGGACCCAAGAACGTGGGCGGTCCTCCTCGCACAGCGAGCACGATTCAAAGTCGCATGCAAAGCTTGCTGAAGGAAGACCAGAAGGCTGCAACTGTGCAACGGACTGCGCAGGGCTACGGCAAATATACCGACGACCCGGCCTCGACTCCCTCGCCAAATACAGCAGCGCCTGGCGTGCCACGCAAATCCGCGCCAACATCTACTGCAAAAATGGCCGGATCCAAACCACCTGCTCCGAAGAAGAAGCCTGCTCATTTAAACAGCTTCCCTACAGGAGGAGCGCGCCCACCATCTCCGATGAAGCAAAGCCAGACGGCGCAGTCTGAGCGACTTGTTGCGGTGGGTCTCCCAGGCCAGCCTACTATTGAAATGTCTGCGCAAGATAAGGCGGATTATATCGAAGATTTCACGAAGCGATTTCCCAGCTTGAGCGCCATAGAGACGGAAGCTCAGAGAGGCCGTGTAAGTGGGTCACGGCACTGATTTGCCGTTCGGGGGTTATTATGAGATTTGGGTTACGATAGACAGCATCAGCATGTACGGACTAAATGGACTAGAGCAATATCATCTGCTCCGACAGGAAACCCCCGAGCCCTCCCCCCTAATTTTTTTTTTCCTTTTTTTCCAAGATATAACTCGGTTGATTACCGCTCTCGAAATACAGTACAGACAAACTGATGGTCTCGTCTTCCATAGCGGAACGTAGCAAAGCGGGTCGGTCACCACTTACCACAAGACAAGGGCCGTTGACAATCTTATCTTATCGGGCCCCGCTTTATTTTATTTTTCCTTGCTCTTTGTCTGCCTCATCCAAAACAAGCCGACAACGTACGTCCCGCCCACCGAAATTGAATTTCTTCTCAGCCTTCCCGCCAGAAACCATGGCCAAGAGAAAGAGACGGGCTATTCCAGGCAGCCAAGTCGCCGCCGAGAAGACCATGCCGAGCAAGAAAACAAAGGCCACATCCGAGAAGAAACCCAAGCCAGCAGCAGCAGCGCCCTCACCCAGCACCAAGCTGGAAACGGAAACTCTCCAGATCATCGCGGGCTCCTACGACCACGTCCTCCACGGGCTCACGGCCCGCATCGAAGGAGACAAGGTCCAGTTCGCAGATACTTTCCTCTTCAACGCACACAGCTCCGCCGTCCGCTGTGTCGCCGTATCACCGCCCTCTGCACCCGTGGCGGGACAAGCGCAAAAGGTGCTGCTGGCATCGGGGAGCACCGACGAGCGAATCAACATTTACAGCCTGTCGGCGCACCCGCCGAGCGGCAGGAACCAAGATTTGCTGGCCAAGGTGGCGTCGCGGCCGATTCTGGAGAACTCCAAGAACAGGGAGCTGGGGACGCTATTACATCACGCCTCGACGGTGACGGCGCTGCGGTTCCCCACGCGATCCAAGTTGCTGACGGCGGGTGAGGACTCGACCATTGCCGTGGCCCGCACGAGGGATTGGTCGGTGCTGAGCACAATCAAGGTCCCTGTGCCGATGGCGCAGGGCCGGCCGAGCGGCGACACGGCTCCGTTTGGCGGCACGCCCTCTGGGGTGAACGACTTTGCCATCCATCCCAGTATGAAGCTGATGATCAGCGTGGGCAAGGGCGAGCGGTGCATGCGCCTGTGGAACCTGGTCACCGGCAAGAAGGCGGGTGTCTTGAGTTTCAGCAGGGAGATGCTGCACGAGGCCGGGGAGGGGAGACACTCCACGGGCGAAGGCCGAAAGGTCGTCTGGGGGAGCGCCGACGGCGCCGACGAGTTCGCCGTGGGATTCGACCGCGACATCATCGTCTTCGGCATGGACAGCGTACCAAAGTGCCGCGTCATGAGCGGGCCGCGAACCAAAGTCCATCAATTCACGTACGTTGCCGTCGACGAGGAGGCCGGCCTCTCACTGCTGGCGGTCGCTACGGAAGACGGTCGCGTGCTCTTCTTTTCCACCCGAGCGGGGGATTTGTCCTCGGCGGAGGGAACAAACTCGGACAAGACGGCGACTTTGCCCGTAGCCAAGACGGTGGGCTTCGTGGGCGGCAAATCCGAAAACATGCCTGGACGGATAAAGGACATTCTTGTCTTCCCGAGCACTGCGAACAGCGGGGTCGTGTACCTTGTTGGGGCGGGCAGCGAGGGCACCATTCGCGTTTGGGCCTTGTCGACAAAGGACCTTGTCGGTGTGTTGTCCAAGGACACGGTGGGCGAGGAGTCGGTTGGGAAGTTGCTGGGTTCGTGCGATACGCAGAATAGAATCACTTGTTTGGCGGGGTATCTGATGATTCCGAGGCCGGATGGCGTGGAGGATAGCGAGGAGGAGTTTGGGGAGGATGAGGACGAGGACGAGGACGAGGACGAGGACGAGGACGAGGACGAGGACGATGGTGGGGAGGAGAGTGAGGAGGATGGGTAGTTTGTTGTGTCGTGGCGATGCCGTTTGTGCTAGATCAATGTCGAATCGCGTGCGAAATACATGCTCTCTTGCCGATTTGCCATTTTGGTGCCTACCTTTGCCGTCTACATACGTCACTTACGTCACTGTCTCTTCTCACCCTCTGCCGTTATTAATTTTATGCGTTATGAAATGTCAGAAACCTATGTAGGGTAGGGGCCTCGATTACCCTAGCCACGGCCCGACCCCCATGAACCGCACCACCTCATTGGCGGGCCAGCCTGGACCCCAGCTTCGTCACCCCGCGCAACCGCGCCAGCGAGAAACCAGATGGGCAGCTGGGCTGGGCCAATTGCTCATGGACAAGGTGCCGGCCGTCGTATGTTTCTTTTCTGCATGGAGTTGCGATTCCAGAGCGAACTTCACGTCGTCACAGGATTTCTACTTGCTCTTGCTCATTTGCAAGCCAACATCTTTCGGAAAATACCTACTCCAGAACCTCACTCCGCACCTCTTCAAAACAAGAGCTGTCGACTTGTATCGTTCCCGTTCCCGTTCCCGTTCCCGTTCCCGCATACCACACATTCGATCCTCGAAACACCCTTCGTCCCTTCCCCATCCTTGACGAGGTCCCGCATTCCTACCGACCGGGGAAATCTACCCGCCGTGCCAGCGCATGCCACAAGTCGGGCCTTGACACGAGAGAAAACTTGAACAAAGCGAATCGAATCTGCGGAAGAACAACGTCTCCGCCGCCGCCGCCGCCGCCGCCATGGCGCCGCAAGGAGACCAGTTCTCTGCGCCTGGCTCTGCGAGTTATGGATCCGGTACTATAACTGTGGGGGATGGAACCTGGGAGTTTGGCAAGAATACCTTCTTGCTTCCGAATCTGCAGGGCGTCAATTTCGATACGATGAGGTATAATGGTGAGATTTGAACAGGACGCTCGCGGTTCATTGACTAAGTTGCGCATCGGCTAATGCTGTTTTCTCTGTCCCTTTTTTTTCTTCCCCTATAGGCATGGGCAATCGCTTCGCCACACTTCCTCAGTACCATCGGATCGTCTTGGCCCACGGCATCATGGGCGCGTTGATCTTCCTGCTCTTTGTGCCCGCATCAGTCATGCTGGCGCGGTTCCATTCGCGAGAGCCGGGGTACGCAATTGTTTATCACGCACAGCTCCACGTCTTTTCCGGGCTTATGCTCCTCGCCGTCTTCATCTTGGGCTTCTTCGCCGTCGGCCCGGAGCGGAACTTGACTAACCCCCATCACGGCATCGGCGTGGCCATCTTTGTTCTTTTCATTCTGCAGCTTGTCGGGGGACGCTTGGTGCGTCACATTACGAAACTGCGATCCCTTCGTGTCACGATTCATCAATGGTCGGGAAGAGCTATTGCCCTCTTGGGAATCGTTCAAGTTCCTCTGGGCCTTACTTTGTACGGCTCGCCCAAGTACTTGTTCATTCTTTATACGCTGTGGATGACCTTCCTGCTGCTGGTCTACTTCATTCTGAGCTATCGATCCGAGGGGCGACGCCGCGCGTTATACACGGGGTCTCGATCTGAAGCCGGCCATACCCGTGTCACTGAGTCCGAGTACTTTTCTCAGGGCCCCAGGCATGAACGCAGTGGCTGGATGACATGGCTTGGCCCTCTTGCCGCAGGCGCTGGAGCCTGGGCATTGTTGAGCGGCCGGAACAAGGACAAGAGCCGCGATGCCAGTCCTACTCGGTCTCGGTCGTTTATCAGCAGTCGTGGTCCCGAGGTCTTGCCCTCCCGACGCGGCTCAGAGAGCTACATTAGCGAGAAATACTCCGAGGCACCCAAGAAGGGCAGCAGCGGTGGCGGATTCACGAGATTGCTTGCGACAGCTGCCGCTGCCCTAGGTGCTGGGAAACTAGTTTCAGGAGTCATGAGTCGTCGCAATGACAGACGACACGACGAGGAGTACTCTGCAGTATCGACCGAAACTCCACGAAGACATAGGTCAGGGCGCGGCGGTGGCACTACCTTGAGCGAATTCAGCAGCGACTACACCGACTATTCTCGCAGACCAGACGAGACACACTCTTCTCTGTTGCCGCCTTCGGCCTATCCTGCTGGAAGGGGACCAGATCCGAGACGCGCGGTGACCCCTCAACCTCTCCACTCACGGGGCCGCGACCTCGACGAGTCTGACTACTCCTCCTACGTGAGCCCCTCTCGGCGCCCACAGGATGACCACCGAGGCGGTGGCTTGGCCAGGGGAATATTAGGCGGCCTGGGAATGGGATGGCTTGCCAAGAAGCTTGCAGACAGGCGTGCCAGGAAGGAGTCGGATAGATTGCGCGAGGAGGACGACATGAGGTCTGGGATATCGGGATCTCGATACACCGGCGACGGGTATCCATCACCATCTAGACGAGACTCGCGCAGACCTCGACCGATCAGACGGGCTACCGGACATCCGGGGACTACAGATTTATCCGAGCTGTCGAGTGTGACGGAGTCCTCGGTTGAGACACGACCGATTGGAAGCTCATACACTGCAGGCCCTTCAACGACGCACACGGGTACTGCCCCCCCCGTTGTGCCCGTGCCCGCGCCCGTACCAGAGTCTGGTAACCACTCCAGGTCGCGGTCGAGGTCGAGGTCTAGGGCGAGACATGCATCAGCGTCGATGCCCGCCATGCCGGCTGATCCTCATGGGATCTTACACTCGGAAGCAGAATCACACATGTCGTCTGCGGGTGGCGGCCCAAAACGCCGGGGCTCTTCTAGAAGAAGACGAGCCGGAGACAGGGCAGCAGCCGCAGCCGCGGAACGGGCTGGTCAAGTCGCCGCTTCGGAAAGAGACCATTTCGGTTCTCCCACGAGCCAGCCTGTCAGCGTCAAGGTTAAGATGCATGATGACAGGGACAGGAACGTGACTTTACGTCGTTTAACAGATGAAGAAGCCAGGGCTGCCCGAGGACCTCGAAGTCGGGGCGATTCTGGAAGTAGCCTATCAGGGCTAGAATCTCCCAGTCACGGCCGTCGATACAGACGTGACTCGAGCCAGAGGAGGGCGGAGCGGTCTGCAGAAAGGCGAGCCGAAGAGGATGACAAGCTCGCGCCATTGTCCCCACCCAACCCGTCATTCGCAAAAGGTGCCAGGAGGAACAAAGATTCGGCGTACTATTCTGGACAGCCAGGGCCATCGGGTGGTGCATCTCCCATGGGCCAACAAACCGTGTCCAGCCTGGGGTCAGAAAGCCACGGCACATGGAGCGCAATGAGCGCTTCGCCGAGCGGACCAGCCAAGGGCACCGAGTCGGTGGCGGCAGAAGACAGGAGACGTCGGCGACGACTCGAGCGACGGGGTGCCGGCAGCGCGAGACCCTCGGAGTCGGACATGTTTGAGTGATGGAGTGCTCAATAACGTCGGCCCCGATCAACATATCAGACTTGCGCATCAACGCGCATCAAGCTTTGGTCTTGTCACTGCGGGCGGGAATGGCTGATTTCGGAGCCGTTTGTACAAAATTGCCGGACGATGGACATGGATTCTGGCGTTATTGGAGGTTTCTTCTGGACTAGCCTTGTTTTGCGTATCCAGAGATGATGACAAAGGGGTGGATTTATTATTTCAGATGGGGAACACCCGAAGAAAACGGGGTGTAGCCGAGGAATGAAACATGCTTGTGAAGGAAAATTTGCCATGTGCATGTATATAGAAGAGGATGATCAGAGACGGCACGACGTGGGTCTGGGTATAGATACATGTTATGCTGGTGCTGTACATGGAAACAAGCACACATGGCGAATGAAACCTGTTGATATTGAAACGGAGCACGTAAGCGCAGCATCGAATCATTGAATGCGCAGCAGCGACTGAACCCAAAACGCAACATGTACCTCATCTTACTGCGGTGATGACGAAACTGGAGATGACGTCATTTTTCAGATGTTCGGACGAACTCCCTGAATTGAATTGAATTGTCGAACGAACCACGCAGCCAGAGCCCAGAACCCAGTCGAGGCCGAAATCTTGGTCAATACATTTCTACTTGGCCTCAACGGTGTGCGGAAAGCCGGCGGCGTTTCTCCCCCGTACGATGTTTCTGAGTGCAAGTAATCCCGTAGAAGTAGTTTGTAACTCTTGTGTTGAAACAAGGGGGATTTGGACCCTGTTGGACTGGACACATGAGCGTTTTCGGACCAACGTGGTCTAACATGGCATGGCGAAATGCTTGCTTGCCACATGTGTCTCGTACGAGGGAAGAGGGGGGCATTGTATTAGATCCGGCGAGGCAATTGGGGGCCGAGAGTACTACGGACTACGGATCGGCTAATAAGTCGAGCCTGACCTGGACCGGGCTAATCTTGCAGTTGCTTTTTGGTGAGTCAACGGGCCAATCAACAGGTAAAAGCTACTAAAGACTAGGTAAAGTACTATAATAAATATTACTAACTACTAAATTCAGTGAGACACGGGAAAATCAAAAGGCACGGAATGTGTGGCTCTAATGTACTCCGTATTGTCTATAAGTGATTGGGGCCGGCTCGACCACGGGCATTGATTGTTTTTTTTTTTTCTTCTTCTCTTTTTGAGCGACGGTGCAGATGATAATTTCGTTTCAGCACACCCTCAGCTTGGACCGTGCTGCGCTCTGGGGTTTCCCGAAAGGGACGAAGGGCGTGAAGGAACAGTGTGCGTCGGTGGCGATGCAATGCAGCAAGTCGAGGGAGAGATACGGGCGCCAAAAAAACAAAAAAAAACATACTTGAGCTGCTGTCAAAGCTGGTACATTCGAGGGCTTCCAAGCATCCACGAGACATGGTAGTTGGAAGTGGAACTGGGACTAATTAATAAGGGATCGGCAATTGCCTTGTGCAAAGATTGTCGCGTGTTGGTCGCATCAGACAAAGGCAGACAGCGACAGGGGGTGATAACCATCTGCCATTGGCGGGGAACCGGCAGGAAGCAGGTACAGAGAGCATATTATCACATACGGACGTACGGCACTGATCAATTCGAGTGCGTTGATATCAATTTGTTACAAGAAAACGATGCAGTACCGAGTCATTGCCGAGTAGCTTGATAAAGAGCGATGCCGCCACCAAAACCTGGGGCGAGAGCCAGCCACGGGCAATCTCGCCAGCTCTGGCTGAGACGGATGCGTGAAATGCTTGTTCCCGGCAAACCCGGCAAACCGGTACCTATTGTCGAGATTGAGAATGAACGAGCTCATGGGCACTTGGGGCAAATTTGCGGAGACTTTGTTGTTGTTGGATGCTTGCGTCGTTTGCCGAATGCGGATGCGGATGCGGATGCGGATGCGGATTCGGATGCGGATGCGGATAGCAAGGCCATGTTTTCCTCGACACGGTGAATCGGAACCGAAAAGAGTCTTCAACAGATATCTGCAGCTAGTGGAAAGCCAGAGGTACATGCAGCTCACCAAGCTGTTGTTCTTGTTCGTCTTGTTTCTCTGCAGAAAAGAACCCGCCCGCTACGGATGAGCTTCGCGCACAGTGTGAGTTGGACAGTGTATACTGTGTATGGCACGCTGTACTCCGCATGATGTACTCCGCATGTGCTCCGTAACTGCCTAACATCTGCGGGTGGCGCTGTGATGAGGTTCCCCACGGAGCAAACACCAGCAGACTGGAGGAGACTAGACTTTGCTTTGGCCCAACTCTATTGGCGGGCTCTGGCTGTTTTACGTATGTATTCTTTGACTCACCGCGCAATCAACCGACGTGCACTAAAGAGCCATGACTCGGAGGCCCGTGTGCAGGGATGGATGCATCCGTATGTGCTTCCTCGTCCGCCATTGGCCCATTGGCCGTCACCCCTGACCACTTGACTGACCCATCCGAACTGGGAGGCCGGCCCACCGACAGCCACCAGTGCGAACTAGCAGATGCCCTTCTTTTTTTTCCTTCTTCCAAGTCTCAAGTTGCTGCCCGCCGGGCCCCCCGATGCCCCCCGATGCCCCCCGATGTGTCTGGTCCCAGAGTCACAGGAGACACGCTTCGACGAGGTGACGACGACACGCTCTTTGCAACTCCTTTCATCGTCGCTCGACGCTTTCGAAAATACCCATCACCGGCGCCTTGTAGTGCCGAGATGCGCTGCTACCTCAGGTTCCAACTGTAAATGGCAGATGCTCGAGGTTCGTTAATCCGATGGATGCCCCTTGTCGTCTTCTGCCCACAACCCCTTTCCCCGAAGTTCGGGACAGCCTCACTATCGGTTGGTTGCGCTGTTGGATGGGCATGATTTGAACTTTTCCGTCTACATTTACACAAACGGCCTCGCCTGCTCCAACTGGGATTGCGCTTCCGAGAGCCACTGTTGCAGGGTTGTCTTGTCTGTCTCCAGTCGCCGACCTCCAAGCTCGTACGTACGAGCTTGGACATGGTGTAATTTCCCTGTTCTGCTTGCGACAGATCCCTCTTTTTTTTTCTTCCTTGTTGTTTCTTGCCATCCTTCACTTGTCGAATCTCGGACCACGCACGTTCCGCCGTAGCGGTCCTACTGTGGCCACAATCATGCCCTCAACTAACATACTGCAGTTTCCCACATTGTTACCTCGGCTTGCTTCGAATCAGCGCCCATCCTTGGCGTCTTAGCGTTTCATTGTCATCATAGCAATTTAGCAAACTTGTGCGCTGGCTGGCTTGCTTTGCTGCACAGCAACACATATCGTTCTACAAATCTCATCAAGCTCCTGACGATATCGAGACGAAAGCCCTCGAAAACTCGATATTCAGTCATATAAGTGACAATGTCCAGTCCAACCATGGACTCCAATTGGCCCTTTGGGTCGTCTGGAATGACCTCACCCAGGCACGTGAGGTCAAGAACTCAAAGTATTTCCAGTGATAGACAATCGACCATTGGGTTCGGCCTCGTCTTGCCACCTCTATCTGTCTCTCCCGAATCCTGTTTCATCGCCGTCAGCGCCGCGTCTCAGATCATCACCAACGACCATGACAGCCATGCAGATGCCTGGTATGACCAAAATGGCATCGAGCCAGCGATGGAGACGGCCACGATATCTGGTCCAGCCTTGCGCCTGGTCAATGACTTTCTAGATCAGCTGTTGTTGAATTTTCTGCAGTTGTCGAAATCTACCAATCTTTCAGCCCTTCGGCCAGCCATCATTGAGGTACTCAAGCCCAAACTTGCCAAGGACGCCATCAGCAACGCTGAAGAAGAACTGAAAGAATACTTGGGAGGCGGCAATGAAGATGACTTTGTCAAACCCCAAGGCTCAGGGGTTTCGCAAAATTGGGATCTGGAGCTGGCTTGGAAGCGAACTCGCCTTCGATGTATGGTTTATTCATCACTTGGAGACCTGGAAGAGGAAGACGAAGACATATACATGGAAGAGGAAAATTTGGACCTCGGCACAAACGAGCACATCTCCGACATTGTTTCGCCCGCTGTCGCTATATTCCTGACCTCTGTGCTGGAATACATGGGCGAACTAACCCTGACTGTGGCGGGCCAAGCCGCGTACCAACGAGTCCGAACCAAGATCGAAAGGGAGCTCAAGGAAGGATCCCGCAATCCATCGGACCCCGCAGATCGAATCGTTGTCAGTGACTCTGATATGGAGCGGGTTGCGCTGGACCGCACTTTGGGACGTCTCTGGCGTGGTTGGAAGAAGAGAATGCGAACTCCCGCAAACGATGTCATCGGGCGCCCATTCTCAAAGGCTTTGTCGGTCCCATCGAAACAGGAATATGGGGCTCCAGGACAGAGCATGACGGGTTTGCCAAGATCCGCCAACAGCAGGGATGGCAGTAATGAGCCCCGCAAATCTCAGGAGAATCTCGAGCAACCCATCGTGGAGGATGTTCAAGCCGCGGATATCCCTTTGCCCGTGACAGATGACGATGTAAATGAGATCGAGGTTCCAGGCCTCGCACACTACAGCGACGACGAGACTGATGCGGAGGCGGATGAGGAAGAGCGTACGCCGAAACGACCAAGGAGCCTACTGCTTCCGAGTTCCATCACACTGATCGCCACAAGGACGAGATCTTTGTCCGTTCCAACTCGTGCAGTTCCTAGTTTCTATCCCCCCCGGACCCGAAAGCACTCACGAATATCTGTCCCCGGTTCAGAAGCCACGCCAGACGATGCTGCCGATGCGGAGGACAGCCAGAGTGACGAGTCAGAGTATGATGATGCCGCTGAGCAAGTCGCCTACGAGAAGGCTGAGATCATGACATCCTCACGAGTATCAGTGTCCGGCAGCTGTTACTCTGCCGAAACCGACGCCAACAGCAAACACAAACACGCCTGTCCCCGCAAAAGATCATCCAGCGTGCCCTCTGCGCGAATAATTGATGTCGCGGCACCAAAAAGCCCTCGCCCTCGGAGCCCTCGGAGCCCTCGGAGCCCCGCTCACTCTCGACCAGGCTCATTGGATGGTAAATCAGACGGGCTTCGTTCAGCGACTTTGTCTGGCGTCGCCGCTGCCGTTGCCGCTGCCGCTTCCGCTTCCGCTGCTACCCCGGAGGATGGACGGGAAACACCTGGCCAAAAGCCAGCAGGACAAGCGACGAGCAAAGGGCCGACGCATAACACATCAATCTCCGAAACTGATGAAACACGGACGCAAACGCAACAGCCGTCGACGAGGGAGCCTGGTCGAAACAGGGCCTTGCCAGATGCCCCGGCCATGTTGGCAGCTGGCAGCATCAATGTGCCCACCAAAGGACGCAAAAAGGGGCCCCCCGGCAAGATTAACACAAAGCTGCAAACATATGCACATGAACATGAACACGAACAAGCACCGCCAAGTGCCAGAGCTGTCCCCCTGCCCGTGACTCCGGCGAATTATGCTGCCGAGGAAGAAGGCGTGTCAGGTCTTCCACCAAGAGCATCGGGCCACGGGGGAAGACAAAGCCCAAGGACGGATAGTAGAGGGATTGTGACAATCGAGCAGACCAGAACCCACGAGTCCGACGAAGTCAGTCTCCCGCTCCAAAGTGGTCCCAACAGCCGCCAAGTCCACACAGCCGCCTCATCCGTCTCCTCTGCAACCTCCCGGCTCAAGCTTGTGCGGACATCCGAGGATGACTCCAGCCGTTCAGAGAGTGTGGCCCGTAATTTTGAGGAACTGATCCAGAGCAACCAGACCATTACGTATACTCTGACACCAGAGAACATGCGTGATGTTGACGTAAGTCCACTCGCCAGTGAACCCCCCCCAAAACCCCCGGGAAATTATCTCTTCTCTTCTCTTCTCCTTCTCCTTCTTCTTCCTCTTCCTCTTCTTCTTCTTCTTTAACTTTCGTACTAATTGTCTCTAATGAATAGGCAAAGAGCCCTGTGGTTACAAAATTTGCACGCCGAAAGAGCGAAGACGTCCGGGCACTCAACTCGCCAAAATTCCCTCCCTCAAACTCAGGGAGACAGCCGTCTCCGCGCCTGCCTTCCGCCCCCAGCAGTCCGAAGATTGTCGAAGGCAAGACTCCCATCGCCACCAAGCCCTCTGGCTCCGGACCCCGAGCACCAACCGGTTTGGTTATATCCACCAGTCGTGAAAGCGTAGCACTAGCCAGGGAGGCCCGCGTACCGACAGACACAACAACATCCGACTTTGCCGAATTCATCAAATTCACAGGGCCGGCAGACGAAAGCAAGGCGCACACTGTCCCGAGACTCGCCTCACCAGTCAGTCCCGGAAAGAGCGTCAGAGATTCGCGACGAGCTTCTACCACGAGCAGCCTCAACCGCGCGCGCCACCAGCCTCGCGACGCCGCTGTGGACAGCAGGGCAGATAATTCCGACTTGATTGATTTCATCCGACAAGGCCCGCCCATTGCGCCCAGCAATCATCGCATTCCCCGACACGTTGCTCCGTTCCGCACAACCATGGACTCGGATCAAATGGCTGGGGCCATTGGTGGCAAAGCAGTGGACGCAAGTCTCCCTGATATCCGCAACAGCCAAGGCTCAACCAATGTCACCGATAGCTCCATGCCTTCGGTGCACTCATCTGTCAACTCGAAGTCTGCGCTCCTCAGAAACAAAGGTGTCTCGACAAGGCCGGCCAGCAAGATGTTTGCAGGCGAAGACGATGCAATGCCCAAGCGAAAGACGAGACGGGCTCGGGATCCGTATGCCATTGACTTGAGTGACGAGGATGAAGAAGAAGAAGAAGAAGATGACCATGCCGCGGAGACACCCAGACTTCCAGCCAAGAAGGAGGAAAGCCTGGCTGAGTTTCTTCGAAACTACGACCCTCCTCCACCGGAGCCTGTCTCTTCACCCCCACGACTGCCCAAGAAGAAGGGCAGTGCTCCCAGCCTGATGGGAAGATTTCGCGGCATCGGCAAGGACAAGGACAAGGATTCCGCATCCATCAGAGGGCAAGAAACAAGGTCGGTGCACAGCCGTGCCAGTGGACGGGGTTATATTCCTATCCAAGTCAACTTGCCAGCAGGCTACGACATGTTCGGCCCCGTTGACAAGACTAGGTCCTCGGTCAGCCGGACACGAGGAACCTCCATCGCCTCTTCCACCACAGCTGCGAGAAGACCAATGAAGAGGTTTGAGCCACGCGAGGCAGTGACCAACCACAGCCAAACGGCAGACCTGGCAGCTTTTCTGCGCGATTCCGCACCACCTCCCAACAACTCGCCTACTACGGTCATCGATCGGGCGCCTTCTCGTCAGGAAGAGAGTGGCGGAAGCGGCGGCGGTGGCATTGCAAAGATGTTTGGCCGCCGGAAGAAACCCTTGGCGGTGTAGAAGGGAAGAAGCAGAAGAAATTGATGACGTATGACGACTCCTTTTTTTTTTTGTGCGTGTATGCAGTATACTGTCATCACTCCCCCAGACTTTATGCGGTCGGTCACCGTTTTCCACGTGTCAATCAACCAACGTTGGTTCAGTCAAGTTCTCAGAATTTCCACTTGACCGCTCTCTCCACCTAGTAAGGTGGGGCGCGGCACAAGTAACCGGAGCGTCACGGATAAGTCGGACTAATCCGTAGTGGGCAAAGTGTTTCAATAATAGGCTAATTACCCTTTCTATTATGCTAAATTTAGCTTCCTAACGTATGATAATCGTATGATAATCGTATAATAATTGTATCAAAAACTTTCTAGTGATGCGTAGGATTCCGGAGATTCCGGTTTACAAGTATATATAAAGGCAGCCTGCTAGCTTAAAAAAAGAAAATTAATATTAATAATAAACTTCTTCCTATTCCGTACTTACAACTCTATCCAATCCAATCCGATCTTGATCTGATCTATACTAGACAACCAAAATGAAGCTCTTCTTGCTCCTCTTACTCCCAGCTATGGCCATGGCCATTGATGATCCATTCCCTCCTTACACCCCTCCTGACACCCCTGTCATCAACCTCTCTTACGTGTACTGTAGCGGCCAACACTTGGGCGATTGCACAACCACCGAAGGGGGGAAGGGTACTGTCGATTGCGTAAGATGACCGTGACGCATATTAGTAGTCTTGATGCTAACTGCGCTCTAGTGTGTTCTCAAATCGAATCCCAATTACCAATTACCTAGACCAGATTTAGGGCGATTGAAAAATTGGAAACCCAAGTCAGGGAAGCCTGTTGTGTGCAAAAGGCCTGGGAGAACTTGGTGCACGTAAGGCTACGCTTTTGTACCGAACCGATGTTGGACAAGTCAAGAAGAAATCGTTGACTAAAGGTCACGCCGTCGTGCCAGCGAAAAAGGAATGGGTCGGTACGAAATAAGTAATCTAGGAAGCGCGCTATACTAAAGTTTACTAAGGGTCTGTCACGGTCTAGCCCAAAGGGCTAATCGCGGGTGCCTGCGTGGACTTGGGAACCGCGGTATGAACATTGTTGAAATGATTTGGTCACTCTGGTGTATTGTGAAATGACGTAGTGTCTGGCTATCAGAAACTGAGCGCATGGACGTGATGAACGTGGTATCTGTGAAAAATTCTTGCCCATGACTAAATAAATAAAGCAATAGTTCAACTCGCCAAGCAGTCAAGCAAGCAAGCTTTGAAAGCAAGATGCACCCCGCTTCCCAAAGTGCAGTGCCCACACATTTGAGCCCACTGTAATCCGTACTAGCCACCGAGTTTGAATGAATTAAGCCATAATCAGCGATAAGAGTAGACAATAAAATGTACACTAAAGCAATACGGCAAAGCAAGGCTCCTCTCACTTCATCACTCCATCGTGACGGTTCCATCAACCGGGGCATGTAACATTCAAAAAGCAAAAGCAACAAACGCCCCCCCCCCTTCCCTCTGTTCCCACGCTGGCGCTCACTGTGGTTTCCAGCCCGCTCTCACCGATCAGGAAGCGTGTTTGCCCTGCGCCATGCTAAGACCTTGTTTGGAAGATATCAAAAGCAAATAGAAAGGAGATGTGAGCTGGTAAATTGACGGAATGGATATAAAAGAAACAGAATTGGACCGGATTGAACGTCGTCATGTAAGAAAGGATGCCGTTGTTTGAGCCAGGGAGCTCGGGTTCAGGGTGTTGAGGTAAAGCTCTTCATTATGCAAAAATGTGGCTGGCCGGCCGGTCGTCCTTCCATGTAGACGGACGAGGATCGTGTTGAAAAGAACTCTCGAGTCCTGGGACGACCGACTGTTCGTTACGTGTTGCGCGCCTAAATCTCCAACCGCCCAGCAATGTCTTCGCTCATCAGTCTCTCCTTATCTAGCATGCGTGTGTCGTCGTCATCCAGGTCGTCGTCGTCTTCGGCTTCTTCCTCCTCTTCCCCCAAGAATTCGTCTTCCGAGAATAGGACGAGATCACCGTCTTCGCCCCGATTCCAGTACAGACCGTCGTCTGTTTGGTTCTCGTCGTCACCAAGCGAGTTGACGAATTCGACATTGCGATCGCCGAGCCAGTACTTGGCACGCTTTGCTGCGCCATCAGCATCGGCATCGGCATCGGCACCAATGTGTCTCTTTGGTTGGCCAACGCGCAGAGGGCGTAATGTTGGGCTGGTAGATGAGATAACAGGGACGACTCTCACATAGAGATATGCAACTCGTTTCAAGGCTCTGTTGAAGAAGAAGTAATGCACTGCCCAGATGGCGCTTTCGTCCTCTTCAAAGGGATCTGGATCAGGGCGATAGCTGAATATCGTACACTCGTTGAGGCGCATCTCCTTGTCTATCAATGACCAGCATTGTGGGCCCCATACTGAGTTTAGCTCACTGCCCATTGATGAGTCGAAGGAGGCGGCCTCGGGTCCAGGCCGCACATTTTGCAAAATAGAGTCCAGGTTCACCATGACGCGGCGCAAGTTTCTTTCACGCTTGAAATCGCCTGGTCGTAAGACGTGGGAGAAGTCGTAGTGTGGGTGGCTCGCATTCAGGGTCGCAATCAGGTAGGCGAATGTTCGTCTACTGGAAAGTTCCGACAACGGGCCAAACGCGCTTGAGGTGGAGAATAACTGTATACTGGGTGAGGTCGCTAGCATGTGCTCGCGATCGGGTGGCGATAGGCTCGCGCCCAGTTTCAGCAGAGCAGCATGTTGCGAGCTCAGATCTTTATCAATGTTCTTGTATAGTTTCTTGTCAGAGCCGGTTGACTTTGTCGTATACAGATCGCAGCCGCCCGTTACGTTGCAATCGGGTGTATTAAAGTTGAGCGCGCTCGTGACGGCTTCGAAATCATGGACTGGGAGATACTAGGGCAGAACATTATTATTAGTAAGATGCATCGGTTTCCATCGCATTGCTATTCTGCACGTGGCTGCTGAACCAGACTCACCTTCATCTTGGCGATCAATCTCAGTTTCCTGGTTTTGGTAGGATGCGCGTCGACGGAGAAACCTCAGTTTGTCTTCTAAGAAATCGTGGCCGTTACAGGCAAAGCGATTGGGTTGCAGGCGATATAGTGGCCGAAACCGAAACGGGCATGAAATGAGGGATAGCAAGCGGTGTTCCGGAAGGAGATGGTTGATATTGTGAGGGAGCAAGGCTTGCAATCGTGGAGGGCTGGCAGGTGGTACCAACTCACAAGCGGAAGATCTTCTCTGCTAATTTGCTAAACAAAGAAGGCTTCGCGCGCGATGGATTCGCGAACCTTCGCAGTCGAATGGTGTTGATTGGGCGGGTCGTAGTGTTCCTGCCGAGACGTCACTTCGCAGATATCGCGTTGAGTGCTTCAGACCTTGTTCTGGTCCAAGTAGGAAGTCAACGGGCCAGACCAATGAGTCTAGCAACAAGGTTCGGCAGACATGGCTGTCAATGAGACTGAGATTCGGTAGATTCGGTGCAGGAGGGGGGTTGGTGGTGAGGATGACGAAGAAGAGAGGCAGGGCGTGGTGGGGACTGGGGGGAGATGTGATCAACGTTCAACGTCTCTCAGCCAGTGGTCAACGAGGCCTGCTGGCTGCTGCTGCATGTGTGGTCGGTCGTCCGCTTTCAGCTGCGCTCGGTACTTGGAAGCGTGACGGAGAGCAGTTGACGACAGCACCACACGAGGCCCGACACGGCCAATCTGTTTGCTGATGGGGGGGTTGGGGTGGGCCGCTGAATTGCGCATGATGCGACACAAGTTGACAGCCAAGGCGTAGTCCGTATTGAATAAGCAAATAAGAAGCACGACCAGCGTGGATCACCGACGACAACACAAGCAATACATACTGCCTGCACTGGTGCGACGCGGAATATTGAGCGTGAATTCATCTTTCGTCATTGTTCTTCGTACCTCCCGACTTTCGTGTGAGAAGGTCAGATCAGCCAGCAGCCACCGAACAGCTTTCGCTCGCCAGCCCTGATTGATATGCTGCCCACTGAACCATTGCCTCGCCATGGTGATGCTTGTTCTCCTGACTTGATGATAGGAAAGTCTGTCTGGTAGCGTTCTCCGTCTCTGGGCCAATCTTGAATGCTCGATCAGCAACTGCGGAAAAAGAATTTTTCTCTCTAGCAGCTGAAGAGGGGCGTCTATCTCTTGTTGTTACAAAGGATGGTGATCCATCCTCAAAGATAAATACACACAAAGGATAAACTGTAGCCAACTCCCAGCGACGCCTTGATTCATGTCTGAAAAGTCGCAAGTGCCCGAGCAGCCGGCGCACACCCTGAATCCTGACGCGGCTGTTCTGAAGCGGAGAAATTTTCGTAGAGTTCTCGACGGCCGATCTCGTTGCTAATTCTTTTCATCGGTCAGATCAGGCCTGCGTGCCTCAAGCTCTTCTGGACGTCTATATTGACCTGCCAATCCCAAGTGTCAATGTCCATCGTCATTTCTACAACAACAACAACAACAGCGACAACTGTAGTCAAAACACTTCGCAATCCTTCAAACTCATGATAGTAATTATCATCATCTGAGTCCCAACACACATGAAGCTGCAGTGTTCCGAGACTTGAAGAAGCGGCGGGTATCGTGAGTCGGCATCGCAGACATGATGAGGGACCACGGGGCAATGCCTTCCTATGACTTCTCGTCACGACACCGAGAGCATTGGAAGCCCCCTCACATAAGTTTGGTTACATCATCCTCGACCTGGTGTTGTGGAAACACACAAATGCACTCCCGCGTCAGCTGGTTCGACTTATTTGCCCGGGCGGATACAATGAGAGAAATTGCGCACACGAACACATGTCCAGGCACATGGAGCGGTAGGGAGAAAATCGGCATCACCAGCACTAGTAGCGATATCAGACAGTTGTACGTACCTCCATGTCTTCCAGGGAGTCCTGCTGGCCTATGCATCTCAGGACGTTCTTCTTACTGCTCTCTTGCAGTTCGCCGGCGAGGAGAAGCTCATCGAGAATATAATATGCTTTTGTGAAGGAGAAAATGATGTCGAGTTCGCACACGTTGCCATAGTATTTGTCCATCTGTTCGACGTAGCGGTGAATGATCTCTAGGCTGATCAATTCATTGTCGTCGGATGAGCATCCGGCAATGAAAAAGAGCGACGCATATCGGCGGTAGACAATCTTTGTGTCTGTCAAGATTGCAGGTCAGCCCGGCTATTACTGTATGCAGCCAATTTCCTGTCCGATTTGCGGCCACGAACCCTTATACTCTAGGAAGTTGCACATCCGCGTTCGACGAGCGAGGACCAGTTGTGCCACATCTTTGACAATCTTGGCCTTGTCTCTGGGAGACAATGTAGTGAACCACTTGGCAAGACGCTACACGTTTCCCAAGTCAGCTTCAACGTACGTTCGATTGTCATGATTGCTCAAGGAGGGCGACGAACCACTTTGCCCTGTCGAGATAATAGAATCAGATATCTAGGCCACTTGTCAGTTTCGCGGACAAATCGGCCAGGGGCTGTAAGCAAGGAGCACCAGCGTACTGAACTGCCATTGTGAGAAAATGATGCACATCACCCAGCTTCGCTAGAAACAGGATGTGTGTGGAAGAGGGTGGTCAGAAACTCGCGTGTGCAGCGTGTGCAGCGTGTGCAGTGTGTGGGCTGTTGTGAGGTGGAGGTTCCATTGCTCATTCGACGGGTCAGGGCAATTTGGGCAGGTTGGCGACGAGCCAGCAAGGCTTTCAAGTGGGGGGGGGCATCTCCTCGAAAATGATGAGATCTATGTAGCTGAGGCAGAAGCTAGCGGTAACAGAAAAACGCGTTCTCTGCTACTGATCGAATGCAGGTTCCGTCAAGGGCACATAAGCAAGCACAAAGGCCAAATCCAGTCAGCAGGCAAGCAAATGGCAGTGGTTTACATCCCGACCCGTCATACGGAGTAGAAGGTGAGCGATTCCGTGGATTCATCATGGAGTCAACTGATTCGCATCGCAGAATGCCAATGAGACCCGCCGCCGGATATCCCCGCATCAACCCATTTTTATTCGATGGTGTCATAATAGCCTTGCTTGGAGGAACGTAAAAGAGGTAGTACTGTAGGTCCGGCGGCCGGAGCGCGTTACGCTGACAAATGCCTCTTTAGTTCTAAATCCCATTTCTCCCACTACATGTACGGAGTATACCCCTTTCAGAACCAATTGCTACCCGAGTGATCACTTGATCACTTCTCCTCCAACCAGTTTGTTGCAGATTCCTGCCCGCCATGACGAAGCTGGTGTTATCCACAGGGTATGTTCCCGCCGCCTGCTCACCGGGGACCCTGCATGTGATGTGATGGAACAAAAGGCGGGCTGACTCGAATTCTTTCGTCATTGTAGCAATGTCATGTCCTCCGGGCCATCAGTCATTCGCAAGTCGGGCAGCGGAAACAGGTCCAACCTAGAGCTTCTGAACTCCCTGCGCGACAACTTCTCCGAAGCGAAGCGCGACTACGCCGCAGCCTCGAATGCGAAAACAAATGGTGGTGCCGTGAATGGAAACGGCAGCCTCAACGGCAACGGGATCCATGGTGGCACTTGCACGCCACCAACCCCGGTTGAAGTCTGGACAGAGCGAGACGGGGAAGCTCTGTATATCCCGAGAATCAACTGGCAGGCCGCTGGGTTGCGCGACGATGCGAATCAGTACGAGATCACAGTCAAGTTGTTCCTCCTGCCGGGAACCTCGGTCGCTGAGCGTGGGAAATACGTCCGCGAGGCGCTGGCCCTCGTCGGCAAAGAGTTGGGCACCCAAACAATCGATCTGCTTGTCGCGTCCTTCCCCGGTATTTCATTCGAGGGTACCTGCGAGTGGGAAGCGGACAAGAAGAACGCCCACCAAGGCAATCTCGACGAGGAGTTGGCCACGTGGAAGACCTTTGAGGATTTACACAACCAGGGAGTCGTCAAGAGACTGGGCGTTGCCGAATTTGGCAGCGAAAAGCTGAGCGCCTTCATCGAGCGGGCTGGTGTTCCTCCTGTCGTGGACCAGATCAACCTGCAGGACTGCTGCAACGTACCGCCGCCGCTGAAAAAGCTTGCCGGCGAGCATGGCATAGAGCTCAACGTCCATCGCGACTGTACAGACATCTTGCCCCGTGGGACTTTGCGAGAATTACTTGGCTCGGGCATTCGTGGAGCAAATGTCTTGGCGGACGAGGAGAGCCGAGGCGTCGGCTTACAGGGAAATATCGTGCCGCAATGGGTCGTGCGATACATGGCATTCGTGCGAGACCGTGGTGTGATTGAGAACAAGGGATATTTTGCCGGTGCCGAACTGGTGCAGGGAGGGCTAATAGATGACGACGAAGCATGACCGTTGAAGACAAAGACAGAGTGGCAGGGGTCATGAGAGCGACGGAGGAAAGGCACGCAGGTCGCTAGGCGAGGCAAGGCGCAAATGCATTTATGACGGGATGGTATCAGGTACCTTATATATCTCTCTCTTCATCTGTACACATCGGTTGTCTAGGGTGGATCGTCTCTATTATTTTCTTGTCGTATTGCCTATCTTTTTTTACCCTGGGGATATCTCGAAAGGTTTTCGGTCTCTGCGATAGCGAGCGTTCCATTTTGCGTCAATGTAACGAAGACGTATTGACGTCAAAGGTCAAACACTATTTTTCCTACACTTGACGACGCTTTCGCTAGCATCCCGTTACGGCTTGATATCGCGTGCCTCCCTCAGCCAAGCATACTTCGTTTTCGGCCTCTCATTCGCACGTCTTCCAGTTTCTTCAACACTGTGGGTGCCTGTTTGAAGCTCCCACTATACGCATCCAGAAGCTCACCAAAAAGACACTCTGCGCGAGGATGTGTGCTCCCGAAAGCTCTTTCCAAAACATACAAATCCACAGCACGCTCTTCCTCGTGAACCGCTCCACTCGCCAGGCCAAGGTCTATGATGACAATGTCCCCGCAGAGGTCGTCTACTTGCTCCGACGACCCGGATGGCGGGCTGAGCATCATGTTGCTCGTCGTCAAATCACCGTGAACTATGCCAATCTTGTGCATGCTGCCGACGGCTATGCCAATCCGTCTCATGAGGTCTTTGAGCCGGGCGTCGTCTTCGATCCCTTCCGTCCTGCTACCCAGCCACTTGTTTATGTTGACTCGAACTGGCGTCCCTTGTATCCATTCCAGCATCAGCCATCCTGCGCTCTCGTCGATGGCGTACACGGCGGGGACGCGCAGGCCATCTCGCTGACACTTGACGAGAATACGAGCCTCGGATAGAATTCGGTGCTTGGTGAGCCGCTGGTCGAGGATGGGATGCCGCCAAGGCTTGGGCGGTCGGTACTTCAATGCGCACGGCGTATCGGGAGTAAGATATGTGGTTTTGTATAGTCGACCTTCGGCGCCCTGCGTGATGAGACATGGAGGGGTTGAGGCGGGGTATTCGAGAATCTTGGGAAGAGGGAACTGGTGAGTTGGAGGGGGCGAGGGTTCTGCCGTTGTTGGAGCGGCCATGGCTGTCGGTTGTCGACTGGGCTGGGCTACGCGATTTGCGAAATTTCGAAGGCTGTTCCGTCCGAACACGATTCACGACAAAAAAGCTGGAGGGTTGGTGGTGGAGGTGGTGGTGTGCATAAGCTCCGCGGCCGCTGCCGGGCCGATCGTCGTCCCGGCCCCATCCTGGCGTGCTTTGTTCTGCAACTTTGTTGATTTCCAGTGTGCACATGTCGTCGTCAGCACCTCCCGCCGGCGCGGCATTACATCCGTCATCGAGATTGAAAAACACGGAAAAGAAGGCATTTGATGGTGTGGGAGACTGCGTGAATTCGCGTTCAATGTGCCATCTGCCACTACGGACCCGCCGGCTCCCCTCCCAACTTGGTACACTTCGTATTAATCTATTAATCCGTACAGCACAAGAATAGGGCCGGTTGTGGATCTTTGGCAGATGGGATGGATGCAGGGGAAGGCCGACCAGGATGGCAGGGATTTTATTAGGGTGTGCCAACAGGCAGATGCAAGCTCTAGGCTAGGGACGACAGAATCACACGACACAAACAACGCGGCTTGCCGTCCCCATTCGCAGCCTGACTTATAATTGGGCGGTCGAGTTGCTCCTCCTCTTCCCAGCTTCCCAGCCTTCCGTCGCCACTCTTTTTATGCTCGTTGCCCTCTTTTCCCATGCGCCGCCTCCTGCATATGTTGCTTTGCATCGACTTGCGCACAACGAACCTCTGCTTGCTCCGCCAGATCATGACACCAGCCAGCTGTGAAGCCATCACTGTGTGCGCATCACCGACCTCCTCTTCGTCATGTCCGAATCTGGCTGGCTACAATGGACCATCATCCTCGTCTTGACCGCCCTTTTTCTGTCTCTCATTGTCGTCGGCCAGGTCGCGGCCGCTTACTGGACAGCCTACGTCGCGGCACCGCAGGAGATTGTCACTTTCATCGACACCGTCGACTTTTCCATACAGGAAAACGAAAGCTACGATCGGGACGTGGCAAAGGTCCAGCGCCTCGAGGACAAAATCCGCCTCGGCCAGCTCCTGCGTGAGATTCAGAAGGGGGGCGACGACTTGCGCGAGCAGCTCAACAACATGGTGGTATCAGAAGGCGCGACTACGCTGAGAACGAGCGCGAGGGTGCTCTGGGGTGCCAGGCGAAGTCAGTTGGAGGACAGAGTCAGAAGGCTGGATCTGTTGAGAATGCGATTTCTCGTCGTGTACTTGGGCATCATGACATCCGTGGTAGACAAGAACCCCCCTTCCCCGCCCCCACTGCCCAGAGACCCCGAGAAGATTAGCATAATGCCCTTCATGAGCCCCACGAGGCCCTCGCTTAAGAAATCTTTCACCGAAAGTGCTGTGAAGCGCCCGCCGCTGAGACGACTCACCACCCAAGCGATCGGCCATCAAGAAAACGTCATTACGCCTCAGAGGAAGGGCTGGGCAGGCGTCGTGCAAGAATTGCAGACGTCGCCGCGGATGCAGCAACGCCATGCCTCGATAGAGCTCGCCATGGCACGGACGACTCCGTAGCGACCAGCACACTATCTGCTGTTGAGTCCCTCTCCTCTCGTCACCAGAATATCAAGCTTTGCACTCTTTTGCAGAAGGGAGTGCAACCCGACACGGCCCGATGCACGATACATCGCTATCTGCCTAGTATATGGCGGACCTGGCAAATATAAACAGCATTGTCACTTATTCGACAGTAGCAGAAGCACAGACAGACGCTTGGATGAGTATTACGAACTGTTATGGGAAACTTGGGACGTGCTTATGAAGCATGATTGTAAAGAACGGCGTTGTTGACAACATTTCCTTTGGCTGGCTGGCTGGCTGGCTGGCTGGCTATTTGGTATTCATGGGCAAGTTTTAATATGGTTACTACTCCGTACGGAGTACATCATGTTCATTTTCTGGATGTGGAGTACCAAGCCGTTACTTCAAATTTTATTTTCCCCTTCACTCGTCAAATTGGCTTAGATAGGATACCCCCCTTTCATTTTTCTCTCGAGGCCCGGTCGTTGACTGCTTCTTCCATAACTTTAATTTATCAACGTCATGAAACCACCACACTTCACAGCTAATGAGTTGCCACGTCGTCTGGGCCCGTACCGTTTCTCTCGCCCACTTATTCAGAATGTGTCAGAAAAAAAACCAGTTGGCAACAAGACTGGTGGAACCAGGTGCCTTACCGTCCAGTGCAACCAAGAACCGGCTTACACAGTTATAAGCAGCAACCTTGACAAAGATGAGTAAAAAAAAAATAGTTAGAAGTAAAAAGCTCTCTGGTCATGTTGTGGTGAGCTCACCGTTCCCGTAATCTCGACCACCTCCCTATCATCAAACAAACTCTCCAACCTCGCAAACGTATCATCTCTAACCTGCACATTTCTCGTCATCTCATCCGTGTAAAGCAGCACAGCCCATTGTCTGTCATTCAACTCGGCCGGTTTCTCTACCTCGGCCAACTCCCTCTCCTGCTTGACTGTCTCGAGAGCCTCGTTGCTTACACCTGCCTCGACTGCCAGCGGGGCATGGTGCTTCCATTCATACCACGCCCTGTTGCACACCGCCACGCGGGAGATGGCGAGCTCTCGAAGATCGGCGGCCAGGTTGGTCTTTGTGCGCACGGCCCCGAGGAAGGAGTTCCAGCCGTCGGCGAGGGGGGGCGAGTGTAGGAGGGCGAGATCCAGCGGCTGGAGGGCTCGAGGCGCGCGACGTTGTTGGATGCGCTCGATGATCTCGGCGTCTTGACGTGTGGACGCTGGCGGGGGGTTGGCGACGTATGGGAGTCTCATTGTCGAAGGACGGCTTGGGACAAACTATGTGACTGTGATGTCATGAAGAAGGGTTTCCGAATAACGGCACCGTGAGAAGTCGGAAGAGCGGCGGGGTCGTCGGATACTTGAGCGAAGGGGGGTCCACATGGGAATCAAGATGTGATAATAGCGGCGTAACGAGTACGGAGTAGTTAGTTGGCTATTATTAGTTCTTTGCCGAGTTTTGCTACGGCGACTCAATTTGGGGCTTTATGCAAGTGGATTGATGAAACTGCGGGATTGTTACACGTGTGAATGATGGGCGAAGTGTTGTCTTCACCACGAGTCTGCGGCGGGTATGGCGTACTCGAGGCTCTTGCTACTTGTGTTGCTCTTCCAGAAATTACTCATGCCGCCATTCAACAGCGGTCTGCTTTTGAGATGCTGCAGTGATCCGCACCTCGGAGGGCAATTCGTTCTGCGAAACCAAGCATGTTCAGCGGCCTTTTCGAACGGGCGGCGGCAAAAAAGTCTACATGCGTCATCACGAGGACTTCAATTGCTTGCTTGCTCCATGTCAAACTCTTGTGTGGGTGGAGTGCGGAGTGTGGAGCAGCAGAAATTGCACGCGTTGACGCGCATCACGTGATGGCTTAGCTCGAACGTCGAACCTTGCCGTCCGTCGCCCATTTACGCGACGACCGACACTTTCTCGCGTCGCTTGTCGCAGCGAAGCACCTCAGCCCCCATCCGTCCGTCATCTCCCTGTAGGGCCATCTTTCTTCCACTGTCCGTCCATTTTTTACCATCAATCAACATGGCGGACATCAAGATTGATAGCAAGCTCTTCCAGGAGCGTATTTCCCATTTTGCGACCGCATGGAAGAACGATCTTCGGTCCAAGGATGGGCTCTTTGGTGGAGCTTCCTCCATTGTGGTGATGATGGGCAAGATGGAGGAAATCCCTGAATTTCACAAAAATAACGCCATGCATGTGAGTCGGATCGCCAAGTGAAGCGTGTGTGAGTGATGCTGCGGTAGAGAATTATGCTGATGGAATTACATAATAGTTTTGGCTTCTTGGATACGAGTTCCCGACCACTCTGATGCTGCTGACTGTGGACACGTTGTATGTGCTCACGACGCAAAAGAAAGGTATGCTCGATCGCCTTGCGAATCGCATTCGAATCGCGCACATCTGACAGCCAATAGCCAAGCATTTAGACCAGCTTAAAGATGGTCGGTTTCCGATCGAAGTTTTGGTCCGTGGCAAGGATGCAACCGAGAACGAGAAGCTTTTTGCTACAATTGCGGACAAGATCAAGGCGGCAGGGGTAAGGAAAAGCTTCATCTCAACACAATGAAAAAAAAAAAAAAAAGCACTCTAACATACGTGGTGCATGCAGAATAAAGTAGGGACCATTGCCAAAGACACATCCAAGGGACCCTTTGTCGACGAGTGGAAGAAGGTTTTCTCCGAGCAGTGCAAGGAAGTG
The DNA here is from genome assembly GCA_023658475.1 of Epichloe elymi. NCBI lineage: Eukaryota > Fungi > Ascomycota > Sordariomycetes > Hypocreales > Clavicipitaceae > Epichloe > Epichloe elymi. Next base: position 4,734,050 of record CP098276.1, read on the forward strand.
GAGGAGGTCGACATTTCCGCCGCGCTTTCCACACACGCCTTCTCGGTCAAGGATGAGAACGAACTTCGAGCCATGCGAACGGCATCCAAGGCCTGTGTCGCCCTCATGACCCCCTATTTCCTCGACGAAATGTCCAATATCCTCGATAGCGAGAAGAAGGTTACACATTCTGCGCTGGCTGAAAAGGTCGACAGGAAGCTCGACGACAATAAGTTTTGGAAAACGGTGGAGCTACCCAACAAGGGCAAGCTCCCATCAGACTTCGACGCCAGTCAACTGGATTGGATTTTGGGACCTGCCATCCAGAGCGGTGGCAAATATGATCTCCGTTTTGCGTCTGAAGCAAACAATGATAATCTGCATGCCGGCATCATCATTGCTGGCTTGGGATTGCGATACAAGTCGTACTGTTCAACAATTGCGCGAACATATCTGGTTGACCCCAACAAGGCCCAGGAGAGCAACTATAAGCTGTTGCACATGATCCACAATAATATTATCAAAGAAACCCGGGACGGAATGTCTGCCAAGGAGGTGTACACCAAGGCTCTGAATCTAATCAAAGTAAAGAAGCCCGAGATGGAGAAACACTTCCTTAAAAACGTCGGCTGGGGTGTTGGCCTCGAAAATCGAGACCCAACCCTTGTCCTTAACGCGAAGAACAACCGCATTCTCAAGGACGGAATGACTCTTATTATTCACACTGGCTTCCAAGACATTAATAACCCTCAGCCCCAAGATAAACATAGTAAGGTGTACTCCCTGGTACTGACCGACACTATTCGAGTCACTACGAGCGAGCCCGTCGTATTTACGGCCGAGTCACCCACTAGCGCCGACGCAAACTCGTTTTTTTTCAAGGACGACGAAGAAGCCGCACCCGCGCCGAAGAAAGAGAAGAAGGACTCGAGAGTTGGCGCAGTGGCTACCAAGAACATCACCAGCACCAGGCTGCGCTCGGAAAGATCAACACAGGTGGATGACGATGCCGAAAATAAGAGGAAAGAGCATCAAAAGGAACTGGCGACCAAGAAGCAGAGGGAGGGCCTGGCCCGATTCGCAGAGGCCACAGGTGACAAGAATGGGGCAGAAGTGAAGAAGTTTAAGCGCTTTGAATCGTACAAGCGAGACAACCAGTTCCCTTTGAAAGTGAAGAACCTGGAAGTCGTCGTTGATTCGCGAAATAGCACAGTCATTCTCCCCATTATGGGAAGACCCGTGCCATTCCACATCAACACAATCAAGAACGCTAGCAAAAGCGACGAAAACGACTCTTCTTTCCTGAGAATCAACTTCTTGTCTCCTGGACAGGGTGTGGGCAGAAAAGACGACCAGCCCTTTGAGGATGCTTCCGCACACTTTGTGCGAAGTCTGACATTCAGATCTGCGGATGGAGATAGATACAGTGAGATAGCGACTCAGATCTCAAACATGAAGCGAGATGTCGTCAAGAAGGAGCAAGAAAAGAAGGATATGGAGGACGTTGTCGAGCAAGACAAGCTTGCCGAAATTAGAAGTAAGTTTTCTGTCAGGCCTTGCCATATCCAGCAGACTGTTGAGTCAAATGCTAACGCGACACGAATTTCAGATCGCCGGCCTGCTGTTCTGGACAACGTTTACATTCGACCAGCGATGGAAGGCAAGCGTGTTCCAGGCAAGGTCGAGATTCATCAGAACGGTATCCGCTACCAGTCGCCACTCAATGCACAACACCGTGTCGATATCTTATTCTCCAACGTCCGCCATCTCTTCTTTCAGCCTTGCGCTCACGAGTTGATCGTCATCATTCACATTCACCTGAAGGATCCCATCATCGTGGGCAACAAGAAGAAGACCAAGGACGTGCAATTTTACCGTGAAGCAACGGATATTCAGTTTGACGAAACAGGCAACAGAAAAAGAAAGTATCGCTATGGGGATGAGGACGAGTTTGAGGCTGAACAGGAAGAACGTCGGCGTCGGGCTGAGCTGGACAGATTGTTCCAGGGCTTTGCCCAGAAGATTGCTGAGGCCGGACGCGGCGAGGGCATCGAGGTCGACATGCCCCTTCGAGATCTGGGTTTCCACGGTGTCCCATTCCGAAGCAATGTCTTCATCCAGCCAACCACGGACTGTCTCATACAGGTCGTTGAGCCACCGTTCATGGTCATCACCATTGAGGATGTCGAGATTGCTCACCTGGAACGTGTGCAATTTGGTCTCAAGAACTTCGACATGGTCTTCATCTTCAAAGACTTCACCCGGGCCCCTTACCACATCAACACCATCCCCGTAGAATTCCTGGACCGAGTCAAGGACTTCCTTGATTCGTCAGACATTGCCTTCAGCGAGGGTCCACTGAACCTCAACTGGCCCACCATCATGAAGACTGTGACGGCCGACACGCACCAGTTCTTTGTCGACGGAGGCTGGGGCTTCCTGCAGGAGAACTCGGACGAAGAAAACGCCGAGGAAGAGTCGGACGAGGAATCTGCGTTTGAAATGGACGACGACGATTTGGACGAGGTGTCCGAATCTAGCGAAGGGGGCTCCGACTTTGGCAGCAACGCCAGCGATGACGATGACGACGATGATGACGCGGATCTGGACAGCGAAGACGAAGGCGAAGACTGGGACGAGCTGGAGAAGAAGGCTAAGAAGAGAGATCGAGAAAGTGGATTGGAAGAAGAAGAGCAGCGCGGGAGCAAGAAGAAGCAGAAGAAGCGTTGAAACCCCAACAAAGAGAGCTTTGGGGTCGATTGAATACAAGGTTTATTTCCATGTCAATGTTGAGATGCTGACGGATGTTGGACCCCAACTATTACCACCCAATTAATTTTGTTGTTTCTCCCTTCTTGTACAAGAATATCACGGAGTTGAGTTCCTTGCGGATCAAGTTGAAATGATTGACCCTTTTTTTTCTCTCTTGCACGGGGTCACGTTTGTAAGTAAGAAGGAATGAGAATAAATCGTCAATGTCAACAGAAACCAGGGTGTTGTTCCTAGTGCATGATTCCCCAATCATAAACAGCTTGTGTCGTCTCTGGCAAAATTTAAAAAAAAAAAAATCAAGTGACACAACGCCTGCAATTCAAGTGAACAAAGAACAGAACATGATTTGCCACCCGTGGTCCTTGGCTGCAACCCAACTAGCTCGCTCCCTTCTTTTGGCTTCTCTTCAAATCGTGTCAACTCATTGCCTTTACCAAATGAGTGCATTGGCATGAATCTGTGTAAGAGCACGTTTGCTATGGACACTGAAATGTCCTGCATCGATTCTTGTCTTTTTTTTTAAAAAAAAAATCCAAAAAAATGTAATACTATACTGTACACCCTGAAATCCGCCCGAGGATATGGAGCAAAAGACACTTCTAGTCCCAGTCGCTGAGAGCCCACGCCGGCTGAGTGGGCGGTAGTGCCGTGCTTGCAGACAGACTGCCTGCACTGGACACGGGAGAGATGTGATGGGCATGCGTACCCGGAGGAACCGTCTAGGAATCGTTGGGACGAACCTCGCGGCCGCTGGCCGTGGCCGTGCTGGGGCCAGAGGGCTTGGAGGCTGGGGCGTTGTTCCATGATAGATAGGTGTGGTCGCCGAGTTTCCTGCGGCTTTCTCGTCAGTTGGGCGGTCCGAGAGGTCCGAGTTGGAGTTGGGGGACGCAGGTGGACTAGGTGGACCGCGCTTTGGAACTTGCCTTGGTCGGATGAGATGCGTAGCAGTAAAGATGGCACCAAGGAGAATGCACACTCCGCCAACGGCAATGTAGGCGATGCCGAGGAAGTTGTTGCGTCCGCCCATGACGGTTCGAGTGGTAATGAGGACGGACTTGGATCCCTCGTACTTTTCAGCGGGGAAGACTGTTGAATTCCATGTTAGCATGTTTGGGAGGTCCGTAAGCGAGTCAGTCAACTTTCCACGTACAGTCATCAATGGCGATCTGATAGGTGCCGGCGTCCATGGCTTTATCATCGTTACGCTTGTACAGCTTGGAAAATGTAGGCAGGCCGGCGGTGCGCATCCACACCTGGAACGCCTCCCACTCCTTCAGATTGGGCGGTGGGTTGTCATCGGTGTAATTCTTGGGGTACGCCTTGGCCCAGTTTGGCGGGGGCAAGATGTCAGAGGGCTTATAGTTGGTCTTTCCGTAGAGATCTTTGTCGCTGTCCCACGCGATGCCCTTGGTAGACATGCTGTACGGCTGGGGATCTTTGGAGCCGGGGGCGCTTAACCACATGGGGTCGCCGAAGGAGTCGTTGAACATGGAGTTGGCAATTAGACCGCAGGGATAGTAGGGCTTGCTATCTGCGCCGATCAGAGGGGTACATTTTGAAGAAGCGATGTCCTGATGGGAGAGGGCATCACCCCTGAGTTGGCTGAGATCGCAAGACTCGGCATATCGACGGTGGTTTTGGTAGAAGTTTGTGAGGTGGTAATAGAACAAGACTGGTGCGCCAATGCGCTCAGGCGTGGTGAACTGCAGGTAGCACCGATCACCCTTCGTTTTCACGCCGTTGTACAACGTGATGTTGACGTTCTTCTCTGCAGCCCACTTGGCATTGAAGGAGCCGTTATTGTTCTTAAAAGCAGTCTCGACAGCACTGCCGGGCATGGGCTTGAATTCGCTCTTTGTGAAGTCGCCGCCCTCCTGTAGACACTTGGTGTAGTCCAGCTTGATCTCTTGCACCTGTTCCCCCACGACTTCGTTGTCAGCAAAAAGAAGGGGGAAATGGTTGGTCGGTCCGGCCACCAGCATCCAGCCTTACCTGCGAGCTGGCGTACAGAAGTAAGCCGCCGATGGGTGCGAATATGATTCCGATGACGAAAAACAAGGGCAGAACGGTCTTGGGCGTTAAGATGGGTCTATGGTGTTTCGGGGTCAGAAAGAATGTCCTCTGTTAGGGTCGAGATGCGAGATGTAGCGGGTGGTCGCAGAACATACTGCCATGCTTTCAATCGTTGCTGTCGGAACGCCGTGTCTGAGGAGTTTTGCGTCAGCATTTTCCCTCATCAACCGAACCCAAGTCGCCAACAAAGGCAGTGGCTGCGGCCATGGCCCTCTGCCTAGTTGTTGTGAGTTTGCGCGACGAGAGTGCACTCACTCGGAGGTCTGCGACTCTTCTGCTTCTCGGGCTGCTTCGGCGTCGGTTCATGAGAATCGATGGAATCGGTATGACCGGCCCCGCGCGGTGAGTCGGACATGGCGAAGAAAGTCGTCTGACGAGACAGACAACGCGATGAGAGTGGCCGTCGGGCGAGCTGGAAGTAAAACCGAAGATGGATATGGATATGAAAGAACCTTCCTGATGGTGGTCGAGTATGAGACGTGACGCTTGTGGCAAGGGGTCCGTCAAACTGGAAACTGGAAACTGGAAACTGGAAACACGAAACAAGGCGCAGGAACAATTTGTGGCTAGTGCGTCGTCGGCGCAGCGAATAATGAGGCAGCTCGATGCTGCTTGTTTGTTGTGGCAGTTGCCGCAGCTGTCAGACGCCTCAGGCGGCTGTGCGGCGGTGCTGTCATCAAGTAGAATGTTTCCGGCCTTATCGACAACGTCGTTAATGCTGGTCGCGGGCGGCGTTTTCGAAATTACCTGAACCTCATCAGTGAGGCGCAGCGCTGCTATCCCCTGCACAGATCAGACTCCATGGACCATGGCCACCAGCCCCAGCCAGCAATTCGATGCTTCTTCATCTGCCACTTGTCTCGGCATGGGCGATGCGTCCGGACCAATTCCGAGCCATCGACGTGGTTAAAAAAACAGGCGCTCCCGTTCTTGACACTCTGCTGCCTTTTCTGTTTCCTTTCTTCCTTCGCCGTCCTCTTTTGTTGGGAAATCAGCAATTTCGCCAGTGCCAATCTTCATCACCGAGGACGCGAGGAAACAACCAAGAACTTCATCTCGCTACCGCTCCATCGGCCGGTGCTACCTTCCGCCCTTCTCCCCCACAGCTCCTGAGCCCTTGCCAAACTGGACCGGGACCAGCGTCATCGCTCACAATCCTGGTAAGGGCATGTCTCTCTGTACATGAATTGATTGATTCGTACTCCTATTTCGCCCGTGGTGTGTTCCGTGAAAGCACCATTTCAACCGAAGTGCTGCTTCACTTCACTTCACTCGCCTTTATCCATTACTCTCACTGCTTTGTATCACAAAGAACTTATTACTATAGTTGTTCTTTGTCATTCAGCCTGGCCTCTTTGAGAAAACCTGTTTATACTCCCGGTCCCATCTCTGTTCCGCCGTCGCCTTGAACTCTCAATGATATCGCGCCCGTCCCAGTAGGACAGTTGTCAAAGCATCGAGAACGACAATCCTCCTGTTTTCGACACCTTGCCGCATCACTACCCGCATCATGCCCGAGCGACGGCATTTACGCTCAAGGATTAACAGTGGGTCGTCCACCATCCCGCAGATCGAAGTCAGGGCGCCTCCGCGAGTATCGAACTCAAATATGAAGCAAGAGCCCAGAGACACAGGATTTCCTGAGCCCTTCCGCAGTGGTAAGCAATAGAGATGATCCAGTCTTGATCCTGGCACCATGATTTTTGACAAGCAGTCTCACGTACAGGCCCGAACACCACTCTTCCCCATCCTGAAGCAGACCTCTCGCCCAATGCCACGCTATCCTACGAAGACGTGTCCGCGGAACGAATGTTGAAGAGACACCGTCTCTCCTTCCTCAAGAAGAACAAGCGGACTGTCAGCCACGGGACACTCGACCCTCAATCGGAAGCGCTGCATAGCATCGTGTCCCTCTCGATGTTCGACTCCGACGGCGGCAAGAATCAATCCCACCATTTCGTCAACACATCAATGACCAGTCTCCGGTATTCCAAGGATGGAGGGGACAGTGTACACTCTAGCTCCAAGAAGGATGACGACGACACCCCGCCTACATCACCGGATATGCCTGAGCGCAGAAAATCAGGGCTTTACAACAGACTGAAGCGAAACTGAGCAAACAGAACAAGAACTGAAGCATCCCAGGTGCTTGGCGATTTACGATCCAACGGCCACTTGCATTCGTTTAATTGTACTTTTTTTAAAAAAAAAAACAATTCAGACACTTTCATTTAGCGACGGAGTTTATGGGTACTTGTACGCCAGTCACATAACTGGCACAGAGAATTGGTATTCAAGGAGGGTAATCCGGCCGTACGTCCGAGACGAGTCCATCCTTTTATGTTGGCGCCTTTCCTAGAAAGTGCCAGAACGTCAATACATTTAAACAAGTAAAAGAAAGAAACCGCACCACGAGACTCCATCACAGAAGAACTCTCAAGACTTGCACTCTCCGAGAAGGACCTCAACTCCCCCGATAAGTAGTATAACTATAAGGGCTCAACAGCAACGGAACATGATAATGCTGCCCCTTCTCAACCCTAAACACAACGATCGCCTCTGGAAAAAACGTGTTCCTGTCGCCAAAATACCCCGCCGTGTCGAAGCGCAACGTCCACGTCGAAGCTCCGTCCATCTGGCCGAGGACATGATGGAGTGTATGCGCGGGGACATGACCCGTGTCCGAGCTACGCGGCAGCCAGACCTTTATGCGGCCGTCCTCGTCGGTCGACGACTCGAAGACGTTGGCGGAGGAAGGGCCGCCTTCGAGACGGACGCGGACGCCCGTTGCGGGACGGCCGGCCGTTGTGTCGAGGATGTGGCAGGTGATGGGGTCTTTGGCTGCCATGATCGAAGAGGATGTTTGGGGGTAGGTAAATGGATGATGACGTTGTGCGAGAGATCACGGGCTGGAAGTTTTCAAGGACAAGTGGTGGTTTACCACGATGAAATTGATTAACTGCACTCACTCGAACGGAGGGACGCCACGCCACGCCACGCCACGCCACGCCACGCCACGTCACGCTGGACGGCGCCCCCCGCGATGGGGAGCGCACCTGGCCGTCCGTGGTGGGGGCCACGCGTTAAAAACATGACGAAAAGGTTTCGTTTTTCAAATGCAAAGCAACCCGGTACACAATCATATCAGGGCTCCATTCGTACCAGTATTGAAGAATCTTTACTGAACCGCTCTGATGTACACATCAAAGAGTATACCCCTTCTTATTCGCACACACTTTCAGTTCCCCCCTAAAGGCGGGACCAGCCCCCATCCGAGGTCATGAACATTCTTGCAAAACTACTAGGAGACTCCTCTCGTCCCGAGCCCAGCGCAAGAGGACTGATGCGCGGTGCAGACGACAAGGTACGCGACGACACGGGCCTGCCGGACTCGGACTGCAGACGACAACCCATGATGTCGAATGCGTCGTTGCCGCGTCCGGGACCGTAGTGTGTCGATGGGGGATGGGCGTATCTGCCGCGTCGGGCGCAGGATTCTTCCCAGTACGGAATAGTCATATTGACGTCTTTGTACTTGTAGGAAAACAGGATGCTCCAGAGCGATTCATCCCTCTGCCGCCACTGCCTGCATCGGAAGAGGGCTATGACGAGGGCGATGAGCACCAAGGCGGCTTTTTCGCGGGTCAGCGTTTCCACCTCATTTCAGAGCACTCTTGTTCTCGTCTTCCCTCTGGTGTCTTTGCACGAGTTGCATACATGATCAGGGAGGACAGGTATTGTGCAAAAGGACATACCGAGGACCACGCCCGCTACCCCCGCCATCTCGGCTGTTGTGAGACCTTTCGACGGCGCTGCCTTGTCCTTGTCCAAGCTGATGTTGGAAGGAGTGGCCGTCGGCGAAGACGGCATGTCGACCGTGCTGAAATCCGAAGACGTAGTCGTAGTAGTGGTAGTGGTAGTTGCTGTTGTGGGATCTGAAATGACACTCGTCCAAGTAGACGTCGGCGAAGACGGCATGTCGACCGTGCTGAAATCCAAAGACGTAGTCGTAGTAGTGGTAGTGGTAGTTGCTGTTGTGGGATCTAAAATGACACTCGTCCAAGTAGACGTCGGCCCGACGGCTCTCACTCTCGTGGTGGTTGTTGATGTCGGTGCCGGTGACGCGCACGCATCGGATGAGGTCCTTGCCACCCGCCGCAACGGCGACCGTGGATCTCTTGGCTGCAGAACAATGTATAGCTTATCACAACTGGTGTAAATGGTCGCTATGGTCGGGATATCTGCCGCCGCCACCGAACCGGCTGCTTGGACGGCGCTCGTCACCACAGCCATGTTATCAGTGGATGTTGAGAAGCTAGCCATTGTGCCCGGTGTAAGAGAAATGGAAAACCTCTTTCACTTTCGCGTATGCCCTTTCAAAAAAAAAAAAAATTAACCCCCCCCCTTAAAAAAGTCGAGTCTGCAAGGGTTGTTCTGCAATGGAGACAAAACAAAACGCAGGATGCTGCCCTTTATGGATATACAAACAGGTGCTATCCAGGCATAAATCGTGGCGCATTTCTCAGCCATCGATCAGAAACTGAACTGCGTAAAGCATTACGGCAAAGGAATCCCGAGGCCGGCAATCGTATTGAACAAGCCCAGTCTCTCTCTTTTCCCCCGCTTTCCGCGCCCTGCGATGGCCTCGCGCTCCCCGGTGTTGGGGCTCCAAGGAAGCATTGTATCTGTAACAAGAGGAGTAGCGCCGTTGGCCAAGCCCCAGACGTCTAAGAAGCAGACTTTTGAAGGTCCTCGGTATCTCTTGGTCGGACGATTGCCATGATTTTCACGTGAGACTCGTCCATCCTGTGCATTCATGCCTAGGTAACCCGACTCCACGACCGCAGGAACAGGAACAAGCTAATTATTAGTGTGTGATATGCATGAATGACAGGATCAGGCTGTGGGAGACTACGTGCTCTTTGAAGCACAGAACCGTTTGCTACTCGAAGCTAGGAAAGGGGTCGGGTCAGGTCGGAACAACTGCATGATTCCAGATACGCTCCTCGCAAAGACGGGGAAGCGAAAAATATAAAAAAAGTAACAAATCGAAATCGAAATCAAAATCGATTGGCTGGTTCCGATCGCGGGGAACTTCTCAAACGTAGTGCAGCTCGTTGGCGTGGGTGATGACGTCTCAAGTGGTCGGTCGGATAGCTCGTTCCATGAGGGCTGGACGGAAACGGAACAGTTGGTGCAAAAAAAAAAAAACAGCTCGTGGTCTTGGTCAACGAGGATGAAAACCCCTCATGTCGCTACAGACGATGCGCCAGCGCTCAAACTTGATCCGATGCGTCTTCAGCCCGGCAATCATTGCGTGCGGTACGGAGTACTTTTCTCGACCTCTTCGGGATGTGTACGAGAACCGCGTCCCCCTCCAGACGCACAGGGTGGGAAATAATAGCCTCCTGGAGCGAAAATACAATTCTTTTTTTTTTTTTAAAAAAAACATGGTCATGTGTGTAGCCAAGTCAGCCGTCGTTCCATCAGCAACGGTGAAGCGTCTCACATAGTTTATCGCCGTGTCCATGTTTCTGCGATCCAGGTCCAGACAGTGCTCGCTTTCAAATTTGTTATCTTATCTGCCTTCCTGTCTGTCAGCTACCCCACTCTTTTATCTCGACGTGCCAAGACTAGGTTGACGGTCCTGCAACTCCCCGTCATCCAAAAAAAAACAACTCCCCGGGCGGACACGCTCTGTCCTTCCAATCTGCCTCGACGCTCTCATCGTCACCTACCTCTCCGACTTCTCTCCGACTTCTCACCGACCTCAATTTGCAGACAGAACCTCCCCCAACTCCTCCCCCCGCCCCCACCATGTCGTCAGCCCTCATCTCCGCCGACGACGCCCTCGAGCCCACGCTCCAGAACCTCCTTGACCAGCGCTCCCTCCGCTGGATCTTCGTCGGAGGCAAAGGCGGTGTCGGCAAGACCACCACATCCTGCTCACTGGCCATTCAGCTCGCCAAGGTCCGTCGCTCGGTGCTCCTCATCTCGACCGACCCCGCGCATAACCTGTCCGATGCATTTTCCCAGAAATTCGGCAAGGAAGCGCGTCTAGTCAACGGCTTTGATAACCTGAGCGCCATGGAGATTGATCCCAACGGCAGCATGCAGGACCTGCTGGCTGGCCAAGGCGAGGAGGAGGATATCAATGCTCTGGGCGGTGGACTGGGTGGGATGATGCAGGATCTGGCATTCGCTGTGCGTTCGTTGCCCCTACATGTTGTTTTATTTTCCGGGGCCCCGACTCGACCTGTGAAACGAGATGAACAGAGAGCTAACATGGGCGGTCTGAACCCCACTAGATCCCCGGCATCGACGAAGCCATGTCCTTCGCCGAAGTTCTCAAGCAAGTCAAGTCGCTCTCCTACGAAACCATCATTTTCGACACGGCCCCCACCGGCCACACCCTCCGCTTCCTCCAGTTCCCCTCTGTTCTCGAAAAGGCCCTCGCCAAAGTCTCCCAGCTGTCTTCCCAATACGGGCCCCTTCTCAACGGGGTTCTCGGCTCAAGCGGCGCGCTGCCCAACGGACAGAATCTAAATGACATGATGGAGAAGCTCGAGTCGCTTCGGGAGACCATCTCCGAGGTCAATACGCAGTTCAAGGACCCTGACCTCACGACTTTTGTGTGCGTTTGCATTGCCGAGTTTCTAAGTCTGTACGAGACGGAGCGCATGATTCAAGAATTGGCTAGCTATGGCATCGACACGCACAGCATCGTGGTGAATCAATTGCTTTTCCCGAAAAAGGTTAGCGAGTGTGAGCAGTGCAATGCGAGACGGAAGATGCAGAAGAAGTATTTGGATCAGTATGAGGAGTTGTATGCTGAGGATTTCAATCTTGTCAAGATGCCGTTGCTTGTGGAGGAGGTGAGAGGAAAGGAGAAGCTGGAGAAGTTTAGCGAGCTGTTGATTACGCCGTATGTCCCGCCTGAGTAGAGTTTGGGACATGGAGGGTTTTTGTGATGACGTTGAGAATGCTGGAGTCGGTGTGTTGCTGTTGCATCATACACGATTATCACAGAAGAATACTCCGTACGTACATGGCCCATGTGTCGGCGATGGAAAAGATGCATAGAGAGCGTTCACTGAATGGGAGCAGACATCTCGACAGATGGATTTGTGGATTTTCTTTCATTGTTGTGCCTCCCTACTTGACAGATCTTGTGTCTCAAAAATCAAAAAAAAGTTGGGAGCGAGAATCATGATCCCGGACCTGACCGACCGCCTTGCGCCGAAACAATGCCGTAAAAGATCAAAAGAATGCCTACATACGCGGGCGGAGCAGGTTTGCCTTTGATGGTTGACAGTTCCACGTCGACTATGTAATCATTCGCTCCTAGCGCCAATCCGATCCAATCCAAGAAGAAATAAATGCTACATGTGCGATGCCGATGATGATAGGCAGGTGCAAGCAGAAACGCGGAGACATTCAACAGCCCACAGGCACCCCTAGGGGCCTTTCTTTGTTTGGTGGCGAGACCACGACGAGTTTTGATCTCAAAGCTCCCGGTAGTCGCTGGGTCGCACTCTGCGTTGCTTGTTCTGGTGTCGGTGAGGGTTGACCGGTTTTCGGAAATACGCTTCGTCATCACCCTGGCCGTTGACCTGCCCAAAGGTCTGACCATTCTGGAATCCGGCCATGCCGCCGTTCATGTTTCCCATGTTTCCGCCCATTACCATGTGGCCTTGCATGCCTGGCATACCTGGCATGCCATTCATGCCATTCATGCCATTCATGCCTCCCATTCCGCCCATGTCCCAGCCGCTGTTCAAGCCGCCGTTCACGCCCCCAAAGCTCCCATTCATATTGCCAAAGTTGGGCATCCCCATCATCGGCATGCCCATCATCGGCATCCCCATGCCCATGTTCATGTTGGGCATCCCCATCATGTTGGGCATCCCCATGCCACTGAACATCATGTTGTTCATGCCCATGTTCGGCATCCCGTTCATCATATTATTCATGTTATTGTTCATAGGATTCATGTTGTTTGGCTGATTTTGCATTGCCTTGGGTCCTTTGGGAATCTTGGGGTTTTCCAGCAAGTCTTCAGCAGATCGTTTCTTCGATTTGACTGCCTGAAGGTCTGGTTCTTCTGTCGATTTCTGTGCATCAACTTTTTCCATCTGATTTTCGCTTGTTGTTGGTGATGATGTGGTAGGGGATTTGACCTTGACTTCTTGAATTACCGGCGACTTTGAAACATCCGTTTCTTTAGTTTTTGAAGCTGCCTCAGACTCTTGCTTCTCCTCCTGAGGATCGGACCTGTCGGCACGCGTCTCAGTAGAAGTCTCAGGGTTGGCGGCGTCCGCTTGAGGTGACGTTGGCGGCGAGGACTTGGCCGTCTCCTTTTCTTTGAGGTATTCCTGAATCTTCTTGGCGGCTTCGTCATCAGGCTGGAGGTCGTCGATGAGTACTCCCTCATTTTGACAAGCGGGGCAAACGAGGTCGCTTTCTATGAGAGCATTGGTTATGCAATCATTACAAAACGTCTTCTCACAGCACGGTGTCTTCATTGGGTCTATGAACATTTTCTTGTCAATCGAACATTGCAGACCCCTCTCCTGCACATCTTTGTCTTCGGCTTGCGCCTCTTTGTTTGCTGTGGAAGACTTCGTCTTCGCTTGATACTGCTCCCACGATGCCTTGTCCGGTTCAGCAATGACAAAATCTCCATCAGCATTGACCATGATACCAGACGGCCGTTTTGATTCATCGCCATCGGTTTGAGCAAGAACAACAGATTTGTCGACCTTCTGGAGGAAGGATCGAGGAATACCAGTAGTGCGTTTCACGCGAGGACGATTATCGAAATCCGGGTCATCATTCGTAGGGCAAAGCTGAATCCAATGGCCCTTGTTACCACATCGATAGCAGATGTAGCCGTTGGGAGGGTCATGATCGGGAACGTTTGCTGGCCGTTTCGCACCAGGTTTGAAGACTGGAGCTTGACTATGAATGAAAAGGTCAGCAACTGCGTTTTCAAGATATGTTGAGACGCGATTCAAAACTTACTGAGACATCTCCTCTTGTTGAGCAGACCACTGCTCGGTCTGAGCGGCAAACATGGCGGCCATCTTCTCCTCCTCCGTCATCGCATTGTTCATCTCATTAATTGCGGTAGCACTCGGTTTTGATGAAGACGCTTTCGATGATTGCTCTTTTCTTCCAGCATTCTTGGCAGATACCGGCATCTTTCCCGACACATATCGCGCGGCACGACCTGCCCCAGGTTTCAGGGCTGGCTGTCGTCGAGCAATGACGGTGGTTGATCTGGGAATGATGGTCGTGTCATCATCGTATTCTAGAGCGCTTATTAGTATTTCAATCCATGGTAGCACACTCAACGTAGGGAAAAAACACACCTTCGCTGCTATCGTCTGTGTATATGAAGAGGTCGAAGTCTGTACCGTCGCCCAAACCACTCTTGTTGATGATTTCACGCTTCAACTCAAAAACTGAGATGCCAGTTCCGTCAAACTCCACTCGAGTGGGCTCCTTCTGGGACTTGAATTTGAAGAATACTGATGATGCCATTGTGTCAAAAATTGTTCGACCCTGATGAGTTCCCTATTACAATAAGCAGTGTTGTTCAAGACAAGTTGCAAAGAGAATGGACTAGCCCGACCCTGATTCGCTCGCCAGATTGATGAATTCAAGATTGAATTGTTTCTTTCTGTGTACTAGTGACACCACTTATTCTTTGACTGTGTTCCCCCTCTCTTGTCATCTGTCTGTCTTTGTTTTGGTTTTTTTCTTCTTCAGTTTTTGCTTTGCACTCGAGTGCTCTTCAGGTCAAGTTGGAGAAAATTAAATAATCAATTCTGAATGTACTTGAAGCAAACGACAAATGGTTATAATGGTCAGGGGAAAAGAACAAAAAGGAGTACAGAGAGGCAGAAACCGTAGGAAAATGCAGCCCATAAGCTCCCCCTGACTTCCGACACAGCAACGATAGAGTTCACTCTCTGTACCAAATCACCTCAAAGTTGGCCAAAGAAAAGTGCCTAGTGTCTAGATATCCTTGCAAGAAGGCAAACGACAATAACGAAGAAACTGCAACGATGGAGTGCTGCAAACAAGCTGGGCAAACCGTGTTTGTTCAAGTTAAAGGGCCCACAGAACATGCACTATCCGCGTGATGCGGCTGAGTGTCACAGGTGGCGCAAAATCGTGCGTATCGACATGAAAATAAGCGCTCGATAAAAGGATGTGGGCCTCGAAGCGAAAAGGATGAACAAATTGACGACTTGTCGAGGAGAGCGACCGCGATTGATGACAGATGGCGATGGGGTGGAGTGTGGTTGAGGAGGAGAAAAGCTGGAACGGTCGGACGGGGATATGCGTGCATTTAAGCCACTAAGACTAAGAGGATGAGCTGCATGGGATGAACGGAACAAAGAAAGCCCGACATACGCAGGGCAACAAGTTGGTGTTGCTCCGCTATTACTGGGGGGGGGGGCAGAACAAAGGTCCCTTTGATTAATCAGCAAGGTTTCATTGGCTGCCGTGAATAGCCGTCACTTCTACCAGCTTGCGCACCAACTTGCTTGTGCACGTATGTAGACACCCACCACCTAATAGAGCACCTTCCCGTAGTCCGTTATGTACAGCAAAGTGTGATGCCCCGCACCATCTTGCAGCAGGCAGTGTCCTATCGTCTTCCTATGATCCTTCAAATACGTTCCCCTTCCCTCAATTTCTTCTCTTCCTTTTATCAGACCCAAGAGAAGCTCACTAGTCGTCGCTCGTACCTTACAGACACCATTCGAGCTCACCAAGCAAAAGAAATGGCCCCTCAACTCGACGGTTACTTCAAGCAGGTGGACGATTCCGCCAACGATTTCATCGAGCGTCTTCGTAAGGCAGTTGCAATCCCTTCCATCTCGGCCGAGGATGCTCGTCGACCCGATGTTGTCCGCATGGGAGAATGGCTTGGCAATGAGCTGAAGGGTCTTGGGGCTGAGGTTGAGCTGCGACCCCTCGGCAAGCAGCCGCACAAGGAACATCTCGAGCTCCCTCCTGTTGTTCTCGCCCGTTATGGAAACGACAAGAATAAGCGAACGATTCTCGTATATGGCCACTACGATGTGCAGCCCGCCGAGAAGAGCGACGGCTGGGCTACTGAGCCTTTCGAACTTACGGTTGACGATAAGGGTCGCATGTTTGGTCGTGGTTCGACTGACGACAAGGGCCCTGTCTTGGGATGGCTCAATGCCATTGAAGCTCACCAAAAGGCCAGTATTGACTTCCCCGTCAATTTGCTTATGTGCTTTGAGGGAATGGAAGAATATGGCTCGGAAGGTTTGGATGACTTCATCCAAGCAGAGGCTAAAAAGTACTTTGCCGACACCGACGCTGTCTGCATTTCTGACAACTACTGGCTCGGTACCGAGAAGCCCTGCTTGACCTATGGTCTGCGAGGCTGCAACTACTACTCTCTTGAGGTTTCTGGTCCTGGTGCCGACCTGCACAGCGGCGTCTTTGGTGGCACTGCTCAGGAGCCCATGACTGACCTCGTCCGTCTCCTCGGCTCGTTGGTGGACACTCATGGCAAGATTCAGATCCCCGGAATCATGGAGCAGGTTGCCCCTGTTACTCAGGAAGAGGAGAGTCTGTACGATGGCATCTCTTTCACCATGGATAACATTTTTGAATCCCTCGGAAGCAAGACCACAATCCACGATGACAAGAAAAACACCCTGATGGCACGTTGGCGATATCCCTCCTTGTCGGTTCATGGTGTTGAGGGTGCCTTCTCTAGCCCCGGTGCCAAGACTGTCATACCCGCCAAGGTTATTGGAAAGTTCTCCATCCGAACAGTTCCCAATATGGATATTGACACTACCAACAAATGCGTCTACAAATATGTCGAGGAGCAATTTGCCAAGCTAAACAGCAAGAACACGATGAAGGTCTATGCCCAGCACACAGGCAAGTGGTGGGCTGCCTCACCTAAGCACTGGAACTTTTCTGCCGCTGCCAAGGCCACAGAGCGTGTCTGGGGAGTCCAGCCCGACTTTACCCGTGAGGGTGGAAGGCAAGCGAGCCCGTGTGACATTTGGAAACCGTTTGATCGGAGACATTAACTGACTCTTTTTGTAGTATTCCTGTCACCTTGACCTTCGAGGAGGCCACTGGCAAGAACGTGCTACTGTTGCCGATGGGTAGCTCCACCGATGGTGCCCATTCCATCAACGAGAAGCTGGATAAGCGCAACTACATCGAGGGAATCAAGTTGCTGGGTGCGTACCTGCACTACGTGGCCGAGGAACCCCAGTCATAAGATGGGACTAGGATGAGTGAGAAAAAAAAGGGAAATAATCAAGTGGGTTTTGAAGTTGCTACGAACACTTAGCATAGGGCCATTAGCGCTTGTTACAAGGCGCCAACATGGGTTTACAATGCGTTTTTTTGTTCGCCATTTTTGACATCTCAGTGTGTGCGCAAATATGGTATCAAAGTCTTGACGAGCGATGGTGGATTATGCCTTTTGCACATCGAACATGCCAACAGCCCTGACTTTCCAGACATGCTTCCTGACACTTGTATATACCAGATAGTAGGGATGAAGGCTCGAGGCGGGGCGTCACGCCTACTTTGTGAGTCGTGACGTCTCCCGTGCTCGGTTGGTCGAGCTGCTGGTGGGCCCATTTCCACAAGACTAACGAGTATATGCGGGGTCGTCCGATGGGATCATGTCTTCTATCGAACATGCTGAGCGATGTCGGGGTCACAGCTACTACCCTTCCATCTTTATCAAGACTTCTTTTCCCCGTCAAGCTTTCGAGACCTGTGAGCCAAAAAAAAAAAAACCCAGCGCTTGGCTCCCGAGTCTCGACGATTCACAAGTAAAGCCATGGCCCGCCGACAAAGCAGCACGAGCATATCGGCAACACGGCCAGTCTTTCCAAGCTACCTGCTTTCCAGCTTCGACTTTGTCTTTCATCGTCGGCGATCAGCATCTACCGCCTCGTCCGCCTCGCCCGCGTCCTGCGCAAGTGCTGCCAGCTCGCCCAGCTCTTCATCAGCGACCACCCCAGCTAGCAGCCCCATCAGCAAGCACGGCGTCTCCGACAACTTTCCCGCTCGTCGCCTATCGCGCAACGCCCCGGATACGCTACGCTGTTCCTCGTGCTCGGCAGATGTAGCCCTGGCCGCGCAGATCATTTCCAAAGGCTTCACAGGGAGATATGGCCGTGCTTTTCTCGTTGCACCCCCGTCCCCGTCGGGGCACTCTCTACTGAACATTCGCATCGGGCGAAGTGAGGACAGGCACCTGGTCACCGGGTGGCATGTTGTCGCAGACATTTGCTGTGCGACTTGCTCTCGGAAACTGGGCTGGAAGTACGTTGATGCCAAGGAGCAGTCGCAAAAGTACAAAGTGGGCAAGTATATTCTGGAGGCTGAGCGAGTCACGACGCATCGCAGCTGGGAGGACTTTGCCGTGGAAAACCTCGGCCTCATCGATGAGGAAGCTGGCGATGATGGCGTCGCACGGATCAGTCTGGGGGGTAGTGATGTAATTGTGTTTGACTCGGACGACGACAACGAGTGCGAGGAGATGTTCGCTGGGACTTGGGATGCTGCGACGGTGGCTAGGAGGCGCAGGCAGTCTGCTGCCAGGAGAACACCTCTGGTCAACTGAACTGGTATACCGGATTTTTTTGAGGCGTTTGGAGGATTCATGGGCGAGAAATCTGGTCTGGAGCTATCGAGTTATCATCATCATTGACATTGGGTTCGGGGCGCAGCGTTTCTCTCGAGAAGAGATGTCGCTTGGTAGGGAGGAGACGTTTCGAGTTGGCAATTTACCTAGAACGTGTTACTATACCATTACGTATTCCCTATTCCCTATTCCGGGGTTTTTTTTTTTTTCACTGCTAATCTATTACCACGTTGCTTGTTACGGCATCGCGCGACTTCGAAGCTGTAGCCGGTGACAAAGAATGTCCCCTTTGAATCCAACGTGTTGATGATGTCCATTGAGAAGATAAAAGGCATATGACGCTTGCTACGATGGACCAAGTCTATTGTCGGCCACAGAGAATGTCTCATTGACCAGCCCCATGAGGATGTCTCTGGGCCAGCCATGGATGTGCTATCGTTTGATCGAAGTGTTTTGTGACTGAGTGCAACCCCAACAGGCCATTTCTATCATCTCTGGGTACAGGACTGGTATATACTGGTGTTGCCGTAAGTTGTGTACACACATTCAAGGGCGAGGTCGAATCAGCACTAGACCATGACTTCAGCGACCTCCCGAACGAGGACCTCTTATTTACCGGCACCAAGGGTATTTCGCCAAGTGGCGGCCAAGAGCACAGAGTAGATGAATCCCTGGCAGAGAAGAAGCAGAGAGAGGAGAACAGCAGCTGACTGTGATTAGTAACCAATGTACAAGATGCGGATGGCATCATCGCTTTTGGTGGAGAAGGTAAAACGGTTTGTCATGGCTCACACGCCCTTATCTTATCCGCCGAGTATGATGGCAGTATTTATTCTTTGCAAGCGCTACGTGTAAATCGAGATGGAACAAACTCTAGTGACTCGGGTGAAACATTGGTTGTGAGATGACATGACGGGCAGGCAACCTGCTGAGGGACATGACATGTGCGACATCGGATCGATGACGGCTTTTCACCCGCGACGCCGAAGGGAACGTCTGCTTCAGTTGAGACCTCTGATGGGCACAGCATGACGCATTGATGGATGACCGGGTATGTCTTTCTTCACAGAAGTATGTTTCAAAGCGCGGAGGGAGACAAGGCAAGTGCCAGCTGAGTGAGAGCTCTCAGATCTTCCGAAGGAAACGGCGGGGTTGCAGCTGCGAGGCATCGTCACCGCCTTCCCATCCGTCCCAGCCACGTGTCCGTCTCCAGTTATTATTATCGCTCTCACAATGACCAACAGGACAGAATTCACCAGTCTGAAGAGTTTTTCTGGTTCTCTGTTTTCCTTTGGGAAGAGAACTTGGCGTCGCCACGTCGGTCAAGGATCATCTCTGACAGACTAACGCTCCTCCCTGGCCCTCTTATCAGCGTCTAGATCCATTCATGCATCAACTGAATTCCTCGAAGGAAATACAAATCACCGCTTCCATTCTTTCCCCCCCTCGGATGCTTGGTTCATCAATGTTTGTTTTATTCACTACGGAGTAGATTGCCCACTATTTAGTACCAGACTGATCGCGCCCCTCGTCATCTCCACTACTACCACCCCATTTTCATCGTCGGTGACACCTTTCGAAGTTGTCTCGAGGTTGTTGACCAAGCCAAACCTTAATTCTAGCTTATTTCTGTCCTCGTGACCGTGGGCAGCCCTGGATTTCATCCCACAGCCAACCTGTTTCTCCCCGTTCCTGAATCCTGACTCATCCACAAAGCAGCAGCGTCTGAGGAATCGTGGGACTGTTTTCGTTCGAAATCAGCATCTTGAACAGGTCTAGACACCGCGGAGTTTGTTCAGTGGCGAAGAGAAGAAAATCGACTTGCCTACAAACCACAAACTCTCACGCCATGACGGAGGCGACAAACCATCGGATCCGCACGTCAGAAGACTATGGCGTTTATGACGATGCAAAAACCTACTATACAACCGAAGCAAGACATCACACCCGATTCGGAGCTCGAACCCGAACATACTCCCAGGTACTTTGCCCGTTGAAGCCAGGAGAGAATTTGTATACTGATGTTTTTTTGGGGGCAGAACAGTTTGATGAAACAGTTTGAGCGAAATGGCGTACGAGAACCGTTTCGCAGAGGTAGTCACGGTATGAATGATTGGTACTCCTCCTACCGTTGTCCGCCTCGACATGTAGCGCTGACGGCACCTGCATCACAGATGAAAGCTCTTTGCCGCAAGGCCGTCGATTTCTTATTCAAGTAGAGCCCACTCTCGAGAGTTTGCAGGCTCAAGAAGACACTGATGGCAATATGCAAATTACCGTTGAAGATGAGGGGCCAAAGGTCTTATCTCTCGGAACTGCTGCTTCAGCTGGCCACAACCGTTTCGAAGTGCGAGGCACATACATGCTTTCCAATCTGCTACAAGAATTGACGCTGGCACAGGAGTATGGGAGAAAGCAAATCATACTTGACGAAGGGCGCCTGAACGAAAATCCCGTGGATCGCCTTTCACGACTCATCCGGGACCATTTTTGGGACGGCCTAACCAGACGAATTGATGCGTCCAGCATTGAAATTGCCGCTAGGGATCCTAAAGATTGGACTGCCGACCCGCGACCACGGATATACGTCCCCTTTGGTGTCCCTGAGCAGTACGAATACTACAAGAAAGTTGCCGAGGCCCGCCCAGAGATTCGACTAGATGTCCAGCAACTCCCCGCCAAGATTACCCCGGAGCTGATTCGCGATATGAATGAGAAACCCGGCCTGTTGGCTGTTGAGACTGAGGAAGTGATCGATCCTACCACGGGGGAGAAGACCCTACGGGGCCTGCCTTTTGTTGTCCCCGGCGGCAGGTTCAACGAGTTATATGGCTGGGACAGTTATATGGAATCGCTTGGTCTATTGGTCAACGACAGAGTCGATCTGGCAAAGGCCATGGTGCTGAACTTTTGTTTCTGCATCGAGCACTATGGTAAAATTCTGAACGCCACACGATCATACTATTTGGGACGATCGCAGCCGCCCTTCTTGACGGACATGGCATTGCGAGTCTATGAGAAAATAAAGCACGAGCCAGATGCCGAAAGCTTCCTTCGACGGTCAATCCTCGCGGCCATCAAGGAATACCACGGTGTTTGGACTTGCGAGCCTCGACTTGACCCAGCCACGGGCTTGTCGCGGTATCGTCCCGAAGGCTTAGGCGTTCCGCCCGAGACCGAAGCAACGCATTTCGTGCACATTCTGGAGCCGTACATCAAGAAACACAAGATGGAGTTCAAAGAGTTTGTACGGGCATACAATTATGGCGAGATACAAGAGCCAGAACTCGACGAATACTTCATGCACGACCGAGCAGTGCGCGAATCTGGCCATGATACTACGTACCGGCTCGAGGGTGTCTGTGCCAACTTGGCAACCATTGATTTGAACTCGCTCCTGTTCAAATACGAGACGGACATTGCTCGCACGATTCGTGGCATCTTCAAAGACAAGCTGGTGATTCCTGCCGAGTTTTGCGACCGAACGCCATACAAGCCTGGAGAAGTTGTTACGTCTGCAACCTGGGATCGTCGAGCTAAGCGGCGCAAGCTGACGGTGGACAAGTTGATGTGGGATGAGGAGCAGGGAGTCTTCTTCGACTACGACACTGCCAAGCGGGAGCGATGCAACTATGAAAGCTCAACGACGTTTTGGGCTCTGTGGGCAGGTATCGCGTCGCCAGCGCAGGCGGCTGCCATGGTCCGAAAGGGACTGCCGCGATTCGAAGCCTACGGTGGGTTATTGGCGGGCACGGAGAAGTCGCGTGGTAGCATCGGACTTGAACGTCCCAACCGACAGTGGGACTACCCATACGGCTGGGCACCACAACAGATGCTCGCGTGGACTGGTTTACTCCGGTACAGTTTCACAGAAGACGCGGAGCGCCTGGCATACAAGTGGTTGTTCATGATTACCAAGGCATTCGTGGACTATAATGGTGTTGTGGTGGAAAAATACGACGTGACACGGCCAGCAGATCCTCACCGAGTAGACGCCGAGTACGGCAACCAAGGCCTGGATTTCAAGGGCGTCGCCAGAGAAGGGTAGGTTGCGATTTCTCCCAAGGGAGAGTTGGATTACTCCGCCCTCGGCGTGCGCTTGCTTGCGCATACAACGTTTGTCGCTAACAACATGAGGACAGATTTGGCTGGGTCAATGCCAGCTACGTGTACGGTCTGCAAATCGTGAATGCGCATATGCGGCGTGCGTTGGGGACGCTGACGCCATATCCGACGTTCGTCAAGGCTATCGAGCAAAGCATGGAGAAGGAATTGGCCGATTTATCTGTAGCCTAAAGCATGGATGGCGTGGGATGGCGTGGGATGACGGGCTGGAGAGAAGAACAGCCGGCCATTCGACTGAGCAGCAGTGAAGCACCAACCAAGGTGGCAGGTGCTGCTCGATATGTACATGCATACATGCAGCGTCTGGAAAGCACCGAGGGTGCGTGTGCACTGTGCAGTGTCCAATGCGGAGAAGAAGAAGAGAAATGAGGAAATGAGGAAAGGGGGTTGGTCGCTCGATGAGAAGATGCGTTGCACATAATCCGTATCTAAAAAGGCAACCCGCATAAATAAGAGTGCCTGCCGGTTGGAGGCTGCGACCAGTGGTCCCGACTCCCGGACTCCCAAACCGCATGCCAGCGTCGTCTGCGAACAACTTATCATGTGACAGTGATGCTGGAGAAAAGAAGAAAGCATCTCCCAGTGCACGACGGGGCATGTCCTCCGTTCTCCGGACACACCTCACTCGTTACGGTCACTCGGCTTGCTCCATACACTGGAGTTGTTCCTTGTACAGAAAAGCGATGGCACGTGAACAGACAGTGTCCAGTATCCAGTGTCCACTGGTTGTCTTGGCCGTCGCGGCGCCGATGGGATGGATCTTGCTTCATTAGTCAAGAGTTCTCGAGTTCAAGACTCGTCACATGTCAGGACTTGCGGTGCCCCCCCCTCGACTCGAGTGAGCCGGGGACGAGCGGGCGGTCCACCCAAACACATACGTATGTACGGAGTACGTGCGTACACACACGCAAGGGCAGATATAGCCTCGGCCAATGCAGACTTCTGCGACGTCACCCCGGACTATGCCGGGCCACCAAACTCACACGGTGCCGGCTCCAAGTTCCTGTCTTTGTCCCATCGGCTCTCCCCACGCCCAATAGGCACGGAGGCACGAGCTTGAAAAACCGGGGCGGCCAAGTTCCGAGGTGTGCGGAGAGGATGTAAGTAAGTACATCGTACATACGGAGTAATGATAAGTGTAAGTCATTTGCGCGCGAGAAGCCTTCTCGTCTCCTTTCTTTCTCCCATTGTAAACCTGCTCCTCCTCTCCTACTTGTTCCGTGAGGCTTCTTGTTTCTCCCCCCCACCTTCAATTCTAGATTTTCACCCTGCATCATTTCCTTGCCCGCCATGGCTGCCAACAACATGGTCAACCCGGCCATCGACCCGGACGTCGAGGACGAGCAGTTCGCCAAGGAGGTCGAGCAGGTCAGGAACTGGTGGAAGGAACCGCGCTGGAGGTTCACCAAGCGTCCGTTCACCGCGGAGCAGATTGTCTCCAAGAGGGGGCACCTCAAGATTGAGTATCCCAGCAACGTGCAGGCCAAGAAGCTGTGGGGGATTCTCGAGGGGCGGTTCAAGGTTCGAAAAAAAAAAAACCAATTGAAATCCCATCTTGTCGATGCCGGCCGGCCTTGCTAACCTAACCCCCAGAACAAGGATGCCTCGTACACGTACGGCTGCTTGGAGCCCACCATGGTGACGCAGATGGCCAAGTATCTCGACACGGTCTACGTCTCCGGATGGCAGTCCTCGTCCACGGCCTCGTCGTCGGACGAGCCCGGTCCTGATCTGGCCGACTACCCATACGTATGTTTTCCAGCCCCGCTGCAGAAGAAGAAGAAGAAGATGAAGAAGAAGAAGAAGAAACTGATCGAGGTTGGCTTGCTTACTTGTTCTCAGACGACGGTCCCCAACAAGGTCGGCCACCTGTTCATGGCGCAGCTCTTCCACGACCGCAAGCAGCGCCAGGAACGCCTCAGCACGCCCCGGGACCAGCGCGCCAACGTCGCCAACGTCGACTACCTGCGCCCCATCATCGCCGATGCCGACACGGGCCACGGCGGCCTCACGGCCGTCATGAAGCTCACCAAGCTGTTTGTCGAGAAGGGCGCGGCGGGCATCCACATCGAGGACCAGGCGCCGGGGACCAAGAAGTGCGGCCACATGGCCGGCAAGGTCCTGGTGCCCATCAGCGAGCACATCAGCCGACTCGTTGCCATTCGTGCGCAGGCCGACATAATGGGTAAGCAAGAAAACCTGTCTCTCTCTCTCTCTCTCTCTCTCTCTCTCTCTCTCTCTCTCTCTCTCTCTCTCTCTCTCTCTCTCTCTCTCTCTCTCTCTCTCTCTCTCTCTCTCTCTCTCTCTCTCTCCCTTCTCGATTGTGACACAACCAGGCTCCGACCTCATCGCCGTCGCCCGGACCGACGCCGAGGCCGCCACGCTCATCACCACCACCATCGACCCCCGCGACCACGCCTTCATCCTCGGCTCGACCAACCCCTCGCTGCAGCCCCTCGCCGACGTCATGACGGCGGCCGAGAAGGCCGGCAAGGCGGGCGACGAGCTGCAGCGCGTCGAGGACGAGTGGCTCGCGGCGGCCGACCTGAAGCTCTTCGACGACGCCGTCCTCGCGGCCCTGGGCGACGACAAGGCCGCCCTCAAGGCGCGGTACCTGTCGCAGGCCCGGGGCAAGTCCAACGGCGAGGCGCGCGCCATCGCGAGGGGCCTCGTGGGCGCCGACGACGTCTTCTTCGACTGGGACGCGCCCCGCACCCGCGAGGGCTACTACCGCCTCCGCGGCGGCTGCGACTGCGCCGTCAACCGCGCCGTCGCCTACGCGCCCTACTGCGACGCCGTCTGGATGGAGAGCAAGCTGCCCGACTTCGACCAGGCCAGGGCCTTTGCCGACGGCGTCCACGCCGCCTGGCCCGACCAGAAGCTCGCCTACAACCTCTCGCCCAGCTTCAACTGGAAGACGGCCATGCCGCGCGCCGACCAGGAGACGTACATCCGCCGCCTCGCCGCCCTCGGCTACTGCTGGCAGTTCATCACCCTCGCCGGCCTGCACACCACGGCCCTCGCCAGCGACACCTTTGCCCGCGCCTACGCCAGCCACGGCATGCGCGCCTACGGCGAGCTCGTCCAGGAGCCCGAGATGGCCCTCGGCGTCGACGTCGTCAAGCACCAGAAGTGGAGCGGCGCCACCTACGTCGACGAGCTGCAGAAGATGGTGACGGGCGGTGTGAGCTCCACAGCTGCCATGGGCAAGGGTGTCACAGAGGATCAGTTCCATTAATCTTGTGGTTTTGGGTTTTTGGGGTTTTCTCTCTTTCTCTTCTTTTCTCACGTCATCTCATTGCATCTCATCGCACTTGCTTGTTTGTTTGATGGGCAGAAAAAATAGAATCCCGCCCCCGCTTTTCTCCAATGAATTTCTCGTTGCATCGCCGCCTATTTCAAATCATGGCAAAAAAAGCTGAAACTGAATTGCTGCCATGTCTTGGCCGCCATCTTGTGTACGAGAAAGGAGAACATGGTGGCGTGAAACCGTGAACTGTGAACCGTGTGTGTGCACGCACCACCCCTGCCAGCCCATTCTATACATGTGGAATTCAATTAAATACATGCCCAAAAAAAGTACACGACTTGCCCATACGCCAAGATCCCAGAATGCAATCATCACTCCCCCACCCCGACGTCGAGCTAGTCCGCTTCTGCCAGCTGCATAATCAACCTGGCCGCCATGTCGAGGAATGGGAACGGACTCGTCACTTCCTTCTCCTCGAGCACTCTGCCATCCGGCGTCTCGTATCCAGAAGATTTAAAGTCCACCAGGTACACCCCTTGCTCCATCTCGTAGATTTGAATGTCCAAATGAAGCGCCTCAAACGCCTTGTGGTTGGGATTTTCTCCCGCAAGCACGTGGTGGCTGTCGGGTGTTCCCACCTGTGACTTGTCTCCTCCATTCGATGATGTCCGCATGTGCTTCTTGAGGGCTGATGGGAAAGTAAGGGAGTCAAGTCAGTCAGTCTCGACAGCTTTTCTCTCTCTCTCTCTCTCAAAAAAAAAAAGGCAATTTCAAACTTACTAGATGCTTCCCATCGCACTTTGATGTGCCACGGGTCCGCTGGCAGCTTGTACCGCTTAGTTGGATCAAGGCTCGTGGTGGAATCCCGCTGCAGAGGTGCCCCGTCATAGTCGTCGGCAAAGCTTCCGTCGCCGCTGGGCGCCCCGCTGCCCTTACCGTGCGTTTGGGTGTAATCTTCGTCGGGAATGTACTTGGCACCCAGCTTGTGCAATGCTTTGTGGATGCACAGCAGAGCCTCCCACGGCGCGTTTCTGGATCGGATGCCGAATTGCCAACGGACGGGCTTCGGCTTCTTTGGCGGATTGATGGGTGTCATGCTCTGCGGACGACTGCTTCCCTCCTCGAGTCTTATTTGGGCGCGGGCATGCGGTTTCAGTCGTCGCGCCGCCTCTTCCTTTTCGGCATCCGTCCTCGCCAAGAGCGGTTCATCACTGAAAGCGGCGGCTTGAGATGGCTGAGAGTCTACTCCGGCCTTTTGTCGCTCGATGAAGTCTTTGTGATACGTCGGAAGACTGGTCGGAAGAACACCGACCTTGCTGACATATGGTCTCGAGGGAACTGGTCCGGATACCCCAGATCGAGCCGAGGACATGCTCATCATCGGGCTTGAGGCGTCTTCGATATCCGGCGTCATGGCATCTTGTCCCTCTTAGAAGACGAATGTCAGTGGGATTCGAAGGCACATTGTGAGGACAAGACGCTCGTTAAAGGGGTGACCTAGACTTACGAGTCACTCGCATGAGTTTGTTTTCTCTGACAATCATGTAGGCATCCTTGATGGCGGACGGCTCCTCCGACTGCAGTGCTTCTTCGACATCTGTCTTGCCATATCCCATGGTCTTGCTGATCTTTTCGGTGACTTCGTTGTGAAGTTTCTCTTGCACTTGCACAGAGGCATTCGGTGCAATGTCTCGTTTCTGGATAGCCTTGTTTGGATCAACACCCGTGTTCAGGAACTCCTCGACGGGCGGTTGCAGATATGCAGGCAGATCCGTCAAAAACCACGGGTCTTGTCTGATCTCGTCAATGGTGGCTCTCTGAACGGGGTTGACCACGAGCATCCTCTTGATCAAGCTTGCAGCACCGGAAGGCATCCACTGGGGTATGCTATAGGTTCCTCGGGCAATTTTGGCAAAGAGACTGGGAATATGCTCGTCGTCAAAAGGGAGTCGGCCCACGAGAAGTACATAAAGAATGACGCCGCAGCTCCAAACATCGACTTCGGGACCAGCGTACAACTTGCCGCCGATGACTTCAGGCGCGGCATAATTGGGGCTTCCGCAACTTGTTTTGAGAAAGTTTCCGTCAGTCATAATATTACTCAGACCGAAATCGGCAATCTTGACGTTGAGGTTGTCGTCGAGGAGAAGATTCTCGGGCTTCAGATCACGATGAACGATTTTGTGTCGGTGGCAGTACTCGACAGCGCAGAGCATTTGTTGGAAAAAGCGGCGAGCCTCCGGTTCCTTCATGCGACCATTTTGAACAATGTAGTCAAAGAGTTCCCCGGCGGCATACTCCAGGACCATGATGATTTCTGTCTGTGTCTTGATCACAGTATACCTACGCATCGTCAGTGGGTTTATTCCCTCGGGTGTTTCCATGGCCATGGTGAGGAGGTGAGGCGGCCAAAACAAACATGTTCGACGTACAGTTTAATGATGTGAGGATGGCGAAGGAGTTGCAGATATTCAATTTCTCGTTCGACGCGGCCGGCCATGTCTCGACTAATGAGCTTCTTCCGAGCTATTATTTTGAGAGCCACCTGCTGTCCAGTGCCCTGGTGGATGGCAAGCCTCACTTTACCAAATGAGCCCTCTCCCAAAGTTCGCACGATTTTGTAGGCACCGACGCGCTGCTCCGTCTTGGGTTTATCTCGGTGTGAGGAGGAATCCATGACATGTTGGCGAGTCCCGCTGGGCTTGGGAGATTTGACAGGATCGTCGCGGCCGTGGTGTCGGTGCTGTTGGGATGGCGGCGGTGGTTGCTGCGGGCGTCGAACGTGGGACGAGGACAAGGAAATAGTGAGCTCCTCATCCTCGAAGCCTCCACGAGGAGCCATGGCGGGGAAATGGGAATTGGGAGGCGAGATGGCAGTGCTGCTGTCAATCGGCGGTTAGCACGGCAAGTTGTATTCTTCCGCAACAAACCAAGCTTGGTTGGGCGGAAGTCAAACTGGATGGCTGGCTAGCTGGCTGGACGGCTGGCTGGCTGGTGGAGAGTTGGGACGTTGAAGAGTTGGTCAATGGTGGGTGGGGAGCACCGATGACGGGATTATGGAGGGGTACCGTGCGGACTCATCATGCGGAGTGGATTGCATGAACTCTACGGATTAAACCTAGCCAGCATCCCATCCATCCGTCATCCGTCATCCGTCACGCCACGTTCATCGCATGATGACGACCGCCAATTTGTGCCCTGCCCCATACCAAATGGACCGCAAACAAGCACAAGTTCTCGGCAACATCTGGTCGAGGGAACCTCAAAAACGGGCTCGCAGTCGAAGTTAACGTGGGACCAAACAATCGGGCTCAATTAAACCCGACTTTGCATGTCAGACGAGATGCCCACTTGTCATTTCGTCGCTCGTCCCAAGTGTGTCTATGCAAACCATGTGCAGTGTTTTAGGAGACCTGTCATAATGTACAGCAGAATCGGGGCACCAAGACTTCCCGCGGGTCCCCAAATTATGATTGGGGTTGACAAAACGACCGCAACATTGAACCCTTCCTTCTGAGCGGCTGCCAAGTGGGAGACCAGGGATATCATTCGTTGCTTCAGGCACCTTAGTTGCGTCAAGCAACAGGGTCGCTGTCGGCCCAGTCCCAATAATCCCATCCCTTTCTTGACTAGTAGATGAGGTATATTGGCGTAAACTACATGGAGTTATACAAGTCGCTGTCGGGCGACTACTGCTTGATAGGTTGGTTGATGGCGTGCCTGATGTCGGCCAAATTTACCCATCATGACTGAGATTCCTCCTTCTTCAGCCGCTCAATTAATTTTTCCCGCAGAAAAGGGCTCAGTCCCAGTCTATAATAGACACGAATAGTTAGTCAGAAAACAGTTCAACAAAAAGCTCCGAAGACACTCACATTCCCTCATTGGTGACCACTCTGTACGTGCCGCTGGGCTGAACCTGCCCAACAACCTCCCCCTCTCCGTTGACCTCAACACTGCCGAGAATGTCTTCAGGCCACGCTATTCTTCCAAAGTCGGGAGGATTGCGGTGGTCGCTGAGATGCACCCATCCGCCTTTTCCAGCTCCCCCGGCGCCTCCCTGTCCACTTGCACCGCCCGCCGCTCCTTGTTTCCGTGACGATCCACGGCTGTGTCGATGGTTATTAAACAAAGCTCCCCCGGAGCCAAGATTGACACCCCCGGAGCTGGCAAAGGCGCGAGCCTGATTGGTGACGTCCTCATCTCTGTTCCCATACTCAGACAAAACCTCATTCAAGACTGTCATGAAATGGCGATTTTCCGCAAACGATTGCGGCGTGGGAGGAATTGTGGTCGAGGTTCCGATAGCGAGATTCGGGGATGGAGGGTCGGTGTCAAGAAAGGTCAGAAGATATGATGCTGGCGATGACGGGTTGTCAAAGACTTTCTGGTCACATAAGTTAGCAAGCTTTGGAAGATGCGGATCAAGTTCGAGACTGCATGTACAATGTGTGAGTTGTTCGGCAGGGAGGAAAACGCCCTTCGCCATTCGGTGATGCTCCGAGAAGCGAATCGAGTAGTGGCCGCCAACATTCTGTGAACCTGTAGATGTGAAGACACGAGAGAGTTGTACGAGTGAGTACTCCGTACTAAGCTAAGTTTTCAAGTGCTCGCCTGGAAGTCAAACGACAGCTCTAGGGTATGGATATGCATTTAACAGAAATCAATTAAGAACCAGACGCGTCGACGCGTTGAATCATTCCCCACCCACATCGAAACTATGCTAGTTCGGGCATATTATTTGTTGTACGGAGTAATGCGGCAACTTGATGCTTCCTTCAAAGAGTATTCATCCTTCCAGCTTCTCGACTTCTACTTCTATGGCGGATGAGGAGCAGATTAGCTAGCAGGAAACAATGGACAGAACGCCAGCCCCCATTTTCCGACGGCAAAACGTCATCCCGCCCTCGTCTGCTATACCATCGTCGTCGCCCGCATTCGGTACACCAGTACACCCGCTGAAGCCGTTCAACGTCAATGCTCCCAAAGCCGCAATTCTACCCATCATCTTACCTCCCGCTACGCTGCGACCACTGGCCTTTCGTACATTCACAAAGAAGCATTCTCTTACCATCACATCCTCCGCACTCCAAGAATTGGCCTCCTTCATCGGGAGACACTGCGGGTCAGGATGGCGGGAAGAGGGTCTCGCAGAACGCGTGCTGGAGGAGATTGCCAGAAGTTGGAAGAACAGAAACGGCGGCGTGATAGTCGACGGGAAGAGCAAGGAACTGCACGACATCCTCAAGACACTGGAAGGGAACATGAGTGGCGGCAAGATTGTCGGGCCTGGAAAAGGACTACCGAGGGGGGATAGCATGCTCGACGTGAAGGATGGAGATGCGGCCAATACGAGGTTGGGTCTGCGACCATCTGGGCCCCCGAGAGAAGACAGCAACGCTAGTTTTGGCATGTCCGGATTGGGGGTCCAGGAGGATGCACAGCAGGATGATGATGAGAGCACGAATGATCCGCGGGCTTGGCTAAATGTCATTAACGCGTTTGATCAACCGCGACTAGTATACAATGTCGGCAAGAAACACTTTGAACGGTGAGTATGGCTGCGAGTAATACATTGAGAGAAACAGCTGGCGCATAGTCGCTGACTCTGCGCAGAGAAACGAACAAGCCGTCCCTGTTACCACCAGCATCACACAAAACTACAGTATTCCGAAATCGTTACCAAGTCATCCATCAGCGACTACTTCGAAGCGAAGCCTTCCAAACCTCGTCCGTCTCATCTTCACGACAAAGGACAGTCCAGAGTTCTTTGTCAAACCAACAGTCCCTCAAAATCACACCCATCGCCAATATGCTTGGCCGCCATGGCAGCAACCACATGCTTCTTGGCCAGCTAGTCATTCTTCCAACGGGAAATCTCGCCATCAGCGATCTCACCGGCTCGATACCCCTTGACCTCACCCAGGCCGTAGCGATCCCCGACGACTCGGCGTGGTTCTGCCCCGGCATGGTGGTACTGGTAGACGGTGTATACGAAGAAGAGGAAGAGTCGGTGGGCAAAGGGTTGAGTGGCAGCAGTGGTGTTGGCGGAACGTTGGGCGGGAAATTCCAAGGCTTCTTCATCGGACAACCACCCTGTGAGAGACGACAAGCAACCCTGGGAATCAGCGGTCCCGAGGGGGGTGGCCAGGATCACACTATCGGTGGTGGTTTTGGATGGATCGACTTCCTCGGCGTTGGCAGTGAAAGGGCAGTCGGGGCAAAGATGCGCCGAATTGAGCGACGTCTTATGCACCAACCAACATCACAAGACATACCCGGCCGAGGGAGAGCCGTCATCATCGGCGAGCTCAATCTGGACCAGCCACGAGCTCTTCATGCAATGCGCAAGATCCTATCTCTCTATGCCGCCGAACCAGAAGGCTCCGCGCCGCTGACCTTTATCCTGACCGGCAACTTTACCCAGCAAGCCGTCATGGCCCGGGGCGGCAGCGGCGGCAGCATCGAGTACAAAGAATACTTTGATGCTCTCGCATCCGCGCTGTCAGACTTTCCGACCCTCCTCCAGTCGTCGACGTTTGCCTTTGTCCCCGGCGACAACGACGGCTGGGTGTCGTCCTTCACAGCGGGGGCATCCGTACCGCTGCCGCGGAAAGCTGTCCCCGACATGTTCACATCGCGGATCCGACGCGCCTTTGCCACGGCCAACGCAGAGGCGGGCCGTCATGGCGTCCAGGGCTCCGCGGTCTGGACCTCCAACCCGAGTCGCATGACGCTCTTCGGTCCCAACCACGAGCTTGTCCTATTCCGAGACGATATATCGGCCCGTCTGCGCCGCGCAGCCGTCACAGTGAAGCGAAGAGCCGCGGACCCTGAAGCCGAACAGGGGACGACCCCCGAGCGAGCCAAGACCGCCGACGACGCGCAAGTCGAAGCAGACGCCATGCAACTCGATGCTGCCAATGACGGCCCCGTCGCCGCATCTCCTCCCACAGTGACAGAGGACGTCCGGACCGCCCAGAAGCTCGTCAAAACCATCCTCGACCAAGGCTACCTTGCTCCGTTCAGGCAGACTATCCGTCCCGTGCACTGGGACTATTCATCAGCGCTGCACCTGTACCCGCTCCCCACGGCCATGGCCCTGATAGATACCACTGCGCCCCCATTCTGCGTCACATACGAGGGCTGTCACGTCATGAACCCAAGCAGCGTGTTGGTGCCCGGTCGCAAGGGCATCGGAAGATGGATAGAGTATGAGATTGGGCGACAGGGGAGATTGCGCGAATGTACATTGTAGGAGTCATGGAACAAGGTTTGCATAAAGGAGTTGTCATGTTGGTGGATATCATGAGGAGTAACGACCATTCATCGTTTTAACAAAGTTGTCTGTTTATAAAAGCAAAAGAGGGGTATCCAACATGTATTTCCCCCCCCTCTCATTCAAGCAACAACTCATCCGTATTCAGTACACCAAACAAACTCTCAATCTCGGCCTTGACCTTCCTCAACTCCTCCGCCACCTGCACCGTCACGAGCGTATAAGCGTACAGCAAGGCGTAGTCCTTCTCTTCGACAATGACCTCGCTCTTCTTGCCGTTTGTACGTTGGATTTCACAATCTCCTTCGTCTGCCGCCACCGCCGCCGCCACAGCCACCTGACCCATATGGTGTTTGCGGAACCGGTAAATCTTGCCCAGGAGTTGATCTTTGGTGGAGTCGATCGTGGGGATGGCGTCGGTAAGGGGGTATTCGAGCATGATGCACGAGGCGAGAACCTGGAGGACGTGGCAGATGCGACGGCAGAGACGGACTCGCTCGTCGCTGGTGAAGTCGAGGAGGGCGAGTTCTCCGGCAGAGACGGTGCCGTGGCGCTGGGTCAGGAGGCGCATGGCGTAGAAGGAGTCGAGGATGTGCTTGGTGGACTGCATGATGCCGGAGTAGGGCCCGTCGGGAAAGGGCCCGCGGAGTTCGAATTCCGACTTGGCTGAGTCGCGGAGGGTTTCTAGCTTGAACGCTATGGAGGGTGTCAGGATGAAAAGACAAGGAGATCAGGGGAAAAAAAAAGGGGGGGGGGGGGGCTTGCCATATCGCTGAAGAGCACTCTGTTCCCCCTCTCGCATGTAATCCAACGTGTTGTTACTGGCAACGAGGACGCTTAGCGGCCCGCGCCTCCAGATAAGTCCGAGCTGGAGATACAGCACCGACAGGCCTTCTTTGAACTTTTTCCGCGCAGAGATGGGCCAGAGCAGCCGGCAGATCATCATGCCCCAGATGATGCCCAAGACCACGGCAACCACTCGATGGTACGTGATTTCGAAGATGAGAGGATTCCTGCCGCCTTCGTCGTCGTCGTCGTCATCCACGTCTTGAGATAGACTGTAGGCGTAGAGGACAATGACGTTGTACGCCAGCAGGGCAATGCGACCCAGTGGACCATTCTTCACAACTAGAATCATGTAGAAGTTCCAGAGCGCCATGATGGACCCGAACAGCGCGAGGACATAGGCGTTGCCCTGACTGACGAGCCATGACATGCAAGCACATGCGGCGCCCATGAGGGTCCCGATGAGACGAGAAGTGGATGTCGTGTTTGACGCACCCGTTGTCATACCCACGACAATCATGTATGATAACAAACCCCATTCGCCGCGCCAATTCTGGTACATGGGTCGCGTCTGCGGTATGAAGGCGAACTGTGCCCAGAGGACGGCTCCGATGCCGACCTTGATGCCGAATAGAATGTCCTCGCGAGCTAGGAAGCGCATCACTTTCAGCATTTGCTGGGACAGCATGCGCTGCAATGAACTGGCGCTCGGGGCAGCGTCCCAGTTGAACGAGTCTCGCCGTTTTCTCATGGAGTCGGGGATGCCTTTCGGGACGGCCGACTTTCCGAGCCCGCGCACTGTGGACATCTTATTATTATTATTCTTCTTCTGTAGCAGAGACTCGCACGCTGGGTCGTCCGGGGGAGTGTTGGGAGACGATCGTTTCCAGAACTTGAGCCATTCCCAGCTGCGGGAGTTGGTTTCAGTGACGTGCTGCAACTCTTCCAGCACGTCCAAGTAGGCATCCATCTCGTCCGCTACGGCGCGGAGACTAAATGAGAAGTGTCCGCACGCCGCGGCTACCTCCTCTATATCGGCTTGAATGGCCGCTGACCGTGAGCGGCCAAGTTCAATCGTCTTGTAGAGCTCCTGCAGAGCGTTGCTTTTTGCGTGATTGAAGAGATTCTGCGCATCCCGCAGACTTTCGCGAAGCTGGTCGTTGACTCTGACTTCAGACGCAGGGTCCTCGCCGAACGGGGACACCCGAAGAGTTTCGGAGAGCGTGTACGCAAGGGATTTCAATGATGGTCCAAGCATGGTAATGAAGAGCGAGAATATGTCTGATGGTGTTCGGAAAATGGCTGTCCTGACAAGACATGGTTCAGACTGCGAGAGTAGGTGCATTCGAAGGTCCTCCTCATCCTCCTCAATGACAGATAAGTCGTCTCCGGCGCCGCCGAGGAGCAGGGACGCGACACGCCGCACTCTTGGTGTCAGAGGTGATGCCCCGGGTGATGATGCACGGGTTTCATCTTGTGAGCTGGACGGTGGTGGCAGCTCGTTCAGGAGAGCAATCTGAGTTGACAAAGCACTGCGCAGACCGCCGATGGCTTGATGGACAGCTTCGACGGATTTGAAGAGACGCTTGTCAAGCCTGTATATCTTCTCGTGACCCATGAGATAGTGCTCAAACTTGGCTTCTCGAAGACTTTTTGACATTTCCGTGTATGCAGAATCATAGCGACGTCGCGATTGTGCGTACTCTGGCAAATTGATGTCGTCGCCTGTGCCGTTGAGGAAGCCTCTTGTGACAGAGGACAGTCTGTCGCCCATGCACACGGACGCTGTGATGACGGACTCGCGTAGCACTCTCCTAGCAGACAGGCGCCATACCAGCAGGTTCACGGCTGTGGAGAAAATGATGCCTACGGCCAACATCTTGATCACTTGGACAATCTTGTCTCCCGAGAAGTAGCCGTCCTGCACCGATTGTTCCTTCGTAATGACCGAGATGATGGCCATGGAAGCAAGAGTGGTGGCGACATTGACGAGAGGCTGGTTGAGCCTCTGCTTGATCCATCCCACGAACCCCAATCCGCCTCCAACAAAGATGGTCAAAACGACAGCGTGTGCGGGGACGAGCGATCCCGTGCTTGTTCGAGAAGCAATGCCCGCGAACATGGACAAGACGCACACAATCTCGGCGTAGGCAACAGCTAGTATAGCAACGAGCACAGCTTCCAACATGGATCCCATGGTTCGGGCCGGATGGAAGTAGACGGTCAAGGTAGCCACGATATGCTTGCCATCTCGGTGGCCCAGGAAGTCGGACATGGCCGGCCAGAAGGTTGCCGTGCTGCCCAAAAGGTACGCCAGCGTACACTTGAGCACTTGGTGACCGTCTCGCGAATTGACCCACTGCCACATGGATTTGGATCTGTCCTTGACGACTTGGGCGGTGGAGCAGATTCGGTCGGTCGCTTGTCCCATCGACGACGATGCTTCGAGCCGGCCGCTGTTCCCGGAGAAGATGCTTGTCGATGTCCGGAGGGTAAACTGACGTCTGGAGCGCTCGCCGGTGCTGGGGATGATAAAGGTGCCGTTGCGCATTTTCTACCCGTTGCCCCATCGAAAAGTCAGCTTTTTCAAAAGTTAAAACTGTCCTGTCCACGGGTGCTGAGGCGCGATCAGGTCGCGCCGAATGCTTGCTCGGCTTACTCACGCTTCTCTTGGAAGGACGACTCGGCGGCCATGCGCCGGCCGAGGAGGTGGTGGTGTTTGAGCTCATGGTTCTCGGTGAACCAGGCAGGCCTTGACGCGGCCGTTGGGATGTTTGTCGCGTAGAGAGTCGGGTGTAGATGTCGCCATGATCTTTTTCGCGGCCAAGGACTTGTGCTTCCGCTCTAGCATCGGCCGGGCCAGCGGCAACAGACAAGGACACGGACTACCAGTGGTGGCTTTGTTTGATATCTCGAATGAGTTGCAAGTTTTGGGCTACACACTGCTCGGGCTCTGGCGTTGATTAGGGTTAGGGTTAGCGTGGCGTGGCATAAATTACATAAGTTCGTAATAGCCTCTGAGCGGTGCAGTGCAGGGCGGCTCAGCGGCAGATGGCAGGGGGTGGCGGGCAGGGGGCGGTAACCCCACTTGCGTGCCATTCAAGAACTCGACCAGCAAGCAACAGCTTACATGTAATCGTTCATTTGGAACAGACATACAGATTGTGAGCTGTTGAGATGGATAAAATCCGATGAAATGATAAATTACCGTCACTGACCGCGTGCTTTAGAGGAAAAGGTCCCCGTGATCCAATGGACAGACAGAGCACCATAAAAGACTACATCTTCCTTCGTAGTTGGCGATGCAACAACACAGGCGCCCCGAGCGCGCCAGGTCATTCCTCCCTGCAGCCGCCGAGCGACGACAATCCGTTCGAAATTACGTACATAATCCGTACACCCACTGTAATCCGCACGTATTACTCCGTAGCATCGAGTCATTTATTTCCACTGGCCGCCGTAATAATCCCCCACTCGCCCAATCGGTCTCAGGGGTCCAAGGGCCAAGGCACAAGGGTGCACAAGTTCCTGCGGACCCGCCACCCACCGACCCATTGACTGAGTGGCAATAATAGTGAGCAGTCCGTAACTCCGTACTGTCAAACGCAACGACCTCTCACCACCATCAATCCTACCGGACCAAGCAAAGGTTGGGCACTGGCGATCTGTCCCCCATACACTGCATTTTCATCTCTCCCTGATTCTTGTCATCGGCCATCTTCCCCTATTCCGTCGACTCGTCGAGTAGTCGACGCCGTTCCACGACCCCTGCGACCTCCACGGCCCCCCATCTGCGAGATTCACCTCGACCCGCTCGATTAAGGGGACCTTAAGAGGGGATTTGCCCGGTTGCGGGCACCTTGCCTCGCCTTTCAGAGCCTGACCGTCCCGCTGAAATAACCCCCTTTTTCAACGCTCCGCTGCGACAAACGAAACAAAGTGAAAGAATAAAACACAGATATAAAACAACTCGGGACAGAGTCTTCTGTTGTTTCCACAACACGTCCGACACCATGGGCGACTCTTTTGCACCGCGGTCCATGAAGCGCAAAAATGTCAAAGGGCTGGCCTTGACACCCGCCGCCCCGCGACCCCCGCCAACTGCGGAGAGCTGGGGCGCTGATGGCGGCAAAGACGATAGCAAAGACGAGCAACTGGAGATTGGCATCGAATACAAGCTCGATCTCAGACCAGAAGATCTTGAGATTCTCAAGGAACTCGGTTCTGGAAACGGAGGTACTGTCAGCAAAGTGAAACATCTCAGCACTGGCACCATCATGGCCCGCAAGGTGAGCATTTCCGACAACCCCCCATCAATGATTATCGCGTAAAAAAAAAAAAAAAAAAAAGAAGAGGCAACCGCTTACATACCCATTCTCCTCAAGATTATCCACGTCGAGGCGAAGAAAGAAATGCGGAAGCGAATCGTGCGCGAACTACAGATTATGCACGGATGTCATTCCGATTACATTGTTAACTTTTATGGCGCTTTTCTCAACAGCAACAACGACGTGATCATGTGCATGGAATATATGGATGTGGGGTAAGAGCTTCAGGACGAAACCCCGTTACTTCTCATCTGTTGCCAAAACAAGCCGAGAGAAAAGACTGACCGTGTGAACTTGATTCGACAGGGCCCTTGACCGAGTATCAAGGGTTTTTGGCCCAGTGCGAGTCGATGTGCTTGGGAAAATCGCCGAAGCCACCCTCGGAGGGTTGACATACCTCTACTCGAAACATCACATCATGCACAGAGACATCAAGCCGTCCAACATTCTCGTCAACTCGCGTGGATCAATCAAGCTCTGTGACTTCGGTGTATCCGGCGAACTGATCAACTCAATTGCTGATACCTTCGTCGGCACTTCGACCTATATGGCTCCGGAACGCATCCAAGGCGAAAAGTATACCGTGAAATCAGATGTGTGGAGCTTCGGCCTGTCGGTAATGGAGCTCGCCATCGGCAAGTTCCCGTTTGGTTCCAGTGAACAGTTTTCCGACGAGGACTGTGCCCCCGCAGGCATTCTGGATCTTTTGCAACAGATTGTGCACGAGCCGGCGCCTCGGCTGCCCAAGAGCGATGCCTTTCCTAGCATCCTTGAGGACATGATTCAAAAGTGTCTCTACAAACAGCCCGACCAGAGACCGACTCCCCAAGAACTTTTTGTATGCAAATTAATCCTCTTCTTCCCTCCTCAGTTGGCAATTCGAACGGACCCTCTCTGACTTATTGGCTAGGACCGTGACCCATTTGTGCAAGCTGCCAAGAGAACCCCAGTCGACTTGAGAGAATGGGCAGTGGGGCTGATGGAGAGAGACAACCGTAAATCACACCTCGCACCTCAATTGTCGCCCGCCACGCAAGATCTGCTTCGATCAAGTGATTCGCCGACGTTCGCCGTACAATCCGAGGACCGCACGATCAATACGCCGACATCTGGTGAGATACCCATCGCTGGCGCTGGGATCATCTCGCCCGGAGATCATTCCAGCCGATCGCCCAGTCGCAACGGATTTGGGACCGGTCATGCGCCGGCAACAGCCCATCATCATCATCCAGGCATGGGCGTTCGAGTGGCAACAACCAACTCAGTGCCTCAAACCTCACACTATGCCGAGTCATCTGGTCCTGTGAGCGCGAGCGCAACGACCTTTAGCTTACCAGTGCGATCTGGTCCACACGGGAACCCAATGCCCCCGCCTTTGGCACGACGACAAACGCCCGACGATTTCCGGCGAGAAAGTCGACGACAAGCTACCTTTGGCCTGCCTCCCAATCCTAGTCCAAGCTATGGATTATGAACGTGACGTGATCGGGGTGGAGGGAAGGGACGGGAAGGCGAGTGCCGCCAAGGAGAGAGTCCTCAAACGATTGGTTTCTTCGCACACACAGTTCTAAACTCTACAGATTCCGGGAGGCTCAGCGTAGCATCACTCGGCGCATTGATTTTCATGAGAGCTTTCTCCGCAAGACAGTGATCCCACGCACTCATTTTGAAAAAGTGGGCGTGAAGAAGCAAACCAGATTTTGCATCATTTCTGTTTTACCACTCTGACTTTGTGTTGCCACCTTCCTTTCAGGACACTAAAATCGTCCTTTGATCAGGTATCTTGCGATTTAAAATCAGAGACTAGTTCGCACGCAAGGTATTCACATGTTTCACGCCAAGGGCAGTGTGGGTGGGCATTTAGTTTACCAAGTAGGGATTCAATCCGAAGTGAAGAACCAAAAAAAAAAAAACAAATCCATCATCTCTCTCTATTCGTTATGCAGGCCGTTCACATATTTCCGCCTGAGGACAATGACATACTCAATCGAATGGTAACGTATCTCTCCGTCAAAGCCCAGCACTCGTCGGCTCGCCACTCAGCAAGGTCTTCTCAAACTCTCCCACAACATGCTCTCTCGTCTCTCTGCCTTCAAAACCACCGTCCAAAATAGCAACGAGCTCATCCAGACGATGAATCACATGATCCGTACACTCATGCTCTGCCAAGCCCTGATTCACATCATTCACAAGCAATACTGTCGCGGCACCTGCCTTCCTGCCCGCCGCCATGTCATCAATGGAATCCCCCACCATGATCAACCCGCTTGCGTCCTCGAGCCCCCATTGACTGGCAATGTGCAGGATCCCAGCTGGGTCAGGCTTCGGCGGCTTAAACTCCCTCGTCACAACGGGATGGAAGGCCGATCCCCCCAGGAACTTTTCGAGCAGGTGCTGCACGGGGACGTCGAAGTTGCGCGTGCAGATGGCTTTGGGCAGGGCCCGCTCATCGAGGTACCTCATTAGGGTGGTGAGACCCGGCTGCGGCGTCTGCGAGGCCATTGCTTTGCGCTCAATGGAGCGGATGACTTCAATGGCAGATGGTTGCTGGTGGGCGGGGAGGGATTCTATGTGGACGAGGATATCGGTGGACTTGGGGATGTTGAGGGCGGATCGCATGTCGGTGAACATGTAATTTTGGGGTTCGCTAACGATGTAAGTTTTTTGCGCTCATGAGATTGTTATATATCCTTCTTTTCTCTCGGGGTCTCTTTATTATTATTATTCTTCTTCTTCTGGGTGTTTTGTCCTATTTAACCACGACTCGTGACAGATAAAAGATATAATGGCATTTTGCTACGACTTCTGATGCTTCGACACCGCGCGCGCAAAACGCACACGTCCTTCAGGAGCACGTCTCATCATGTTCGGAAACTCACCACAATGTCCCGTCCATATCGAACACTATGCCCTGCAACATGGGCGCGCCGGGTCGTGCTGTGCTGTTGCCCGCGGGATTTAGCGGCGCGAACCGTTTCCGGGCTGATGCGGCCATTGTCGATGCAAAGTGGCGAGGAGAGGTCGGGGGTTGTGAGTCGGGTGCGGTCACTGATGGGTGTGTGATCGACTCGGAAGTCGGGCGGGCTTCAGACTTTTGGAAGTGGAGCCTCGTGCTGCGATTGGTGGTAGGACGAGATGACGACGACGTCCTTTTCATCATGGCTATTGACTTGTTTCTGTGTTTTGTTCTTCATGTTTTCATGTACAGGTTCTTCACAGTTGCTTGGAATTTGATTGATGACTCGTTGCCCGCCGAGAGATGGGCGCTTCTTGACAGCTCCTCGATTGGAGATTCCGAAAATGTTCAACATTTCTACACACTCATGACGACTTCTATATGCTCCCGCATCTTGCGACTCGTGCGTCCTGGGCCTCCTTCTGACCTGTCTATACGCGCAACTTATTCCTCCCACCACGGAAATCTCTCGGCAATGGATCGATCTTGTTCCCATGGCGATGGCTCCTGTTCTCCCAAATCTGTTGTTGATGCAGCCCCAGGTTCGTTTCAACGACTCGTAAAGGGATGACACGCTCTAGAGAAAATCATGAACATTAGACTCGGCATCGAGCAGCGCTTGGAAACGCAAGCCGTGGCGGTCCGGCCTTTAGAACAAACAACGTACATTTCGAATTGGGGCCTCAACAGCAGTCTCAAACCACTTCCTGGCGACATCCTTCTGGTTTAGAGTCCGCGCCAGCATTCCTAGCAAGAAAGTTGGGGAAAGGGGCGCTTGGGCTGTGAAGTGGCTCCCTGATGTAGGTAGGATCCGAATGCATTCTTGCCAAGTCCGACAGCTTGGAGACAAGATCTGGACGATTTCGTGGAACACTGGACACGTACACGTTCAGTTCAGTGCTACGGAATTAGAAGGCAAGGGACAAGGGAGAGGTGAAAGATTTACCGAAGAGAACGCGACACTGCAAGTATATCATGGCCGCGATTCGCCATGCCTCGGCCGTCAACGTTAGTCATGACAGCAGACGACTTGATCACATAATCATCGGGGAGTTTTCGAATCCTATCCATAACTGCAGGCATCATTTGCGCAGTTTCCCAATCCATTGACTCGTCACTCCCTCCACTGCCTCATTTCCGT
Organism: Epichloe elymi; assembly: GCA_023658475.1. Lineage (NCBI taxonomy): Eukaryota > Fungi > Ascomycota > Sordariomycetes > Hypocreales > Clavicipitaceae > Epichloe > Epichloe elymi. Next base: position 4,776,417 of record CP098276.1, read on the forward strand.
CAAGTCCTCGTACAGAAAACGCGCCGTGATGGGTACAACTACAACTGTCAGGATGCTGGTGTAAGCGAGAGGCATAATATGTGATCTGGCCGAACCCGTGGAGCAATCTTTTAGAGAATCCACAGCCGCCGTGGATCTCGAGGCGGTCTTTGTTACTGCTGCCCAAGAAGAGCCATGGGAACCGCCCAACATCGCGCTCTGGATCAAACTGGCCCGGCGGCGGTAGGGGCATCAGCGTCTCATGGGAGGGCGGATATACGCTGAGACTTACAGAAATCCCACAAGGGCCGGTTCCTACTGTCCATCTTGCTTGCGAGTCCGAACTGAGACGGTAACATGAGAGGATTCGGGGTTGATAGACTGAGAGGAGGGGAAACGGGAAGTGGCCCTTCACTGGAGAATGAACCCGTTGGGGGCGATACTGGTGGGATCGTTGCAGTTGCGCCAAGAGCCCCCCAACGCCTTGGCGTGGTGTAAGCAGTCTCCGGTGAGCTGGTGCAAGACGCATTGTTGGCTTTGGTCCTGCTGGTCCTGCTTGCACCGCGGCCGCCGCCCGACTAGCGGAACTTGATATAGCTGTTGACCTGGCTCGGTTGAGAATACCGAGGAACGGACGGATAAGGCAGTGTGTCCCACAAGCTACATATACAGGGGGAAGAAGACTGGCGCTAAAGGCAAAAATAGCTATTTCTTCATCTATTGTTAAATTAAATTTAAATTATTCACCGAGGGCACGTGACAACATTATGGCATCGCTGCCTGATGTTTCAATGTGTATTCGTCTGGATCCATAGGGATAAGCTAGGATTAAGAATATGCTTTATATTAACTATTTAATCTAAACTAACTAAAAGAGAAAAAAGAAACTAAGAGAGGCTATTATAACTAAAGAGAGATTTATAGGAAAGAGGGGTTATAGGCACATGTAATTCAATGTAATATTACTTATAGCGCTACACGCTACATAGCTACAATTGCTATTATAGTAGGCTAACGCAACGGTCCTATAATAAGGCCCGTCAGGGCCAATAATATTATGCTTATTCCAACAATTTTATATCTAACTAATTAGAAAAGATATCTTTAAAAGATAGCCTTGTTTTAATAAAGGGAAAGTAAGAAGAAGCTTTGCTTTACTCTCTTACCTTTACCTTACTATAACGTAAAACGCAAGCAAAGCTCCTCTTTCCCTAATACACCTCACCCTGCTAGCTGCTAAGAACTAAGCTACTGAGATCTGCTGGCTTGAGGAATTCCGAAAGTCCCTCGTTGGCCAAGAAGCCACACTTTAGCCTCTTCAACCCCACTCTCACTATGATCAAACTGCCACGCAATAAGGCCATCAATGGCGCTTTTGAGAAACCTCCCGCCTTTCTGTAGACCAAAGAGACTTTGCATCTGATTTCCATCTAATAATGGGCGCTGGAGGTGGGAATTCCGCAAGTTATTGTCCCACACGAAATCGGCAAAGACGGAATACCTTAAAAGCAGCGACTTCTCTAGTGAGTCACCTATTGAAGAATCTTCTATAGCAAGCCCTAATGAAGCTGGCGTTTGCGGACCAAAAATGCACAGGGCTGCCATGACGTACAACACTTGCATTGCCCAAGTCATGCCCCAGGAGCGGATTGCCATGCCTACAATGCTCCGTGGAGGGGGTTTCTCTGGTTCGTCTGCCACAGTATCCACGATGGTGCAAATGTAATCGAAATTCGTCAGTGCGTTCTCAAGAAGTTTAGATATTTTGACAGGGGCTCGGATAGCAATTGTCGCCTCCTCGACCACCTGTCTGAGCATAGTTTCTCGGAGCATGGCAAATGGTGCATAGGCGACCATGGTCCAAAGATAATCCGTGTTTGCCTCAGATCGAACCATCTTGCCTAAATTGCTGCTGTCCTTTAGAAGGTAGTCAAGAAGTCGGTAAGCTCGTGGCCAGGTGGTTGGCCAGTGTTGTGACATGGACTGTCCCAGCATAGGACACGCCTGTAATCTCTGGAGGAGGGGCGAATTAAGACGGATGAAAATTGGAGTGTAAAGGTTGGTCTCGTAAAGACGCTGAAAAGCCACCACGGGACTTGGATCTCTTATCATTTTGAACAACTCAATATTGATTCTGTCACGAGTGATCATTGTGTCTAGTGCTTGTCGCGTCTCCTTGTCCTTCATGCAACGCACGGCCTCTGGGTCGATGGAAAAGCCAAGTTTGCTACCAATCCGAATGAGCCGTAGCACGCGCAACGGGTCGTCCATGAATGTTTGGCGCGGATCTAGAGGCGTTCTCATTATTCTCGCATCTAAATCTCTAATACCCCTTCCCGTGAGATCAACAACCTCCTGTTTCTCGAGATGAAAGAGTAGAGAGTTGACTGTGGCATCACGACGGAAAGCATCTTCCTCCGGGGTGCCAAATTCCATCTCGGGTGTCCGACTGTGGCCGTCGTAGACCTCCTTTCTAAGATTGACCAAGTCAATATCCAAGCCAAATAGCTTGCCGCCAGCAGTCTCGAGCTTCTTAGCTTTATTGACATTTCTTTCCATTATGTGTAACCTGGTAAACTTGGCATCAGGGATACCCAGGGCAGCTGCCCTCTGTCGGTACTTGGCCTCGAACTCTGGCTTGGAGGAGAAGCTCTCCAAAAACTTGCCAAAATCCCTCCCCGTCACCTTGCTTAGCGCCAAGTCGAGGTCGGAAGAGGGGATGCCGAGCAGACGGTCGCGAACCCAGCCCCCCGCAATCCAGATTTCAAGCCCTGGAAAATGCTGTGCGCATTCAAGAATAAGTTCTCGCAAGAGCTGTTCAGCAGGTAGCAACTCAATCGTTCTTTCTGCTTTTGACACTAGCTCCCGTTCGACTCAAGCGTGGGTCAGTTGATATCTGCAAAATGTATGGTTCAGTTCAAGGAAGAACTACCTGGGTCGACTTTGATTCTCTTTGTCTTGGGCTCCATCGCGGTAGAGACGTAGATGGCGTAGATGTACTAGCTACTATGTGAGCCTCGGCAAAGCAAATTCGATTTAATGCGGTTGGGCTGGGGGCTCAGTTGCTGCTTTCTGTTGATTTGGACGAGGTTGATGGTTGAGATACGATGAAAGTGGTGACGCTAGACGGCAATAAACAACTTGGCGTCGTTTAGTCACGTGGTGCGGCTACGTATCATATATGGCCAGCTATGTTGGTGCCAGCGGTTTGAGGACGTACAAAATACGTCCTTAACTTCGGGTGACGTACACGCAAATCCTACATCGCACGGCACTTTTTCAGCTCATGGGTCTTCTGTCAAAGGTTACCCTGGAAAACAATTTTGCTGTGCAATGGCTATACTGATCTGATGTTGCGGTCATCCAGGAGATGCATGCATTTATGGCTTGGGACTAAAGAATGGCACGCGAACCATTCGATGCAGTTGTCGCCTCCACACGTTCGTTCACCTTGGCTAAAGAGGTGTCGCGCCCGGCCTCTGCCAGCTCGGGCTTGTTACCCAAGCTCCATTTGGATTTCTCGTCGCGTGCACAAATGGGCCAGCAAAAGCTAACCCTGAACTTATAATTCGTTGTATTGTTATGACTAACATATTTAGGGCAATATGACGAGCATGATGAAACCCAGGCAATTGATTGAACCTGGCAATATTTGCCACAATTAGCATGTAAGAAAAGCAACGCACTACAGACCAGTTATTTCAAGGAATCAGAACGTGTGGCAATGCGGTATTAACGCAGCAATGAAATTAAGGAAAGTGTGCCGAACTCGGACGGGAAATAAGAACCGAGGCAGAGGATCTATGATAAAATAGTGCATTCATCAGAACCCTCCGACGCAATGAAGCAAGGAAGAGAGCCTTGTCTCGATCACCGCTTAGGTCGCCAATATTCGCGTGCACTGGGAAGTGCCACTGGACGATAATCGGCGTGGTTACCGATATCATTCTGAATCTCAGCTGACGCCGTGTAATTTGTAATTAGAGCTGTTAATAATACGATTAGTTCAGTGTAAAAGATGGGTTATTAAGCGATGGAACGAAACTAGGGTCGTTGACTGGCCGTCTTTTACGCTTTGGTGTTTGTACTTACGCCTCGGGAATCCTGTTTCTCTGAATGTTGTTGAGAGTACTAACATGGCCGCCAGCCCTCTCCAGCTCAGCCGCATAGTCCCGCTGCGCGTGATCTAACCTCGCTAAGGCGTGCTCCTCTCGATTCTTCTTGTTTCGGACTATTTTATTGCTGATTGTGGTAGTTTCGACTTACGGTACTGGATATCGGGATCAGTCCGGTCTCGTCTTTCCGCCCGTGCAATCTTGGTTGCTTCCCATGCGCTTTCTCGCTCCACGTGTGTCTGTTCCCATTGACGCCAGCGTCTATCGACTCTCTCTGCGTGCTGATAGATGCCCTGGCGAGTATCGTGGGGCACTTGAGCGTAATTGAATTGATCCCGTTGGTACTGTGCTCGTTGGTGATCATCAGTGCGGACTGGATATTCCGGACGGAAGTTCTGGGTGGCGTTGCTATGGCTGAAGCTAGACATTGCTACAACGAAGGAGAGGTAAAATTGCAGATGATGGACTTATATTGGAGTACTTGCTGGGGCAGACGTAGGACAGCAATAGGATGGCTGGGAATTGATGATAGAAGGATTGAGGCCAGTAGATACTGTTCAGCAGCCTATTGAGCAAACAGGAATCTGGCCTATATATATTGATAACGATAGACGGTGAAGTGAGCTTTAAGGAGCTTGATATCACGGAAACCATCACTGTGAGAATATCTAGGGCATGACTGGCATCTCAGCCACGAACCGGGCCGTGATAAGGGCCAAATTACAGGAGAGACCACAAAGGCGGCCTAGTATGTCAAGTCTAGGGTGTGATCCACGTAGGCGCAGTCGTTTAAAATCTAGCGTAGTTATTTAAAATTTATTATTTTTAGACCTATAATTATATAAAAACTAGGGCCTTCCTATATTTAGTTAGTGTTTTTATAGTGTATACCCTAGGTAATTACTATACCTCTAAAAAGCCCTTATTTATAATATACTAAGATAGTAAGGGCTAGTTAGATAGCTATAAGAGAGAAGCTATTAAGAAAAAGTTATATTTCTACTACTAGTATAATAAAAAAGAGTATACTAAATATTTTAGTATACTCTAGTTAAATTAGCATACTCTCTAGCTAAACTAGTATACTCTATATTCTCTAATATACTAATAAAAATAAACTTCTTTTCTTTAGAGTAATTTCTATTAAATTTAGTTAAAGAGAATAATAATAATAATAACCTATACCTTACTATTACTATATTAATCCTTTATAATATTTCTTTTATTTAAAACTTACTATAAAATAATACTAATCCTTCTATAATAAGGTATAGATTACTAATAGCCTTAATAGCCTTCTATAAGAAAGTTCTTTATATTTCTACTAATTTAGGGTTTTAAAATATCTTCTATATATTAAAGGCTATATTTTTTAACCTCTATTAATAGCTTTAAAATAATATAGATATTAGGCCTACTAAATACTAGTTAGTTAAGTAGATAGTTATAATCTTCCTATAGATTATAGTGTTTAATAAGCTATAGTAAAATATAGCTTTTTATTTTAAATTAGGCTAGTTATTAGTATTAAGGATCTTCTATAGGCTTATTAATCTAATAAGGTATTTATATACTACTTTTATTTATTAACTAGAGCTAGATTATATTTCTATATATATTACATTAGATCTAAGTAAACACGTATTCTATAGTATAATAGGTGCTATTAATAGTATATATATACCTATCTTTATTCTAGTAGTAAAGTAATAGTAATTTTTCTTTTAAAAGAGTAATATATCTTAAAATATACTTATAGCTGTTATGAACTGGCCTTATGGCTGCTGCACATAAGCGTTCAAAGTGTGATTAATATTCTTACAGAAGAAGAAGAAGACTAAGCTTAGGGTCTTATAGTATCCCCCTTAATAAGGGGCTATGCTTAGTTAGTGCGTGACCTACGCACTAGCTAGCGTTTAGCCGCGTATAACCTGCCCTCTTTCTAGAGACTCTCTAGAGGCTTCCCTACTCTGCTTATAACCTAAGCTTATAGCTTAAGTCTATAATATACCCCCTTACTTATCCCCTCCTTACCTTCCTAAGTTAAAAGTAAGCGTAGTCCCTACCTATACTACCTATATATAGCATATAAAAAATTTTTATTATAGGTCTACCCTACCCCTAACTATCTTTATTACACTATATCCCTATATATTCTAACTCCGCTCCTAAAAAACACTAGCCTACTCCTTTTCTATCCTATTACTAGCTATTTTCTATGCCTTACGCCGCTACTTACCTTTTACCTTTTACTTATTACCTACTAAATCCTAACTTTACTCTAGCTATCCTATAATTCTAACTACCTTATCCCTATTCTTATAATATTATACCCCTATCTAGACCTAGCCCTCCTCTAGCTATACGCTTAGCCTAGCTCTAGTTAGAGCTAGATTTAATTTCTAAACTTAAGCTCTAAGGAATATAAATACTCCCTTTCTTTTCCCCTAATTTCTATTCCTACTTCTTTATAACTATATCCTATCCCCTTATATCTTCTATATTATATTATCCCTAAGTCTTTATTTATGTTATGGACTGGCCCCTAGGCGACTGCGATAGGGCGTCGGTGTAGTATTAAGAAACTTAGGGAAAGAGAAGAGGAAGGTAGGAAACCTATCCTCACTAGGGCTCTTATAACCCTCTAACTACCTTACACTTATCCTCTTCCCTATACCTTTATATATATAGCATATATATATTCTGGACTTAGGGCCCTTGGGATTTGCCCCTGTATATATATAACACGTGTGCACTTCGGCAGATACTTAGGACTATCTATCCCTACACAAACGCGATATATATATACCCTGGAGAATGCTTAGGCAAAGCCTAAGCCCTTATATATGCCCTTACTCCTCCTCTTTAACGCGTTATATAAGCCTATTATTTTAATCCTAGGACTAGACTAGGCACGTGACGCGGTTACTACGCCCCGCGTTATTATTATATTAACCCTAGCCCTATCTTAAACCTTTTATTCTATTATTTTATTTTAGTCCTAGGCGTAGGCTAGGCATGTAACGCGGTTATTAAGCCCCACATTATTATTATATTAACCCTAGCCCCGCCCCTACTTTCTATCTACTATTTATTTTATTATAACTTTTACTTTCCCCTATATAGAAAATTCTCTAAGATATTATAAACCCTATTATACCTTCCTATTACACCCCTCTAAATAACACTTTATTTACCTATTATCCCTATATTATAACCTTATTAAACATAGCTAACTATAGTAGTAACCATTATGGTAACTCTGGTTGCTATCCTCCTTATATCCTAGCTATTCCCTCTATACCTATAAATTAGTCTATTAGTAAGTTCCTTATAGAAGGAAACTTAGATAATAAGGAGCATACTACTCTATAAGTAGTGTAGTAGCCTTATAGGCTATATATTAAGAAATCCCTTACTATAGGTATCCTAAACTATAGTCCTCCCCTTAGTAGCACCTCCTATTTCCTATATTAGTAAAACTATATAACCTATATTTAGATAATAAGGTATTTATCTATAGACCCTTAACTTTAATATTACTTAAAGGATCTTAAGGCTATAATTAAGGTAGGTAACTATATTATCTAGCCTAGTATTCTAAAGATAGTAGAAACTAAGAGATAGATACTAGTGCTATCCTAGGGCTTCCGCGCCCTTGTAAGTTAATAGAAAGCCCTTCTAGACTAGGCCTAGTTTAACCTAGCTCCTATTTATTCTACCCTTAGGGCACCCCCTTCTTCTGCCTCCCTTACTATAGCCCTAAATAAACTTAAGATTATTCCTTTTAGCTATAGTAGCCCTATAAGCAGCTATAGTATAGTAGGGTCTATATAGTAAGTTATAGGTATTCTACTCTAGTAGAACTAGTAGATTATAGGTAGTCTAAATACTATATATTAGGAATACTATAACTAATCTACTCTCCTCCTTAAAGCTCTTTCTCCCTATTACTATAGCGGTTAATAATATATTAAGTATAAAGATAACTTACCTTCTTATTATTGCCACAAACGCTCCTAACTTAGCCCTAACCTAGGGCCTATTAACTATTATATCTAACATACCCTAACTAGTGGGCGCCCCCTAGCACTAGACCCTGTTCTTTGCTTATCCCCTACTAAAGGCTAACCTAGAGATAGGTTAACCTTCACACTTACTAATTATTATTCCACCCACACTATCTAGAACTATAGAAATATCTATCCCCCCTATTATAACACTACCTATACCCCTATTATACCTATAGTAATACTAGCTACTATCCCCCTTAACTATAATAATAATTTAGTTAGGGGCTTAAGTAATATATCTATTATAATAGGTAGAGAGTATTAAGTTTGCCCTAGTGGTTATTATAAGTTAATAGGATATAGACTAGGTGCGCCTTATATATTATTAGAAGTCTCTATAGAAGTATAAGTAGTTTATAATTAATTTAGTCTATTATTATATTATATATCTCCTTACCTTACCTTAAACTTATTAAGGGCTTATATCTATACTATACTTTCTAATAGCTCCTATATTAGCTAAATATATCCTACCTATTTTACTAGTATATTATATCTCCTCCCCTAACCTAGGGCATTCTATACTACTAGAATCTATTCTACCTAGTACTCCTTAATAAGTTTATTATTATTCTCTATTAGGACCTATTCTAGCCCTAGGTAAGAGTCCTAAAGCCTCTAGCTAGGAAGAGGGTCCTCTGTGGCTTATTTAATAAGGTCTACGTAGAAGACTAGATAAATGCCCCTAGGGACGTCTAACTATACTATTAGTAGTGTTAGCACTTCTAAGACTATGTATTTTACTATAACCTAATTAAGTTTCTATAAGGGGTAGTTTATCTTAATATTCTTTAGTAAAAGCTATACTTTATCCCCTACCTAGAACTATTCCACTAGCTATTAGGAAGCTAATATAGTGTCCTACTATCTTTATTAAGTATAGGCTATTACGGCCTACGCTAGTTAAGTACCCTCTTATAGGTGCTTAAGGAACTATATAGCTTGTCCCTTAGGTGTTATTATAGATACTAACTAGTCTAGTTATATCTAAATAGGTTCTAAATTATAGCTATAAAGCAACTTATTTAGACTAACTCCTATTATAAAAGAGGGCCTATTATTAATTACAAGCTAATAAGCAGCTAAGTGCTCTAGCTAATTAAACTATAAAAAGGAAACTATAACGCGTAATATTACCTAAACTTCTTAGTTTGCCTACTCTATACCGCTATTAGTCTATAGGTAGTAAGATATAGAGAGTAACTAGTCTATCCCTATAAGGGAGTATAATATTATCTAAAATTTCCCTAACTAGTCTAACCCTTAATCTATAATAATAGACTAGGGAAAACCCTAAAACCTCTACTAGACCGTTTTAAACCGCTCCGCATACTCCTTAGCCCTAATAGAGGTTATAGCTTCTAACTATATAAACTTTAAGAGTCTATCTATAATAACTATAAGATACTATAGCCTCTCTAGGGACGCCGCTAGTAAGTTTGTTATAAAGTTAATAGAGATCTAAGACTAGAACTAATTAGGGATAGGCAAAGGCTTTAGTAAACCCTAGCGCTATTGCTAACTCTTATAACTACTAAAATAATAATAGTTACAAATAAACTAAGTAATATCCTATAATATCCTATCCTAATAGAATTATTATTATAATAATTAAAACATAGTATTATAACCTAGGTGCCCTGCCACTAGCGAATCGTGGCATTGTTGTATAAGGGTTATTATAAGCGGCTCCTAAGCTAGAATCCACGTATAGCCCCTAAACTAAAGCGCTCTATATACACTTATAGAATAATCCACGACCTATTCCCTTATTAGTACCTCTAGGGGAAACCTTTAACCCCCTTCCTAGATAGTCCTTAATTAAATACTATATATTAGGTCTAATATAATAGCCTAATCCTATAGGGACTAAAGGTACTTAGTAGTAAAAAGGACCTCCCCTACTAGTAGTAGCAACACTTATATATAGTGTAGCGCTAGGTTAGCGTTATCCCTCTGCTCCTTAGGTAATAGTAAGAGTTATATAATTATAATAGGTTATAGGATATACCCTATCCTTAGAGGTAATCTAGTCTAGTCCTACTCCCTCTAGGAAAGGGCGTCTAGGTATTAGGCTTATATACTAGGTCTATATTATAGGTAAAAGTTAAATAGCGTAAGTGTATCTACCCACTAAGCCTATCTCTCTAATATTAACTAAGGAGTAGTAAAGTACTCTAGGTTCTTATAATCTATATAGATAGTAAATAGATAAGGCATACCTTAAAGTTCTACTAACTATGCCTTAAGGCAAGAGATAATAGTAAGTAACTCCTTATTATAGATTATATAATTTTTCTATAAGGATATAAGGCTAGTAGAAAAGTAAGTAACTAGGTATAGAACACTATTAGGACCTTATTATAAGAGGCACCCGCTAATAGCTTTACCTAAATAATTAGCTTCCACTACTATTAGCTAGTCTAGGTCCTATTACGCTAGTACTAGATACATAATAAAGGCATCTTTTAACCTCTTAAAGGCCCTCTCTTCCTTAGGTCCCTATTAGAAAGGGATATTCCTCTTAGTGAGTTATATTAGCGGAGCCACTATCTCTAAGAAGTTACTAATAAAATTATAGTAAAAATTCATAAATCCTAGGAAGCTATAAACCCTATATAGTTTTGTAGGTGCTACCTATTCCCTTATAGCCACAACCTTTACAGGATCTAGGCGGATTAAGTGGCCTGCTATAATAATATATCCTAGGTACTAAACCTCTTTTATAGCGAATATAGACTTATTAAGGTTAAGGTACAGACCCACGGCCCTTAAGCGACTAAGGACTAACCAGACCTTCTTTATATAATCCTTCCTTAACCCCCCTAAATAAACTAGGATATTATTAAGGTAGGCTATAATAAAGTCTCCTAGCGTATCCCCTAAGGATTTGTTAATATAACACTAGAAGGTTATAGGTGCGCTAGCTAAGCTAAAGGGGCAGACTAGCTATTTAAATAAACTAAACCTTATATAGAACGCTATAAGGTACTCTTAGCCCTTAGCTATCTATAGTTTATAAAACGCTATATAGATATCTACCTTTATAAACTAATATACTTAGGATAGGGAATATAGTGTCTCTTTAATTAGCAGGAGAGGGTAATAGTCTTATGCTATTATCTTATTAAGAGCGTGGTAGTCCACGTAGAAACGCCAGCTACTATTCACCTTTTTAATAAGAAGAATAGGGGCTATAGCCACTAAGGAGCTAGCATAGATCTATCCCTTATCTATTAGATCTATAATCTAGCGCTAAACCTCTAAAAGCTAATCCTATAGTATGTTATATAAGGGTCCCTATAGGAGTGCTAGTTCGGACCTATCCGGGTTCTTATATATATATATATAGTGGTTAAGAGACCCTCTATAAGGGGGTAAGCTATTAGCCTTAGACTTATTAAAGAGGTCCGCAAAGTCTGCTAACTCCTTAGGCAGCGCTAATATATTAGGAGTAGCTAGCTCTATCTTAGGCGCTGTAATCTACAGTACTATTATTATCTCCTTTAAGCTTATAGTAATAAACCTTATAGTGATGTCCTTATTCTAGTGTGCCCTATGAGCCTTAGCGGCGTATAGGGATCTAATAATTCCCTATATTAGGACCTCTATTGCCTGAGTAGAGGACTTAGAAACACAAAGGCCCTCCGCAGCTCTAATAACCAGTTATCGTTGTGCCGCATAGATCACCACTCTACGCTACTCTAACTAAGGCATTCTAAATATCATATCCTAGGTTAGGCTAGGGATAATATATAGGTACATAAATAACTCCTAGCTATCTATGTTAATTCTAGTGCGTACTATATAGGTTATAGAAGAGGTATCTTCCTTAACCCGCTTTCCTTTCTATTCTGTTTCCACCGCGGTATAAATACGCCTCCGTTTTAGTAACTATATAAGCTCTAGGCTAAGCTATCTTGCCGCTAATTTACTTATAGCACTATAGTAATTATAACTATAATTAATTTAGATATTAATAAAATAACATATATTAAAAAGTATAGAAATAAGGAACAGTGGTTAGTTTATATATTTTACTATATCCTATTCCGTTTCTATATAGCGGTTAAAATTATCCTATAATATAGAAGTTAACTAGCCTATTAGCCCCTATATAAGACTCTGCTTAGGGGCTACTTGTTTTCCATAGAAGGGATATTTACCTCCTTATCTACGCTTTCCTTATCTACCCTAGATATATTAACACTAACCTACTAGCGCTAAGGCAGGAGAAGGGTATATTCTTAAATAAAGTAGTCCTTAGACCTATATTAGAGGTAGTATCTTTCTTAGCAGCGTCTAGCTAGTACTGCCTCTAATACCTATTTTACCTATTCTATATTTAGGGCAGCCTTTACTTCCTTACCCTTCTTCTTAGCCTATTTCCCTAGCTAGGTCCCTGCTACGTAAACTCCTATTATTAGAGTGTTACCCTTATAGTTAGTTAGGTTTAAGGGTTTAGGGTATAGGACCCTACGTTAGGTCTAATACTTATCCTCTAAGGCAAGGGCCTTAATATTAACCGCTATCTTATAATATTATATAACCACCGTATACTAATCGCAATAGCTTACACCCCGCCCTACGCTAATTTCTTAAAGGCGCTTATTAAGCGCGTGTTAAAGCTTCGCTAGCTTTATATTATCTACCTAAAGATCCCCCCTAGCTAATAAGAGCTTATCTATAAAGTAAATAAAGAATACAGAGAACGCCTCCCTAGGTCCTTATTCTATTTAGTTAAGCTCTATAAAGGCTATCTCCTATCTATATAGGTTAGCGAATATAGTCTTAAGGTACTCTAGGAACTTAAAGGGATTAAAGTTAATATTTTTGCCTAACTTAAAGAAGTTAGCCACTTAGAACTACACCTTAGAGGATAGGTTTTAGTAAATAAATATCTACCTATCCTTATTAGTACTAATAAAGTCCTTATCTACTAGTAGCTTATACTCTATTAGGAGCCTCTATATAGTAAACGCAGCCTTATTACTATTATATAGGTTACCTATAGGGATTAGTTTTCACTTTAATTTAGCTACTATAGCTACCTATAGGGCAGTGAACATAGTGGGGGTTAGGGCTTAGCGCCAGACCCTAGGGTTTAGTTAAGTTAGTTAGGCTAAGGGTCCTATATAATCTATTAAGGGTCCTATATAATTTGTATTAACTTACTCCTAGAGTTATACTATTTCTACTATCTGCTTATTTAGCATATAGTAAAGCGTTTTAAATTATGCTTACTAAGCTACTAGTGGCGCTATGGCATTAGATCCTAGGGTAATAGTCCCCTAGTTAGGACAATCCTAAGGTTAAAGTGTGTTTTATACACCTATTAGTGCATCTATTAGTATATTAAAATCTATTTTATTATCTTTTAGTAGCTATTATAAGACTAAAGGAAGTTTCTTAATTATTATAGACTAGCCCCTAGGTAACTATAATAGGGCATTAGTGTAGTATTAAGAAACTTAGGGAAAGAGAAGAGGAAGGTAGGAAACCTATCCTTACTAGGGCTCTTATAACCCCCTAACTACCTTACACTTATCCTCTTCCCTATGCCTTTATATGTGTAGTATATATGCATTCTAGACTCAGGGCCCTCGGGATTTGCCCCTGTATATATACGACACGTGTGCACTTCAGCAGATGCTTGGGACTATCTATCCCTACGCAAACGCGACACGTGTGCACCCTGGAGAATGCTTGGGCAAAGCCCAAGCCCTTACAATTTATCCTATTTAATCCTATCTTATTATTATTATATCTAATGCTAAGTCCTACTTTAATCTTATCCCTATTAATTCTGCCTCTACCCTATCTCTGCCTCTACCCCTGCCCCCTAGCTAGCTAGGTAAGGGGATATATTTAGGTAAGTATATCCTTAAGGGTAACTCTAATAATAATAAACTCTCTAATAATAAGGAGCATAATCTTCTATACTCGCTATATATTAATAATCTTTATACTAAGGGTATATAAGCCTATGCACTAGGTCTAAATAATACCTATACTCCCTACTACACTACCTATTAAATATATATCTAGAAGATATACCTCTACTATATAGACCCTAAGTTATACTATAGCCTTAAGTATCTTATTACCCTTTTAGATACTAATCTAGCTATTAAGACTCCTACTATAAAGAAGACTACTACTAAGAAGGGGCATTACGCTATCCTTATAAAAACTTTTATCCACTACTATAAGTATTTTAATAGTATACTTATAGCTACCTATATTAATCCTACTAAGGCTATGCCTCTAGCCTCTTCCCCTATAGGCATAGCCCACGCCTAGGGCGTAACTAATATATAAGCACTTATCCTTACGTAGTCCATGCCTAGCCGCTATAGCTAAAATCCCCTTACTACTAAATTCCTCTATAGGATAACTAATATAAGTAAGAACCTTATATAGTCTATCTAAGCCTAGGAGTAGACTACCACCGCTGTGTAACAGGCCACGGCTAACACCTATAGCCTAGCTATATCTATTACTAAGCTAGCTTATGCTATCGTGGAGGAATATCGCCGCGATTAGCCCCCCCCCCCTAACTAATTGCTATTTAATATAGTGGAAAAATTACACTATACCGCTTATACACCGGAGGATAGTTATAGTATTAGTTTTCTATAGCTAAATTAAATTATACCCTTTTAGGGCTATTATTTATCTATATATCCCCCTATTATAATTTAAACCTATCTAATACTTCTATTTCTAGCATGCTTTCTAATAGCTCCTATATTAGCTATATATATCCTTTCTATTTTACTAAAATATTATAATTTAATCCTTAACCTTATATGTTTTTAGCTATAAGAATCTCCTTAATATAGTACTTAGCGAGATTAGCATCGGTATTAGTTATAACTAACTCTAGAGGTAGCCATTCGTTAGCTAATATCTAGCTTAGCAATAGATTATCCACTGCCCTCTATACTAAATTAACATAGAACATAGGGTATAGGCCCCTTAGTATATCTAACCTAACTATTAATAGCGTTAGGACTTCTAGTACTTTGTATTTCGCTATTATCTAGTCTAGCTTCTTATATAGCTAATTTATCTTAATATTTTAAAGATTTAGCTAAATATAGTTACCTACTTAGAAACGTTCCACTAGTCTATAGCCGCTATTTATATTCTCCTATTATTATTACTAGATAAAAGCTATAGTAGCTTACATTAAGTCTATACTATCTTTTAAATACTTTAAGAACACCTAAGCCCTCCCCTTTACTAATATTATTAAAGTCTATATAGAGAGTGCTTCCTAAATTATAGGCATATTAAATCTATATAGCGCTATATTTACACTTACCCCTATTATAGATAAGTCCCTGTTATTTAAAGCTAATTAGCAAGCTAGTAAATAGTCTAGCTAGTTAAACTAGGAGAAGGATAATAATACCTATAAGACCGCCAGCACCTCCTAATTAGCACATTCTATACCACTGTTAGTCTATAGGTAATATGATGTTAATAGAAGTTATTATGTGCTAACCTTTTTATAAAGCTCTGTCTAAAAGTTACTTAACTAATCTAAGCCTTAATCCATAATAATTTAGGCTAGAAAGCCATAAAAACGCTACTAATAGTGTTTAAATCGCTCTGCGCACGCTTCGGCCCCTATTAATATTATAGCCTTAAGCTATATATATTTAGAAAGCTTATCTATAATAACTATTAGGAAATATAGAGTGTCCTATGTTTTAGCTAGAAGGTTAGTTATAAAGTTTATTAAAATTTGCAACCAGTATCTATTAGGTAGCGGTATTAGCTTTAATAAGCCTTGCCTTAACTATTAACTCTTCCGCTCTCTATAACAGTAGTAGTTATATATAATATAAGCTATGTCTTATAACATACTATCCTAATAGAAGTCTCTCTAGAGCGCCTTAAAGGTAGTATTCTACCCTAGATATCCTAATAAGGGGGAATTATACACACACTAGATTAAAGTTATAGTTAAAAGCTCCCACTTTAGCACCTATATCTAGCCCTAAAACTAAAGCACTCTACCTACACTAAGCTAGTAATCCGCTATCTATTCTCTTATACTAGCTATATCTAGAAACTTCTAAGCCCCTACCTTTACTACCTATAACTATAATCTATAGGTCTTATTATAGGTAATAGCCTAATCCTATAATAATTAAAGGTAATTATCTACAAATATTGCCATACCCTTTAGAATATATATATTAGACCCTAAACTATCCCTGGTCTCCGCGCTTTCTATTACCGCTATAGGCTATATATTTATATATAACTTCCCCTTAGTAAAGACAAAGCATATTAGGGTTAATACTAAGTATACTATAGGTATCTTTAGTCTCCCTACTTATAGGTCTTCCTAATAATATCTTAATAATATATCTAGCTATCCTGCCTACGCCCCTAGTCTATATTATAAGTAGAAATTAAAAAGTGCTAGAGTTTTAGCCTATCTTACCTACTATTCTAATATCTCCCTTAGTGCTATAAAGTATTCTAGGTTCTTATAATCTATTAGTATTATTAATAGTTTACTAACACCCTATAGCTTTACTAACTACGCCTTAAGGTAAGTAATAATTATAAGTAACTCCTTATTATAAATTATATAGTTCCTTTCTGCTAGCTATAGGCAAGCTAAATAATAAGCTACTAGATATAGAATGCCCTTATTATTAGCCTAGGAGAGACAACCTCCTAATGCTATTCCTAAGTAGTCTGCCTCTACTACTATGTCCTTATTAGGATCCTATTGCATTAAAATAGGGTATAAAATAAAAGCAAGCTTTAATGCTTTAAATGCCTTATTACACTCCTCTATCTAATAGAATAGGATACCCTTCTTTATTAAATCCAGTAGAGGTCCTATAACTTCTAAAAACTATAGTATAAAGTCACAATAGAAGTTAGTAAAACCTAGGAACCTATAAACTCCCTGGATCCTAGTAGGTGCCTCCTAATCCCTAATTACCGTAATTTTCTCCGGGTCTAGGCAAATCTCTTTCCCTATATAGATAATAAACCCTAGATATTTAACCTCCTTTATCACAAACACACACTTCTTAATATCTAAGTGTAAGCCAGCCTATTATAGCCTAGCTAGCACCCCCTAAACCTTCTCTATATGGTCCTTTTATAATCCCCCTAAATAGATAAGGATATTATTAAGGTATATAGTAATATAGTCCCTAAGAATACCACTAAGTATACTATTAATATATCTCTAGAAGGTTATAGGAGCGCCTACTAACCTAAATAGGCAAACTAACCATTTAAATAACCCAAATCGCGTTTAGAATGCGGTCTAATGTTCCTTGCCTTTAGCAATTCATAACTAATAAAACACTGCTTATATATCTAGCTTTATAAACCACTTTACTTCTAATAAGGACTATAGTATTTCCTTAACTAAAGGTAAGGGGTACTAGTCCTATTCTATAATCTTATTTAATATATAATAGTCTATATAAAACCTCTATTCTCCTCCTAGCTTCTTTACTAATAGCACTAGTGCTATAGCCGCTAATAAGCTAGCCTAAATCTAACCTTTATCTATAAGATCTATAACTTACTTCCTAATCTTAAGCAAATATTAATAAGGTATACTATATAACAGCGCCTATAGCAGGTCTAGCACGTTCCCTTCTATATCTTTCTTAAGGCAAATATAGTAATCTAACTTCCCTTAATATAGAGGTAGGGTATTTGCCTTACTCTCCTAGAAGAGATCCTTAAAATCCTATAGTGCCTCTAGTAAGGATTTTAATAGCTCTTCTTCTAACGCTTCTAGTGTAGCGTTAATCTGTAAGATAGATATAATTTCCTATAGACTTATAGCTAGAAGCTAGATATACTACTTCTGCCTTTTTACCCTATATACTATCCCTATAAAGGTTAATCCTAGGATTGCTACTATAGGTTAGTTAACCTTCCTATATAGCGTAGCCTATACTTTTAAGTTATTTACTAAACCTATAGTTAACTAGTAATACTTTATTTCTAGCTTTATATTATAATATCCTATCTATAGCGTCCTAAGGATTAACTCTCTAGTTAAACCTAGGATTA
This sequence comes from Epichloe elymi, assembly GCA_023658475.1. NCBI lineage: Eukaryota > Fungi > Ascomycota > Sordariomycetes > Hypocreales > Clavicipitaceae > Epichloe > Epichloe elymi. The sequence continues at coordinate 4,794,658 of CP098276.1, forward strand.
TATATACTATAATTAGCGTTTCCTATCTATCTATATTAACCTAAAAATAAATAATATGCGTTATATATAAACGTTTTTCGCGACTCTTAGTCCCCCCTTATTTTACACTAACCGCTATATAAACTAGCCTCTTAGCTAGCAGGGGGATGTGTTCTAATTAAAGCTTCTAGATAAGGCATTTACTTATAGCAGCGTAGCAGTTATAACCTATATTAACCTAGGCATCTATAAAGGTAGTTTTATTAATTAATACTAGAAATAAAAAGGGTGTTAAATCTATATTATTCTAGATCTATTTAAAATCCTTATTAGTAATAACTATATGCTATAACGCCTCCCTAGGCTCCCTACTCTTAACCCTATTTAAATAACTTAATAAAGGGGTTATTCTTTTCCTAACTATTTATTAGCCTTACTACCTAAATTATTAGGCTTAACCTCCACTAAGTTATAAGCATTAATTAATAACCTCCCCTAAGGAGGGATAGCAGTATATAGTGTATATTCTAAGATAAAATACTTAGTAGAGCCACACTATAGGCACTTACCCTTATCTCTTTATATATTAATTACTTCCTAAGAGACCTACTTAGCCTATTTTGCGCTACTCCTACTGGCTAACTTTAACTAGCCCTATAGCTTCCTAGAGCTCTTTTAGGTGTAAGATATGCCTATAGATTAGATATCTATTATTAGTATATTCTTATCCTATTATTACCTAGCTACTAGTAGGGTATTCCTTTATAACTAATGTTTCTCCTCTAATTAGTATAACTTAATATCTAAAGTAATATTATAGTAGCAAGCTATAGCTAATAGGTAGTTAGCATAGGGCATGTCCTACCCTACACTATAATCCCTTATCTACTTATTAAGTGCTATATATAATTTAGCTAGCTTTATAGCGTTATCCTATCCTAGCCCCCTAGTAAGCGCTAATTTTTATTTAAATTAAATATAAAAGTCACTAAAACGCTTATTCTATTATTATATAAGCTAGTTAAGTTCTATAATTACTATTTCCTATTAATAAGGATTATTAAACATCTCCCTAAGGTATTAAAGGAACCGCTTAGGCTAATAATATATTACATAGCCCTATTTAAAGAAGAGGGCAATATAGGCCTAGACCTTAGGAGATAGGTTCTAGTAGATAAAGAACCACTAGTCCCACTTATTTCTAATGAAGTTATAGTTAGCCACTAACTTATAAGCTATTAGGCCCTTCTATAATATAAATAGTCCTTTATCCCTATTAAATAGGGGGCCTATAGGTAAGGGTTTGTGTTTTAGTTAAGTTAGGTTAGTAGCTATATTTAACTATTCTTGTAAGAATTCTAATTGCTTAGTCTACTTTTTAATTACTTCCTATAGTCTAGTTGCTTTATCTATTTCTATTTCTAAAGGTAATAGCGTCTACTCTGGATCTTTTAGTCCTATAGTAAAGAATATTAAATATTATAAACTAGCCTTATAGCTACTGTATATAAGCGTTTAAAGTGTAATTAATATTCTTATAGAAGAAGAAGAAGACTAAGCTTAGGGTCTTATAGCATCCCCCTTAATAAGGGGCTATGCTTAGTTAGTGCGTGACCTGCGCACTGGCTAGCGTTCAGCCGCGTACAACCCGCCCTCTTTCCGGAGACTCTCCGGAGGCTTCCCTGCTCCGATCATGACCCGAGCTCATAGCTCGAGTCCATAACAATAGCTATAAATTTTAATAATAATATCTTTATATATATATTAGTAAGCACTAAGGAATTAATTTATAATAAATTACTACTTTAAACTACTCTTACTAGGTTATTCTAAATATATAGAAAGTATTTTTACCTTATAGATATAGGATTTTATACCTAAGCTACTTTACTTATACTTTTTATAGGTATTTACTATTATTTAAATAAGAATCCTAATAATAAAGAAAGGCTAAAAATAAGGGCTAAGCTTTTTAATCTCTAGTATACTATTCTTTAAGTAGTAGTTAAGAAACTCTTTAGGTATTATAAGTAAAAGTTTAAAATAATTTACTATAGTATTACTAAGTATAACTTTCTAGATTAAATTAAGATTATTTATACTATAACTAGCCTATTTAACTTTATTAAGTTAGGTAGTATTATACTAGAAGAGTAAGGTAGGCTTAACTTAGAGGTATTAAATAAGGATAAATACTAGCTTATTAAAGAGGCTTATAAGCTAGTAAATAGCTTTAATATAAGAGGAAGTCTAATAGTATAGTAAAGTATTATTATAAAAAGAGGCTTTTATAGTTATTAGTAATATTAGTAAGAGAGAGGTATTAAGATCCCTAAGGATAGAAGTCTTTAATAAGGGAGGAATTATTTAGTAGGTAGTTATAAGGTTATTAGGTAGGTAGCTATAAGGTTATTAGGTAGGTAGCTATAAGGTTATTAGGCAGGCAGCTATAAGGTTATTAGGTAGGTGGCTATAAGGTAAGGGAGATAAAACTATAAGTAGTGTGAATTTTATATAGGTAAAAATACTAGTAATCCTTATACCTAAGCTAATTCTACTATAACCTTCTAGCCTCTTTCTTTACCTTTATAACCTTACTTTCTAAACCTCCTTCTCTACCTTTATAATCTCTTTCTTTACCTTTATAAATAACCTCTTCCTTTTACCTTTATAAATAATAGCTAAAGTCTATAGTTATAAAAGCCTCTTTATCCTTACTTCTAAGCTTATTCTAAAGCACTATATTCTTTAGATCTTTCTTAACCTAGCTTATTACTTTTAATATCTAAGTAATACTATAGCTTTTATAAAAAGACTTATAATTCTCTAATACCTTTTTAAACTTACTATCTAATAGATTACTTTACTAGATAGTATATATATAAGAGTACTCTTACTTTTAAACTTAAGAAAACACTAACTTAAGTGCTATAGAAACTACTTCTACTATTAATTAATTTATATTCTTCTTCTAAATTCTCTAAACTAGTATACTACTTAGGGTAGATTTACTAGAAGGTAATAATCCCCCTCTAGTAGAGCTTAGGGTTAACCCTTTAGAGCTTAGAGTTACTATAACCTAACTAATTTATTCTAATATAAGTATAGTAGTAGGTTATATTAATTATACTAAGGTAAAGGGATTATCCCCCCTAGTTCGATTAATAGTCTTAAGCTAATTAATATTATTATCCTTAACTATTTTACTAGTCTCTTATTAATTATTATCTTTATCTATTAGATCCTTAAGAGATTAGGCTACTACTATAAAGCCTAGATTATTACCTACTTCTAAAATAGTACCCCTAGCTAGTAAGTCCTTTAAAAAGATATTACACTAAGTATTATAGGTAATATTATTAGTAACTAAAAGTAGCTAGGTTATAACCTTTTTCCTAATTATACTAAACTTCTTTTTAAGTAGCTTAGTATTTATATTACTTATTTTAAGTATATACTCTACCTTATTATATTATATACTAGAATAGCTTTTAGCCTATAAGAATACTTACTAATAGTCCTATAAGCTATAATACTTTTATTCTACTAATTTTATAATCTATCTATAATAAGGGTAATAATCTTATATAGTAGGGATAATATCTTATAAAGTTAATTAAGTTATGCTATACTTTATACTATTTAATTTACTATTAACCTAGGCTTTATAAAGCTTTTTTAGTAAGTAAATTATTTACTCTTTAGTCTACCTTATATTAGTACTATACTAAGAAGTAATAGATTAACTAGGCTATAAAGCACTTTAAGACTAAGAAGAAGATATTTAAAGAAAAAGAGTATAAAGATATAAGGAATTATTTAATAATAATACAACCTACCTTTATAAACTAATACGCTTAGGATAGGGGGGAAAAGCCTTTAATAATATATAAGGGGCTAGGGTAGTGTAAAATCTCTTTACCCCCTTATATATTAGTAAGGAAAGGTACTATAGATAGTATAAAGTAAGCTCTCTACCTATATCCATAGCTAACTTATACCTACGGGGGTCTTGAGTGCGCCAGCTTTTAAACGACTGCGCCTACGTGGATCACACCCCTAGTCTTATGTCGGGAAAGCTGGTCTGGAGAGCACACCATAGCAAGGGGCTGGCTGTCGTGTCCTCGCTTTTGGCGCTTAGAAGACCAGTAGGTGTGCAAGATGACCTGCGAATGCCGATCAATACAAGCCGCGAGGTCATGTGTAAGAGGCTTATGCGGCACAGTTATGTCACATTACCAGAAAAAGAACTAGGGGATTGGACACAAGTGCATCCGCATGAAACCCAGCCATAGGTCTACTGGCCACAGACCTAGGCCAGCGCCTCACCTTTGCCTAGATGTAAGATGATGCATGCGACTTGACCGAGGGTCCGTGGCTGCCTCTTTTCGACGGCCTGGTACTAAAATGGATTGCCGCGTTTCACTCTCCGTCATATTTGCTCTAGGGGCACCTCAGCGAATTGTTTTTATGGACGAATAGAAAGAAATGTGAGCCCGGACTGCCCCCAACGCGCATCGATGGTAGCCGCGGTGCAGTGCAGTGGCCTAATGGGATCGAACGCAGGGCGCAAGTAGCCTAACTAAGCACTTTAATATACAACCCTATAAATAAAATATACCATAAAATCCAGAATAAATCAAGGATTTAAATAGTATATGTGAGAACAATGATAGCTAGGCAAGAGGTTATGGGGTGCACTAGTATATTTGTTAAAATTATGCTATTTATAGCACTATTTTATAGGCCCACTAGTTGCCTAGTTGCGTTGTTGCAACGTTGGTTACAAGGCGTTGATTGCAGCGTTGCCTGCAGCGTTGTTGGCCGTGGCCAGCAGCTTTAGCTGTGCGTACCTGCACACAACCAACCCACAGGCTTGTATGACTAAGCCGACTAGGCTACCCTATAGGGAAGCTAAAATTAACTATAACTAGGGAACTAGTAGTTATATAAAAGGCTAATATATACTATTTAAATCCTTGATTTTTTCTGGATTTTATAGTATATTTTATTTATAGGGTTACTGTGATGGTCTAGGCTTTGCCTAGATCCTAGTAATATAGGTGTCAATTGCGCAAGTCACAGAGACTTGTACAATGCGTTTTCTTTTGTTGTCATCTATGGCGCAATTGGATCGGGCATATCACCCGCACGGTCGCGCAGGCACCCGCGATTAGCCCTTTGGGCTAGACCGTGACAGTTACTTATAAAAATGCTTAGTTAGGGCATGTGGGTAGCTAGATTCTATAGCTATAAGTTGATTTTTTATTTTTCCTATATAAATAAATTTTACAGAAAATAAAAAGTAGCTCCTAAGGCCTAGCTAGCGACCCCCTTCCGTTAATACGGTTAGTAGGTCTATAAGGGGACTTAGAAAATCCTCTCATTGCTCATTAGATCGTCTATCTAGCTAGGAATCTATTATTATTCAACTATTAACGCTCTATATCTTGAAGAATCGTCGTATTATAGTGAATCTAGAACCCGCCGCGTTGAATCTACTAGGGAGGTCTTCCTATCCCTCTAGTACTTATATCGTAGTGAAGTTCGCACGTAAATACAGGCACCTCTCAATGCCCCTTGTCTTGATTAGTTAGCTAGCCTTTTCGTGACCTGGTGATGTGTCAGCGGACTTTCACGTGACGAGGCACAGCTATCTACGATATTTGAGTGACTTCTGAAAAGGCGTCTCGTACATACAGGACATGTGTGCGGGGACGAGGTCATCATGCCACATGACTATTTTCGTCATCAAAACAGTACATGAAATGGAGGCCAAATATGCGGCCGCAATCTGTTGGATCGAGGTCTTCGAAAACTTTACGGCAAGGCTTGTACTGTTTGATTTTCTACCCAACGATGTCTGACCATTCTGTCTTCTCCTCCCCGCCCAACCAGAAATAAAGACTGCATGATTCCCCAGAACTTTATCAGTATCAAGTAGCATCTTCTCACATCAGTTTTCATCCCTTCCCCCTTGACTTTTTTTAATCCCAACTTCATACTTCCTACCTCGAAGAGTTCAGTCACCTCCTGCAATATAGCATCAACTGATACATAACAGAACAGACAACATTCTCCACACCCGCTGCACTCTTGCATTATGGCAGACTCCGGTGGCTCCAGCGGCAACAAAAGCGATCCCACCTCTGGTACCGACGGAAGCAAGGGACAGTCCGGCGTCACGGTTGGCGAAGCCCAGTACGTAGTGGGCGGTACTGTAGCAGAATTAAACCAGCTGCACTCCTCGGGCTCGATTGCTCGAACCCGCCGAGCTAAAAGCAAAGAACCTAAAGGCGAGACAAAGAAGTAGAACTGGTCAGTACCTAGATGGCCCCCTGAAATGCGCAACCTGTATTAATGATTCTGATATCCCGGAGATAGGATCTCCTCTTTTATTTGGCCGCCATTTCCTCCTTGATAAAATGTTGGAGCTCTTCTTGGTACTCAGTCTCCTCCCTCTGTTTGGCCTCGACAATTTGCCTGACCCTCTCCCGCCATACAGTTGAAACCCGCTTCAGGTCGTCATCTATCCCGTCATGATAGGAGAACTTTGGGAGGATATGGTCCTCAATAAGGAATAGCCAGAGATTGACAGATCGAATACATGTCCAGAACCACACTCCTTTGGATGTCCATGAGTCTCGTATTATGCTCGTGATCTGGATATCATGTTCTTGCTGTACTTTCTTAAGCTCCTTGTCCATAGCACTCAGGAAAACCTGTCGCTCATTGTCGAACAGGTCAAGATGTTCGCCTATGAGTTGTTCGGGGCTGCGATTTGTAAGCCAACTTGGCACTTCGAGCATTTCGATAGGAAGGGCGCATATCCATTCTAGGTCGATCAAACAGGCAATATTCCAATCGTCATCCACGAGGATATTACTTTGGTGTAAGTCCGTTAGCTGGAGAAAGAAAGGACCGTTTCGCATATGCCGTAGAATAAAGTGGTGCGCTACAGCTCGAAGCAACGTCCGGAGAGCTATACGTTCGTATGCATCGTTTTCGCTTCGGACGGCGTGAGGATCATGGAGGAACTGATCATCAAACAAAGACAGCATGTCGGAGAGGAAGCTGTCGGTGTTATGGTATGTCTCGCTAGGCTGGATCGTTCGTGGGGTGTCGGCATTCTCGAATATGATCGTCGTGCTGAGGAGAGGCCTGTTTGCAAGCGTGATTGTGGCATCGCTCGGGTTAAATCGGTAGCATCCAATGCGCGTTTGCGGCAGGCGGGTTAGCGATAGCATGATACGCGACATACCCTCATAAAGGCGAGCTCGTCTTTCAGCATCGTTTATATGCTGCTCCCATGTCATCGAAAGCATGTTGCCCACTTCAGGGCCGATGAACTCTAGAAGCATATATGGGGTGCCTATAGCCGGTGCTGATGTATTCCTGTTGTAGTTGGACAAAAGTGGCCGGCCGAGAATGCGGTGCACCCACCGTTGAACAAGGCGAGCAACGCGTAAGAAGAATGGTGCTTGCGAGGTGTGGGTGAACTGGGTGCCATCGGAAAATCCAAAGGCATAAAGAGCAGGAATTCGAACGTTGGGGCAGTGTTCTTGTATCCAAACGTAGGAAGCGACCTCGCATCGTATCTTCTCATCCATTGTCCCAGGGTACTGGGATTCAGCCAGCTTGTGAGGCAATGGGCACCGGAAAACGAACCTGGACGTTCCGCGGCCGCCTACCATGGCCACGACCAGAACGCACATGTTGAAGCCACCCTGTCGCCAATATTCCGTTGGGATCACTTCGAGGAAGTAGTTGCCGTCGTCCTTTGGCAAGTGTAAGTGACTTCGAACCACGGCGGCGATGTTGTCCCTTCGGTCCCACAGCCATTGGCGAAACTTCTCAGCGGTCCGTCGGTAGCGTATGGCAAGAATGATGTTGCTTTCTTCTTTGCCGGCCGAAGCCATTGAAAGCCATCGTCCATGATGGAAAAATCCCGGACCAGTTGTCGTGGGCGAGGACAGAGATTTGGGAGCTGGATCGGCTGACAACGAAGGGATGTGGCGGAAGTCGGAGCCTTCGTCTGCCTCGCTCGATATCTGGAGGTCCATGGCGACATGAGTCCCCTTCCCCTTGAAATATCGGAAGTGCCTGGAGGATGCGGGTTGGAGCAAGATCTGGCGCGAATTGCGGCGAGTGTTACTGTTAGGGTGAGGGCTCTGACAACGCTGTAACGTCGCAGCATTGACCGCATTGACGAAGGTCAGACCCTCTGCGATTAGACGCATCGCGCACCGCCCCACCGCGCACTGCTGCCGCAGTGCGATGTCAGTGTAGACCCACTTTTCCCACTTTTCTCCTACCTTCGCTCCTAGCTAGATTCCTCTCCTTCTCTCTCTTCTTATTAGTGTCATGGTCTAGCCTAAAGGGCTAATCGCGGGTGTCTGCGCCACCATGCGGGTGATGTGCCCGATCCAACTGCGCCATAGAGGCACAAAAGAATACGCATTGTACAAGTCTCTGTGGCTTGTGCAATTGACACCTATATTACTAGGATCTAGGGCCAAAGCCCCAGACCATCACACTTAGGGTGTGATCCACGTAGGCGTAGTCGTTTAAAATCTGGCGCAGTCGTTTAAAATTCATTATTTTTAGACCTATAATTACGTAAAAACTAGGGCTTTCCTATATTTAGTTAGTGTTTTTATAGCGTATGCCCTAGGTAATTATGTCAAGGCTTCTGGGCCGAATATGATGAAACAGGGTGATAGTATGATCAAGGTAGCAGCTATGTAGCTAGAAGGTAGGTGTGTGTGCTTAAAGGTTTTAATCTCTAGCCTCCTATATTATATATGTATAACCTTTACCTAAATACCCCCTCTATATATATATAACTAGCTTATAGTAACCTTATAGCTAGGGAGCTATAAGCTATAACTAGGCCCTACTATATATAATACTATTACCTTTATAGCCTCTATTACTCTATTACCTCTATAACCCTAATATAGTTCCCCCTCTTCTTTATAATTACCTTTAATTATAACTAGCTACCTAGTTAGTATAAACTTACTATCTTAATTTCCTATATAAATCTAAATAACTTTTTATATTATAATATAATATATAGGGAGATATAATAGCCTTATTAATATAGGTTATAGATTATTCCCTACTATTAAAAATGGAAGGGAATCTGTACTAGAGGGATAGGAAGACCTCCCTAGTAGATTCAACGCGGCGGCTTCTAGATTCACTATAATACGACGATTCTTCAAGATATAGAGCTTTAATAGTTAAATATAGTAGATTTTAGCTAGACGAACGATCTAATAAGCAATAAGAGGATTTTCTGAGTCCCCTCCTAGACCTACTGACCGTATTAACGGAAGGGGGTCGCTAGCCGGGTCTTAGGAGCTACTTTTTATTTTCCGCAAAATTTATTTATATAGGAAAAGTAAAAAATCAACTCACGACCATATAATCTAGCCACCCACATGCACTAACTAAGCAATCTAATAAGCAACCCTATAAATAAAATACATTATTAAATCCGGAAAAAATCAAGGATTTAAACAGTATAAGTTAGCCTTTTATACAACTACTAGTTCCCTAGTTACAGTTAATTTTAGCTTCCCTATAGGGTAGCCTAGTTAGCTTAGTCATACAAGCCTGTGGGTTGGTTGTGTGCGGGAACGTAGATCACAGCCAAAGCTGCAGGCAACGCTGCAAGCAACGCCTTGTAACCAACGTTGCAACAACGCAACTAGGCAACTAGTGGGCCTATAAAATAGTGCTATAAATAGCATAATTTTAACACTCCCTCTAGAAAAGTATGAGTTAACTAATTCAATACCTGAACTTAGCTCTTTAATAGATATCTAAGTTGACGATAAATTTAATAATAAATCCAAGAACTTTTAACTAAAATTAATAACTTTTCAACGGAATTCCAGTGTTTTTGTTGATTTTCGATTTTTCGACTTTTTTAGTTGTTTTTAAAGCTAGGCCTTTGTGTTCATAAGGCCTAATAGTTGGATAAATTATTGAAATTTATCGTTAGGTAGGGGCTTAGTTAAGCCATCCGCAGGCATCTCTTTAGTGTTAATATAGATAACCTTAGCTATACCCTTCTATACCTTTTCTCTAGTATAGTTGAATTTTAGCAGGGTATGCTTTGTTCTACTGTGAAGAGCAGGGTTATTAGCGGTTATTATAGCGCCTTAGTTATCGCTAAAAATTAGAACAGGAGGTGCTATAGGCAGCTTTATCTCTCTAAAGAGACTGTAAAGCCACTCTAGCTCCCTAATAGCTTTACATAAGGCATCTAATTCAGCCTCTAATATAGATAAAGCTATTGTAGTTGCTTTCTTTGATTTCTAGCTAATAGGTCCTTTAGCTAGCTTATAGAGATAAGCATAGGTTAATTTAGAGGACTTATCTCCCGCGAAGTTGCTATCACAGAAGCCAATAAGGGTTATAGAAGCCTTAATAGCGTTTTTAGACCTTCTATAAGTTATAGAATAACTTATAGAGCCTAGAAGGTATCTAAGTAGATGTTTAGCAGCATTTAAGTGCTCTATATAAGGCTTAGATAGCGCTGTTAAAAGCCACTGAACCAGAAAAGCAATATCAGGCCTTATAAGGAGCATTAAGTATATAATAGTCCCTATAATACTCTGATAAAGCTTGTGATCAGAGGGGGAAAGAGGTTTAGTTAGGTGGGCTGCCTGCTTTATAATTCCGGGTTATAGGGGAATTTTAGCAGGCCTAGTATCTTTTATGTTAAATCTCTCTAGGGCTTCAGAAATGTACTAGGACTGGTGGATAGTTAGGGTCCCTTTCTTTCGATTTCTAGTGATTTGAACGCCTAGGAAAAATTCGGCTGGCCCACGATCTTCTATAGGATAAGCTTTATATAATAGCTTCTTTAGCTTATTAATATAAGCTAGATCCGGTCCTATTAGAAGACAGTCATCTACATAAGTCGCTATATATATAGATGTAGTTAGGTTAAAGAAGACAGCCAGGTCAGATATAAGGGGGTGGAAGCCTAATTTTCGAAGAAGTTCCTTTAGGGCCTGCTGCCACTCTCTAGAGCTCTGTTTTAATCTATATAAAGCTTTTTAAAGGAAAATAACCTGCTTTTGAGAGGGATTATAACCATACTTCTTAAGTAATCTAGTTATTTCAGGCGTAGCAGCTTCGGCAAATTCAACGAATCCATCAGGGATCTGCATATAAATAGCTTCCTTTAGTAGACTATTTAGAAAGGCCCCTATAAAATCAACCTGTTTAACTTCCCAGTCATTACAAGCCGCTAGGGCTAGTAATATCCGCCAACTAGGGGGGATGCTAGTTGTAGCATAGGTTTCGATATAATCTTGACCTTCTATCTGCATAAAGCCTTTTGCAACGAGTCGGGCCTTGTGTTTTATAGGATTATTTTCTTTATCCTTTTTAAGCTTATAGACAAGTGTTAAAATTATGCTATTTATAGCACTATTTTATAGGCCCACTAGTTGCCTAGTTGCGTTGTTGTAACGTTGGTTGCGAGGCGTTGCCTGCAGCGTTGTTGGCCGTGGCCAGCAGCTTTGGCTGTGACCTGCGTTCCTGCACACAACTAACCCACAGGCTTATATGACTAAGCCGACTAGGCTACCCTATAGGGAAGCTAAAATTGACTGTAACTAGGGAACTAGTAGTCGTATAAAAGGCTGACTTATACTGTTCGAATCCTTAATTTTTTCTAGATTTAATAATGTATTTTATTTATAGGGTTGCTTATTAGATTGCTTAGTTAGTGCACATGGGTGGCTAGATTGTATAGTCGTGAGTCGATTTTTTACTTTTCACATATAAATGAATTTTACAGAAAATAAAAAATAGCTCCTAAGGCCCGGCTAGCGACCCCCTTCCGTTAATATAGTTAGTAGGTCTACGAGGGGACTTAGAAAATCCTCTTATTGCTCGTTAGATTGTTTGTCTAGCTAAAATCTACTATATTCAACTATTAAAGCTCTATATCTTGAAGAATTATTGTATTATAGTGAATCTAGAAGCCGCCGCGTTGGAATCTACTAGGGAGGTCTTCCTATCCCTCTAGCTAGATTCCCCTTCTATTTTCAATAGGTTATGAGCCCGGAAGGCCTAAAGATTACTATATTACTGCGTTATTCTACTACGATTAGTGCTTAATTTTAGGTACTAGTTACTCTCTACTAGACCTGTGGGCTCTTAGATTACGAAGGAAATCCGCTAGCTTTCGAAGCTTTTCATCCGCTAGCATCACGCATCGCAACGCCAGACCCTTGGTGTTGAAATTCATTTACAGCCGCACCTGCAACCACCACATTACAACCGTAACTATCTAGTTACAACCACAACCTCTTTTAGTGATTCTATTCACTGCCGCGACCGTTATATTTGATATTATCTACTCTGTAGATACGCTGCATTCCTTTTATAAATCATCGAACATCTAGTATATCTATACTAGGCTTTTTAACCTATTGCACTACGTTGCACGCACTATACATCACGTTACGTTGCGTTATAGCTTCTGCAATACCTATTAACTACGATCCTATTTTTAGTGTTAAGAAAATTTTCGCAGAGAATCTTCTCCGGTCCGTTTCTGCCCGCGCATACCGCAGACCCACTTTTAGACCTCGAGGGGCACCCTTTCAAACAGCCCCGCTATATAATTTGCGTGCGCAGCCCGGTTGCACCACAACCAGCTTCTAGCGCGCGATATTTATAATAGGAAGAAATTTAGAGATCTTACACAGGATATCTTTTAAGATCCTAGGGAATTTTAAGAGATAGCACCACCGAGTTATAAGGGTAAGGGACCTGCTACAGGCCCTTCTAGCCCTCCTAGGGACCCTGATAGGATGGAAATAGAAGGTCTGGCTGTTCAAGCCAGTGCTTTACAACTGTAATAACAGATGCAGAGCCAAATTAAACAATAAGGCAAGACCTTAACTGATTTTATTAAGCATACTAAGTCAAATTGTCTAAAAAACAAGGCTAGTATTAAAGATCTATTAGATAAATTAACGCAAACCATAACTGCTATATAAGGTCTTTAGGATTCTTCTACTAAGCTAAGGGAAGAAAATACCAAAGCCCCAGTAGAAGACCTGCCTGCCGCTAATTCTACGAGTTTACCTTCTAGTAACTTACAAGCTACCTTTAATACAGGGGCTATTAAGGAACTAAATAAGAAGGTTCACTCTATTCCTAAGGGAGCTAAGTTAAAAGGTCCTGAAAATTATGATTAGTGGAAGCAAGCCCTAAGCATTTAATTTAGAGCCCTAGGATTACCTGAATTTATAGATAATCCTAGCTTAGCAGGCTATCTAGCTGACTGTGATTAAGCTATTCTTTTGATGATATTAAGAGATAGTTGCCAACCTGGGCCACAGGCAGCTATATGTTGGCAAAAATCCCCCGAAGAAGCCTATAAAGTCCTTATTAGGCAGTATTCGCAGAGTGCTAAAATCCAGCGAGGTACGCTATACGCTAGCTACCACTCCCTAAATTTTTCAAATTATCTTAGGGTTAGGGTTAGGGTTAGGGTTAGGGTTAGGGTTAGGGTTAGGGTTAGGGTTAGGGTTAGGGTTAGGGTTAGGGTTAGGGTTAGGGTTAGGGTTAGGGTTAGGGTTAGGGTTAGGGTTA